>OY728152.1:1838927931-1841427931 GCA_963277665.1 Viscum album
ATTCTCTGTTTGTATTTGTTCATCAAATAATTCTCAACCAAAAAGGTTCCTTCTATCACCCTAGCCTAAGTAGGAATGCATAGAGGAAAGGTGATGGCTCAGAAGCCCTTAAGAATACCATGCTTAGAGGTCCGACCTCTATTTCACTGATCAAAACGCATCCATCGAGTACTCGGTATGTTCGGTATGCCTCGATGAATTCTCAGCTATCAATACGTCATCCCGCAGAAACTGTATAATCTCTAGAAAACTCTCTGCCACCCCCCTCAAGCCAGTCCTCAGCCGCCTGTGAGTCAGGTTCGCCTCAGAACATGAGGGTATCTGATGTTAGAACATATGTAAGGTAGTAAGATTACATGTGTCACCTACCGGTACCGCCGGTTGTAACTTCTGACCAACAGGTAGTGATTTATAGCTGACACACTACCCAAAGATACTATCTCAGGCATCGGTCCACGTACCGAAGCCTCATCACTATGAGGACCATCCTCATGGTCATTCACTAGAAAACACTAGTGGCCACGTCCACCATCCGCTCTACTGATGTCTCAGCTAGGCGGAAAACCCAAGCAATCGCCTCCAGCCACTGCTCTGCTGTCTGGGAATCTATCTCACCTCGTAACCCCGGAGGCCGCTGATGCTGGAACACGTGAAACATTCTCTGCCTGTGTGAACGGTTTTCTAGTATAGCTGTTGGTATCTGCTGCCCAACAGGTGGTGGTGCGGCTGGTACACCACCCGAGGGTGCCAACATAGTAAAAAGGGCCCTACACCAGAGCCTCGTCGCTCGGTGAGCCGTCATCGAGTACTCTCTCGAAACTCCAACTGACTGTCTGCGTGGAGACATCCTGAACAGATGCGTCACGGTCAACGTTTATACCTGGTGAACTGACCTGGTTTGAGCTGACTTTAATACTTTGGAAACACACATGCAATCAGTGTTTTTGTGTACAAAGTCGGAAATCAGTAGTCAGGGTCCTGGTGTACGGATACGTCAGCCGCTGCACCAACACTGGACTCCCTGAACTGAAGACCACACTCGGTACCCTTAACACTATTGCTTCACATAGAAAAGATTAGAGTTAACGGTAGAACCGAACTCCTTTGATACCAATTTGTCACAACCCGTCCTCGAGGCCCGTGCCGTGACTACCCCAAGACCGCCTTCCATAGGCCAGGGGCTGGCGACTAGCACCAAAGGCATAAAATCCCGATAACTGGGAAGGCATTGCCTTTATAGAAGAAAACAAGCATCACAGAGTACAAGCGGAAGAAAAAAACTAAGTACAAAAGAAATGCTGAAAAGAAAATGAGCTAGAATACAAACCCAAAAGAATGTACGACTACAACTGAGCATGGTACAACAGCAAAAAGAAAAACAGCTGGAAGAAGGAAGCAGCTCCTGGGTCGTCCTCCTTGGATCCTAGCTGAAGGGTAGGTACAGATAGCGCAGCTCCTGGTCGTCCACCACGGATCCTACCTGAAGGGTAGGTACAGATAGCCTCCTCCACGCACTCGTCTGTCAACCTCCTCTGTGAGTCGTCACGTCGTGTAGTCCACCTCCGGGTACTGACTCGTCGTGTAGTCCACCTCCGGGTACTGACTCGTCGTGTAGTCCACCTCTGGGTACCGACCAGTCCTTGAACACTCGGCCTCCGTTAGCACTGCCCGTCGTCTACAACCAACACAACAAGGTGCGGGCATAGCCCGTGCAGGGGTGAGTATAACGATACTCAGTAGGGACCCTGATACCCTCAAGGTATCACTAAAACCAACAAGGATAACCACAAAGAAGATCTCAACAGATAACCTCTACTTAGGTATATGCCCATACATATACCTAAGTTATAAAGTAACCCATCTCAATCATGAGAAAACACAAGGATCATGAAATCAACGGATAACAACTACCCAGGTATATGCCCATACATATACCTAAGTTATCAAGTGACCCATCTCAATCATGAGGTAAACGCAAAGGTCAAAAGTCTCAGCACAAACCAGGATTTTCATTATCGAAACCGTAACTGCTGAAGAGCTCCGTCTCTGGAGTGTACAGTGGTCATGTAACGACTCTGAGGTACTTCTCACTAACCTAATACTGTTGAGGTACTCCTCCTGTTGAGTACCGCGGGCCTGCCACCTCACACAGTAGTGCTTCCCGCCGGGGTCTGCCACCCAACACAGTAGTGCTCCCCCGTCATAGCCTACAGAGGTACTCCTCCTATCGAGTACCACGGTTCTGCCACCTCACATAGTAGTGCTCCTCCGCTATGGGTCTGCCACATCATAAAGTAGTGCTCCCCACTGGGCTACGTAAGTCACTCCGAATTGAATCTAACAAGCAGTCTTCAGGTCTCGGTCGGCTACACGGTCTCCGTACTCCGTGCGCTCGTCTCTGGGAGGGTCCGCTCCACGAGCTACAAGTCGATAATCCATGTATCTCAAATTCCCAAGAAGAAGTATCTCAAAGGACCGCCTCGTCATAGGGATCTCAACGCAACAGACGGTGAGTCAATCGGACGTCCGGTCTGTAAGTTATTAGCCTTTTCGTCCCAGGGGCCCGCTTGGTTTCGTGAGCAAACCAAACCCGGCCATATCTCAACTGTACCTCGAACTCCCAAAGGGTATACTCATAAGGACTGTTTCTCGACGAGATCAACAACGCCGCTGACGGTTCGTCGAACGGACGACCTGTCTGAAAGATATCATCTTTTTCCATTCCAGGGGCCCGGTTGGATTTTGAGTACAATCCAACCCGGCTATAACCCAACTGCATCCAAAACTCGGGCGGAGGATGCCAAAAGTTCCATATCGTCAACTGGAACATAACGCAATAGACGGTGCGTCAATCGGACGCGCGGTCTGGAAGTTATTGGCTTTTTTGTTCCAGGGGCCCGGTTGGTTTCGTGAGCGAACGAACCCGACCGCACTCCGACGGTATCCAAACCTAAAGCGGAGTAAGCCAAAAGATCCGTCTCACTTAGAGGAATCTATCAAAGTCGACGGCACGTCAATCAGACGTCCGGAGCTTAAGTTATAAGCGTTTCCGCTCCGAGGGCCCGGTTGGTTTCGTATCCGAACCAACCCGGCCGAACCCAATGTAATCTGAAACCTTGAGTGCGATATAACTAAACGACCGCCTCGATCCAAGGACTGTGTTTCTGTTGACGGCGCGTCGTTTGGAGGTACGTAGCTCATGTTACGGGCTTTTGACCGAAAGTGGTCCGAAAACGGGGGTCTGGGCCCGGGCCGACCCCCCCTGGGTCGGCCGAACCGGGTCGACCTGGCCCGGTCTGCGACCCGACCCGACAACCCGGCCCGGCCCAGAGCCCCGGCCCGGCCGGCGGCGCGGCGGCGCGGCCAGCACGGCAGCCAGCCAGCGCAGTGGCCTGCGCGGCCTTTGTGCCGCACGTGAGCCAAGGGAGGGGCGTTGCCCCTCCTTTATGAAACGGCGGCCCCTTTAATGGGGCCGCTTACTGCCAGTCGGCCGGGGGAATTAATTCCCCCGGTTCTCCAAGTCTGGTCGACCCGTCATGGCTGGCCAGTTCCGGCACCACGGGACCGGCGACGGCCGTTCCCCTTCCAGCACCGACGCCGGCGGCCCGATGCGGGCCGCCGGTCCCCCTACTCCACCGCGGCCCGGAGTCGGCCGCGGCCCTTGTCGTCCACCGCAGTGCGATGACACCGCGTCCCTCCGTCGTGGTCCCGCTCCGGCCGCGGCGCCTTTGTTTTTCTTTGACGCAGCGCGACGGCGTCGCGTTCTTGAATTCTTTCCACGGCGCGGCGCGACGGCGCCGCGCATATCCTCCGCATGAAACCCTGTGGTGCGACGGCACCACACTTTCTCGTACCAAACACAAGAAACCAACAAGAAAATAAGGAGAAGGGTCAGCCATGTTTGTACAGTCCGACCCCCTCGCGTTATTCGTTATCATTTCGTTTCAAACCACAAAGTTCAAATTCTATAACAAATGGTTCTTAACCACGAAGATCATCATGTCGGAAATCTCGAACAAATATAAATAATCGAAGACAAACCCCTACCTCATAATTTTCGTTTGTTGACGATCTCTGAAAAGGGCGGATATCGATTCCTCAATTGTCGTGTTCGTCACACACTCCCAATTCTCATGCTCATGCATTGGAAATGAAGAAGGGTACTCCTCGTTGGTGGACGAGCGTTCGGAGGTGATGTCGTCATTGACGACGTTCTTCACAGGCGACGTCTTCTCATTTGACGCGGATGAAGGTCGTTGGAGATTTCACGGGCGTCGCTTCCCTTTCTTTGCCTCGATTGAAGAACGATGAAGAAGATGGAGTCGTCGTGCTTCAGTGGCGGAAGAGACGTTCTTCGTGTTCTTCGTCGTAGAGAAAGAAGGACTCGGGATTTCCTAATCTTTTTCTCCAAAGGCTCCCAATCAACTAAACTCCAACCCAAATAAAATAAGTTCTAAACTTATTTTATTAACACAACAAAGCATTTGAAATTCAATTGTTTGAATTTCAAAAACCTACATGTAACTCAACAAATTAATTACAACAAGTTGTCAAATATTAAAGAAGGTGAGTTAATGGGGAGTTGGAAAGTGAGGGATTAAGAGGGTTAGGGAGTTTAAGGAATTTGAAAAGGTGGGGGGGGGGGGTTCGTGTGGGCCCCACCCTTTCAAATATCCACACATGGGAAGTTGGATGGATGTGGGCCCACCACCAACTTCCCATGGGAGAATTTAACCACACAACATGAAATAAAATTGATTCAACAATTTTATTCACTTTAATTAATTAATCCCCAAAAATTAACTTCTTCTCCCGCACAAACGCAACTACGGTAAAGGTTCCCTTAAGCGATTACTGGCGTTGCGAGTTCATCGGCACCATCAGATTTCAATTCCGAGCACCGGTTCAAAAGATAGGAAAACCCGCTCGTTCGTTCACTGAACGTACCCGAACCAAACTTCAGAAGTTGATTCTGGGCACTCCGGGCCTCGGAATCAAGTGTCATCAGAAATCGCATTCTTGTAAAATTCCAAAAAAAATAAAGAAAAAATTTTCCTTGAAATTTCCAGGACTTTACAAGATAGATGGGCATGTAATTCACTACACAATGGCATTGGCTTGGAAAATCGTATTGCAATTTCAGCAGCATAACAATGTGAAATAAGAACTCATAAAAATATGTTAATGAGAGAGAAAGGGGTGTCTCATAATATTTACATGAAATAGATAGTATATGGGTCACTTAGATACATGTCCCAATAGACTTAATGGAATTTAGATGAATAATTCAAAAGAATTACTTGGATGTAAAAGAAGAGAGAGAAATCCATCATGGAATTTCAGCATGGTAACGGTGTACATGGGAGGAATTAATGAGAGAGAAAGGGTTATCCCATCATACAAACATAAATATGTCAGTATGGGGGTGGTTAAAATCATACCCCAATATTTTTAATTGATTACAAAAGGTCATAACAACTTAAAGAATATTTGACAAAAATGATAAAGGAAGAAATCCCATACTTGGAAGTGTGATCCCAAAGGCTTGGGAGAGGCTTGAGAGAGGATTTGTGATAGCTTGGGGATCCACGGTAGGATTATAGATAGAGGAGGACAGGTTTTGGTCTAAATCCAAAGGCTTTTATGGTAAAGGTAGTGGTAGCTCGGGTGGGTTTGTATATGAAATGAGAGGGAATTCTTTATTATTTAGGTTTGGGACACCTCACATTAGACTAATCGAAACCAAAAACCAGCCCATGTTTTTTGAAAATGGTTTTTTCCAAATGGGAGTGGAAAATAATGTTTTTTAAGGCCAATTTCCGATCTTCTTAAAATAATAGGGTTGATTTTGTGGAGGCGAGTCACGCTCATAAGAGAAACCATTTAAAAATAAAAAATGTTTTATAAGCCTTGAAGGGTCCACTGAAGCTTTGTAAAAAAAATCAAACAAATCTAAATTCACATTATTTTAATTTTAAAACATATATTCGGTGAAAATAATGTTTATAGTATTTTATTACATCACTATTGGGTCATTATGATGTCATAAAACACATTATATATTTAAACGGAATTTAATTTTTACCCAAAAATTCGACTGTCTCTGAAAATTATAAAAAAAATTTAAACTAGATAATTTTGTTGCCCTGATTACAAAAATAATATTCATTTTATCTAAATAATTTTCTAAAGATTTGAATTTTTTTCTTTTAAAATAAAAACCGGCATTTATCGAAAATTCATTGGTTTTGAAAAAAAACAGCTTTCAAACCTTAATAAAAATTACAATTGCACTCATAAAATTATATGATAATTTATATTAAGTAAAAATAAATTTAATAATAATAATAATAATTTATTAAAATATTATTTAATTAAAATATCCATTTATTCATCAAAATATATTTCTTAGTTTAATATTAACTAAAAATCCATTAATGGATTATTTTGAGATGTTTTTGTTATTATATTTTTAAAAGAAATATGTATTTATATTATTAAGTTTTAATTAGTGTGATATTCAAGAATTGTAAGAATTTATAAGAATAATTACAACATATTAAAACATTTTATAATTTGAAAAATATATTATCCTATTAGATGAATGGATAGAAGATATTATTTATTTATTTATTTATTGATAATATTTTTTTACTATGTTTTAGGGAACACTTTCATAACCCATCGGCATAGATGCATAAGGTCCATTACATGACCTGAAGGCCAAGATTCACAATGATTAATACTTGACCCAAAGGCCAAGACCCAACTACATTGGAATTAACCCTCCCTAGCATTAGCTTCATTGAATTTACATAGCTCCCCACATTACAATGATTACCCACTTAGTATGCTTATTTTAAATTATTATATTAACAATGATTAATTATTGATCCTATAATTTAAAGGTTCTAAATTTTTTTAATCATGAATCATAATGATATCATAAAAAACATATTTATCCTTTAATATCATCCATATATCTATGGTTGTAAGGTGCTGAAGGAAATTGAAACTTGTTGTGTCATGGAGAAGGTAGTTTATGCAACACATAAATGATGGTTTCATTTTTATTGAGGGAAAGGGGAAATGTTTTATTTTCTTACACCATTATATAATAAAATACTAGTATAATAACAAAACACATGTTATCATTTTATGAATTCAAAATTAAATTCTAGGATTAATAAGTGAACAAAAAGAAAAAAGAAAAAAAGGAGAGACTATAAATTTATACATCCAAACATGGATTATCTAATGTGAAAAGATGATTTAGATATTGAGGGGTGGTATTTTGAGAATAGTAAAACCTTCACTTGGTGTATAAGAGTGTGGGGAAGAGTATTAGGATAATTTTGGGATGAACTAATAGGGTTTTTGTTTGATGGTAATTGAGGAGAGGAGATTCTTTTTATAAGTGAGACGGGATGGAATTTTTATAAGTACCAAATTGTTTTCAATAATAGGAAGTTAATCTCAAGAAAAGTGGATCAAAAGTTGAAAAATAATTTAGAGGATACATGATATGATCTGTAAAATCTCCAAACACATATTACAACATAGGTTTTGAAAATGTTTGAGGTATTTTACTATTAGATTCATTATTTTTACAATTTTATCAAATAAACACACTCCATAAGATGTGTTGAAATATTATTTTACCCATGTTTTGAATATGTGTTCACATAATTATTTACACGTACATATCACATCCAGCTCCTTGATCGATGTAAAATAATGAAATGAAAAGCTCATCCTCGATTAGCATGTGGAAACACAGTGATTATTTTCCCACTAATTTCCCCTTTAACCTAAAAATAAAAAATAATATATAGAAATAATTAATATGAAAACACTTAGGATCAACACTAATTCATCCCCTGAGAAGATTAATTTGGTAAGTTACTTATAATCATGAGTATTTTAGATCGTTGTAGATAAGAATGAGGTGGAAACAAACAATATAAAAATAATAAATTAGAGGAATAATGATAATAATAAATATTACATATTCAGAATAATATTAAAAAATAAAATGAAATAAAAAACTAAAAAAATTTCTAACTAGAAAATTCTAACTCTTTGAAAATTAGGTGGGTATTTTTTTTTGAAAAATAATATTTTTTTCATGTTATACCCATTTAATTACAGAATTTTAAAAAATTATATTCCTTAAAATTTTCATCAGGTATCTCATAAGTCTAACCACAAAATTGTAGCTTGATTTTTCATGTATTGTAGTAGTTATGACCAATTAACTCTGATAAACTTTTTCCCAGTTAAGGACATTTATTTCCATGAACCATATTATCTTTCCATTATTACTATTAAAAATCATGAATCATGTGTAATCACATAAATAAAAAGGTCTATACTAATTTTAAAACTATTCTGGTTAAATTTCATCTCAATTAGATATATTTTATTGTAAGATATGGGTTCATCTTCAAAATTATCTGAATATGGGCAAAGATTCGAATGCCTGAATTATGAGTTTCTTTTATACCAAAAATATTATGCACTCGCCTTTTCGTATAGTTAAATGAAATTTATACCAATAGCCCCATAATGTTAAAAAAGTTTATTTCTTCAGTTTGGTTCAATACATATATTTTTTCTCCCAAAATACCAATATTAATTAAAAAATTATAAAAATTATAAAAATAAATTCAATTACGCTTAAAACACATATGAAACCATGTAATATGAAAATTTACCTTAAAATTAAAAATTAGCTGGATTAAATCATTGAATATAAATGTAAAAATATGTAACAAATTGTTTTATTCAATTCCACCACACAAAATAACTACACTCCTATGCAATCATATAATACCAAGTTCAAAACACAATCCATGAAGCCTAAATAACAAAACTACTCACTTATCACCTAAAAGGAAACTACCATTCCTTAAACATGATCAAAATTCACTAAATCCCTAAAAATATTAAAAATTCGGTTATTATCATGTTAATCCTCATGTACATGTCATACCTACATCCCTGAAAAAATAATTCTCCGTCACAAAATTTTATTTAAAATGAGGATTTTTTCTCATTTACAAGAACATGTGTGATCTTTATACTCTTAAAACCCTCCAAGTATATCTACTCCATAGTGTCACAAAAGTGTTAATCATGATATATTTTACATTTATTGATATAAGGTAATGGTTTGGAAGGTATTAAATATACAAATATCTCAAGAAGAATGATGAGTGTTAGACTATAATGTGAAGTAAATGCATTAAATAGTTACTCTAAATAATTGTGTGATCCTTTATAATCATGTAAATTAATCACCACCAAACACCTCTTTATTTCATTTATTAATTCGAACATTTATTTTAAGTGGAAATTATAAACATATTCTCTATTTTCCCCCATTTGTAGAAATGTTTCATCAAAATATCAGATATAGAATTTCTCTTCAGATTTTGATGAAAAAATAGAGGCTTATTTTTAATATTCAAGTGTTGGTGACCTCAGAGACCATATTTACATTGATATTTGGACAAATACTCCATATTTCCTTCATGAAATTTCTTCTGAAAATCAACAGTAAATTTGGAAGCACATTAAATTCAACTGAAACCAATTATCTAAATCAGTAAAACACAACCAAACCCCTACCCCCCACCACATATACATAAATAGGTTCAAAAATAGCCATGAATTTAATATATAGATAAAGTGGGATAGGGAGGAATTTATTTTAATGTCAGTTCATAGTAAAGCACTTAATGGATACTAAGGTCTTAATTAAGGTCTGATGTAAAGGTATGAAAAAATAAGAATTGAATATAAATGATTTCATTCCAAATGTAGCCTAAATAATATGTGACACATTGAAAAAACTATAATATCTTTAAAAATTTTAAATTTTACATTTTTTATAAAACAATAGGTACCAAAAATCCCAATAGAATAATAAATAAAAAAATATATCAAACAGTGTTAAAACCCTATCGATCGTTGGAATGATTTCCAATTTTTATAGTACTAGTTAAAATGAGCTTCACAATCAATCAAACATAATAAAATAAAATGACTTTAAGACCAAATAAAATCCCATTTATAAATCCTTTAAATCCTCAAATTTTAATGTCAAAAAATCTTCCAAAAATAGCAAGATTAATATAAGTTTCCAAATTATTTTGCTTCATCTCAACAATCCTAAAATCATATTAAAAATAAAAAAAACATAAAAAACTCATAAACAACCAGAAAAGAGTGGAAACAAATAACAAGTTCCTAAATGTTTTTGAAATCAAACCCCATATTTATTCAATTTCCTACCCACATTTAGATAAAATAAAATCAATAAATCTTTGAATACAGAATTTAAATTGTGTAGAAAATAAAATAAAAATATACAGATACAATCTACTTTATGCCAGAGTGCTCCTGGGGTTATGCTCCTAGATTCTACATCTTAAACACTAGAAGAATGAAAAAAATTAAAAAAACATATTAATAATTAATAAATTCAAATTTAAATGGGAATAAAAAGGGATAATTATTTTTTTGGACTTCCAAGTGGGTGATAGGTTTTTACTTCACCTTGTTAGGATGTTGTAATATATTATCCCTGATTAGAAGGTGGATGTGGTCTCTTTGATATGAATCACCACATGTGGCGTTTCCCTGTGTCAATGAGGAGACAACAAGAATATATATAACAAAATAAGAGAATAAAATTTCCAACCCCAAATAAAGAAGAAATGAATTATTTAACATCTTGAGTGGGATAGAAAATATAATAGGGTTTCTCTCTATTGACATCTATAGTGTATTCATCTATTTGTTTTTCAAGTTTATGTATAGGTGGTATTTTGATAATCACATTCTTCTCCAGTGCTTCATAGTCTATAATGACTTGCATGGATTATTCTTTAACATGAATTTCTATGTAATTCTAAATTTTTTTGTGCTATAAATTTTAGAATGTGAGAAGTTAGATAAAACTCATCTTGAACAATATTAAACTATTACTAATAAATAGATAAATCTAGCCTTTCATATATGTCATCTTGGATGTTGATATATTCTAGAATGACCATGGAAAACACAATCTAAATATGGTTATATTGATCATCATCTTCCAAAGTATAAGAAAAATATAGAGGTTTTTATTTTAATTATCACGGATTATAAAATAATGTTATAATCTATCTTAAAAAAAGGGACTCTATGATTCTTCTAAAAAAAATTGATCTCAACATAGTATATCAAATAGATTATTTTCCTCAATTTACTCCTAGATAAATGGTTTGTCATGGGATAATGTTAGTAATTATTTTAGTATCTTTTTCTCAACCTCTTTGTGTTTTTTAACATTAAAATTATTAGTGAAATCCCTCCCACCACAAATCATGGTTCTTAATCTAGTTTGGGATCCTACTGTTTCTCTTATGATGCACAGACATATTCCATTATCCACGCTATATTTTCACTAGATTTTTCATTTTTTTCAATAACCTATTCAAACTAGGCATCATGATAATTATGTACTTATTATTTTGTAACATGACAGTTGGCAGTCCATGTATAGTGATCACAATTTGAATTCATTGGGGGAAAATAGTATTTTTTTAATGAAATTATGTGGTTTTGTGTTTTTTCTAAAAAATAATAAGTTTAATTTTTATTAGATACAATAAATGGAACCTAATTGATGAACTAGTATTTTAAAAAAAATCCCAATTAAATATTTAATATACATAATCATGAAATATAGTTCACACCCTAGGTCAGTCCTAAGGAGGCATCTCACAGAATACTGAATTTCTATTATCACTCTTTATATTCAAACTCATATAAGATTTAATATTATAAATATTTAGGTTTTAAATATTTATGTAAAATATATATATATGAAATTCAAACAAAATGATGAAGAAAAAATGATGTTAAACATAAAGGATATCCTCCCTCAAGAACACCTAGAGTGAACACTAATTATCCCATTATTTGTTTAAAATTTACCTAATTAACACACTCCATAAAATGTGTGAAAATGAATTTATTACCATGTTTTGAATATGTGTGTGCTTAATAATAGACAAGTACACATAACATTTAACTCATTTATCGAGGTAAAATAATGTAGAAGAAAAATCTAATCCATAGGTCAATAGTGGAGACATAAAGGTAGCTTACCCACTATGATTTATATAATCTAGAATCTACATAAATAAGTAATAGTAAAAATATATGTGAAGAGACGTGGGTTTAACACTGATTCCTCCCACCAAAAAAATCATATGGTTGGTTACTCGCAATCATTAGTATTATAGATCTCATTATATAAAAAGGGTGTGGTAATATAAAATATAAAACTAAGAAATCAGCGAAAGAAGAAGACTAATATATATTAAAATTCATAATACTATTAAAACCATAAATAAATTAAAACTACAAATATTACACACTATAAAATTCCAACTCTTTAAAAATATGGTGGAGTACATTTTTATTGAAAAAATAGTGGAATCATTTCGCTCCAAATATGTTTACTAGAAGTTAGTGCATGTTACCCCCATTTAAAGACCGAAGTCAAGAAATTATTATTCCTTAATGTGTTTTATCGGTCTATCCTATATCAAAATAAAAAATTTCAACTAATTTTTCAAATTATTTAATTATATGTCCCTAATATACTCAAAACTGTTTTTGTTCTGGATGACTGTTTGTATTCTTATGCAAAAATTTCCTATACCATTAAGACCTTTAAGGAGAATTAACAACATGTTTCAACATAAATCCACAAAACTCCTACTCATTTAATCTTTATCCATGTCTAATTTCATATCAATCAGGCCTCTTGTTTCTATGATATGTTTATATATTTAAAATTATCCAGATCTGAGAATAGATTCTATGCTCTCAACTGGGAACTTCTTTGGGGCCCCAAGTATTATGGATGTGTATTTTGGTAAAGTTAAATAAAATGTATCCCATACGTATGGTAATCCTAGAAAATTAATTTTTCATCTTTAATCAATACATAAATTGTTATTATTTACATATAAAAATAAATTAAAATAGTTAAAAATCTTAAATTAGGAAATTTTTAATTATAAGATAAAAATACATCTAAATCATAATAATTTGATATTTTCCGATAAAATAACCCAATTTTGGTATTAAATCATTGGAATTAAATGTAAAATTATTGAAATTATTAACTCTGACAACCACAAAGTAAAGTGATAAGACATGAGTTAGAGAGAAAGAGGAAGTGTTGTTGGGAGTTGGCAGGATCGTAGTATTAGGATCATTACTAGTATAATCATATCATAGAGTGATCGAATCCTTGAAACTATTAGACAAGTAATAATACACTAGTGTAATTTTCTTTTATAGAATTTTCAATTTCTAATAACACTATTGACTATGTCATTAGATGAAGTAATATGAACAATAGTATAGGATAGTGTAAAAGTAGAGTGTCTATCAAAAAAAACAAATCCTCCAAAATTTATTATTTCGAATGAATATGGACAGGATTAGATACCTCAAATTAAACATGGATGGATGAGGGACTTTATTGATGGAGGTATAGATTTTTTTCATTATCCAAGCTGGAAGATAAAAAATAATCATTAATCCCCTTAAAAAATCTTGGGTTCTGAAGCATGAGTTGTATGTTAAGAAGGAGAGTTGAGGGGCTATAGATTTATGATCATAAACCCCAAGAATATCAATAGAACATCTAAATATAATTAACTAATTGTGTTTGATTTTAGGATTTCTAGAAAAAATATATCAAATAAACTTCATCTTATTTGATAACAATACATAATTTCTTTGTATCAAAACCATTTGAAATCACAACATTCTGAAGTTAGTAAACCTCATTGACACAACAATTAATGGTACATATATGGTATTGATGAGGAAAAAAAATATCTAATATAGTCTGATAATTTTAGAAGGATACATCCTTAAGCCCCTCATTTGATAAGTATATGGCATGAGATCCTACAGTTTTATAAGGAGTCTTATATGATAATAGAATATTCGTGGCACAACCACCTATATCAGATTATAAGGGTGGGTAGGGGTAGTCCAATGCCTCATTATAGAAGTGTGGTGGAGTCAATTAAACAATTAAATCTATTTCATGGAGTTCCAATTTATCCAATTCAATCTGGTCACCATCCACTGATGAATAATTCAAAATTGAGAGGGTAATTTCCACAAAGTGATTTATCCCTCCCCCTATAAGTATCATTCTTTCTTTAAATTTATAATTTTTTAACTTGATTTACATAATTATTGAAAAACTAGAGAAAACTATTAATATTACTGTATAAACAGTTATTCTATGTGGGAAACCTTATAATCTATTCATCATTTTAAATCCAAGGATTCAGATATTGATTTTTATATATAGTATCATTAAATTTATTATAATAAATATTTTTATATCTCATCATTGTTTTTTTTGTGATCCACTTTTTTTAATAGGTTAATAATTGTACAAATATTAATGTACATATGATAGTTTAATGGTATATGTGGAAAACATATATATGATATACCATTATATGAAGGGAAATCCAATATTTATTAATCCATTTATTAATTGGGTAAATTTTACATCTCATGATATGATATTTATTGGGCATGAGATATTATCCTAGTGAAATATGTAATTAGTTACAATCGGTTAGAATCTTCCACTATGTTATAGTGATCTTAGTATTTCTCCTCGATATATGGGTATATTATCCTTAGATTAAGTATGTTCATTATATTTATATTATTCCATATTCTAATGTCATTCTACAAATATGTGTCATGTCATAATTCTATTTCATCATCAATTATGGTTATAGTGTTATGATTCCATGTTCACATTCCATAGTATATGTTATTCTATCATGGTCATCCTTTTATGGCTAGTAATTTATATTCCTTGATTTTTTTTATTATTCTATTACTCCTCATGATCACTAATTATGATTTCGTAATCTTATTCTATTAAAAATTTCTTTTCTCTCATGGTCGTGTCTCTAACTAATTTATGATTTAATTATAGAAAATTTATGTATCTTGGATAATAATTTACCTATTATATAGAATTTAATATCACTCCTTACTTATATTTCATGAATTATACCTGGATTTTTTAGGTAATGATATGAAAATAATGGATTCATATATAAATAATTTATAAAGAATAAATACATATTGTGTTGTGTAATTATATGGATATATAGCTGATATTTAGTGGAACTAAACCTATTGGTATCAAGATTGTGTTTTAATATTAAAAGATATTCAATGTCATTTAAAATTATATATATAGTCCTAGTTTATGATGGATTGTATTAAACTATGCGTTTAATGTTTGAATTTTTAGAACCACATCCAGAATTCTGGTTCTGGTGGTGCTTCAAAAGGTATCAAAGTGGGGACTATCTATTCTTGTGGAATATTTTAAGAATAATAACATCTTAAAACATAAATAAAACTAATTTGAACCATTAATCTAATATGATGAACCAATGGTGTTATAAGTTAAGATATATTAGGATTAATAATTAATATTTTGATGATATTTTACTCTATTATTATTCGAAATTACAATTATTCACATAAAAAAATTGATTTAGAAAATCATTGGGACCTAGAGGTATTGAGAGAATGCTAAATTTAATGTAAATTTATATTAGTATCCCAATATTCTACCAAGTAGCATGGGATCTAATGTGTGAAGACCCATAGTTATTTCTTCAACTATAATATCATGACATGATTAAAAATTAGAATCATATCAAATATCCACATGCATCGAAGACGGATCAACATACTATTGATTCCATCTTGAACAATGTATACTACACTTTTATTAATCATATAATCTATTAATGGTTAAATAATTAATAAAAATAATATTAAATCTATGATATTCATGATTAAACCATAGAAAAATCATATTTTTCAAATATCATTTGAAATATGTTTTCAATCAAAGGTGAAAAATGACAATGAACTTCAATGAAAAAGACGAAATTATTCTTATAGGATAATAAGGATCACAGAAACAAAATCACACACACTTTACCTAAAATGGTGATAAAATCCTTTAGTATTAATCGAAATGTGGATGAATCTATAATTATTTGGATCCAAACATTATATGACTTGTAATGAAAACCTATAGAATCTCATTCATGAGTGTAAGTCATATCACAACAAAATAATCATACTTGGACCAAATGGTTGGGAAAAATAAATTACTCAATGTATTCATATAATGGGGAAAATAAAAAATACCATTCTGTTATCGATAATATTGTGGTTAGGATCTCAATATAAATTAAATTTAATGTTATTAACATTTTTGGAATAGCCTCACTGGTTTTTCATTAGGGATAGAATTTTTAAATTTTTATGGGGAAATTTATAAAGAGGAATAGGAAAATAACATCACACGATTCATGACAGATTTTATTTCCTTAAATAATATTTTTATCACTACTAAATAGAATTTTATTTTAAAATAATTGAATAAGCCTCAATTATAAAATAGATCACATAAAATATTGAGTTAATATTAATAATGTTTTATTATATTAAGGTGGAATATTATAATATATAATGAAATAAACAATATTTCAAAAAAACCTAAATAGAACATTATTAATAATTTTATTGGTGGAATATAACCATAGGTAAATAAAAAGAATACAAAAAAGAATTTTTTATTCCTCATGGTCATTCCTGACTATTATTCCACCATATACAATAAAGAAAATATTACTAAACATTATATACTTTATAGAAATTTTGATGGAATCAATATAAATAAATCTTGTACGATAGTTGTGTAAGATTATATAGAGGAATGGAAAAGTCATAATATGAATGATATATGGTCATCGGATATATGGGCGTCAGATATAATGTCATTGGATTTATAGTAGTTGGGTATGAAATTATCCAATGGGAATAATCTTAAAATTATAAATTGAAGGTAAATTTTAGGTATAAGTTACCAATGGTTTTAAATTAATATATTTAACATGTAATTAAAATATAAAAAATATAATTCTATAAAATAAGAAGATATAATTCATTTGTGAAAGTGTCTAATGTTATAAAAGTGTATATTTTTATACACTATATAGTTTTACATATAAAAAATAATTATATCACATTTTAAAATATAAATTTAATGAAATTTGTATTTATATATTTATATATCATTTGAAATTAATGGAATGATTATTAATTTTTATGAAATTAAAATCAAATCATGCATTATTTAAAATAATGTTATTCTAAAAAAAATATTTTTATTTATGTTTTTAATATTAAAATAAATGATTTCCTCTCTCAAAATTTATTATATCAAATGGAATTTCAATTTTCAAATTTGGATGTAAAAATTAAGTAAATGGCTAATTTAATTTTTTTTTTAAAAAGTTATCACTGTCAAAATTGAGTTAAAAATAAAGAATAAATATAAATAAATAGTTAAAATAATTACTAACTTGATAAAATATATTCACATCACATCACTTAAATGTTTAGATTGTCCAATTCATCACAAATCCTCATATTTTCTCGATTTTTGAGTCATTTTCATTGCAATATAACATTGCTTCCACTTTATAGAATTTTTATTATAAATAATGAGAATCAAATATATATATATATAATGCATCTTCCTTCACATGTTACAGATAATTCCAAAAAAAATTATTTATTTTTATAATTGGACTGTATTCTCCCTCTTTGTCTATCATTAAAATTTTGGTCCTCGAATTAGTAAAAATCTATAAATCCTTAAAAACCAAGATATCTTATAAAAAAATATATGGTCTCTTCTTTGTAATAAATAAATTTTGAACTTACATTTACATTTATATTCAAAACCACTCTTTATAAAGATATGATTTTCCCATTTATAAAACTTAATTAAAAAATATTATATTTCAATAATGTTTATATTATAATATAATCAGTTTATATTCTTACCAATATATTGATTATACAAGGTACCTGTTTGAGTTAATTTTACCACCAATATAGTTGAAGTTATAAATGTTTTAACGTGGATTGTTATAAAATATTAATTAATTGACACATATAATATTAGTAGGTAAATAACTTTTTTATTACACTTTTGAAATGGTTATATTATGCTCCAAATAGTTTTTAAAATAACACCTTATATTTTTTGTAATTAATAAAACAGTGGTGTTTTAATTTTATTCCATACAATATATACATGAAAATTTCAAGGGAATAAACATGGAAGATTATAAAAAAGTATGAAATTATAATTCCAACACCTTACCCATTTTTTAGATAAAACACTTTTTGGAAAAGGAATGATGATTGGGACATCCATACTAAAATAAGAAAGAAATAATTAAAATTATTAACCATTGATGGTTTATATAAACTAAATATAAATAATTAAAATATATTAAACAAATATAATTGATTAAAAAAGGTGTGATAAAAAAAGAATTTCTAAAAAAATTCATTGATTAACCTACATATATTATATAAAGAGTATAATCATGTTCAGTAATTTGAGGATTTAGTGAAATGTGTTACCTCTCTATATGTATTCATAAATAATATTAACTATGTGGAAAATTAACTAGGATGATTTTTTTTTATCTATGTATAAAATATATTATTTATTGTTTTATAGACATTTAGTGATTTTACCAGTCATTTTCCCTCTAATTTATTCAAACTCCATTCTTTATAATGTTCATAAGGGTTTCCTCCACATCAAGTTTTAGTGAAAATTCATTTTTATAACCAATACTTCATTTTTGTATTATACTCAACTCTGGGTGTATATTCAAAAAAATTACCATTAAATTTTGAGGATATATCATTCCCCCTTATATTCAATTTTTAATAGTTCCTCAATACCCTAAAAATTATAATGTTTATAAGGGTTTTATATATAATGAATATTCTTTATTGATATTTTTTTCCACATATTTCATTAAAATATATTAATTTAATCACAATTTAAATTCCATATTATTTTCCTTTCTGTTAATTTCATGTCTTAAAATTATTTTAAATATTCTCTACGAATATTATTATACATTTACCAACTAACATTTGTAAAAAATATTTTTCTCTCCCTCTATGCTTGACCCTTCTATTTAATATTTGTGTTATTTAACTTGTATTTATGAACAGGGGTTTGGGAGTATTTATATATCATGTTTTCTTATTTCATTGCATCCAATTTTATATTTTATCCATACTCTGTTATTTTTATATTTAGTATATTTTATGTACAATGAAAACTCTAAATAAATCTCTTCTAATGTATCTTATAATTTTCTATCATCATCAAGAATATTATATTCTTAAATATTATTTTTCCAATTGTCTATTCAAATAATTATTCATATTTAAAAAAATATTTTATTATTAAAATTATTTTAATTTCAAGACATTTATTGAAAATGATGTCTTCTTTATTTTTAATTATATTAATGTTTCATAGATACAAAGGACTGGTTTTCTTTAATATTTTAAAATTATATATCTTTCCCTATAGGGTTTTAATTCTATAAAAACTCTTTATATTAAACTTTTTAAACATTACTTATTCAATATTTCATATCATTATACCCTATTTATAATCCAATACAATGCTAAATTATTCATTCATTTGTTATCTAAATTCTTAAATATCAATGATGTCTTGGAAATAAATATCTATGATTGAATTATTTTTTCACTACCTCTTTCTTATCATAAACTCTTCATAAAGATAACCTCTTTGAAATAACTTTAAATTTTTTAAACCATATTCCGAATTTTTTATAGTGTGTTTTACTAGATATTCATAACATTTTCTCCAAAAGTGGATATTATTTACAAGATTTTATATTCTTTATTTTAATATTGTAAACTTATAAGATAAGTATCCATTATTTAACATGGTAATGAAATGTCAATATTCATACATTATATCATCTTCAATCCTTGGTCAAATATTTATCTACCTCTCAAAAGAATTTCAGTGACCTGATTTATTTTCATGAGTTAACTATGTAACGACTTTTGATGTACCTGTGAATTTCATCCTAATAAGGATCTTATAAGTACAGATATATCATTTTGTGATCAGTGGACCTAAAATTTTATATCATTAAAATAAATTGGGTAAAGTTTATATCTCATGAAATGGAATGTATGAGACTTCTAAGGGTATCCTAGTCTATTATGTTATGGTATGTGAGGGGTTTGTCTTGTTCATAATATTATGATGGTATTACATGTTTGGCTTTACATATGATAATTATTTCCTATGAATATGTATGTTACACTTAATTATGTCATGTAACATTCTTATTACATTCTATTATAACATATCATGTAATATTTATGTAGTCATGGTTCATGATGAATTCTTTTTGGATTACACATTCTTATATCATGTAATATGTTATCTTTTCATGATCATTGTTTTATGTCAATACACTTTTATGCCATGTTTTTTATTATGTTATCATTCCTTAAAATCACTTGTTTTGATTTCATGATTTTATTCAATGAATATTTATGTTTATCCCATTATCATATCTCTAACTTATTTGTTGTCAATTAATAATTTTTTTATGTCTCATTGATAATTTTTTATAACGTAATAAATTTTTCACTCATTCATTTCTTATGTTTCTCGATATCCCCAGTATTTATAATGGAATGATTTAATAATAAAGGATTCATATATATAGAATATTTATGATATAAATCCATACAATTTTAAAGAATAATATGGGTATTCACATAATCTTTAATAACATTAAACCATGAGTTTTTCAGAGTATATTTTAATATGAGAATGATATGTCTAATTATGGAAAATAATTTACGTAGTTTTGGGTCATCTTACTTGGTATCAAGTTATTTATTTCTAAAACATATCAAAAAATCTATATATGAGGGGCACTTCATTTTACATACATAGAAAATACGTTCCATGGGATGGGAAAAATCACAAGTGACTAAATAAATATAAAACATTCTTTAGAGTTATACAATTAGAATTTCAATATCTTCAAGGTTGAAAATGGAGTGTAAGAAACTAAGGATATGTTGGAAAAGATAAACCAACTCTTCCAATTTCATAGTATTATTGGTGTTTAGATGATATAATTTTCTATATAAATGCTTGAGTGGGTAGAAAAAAAGTGCATGTAGATGAATATGGAAGTGAAGTTTTATGATAATTAAATGTGGTTCATATTCTAGAATATGTTCCTTCAATAGTATTACCCTAAGACACTGAAGAGAAAAGATAATGAGTTCTTAGAAATATAAAATAGGAAATTGAAAGCCCTAGAGTATGCTACTAATATTTCAATGTGATATATATTTCAACAGATCTAATCAAAATTGATAATCTCTGCATATAATTTCTCAATACGAAACTGTTACATGATATCTAATCATGGGTGATATTGATCTATTTACCAACATATGAGGAGGTGGTAAACAAGGTAGTTTGGGTACATGAATATTTGATATATGTATGGTTTGAAATTGATTTTCCTCAATGATTTGATGGAGGAAATCATATTTTTTTATTGGTAAAAGAAGAAATGATATGGTTACCTGCATGGAGGTAGTAAATATTGATCTATGATCTTAGGTTTATCTTAGTGGAGAAGATAATTTTTGTATTATTGGTGTAGTGGAAATAAAAATCATAAGTAAGACTTTCCTAATCATATAAGTGTATATCATTGGTGTGGAAGTTCAATCATATAATGATAATATATAATAACATATATAAATATTGAAGTTTTGTGTATTTTAAGCAGTAATATAGATCTAATATAGAGAAATAAACTTATATAATATATGATTCTTAAGAAATTAGAAGCAGTAATCCTCTAAAGGTTCAGTGTAAAAAAATAATTAATAATTTTTGGTTATAGACCATCTTGTAAAGGTTTTAGGGGTATGACTTATGAAATTGATAGGTAAACTACTTATATATTAAACTATAATTTCTATTCAGTTTGATATATTTATATATAATTCATTTCTATCTTAAATATAGTTAGACTATTTTAATTTTTATTTTGGATTTTATTTTTTTTAATATCTAGATAAATCTTCGAAATAGTCCATAATAGTGTCGTAGGTTTATATATTGTTTCATTCGGATTGGTTACAAGGATGATTTTGGGAATTATTTATTCTCAAGATCAATATGTGAAATTTAATTATTGGAATGGAATGGATGGTGATGTTTAAGTCTCCTCATGAAATCTATAAACCTAATATTTTCTTTAGTTCCTGTAAATTATTTTTCTGTACTATTTTGGAAAGAGAGGGGTATTCAAGTTAATTGATCAAAAACAATCATTATAGAAATTGTATAGTTTATATGTAATTTGGTTGGGTTGGGTCATGGTTTAGTAGAATTTAGGAATTCTTTTAATTTTTTGGTTGTGGAAATATATTTCATATATATATTGCATGAATACTTATATTGACTACCACCAGAGATATATATAATGTTTTTTACTAATTTATTTGAAAGAATAAATTAGATAATTTTATCTTTATATAACATGGTTATTAAAACTCTTTGAAAACTAAGTATTTATTGAGAGGTATTTGAGGAATATTTATTTATTATAACACAATATTTCCTTGGAAACATCATTTTTATTTTCCATATATCCTGATGGTGTATTTTGATAAATTGTGTGTTTATTTAATTTTGTTGGTACATATGCCTTTATATAATAAATATTAAAGAATATCTAACATGCCATCTTTTAATTTAAAATAAATAAATTACAATAAAACCAATCACATACATATGTATGTTCTACAACCTTGATCATCCATAAATAAAACAATGAACACAAATTTGAAATCCAGTTATCAATTAATTATATTCATTCTTTATTTAAGATAAAACACTATGAATAAATAAAATTAATCCTATTTATCTTCATACCATTTAAGAGTTCATAAAATTTCACCAACGAATATTTTAAACAAAAATATTTAATTATTTTTATTTAAAACTTTTAGAGTACACAAGTTTACTTTATGGTAATGACATGTCTGCGCAGAGACTGTCAGACTTATTCATTTTCCTTTTGAATAAAATACCCACACCAAAAAATGAGATCATACTTATAGATAACCCTCATAATTACACATGAACATTGATTTTTTTAAATTGAGAACTGCTACTTTAGATCCACTCTGAGAAATTCCTTTCTAATCACTATTCAAAAATGAATATGTTTTATTCTATAGATTATCTACCATCTCATCCTTCTCTAATGAATTTTTAAAATAAATCTAGGGAATGAAACTTATTTATCTTCATTTCTTGGTTAAAAAATATATATTTATAAACAAATATATATTATCTTTTTATAAAATTTAAATAGTAACATAATAGCACTATAAACCTCATACAAAACTCATGAATAGTATAAATACAATATTTATTATCCAACACCTTATTATATCACTAATATTTATGGGTGATATATATATCCACCTTCTTGACGAGCCCAAATTATGAATCTATTTAATCATGGACACATCATAATTTCCCTATCATATTATTTACCACTCACATTGATCCATGAAAAAAATCCATGGATAAAATAATGTAGTGTTCATCCACCATATTGATCTTCTAAAAATAAACCTTACCCTCTTCAAACGAATTTTAATTGTAATAACAATAAATTGATCCCATGAATTTCATCAATTTCCACTATTAAACTCATCAATTGTTTTCATCCAAATAATCTTTTTTCTAGGTATTTACTTCAATATAATTACTCTATCTCCTTTTTAACCTCATCTAAATGAATTTAAATATTTAATTGGGCAAATTATATATTTACTAGATGATAAACCAAATTTATTATAATGATAAACATATATATATTATAACTATTTTATAATGACATCATATTATTTACCACACAATAAAAATTACCCTATATATAGTACATCAAATCATAAAGACATAATAATAAATGTTTTTGGAATCCATTCAAATAAAAGTAGTTAATTTATATGGTCTATTTCATATGTTATGATTATGTAATGTAGCTACCTTACCAAATAATTCATTATTTTTCTTTGATTTCTCTAATATCATTTTAAAAAATTGAAAATATTTCTTTAATACCAATTCCTCGTAATCTGATCTCATTGGGACTCACCATATACTGATATTTTTAATGAGTGTGATTACCAAATGCCACTCTCAATAGGTCATGGGTTGGAAACTAATTCTAATGGAATATTATCACAAATACATAAATAAAATTACTCTTTAAAATAATGCTTCTAATTGGGAACATGTATTAAAATGTAAATATCAATAAAAAATCATCACCGATTTATATAAAAAAACATTTAAATCTGTTTAAATGTATAAATTTTACGAAAAACAAACAGAACAATGGAAATTTTTAAAAAAAAATTATAGATTTAGCCTCATATAAATTTAACATGTCCGCCAATAAATCAGTTTTTTCAATATATTTGGTGTCCCAATAATATCAAATAGATCTGAAAATTGTATATATAAATTTGGGGTGAGTGTCACACCCCCACCACAGATGCCTTCTTTTTATTATTTTCTCGGTCTTGTGCCTTAGGAAAGAGTTGGGTTTGGGTCTGGGTTTGAATTTTTTTTGAAGATTTGATGTTTTCGATGGGTCTCGAGCCAGTGCGTAGTCACCGCACTACTAGAGGTCACCACGCATTTGGTTTGGGTGGCTATGCAGTCACCGCACTGCTAGTAGCGACCGTACATTCGGTTCTAGAGACTACGTGGTTCACCAGTTATTATTATCGTTGTTGTTATTATTATTATTATTATTATTATTAGTATTAATAATAATATTTTTATTATTAATTTTCTTATTGTTGTTGTTATTATTATTATTAATATTATTATTAGTATTAATAATAATATTATTTTTATTTTTATTTTATTTTTTACTATTTTTATTTTATTTTATTTTATTTTATTTTTCTTCTCATTTCTTTTTCTTATTTTATTCTTCTTTCTTCTATTTTTTTCCCTCCACGAGGATTCTCCCTTTGTCCCAATATTCCTGCACACACCAACCCGAGGTCTCCCCCGAGGTCTCCCCTCTCTCATGTTTCACCTGGTGCACCCTGCTACCTCACCCACGTCCATCCCTCCACCAGCACCTCTTCGCCGCACCACTGCAGAAACTGGCCACTGTCGTCCGCGGCCAACTCCTGCTCCTGCCTCGCCTCTCCCCTGCTGTGTCCTGGCATTCCAATAGCCTGGTGGTCCTAGCTGTGCCATGTTCCCTCATGCAGCCCTCCTCATGTACCACCAGTGACCCTACCTCCTGCCTTCTCCCCTCCACACAGTGCCTCCCTAAGCTCCCCTCGGCTTGCACGACGCCCTCCCTATCCTGCATGCCTACAACCTGATCTCCCACACACAATCCCTCCTCCACCTTCCGACCTTACCCCTAGCGCATATGGCACCCAGCTGACCAGCACCCACCCCCTGCTAGTCTGGCATTCTCCCCCTTCTCGCCCTCCGCTTTTTCCCAGGACGTCGCCTCCCTTTACGGCCTCACGCACCCAATAGGTTCCTGCCGCCTTCGCCTCGCACCACCGCTGCTCGGTGCCCCTGCATCGCTCACCTGTAGTAAAATTCATCCCACCCCCCTCCTCCTCCTTGCATTTTCCGACCTCTGCGACTCTGCCTCCACACCGCTGTCCAGCCACCACCGCTTCCAATACTCCTCCTGTCACGCTACCATCATCCGCACCAGCATTCCTCTGCCTTGCATTTTCTATCCAGCTGGCGCACATCCCAGCTGGTGTACCTCTCTGAACTAAACGTGACCATCCACCTCCCATCCCTTTGTGTGGCAGCCCTGTTGTTCCCACACGACCAGCCACGATGCCCTACACCCCTGCTGCTCTAGCGTGAACCCCTCTCCTAGTATGAAAAGACCACCTCGGTATTGTTCTTGTGTGATCTGATATACTCTACCAATGGTGAAGCAAATTGATTCTGTTTTGGTTCACCGTCATCATCCAAGGTAAGAGTTCCTTTTTATTTTATCGTGCACTTATTTATTTTTAGTGTCTATGTTGTGTTCTAATATCCTGTTTTTTTTAATTTTAGTACAGATATTTTTTTTATTTTTTGGATAAAACTTCGGCTTGCCACGTGTTTTCAAGTTTTCACCACCATCCGGGGTAATGATCTTCATCCATCGTCTCATTGTGCACTTTTTTTTGGGGTTCTCACCGTTTCACTTGCATTGGGGTTCAGGTGAGGTATGCATTTTCTCTTGTTTTGATTTTTTAATATTAATTTTTATGTTTTGTGTAGTTATTTTGTGATGTTTAATTGTTGGGTTTCTTCTGGGTCAGTGTTTATGTGTTTTAGATTAGTTTACATTTGTTTCAGTGCATTGGTAGGGTAACCCCGCATTACCGCAATCATTGGTATGTGCATTATTGCGTGCCTATGCGAGGCATGTCGTGCCATCGTGTTCATGCTGAAAAGTGAGTTAGGTCCCCCACTGCACTTTCCTTTAAATTCAGAATTTATTAATTGCTTGATATTTTATTGATTTTTATAAATGGGAAATAATATAAAAAATTTAATTTTTAAATGATTATTTGGTGTAAAAAGAGTCATTTATTTCATACATGACACTTGAAATGTTTTATTGATGAACAGACACTCATTCGTAAAAAGATTTCTGGTTTAGCCTTTAAACATAATTAATGAAATTTCAAATGTAGTTTTGGTTTAAATGATAAATGATTTCTTCTGAAGCATGAACGAGTGTTTTGGGTTTTCATGAGATATTTTGTTTTTCTTTAAAATTGGTGAAGGCCCATTTGGCACTTAAAAAATATTTTTTGGAAAAAATTCTTTGGGGGGACCCAGGGGTGATCTTTGTTGTATTTTTATTACGTGAGTTGTGTGTGATATCTGTTCTACTTGATTGACTTTGCTGACTCACCCCTTTCCCTTTTGCTATGTGTGTTGACATGGGAAACTGGGATAGTGAGTGAATCTTCTGAGAACGATTTCTGCACTAGTTTAGATCAAGAACTGGCTAGTAGCCTCATAGTATGGGAATACTGAACTATTGCTACTATGGGGATTCAGCCCCCCAGTTAGGCCACGAAGGGATATACAAAGAATTAAGGCGTTATGGCATCCTCAAGTAAGAGCATGCATACAGGATGATTCACATGTATAGTACGTTCTGGATTGTTCACGAGATCCTAGGTTCGACCCATGTTTCCTTTACTATTTATTTGTATGTAGCGGACGATGGAGAGGTCTAGTTCAGTAGTTGTCCCTTGTGTGCCACTTTTCCCATTTCTCTTAGTGTGTGTTGTGTGTTGTGTGGTTTTCCCTTTTTATTAACATCTAAAATTTAGGTTTCTAAATGGTTTTCAAAAACTATTTTAAAAATTAAATGCACAAGTTTAATTCAATAATTATATTTTTTTTCTACATTAAAATAGGCAATGGATTGTTATGTGTTTTAAAAATGAACGTGTGTGTGTGTGGAAACCCATATTTTCTATAATTTAGTTCAAACGTGGAATTACTAAAATTCTTTATTTAAAGGTAGTTCATAGGAAACCGTTTGTTGGGAACACCTCCTAGGTTTTAATACCCACACCTATAGTGTTTTTCTATTTCTAGTTGTTTTGCAGGTTTAACTTGATCTTGCTCGCCATGGAAGAGAGTTGGTTGTGGACTGGTGAGTGACTCTCGGAGTCATGAGGATTTTTTGTTGTGGTGAGGATAGTTTTCTATTGTTGATTTTTTCTCATTTTTCATGTATTTTATTTACATTGTTTTGTTTCTATTTTTTCCACTGCTTTATTTATTTTTATTGGGCGAAGTCATTCCAACTTGTCCTCTATTGAGGCCCTGGTGCCTGTCGCCAGCCCAGGAGAATCGAGAACACCTCTTGGGTCATGTCATGGACCGGCTCGGGTGATTGGTTCAGGGTTGAACCTGGTTGGTTCATGACAAGATGGTATCAAAAGATATTTCTAAGCATTTGGGATGTCTGGTAAAAGGATATTAGGACTGGTGGGTCTCAGAAAGTAGGTTACGGGTCAGTGCCTGATCACCACCGCTCTTGACGAGACATGAGTTACTAGGGTTAATCAGGGATTTGAGTGTCTTATCATTGGTTTCTTTGGATTGAGGGATAGCAATGGAGGTGAATCGGTTCACTTTGTGGCCTCACATGGGGTGGTGTCCCATGTGGATTCCAAGTGCCCAGTTTATGGTCCTCTTAGTGTTATGCCTTACATGGGGCATGGCTCACCACCATGTTGTTGGGTCAGACATATGCACTAGTTCCTCATCGTAGTGGATTATTATTGCTTGTGTTTTGTTTTAGTCTTGGTTGATTTGACTGTCCGTTAAAAGTGAAATTGGTTTTGAAATGGAAAAGTGTTTCTTCATAATTGTTTTTGAAATTAGTGAAGTAAATTTCTAAAGAGAAGGTGTATTGGTTTGGAAAAAAAACTCGGTATGAGTTTGGATTGGGTAAGGAAAAGAAGTGTTTTAACCTCGACACTCTTTATGGAGGGTCACATGTATGTTGGTATATACGAAGAGTGTGTACGGGGAACATGTTCGTAAATTATCTAAGTAGGATTTAATGAATGCACATGTGATAGTTCCTAAGGTGTTATAGGTGAGTTTTTAAAATTGAAATGAAATAACTGTTTTGGAAAAGTGATTTATGGTTTTGTTGTATATGTTTGGCCTATTGGCCTGTTGCCCTTGGATTGTGTTGTTTCATTGATTGTGTTTTTGGATGATGCTGTTTTCGATGGTGTTTTTGTGTTGTTATGAGTATACCACCCAAAAAGCATCCAAAAATTGTTAACAAGTTATTCCCAGTACCTAGTTCTTTTTTTGTTTTTCCTTCTTATCGAGCTAATCGAAGTCTATTAAAGGTAGTTGTATAGATCGTAAATATAGGGTGTCTGTGGATTTTTTGCGAACTCCCGGGGTAGTTAAGATTCGTACCGTCCTATAGTTTTTTGAGGGTTCAGTTCTGGACTAGTAAAGATGAGATATGCCATTGTTGAAAGAGTTTTGTATGTGATTTTTGGTGGATGACTTCTATGAAGGTTCCCCCTCTTGTAAGTAGTGTGGGCTGCTAGAACCTGTCTCCAATAAACCATCCTTGTCAGTATTGTCTCCTAGTTCATCAGACTGCTCTCTTGTGCACCACCAGTATGTCCTGTACGGACATTCTAAGTCGTCATGTTGCATTCCTTTGAAAATTTATGACCATCGTGATTGTTTGAAGAATAAAATAGAATAAGGAGTTAGATACTATAAGATAAAAATGCCTGACTGTGAGGCAGGAGATGCTTCAGCCATCAGGGCCCCAGCCACAAGTCTCGGGGTGAAGCTCGCACACAGTCGGAAGTCAACATGGGTGTGTGGGACCTCGTTTTGGATAATGTTTTCAGCTTTGGGATGGAAATATCTAAAATTTCATTATTTTATTCTCGTCTTCATCGCAAACTCATCCTCGTTAGGGTGGTGTGATGAAGTTGTTCGATCACAATCCAAGCAGCCTTATCTGCTCTTACCGTAGGCTCTAATTCACTCTGATTCCTTGCAGGGTTATTGGGTCCATGAATAAATAGGCATATTCTAATTTTGAGTTGATCTAAGGTGTGTTTGTTAGGGAGGTGTTTGTTTCATGAAATTGATGGGAGTTGTTGAGTTAATTTCTTATCCTCATGTTGATGGATAGTTCTGTAAAAATATTTTCGTGAGGTCTCATGTGTGTTGTTCGGTACATGTGGGGAAAATGACTGAGTTTGTTTTGGGACATCCTGTGTTCCCCCCCTGGGGGTGGTTTGTTTGGGTTTCACGGGTTTTTGTACTAGTGAATTCTTGTGGTGGGGAGAACCCTCTAATGTTCTCCCCTCAATCTCAGGCAGTGGTTTTCCTTGAATTGGTCGTGTGTGATGTTTGTTGGGAATGGTCACCCAGAGGCTCTCGTTCTCTATGATTTAATCTGGGCATGAACTCAAGTTGTGTCAACTGTTGGCTCGGTAACTTTCTTGGGGACGAAAGTGTCTGTGGTGTGGAGAATTGTCACACCCGGAACACGGAGGCCTCTTGTTTTATTATTTTCTCAGTCCCGCCCCTTTGGAAAGATATGGGTTTGGGTCCGGTTTTGATTTTTTTTGAAGATTTGATGATTTCAGTGGGTGTCAGGCCAGTGCTCAGTCACCGAACTACTAGAGGTAACCGCACATTCTGTCCGGGTGGGTACGTGGTCACCACACCAGTAGTAGCGACCGTGTGAACAGTCCTAGAGACTGCACGGTTGACCGATTATTATTATTATTATTATTATTGTTATTATTATTATTATTATTATTAGTAATAATAATAAAATTAGTATTATTATTATTATTTGTACTAATAATAATAATAGTATTATTATTGTTGTTGTTATTAATAATAATATTATTATTAATTTTATTATTACTATTATTATTAGTATTAATAATATTATTTTTATTATTTTTATTTTTAGTTATTTAACTTTTTATTTTATTTTATTTAATTTTCTTCTCATTTATTTTCCTTATTTTCCTCTTCATTCTTCTCTTCATTTTCTATCCACATGGTTGCTCCCCTTGTCCCCCTGTTCATATGCATTCCAACCCGAGGTCTCCCCCGGGGTCTCTCCTCTCTCGCGCTTCACCTGGTGCACCCCACTGCCTCACCCTTGTCTAGCCCTCCGTTAGTACCTCTCTACCGCTCCACCACAGTGCCTGGACAGCCTCGTCTACAGCCAACTCCTGCTCCGGCCTTGCCTCGCCCCTGATGTGTCTCGGCCTTCCGACAGCCTAGTAGTCCAAGCTGCGCCCCGCGCCCTCATACAACCCTCCTCCTGTTCCACCAGCGACCCTGCCTCTTACCTTCTTCCCTCCAAACAGTACCTCCCTGCACTCCCATCGGTGTGCACGACGCCCTTCCTGTCCAGCATGCCTGCAGCCTGAGCACCCGCACCCAAGCCCTCCTCTGCCTACTGACCTCGCACCTACCGCATCCGGCGCCTAGCCGACCAACAACACCCCTCGCCTGGTCTGGCATTCTCCCCCTACTCACCCGCCGCTTTCTCCCGGGACGCCACCACCTTTTCCATCCTCACGCACCCAAAAGGTTCCCACCAACTTCTCATCATGCCTCCATTGCCTGGAACCCCTACATCGCTCACTTGCAGCGACCTGTAGCCCCCTCCTAATCCTCCTTACATTGTACGACCTCCGCGGCTCTGCCTCCGAACTACTGTCCGGCCACCCCCCGCTTCTCGGCCTCCTCCTATCACGCTGCCACCATCCACCCCCATCACGATCGGTGTGCCCTCGACATGCCTTCTCCTTACTATAGTTGTCCACCCGGTGCACGTCCCAGCCGATATGCCTCTCCGGCCTGCCCGTGACCATCTGCTTCACCACCCATTGTGTGGGATCCTCCTTATGAACACGCGACTAGCTGCGATGCACTACACCCCTGCAGCTCTAGCGCAAACCCATCTCTTGTTATGAAAAGACACCCTTAGTCTTGTTCGTGTGTGTTTCGATATTCGTCGCTGATGGGGACGCAAATTAATTCCGTTTTGGTTCACTACCTCCATCCAAGGTATGAGTTCCTTTTTATTTTATCACATGCTCGTTTATTTTCAGTGTCCTAGTTGTGTTCTAAATTCCTATTTTTTTAAATTTTATTGTGGATTATTATAATTATTTTTTGGATGAAACCTCGGATTGTCGTTCATTTTCTAGGTTGCACCACCATCTGAAGTAATGATCTTCATCTGTCGTCTTGTTGCGCACATTATTTTTTTTGGTTCATGCCATTTCGCCTACATCGGGGTTCAGGTTAGGTATGTGATGTCTCCTGTTTTGATTATTTTAAATTAATGTTTTTGTTTTTTTGTAGTTATTTTTGTGATGTTTAATTTTCAGGTTTTTCCGGGTTAGTGTTTCTGTGTTTTAGATTATTTTACTTTTGTTGCAGCACGTTGGCAGGGTAACCCCGCGTTACCACGATCATTGGTTTGCGCATGATTTTGCACCTATATGAGGCATGTCGTATCGTCGTGTTCGAGCTGCAAAGTGAGGTAGGTCCCCTACTGCACTTTCCATTAAATTTAGAATTTATTAATTTCATGACATTTTATTAATTTTGATAAAATGGAAATAATATAAGATAATTAATTTTTAAATGATTATTTGGTGTAAAAAAGCTGTTTATTTCATACATGAAACATGAAATGTTTTATTGATCAACGGACACTCAGTCATGAAAGATTGGTCATTTTGACTTTAAACATAATTCACAGTATTTCAAATGTATTTTTGGATTAAACAATAAATGATTTCTTTTGAAGCGTGAACGAGTGTTTTGGGTTTTCTTGAGAAATGTGATTTTTCATTAAAATTGAGGAAGGCCCATTTGGAACTTTAATAAAAATAACATATTTTTTAAAACTCTATTTGGAGTGACCCAGGGGTGATATTTGTTGTACGTTGATTGTGTGAGTTGTTTCTGATATTTATGCTACTTGATTGACTTTGCTGACTCACCCCTTTCCCTTTTATTATGCGTGTTGACATGGGAACCTAGCAAAGTGAGTGAATATTCTGAGAATGATTATTGCACTAGTTTAGATTATGCACTACCTAGTGGCCCCATAATGGGGAATACTAAGTTATTACTACTATAGGGATTGGGACCCTCGGTTATACCATGATGGGATATACCGAGCGTTATAGATTTATACCATCATTGGGTTAGAGCATGCCTTCCGGATGATTCACATGTATAGTACGTTCTGGATTGTTCATGAGCTACTAGGTTTGACCCATGCTTCCTTTAGTATTTATTTGTATGTGGAGGATGATTGAGAGTTTTAGTTTTGTAGTTGGCCCTTGTGTGCCACTTTTTCCATTGCCCTTAGTGTGTGTTTCATGTTGTGTGGTTTTCCCTTTTTACCACCAACTAAAATTGGGGTTTCTTAATGGTTCACAAAAACAATTTTAAAAATGAAATGCACATGTTTCTTTCAAACAAAAAACTATTTTTTAAATGAAAAAGGGAAATGGACTGTTACTTGTTTTAGAAATGAAAGTGTGTGTGGAAACACATATTTTGTATAATTTAGTTCAAACCTGGAATTGGTAAATTTATTTATTTAATGGTAGTGCATTGGGAATAGATTGTTTGGCATGCCTATTGAGTTTTAATACTCACACATATAGTGTTTTCATGATTTTAGTTTTGTTGCAGGTTTGACTTAAGCATGCTCATCGTGGGAGAGAGTTGGTTGTGGACTGGTGAGTGACTCTCGGAGTCGCGAGGAGTTTTCGTTGTGGTTAGATTAGTTTGATTTTGTTGTTTGTTCCTCCTTTTTCGTGTCTTTTATTTACATTGTTTTGTTCTATTTTTCCATTTCTTTATTTATTTTCTTTGGGTGAAATCATTCCCAATTGTCATCTATTGATGCCCTGGTGCTTTTCGCCATCCTGTGAGGATCGAGATCGCCTCTCGGGTCATGTCGCAGACTGGGTCGGGTGATCTGTTTTTGGTTGACCCGGGTAGGTTCGTGATAGTGAGCATAAAAATATACCAATTAATCTCCTTCTTTATTATTTCTTGTGGACATGTTATAGAAGTACATTAATGTATATGTTAATAGAATCTCAAAAATAAGGAAATAATAAATACATCTCTAAAACATGGACTCTGATTCATAACCATACCCATTTCCAATATCAAAGTATTAAATTACCAAATCATAGAATATAACATATATTTTACCAAATAATTAATCCACTAAACTATAAATAATGTTTGAGATGTTCCCATGTTCAAAGACCTCACACTAATATAATGATTAGGAAGCATCTCAATTTTAGTTACACGTTATATTAGAGAGTGTGATTCTTAGGGGAAATCTCATTCTAAATCCACCAACAATTATTTATTATATTTATCTAGTTGTCCAAAAAATTGTTTTATTCTTGTTAATAGAGATCCAAACTTTGGTAATTCTCCAAATAAACCTGAATCCTTATTACTTCACATCAAAAACCACCCCAGTTAGTTAGACACATCATTTCCATCATCATCACTAAATGTACGAATATATTTTGAACCCCCACAATCCATTCAACTTTTCCCCTAGTCCAAACACATAAGAATACATACAAAAATTAGGTAAATTAATATCCTTGTCAATTAATAATATCAATTAACAATCAATTTCTTCTTCAATCTAGATATTAGGTAATTAATTATTATCCCATTGATATTAATCCTATCCTAAGAAATGTATAATAAATTTATATCAATTAATTCACATATTCTAAAAAATTCACTATTAGCCCCTAATAAATTAATAATAAATACATCAAGTGTCACATACCAATACTGAAATTGCATAGACACCTCTATAACATGGCATGGATAATAATAAAATTACAAAATCCTCATGTAAACCAATAATTAAAATTTCATTGTTTCTTTTATATTACATGCACCTAATGCGTTTTGGAATTACCCTCAGGTATATTACTACCCCAACGTCCAATGGTATACGTTCAGATATGCAGTATTCCCTAAATATGGCATGTCGCTTGAGAAAAATTAGCATGACCCATAACAAAACTCAAACGATCATAACTCATGATACTTATAAATATATATTTATGGTATATCTTATATGATCAGTTAGATAAAACATATTTTTTTAGTAGATGTGATGTTTCTAAATCAGCAGATGAATACTCATCCCTGTGAGAAAGATTATTTTTTGGATGATCCCTCATTTTCATTAAAGGAATGTTTATACAAAATAGTACTTTAGTTAGCGAGTCATCTTATTACGAAAGAACAATAGATTGAGAACAATTATATAATGAAATCATTAATATTGAAAATCATTCAAAGGATGATGATTAATATATTATTCATCACCATATTAACCCATAAACCTGATCATAGTTATACATTATGAATGATATTGAAGATATTCCAAAATCATAGTGATTTTTTCCTTAAAAAATCCAATTATTAAACATATACTTCTTGGAATATACATCACCAAATACATTAATGGAATATAAACAAAATTAATAGAAAAAATGGAATTGTAATGATAAATAAGTTAAATAAGACTACTACTTTTTCCTTCTAATGAAAGATAAACTGATTTTGATATACCTTTCATGGAAAATCTAGTCCAATAGATGAAAAATATTTAAACAATGTGAATCAAGGGAAAATTAAGAAGGGAATTTCCAAAAAAAATCACAGGAATTAAATAGTTCATTCTCCTTTACCAATACTCAGTAAAAATTAATGAAAATAAACAATACAAATATCTAGGGAAATCCATGTAAAACATAAAAGTGAGACAACTAACCTTTAGGGAGGTGATTGATCATGAAACGTGATCATATATATGACTAAATAGAAAAATAGAAGCTTCTAACTTTTAAAAAATTAGTGAATGCTTAAGGCCCAATATAAAGATCTTTTTTCCCATTATATTGGCCATGAAATTAGAATGACGAGGAACCAACATAGTAACTCAAATATATAATCTAAACAAATTAAATATTGGATACAATTAATTTGGTACTAAAAAATGGAGAGGAATATAAAATCGATTTATAACCATATAAAAAGGGATAATAACCTATAGGTTATTAATAAAACTCAATTAATGGGAAATAAAATATATTAAAAAACATCAGGAAGACTGGAAATAAATTGAGGATCATCCACTTGATTTTCTAAATATATAACAAAATGTGAAGTTAGAAACCCCTCTACTATATTCTAAAATTTTAATTTATAGAGGTAATGTAAATTATTTTGGGAGAAAACATTGATCTTTGAGTCATATAGAATTTTGTAACAAAATTTATCATCATAATTTTAATTTAGATGATTGTGATGAGTAATGGACTTAAATATATCAATATAAATACAAAAATTAGAAGAAAAAAATTGTATACTTAAAACATTGGTTATTTTTATTATCATTAAGTAAAAAAATTATAGAATCAAAAATACCTTTGGGTATCCTGGGGTTTTAAAAATATAATTGATGTGATGGTATCAAAATCCATATATTAATAACATTTTAACTAAAATTTTTGAATAATTTCATCATCTAAAAGAATAAAAATTCATTTTATTATCATAAATATGAAACATTCTTTACCACGCATGGGAAAAATATTCATCTGAGAATAAATTAATGAAAAAATAATGCCAATCGAGATGTTTTACCACTATCTAGATCTATAATATCCATGATTAACATTAAAATAATTATAAGATATTAACTACTAGTTATTCAAAAAAATCAGGTCACTGATCTACTAAATGTTTATTTTTTTTATTTAAAATATAGATGATGTTGAATATAATTTTTGAGTTTCATCAAATTTAATTAAGGCCTTATGATAAATGAAAATATTAGGTATGTCACGGAGGTTTGAAAATAGATTGATATTGGATAACAAAGTTTTAAAAAAAATCATTTATTCTAAAAAGAGAGAAAAGGTAGGGGCCAAATACCAACCATAATAATATAGTCAAAAATATTATCTAAAAACTAAATAATTCATCATAATAGAAACCTTTTTTGTCTCTCATAGAGGGTTACTTAGACTCATTTTTATTTTATTACATATTTGAAAATAATTTTTGTATTTTATTTCCCTTATAGTTGAATAAAAAATTACCCAAATTATTGAGATAGTGATTTTATATTTTTTTATAATGAATAATTGTCAAATGAATATATATTTAAGAAACAGTGAAAGTCAAAAGTTGTAAATCCTTTAGAAAATTTCTAAAAATAATTCCATCGCATTCTATCCATTGATTAAATCTTAATATATTATAACATGGTAAGAGAAATATAGTACTACATATTCACCACATTTTATATATTCAAAAATTTTGAACTGATACACTATAATCAACGTTCGGTAACCCTCATGTTTTCCTTTGTGAACTAATAAAATATATTTATATAAGAAATAAATGATCAAGTGACACTCTAAAATCCAAATACTCAAAACATCGATTAACCCCGAAAAACTCAAGTATGTAATTTACTTATGTGTGATTTATCCAAGATAAAATAACCACAATCACAAATTACTCATTATTGAATTTATTTAACTCACCTATATGATCAATAAATTAGTAAATTAGAATTTAATATAGATTAATCAATATAATAAGAAATATAGATTGAATGTTGGTAATGAATGAAAAATATGACTCATGTTAATCCATTAAATATTTTTAAAACATATATAATAAATTATTTAAATAAATAGAAAAAATAATTATGGAATCAAATTATTTTTGGTTCTCTACCCTATATTTTAACCACATAGTATAATAATTGTTTAATACTAGTGTTTGTAGAAACAATGTGGGAAAAGAACACTAGGAATTTAAAAATAAAAAATATAGATCAAAATCGTTAACACTTTGAATATATAAGTGTACTTAATCGCCCTTTACTCATCCATGAAATAATTATTGAACTATTTATCCAAAATTTTTATTAAATTAATAGATTGTTAGGATTATTTATTTTCCTATGGTCTCACATGAACATTAAAGGTCTTTACTTTATGGCTGAGCTCCCTTCCCCGCCCACATCATTGAAATTGTCCAAAAATCACTAAACCATCATTCTTCTTTACCAAGTAACACATGAAATCTTTATAAGGAAATTACAATATTTTTTAAGACTATACATAAAGAATGTTTTATATATTTCATTCAAACCATATGTCTACAGTTCTTCTTCATGGACTATAATTAACTACATCTATAAATTTAGGCAATACCAATTGTTTATAAATATTATTATTGACTCTCAGAAAATTCGTATAAAATATAAAAATTAATTGATTACCCATTTAGTACAAATATATTGGTATATATGTCTATAATAATGATTTTCAAATCATTGGTATAAACTGATACTAATTGTCTTCCAAAACCATTAAGAAAAGTAGTCTAAAAAATTAATATTGAATTTATAATCGAGGACATATTTTTAATTATTAATATACTTGAAAACATGTTTATGATAACTTTTAAAAATAAAATTATATATATATTTGTATGTCTGTGTAAAATTAATTATATGTTTTCATATGTTTACTATTATTATTATAGATTAGAATATCAAAAAAATTAAAAAACATATTCCAATGGTTTACGAAAAAAAAAATTTATAGGAACCTAATACTTTTGGTACCTATAAAAATATTTTATAAAAAATTTGGTATAATTAATAAGATAATTAAAACATAAAACAACTGTAATGTCTTAACTATATCTTTTTTCTTCCAAACTATTTGTATAGTTCCATCGTTAAAGTCCCAATTTTGGGAATGGTGAGACCATAAAATTTAATAACTCTTATCCTTCTAGAATATTCATGGTTTATGATTTACGGTATTATATTCAATAAAATAATAAATATAATCATAATTTACTACTCTAAAATACTCCTGAATTTTTTTTACAATTGAAAATTTCATTTAGGGTTTGTTTTATCATAAAAACTTATTAATTATAGCCTTCAATCTCTCTTACCGATGTTTTGATACCCTAATCAGTGGTATATTTTTTCCTTTTTGTGCCATGTAAAATTTTATATTCATTAAATATGGTTGTATCAGGTTTCTTAATATCCCGATGTCATTAATTGTGACATTATATTACCCATTATAATTTCCATGTTAGCCTCTTATAATCTCGTTATTTATTGTTTTTTATAATATAGCCAATGGTGATATTATTCTATCATAAATATATGTATTATTTTATCTCATAGTTTTGGATTCTCAAACCCATGTCGTAAAATGAAAATCCTCCTTTTTAATTTAAGATAGTTTCCTTGGAATAGCTCATAATAATAGAGGTAGCAGTTTTTTTCTTTTACGTTTATATCATCAAATATAATCTATTTATAGAATATCATATTTCATAAAGTCATTGGTTACATGTCACTTTCCATAGTTTTATGTTGTTGAATTATAATATAGGGGTATTATATCAGGTTATAATTTCATGTTTATTGATGAAACCATGTTTTTTTCACGATCCTGTCATGATTCATTATATATATATACACTATGTAATTTCCTTTGAAAACATAGTTACTTAATGTGGTCAGCAATTTTTCAAATATTACATTTGTGTTATATGGAATCACAATGTTTTGGATTAAAAAAATACTTGTCATTATTAGTGATGTATCCATCTTCTTACACAGTTAGTTGTAAAATCTGGTCCATTTATATAAAAACATAAACTCCTCACAAAAATATTCATTGAATCATTTCATTAAAGAAAATATTCTCATATATTTTATGATATATAATAAATAACTTTTTTATACTGAATTTTGGACTACTCACACCATATTGGCATTATATATTTCCAATATAATCACCAAAAAACACCAAATTAAGAAAAAAATATTGTTTAAATAGATTTAAATAAATTTACCAACATAATAATTCCCACTAATTTATAAATTAATATCTAGTTATATCCATAAAATAAAATTACATTAAAATTTATAAATTGTTATCAATGAATAATACTTATTGAAAATATGGATATAAAGAGGCCTGAAATAAAAAAATTATTCTGAAAAAAAAATTATTATTCATTCCACTACACAATACATATTTCACGATTCAAAAAAATAAATATTGGATTCAACAGAATGTATGTAAAAGTTAATCAACATCAAATTAAAAAATGATAAAACAAATTCAATTATTTTAATCATAGATTTATCTTCCTTATTTTATATATCCAATTCCCAAAACTCTTTTTCTTTTTTCACCCATAATCATTCTAAAAATATATTTCCACCCATGCACCGTTTTTCACATACCATCCTATAACGTTTTCTCTCTTCACAAAAGAGAAATAGTTTATAAATGTTTTCCCATTAAAAATAGCATATAATAATATTATGATATTTCTATGAATCTCACACCTCTACTCATATAAAAAAAATACCAATCTTCATGACATTGATAAGGTTATAAATTTTATGGAATGTGGTGATTTGTATGAATATTATTGAGATCAATGAGGAGGTTTTATTTTTTATTTACATTTCATGATTTATAAATCTTAACTCAATGAAAATTTTTCTCATTCATTCTATTAAAAATTTTATTACCCATCAAAATATATCTCATTTTTTCTTTATGGTTCACATATCTAATCAATCTAATGATGGTTTATTATATTTTATCTATTTTAATAATTATATTCATTAATTTTTTTATAAATTATTTTTTAATATTTTTATAAATTTTTTCCTTATTTTTTTTCTTATATGATAATAGGAATAAAGTAAAATAAGAATTCATGAGAATAAATTTTTAAAACATTTACCCTAAAAAATGATAACATTAATAACTCTCTAAACAATATGCATTATTCCTCTTAAAGGAGAACAAGATATTAACCCTCCACTACACTTAGATTGAATATATTCATCCCAACTGACAGAGATATGGGTAGGTAAGGGTGGTTTTGATTGAAATATAACTCACATAACATTTTTTCTACAGATTTTAGGGTCTTATAAATAAATTAGTGTTATATTTATCTGAATGAGTTATAATTTCTTAAATAAACAAGTACCTAAATTTTTTGACATAAATATTCAACTATAAAGTTTTTAGGTATACTCATATCATATATTAGAAGATAATGAATAACTTCCGTATATTTTAAGAATATATTATATTATAAAGAATATATAAATATGTTCATAATAATGCTTTGGATTGTAAAATAGATATTAGATAGCCACTCATGGAAGTGAATTTCCATAATTTGTCACATTTATTGTAAATGTTTGAAAAATAAATAAGTAGTGTGAAAAGGTAGTATAATTCAACTAAATCATGGGTGTTCTAATCAAATAATTTCTTTTAAATGGACTTAATGGTTAAAAATGATGGTCGGTATTCAACTATAGTCAAAAAAATTTAATAACATGTAAAAATAAAACCAAATTAGCTATAAATTAATAGTTGACACACAAAAAATATAAAATATGATATTTATGTGTAAAAAATTACTAATTTTCTCACACCAAACAATTTAATTATTCCCCAGATACCCAATTTGACATTAAATAAATTCAAAAAACCTATGATTGGATATAAATAAAAAAATAATAAAAGAATTTCATTGCATGATGATTTCATTTATAGGCTACTTGGTTGATAGTGAGATCCTCCATTTTTGGACTCTGAAAGACAACGTGAATAATCTAAAGTCTTTTCAATTTTATTATAAAAGTTCATGAGGTAAAACACTAGTAAAAACAAATGATCCAATATATATTGAATGAAATTTACCTAGAATAATTTTTAATCTACGTCCAAAGAAAAAACATATTTTATCTAATTTGAGAGTCTTTCTTTTATAAATTCTTTTCATGGGATACTCTTGTTTCTTCCATTTATAGAATTTATTTATCATTGGTTTACAGTTTTCAAATTCCCTCTAACTCTTGAATTTTAAATATAATTTGTACTTAATTTTTAAAAACACACATTAGAAATATAATTTTTTAATAATAAATTTAATTTTCGGTTCTTTTTGTTCTATCACTTTTTTTTTGTCCGACGTAAATATGGCTAACATTATATGGGTTTTTTAAGAATCATTTATATAAAATGACATTGGAATTTTTTTTTTATAACTATCAGGGCTTTCAATTTATATTATATTTATAATAGGAATACTAAATCACATATAATGGTAGTTATTTATAAAACCACTGTTATAGGTAATTTTTAGTGTAAGTTGTCAAAATAACTACTATCGAATTCATAATCTCTCCACATTAGTTATTTTTAGAACTTCTGTCAAACATTACTTATGACATCAGTTATATAAATTATTTTGGTATATGTAGATTTCAACATCAGTAATAAAAATAAAATAAAAAATGATATAGATTTTGTTACATGATTTTAGTATAAATAACTCCCATGGAATAAAAACAATATAGAATAATTTGAAAATAGTAGAAACTAAATGAAAATAAGAGAAAAAAATAAATTCTTCATATTATTTTCTTATATAATTCATTCCCTCTAAATATAAATATCATGAAATTATATTCATTATCATTGTAAGGAATAACTTCTATGAAATTTTAAACTTCATCCAGAAAATCACATGTGGAAGCTTTATAATTTCTACTTGATCTGAAGAAGGCTTATTTATCAAAAAAATCATATGAAAAATTATCTATGAGAAAATAAAATCATAAAAATATTAGTAATTTTAGAATAATTATAAATACCACGAAAAATATGCGAAATAAATAAGTGATAGAATGATGAAGAATTAAATTTATGAAGGAGGAGTTGATCAGAAATCTAGAAAGATATAGAATGAAATGTCGTAGATTGTATTTTAAATAGAGTTCATATATAATGATAAATGTTTATGTGATAAAATAGAAAAAATAACATAATTTAAAAAATAAAGAGATTTGGTTTTTTTGTGAAAAAATTTAATTTTAACGTAAAATATTAAACAACTAAATACAGAAAAATTATTTTTAACATTTTTTATATTAATAATATTTGTAAGAAAAATTTCTACCATGGGTTTTTGTACTAATGATGTAAAAAATCACCATTAAAGTGTTTTTAACATTGATTATATTAAAAATTGAAGTTATAAAACATTATATCATATGTTAATACATTACTAGGATAAATCCCTAACAAGAATCCTTCTTTCTAATATTTATTCTTGTTCATATTTAATACTATATAGTAGGCCTTTTATTTATCCCTACCGGATGTTTTCATCTCTTCCCAAAAACAAATAAATTATATATTTATATTATTATCTCAAAAGTTGTATCACATGACTAAAGGGGATATTTCATTATCATAATCTAATTCTACCTTTTTAGATTGATAGTTTAATCCAAAATCCATTTATCTTCTCTATTAGACACTATTATTAATCTATTTATTAACAAATAGTACATATACGATATCTTTTGAAGTAAACTATAATTACTCATCAAATATTCCATGTATATTTTATAAAAGAGTTTCCCTTAGTCACATCTGATGTGTTTAAGAATACTAAATTTGTAAAATATATGTCACATACCAAAACCAAAAGTAGTGTGTGAGTTATTATTATTATGGGATTTTTCATCCACATTTGTAAATATAATGAACTAAAAACGTACCATATAAAAAACCAAAAAAAATTAAGGGATAGAACAATAAAATTAATAACTCATAAATCAAATACTTTACATAACAAAATCATTTTTTATTAAGGTTTTTATTTCATTTTTTATATATCAGTAGAGATTTGGAATTTTTTAAAACTTTTAAAAAAATATGTACATTTTAAAATAAGGTTGGATACTATAATCTAAATTCTAAAATATTTATGGTATTTATAAAAGATTTAAATTTTTCAATAAAATATTATATGTGAAAAATTATCTTTAAATTTTAGAATTTATATTTTGGTATAAAAATCTTTAATATTAAGTCATTAAAATTGTTTAGTAGGTATAGATATTTCCAACCAAATCACATTTAGTTAAATTTCAATTTGAATATTTCATGTTTATTAAATCTATTATAAAATTTAGAGAAGAAATAAAAAATACAATGTTATGATATAGAGGAAATTAATTTTATATAGTAAAGAGTTTTCCCCCATGGAATGAGTAATTTAACAGTACCTTATCTTGAATATTTACTTCTATGATATGTGTTTTTTCTAATATGGTCAAGAATAATGATTTATTTCTACTTTCCATACTTAATCTCCACTTCAAAACATTGAAGAAATAACATTTGTCTCATAATACCGGCACTTTAATCTTTTTCATTACAATGATATATCAAATTTTAATTATTTTAACAACATTTATTTTAGATACTAATATATAGATGGATATTTATTAATTGAAAAAAATTCAAGGAAGTAGTTTCTTATAATGGTATACATAACTAAAGAAGGATATATTTCTTTTGATGTTTTTTCAATCACATATATCCTCCCCTCAAGCAGTTGTTAGAGAACTACTCAATAACTAATTTGACGTAATTATATATCATCCTAAAGGGGAGCTCACAAAATCGGGTCTTAATGATGGGTAGGGTTATACAATTCTAATTTATTTCATCGAATTTTTCACTAAAGTAAATAAAATTCTAATGAAGTATCTTTATGTAATACTATAGACAATGAAAAATAAATTTTACTAAAATAGACAATCATAATTCTATAAAAGCATTCATTACTTAATAATGGTCTAAAAGTCACACACAAGTAAGGTATCAATAAAATTATTCAAATATTTTATCTATCCACTTTAAGACCATGTTTTCTAATTACATGTTGACAAATAATGTGTCTCTATTCTATAAAATTCCATTTTAAAAAATTTCAATCCATGTTGTTTTAAATGATTATTTATAAAACATTTTTTTAATATGGAAGGAACTGGTCAAAACTGGTTCAATGAAGTGTGACACCATCTTAAAATTTCTCAAAGAAACTCTCAATCAACTCTAAAAATAGAATTACCGTACGACCATTGAAAAGTACCAATAATTCTTCATAATATTAATGGAATTATCCCATGTGTGAATATACCAAGTGGAAACATGAAGGTTGTTTTTTACTAGTCATTGAGTATAATTAATAGAGATATATTTAATAAATATGAAAAATGTTGAATATTTATTTAGACTATGTTATGATCTATGCTAAGTTTCTTCATAGTACAGTAAAAGTCACAAAGTCTTTGTTCATGAAGGGAATTCCATATGTTATTTGATAATATGTAGAAATACCACCATCTCCAACATAGTGTTATCATTATTGGTTGGATCATAATGTGATAATTATTGTAGAACTTTTAATATCACAAAATTTTCATTAAACATTACACAAATGAATTCTAATGATGATTTAAGAATAATAAAGAGTTATAACTCATTAAAAATTTGAGATAATTTCCCGATAAATGTAAAAATTCTTAGAATAGGGGAATCATCAAATTTTTTGTTATATAAAAATAATCATAGAATGTGATTTGGGTGTTATTCCATTGTTTCAAGACATTATGATAAACACATCGAATAGAATATATATCTAGATTTCATACACTTTTATCCTTTAATGTCATGTATCTATAAAACTGTGGATATTAGAGGATGTTTCCAAAGTTTCATGACATTACTCCAAAAAATATACACCCTTGGATGATGTAACCTATATATTAGTGTTTACTAACCTATATCAAACACTTGTTTCAAACATAGATAAACTAGTGAATGGAAAACCCTTCTACTTCATTCAAATTATTCAATGTAATTTTAATAAATAGATACTATTATTTTATTATTTTTTTATTTCTCCTAAAGTGAGATAAATTTTATCCCCTTTGATACTCACTTGTGTTATAAAATTATCTTCTATCTAGATTTTTGGAATTATTATATGATGAAGGAACTGTAAAATGAGTTTTCCAAGACCCATGATATATCCAGGTATGAAACATCCAGCTCTATTATTTTTCTGTTAGACCATGACATAGACATGTTGAAAACAGGTTTAGTCTTATAATATCATTCCATAGTTTAAGTGAATAGATTATTTTGTGGTTTGTGAAAATAAATCATCGAATTACATGTCTAAATGTCATGATTAGTGATTACTATATCATTGTGAGGTCCACCATTATGAAAAACCATTATATGGTGATCATTTCCTTGTTATTTTAAAAAAGGTCATTGTTTTTATGGAATTTGATTACATAACACCATTAAGGAATAGATAATATCACCATGCCCCAAAAACACTCAAAATAACATGGACAAAACCATTTGGTTTATCTACAATGACATGTATAGAATGTCATGGCCAGAATAGCCTCTACAAGAATTTTTTTTATTAAAACATATATTTTAACATAAAATAACCACACAAAAAATCATGAATTATGGAATGTTATTTGGAGTAAAACTAAATTCTTTATTTCATACTGATAGTCTATTTTAGTATAATTTTAAAGAAAAATTACTTTTTGTTAAAATTATCCAATACCACTGTTGGAATAGTCATGGGGCCCACTATTGAATTAGAGTGGGGCCTCAAACCATATGAACAGATAATTTATAGAATTAATGTTTCACTAGGTTGTTAAAATAAGGTAATTTATAAAATTTCTTAGATTTATTTTTTATTAGAACATAAATGTAAATATAAAATGATTATATTAGTAACCTTATATAGAAACAAAGTGATATATAATTTATGTAATTTTTTTACATAAAATATATGATCTTTATTATTAAATAATAAATGTAATTAAAAAATATCACATACATTAGAAATATTAATGATTTATAATTAAAATACTATAAATTCCCATATGAAAAATTAATATTATTAGGCAGTACAAAAGGATTCTGATTTTCAAGTTTTCTCTCTCGATAGTGAAACCCTAGGTCAGTGATGGTCATACCATCCAACCCTCCCCTTCACAAGGGGAGAGGGTCATGTAGGTTCATATTTATGTATATTGATGAAATTTTCATATTTCACTAAACCAACTATCCTTATATATTTCCACCATGCCCATTGAGTTTGAACGTCCCCTCATTCACCATTGGTACTTTATATCTTCCTCTTTCACCAAAGAATATTACTAAAGAATCGTCCCTTTAGTGTTTTTATATTATTTCTCAATTTTATAGAGACACACATTGCTGTATTCCATTGGGAGATTCAAAAAAGGCTCATAGGTTTTTAAGGAACATGCTATTTTGGATTACAATATGTGGGCCAAATAATAGTTCATATTGCGGGTTAAGAAGTCGTCGTCCTGACATGGTTTAAAGATCGACAGTGTGTTGAAAGAGTTCTATATTATCTATTTAGATGGATTTATGACATTCCATGAGCCAGGAACCTCCTATAATGGATATTTGGGTAGTATTATTGGGTCTAACCCTCCCTCTCCAAAACCCTTCTATTCTTCAAATTGTAGGAAATTTGGTCTAAATATTCTTGATCATTAAGAGTAGGTTGAGGCTGTTGTGTAACCATATTCACCAAATCCAAGATAAAAATGACTGGATTGAGGTTGTAGATGATTTTTTATTTTCTTAATATGATCTTTGAGTAGATGTGTGATGATGTTTTTTCCTCGGGTGATGTTTGTGTAAAGGTGTGACTACTTCTAAACATATTTTTGATTAAGACCTCTTACATAGGCATGTCTTCAGGGTTAGGGTAGATATGTGGTGAATAATGAAGCAGTGTTGAATTATATTTGTGATGTTAGAAAGGTATTTTAACTCCATTTTTTCATACTCTTTTTGGGAATCCTTGGGTAGGTTAGAATATTTCTTTTCAAGTTTGAAAAGATCACCACATGCACAAAGATTATAACAATCCGGTAAGAAATGTTCTAGAGATTTCAGCGAATCCACCCAATTAAATTTTTTAACTGATAATAATAGATTTGGTAATTTATTATCTTTTATTTTTGGTAATTATTGTTCCTATAATGTATGGGATGAGTTTACTGGTAGGTTTCTTACCCTGGTACAAAAAAGGTGTGTCATGTATCGGTACACCATGGTCCGAGGGATCGTGTTGATAGTTCACATTGGGGTCTTGCCTCCTAATATGGGAAGAAGCAAAAGAAGGGATACATTATCTATTTATCAAGTATAGGTACTTTAATATAGATAATTACACAAGGAATCATTTCGAAGAACATGTTTGAGATCATAGGTGTCTTTGTTTTAGGAAAAAATGATTCTGATGGATGGAAATAAGTAAATCCAAAGCAGAAGAGGAAACACAATGAGGATAATTCTTCTAAGTTAGAAAATGGAAAAATGTGTAGAATACGTATCTTTATCTTCATATTTTTATTTACATGGTTAAGACAATATTTTAGAGTCCTACTTTGATTGTGATTTAGAAATAAAGACTATTTATTTTTTAGGTCAAATGAAAATAACACAATGAATGGTGGATTTAATTGGGGTTATTACTCCATTATATTAATAGAGTAAAAAAACATATCCTAAATAGACTACACCAACATAGAAAAAGTTGATGGTATATAGATCAAATCGTTAACACTTAAAATAAGTGTTTCTAGTAAAATCACCTTGAAAAGGGAAAACACCACAAAATTTATAAGATGGTAACCACCACCCCGGTCCTGAAGATGAAATATGAGGAAAAAATAAAAGGTTATAGGGGTTGGCCCAGGTGAGTATGAATATTAAGAAACATAAAGCTAAAGAGGACCAATCAAACTAAATTAGAAATATAATAATTGGATATTTTTTTACAGAAAACAATCTCTTACATAATGATAGGGGTGATTTAAAGGAGACCAAATATATAAGGGAATCTCCATCTTCCTGGGATCCTATTATTCAATCCATAATATATATGACTTAAGAGGATATTTTCATCAGGGAAACTCTTGGGGAATCCAAAAAAATCATGAACGAGATATATTATTTGACAAAAGTGAGTAACATACATCACATATCCACATTATGACTTGCTTATTAGTAATGGTTCTGGGTTAAGAAAAAGTGATGGATGGGGCCTCCTTAACTCTATTTTTTCATAATCAATGATTAATGTGATTTCTATATGATTATAAAAGAAATGATCAATGGAAATGAATAAATTAATAATTGATGATCAAACTCGATAACCATGAACTTGATCATCAATATATTTTCAAATTTATTTAAAAACTTAAAGGATTACGATGTGATTAATTCTTTCTTCATTAATGGAGCTGAAAATGTATCTAAATCATACCATTATTTAATTGTAGGAATCAATAGTGTATTAACTATAGCAGGGATCCATGCATAATCCATGAACCCCTAAATGTTATCGTATGAATCTTTGGGTGCTAGCTTTGTAGATCTGGATGCTTGTGTCATTCACCTTTAGTTGCCTCGAGAATTTCTTAAAGAAGGATTATCTTTTACCTCTATACTAAATAGCGATGGTGGTGGAGAATAACTCTCTATACATGATATAATTCTTAAAGATTTATCTCTCTATGGTTTCGATATAATTCTCTCCAAATGTCATTGTGCATAATAAAAAAATTAGAAACCCAAAAAAATGATACAATTTAGTTTATATGCCGCTAGGGTTAGAAAATAATAATTTTCCACATTACCTTGGAATTTTAAGTAGTTAATTTGGTGTCCCATATCAATTATAATAATAATATTTTTATTATTTCTTGAGAAGAAATAAACTCGTAAATTAAATTAAATTATATTTATTCAATAAATATTATTTTTCACCAGATCCTTAATCTTGGTTATACATTACCCAAAAATATTTATTTTACCCTAAAAATAACTATTTAATTAATATTAGCAAATATCACATAATTATTCACTAATAAATAAATTAATTATATATTAACTAAATTAAAAATAACTATTTATTAAATATTCTGCTTATAAAATATTTTATTATATAACTAATGGATGATTATATCTAATCGGAAAAACATGAATAATTATTAAATCAGATGCAAGAATAGTATTTAGTCAACTCATTATATAGTAAATTAAATTATTGTTCAACTAGGGTTTTGGATACACTTATTATATGACACTCTAGGAATCATTCTCAATATAATTAAGAAAAATTAAGCAATATTGCATGGTTTTTATCTACCAATATTCCAATAAACTCATAGAGAAAAATGTTAATATCACAATGAGATAAAACCACATAAGGAATTTTACTGTGTAATATAATCTCTTTATATTGAAATCTCTAATCAAGAACATTCCATGTTACTTACATAAACATTTGTGCTTGACGTCTCTTTCATTAGATTTCTAAAAATTGAACTTTCCTACAGAACACCATAACCATTGATTTATTTAGGCTATATCATTTCTATAAAATATCCTAAGATATCTACTTTAATTAAGGAATAGAATAGAAAAATAATTTCTCTCAATTTATATTATTTTAAAATTACTCGTGATGGATCCAACATATATAGACACTAGATTTTTTCACATATCATTACATGATTTTAAGCATAATTAAACATCAAATTACAATCCAAGGATGATAAAGTTTAGTGTGTTGGAAGACTAGGTATATAAAACTAAAAACATGGTACTAAATAAAACATTTATTTATTTATCATCCAATAAGAGCCCCTAATTTTATTTGATTCCTTGCATCATCATAGGATAGCCCGGGGAAAACATGAACAAATAGATGAGCTAAAAATCCCAATAAGGGAATATATATTAAAATAAAGCATAGCACATGGGTTAGAAAACATAACATAATGATATATAAAGGAATGTAACATGATTAAATATAAGGAATAACAACATGGAATAATATAATCATGGATTCATATTAATGTGATAGAAATATAAAACATTACTTTATCACAAGTTGAGGCTCGTTGCATATAGAGGAGCACGAGTCAAAGCATGTTGCACATTGAGGAGCACAAGTCAAGGCTACCACCAAGACTGTTTCACATGAAATCTCATGAGACTAAACATTACCCAATGCATTATATTTCTACAAGGGAACACCCATCATAAAATTTTCATGAATATTATTTCCACATAATGAATCATACCTAAGTAATAAAATATAAAATAAAGGTTACCAATGGAATAAATTGGGTATCATAATCATGTAAAAATCATAATAAATGGGTGTGTCATAAACGTTACCATGAAGACAATTAATTAAGTCACAAATTGAAAATAATAAAGGAATATAGTCACATAACATTATAAGTGATGTCAAACTGAAGTGAAAAGAGTGTTTATGAATCCTTAGAAATAAACCATTTTAATACTGTTTAAGGGAAAACATTCAATATTCCTTAAAATATAAAAGGCATGATTGTTTGTATAAAAAAATTGTATCATAATATTTTTCATGATAAAATTGTTAATTTTATAAAAATAAAGGTGGATTAAAACATATTGTGTAGAACACCTAAAAATGGGTAAGAATTCAAGAAGTTCCCTTAAATCGGTCTTGCTTATTAGGAAGAATTGAGTTTGGAACCTTTTAAAAATGTATATCCCCAAAAAAGGATGAATAGATCCTAGTACAAGATTTCTAAACATATTCTCATAATTTAGAATATGTACCTAAAAATAAATGATAATTTCATTTGGGTAAAAAGAGAGGAGTGACCCAAAGGAATAATTGAGGTTCGGATGGAATCTCTTACCTGATTTCAAAATGATTATACACTTGATCATAACATCATCTATAGTTAAATTAAATACATTAATAAATTATTTCAAAACCTTTTATACATGTATATTATTTTCAATAGTTTTTTTTCAGTTTATTCATGTCTCTTTTTATGGGTTATGAAATTCAATTTCATCTTTCGGAAGAGTTAGTTTCCTTGGGTTTCATAATCAGTTTACCTATATATGTGCAAGAAAAATCATGTACAATGATGATATTTTTATAGAACATAACTATTATTATATTTATTAATTTATATTTTATTAAAATAACATTTTTTCCCTAAGCGAGTATTATTCATTAGATAAATCAATAATGATAATTTCCTAGATGAATTTACTATTTTTTTATCACAATGAAGTAATTTTGTTTGATAAATTAATATAATAAAAAAAAATTGATTCCAACATATTAAATAAGATATAATACATATATTATAATTTTTTTCAACTATAAAAATGTTTTCATTACTTAACATCAAGTTGTAATTGAACGATGAAAGCACATTGTCCTTAAAGGTCGTAGATTGGCACCTCACGGACAATTTTTTCATTCTTAAAATAAAAGAGAGAGTAAAAAATATTTTATGAATAATTATTCCATCAATATGATAACATTGAATTATATATAGAACACTGGATATTTTTTTCCACTTGTACAAGGGGAAGTGAGGAGAGTATAATAATAAAAATTAATATGAAAAGAAATTGAAAGAAAACGGAAGAGGGTTCTACTTCTTGATTCCTTATTCTTAACAACCTCCTAAAGGAATTGATTTTGGTTTTGGTTAAGAATAAAATCTTCTAGATGTGTGGGATAGGTTTGAAAATATTATTGGAATGAATTTATAAAAGGATCAAGGAATGAGATGTTTTATGAGAGGAGGTGGTGGGCGGTGGAATTTATAGTGGAGGATGGTGTTTTTTCATTATTTAATTCATTAGATTGTTATTTTGCTCTAGAAAAGAAATAGTTTTCATTATTTATCCAAAATACAGTAATTCTATCAAGTGAGTTATAACCAATTGTGCTTATATTTTCCACAACTCAATAAATAATGTCTTTTTCTTATAATGTATACATATCGTAAATTATCGTATTTTACTATTCCCCAAAAATTTATGTATTTCATAAAAATAAAAAAAAATCACCCAACCCATTTTTCAATTTGTATAATTTAAAAATGAACACTATTTTATGAAAATAAAGTTATAGATAACATAAATTCAATTAAAATCATAATTTACATGAATAATATAGATTTTAAAACTATAACTCCTTTTATAACGCTGTGACAAATCAACTAAGGTCTCATAAAATTACCTCACAACAGTAAGACAAAAAATATTAATTTATGAATATATTTTTGAAAATAAATTTTATTTTTAATTATTATCTTAATAAAATAAATTTAATTAAATATTTATGATTCACAAAAATACCAACAATTAATTAATGGTTTTTAAAATATTTATTTACTTATACTATGATATAATTATATCATATTTAGAATTATAAGAAGGGTAAATTTCTTTATAATTTTATTGGTGAGATTAATATTCAATTGTATAGTTTAAAATTCACAGGGGTCAAATTACTATTCCAAAGGTCAGGTTACTATTTCATTGGTATAGGTTTCTTAACTTCAAAAAAAATTCTTATTTCATTCATTCATCATTTATAAATATTGTATTATATTCTCTATGTGTTTATAACATGTCATATTATTACAATAAGGGAATTTATATTGATAAAGCTTTGGTTCATCACATTCATCCCCTCTGATGAAATTTTGTGCTCAAAATTTTTTTTTACAAATTATGGTGAAAACTGTTGTGGGTGATTTTCCTTCATTGCTTCCTCCAGTTCCCATGTCACCTCATCATACTTATGGTTCCACCAAAGTACCTGAATATGTGAGTTGCCTTGTTTCATAGTGATTTATCTCTGCATTTCAAGATCTTCACTATCTACTTCTCATAAGAAAGATCATTCTCTCACGCTACCACCTCTGAAGTCAGTACATGTGAAGGATCCAGTATGTACTTAATTTTAAGGGATAAATAAAATACATCATATACTTGAGACATAGTTTGTGGAAGTTCTATTATATAAGATATTGCTCCGACATGACAAAGGATCTCGAAAGGTCCGATGTATATGGGACCTAGCTTACCTTTATTTTTTAATCTCATTATCCTCTTTCATGGAAATATTTGGAGGAATACCATGTCTCCAACCATAAACTCTAGGTCTCATCGATAGTTGTCTGCATTGCCATGTTTTCTACTTTCGGATACCGTAATGTGATTTTAAATATTTTTCACCTTATCCACCACTTCCTCAACCATTTTATGTCCTATCATCTTACGTTCACTGACTTCATCCCAACATGATAGTGTTTTCACCTTTTCCCATAAATGGATTTATATGGAGAAATTGGGATGCTTTAGTGGAAACTATTGTGGTAAGAGAACTCAACCAGATCGAGATGTTGGTCCCATCCTCCATTTATGTCCATAGAATAAAATCTCAAAATTTCTTCTAGATTATGAATAGTTTAATTAGAATGGCCATCAGTTTGAGGATGATAGGATATAGTAAAGTTTATCTGAGTGCTAAAAGTGTGTTGAAGATTTTCAATAACATAAACTTGAATCTAGAATCAAGATTGGATACTATCGGTAGTGGTACTCTATACAGACTTACCACCTTTTTTATTTATATCTATTAAAAATTATCCAATGATAATTTCTCTCGAATTGTGATAAAGTGAGTTATCTTTGTAAGAAGACCCACAATAACACATATAGTTTTGTTCCCTGTGGTTTTATTTTGAAGTATAGTGACAAAGTTTAGGGTTATTTTTTTCCATTTCTATGTTGGTATGGTTAATGGTGGAATAATCCCTTTTGATATTTTCCTTTAATCCATCACTTTCTAAAATACCATGCACTTTGATATAAATTCATCGATCTCGTTTTTCATATTGTCCCACCAAAAGACATTCTGAATAGCTCAATACTTATTTGTGATCCCTAGGTGAATAGAAAAAGATGAGCTATGTTCATCATTCATAATATCATTCTTTATCTCTGTATTGGATGGTACACATAGTTGTGACACAAATCTTACAACTCCATCCTCATCAAACATAAACTTGCATGATTTCCTATTTCAGATAACTTCCACCCTATTTAAATTACCACATAATTTCTATGAGAATCCTTTATTTTCTCCACAAGGGATGGTTGAGAAATAATTTCAGAAAGGATTGATGATGTTTCTACCTTAAGTATTCCCATGTTCATCCTTTATAAGTTTAAGAATATTGGACCCTTCTCAATTATCATCATTGATAATGATGTAGGATCATTTATATTTAAAGCATATACCACCTTATTTTGATTACCAGGATGGTAGTGGATTCAAAAATCCTAAACCTTGATGATCCCTAACCATATTAATTGGAACATATTAATCTCCTTATACGTGAATATATATTTGAAACTCTTGTTATCTGTATACATCTCACACTACCACTGTAGACATAATGTCACCAAATTTTCTATGTAAATATCAAAGATTCCTACTCTAGATCATGTATAGGATATTTTTTCTCCCAATTTTTCAACTTCATTTAGAATTACGCTATAACATTATCATTTTTCATCAGTACCCAGTCTAAGACTTTTTTTATGCATCTCTGTATACCACAAAGAGTTATATACATTTCAGGAGTGCGATTTTTGGTGCAGTGATAATCCTCCATCAGAGATCCTTATTGCTTTCTTCACTTCTTAATTCTAGAAAAAAATCACTCCCTTTTATTTCAACTTGGTTATTGGGTATAAAGTTCATGAGAACCTCTTCAAAAATCATCGATAAGACCCATCTAGACAATGAACGCTATGGATCCCCATTATAGATGTCGTCTCAGGCAACTCTTAGATTGTCTTTGTCTTGGAGATCCCATATATTTCCCTTTTATGATGATAACATGCCCTAATAATGATACCTTATCCATCAAAAACTCATATTTATTTTACTTTTTATATATTTTATCCCCTTAAAAAGTATGTAACACTGTATTCAAATGATCCTCATGTTCCACCTTGATCTTGGAGCATATCAGAATATCTTAGATAAAGACTACCACTAAATTTTCAAGGTAATCTATAAAGACTCTATTCATTATATCCATGAAAAATTTGGGGTAATTATTGATTCCTAAGGGAATCACTATGAACTCATAGTGTTTATACCTCATTCGAATGGAATTCATGGGAATATCTTCCTTCGTCACCTTTAAATGGTGATATCCCGAACGAAGGTCCTCCTTAGGGAAATAAGTGGCCCCACATATCCGATCAATCATGTAATATATCTGCGGTAGAGGGTACTTTTTCTTTATCCTGATTTTATTGAGCTCATGATAATAAATTCGTAGTTTCATTTATCTATCCATATTTTTAATGAATAGGATTGGTGCAACCAATGGTGAATCACTAAGGCATATAAAACCCTTATCCAGATTCTCCTGTAATTGCTTCTTCAATTCTATTATCTCAATGGTATCCATTATATAAGGGGTCTTTGATATAGTAAATGATCTTCGAATAAGTTCAACTGAGAAGTCAACTTATTAATCAGGAGGAAGACACGACAATTTTTCAAGGAATAAATCTATGTAATCCCTCAAGATAGGAACATCTTTGAGTATGATCATATCCATTGTCTTAATAATTTTAGTGAGATATTCTTTATCATAAAGAAGTAATATTCACACTTGAGATGTTGTTTCTGAATTAGATTCATCTTCTTCATTACACTTGTAAATAATTGTAGTTTGTTTCGATATGTGAAGATTGATCTACCTTTCCTGACAGTTGATGTTGGATTTGTATAATGATATCCAATCCATGCCCAAAATTGGATAAAACTCTACCAAGAAAAGTATAACTATATTTTTTAGGAGGTTCATTCCACAAACATTAACTGGGGAGGATTTCTATACATTGGAAGGAATGATTTCCCCATTACCTATTCACACAGATAACCCAACCTCCAAATTTTGAGTTAGTGATTGAATAGTTCTACTAAACTAGAAAGAAATGAAGGAATTCTTAGAACCATAATCAAATAGTACATTCAATATTAATGAATTAATGACTAGCATACCTATCACCACATCATTTTCCAAATCCATATCAGTAGTAGTGATATCATAATCCCTTCTTTGCCTCCTTAATGGTTTTCATTAATTCCCTATAAAAACCCTAGGCTTAGGGAATTGGTTTTCAAAATTCCCTTGTTCCTTGTAGTTGAAACACTAAACTATGGGATGAGTATTCATCTTACAATCCTTTATTCTTCCAAATTAGTGTAATTTTTATATCCCTTTAATAGATCATAACCATAATTACCATTCTTCCACATTTTAAGCATTTACTATTTCCATTTGGATAGTACCTAGAATGCTTCCTCCCACAATTTTTATGTGTGTGATATTCACTCTTCTTTCCATCATGAGGTTTATTTTCATATTCACACATATTATAGTCAATTATCCAAATTTTTTCACTGGTCCCATGAAACCATTCAGAGTCCATGATCTCTATTTCATCCTTGTGGGAACAATGAACAATATCCTCGTAACTATCTAAGTCTCAAAAATTCAACACTTTTCATATACACAGCATTAGTCATCTAAATAATCAATCCACATTTCTTTTGGTGTTAATGACAAAGATAGAGGTATATCTTGAATTCCTGGAAAATTATGATTCATATCCCTCAATAGTCTCATATTCCATTTGAATAAGTCTAAGGAACTCTCTTTCCATATTCATATGGAGGGTTTGGGGAAAATATTTATCAAAAAACATTTTCATGAATACCCCCCAGTCTATAGAATCAATTTTCTCCATAGTCTTTGTATTTTTGAACAGTTTCCACCCCTGATCCCCTTCTCCATCAAAACGATAGACCACCAACACAACCTTCTCTTCGTCTAAGCACTACAGGGTAGATAATAACATTTTCATGTAGTTAATACATTTTTTTGTGAGCAGGGGATTTAAAGATCTACTCAAAATTGGTTGCCTTTTCCACCTAAATAATTCAATGTAAAATTTCTCTTTCCTTGAAGAATTAGGGTGTTCCATGTGATTCAAATTATTATTCATAACTTGAGATAGTTGAGAAAGTACTATCAAGATGTTTTGAGGACCTATTCCCATTATATTTGGAATTTCATTTGGGATATCATCACATTTTCTATGAAATTGATTTTTCGCACATTTTATTCTATTTACCTTCACTATCTATGAAAAAGCTTGTTCAAATAGGAGTGTTTAATACTTAACTAATAAGAATAAAAATAAAACTTCAAATATATAAGGATAAACACTAAAAGGAAAATTATATCCAAACTTTTGTTTCCCTAGGATTCAATCTATGTTTTCCATAAACTTCTTCCAAACATATATTATTATGGGCCTTTTCTTTGTTCCCATAATAATGGTTCATAATGAGATTATGAATATATCAAAGAATATTTGCTGGGAGTGTCAAACCTGGGGAATAATAAGGCTCATTGTCCTGTACTAGGATACCCAAATTCAAGCCAGAATTGAGTTTTTAGAGTTTTCACTCTTGGGATCATATGTTCTAGAACCACTTCCCCTTTTTGTATTCATACATGGATTTATTTTCTTAATAAACCACTAACCCTATACTTATCGATGTTTTGGGATGTTATATTTGATCTTGTCTTATTCCTAAGGTTCAAATAAAGTGTTATATTCCTAGTCTCCAAAAATAACTACATATTTTCCTTTGATACCAACTATTGTAACCCTATCCTTTTAAAAATATCATTACATGATTTTAAGCATAATTAAACATCAAATTAAAAGACAAGGATAATAAATTCTGGTGTCTTGGAAGACTAGGTACATATAAATGAAAAACATTGAACTTAATAAAAAAATTATTTATTTATAATGCAATATGAGATCCTAACTTTCTTTGAGCACTTAAATAGGAAAAGGATAACCTGGTGATAATATGAAAAAAAAAGTTATGCACTAAAAACCTTGGTAGGGAATGAATATTAAAATAAATAATATGTCATGGGTTAGAAGAGATCACAGAATGTCATATAAAGGCATTAAACATGATTAACATAAGGAATCATAAAATGGGATCATATAACCATGGATTCATAGTAATGTGGAAGAAACATAAAACATGAATTTATCATGATTCGAGGATCGTTTCACATAGAGGACCATGAGTCAAAACTTGTTTCACATAGAGGAGCACAATTCAAGGCTACCACCAAGACATCCACACATATCATCTCATGAGACTAAAAATTAATGAATTCATTATATCTCTATATATGAATTCCCATTATAACATGTTCATGAATATTCTTTCCATATAAATAATTTTACATAAGTAATAAAACATAAATATAAGGGTTACCCATGGAAATAATTGGGTATCATAATCATGTCAAAAGCATAATAAATGAGTGTATCTTAAAAACTTCCCTAAAAATAAAATATCTAAATCATACATGGACATTAATAAAGTAATATAGTCATATATAATGATAATTGGTGTCAAACATCAGTGAAAATAGTTTTTAATAATCTTTGACATAAAACATTTTAATATGGGTTAAGGGAAAACATTGAAGATTTCTTAAAATATAGAAGGCATGATTATTTTTATAAAACCAGAATTGAAATATTTAAATTTTTTCATGATAAAATAATTCATTTTATAATAATAATTGGAGATTAAAATAGATTGTTTATCACACTTTGAAATGGATACGAATTCTGAAAGTTCCCTTAAATCGGGCTTTCTTATCAAGAAGAATTGAGTAGGGAACCTCTTAAAAACTTGTATATCACCAAAAAAAGATGGATGGATCATGATACATGAGTTTGAAACATATAACCAAAATTTATAATATTTACATAAAAATAAATTATAATATCGCTAGGGTAAAAAGATAGGAGTAACCTTAAAGAATAATGGTGGTTCAGGTAGAATCCCTTATCATATGTCCAAAATGATTCTGCAGTTGATCTTAATGTCCTCAACAATAAAATTAAATTAATTAATTAATTAATTAATAATATTTTATACATGTATTTGATTTATTATAATTTTATTAAGTTCATTAATTTTTCTTTTTATGAGTTATGAGATTCAATTTCATTGTCCATAAGTGTTTGTTTCATTGGTTTTCATAATCTCTTTACATGTATATGTTCATAGAAAATCATGTAGAATGTGGATCATTGTCCGGAACTAAACTTATTTGTTATTAATGAATTTATATAATATTAAAATACTATTTTTTTATAAGTTAGGATGATTTATTATCTAAATAATTAATGATAATCATTTATATTAATTTACCCATTTTTAATGACAATGAACTCATTTTGTTTTATAAATTAAAGTGAGGTGTAAAAATGTTTCTGGAACATTATATAAGATATAATACATATATAATAATCTGGTTTAACCATAAAAATTGTTTCATGACCATCCTTGAAGGTGTAATTAAAAGTTGAAAGCACGCCATCCATAAGGTTCATAGATCGACACCTCATAGACGAAGTTTTCATTCTTAAAATAAAAGAGAGAGGAGAATAGATTTAATAAAAAAACTTATTCCATAAACATGATAACATTAAATTATATATAGAATTCTAGATTTTTCATGCCACTTGGACAAGGGGATGTGAGGAGAATATAATAATAGAAAGGAACATGAAAAGTAAGTGATAAAAAGGAGAAGAGGGTTTTTACCTCTTGATTATTTCTTCTTTATAACCCTTTTTGAGGATTGTTTTTGGTATTTTGTTATGATGAAAATATCTTAGATGTGGGGGAGAGGTTTGGGAAGAGTATTGGACATAAATTTTGCATGTCTAAAATCTTGAGAGGTGTCAGGAGAAGAAGTGGTGAGGGGTGGTATTTATAGTGGAGGAAGGGGTTTTTTCACATTATTTAATTCATTAGTATTTTATTTTTCTCAATACTAGAAATACTGTTGATTTTTTAGACAAAAAAATATAATTACCACATGTTAGTTTAAACTAGAAATGCTTACATAATCCATGAGTCAATTAATAGTGTACTTTACCTATAATGTATATATACCGTAAATTAATGTATTTTACTACTCACAACAAAATCAAATATTTCTAAGAAAATCCCAAATAAACACCAGAAGCATTTTTTTAAAGTGTATAATTCAAAAATGAACTCTCTTTTATGAAAATAATATTTTAAAAATGAGACATTTAACTTGAATAATAATTTGCATGAAAAATACAGATATTAAAACTATAACTGCTTGAATAACACTTTGAAAATTTAACAAAGGCCTCATAAAATTATCTCATAATCATAATAAATAAAAATATTAATTTATGAATACATTTTTTGAAGATAAAGTTTCTTTAAAATTATTAAATTAATTGAATAAATATAATTAAAAATTTAGGACTTATAAAAATACTGAAACATAATTAATAATTTTCAAAATATTTATTTACTTATACTATGATATAATTACATAATATTTCCACTTATAAGATGTGTAAATTTTATTTATACTTTCATTGGTGATTTTAATATTCAATTGTCTAGTTTACTATTCATAAGGGTGAAATTACTATTCCAAATCGAAAGTTACTTTGTCGTTGGTATAGGTTTCTTAACTTCTAGAAATGATACTTATTTCATTCCATCGTAATTTATAAAGCTTATATTGTTTTCACTATGTGTTTATACCATATAACATAATTATAAGAATGGAATATCTATAGATAAGACTTTGTGTCGTTAAACAACATATCCTACTTCACTACAACCATATGTCATCATATTTTTCATAAATACATCAAAGTACATGACTCATAACATATGTTAATAATAATATTAATGTATAAGTACCAATACACACATCCTTATATGGGAACATCCAATGAGACATTTAAATGTGGATTTCTTAATGATGGGTCATGTTCTAAAAATTTCCTACACTAGAAATTACCATGGACATACATAATGAGAAGGATCCTCAAATTAAAATGAGTATCCACCCCTGAGATCCTATATAATTTATTTTCCTTAAATTATTTCATCAATATATAGATAATATATTTAACAATAATGTCCTGGAGCAAGTGGATTCTCATTATAGTGGGTAACTACTATGACCTTTCTCTCTAACAACTACTCTTATAAACTTATCACATATTATTCCACATAAAAAATAATCATGATGTGATAACGAGTTTATTAATATTCAAAACAATGAATATTGTTTATTATCAAGTAAAAAAAATTGGTTATAGGGAACCTACTACAACAGAATCCCACGTTTACCTGATCCAACTACTAACAACCTTCATTATGTTGTCTCTCATAAGATACTCAAGCCTCTATTGAGATAGGGTTTTATTCAAGGGGTCCACTATGTTTTCAGACATGAAAACTATAATTACTGTAACTTCACCTATCTATGAAAAATACATCAAGGGGTGATAATTTTAGAATATAAACTTTTCCTTATGGTGTTACCTTGACTCTTTTTCATGAGCCACCATAGCAGTATTATCATAATAAAATGTGATGGGTACATTACTACTAACTAACTCAATATGAACAAAGATTAATTTCCAAATATGTTATTTTTTTGCATAAAAAACTACTATATTTTTAGAAACAATTGTATAATAGACAAAAACTATGTTCTTTGAACTATTGCAGCTTACAGGTCCTCTATTGAGATAGAAGAAAAATCTTGACTACGAATTCCGATCATTTTGATCTGTTTGAAAACTAGTGTCAGTATAACCCATGATGACTACCTCATCATATCCTCTATAAACCATGAACATATACTTATTTTAACTTATATATTTATTTATATCCTTAAAATCATACAAATATTGTTATCCTTGATCTTCGTCACATCTTCCCACCATGCCCCATTCATAAGAAACATCATGTCTAGTACATAACATACAAAACAATATTGATCCTGTCACTAAAATGTATGAGTTATTATTCATTATATCTTTCTCATATTGTGTCTATAGACACAATTTTTTAAGAAGATTTATACTTTGTGAAATTATAACTAATCATATCTCATATTGTTCTATACTAAATCACATTAGTACCAGTTAAATGTATGTACCTTGAGTTAGCACAAGCCGCCTCTTAAATCTATCCTGAATTATCTTGATCCCTAGAATGTAGGAAACTCCAAATAAGTCCTTCATGGAGAAATAAATGTTTAGCTAATAATTAAGAGACTATAAAAATGGTATATTGTTTCCAATATGTAATATTTCATTAATATATACTTCTAGGATAATGAGTGCATTTCCACTAAAATTATTGTAAACACATGGGCCACATTGATTTTTAATGAAAGTAGAATATTTCATTTCATTATCGAATTGAATGTTCCATGATATAGATGATTCCTTCAGTCCATAAATATATCTCTACAACTTATATTTTTTTTGGAATCACATGGAGTCATAAAACCTTTTTGTTTTTTCATGTATACATCTTATTAAAAGTTCCGATTAAGAAAAGTTGTTTTGAAATCCATCGGTCAACATTCATAGTCATGGTATATTGCTATATCATGTATAATTATAATTGATTTAAACATGGAAACTGGTGAAAATGATTATTTATAGCCAATGAATTTAAATTTTTTAAACCCCATATCCCCTATTATTAATTTTTAGGTACTCACTCTACTTTCCATGTTTAGTTTTCTCTTCAATACCATTTTTACCAAGTACGATTTCCATCAACTAGTGGATCTGTCAAAACTAAAATATGGTTTTGATACATGTAATCTATTTCATAATTCATGTAATATTTACATCTTATAGCTCCTAATGTATTTAGTGACTCTTTATAAGAGAGTGGTTCATAATTTTCAACCTATAATGAGTCACCCACTTCGTTGTCTAGATAACCATGTCTATCTAGTTCTCTTACCTCTATTGTTTCTACATGGTACATGTTTCTCAGAAAAAACATCATCCATGGGTATCTATAAAATACATTCTTATAAAATATAATGGGTATCATGAGAATCATCTTTATCGAACATAATTGTTCTCTCACTATCCTTCTTGAGAATGTACACCTTCTAAATAAATACGTCTTTCCTCGAGACAATCACTTTCGTATCTGAGTGGTCGTATATGTATTATCCATTTTTTTCCTTATGATACCTTATAAATATAAACTTTTCCTCCTTAGTATTAGTTTTCTGATGTCCTTAATTAATTATTTGCAACCCAATATATATATATATATATGTGTGTGTGTGTGTGTGTTTGTGTGAGATAGAACATGTTTCTTTACACTCCATATTTAGAAGGGAATTCATTTTTTCACTTTTTTTGTACTCATTTTATTGTGTACTCCCCAATTTGTAATGCATATCCCTAAAAGGAAAATAGAGTATCTTTATAAATAACCATAATACTTACCATGTCTATCATGTTGTGTTTCCTCCTTTCACTAAAACCATTCCACTTTGGTGTCTATGGTGCAGTGAATTGAGATAAAAACACTGACTTCCATTTTTAAGTCGAAAAACTCTTGGTAAACATATTCACTATCTAAATCCAATTGAAGCTTCTTTATCATATTTCCAAGATGATTCTATACTTCATTATTGAATTCATTGAATTTAAAAAAGGACTCATACATATACCTCATCATGTAAACAAATCCATATCTACTCAATTCATTACTAATTGTTATATAGTGATAATATCTACCTCCAATATCTACTTTAAATGGTCTACAAAGATCAGTGTGTACCAATCCAAGATTCTCTATAAACCTTTCACCCTATCTACCAGAGTTTTGTTTCATAATTTTTCTTTGTAAATTATCATGACATATTTGAGGTGGTTTTAACTCAAAATGGTCTAAATAACCATCTTTGTAGAGCATTATTGAATGTTTGTTGTTTACATCACTAAAATGGTGATACAACAATAGGGTGTAATACGAGACATGCGAACAATATTCCTTATTAATTTCCAATACATGGTTTTCATAGTTTAATACAAAAAGAACATTATTTAGATTTTTCATACAATAAAATATGTCCTCTTTGTAAAATAATGAAATTTAATTTGAAAATTTGAAAATAAAACCATTTGTTTCTATTTAAGATAAAAAAAATTATGATTGTGCTAATAGTTGGTACAAAATAATAATCTATTTAAACCAATACCATTATGATAGGAAATGAAATGTGATATTCTCCAATGGGTAGACCATCCAACTTCACACCATTGGTAGCCCGTAAATCTACCTATCCTAAAGAAGTATTTCAAAATATACTTTGTTACTACATTTGGATAAATATGTTAGCACCATAAGCTGTATCTAGTACCCAATGTGTATATATTGAATGACTACACACCATAATGAATGAACCATTAGACAACCCTTTCCTCTTTGTGTAGTTCCTCTTTCTGTGGCCTTGCTTTTCACATAAAAAAATATTACTTCATTTTTCTTTCTATGCCTTTGGTTCATCTTGTTCTTGGAAGGTCAATGATTGAGATATTCAGACATGTTATAAGTCTTGCCCCCATTTTTCTGGTCATTCCTTTTATTATTCACTCTACGGATTGTGGTTTTATCACACCCCATGTCCTTGTCCACTTGGTGAATCAAAGTAAGATGTTTTGAAAACCCTTCTCGTAATTTCTCATATGATAATTGAAAATAAATTGTAGAAGCTTCTGGGTAGTGAGGTATGTATGTTATTTTTTTGAAAATCATTTTAATATTTTATCACATAGATATATAAGTGTTCAATATAGACAATAATATTGAAAACCTTAGGCACATCTACGATGTAATCTCTAAGCTTGGTTATAAATAGTGAATTGAAGCTCTTGTATCTCTCTTGTCTCGCCTTCTCTTGATAGTGATAACAAAAGTGTAAAATCATGTTATATGCATCCATGTACTGATATTTATTTACATTCTCATTGTTCATGTATGACGGCATGAAACAGTGATCATAGGCAGAATCATTCAATTTTTTTTATAGAAAGTTCACCCTTTCTTGTAAACATCTTTACCGGATGCTTCTATAGCCAGTTCTTCAAGAACATACAATTTATTTACATGGTGTAAGATAATGTGTAAGAGAATTTACACCTCATAAATTTTTTCTAGTGACATTTTTTCCCTTTCCATGTTTGTATGAAACAAATATGTTTGAATTTATATTTATTACCATTTAAAAAAATAAGGCAAAAATAATTTTACCACATTATCTGCTAAAATTAGACTAATAAATAAATATTATATTTATTAAACTCACACTATTTTATCAGAAACTAATATCCCTAGTCATTGGAATTTGAATATTCTATTTCTAATATATTCTAGTTGTAAGGACCCATATTCCCCCTCTCATCACCCTGATTTTGGTCAGTCAAATAATTAGATGGGTTTTAGGAAGGCATTCATAAATCCAACATTATCAACTCATAGTTCCTTGATCTCTTGAGTGGACTCCCCAGTCCTGAAATCCTTAAATTAGATTGACTCAACCATTTCCACTTAGTAAAACCATGCCATGATTTGGTAGTCAAACCTTCATGTTAACTATGTTAATTAAACCCAAAACATCATGTTAAAATTCCTTGATAACTGAATTCACTCCCAATTGTGCTAGTCAGGTACATTGAAATATAGTTTGATTTAAACATATGTAGTGGAAGGTTATACCGATATAATATATACAATTTAGGTATTTTATATTTATGTGATAAGTTACCATTTTATCTTTATTATATGCTTATTAATATTAAGTGGAATTAATTAAGTGATTTGTCATGTCTAAGATAAGATTTATACATAAGCCAATTTATTTTAGTTTTATATTGTATTCTCATTAATTCATTAATTCATTTGATCTTGATAAAACATCTATAATGAAATGACTGTGAAACATGGTTGAAACAAAATAATAAATTGGCATGATCCTGATATTTTACTCATGGATAGTTCATCTACTAGATGATAAATAAATCATTGACCTAGGGAAAACACATTGAACCATTTTATGTTTTCTGTTGTTGCTTTCTAACTATCCTCCAATGCACCTCTTAGATTGGTTGTACCATAGTTAAAAACATGAACCTCATCCATTATCTTGGGAGATCGGTCCATTAAATTTGATTTTACTCACACATAGGTGTGGGGAACCAAAGGAATGGTTAATGGGTTTACATAAAATAACCAATAGTCTCACAAGACCTTACATAATAAGATGTGTGATGACATCTAGGCCATAAATTTAATTTAATAATAAATTAAATATAAACAAATAAATACAAAATTGTATTGCAATCTTATGATTATCCACACACATGGATTGAACCACACATTTAACAAAAATAGCATTCAACACTAATTATTCTTATTTAAGATAAATCATGCTCGAATCATTGAATTATATTCTTTAATTAATCAATTATTTTATCTTAATTTTCATCCAAATTTTTCTTGAGATTACCATCCATCATAATTTGAAACAAATTAAATAAATTTATTCCTAGTTGACATTGTATAAAAATGTAACTTAGAGGTAACATGTTTAGTACATGTTTGAACTTACCAACGTGTATTATATTCATATACTACTTACTCATGTGAGATTTGATATATACATATTTACAATCAATTTCATGGTTTTTACTATCAACATAATGACCACATGAAACAAATGGTTTTTATGTATCATGTTATGTTTCAATCCTTGTAATGAAATTATTGTATTATGACATATACGAGGTATGTAATTTTGATCAGGATGAAAAAATTAATTAGATATTTAATATATATATATATATATAACTTTTTTAATTAGTGTATACTATCAATATATTGACCACACAAAACAAATATTGATATGTTTTGAGTAGTATAATAAATTAATTGTAATTCAGTGTAATTTGGTAATATAAACAACATGTACAATCCAACTACATGGTGTGTAATTTTTCTCAATATCTATCTATGGTTCACACCCATGGATTTGGTTTGTAATAATTCCATGTAAAATAATAGAGTACAAAACATATATATGGGATAAAAGGTTGGTGGTCTCTGAGATACATTGTCACAAATCATGTAGGTCTCATACAAAAATTCATAGACCATCATTAACTAATGGACTATATATCATGTACAGATGATACATAGATTGTAGTCTATATAAACATGATCCAGTTTATCCTGGTCAACATGTGGTGTATTTAAATTCACTCCATGAGTAATAAATCAACACTACCCTAAAATATTTTTGAATTAGTTATTGGTGCATTGAACATAGGTTCAAGGCTTGTACCAAATGTATACCAAGAGTGTACTCTTATGTTATCTAGATATAATCTTCAGAACCTTCTGAGGAGTTATTTAAATGTATTCCATTTATAAAATTAATCAATTTTATTATATTTACAAGAAAAAAGAATACAAATATCATATCTTATAATTCTGATTAAAGAACGATTTAATTAGAAATAAAATCTAATGATAAATGCATAATTAAATAAATAATATTTAAATAATTATAATTAAATATATGACTATTCTAAAACCACTTAAAGGTTCCAAGCATAGAGAAAGTACAATATGGGGAATGTCCATCTCAAAATTATGTTGTAATCGATGATTAATCATAGATTTACATAAAGATTGACATTGTGATCAATATAAATGAATCCAACAACAATCGATGATTGATCACCAAACCAGGACATGGAATCATCACATATTATTTATAATTAATTCACAAAATTAATGAATTTTCTTAAGATTATTTTTTTGATGATTTATCTAACAATATATCTATTTCATACCATCATCATGTTATATAAATCAAGAGTTTATTCTATCCAGTGGTCATCCGCATCTGTTCCAAAAATCTCAAAACATTATTGTAGGAGTCGATAGATATTATCACTTTAGATCTTAATGCTTGAATTATTCACCTTTTATATCCACAAAAATCACTTGAATAAGGATTTTTTTCTCTCTAGACCTGAGAGTGGTGGTGGAGAAGAATCTCTTTCCATTATTGACAGAGTTCTTGGTGAGATATCTCTCTAGGTCTTCAATAGAATTGTCTCTAGAAGCCATTGTGCGCAATAGAATGGAAATTTGAAACCCAAAAAGAAAAAAATTTAATTGAATTTATAAAAATATAAGGAAAAATAATAATAATTTTTTATGTTCCTTTATTATTTTTCTTAATTATTCTATAACCAGAAGTCTATAATATCATTATTATTTTTGTTTCTTTATATTCATTTGACTCTAAATTTAAATTAAATATTTTTAATTAAAATAATATTCAATATATATTATCTATCACAAAATCATTAGTCATAATTCACCATTCCTCCACATGTTTTATTGGACATTGAGAAATAAAAATTTATTTAATATAAATAAATTTCACTGCATTATTCACCAATAAATAAATAAATATATTATTCACTAAATAGAAAATAACTCTTTGTTTAATATTCTCTCATATAACTTGTGATATAATATATATGATAAAAAAGACCTGAATAGTTATTAAACCACGTGATGGAATAAATTTTTCAACTTCTTAAATAACAAATTATAATATTATTTAACTAAGGTTCTAGATGCACATAGTGTATGAACCTCTAGGAAAATTTCACAAGGGAATTAGGAGAAGCAACCCAAAGTCCAAGGTTAGCATCTAGAAACACAAAAAGGTACCCATAAAGAAATAACATATTGTCAAAATAAAATAAAACCACATACAGAAAGTTACAATGCAATATAATCCATTTATCTCAATATCTCTTATCAGGAAGGTTTCATGCAAGTCTGATCAACCTCTGTGCTCGATGTTTCTTTATTAGAAATTTTGGATATTTAAATTTCCTACAGAACAAAATGTCCATGTGTTTATTTATACTATATCATTAATATCAAATGGAATGAGATATAAACATCTGTTAAAGAACAAAAGAAAAAATCCTTTATTTCATTTTTCATTAATGAAATATTACTTGTGGCACACACAATGTATCATACTTAACCAAAAACATATGTTTTCACTGTATTCATCAACATATAGAATTATTTTACACATAACATCGACTACTAATAATCTTACTGTATATGTATCAATACAAATTTCAAAATAGAAGAACATCCAATGAAACATATAATTGTTGATATCCTAAAATCAGGTTTGGTTCTCATGATTTCATACACTGAAAATTATCATGGGAATATGCCCTGAAAATGTGTGTCAATGTCCTATAAGTATCTTCCACTAATAAAGTACATAATTTTTGTCACTAAAATTATTTCAATCTTCTATATAACATATATTTAAGAATAATTTCGAGCAACTTCTAGATTCTCATCATAGTGGGGAACATATATGAAATTTTAGTGTGAAAACTACTCTTACATCATTTTCACATTAAATTTCACAAAGAAGAACAATAATAAAGTGATAAAAGTATATTAGTATTAAATATAATTAATACGAGTTATCATAAACTACAATTAATTTTGTTCTAGGTCACCAGCTCCAACAATTAGATCTATAATTTAATTAAGGGAATATTATATTGTACGAGTTCATTAAAATTATTGATAATATAGATTATTTATTCAAGTAAATCATAAAATATATATTGGAATGAAGGAAAATCTATATTGAATTTATTTTCTATAGGGTGAATAGATCACACTAAATTTAATTTTGGAATGGCATGTTAATATCATTATAGCCATTTTTTTATGAGTTGGTGGTCCTCTTCCCATGTTTGTACTCAACCATTGATAGTGTTTTCTCTTCAAAAGAGAAAAATGTATATTTGGATAAAAAATTAATATTGGATAAATTTTAATTTAACATTTTTCTCAATTCCTACATTATAAAGTGTTTTAATTTATTTATGAATTGGTCAGAAATATTTATCACATGCTGAATTTTGTGAATTGGAAATTTATATTATTTTCACTACATTATTATTCATGAATATAATTTTTATATTATAAATATTGATGAATAATTAAGTACAAATGTGCTGAATCGCTTCTTAAATTATCATACATGTATCAAATGAGTTACATGCTATGTATGATATTCATTTGATTTTTTTCTATCCAAAATTTTCATTTTATTTGGTTTTTTAATAGAATTAAGAATTTAATTATAGTCTAAAAATATTATATGTTACAATTTGGATGGAATTTTAAGTATTTTATGATTAAATTTTGTTGGTATAGGGACTATGGGAAGGACAACTCATTTTACATAGAGCATAGCCACTTCCTATAATTGTGGGGATTTTCTACCTATCTCTCTATGATTACCCTTTGGGGTATTGTTTGTTTCATATGAATCTAATCCTTTACATTAAAGTGTTTCATATAACTTATTAATTAGATTCATTTGGTAATATATATAGTTATATTTTAATTTGTGTTAGTAAAAGAGGATATGATTTGTGTAAAGAGTTGCATATAAATATGGTTTAAACATATTGATTTAATTGAAATAAGAGGGATTCCTAACTAAGTTAAAAGAAACACTGATATATGTTAATGGAATAAAAGTGATATTATGGTGAGAAAGTAAAACCAATTAAAAATTATTTGTTCCAGGTTCCTTAAAAATCAAACAATTGTTAAGATCCCAATTATCTAACATGGTACGATCTATTAAACCCATGGTACCATAGTACTATCGGGTGTACAAAAATAACCTAATGAGGTAACCATAAGAGTTAAATTCTATCATATGTACAATTTTATTTGGGTTACACATAGTTTGAAACCCATTTGGAAGGATACTAGAGAAATACTTTTGAATTTATCCATATGATAACTTTAGAAATTATTTTTATGATCAACTGTCCAAGAGTCAAATATTACATGATTGACATGATTATCAACCAGATATATACATGGAATATGTTATTGTCTTATTTTTGATATTTCATGATGAAAAATGGATATTATCCAACTAATAAATATATAATGTAATTAAAGGAGTTATAGTTTTAATGTGAGTATATTTTATGAAATTTATTATTAAATTAGTGTAAAATATGATACTCATTGGATAAATGATTAGGTTTTATATATACTAGAATAATTTTCATCATCAATGACGTTGATATCAATATTATAAAATGAAATGTTTGATATAAGAAACTAATAAGGATTTTATTTAAATATGAGTATTTTCCTTAAAAAGAAAGGAAATATTTGTTTATAGAAAAAAAAACTAAGGATCTACCTTCTCATGATTCTATGAAAGAATATAAATATAATCTCATTAAGAATAATAAATATTCTATTGAATTATATTATTTGATTCATATTTTGATGGATCATATATTAAAAACAAAATATTAGAGTTTGGATGATTTGGGGATAATAAAAACCCTAAAAAGTTTTTATTAATAACAAAATTTACATGGGAGAAATGAAGTTACAAATAAACCCTTTTATTTATAAGATGGTTGGGGGTAATTATGTCTCTTCCAATGTAATCAATATGAATTTCTACATAAACGACAAAATGATACTTAGATAACTAATCAGGAATGGTAAAGACATGATATTTATTTTCAAATCATAGACTAAAGGGTTTTTGAGATTTATTTTAAACTAAAACATGAATGAGTATAAACATTTACTTAATATTATTAATAAGTTTTAAATATAAGAGAATAAAATTGGAATTTATGGGTTAACTGTTGTATTGATAGTGAAATACGGTAAAAATATTTAATATAATAAGAATATGAATATAGTAAAATATATTTTCTAGTCTTCTAGAATCTAAAAAAACTCATCAAAACCTAATTCAAGAGTAAATAAGTATGGTATTTCTTCAAATATGGTAATATTTTTTTCTATAGGAAGAGCATCCAAGAATATTATAAGGGGTTTTAATAACAAGGTGCGGATTCCTTGTTACGAATTTGAAGTGAATAATGTATTAATGAATTAATATTTAATTTTTCATTAAATTGATATTGAAATGGGTTGTTGTAGTGAGGAATTAGATTTGATGGATACATTCATTAATGAAATTAATCTAGAATAAAATATTTGTATTTGGAACTTCAATTTTTCCACTTATATGATAATATATTTCTATAAACAATAGTTGTTTCATAGATAATATGAGATGATTTCGTCATAGATAGTGATTATGATGCATCAGATTTAATATTATATTTTGAAAAGAAGATATTGAAAAAATTATTTTTAACAATGATATATTTTTCCCCAATAATTTATTAAAATATTAAAAAAATAGTTTCTATTACCCAAAAGTGGATTATAAGAAAAAAATTCATTTTTAATACAATTCACCAACCAAATAGAAAACTATGTAACATATTGACGTGAATAATTTATTTTTCTATATTCCTACTATAGGAAATAATTTTTATTTCTTATCACAAAAGTATATATATAAATATTAATAGGATATTGTTATATAATATAGTTTCTAATTGGTATAAGTGACTGATGCCAGACAAAGATATGTTGATGGAAGAGGGGGGGATTATCAGTGATGAAAGTATGAACATCTGGTGGAGTCACCACGACAGGTGAGGGGGTCCTTGGTGATGGTGGGACCATTTTGGTCCATCCACATAGAGAGGGGGATTGACATTATGTGTTTTCCATGATGGTAAGGGTTCTATCTTAGTGATAGTGGTAATTTTTTTGGAAGCAAGCTTCGGAATGAGTGGGACTCAAATGATGGAGCTCCTCGGTGATTATGATGGGAAGACATAGTGGATAGGTTTTGGGCCAGACCGATGGCTGAAAATTCTAAATGAATATTTTTATATTATAAAGGACACCACCAGTAGGGAGAACATGATTGAATGTATGAGATGGTAATAAATTTCTCCATCACTACTAGGAATCATAAATTTATTCATGTGGAAAATCTATCCAGTTAACTATGTCAGGTGAAGGATATAGATCATCAAAATAAAAAAGGGCTATAATAGGGGTTATGTGTTATGTATCTGGATCCTAGGCCCTCATGTTCATTCTAAGACTTATTCCTTTGGTCCTTAAGGAAATGTAATGTTGTCTCTCATACATAAAGGGGGTTTATCAGAAAATGAATTAAAATTTAGTGGCCATTATGATTGAATGAAAGGAAGTTAACACTATGTAGTAAATGTCCCAAATCTCCTAATATATTTTAGGATATGTTAGTAAAGAATAATAAAAAGAGTTACATTTTGTTAAAAACTTTTTTCAAAGGAAAATTTAATAATTATAAAAATGGAAATAGATGACAATATATGTTTTTAACATCAAAAAATTGGATGTTATGATGTAGACAGTTTTCAATATATTATTTATAAGGGTGAACATTTTGAATATGATTCCAAATTCTCACCATTTTTCAAAAAACCTTTCTTCGTATATGTTACTCATTAAATAAGTTTGTTGTAGAATTATATCAACTGGTCACAAAGAGATGTTGTCGGAATTACATATAGATTAAACGAGTTTAAAATCCCAAAATGTTTAGAAAATATAATCCCTCTCTGTGGATATAACATATTATATATGATTATAATGGTGATTAAGTGTTTTTTACTTGTATTTTTAAATGAGTTAAAGTATATAACATATGTCTTGAAATACAATAGGTAGTATACACTTTATCATTCATTCATATTAGCTTTATATATTACTATAATTGTAATGACAATTTAAATATCAAATTAAAACATTGATTATAACATAACAAATTTCCATCATGCAGTATTATATTTTATTAAAAATGATAATATTTTAATGGAAATGATAGAGATATATAATGTAATCATGATACACAACTCGAGTTTTTGTACCATATTTCCAACTAATTTTACTACATAGTGTCATAATGGTATCTTTTTGATACCTAGGACTAATGATTAATTTATAATACCATAACTATTGTTTGATATATTCAAATAATGAGAAAATTCAATATTTGATAAATTTCTTCCATAAGGTATGAGGTTTAGGTTGGTTGGTTACTTATCATGTCATCATTGATGGCTTATCCAAAATGAGACTTGTCTTCTCAAATGATACGTATGAAATTTTTTCACTCTACAAAGACTATTAATTGATAATGAATTTCAAAAGATATTACAAAAAATAATCTTAATTTGAAATGAATATTGGTAAATAAGATCGACCTAATCTTCTTATCTTGGAATTGTCCATTCCAAAAAGAAAAACATTGCATGATTGAAGAGAAATATATTTGATATACTTCTTGATAGAACAATAAATGGATAATTTTAAATATATCTATGGGGAAATTGGGAGAGGGGTGGTTATTTAATGCTATGTTGAGTGGAATTCATTCAAATTAATTATTAAATATTTTTTAATTCCATTATCATAAGGGATCATCTACACTCATTGTGACTCATTACCTCCATTAATTATCTTTTATAATTTTTAGTAAAAAATTATTCCAAAAGATTTAACTTGGTAAGGTTTTCTAATTATAACATAAATATGATTTCATATTTACCATTAGTAAACATATTTCACTATTTTTTACTGTATTTTGTTATTTATTCTAAAAAATATGAAATAGAAATCCTTAACTAATTTTTATGACTTATTTCTAAATATGTATTCAATTTTATAAAATCCATCCTTAAACTAGGTGAAAATAATATTATAAATATAAATGGATAATTTAACAAAATTAAAGTATCTAGATAAAATAAATTTTATTACTATAAGAATATACATATTAATATCACTTTCACCCTTAATAAAAAATTCCTTATGAAAGGTTATAATACCTAAGGATAAGGAGCACAATAGTGGTATTTTTAGGGGCCGTTCATATTATATTAATCTAGAGGATGCTTCTTTTAAATTAAAATTCTACCAAACAAGATTCTTCTGGATCCTAAATTGTTGAATTTTAGAATAAAATTGACTATGGAAACCCCTATTTATAATACCTCCATAAAAACCTCTAATAAATGTTCCTTATACAAGATGTTCCAACTCATGGAACCCATTATTTCCAATTTATGTGAAAATTAACTTATGGCATTGCATTCATACAATGAACTAATCTGTATAAACACATTTTAACTAATATATTATCAATGTTTATTATGGATAATATTCATAATTACCAATGTCCATATGGCACAATAATCATAATTAGAAATGATCATAATTAATTCATTTAAAATAAAACCCTTAAATAAAATTTATTATTTAGAATCCTAATTTTCAAATAATATATATTTTTTGGATTTATTTTTTTTATTGAATTTGTTATAGTCAAAATTTTTATTAGATAATTCTTTTTGGGAGAAATTTACATAGTATTTGAATTATTTATTTCACTTTATTATACATTATTAGCTATAACCATATTAATAATTCTATATCCTTGATTTGTAATAAATCGTTAACAATAATGAAAAATATATTTCAAGGGGTACCTTAAATAATTAAAATTTATCTCACTATAGTGGTAAATTTATAATGTCCAATATCAAATAATTAATAATTGGGATGTTTTACATGCTGTAGAATTTTGGTCCTTATAAACATTTTAAAAAATTATTACATGTTTTATTTAATTTAATTTATTAATTACTTATAATCATATGAATATTTTAAAATGATTGAACTACCTAATGATTCTTCAAAAAAGTTCATAATATTATCTACTAGCCTTAGGTTAAAGAGTACTAAGAAACAGTATTATGTTGTCTGTTTATTTGGATGGCTCAAAGAGTTATTCTTAGACCATTCCTAGTACTCATAAATTGTCTATATATTATCTTTTTTTATTTTATAAATATATAAATATATATATATATATATATATCTTTATGTAGTCTAGGTCTTACCTGAGTGGTAATGTATCCCTATAATCATGCTTAAAAAAGACGTTCTAAACTGGTTTGGGAGAATTAAAAGGGTACTGTAGTAGTATATTATCAATGTAAGAGTTTCGGTGTAGTAGAATTTTTTTTATTCATCCCAATAAGAATTTGGGATGTACAACTTTGGGCCTTTCAACTATATGTCCTTCAGACCATCATAGGTCCTTTTGGGAATATAGCCTTTAGGATTTGAGAGTTGATAGAGTGAAGTGAAAGCATTAGGTGGTCTAGAGGTTATTAATATGGGGAGAATATCAAAGGAGTATTGGTAGTGAAAATAGTCACTCATATCAGTAAGCAGCTATACAGATCACCAAACAGGTTGATTCAAGTAACGGTGGTGTTCTGAATGTGACGAGTCAGCTGGGTCAGATAAATGATTTTAAAAGAAACTTTATCTAATTTAGGTCTTATATTATTGGTATATTGAGACATGTTATATTCTTGGGATTTGTTACTTTATTTCAATGATTTATGTAAGGGTTCCCCCTTAACCTCTTTGAAATGTGTTATTTTTAGATAATAAAACAATTAAAAGGCTTTCAGGATAGTGGATGTAGATGAGACTTCATATAGAAGTACTCCTAGTGGTTAGAGATAATTTTTGAATAAAAATCCATTCAATTTCATACAAGATTAAATAATTTATGTGTTTCATACTATGAAATAATTCCTTGGTATCTCCTACCAGGAAAAAAGGAAATTAATTACATTTGAAATGATCATTATGAAATTTAGTAGGCTTTAGTGAAACATATACATTATTAAACTTATTCAAACACTTGTTTGTGTGTTTAAATAAAGAAATTATAACATAGGGTAAAATTAAATTATTATATGTTTGAGTTCAAAATTTACTTTTATTTGATGATATATAACATAACTACTTTCATTAATGAAGGTTGTATAAAAAATATCCCATAAATTTTAATTTATATTTTCAATATTCACATACAAGGTTTCTAGATTTTTGAATAGGGTATTCTATAAAGTTTAAAACTTTTGGTAAGATAAATTTTAATAAAATCAACCTTTTAATGCATTATATCCCATATTTTCCCAGCTCTTGAAAGTCATTTTATTTCAATATCAGGACATAGTTTTAAAAGTCCATAATTTCATTGTAAGGCCATGTATAAAAATAATTATTAATATATAATTAAAATTAAAAAAATTAAATGAATTAAAATAGAAATATATATCCAAACAAACAAAAACAAATCATATTTAATGTATGTTCATGGCCTCCCTAAAAATTATCTATGATTTTTTATTCTAACTAACACATAATAGTAAAAATAATACTTGAAAAGTAAAGAATAAAGTATATTTGAAACCTTATGATGTCACTCAATAAGTGTTACTAACACTCATTGTTATTATATGATACTATTTTTATGTTTTGGTGTCTTATTTATCTTAAAATTGATGTAAAACAGTGATATAAATTCTTTTGACCCAACCCAACGTGGATCAATCATCAACTACCCCAGGCTTGCCTCCATAGGTCAAGGTTTGGTAAAAATCACTGAATGGCATAAATAGTATGGGAGTCCTTTGCATAATGTACCTATATGAACACACCAAGCTATATAAATGCATAAGTTCAATGGAATAAAATAAAAAGATACAACATCCGGTGTATGTATTTGAAACATCTAGGGAATACAAGAGTGTGATGGTATAATTAAAAAAGTTGAAACAGGGAAAAATACAAACCCATCCAAAAAGATGTCACTACCAAACAAAAACTAAAAAAATAAATGTTGAGAGACTATATCTCTTAATATCTAAGATCCAACCACCTTAAACATCCAAATTCACTAGTTATCCCTAAGCTCCTATATAATTTTTGTATACTTGTTCTTATTCTTTATAAGATATGACACATGCAGAAAAATACATGTAGGGGTTTGTACCTACATACCCAATTGGATGCCCTTAATACTAATGGCAGAGTAGTAAGAGACATGGTAAGATTAAACAGATAGCTCATCCAAAATAAAGAGACTAACAAAATACAATAACATAGTTTCATATATATATAAATATATATATGATCAATCACAAGAAGAACAAATGATAAAGAAAATGAGTCCCTATCTCATGGTGCATCCCAATATAGAGATCCGAAAGTTCTAAATGTCCATCACTGATTCCTAGTATATTGTGTGTCTATTGGAAGAGACATCCATGTCATTCCACACCTCATCATAGTGCCTCACAATCAAGGGGAACAATCTTTAGGCACAAAACCCATACCTTTTACAATAGGTGGGTTCCACTCAATAATTATATAAAGGACCCATGCCCAAACTCTATAGGAGGGTTGCACTATTATGGATGGGGACTCATGCCCTGACTCAATAGGAGAGTTTCACTCAATTAATTGGTTAACAAACCATGCCTATCACAGTTAGATGGTTTGACTTTGATGGTTAAGGACCCATGCTCAGACTCCATGGGATGGATCCACTTAAGTAACTGATAGATGAACCATTACCAAACAAATTCTAGGGTCGCACAATAGTAGTTGATGAACCATGACCTTCCCATCATGAGAGTGCCACTCTAGTGGATAGGTAGAGGACCCATACCTAATCCTAGTATGAGGGTACCAATCATATGATAGATATATGACCAATGCCGTGCCCAGTAAGAGGGTTATAATATATAGATAGATAAAGGACACTTGCATTATCTATGTAAGATGGTTATACTATAGTGTCTCTGGTGATCCTTCCTAATCACAAGAATTGTTGACTATCACCTAATAAAGTGTCACCCTCAAAACACCTAGAATCATATCTCAAAATCCACTACTGAAGAAATAATTGGGTTCTTCATGAAAAACACTAAGGATAGGATACTCACAGGCCAAAATCTAAGTCCAAATGAATGATATACAAGAGGTTGAAGTATCCTCAAAAGGAATGTACTAGTACACTACAGGTAAGGGGACCCACAGGGCATGTGGTCCCACTCCTCTACGTGGGATTCTTCTAGACGGTACATATATCACTACCCATGTAGCCCTACATGACATGTAAGTGGACTAAAGAACATTTATATACTACTCGGGGTCAATCCCATACTCTTGGTTATGTCCATGTAATCATATCTCATGTTTATGTACTTCAGTATGTGGTGTGTCCTCCCACATGGGGTCCCTCCATTGTGATCTATCACACAACATGTCTACATGGGGTGTGACAAATGGAATTTTGCCCATCCAAATGGTATGTGATACTTAACTATTCAAAAAACCTTGTGTTGTATCCAATGGGGTACTACATGGCCTCTATACATCACAGTACATGCCATGTTATTAGGTTTTTCATAGAAATTCAGTTCTGATTTTTGCACTCCATATATCCCCCTCTTTCTTTAGATCTTTCCACCATGTTTCCCTAAATTAGTGTGTAAGGCCTCTAATCATTAGTTCTATCCATCTAGTTTCAAAAATGGGACTTCGATCCTTCCATGGTGCTTATCCATATGCCTTTACTGCCTCGCACGCCTCATGTGTCATCCCATTATTGTCTCAGATACCTTGTCCGTGAAATGATCACCCACATCCCATGATTCATACCCATTAATCCTTTATTTTTTCAAATCATTCATCTCATGTGAATCCATCATGATTCCAGGGGTCTGATTATCCTTTATCACATCTAGTAACATTAATCCTTGGCCCCATAGCATTAAGTTGAATAACGTGAATAATATTGTGGGGAAATCATCAAAATAATGGGGGGAAATGGTTTTTTAAGAGTTTTTTACCAATAAATACAAATTGGGGTACCTAAGGTGAGAAAAACTAAATAAAAAACTTAAATCTCAATAGGGGTGCATGAAAATTATTTAAATTGATAAAGATCAATGAAAAAAGATGATCTTGATCATTATTTCTTATCAATTTAATAGGAATCCACAAATTTATGATCCATAACTCAAATTGTATCATTCTTAAATTAATAACATTCTCCCTAATGAAGAAAATAATTCATTGTGTTCTCTACGTCTCGATCTTCCTAGATCTGAAGTTTACTTGTTGACTCATTTTGATCTTCTAATGAGGGGATGGAAGAAAATACTCTCACTAAACCTATGGTTACACAAGTAACCCTAGAGATCCTCCATAATGGAATATTTAAAAGTTAATTCTTTTCAGTTCATTTAATTTAAATAATTATATTAATTAATTAATTTAATTTTATCACACCCTCTAATGGATGTTTTATCTCAATACAATAAGATGACCTATTTTAGGTAGTGCTTAGGGAAAACATCATGTTCCATACTCCACTGTGGTATTAAATATTCAATATCAGACTCTATTTAAGATTTTTTTCCCATGTTATTTAAGAAACCATGTGAATGTGATATGAAATATTTTTAATATTTTTCTAAAATTAATCCTTAGCACACTAACACAGAGAATCACATGTCGTCTGAGTTTCTAGATCCGAAAGTATTTCTAGATATATTTCAAAGTCATAAAAGGAAACAATATTGTCTCTACATTATTCCACCCATCATTATTTTCAAACATGAATAGAAAAAAAAAATAAGAAACATGGTATATAGAGTGCACATTTGGCTCTCATACATCAAGGATCTCAACTACATGCTCTCATGCTACAACAACACATGAATGAAGGGGATGGTCTATCCACTCAAGTTCCTCTCCTGCCAACTCTCGATTACCACTGGGTGATCTAAAAAGTCTCCTCATTCTAGATATCAAACTCACCCCAATTAATAATATGTATGGGGATTTTCATTTATCCCTTCAATTGTGACACAAAGAAAATGTCATGCACCCACTCCAACAGTGGGGGTAGGGTGAGGTGGAAAGAAAACTCTCCAACCCTCTATAAGATCTCAAATGGTCGGATGAACCTCATGGATAGCTTGAATCCAAAACTAAATCTCCTCAATAATCATAATGGTGAGACTCTTAAGAAAATTTTTCCTCCCTTATCAAACTCCAAGGGACTACAAAGTTGAGCTTCCTAAGATTTATTCCTACTCTGATCTTTCCTCATATACTCATGGATAACTGAGGCCTTCTCTGTCATCACCTACACCATATTTGGACAAAAAATAGATGTCTCTCCAACCTCTATTTAGCATAAGGGTGACATGTATGGTCTCCCATACATGGCCTGAAAAGGTTCCATACCAAGGGTAGAGGGTTAACAATAATTGTATGAAAACTCTACCAATGGTAAGCGATACTCCAAGCTCCGTAGGAAGTTCAACATTAAAACCCATAGCATATCCTTCAACACCTAGTGATTGTACTCCATCTACCAATATTTATATGGGTTAAAGGATGTACCCATACTCATCTATATCCAAAATTCTTACTATATGACTCTCCACAATTGTAATGTGAACCTCACAGTGCAATCGAAGACAATAGTCTACGTCACCCCGTGATGTTGAACAATCTCACATATTTACAACTACCCAAACTCTCCAAAAAAACTCTACACCCTAGTAAAAATAAGTCAATAAACTTCATGACTCTATCAATTATCACCCTCATGATTTCATTTCCACTCATTGTATATATAATCCTTGACATGAAATCATTGGATTTTTCATCCCATTTAAACTCCGAGATCTCATGGGGCTGCAATAAATAGGCCAAAACCTGGTGCCCAGTCTTCACATGCTAAAACGTGAGGTACCAAGAGACAAACTCAACCATGATCCATCTCATGATGGCCCACAAATATTTCTACTAAATCTATCAATACTTTTACCACACACAATGATTTACATATAAAGGATATGTGTGGAACTCTCTCATCACATCCTCCCATATCATGATTGGCATAACTATTCATCCCTAAAAATTATTTGATTCCCTCCTTCATAAAATTCATATGATAAATATCATGAGGATATTTATTAATAAAATACCTCATAATTTAAGCCTAACAAATGATACACTCTCATGTAATAAAGAAGTATAAAATTTAGCACCATCGATAGGAGAAAAGTTGGACTATCCTTTTCAAAAAAGGTTAGATACATTAAAGCCAACTGCATAGACACCTCCTAAAAAATATGATTATTCCTACTAAGGGAATATTATCTGACACTTCCCTTCCCTAGAGTATAGACTATCTCAAATTAATAGACTAATAGGAAATCCAACCAACACCTCTATCTCACATTCAAGTCTCTCTGAGTGAAAGAATACTTGAGACTTTGATGGTCTGAGTAAACAACAAAGTGACCTCAAAAAATACAGTGCCTCCACATATACAGAGTAAATACTATCATCGCTAGATCTTGATCTAGAGAGGCGTAGTTCTTCTCATGGGGTCTGAACTACCTTGAACCATAGGCAATATCTTCATTTATATGCATCAACTGAAAGCTCAGCCTAGCTCATAATGCATCACGATACACTATGAACTCCCCCACCTCCTCTGGTAGTCTCAAAATAGAATCACTTGGACTATTTATCCACAACAACTTGAAAGAACTATTTAATTTATTATTCAAAGTAAATAGAATAAATTTAAATATTAGGGTGGTCAAAGGTTCTAAAATTCCAAAATATGCCTGCAAAAAACCTCATATAGTACACCAAATAATCTAGAAAACTCTAAACCTCTGAAAATATATTGGGTGGATTTTAAGGAATTACTACATTGATCTTCATCGGGTCCAAAGCTAATCCATGTGCAAAATTAACACCCCCTATAAATTGAATCTCATGGATCTAGAACTGAAACATTTAGTGGTTACCACAAAGCTGGTTCTCCTGAAGAAAACATAGGATCATTCTCAAGTGCTTAGAATGGTCCTCCTATAGGGATGATTATTTGAGTATGATATAAATAAAGACCACCACAAATAGGTTCTATTCATCTAGAATATCCAGTTCATAAAATACATAAACACAGTGGGGGAGTTTTTTACACAAAAAGGCATCATTATGAATTCATAGTGTCTGTAGAAATATCAGAATTCCATCTTTAGAATATCAGCTTCATGAACTCTAAAATGGTGGGTTCTAGATCTGATATCAATATTCAAGAACCAACTTGTTCCACTCAATAGATAAAATAGGTCATTAATACTTTAAAAGGGTGATTTTACTTTATCATGGAATGGTTTATGTTATGATATTCCACACAAAGTCATAATATCATGTCTTCGTTTTCAAGAACAATAGTAGAGTTTCCAATGGGAACACACTGGGTTTGATAAAACCATTCTCCGAAACGTCCTCCAATTATAACTACATCTATTTGTTCTTGGTAGGGGCTATCTAATATTCCTTATAAGATATTGGTGTGGTCCCATAGAAAAAATTAGTGAAAAACTATATCTCCCACCTCGTAGGTAGTCCCAAAACATCCTCATAGATGGTGTACCTAAAATACTCCATGAATAAAAGTCTCTAGATTTCTTGAGATTCTACTACACCAAAGGATAAACATTACAATCGATGAGTGATGAGTTGGAGCCACCTACTCGTAAAACCTTCTCGTCCTGCAATAAGATCCAACTCACTAGTAAAATAGAATATTTTCTTATTAGTGTGAATGAATTTGAATTGTCTATGGTGGTAGTTAATATGGTCTTCTGATATGGAAAAGATCCATACCCAAATAAGGAATCATAGTGTCCCAATGTGATAATAAAAATTTCCAATGAGAACCTCCCTCTACCAAGATATATCATTCACTACTGGAAAATAAAAGATTTAGAGTTAGTGTTCCCCATAGAAACTAGAAAATGAAGTTTTTGGGGAAAATATTCATATAGGAGATATACCTATCACACTAATAGTTAAGAGATAAAGGAATTACATGAACCTGTGTCTACTAATACTAAATAAATATTTGATTAAAAATTTATTGTAACCCTAATCATATTAGGTGTTATTGTATCATAATCATCCATAGCATGCAGCTTTCCATGGCCCAAACCACTATCCCCCTAATCATGAAATGGGTTGTCTGTTGTGGGTGGTGAAATGATCTCATAGATTCTTCCACCACAAACAACTCCTCCTCTTGGAGATCCACCTACTTCTATACCAACTCCATCTCTCTGGGGACCACCCTACCCTTGCTTGGGAGATATCAGATAATGGGGCTACCTATACTATGGTGGTATATCAAATATCTACCGGCCCTCTTCAGCACATCTTGTATGGAAATCGCACACCATGTGACCTCTCTCATCACATTCATAGCACCTACCCTCTCTAAGAAACATTTTCCTTCAGCGATGTCCCTAACCAAATTATTGGGTTCAATGCTGGGAACAAATCTTACACTGAGATCCTTTCTAATGGAGCCTAATATATGTTATATATGACTCATCCTTATAATTCCCATTGCAATCTCTAACAAAATTGAATCCATATGACCAGATATTATATGTCACTAGCGCCTGCTCCATCACCCCAATATATGTGGGAATGCACAAGGGTACTACACTGGCATGATTATCTCTGAAATGACCCTAATCAAAACTTTTGTGATTTGAAGTATCCATATCGAATAATATCAAGGGAATACTGTGTAAGGTATATAAACCTCATATAATTTTTTTAAATTATTATCCCAACCTAATACATATAAAAAATATCTTGAATCCAAAACAAGCGCAAGGAGGGGTAGTACTCATCACGTAATAGCAATTATAAATTGGTTTTTGAGAGTGTCGAGTCATCAAAAATCTATGCAACAAGAATCCAAAAGATCCTAGATTCTATGTGTAAAAGGTTATATAACAAAAAAATCACATAGTCCATCAGTGTCTAGATAGTCCTGAAAATAATAACCGTTGACTTTATCCAGTCCTCCCCTACTTGGGGATATGTCTTTCCGTGGAACCTTAGTAGCCTCTAGCACTCGAAATTGTGGAGTTCACTAAACCAGCACGCTTCCTCATCATACTATACTGGTATGATTTTATTCTTAGTAGTTGTGGGTGCTACTACCTATTCATTTAGACAACTAATCTTGCATGATGGCCACTAAACAAAGTCCTCATCACTCATTGGATCGACGACATGATCTGGAATCAATAAATTAGTTGGTTGTTTTTGTAGAGCCATCTGGAAAATTTAATCAAGACATACCATAGTCAGATAAGAAAATATATATATAATGGGGTTATTGGTAAATAAGTAAAATCAAAAGACTCAATTATATATGATGCATGTATCATTTATCCCTGCAACCATTGTCTCAGTATGTTGTGTTGACAAGTAGGTAGTCATAGTCTTGGTGTATGGGTGCATCAAAAGTTGCACCAACACTCAGTCCCCTAACCAAAGAGCCTAACTCAAGATTCTTGGACATGTTTTACCTAATCCTAACCAAATCACCATAAGAGAAAAATCTAGACACCGTCCCTAGAGAAGAACCACCTTCTATAGTAATCTATCATGACCTGGCCCAATAGGGCTCAAGCCACAACTACCCCATTCCTACATAAATGGGCTTGGGGATGTTCAAAATCACTAAGATTCATAAGAAATATGGATGTTATTTTCCAAATGTACCTATAAACACACACACAACAATCTTAATATAGAAGTGTAGTGGAATAAAATAAAACGATGCAACCATTAAAGTAAGGATGCGAAATATTTGGGGAATACAATAGTATTCCAATGTAAACTAGACAGAAAAATGGCACAAATAAAAGCCCAAACAAAAAGATGTCCCAACCTTAAAAATGGAAAATTAAATGCTTTGAGAGCCCAACTATGAATATATAAGACCCAACCACGGTATACATCCAATTTCACCAGGTATCCCTAAGGTCCTCTTTAATCTCCATAGACATGTCTGTCATTTGTATAAGACATGACACATGCACGAAAATTCTATATAGAAGTAAGTATTTACAAAATTAGTAGGATGACTCAAACTATATAGGAGGTTAGTAATAGATATAATTGGAATAGTTAGATAGATCAACCCAAAGCATGGGAGTAATAAGATCCAATGAAATGGATATGTATATATATATATATATATATTCTCAAAAACACCAAGCCCAAATGAGAGATAAATTGATTCTTCATCTCATAGCCTAGCCCGGGATAGATAGAAAACATCTCCAAAGTTCCATCAATGATGATCATCATCTCATGCATCTATCTAAAGGGAAATTCAATTCATTACACACCTTTCCACTATGTCGTATGGTTGAGGGGGAAAATATCTATATAAAGGGACCATGACCTATTACAAAATGAGGGTTTCACTTTAGTACATGATGGAGGACTCTTTCTCTAACTCTATAGGAGGCTTCTCCTCTAATGGTTGAGGACCCATTCCTTGACACCACAAGAGGGTTCCACTCATGAAATCGGTAGAGGACCCATGCCCACCACAACTAATGGGTGATACTATGATGGCTAAAGACATGATCCCAAACTCTATATGAGGATTCCACACAAGTAATTGGTAGAGGACTCATTCCCAACCTAGTGGTAGGATTCCAATCAAGTATTCAAGTACCCATTCTATGATACCATAGGGGAGTTCCACTAGGATATTAGATAGAGGACCCATTCCCTACCCTATAGTAGGGTTCCACTCTAATGGATAGGTAGATGAACCATTCCCTAACCCTGTATAAGTGTTCCACACTAATGATATATAGATGACCCATTACCTTCCAATAGTAGTGTTCCACTCTATTGATAGGTAGAGGATCCATGACCTATCCTAGTATAAGGGTTACACTCTAGTGTCTATGGTGATCCTACACGATCACTACCATCATCGATCATTTACAACAAAATATTCACACTCAGAACACCTCACATAATATCTCAAAAGATAGTAAAGAGATCACCATCATATTATACATGAAAAAAATTCAAGATAGTCTACCAGTGGGAAAAAATATGAGTCAAAACAAAGGAGATATGAGTGGTTGGATTTTCCTCAAAAGGAAAGTAGGTCTCCACTGTGTGTAAGGGGACCCACATGCAATATGGTCCCACTCTTCTTCTTGGTTGTTTCCCTTCCGATACACAAATCACTACCCACATTGATCTATATGACAAGTAATTTGAATACATGGTGTGTCTGAGCCACTTGGATCATGTTCTCGTTGATGTCTCTTTGCAACCATAGCCCATTTCTATATACTTCGGTAAATGGTGTGGCCTCTTGCATGGGGTCGCATATGTGAACTCCAAAACATGGAATGACTACTTGAGGAGAGTCACACATCATATGGCCTAGCCACACATCATATGATCCTAAAATTTCCAAAACCCTATCATGATAACCGAAGGGGTACTTAATGACGTCTGTTTATCAAAGTACACATTATGCAGTCCGAAATTTTATAGAATTTAAAAAATTCTTTTGGGACTCTAGATATATATCTATTTCATGAGATTTTACCTCCATATTTCCCAAAATGGGTTTGGTAGGCCTTTGTTTCTCATTTCCAACAATACGGTGGTTGAAAAATGGATTCTGGTTCATCCATGGGATTTTTCGTATGCCATGTGCGCCTAGCATGCCTCCCATTGTGTGCCTTCATTTTCTCAGATCTTGGATCCATGAAATGATCCCCCACATCCTGCAATTCATCCCCATTCATCCTTGATTTTTCAAATCATTCATCACATGTGAACCCTCTGTGACTTTGAGGTTCCAATCAGGCTTGATCCCTCATATCAACGTTGATCCATGGCAAAAAACCCAAATAGTAAAGAACACAATGAATGGTTTGGGGAAAATAACCATGAAAACGTATACCAATCGTCATACAAGCATTCATGGAAGTTGACTTCACAATAGGATTTTTGAGTTGAAAAAATAGAATACAAAATTTAAATCTATACACATGAATAAAGAAAGTCTTTCAATTGATGTATATCAAAGAAACGAGACAAAGATGATCAATATATTTAATCAATTGGGGTTGAAAACAAAATATGATGATTTCTACTTCAAATTGGATTATTCATTGATGAATAACATGATCTACAATGATGAGTAGAATTCATTATGTCTTTATATTACGAGATATAAAGTTTCATCATCATCTAATATCGATCTTCGAATGAAAGGATGGATGAAACACCTATAAATGATCCCAATGTTATGAGGTTGAACCTTGATATCTACCAAAATGGTTTATTTAAAGGAAAAAATTTTAGAAAATTTTAATTAAGTAATTAAATTAATTATTTAACTAATTTTAAATGAACCCTCCAATGGTTATTTTAACTAAATTTCCCATGCAAACCTATTTTCGGTCACGCCAGGAAAAACCTCACATTTTAGACTGAATTGTGGTCTCAGATTTCTATTTCAAGGCTCTTTTTAAGATATCCAATTTTTTTATGAAATCATGTGAAATTTATATAAAATATATATAATCTTTTAATAAAATTAATTTCAGGCACATAGGGTCTCAAAATAGTATTCTCACTTTTTTGATGGCTCTGATGATATTTCTAGATGTATTTCAAAGTATTACAGTGCTAAAAAGGGGTCTCTACATATATAGTGGTGATGGTTATTAAATATTTTAGGCATTGGAAATATTTATCAAATGAATACTAATTTAGGAATCAACTAACCATTATATTTTTTGATCATTTATAATATTTCAAAATAATAATCTTTTTATAGTCAAATTATTGATCATATCTTAATATATTAAAAATTAGTGAATGAATTATAGGACCATAGATTCATCACCATGACCTGATTAAAAAATATGGTTATCAATACACGTTATGTATAGTACAGTAACCTACATATTTATATATATAAACTATTAGAATAAATTCATATATGAATGAAATGATCTAGTGATGCTGTACAAATTATTATGAAAAACAATAGTCAACTGAGAGAAGTTTGGATTAAGTAACTAAATTATGAATAATGTATCTAGGAACACATATCTAAATTCATAAATTATTAATGCATAAAATAATTAAACACCACCACATGATGAATGAAATAGAAAAGAAAATTAAATAAATGTCATTAAATGTCTGAAAACACACTCATTAGATAATGATAAAAAAATAAAAATATTTACCAAATTCCCTTCAATCAATAATTATAAAACATGAATTAATAAACCTGATAAAGAACTATAAATAATAAAAATTACTTCAAACTATTTTTATATCAGCCTCCTCCATTTATAATAATATAGTGTAATATATCTCCGTTACTAGAGTTCTAAGAATAAAATAAGAGAATAAATAACACTAGCAAACTCAAACTTGGGAAAATGATCAAAATAATTCTCCCACCCCCACTAGGTGTGTATTTTAAATACTTTAATACTTTTCTTGACTAATCCTAGAATAATTTTTTATATTTAGTGATCTTTAATTATGGATTAGTAGAATTTATTTTTTATCCATGCGTTCTAGTGAACCTTCAAGGACCTCACATTCCAAATAAAATCCTCACTCCTTTCAAGACATTAAAAACATAAAATTATTTTTGAACCAAGTATATGATTTAATGGGGGAAAATTACCCTTATTATAATAAAATTAATCAATTTTATTGGATATTTTTTACATAAAATGTTATTTAAATTTCATTTTATCCAAATTTCAATCATTATATATCTTCTCCTAGATTTAAGCCATTGACTTAGTCATATTCATTTATTCTTGAATAATCAAGGTCCTTGCTTCCCACAAAAATATCTTCAATATTAGTATTAATGGAATGTCTACTTTTTCCTATAATTTACTTGAATCATTATTATTCAAAGAATTATTATTCTATATCATAAATAATGATATATTATATAATTCAATTTCACTTTATGATTTTGAGGTATTGTAAGTGGTTGTATGTTTTATACCTTGTTGTGACTTGTTAAATTTCAATGTAATTTTATATGATTAAATAATATTCACTAATATACTTTTCCCTTGATTATAAAGGTTCATTTACCTTTATAGATTTCACTCTAGCCTCTTATAATATCAAAAAATTTAACCTGAGATTATATCACCAATATATATGACCATTTATCATAAATCATGGTGATAGTGTGTTATGATATTTTTATTCTTTACTCCCATTTTATAAAATTTTATTCTATATATTTAAATTGATTATAGATAAATTATAATTATAATCCAAAAAATGATTAATAGATATTTTGTGATATAATAATATTATCATATATGAACCATTCATGGAATATGTTATTTGATATCTTCATTAGTGATATATTTCTTTCCAGTGGTGTTTATAGTAGTTTACATGTGATATCTTCGTACCACATCCATCAATTGTGTGATGAATAGTTATGGAAACATATATAATTTCAAGATACAATAATGGGGAGTGAAAATTCCTTGTCACTACTTGAAATATCTAGATTCATCGTATGCACAATCTTTCATGGGAAGTGACACATCTATTTCATTATTTGTGATAACATAAGTCTTTCACTTGATCATGGATTTGTTCTGTTTTCTTATATGTTATATTATTGCATGACAACACTACTTATGAAATTTGTTTTCATTATCAATGATATGTCAATCATACTCATGTATCTAGAAGTTAGGCCTTGTCCATATTTTCTATAACTAAAACTACTCATACATGTCCCCCATGACTTTTATTACCAATTGTGACTTCCACATATTTATTTTCAAAATATACCAAAAACAACTATGATTCATTGAATTTTTTTTCCCTTTATCACTATATTTTATTTAATTAATTACCAAATCATCACCTATAAGAATGAAAGTAAGGAAAAATAATATTTTATAATATTAAAATAAATATACCTGCATTATATGTCACAACCCCCCCCCCTACTAAGACACATCAATGAGGGGAGAGTGATAATGACCCCCAACTCCCACCTTCAGTAGGCACCGAGTTATTGACTACCATTGAGGGTATAAAAACATCATAAAATGGTATGGAGTACCCACTATAATAATATTGGATTATGACATAACATGAATCATCCAAATACAACTTCATGAAATAATACAAAATGAAACCAGAACCATCCCACAAAAATTTTTAAATAAAATTCAGATAGAATCTTGAACAAGAATATTCCCAAAGTAAAATATAAAGCAAAAAAAATAACTACACAAAATTCCATGATATTAATGTCCAACAAGGTCCACATAGTCCTCCTAGAAACCATAAAATCTTTTTTTTACATAAGGTGAGTATAAAAGTATACTCAGTTGAAAATCCAATTATCTTGTGCACAATTTACATATGAATATTGATGCACCCATGAGGAAGCATTATAACCAACAACACTTAAACCTGTATAGTAACCAAACATAAACTCACCATGGTACACTCACCAAATAACACAAGCCATGTGTAAAAACATAATAAGAATCATATCAATAAAGGGTACCCATCATTTCTTTCCCTAGATTATTCACTCTCAAACCCTAATGTTATAAGTCTTGACCCTCCCATATCTTCTGAATAACGTATACCATCACCCCACAAGCATGATCACATCACATCATGCCTAAAGATACTCATGACACCACCCTAGAGTCATGGTCACATCACATATCCTTTACAAAAACGTGGGTTATCACATCATAATCATTTTTATAACCGAAGTACTAGGGTATCATGAACATGAATTAAATAAATCTTGTTCCCTCCTCCTTCAATTTATGAACCCCACCATAATTCAACCCACAGAACAGTCACATCACATATCACTCATAAACACATGGGCTATGAAATCACAACCAGTTTCATAACAAGAGTAGTTGGTTATCATGAACATGAAGGACATAAACACCATTCCCTACTCAAACCGTGCACGACCCCCACCAAAATCGTCCATAGAGACCATACTTTTTAGTGTGGAATCAAGCCCACATAATCACAATATCATAATAATATTAGAGATTTAAAATCATGAGAATCATTCCCTTTTACCTTTTCCATTTACATTAGCCTATTATTTATATTTAATTCATTCAGAAGAACCATATATGATAGATACATATTGTAAAACACCAACCACATGATACATGACAAATTTAAATGATGGATTCCCTACCTAAAAGTTTCTTTTCCAACTTACTATGTATCGTAGGGAAAAATTTTCCCCAAACCAAAACCACATATAGAAAATCACTGATAATCCTACACCTCACAAAAAAATCATAAAAATGCATCCCAACGCATATCTCAAACCAAAACAACATCATATCAGTGAGTAACCAAAAAAATAATGAAAGCAAAACAAGAGGATAGGAGCAATCACTCATCATGGATAATCAACAACCCCTAGACCCAATGGATTAAAGTAGAAGGAAGGGGATATAATATCCTACCAAGGTGGCTAGGAATAATTTAGGACTAGAAGGACATAATCCATTACCTAATGATAAATATTGGATGATAAAATAGTTTAAAAGAAGGAAAAAATTCCATTTCATGCCATGTAACCATTTCATGTCATGTAATCTTTCGGATTCCAAAAATTTGTTACATTCACCAAAACTTCATTCACCAAGGAATTTATTTGTTACGCATTATGAATTCAAAATACAAGACATATATTTGTTTCATGTCTCACCCTTGGATATTTTACAATCCATGTATTCACCTAGTGTACAATCATTAAACCAACTTTATATGCAATGTAAACAATACACAACCTATATTCTTTGAACCTGCGCCCTAAATCTTCAAAATCCATAAATCCTCTTTAGGCATCCTCTAAAACACCTCTAACCCCCAAAAATAGCAATGTAATGAATCGGGATGGCACAAACCATTACATAATATACATATCAAATGATTATCACATTCAAGAATCCAAAACAAATCTCATAAGTAAAATGTTCCAAATAACCACCCCATGAGATACCTCTGAATGATCTCGTCACTCCTCAAGGCTACCACAATACAAAAATACCAAAACAAATGGACACAAAAAATAATTTATAACCTCATCATGACATAACCACATCACCACAACTATCCAAATTCCACATGACCCAAACCAAACAAAACTACAAACAAAGAACCACACCAACCCAAAAATTTGAATCAAGTAATTACATCCTCCATGTTAGGATACTATCTACACTAGGCAGCACTGAATTACTCACATGGGATTAATATCAATGCAATATAATGTGTCACAATTAGCAACCTAATCCTCTCCTATTAATATATCAGAAATTATCACACATTATAAAACTGGTAAAAATCATTAGATAAAACAACAAGGTACAATAATTATATAAATGATAAATCACATCCAAGAAAAAACAAAACAAGCTCAAAACAACTCCTGGTATCGGGCATTAATTTGTTACTCTTGCTCCTGTGTAATCTCCTCTAGGACAAAATTTCTCTAAAATACATGAACCAAAGGAAGGGTTCATCCATTTAGTTCCAATTTGAAATAATGGACCTCAAAAATCTATCAAACCACACCACCTCATTCAGATACCTCTTATCTAAACCATCTACTATGTCTGACTCCTTAATCTCTAAAAATTGGGAAGATTTCATTAACTGGTCAATGATTATCTAGATAGATCACAACTTCCTTGGTCTTAGGGTAACCATGTGAAAAACTATTTCATGATTTCATCCCATTTATACTTATTAGCATCAAAAGGCTACAAAAAACCACTAGAAAAATGGTTCTTGGCCTTCATCTACTATCAAACCAAACATCTCATCATAAACTATGCCCCTTCTAATTTCATATAGGCCTAAAAATGTATCAAAAAATAATGATACATCTTGGATACTTCTAGTTGTTCCCCTAAATGTGATCTATGAAACCCTTTAATAAATCCCATGTATATCACTAACAAAACTAACAACATACCACAAAATAACATCTACTCTAGACCATCCCTTTGAAGAATAATTATGGCCCATACAATAACGCATCACCACTAACTCTTATTCTCCCCAATGAGACTCATACACAAACTATATCAAATAAGAATTCAATTTCATCTAAAATATAGTCTCTACCATCATCCACAATTTAATCTAAGTGAATGGTTTTCAACTTTTATATTCCACTCTAAGCATCCCTAGACTCCAAAACGACATTCCTTCATAATTTTTTAATCAAATAATTGGCCCAAAAATTTCATTTTATTAAATTATAAGTGACCTAAAAATAATAATCCTAAATAAAATCCATAATATTACATTAAAAAGCATATCATTCAATGAAAAGATATACCTCAAACTCATTTGATCTGTGAATGCCACAATGCATTCCTCAAAGAGGAAATGCCACCACAAATTATGTGTCAACACAACTGTTGTTAACACTAGGTCATGGGTGGCATAATTAATCTTGTGGAGACATAACTTCTTAGAACCATAAGATATCACTTACATATACTTCATCAACATGTATCTTATTCCTAGATAGGAATAATCACAAAACACCACAAAAATAACACCCTCCTTGAGAAACTAAAGCACTAGAACACTAACTAACTTCCCCTGAATGTAACCAAATGGTGAGTAGCATTAAACAGCCTTCACAAATACGTAGTCCCTCCTAGTCAAAATTTTTAATGGGGATACAATTCATTGTAAATTGGGAAAAGCATATGATAATAGCCTCCAAGTCCAAAACATTTGTGAACCGCCTCCATGCTTCTAGGTGATGCCCAAGTAACAAATCCCAGACCTTTGATAGGTCTTCTACCACACCTTACTAAGAGAACACATGCCTATGGAAATGCACCTATCATGTCCAAAACATACACTTGGATAACATTCCATATAGATGGTGTCATTAAAGAACCTACAAGAGTGCTTTGATATGATTGACATGCTTCTCCTCAGACTTCAAGTACATCAATATGTCGTTGTTGAACTGGTATTGGAATCCCCGGAACATAGATTTTATGGGTCCCATGAATACAACTTGTAAATTTGGGACACTAAATGAAATCATTACAAACTCAAAGTCCCCATACCTACGTCTGAAGGTGAGATTTGGGATATTACCCTCAACTGGTTATATTTTGACTTCAAATATATCTTAGATAACCAAACCACCCCTAACTGATCAAAAATATATTCTATTAGTAAAAGAGTGTTATCCCCATTATTGGATGCAACCTCCGATCATCTATACACAACCTCATAAAACTATTTGCCTTATTTTCAATAAAAACTGTAAATATCCATGGAAACACACTTGGCCAGATAAAATCCATTAGCATCATATCATTTTTCTGAATCCTCAAATCCTATAACTAAGAAGGTGTCATCCAATAAGGACGCATTGAAACCATAAAAGCACTATGATGCAATTTTATCCCAAACATAACATCACATTGAGGACGTATCCTCACGAACACCTTGGGGAAAACATCTAAAAACACCCCCAATGACCCTTGGGACCTATACTATAACATCATCCACTGATTCCATCAAAAACTCAACTAATAAAGAAATAATTTAATCAACACACCGACTACCCTCCTTAAAACCCTCTTTCCAAATAAAACCACACACTAGACATCCATATATGATAATAGAACTCTACTCTTAAATTATTATATAACAACATGTACAAAATATAACATGTCACTATCTAGGATGACATCATACGGGTTCATTTATTGCAATAAAAGATCTCCACTAGACTATGGTGGCCCCTTCATCAGTCAACATCCCTAACACACATCAAAAAAGTTATTCTAGCATCCAAATGGAATATTCAACTTTAGGGGTATGGAAATCCTCTTTACGTCTAGTCTCAAAGCACAATCTAGAGTGGGTTTAATAAAGGGGAGTGAATATCATGAATTAAACAAGGCTTAAAAAACAGTATTATACAAAATGATCATACCTACCATGATCTTTAGTCCCATTGAAAAAACAACCTCCACTACGTAAAACTAACCATTCCAAGAACCGATACCTCTCTGCTAAAATCCACATCCTTTACTAGACTCAATTCAAGGTCCCTGAACATGAGGTGCATCATATAGATGGAATCTTGCTCATATATCTTCTCCTTTACCTACTACTAAAACTACCTTAAATGAAATGGATTCTAGGGATGTAATTGAACCAATCCACGTCCATCAAAATAAGCTTAAACCACTAGGAACTATATCTGTTGATAGGAACAAAACCACAAACAAAATACGCTAGAATGATATCTCCACGAAACACAAAGAGACCATTGGACCTAGAAGGATATATGAGAATCTAATGAATTCAACTCTCTACTTGATGAAACCTTGAAGGTCCTTGTTCCTGAGACCTTCCCCTGAAAATTCTTCACCTTAGATAAACCTGATGGTTCCCCTCTCTTGGAAACCTCCTCAAGAAATCATCTTCAGAATCACAAATTAATTATTTTAAACATCCAGATATGTTGGAAAAGTACAATGAGTAACTGCATACTAGATATAAGGATGAAGTGACTCCTCAAGACTTCTTTCATGAGACATGATGTATGTGAAAAGATCTAGGAAAAACACATAAAGTCATTGAACTTGATTCCCAAATCCCACATCGATATACTCTCTTGCTATAGAGAAAGAAGATCCTACATCTTCTCTACATTCATGGCCGATGAAGGAAACTCTAACTAGAACACCTTTTAAAAGTTTACACATTGAATATCTTCCTCCTTTTTATCACCTAGATATAATATCCACCACTGATGTGGAGATTCCCGATTCTGACTAACTTCTAAAGAGACCATGTATCCCACCGTGGCCTGGAAAAAATTGAAATTGATCTCAAAATCCTCCAGATATATATTTATATCCACATAAAAATTATTACACTCATACTTCCCTAAATACTTCTTCTAAAAAGTGCACAAAACCATCATCCAATCCTCATCCTCCCCTATCAAATCAACCCTTCTATTATCATCTGGATCACCCAATTGGTCATCAACTACCTGAGAAACTCATGTATGATTAAAAGGAGAAATAACTAAATGAGGAAACAAATATTTCCTAAGACTAGGTAGTATGGAATTTTATTTAGATTTTTTTAATTATAATTATTCATTTTATCCTTCCCAAAATAACCACTTCAAATCAAAACACAAGTCACCATGATGCATGTACATCTCCCAACTCTCTAACCTGTAAGAAGGTCATCCTCACTTGGCCTTTTAGTAATCCTAGATTCCACTGGTAGGATCATGGGGGCCCAAAAAATATCAGGTCCTAGCTATTCACCTTAAACTGTGTCAGAAACCAATGTCAACCAGAAATGTCTCCAAAATAACCCATGTAATCCTCATTATGACTAACGTAAAAATTCATCATATCTCTCAAACATCAGCCTTTGATACCACTATGTAATGAACCTGTCCATCCAAAGTCACCACAATTAGGGTTTAGAGATAATGACCACCCCAAGTCCTGCCTCTAGTAGGCCCAGATTGGATACTAGAATTGTGGGTATAAAACTATTATAAAATAGGAGGCATTATCCTATATAATAATATAGGATTCGGAGATAAGATGAGTCATAGAAAACATATCCATGAAATAATAAAAAAAGAAAACCAAAACTATCCCATGATGCATGCATATATAATACTGATACAACTAAAAGTCCCCAAAAGTAAATACCAAAAAGAAAAGTAAAATAAGTAATATAGAAATTTCCAAAAATTATAAGATAGTAGTGTTTATCACGGTCCATGTAGACCTCATGGAAACCTAAAAATATTGTTTTATATGTGGGATGAGTATTAAAGTATACTCATAAAGGGAAAATCCTCTTTTGAACAAGTGAAATAAGTATGATAATGCCCTTGAGAGCAAAAATAAGAACCAAAAACACCAAAACACTTATAAAACAAAACACAACCTCACCAAAAAATGATCACCAAATTACACAAGAAAATTATAGTAACATAATATGAATCATATTAGTGTAGTGTCATCCACATTAATTTCCCATTGATTTTAATATATCAAACCTGAACATCATATGTCTTGGAACTATAACCTCTTCTTAATAACATCTACCACCACCTCACAATCACAGTCACGTCACATCACGCTTGTAAACACCGAGTCCACTATCCCACAAAACAAATCCCATCACATCTTTACCGTAGACACCTGGTCTATCACATCACAACCTCTCTCATAACAATAGTATTATGGTATCATGAACATGAAGTAAATAAAAATAATTCCCTCATCTTATCATGTATAACCCCAACCAAAATTCGACCCACTGAACGGTCATATCAAATATCTTCTGTGGGAACCTGGCCTATTATATGATAACCACTGTCATAACAAGAGTAATTGGGTATCGTAAACAAGTAGGATATCAACCTTGTAACCTCCTCCCACCATCAATTTCCCCATAATAATCTTCCCCAATGAGAAAAACATTCAGTGGGGTATCAGGTCTGTACAATTGCAATATCAAAACTGTATTAAATCTATAAAATCATGGGAATTATTCCAATTCCCTTTTTAATTTCAGTTACCTAATTATTTATATTTTATTAACCCAACGTAACCATATACCCTAAATTAAAATGATTAAACCCCTCATGTATGACACACAATAAAGAGAAACATGGGAGTACTTTCCTCAAAGAATCTTTTCCAACTCGATGCACACCATATAGTGAATAAGATACCCCTGTAAACCAAAAGAACGCACAAAAAACCACATATCAACCAACACCTCACACAAAGTTCATTAAAATATTTCACAGAACAAATATTAAACCAAAACAACATCACCACAGTGAACCCCCAAGATAGGAATGAAAGGAACCCATGGGAAAGTGAGAAAGCACATACCATGGGTCGTCAACCAACAACTACTGAATCCAACAGAATGAAGTGAGAGGAAGGGAGATAAAAGATCCTTCCAGTGCTCATAGGTTCATCCAGAATTATATAGATAGGATCCATATTCAAATGAGAAAAACTAGTATATAAAATAACATAATAGCTGTAAAAGTTCTAATGTATTGTTGCGTAACCATTACACAATGTTTAATCTTTAGCTTTCTAAAAATTCATATATTTCTCTAAAAATTTAGTTTACTGGGAATTTATTTATTAAACATCATGAATTGAATTTATACAACTTTCTTATATTCCACAAATCACCCTAAGATGATTAAAAATCCATGAATTCACTAGATGTACAATCCATCAACCACCTTTAGACATCATGTAAACATTACATGATGTAAACCTCCTTCTATAGCCCTCATGCAACTCCACCCATGACAGATCTAACTTAGGCCCCATCAAAATAAAATACAACACCCAAAAATGGAATATTAACATAGTAGGAATGCAAATACCATTACATTAAAAATCCAATTAAATCCTAAAAATTAGGTAATTTGAGAAAAATCACTAAAAGTATAAAAATATTATCAATGCTCAATATTGATGAAAATAAAGGGAATAAAGTATAATAAAATAAAATAGTGGATATATAATAATTCATATTTATCTTCATGAATCCAAAGCCAAAGATGGGGGATCTAAACACCTAAGGCTGAGCCAAATAAGACACTGTATAAATTATGGTACATATGAGAGATGTGTCAAAATAAAAGGAAACCGTATAATTTTTGTGTTTTTATATTTATCTTTTTATTTGAATGAGATATCCAATAAGTGAGAGTTTCTTTTAAAACATGGTGGTTAAGGGGAGAGTAATTGGAACCAAGAATTGTGTATAATGGATCAGTTCCTTGAGTTTCAATAGTTTTTAATCCCTATTATGATTAGAGGGGAATTGTGAATGTATTATGGATCCCTCAGAGGATGGAATCAAAGTGATTCAAGATTAAAACATATTATTTCACTAATTTGATATTAACCCTCACTTATACAAATATTATTCCCTCATTTAAAATTAATTGTTGAATATATATATCCCCAGTTGTTACTCTCACATATTATAATTAATAATACATATATTAAATCACACACATGAACAGAAAATATTTTACTTGGTTAATCTACACTGGGTTATGTCCAAGGAGAATACAAAGAGTATTGTGCTAGTGTAATTAATTCCACTATCACACTTTGTTTTGGGGATAAATTTTTGGACCTGGTCACCCCATGAAAATTAGTCATACGTTTATAATGTGTTTACAGATGGTGCACTACATCTTTAAAACTAATATGTATTCTTCCTTTATCATGCATTACTTTAGTGAATTATTCCTCAGTTTATAGACATAAAAGTATATATAATTAGTATATTTACAGATTTATCTTGCACCACTAAGTTGGAATTTAATACTTAGTTAAACTCCACATCACTGTGATTCTTATTCATCAAATCCAGATGAGACCTACTCAAAAATGAGTGAGTTAGATGAAAGTATTCTAGGAAATCAGAACAATATAGATACCTCTATAAAAGTAAAATTATCTACTAGAATTATTGTCATTATGTTATATCTCTTTCATCAATATTAATATTTATCCACAAAACTAAATATTTATATTATTTCTTCTAAATAGATGTAGGAATTAATTCTATATCAATCATCACTCCTCACTTATTACTCTCTTAAAACTAGATATTATATTTATATTCTACTTTTTAAAGAATAGTCATGGAGGTTTCTATAATTTTCTGTAATATTAAAAAAATCAATCAATAGGTAGGAATAATTATTCTTCATATAAAATTTCCAAACCTTTATAAGTGTACCAAAAAATTAAATGTCGTATAAGTTACTTATTCATGTTGATTCATCTTCACAAAATCAATAGAATATTTTTTCAATTCGAATTGAAATCTTTGATTTTGAATATATTTACTCACTAAAGCATAAAAATAAAGTGAAAAATATTATGAATGTCTACCTTATTGTCAACTCTACAAATAATGACTTTTAATTTATCCATATGTCAATAAACTCAATCATTTTGATTTTAAAACCTGACTAAGACTTAAACCTCTATGGAATAAAAAACTCATGACCATAGTTAAATAGGAAATCTGATTAAATATATTTTTTGTCATCTTTCTATATAGTATCTTTATTAATTTCAGTTTAATATTTAAAAAAGAGGTATGTAGTTTCCTTTGTTCCATAGAGTGTTCAACCCCATATCTATATTTCATTTAATCATACATGATTCCTCTATAATATCCAAAATGTATATTATGAGCCTCCTCCTAGATAATTGAAAAAATAAAATGTACTATGACTTATTATTAAATAAAGACAAGGAAACCTCATAATTTCTAGTTTAATTTTAGAAAACATGATTTCAATTTCATTAACCACCATTTCTAACATCCATGATTCACCATTGTTTTCATTATTTATTAAACCATTAATTCATATAAGTAATGTACTTAAGATTATCCAAACCTCTTGTAGAGTGGATCCTTTACAAATATTCCTACATGGATATGTTTTATTATTAGTAAATACATATGTGACATGGTATTCTCTTTCTTATAAATAATATCCACCTAGAAATCATATTTACTCATGCATATAATTTTATACTTTTAATGTTAATTATACAAACACTTTTAAATAACCGTATTATTCTTACATATCAATTGAGGGTTTCAATTAATCTTGGTAGTTCCATTTTAAAATAGAATTTATATATTTCCATGTTATTTTTAAACATAATCATATGTTACCTAAGAAAAAATTATCATTAATATTATATATCTAAATACTTATCTAAAAACATCTTCAACCTTCTGCAATTTAGTTCACTCATTATCATAATTCCAACAGCTCTATAATAAAAAAGAATAGAAAATATTTACCTCCTCAAAAAATAATTTATTAAATAACTAACTCTTCAAATCATTCATATCCCAACCAATATTTACAACATTTACATTATTATAACACCATGTAGCCAACATGGGAACTTCAATGCTTCCAATAATACTCTTCCAAGCATAACAAATGTAGAGTCCATTTATTTCCATGACCCTAACTTATCCCATTATGATATAATATATATATCATAAATAATTCCATTTCTTCCATTTAATACCACTATAACTCTAACACAACAAAAAATACACTATCATGAACCAACCTGGATTCCCTAGTACCGTGATACTCAAGCCGGTACTAATACATCCCAAAGGTCATTTCTGATCCCCATTGGTTAGCGACATGATCTTGGAATATTGAAAAATAATAAATGTTAAATAATTCTCCCCAAATATGTTGTAATGTAAAGATACATATCGGTACACTCTAAACTCCTCAAGGAGATTGTACAAGAAACCAAATATGTGTATAAAAACCAAAAATATTACACCATCAAAGTACTCGAAGTCTAACAGGACAAGCCCAATGCCCCAAAGGACATGAAAATACTAGACCTAAGGGGTAAAGATCAACCACCTCATCAAAGCGGTTTTTCCCCTTTACATGGACCTAGTAAGATAAAATATAAAAATGCATGAAGGTAAGGGTAGTGTGTGAGCAAAAATCCTAGTGAGGAATCACCATGTGTTCCACACTAAAATTCTAAAATAATAAAATATAATGCTTTCAATTTTAATTAAAATAGGCATGGAAGATCAATTTCATATTTTATAAGAAAACATGATTTTCTTTCTAAATGATGAAAACATTTAAATAATGTGTTAAATAAACACTTTATACAAAATAATTTAAATAAATCAATATAAATGAGTAAAGAAGTTTTAAAAAATTTGGCATTGATAATAACAACATCACAACAAGAAACAAGGCCATCTACTATATCGTATGATATTTTCATTTTATAGGAACCTCACACATACCATATCAGTGATCATGAAAATATGGGTGCACATGTACCTCAGGATCACGCTGAATAAGGCTCATCAATATCCCATCAGGGATAAAATTTTCTAAAATAGGTTTTTTTAGGTGTTTTCATCATCAATATGTTTCAATGGAATTACTTTCGTAGTGTTCTTGTCTAAAATAACCCACTAACTACCCATGCTTTTAATTTCTCAATTAGTCAATCAATAATGGGAATATAATTTCAAATAAGCTTAAAATACAATTTCCCCATTTTCCTTTTCAATATTCTAAAGTCGTTCCAAAACAAAAACATAGGTTCTTTATCATTTAAAACATTTTCAAACAAAAACTAATCATAGGTTTTTTATGATTTCAATTGAATCCATTTTTCTTAAAATTGATTCACATATCCCTTCACAATTTCTATCACATTCAAAATATTCCATGAATCTAAAATTCCAATAGAATTGGGGGTTTTCCAAAAATCCTTAGCATATCAATTTCAATCCCTATTTGCATAAAATTGGGTTTTCTGTCAAATAAATTGAAATAAATTTAAAACAATAAGAAAATCAGGGTTTATTCAATTGGAAAATCTTATAAAGAACAACATACCTTCTTCACAAAATCACAATTACCACAATGGGACTTGCCAATGGAAAACAAAGGAACATAAGATCTAAGAACTCAATCTAGAAACAAGATTAAACAACACATAGTTTAGATCCATCAGACCCAAGACGATCTATCAAACTATATGGAGTGAAAAAAAAGTTAGATGGAAGAGACAAGGAGACAGCTTATATGGAGTGATGCATCACAACCAACATGGGGATCAATTATTGAACTAGTGATCCAAAATGATTGCATATCTCCAAAATCATCTAGTAAGAGAATCTTGGTTGAAAGTAATGAACCATGTTTGAAAAAATGGGGATTTTGGAATTTCCTCCTTAAATCCAATACTCATGATTTTACACGGTGTGTAACCCAATTACAAATCATGTAATTTTCAACTACAACCAACAAAAACAACCTATCACTTTTTTTAAAAAGAAAGTGATCTTTAATATTTACACAACATTTAAGTTGTTCATGGTGTGTAACATAGCATGCAGTGTTTACACTTCACAACATCTTACATGTGATTATTACACATTGTCTATTCCCATTAGATAGCATTTAAATCCACAGAAGACTAAAAAACTATAGGTTTTATTCTGAAAATTCCATAAAATCTATCACTTCACCATTACAATTATACTTACAATTTTTTCTTTGCCCTACTCACCCAAATAAAATGGAAAATTAAGATATGTGCTATAGAATACCTGAAAGAATTGTAAGAGGGTGTTACATACCAACTTTTTTGACATAAACACCTTAGATTTTGAAATATTTTTCTCTCTAATTGATTTGAATATATTTTATAGTATACTCCACAAGAAACACCATACTAAAGAACAAATATATTTTTTGATAGCTAAAACCCAATTTTTTAATTTGATAGTATGATTATGAGTAAATAAATTACGACATAAATAAAAAATAAAATTTATATAAAAAAGGTTAAATATATAAATTTACTTAAATCATTATTATGTTTAAGAATTTATCTCTATATGCGTGGTACTTTTTATTAAATAAAACAAAGTATATAACTTTAAAAGGATGATTTTACTAAAATATAATAATGATTCATTCATTATTTTTTATCATTTGATTAAAATTAATAATAAAATCATCTATAATTTTTAAAAATAATTTTTCTATACCAACATATTCTGATTTTATTTTAGGATTTTATTTACAACTGATAATAGAAAATTATAGAAATTGAATTTTAAAAAATATGATTTATTTTTTATTATGAATTGAAATATTATTTCAATATGATTTTATATTCATTTTATAAAATATTTTTTTTGGTGTATAATACAAAATGTTGTTTTTATAAATAATATAAATTTTATTATATTATTTTATATAACTATGAATTATAAATACATGATACATTTTTACATGACCAAATATTTATTTTATAGAATTTTTACTATTTTAGACATTACTTTTCAATTTTCAAACCCATATTTTACTTTTTAAAACATAATTTATATTTTTCTAACAATTGTTATTAAAAAATTATAGATTAAGTATTTTAAAATTATTTTTTATCAATTTTATAAATTTAAATAAATTAAATAGATTTAAAATTTTGAATTTGTTTATTAAAATTACATAATAAGACCCATTTTTATTTTTGGTCATAATTTATAAGTTACTTTTGGTATACACTAGTTACCAAAGAAGAAGCTAAAATGGTAAAGGTGAAATAAAACAACGGTAATGAGTTGAAAATTTGCTTGAAACAGGATTAGCGATGGGTGATTGAGGCATATATTTACATTATATATTTACCTATATTATTTATAAATTTTGGTTCCACATTTTATGATATTGACTTCCCATTATTGAAATATTTTGGGTATTTACATAAAAAAAGCATCCATTTTCACTTACAAAATGGTAACTCTTATCCTTACAACCCCCCACACCAAAACCCATTTTTTTAAAACTAAAATCTAGATAAAAGTATTTTCAACATTTCTATAAACCCTCATGGGGTTATGGACTTCTCAAAATACCATCCCTCATGGAATTAACATTTTATAAAGTAGATAACTGAATAAATATGGTATAAACTTATAACTTCTCTTTCCACATTTCTATTTCTTTATGTGCAATTTTAATCCCTAAAAATAAATTAATACCTATTAAAATGAAAAATATGTATTATTATTAGAATATTATGTTATTATAGTTACTTTATAATCAATAACTTCTTTTACCTTATCCATTAATATAAATAATAATGTGAAACATGTGTGTGGGGGGACTACCACCTCCACAAAGTAACGTGTCCATTTTATCATTACCTCCTTTAATGGATGTTTTTAATAATGTGTATAAAATATAAAGATTATTTTACTGAAATAATTAATGTTTTTTTTGGTCAAATTAGATAACATGTTATTGATATGAGAAATATAATATCGTTATAAAATTAACCGTCTTAAACAAGCATAATAATATGATACAATCTCTTGGATCAAAGTAATAACATTATTAGAATGATATTATCCATAAAATTATTTTAACTTTTAATATATCACCCTAAATAAAAATAATTAATATCATTATTCTTTTAGTATAATTATATAACAATTTCACCCTTTCATAATTTTCCACTAATCATGGTACATTCTTTCTTCGGTTGGTTTGATCAAATGCTTGAAAAATGATATAAAATTATATCATGGATTTCAATGAAAACTGAATTAATAGTAAAATATATTATAAATGTTTAAAAATTTATTTTTTTAAAATAAATTATATATCAATATTTAATTCAATAATTAATAAAACACCATTCATTGCTTAAGAAAATTGTTTAAGTCTGTTTGTTATTGATTTCATCTTCATGGACAAATAATGTAACACTCATTAAAATAAATTAAAAAATTATAAATAATTATAATTAATAAATTATAGTGACATTAATGAAATTATAATAATAAAATTATAATAATTACAAATACTGAAATTAGTCCAATGAAACTACTACAAACAGAAAAAACTATAAACAACTGATGTTGGAAAATAGATAAAAACTAACAAATATACATATATAAAATCATTAAAATTGAAAATTATAAATATTTCTGTTTATGAATATTTTTTTAAATATTTTATTATGGGGTTTATGATTATTATATATGAGGTTAGAGAACATACATGGATGATAAGATCAAGGTGTGAGTATTCTGGGTCTCAATTCCGATTCTTTAAAAAATGATACATTTTATGAACCATGGTTATTTTTGTATGGGGTTAATTTGATTTGGAATAACATTAATGTATCATATCTTATTTAATTTTTATTAATGGGATATTCTAAAACGAATAATGCTATTTTTTTAATGCTCTCTGACTACAGCGTAATCCATGTAGTAAGGGTTTCTATCTCCATCAACCTTCATTTATTAATGCTTTGATATGATAAAACAAAAATTATTTATGACAAAACTGCTTTTAATACAAACTTATACATGATTTTATTATATTAACTATTCACTTGAAACAACATGGAAGATCGAGAGGTCAAGTGTATTTGGGGCTTAGGATCATTATGTTACAACTTAAAACATGAAATACAACATCTTTATTGAAAACATCCTTTACATGACCACTACATTCCCCCGTACTTAGCATTGCATGGGATAACCTGAGGACATGCATAAGAAAAGGGGTGAGTTATAAAGCCCAGTAAGAGAATAAACATGGAATAAATGAGGAGTAAAATAAAAGTTAGACAATAGGCACATCAATAGAGAACAAGAGAAACATGGACATAAAGGCATGATAAAGCATGATAATCAAAACATGGAAATGTGGCAACAACACTTAACATGGAATTAGCACGAGGCAAGGCCCATTTCACATGAAGCATGAGTAAATTCTCATTGCACATGAATCACGATTAAACCCTTATTAAACATGAATTATCATTATTCAACACTCATTGAACATGACGTATCATGATACTATACTTTACCCAATGCATTGGAGCACTTTAAGGGAGCACCCTTCTTAAACATTTCATTTCATGCGTAAGTGTGCCACATGGTTCATAAAACATGGATTCATAAAACATAATCATTTATTCCACGAAAAAGGAATATGGAATGAATATTTATAATCAATAATTAAATATGCATGAATTTGAATACCCTTCATGGAGAAATGGGCAAGGTATTCACTACACAATGGCATTGGCTTAGAAAATCGGTGTAATTTTGGCAGCGTAACGGCGTGATATAATAATTAATAAAAAAATGTTTGATGATATTGAAAGTGGTGCCTCATCATATCTACATGAAATGGACAGTAAGGGGGTCATATAGATACATGTCCCAACAATTTAAATGGAATTTAGATTCATGATACAAAAGTATTGATTGAATGTAAATGAGGAGAGAGAAGTTCCTTTCGGAACTTAGGCATAGTAACGGGTATACATGGGAGGAATTTAATGAGAGAGAAAGGGGGTATCCAATAATTCAAAAAATAAGAGGTAATTATGGGGGAGGTGTGAAACCAAACCCCAGAATTTATAATTGAAATTAAAAGGTCACAACAATATTAAGAAAATTGGACAAAAAAGGTAAAAGGAAGGATAACCCTTACTTGGTAGTGTGCTTCCAAAGGCATGAGAGAGGCTTGAGAGAGGATTATTGGGAGCTTGGGGAACCTAGGGAGGATTATAGAGAGAGTAGGGAAAAGTTTGGACGAACTCCAAAGGCTTTGAGTGAGGAGGAATTGGGAGCTTGGGTGGGTTTATATAGGAAAGGTGAGTGAATTCATTATTATTTTGGTTTGGAATCCCTTACATTAAACTAATCCAAACCAAAAATCATCTCATGGTTTTTGCCCATGTTTCTTGGAAAAGGGAAGAGGAAAAAAATATTTTATAAGTCCAAAGTCTGAACTTCTTAATGTAATGGGGTTGCTTATGTGGAGGTGAGTCACACTCCCATGGAAAATAATTTAAAAAGACAAGATGTTTAATAAATCTTGAGGGGACCATTAATGCTTTGAAAAAGAAGTCAAACAAACCCAAAATCCCATTATATTAATGGTAAAACATATATTTTCCGAACATAAAGCTTATAGTATTTTATTACATCACTATTGGGTCATTATGATGTCATAAAACACCTTATATATTAAAATGGTATTTAATTTTTACCCAAAAATTTGACTGTCTAAAAAAATTATGAAAAATTCACCGTTGGATAATTTCGACATCCTGATTCCAGAAATAACATTTATTTTATCTAAATAATTTTTTTAAATATGTTAATTTTCAATTTTAAAATAATAACTGACATTTATCGAAAATTCACTTGTTTTGAAAAAAATGGCTTTCAAACCTTAATAAAAATTACAATTACATTCATAAAATTATAAGATAATTTATATTTAATAAAAATAAATTTAATAATAACAATAATATTTTTAAAAAAATATTATTTAATTAAAAATTCCCTTAATTTAATAAAATATAATTCTTAATTAAATAATAACTAAAAAACTATTTGTACTTTAAAAACTATTTACAATGTGTCAATAATGACAAGAAAGTATATTCATTATTATATAAATAAATAATGTACATGAACATAGTACTAGCAATTTGTTACATAACCCCTTAAAACAGTCGTATAAGACCTAAGGGTATGGTGTGTGATTGTGACATACTCTTGGGGTGGCTCGGATAACATCGCTCGAGTGGTAATCTCTATCAACTTCCACATTTCCCGTAGACTATCCCATTCGAGATTGACATGATGAACCTCATCTTGGGATTGGTCAAGAGCGAAACCCAAGGATGCTACCTCTTTTCCGAGCTCCAACAAATGGGCTTTGTATGGAGCAATTCTATTAGATGAGGTCATCGCTTCTTTTGTCTGAGTAAATTGGATTTGTCAAAGCCCTATATTTATACTAATCATGTGATCGTTGTTCAAAGTATATATTAGCAATGGTCAAAATTCTTAACATAAAACCAAAGATGTTTTGATTTTATATAAACATTTTACATAAAGAGACTTTTATTTAGATCAAGAGGGATTTCCATTAATGAAACTTTGGGTTGTTACAATATTCCCCCCTTAAGAAGTTTTTCCTATGAAATTTCCTTCTCCCTCACTAAACAGATGTGGGTAACTCAGCTTCATCATTTCCTCTGATTCCCATGTGGCTTCTTCAAACGTTCGGTTTCGCCACAACACATTGACGAGGGGCATTATCATATTTCGTAAAACTTTTTCTCTACGATCTAAGATCTTCACTGGTTGCTCCTCATAAGAAAGATCATCCTCCAACTATACCACCTCAGAAGAGAGTACATGTGAAGGGTCCGGTATGTACTTCCTTAAGAGGGATACATGAAAGACATCTTGTACTTTGGCGATGGTAGGTGTAAGTGTTAGTCGATAGGCCACATCCCCGACACGATCAATAATCTCGATGGGGCCGATGTACCATGGACTTAACTTCCCTTTCTTTCCAAACCTCATGACCTTCTTCCACGGAGATATGCGTAGAAAAACCATGTCTCTTACTTTAAAATCAAGGTCTTGTCGACGATTATCTACATAACACTTCTGTCGACTCTGGGATTCCTTGATATGCTGCTGAATAGTGTTCACCTTCTCCACCATTTCCTCGACCATTTCCAGTCCAAGCAGCTTACATTCACCGACCTCATCCCAACACATCAGTGTTCTGCACCTTTTCCCATAAAGGGCTACATATGGTGCAATTTGGATGCTCGAGTGGAAACTGATATTATAAGAGAACTCAACCAGAGGAAGATGTTGATCCCATCCTCATTTAAATTCCATTGAGAATGCTCTCTAAATGTCCTCAAGTGTTTGGATAGTTTGCTCGGATTGGCCATCAGTTTGAGGATGATAGGCAGTACTGAAGTTCAGTTTAGTATCCAGAGCATTTTAAAGACTCTTCCAAAACATAGAGGTGAATCATGGATCTCGGTCAGACACAATAGATAGTGGCACTCCATTCAGCCTTACCACTTCCCTCATATATATCTCTGCCAGTTGATCCAATGAGAAATCCTGCCGAATAGCAATGAAGTTTGCAGTCTTTTTAAGGCGATCCACCACAACCCATATTGCATTATTTCCTTTGGATGTCCTCAGAAGTCCAGTGACAAAGTCCATGATGATGTTCTCTCATTTCCAATCTGGTATGGGAAATGGTTGCATCATCCCCTTAGACTTCAGCATCTATTCCTTCAATTGATGGAATACTAGGCACTTTGATGTATATACAGCGATCTCCTACTTCATATTATCCCACCAAAAGTTTTATCAGAGATCTCAATACATCTTTGTGCTCCCTGGGTGAATAGAGAAATTTGAACTATGTGCATCATCCAAAACTTCCTTCTTTATCTCCGGATTTTATGGGACACATTGCCTTTTCCCAAATCACACAATTCTTTTGGAATTAACATTAAACTCCAAGGATTTCCCTTTTTTGATAACTTCTACTTTTTCCTGAATTCCCACATCATCCTTTTGAGCATCCTTTAACCTTTCCAAAAGAGACGGTTGACCCATAATTTGTGAAAGGAATGATGATTTTCCATTCTTTGTGATTCCCATTTCCATCTTCATGAAGTCTAAGAAGATTGTATCCTTTAAAATTCTCATCATGGATAGAATCGTTGGGTCCTTTCTGCATAGGGCATCTTCCACCTTCTTCGCTTTCCTAGGGTGGTAATGTATTGAACAGTCATAATCCTTGATGAGATCTATCCATCTTCTCTGGAGCATATTAATCTCTTTCTGTGTGAATATATATTTAAGACTCTTGTGTTCAATATATATCTCAAATTTCTCCCCATAGAGATAATGACGCCATATTTTCAAGACAAAGATCACCGCTGCCTACTCCAGATCATGCGTTGGATAGTTTTTCTCATTGATTTTCAACTGCCTTGAGGCATAGGATATCACATTAATATTCTGCATCAGCACACAGCCTAATCCCTTCTTTGAAGCATCGTTGAATACCACAAAAGTTACCCCACTTATGGGTAAAGTGAGCACAGGCACAGTGATAAGACTCCTTTTCAACTCCTTGAAGCCTTCTTTTCATTAATAACTATAAGAAAAATTTACTCCCTTTCGAGTTGGCTTGGTAAGAGCATTGGAAAATCATGATAAATTTATCACAAATCATCAATAATATCCAGCTAACTCCAAAAAGCTACGGATATCCATTACCGATGTTGGTCTCAGCCATCACTCAATTGAATCTGTTTTGCAGGGCTCCACAGATATCCCACTGCTTGTAATGATATGGTGTAACACCTGAGACTTTTATGGGAAATATTTTGTTTTTATGTTATATAAATCATCAAAGGAATCTTTCACTACACACAACACTAGCTTGGCTTGCTTTACATGCAACCGCAGCCTTCCTCGATAGCTTGCGTCGTACGCAATATCGAGTTTCACTAAACAATGATATGCTATTAAAATATTATTAAAACTAGCCGTTATGAATAGTAATAACCACTTTTTGAAATTTTATAAATTTTATTTTTCAAAATGGACTTCATTTTTGGATTCGGAATATCAAAATTAGCCTAGGGTAAGATTTTGGTATTTTTCTGATAACATTCAATTTTTGATGAATAGTGAAACCATTAAGTGGTAGTTAAAAAAAAACTGATTTTTTCATAAAACATAATTTTACCGCTTCTGTGAGTGGAATTTCAAAAATCCGAGAGACACGGTTAATATTAAGGACTAAAATGTGGTTCAATGAGATGAAAATAATTTTTGGTGAATAGTAACGTTTTACTTTTATTTACCACGGTTAAAAGTAAATAGGGTAATTAAGGGTAAAAATGATATTATTATTACCCTAAAACATGTCATAATTATATTGGACCAGTGTAATTCGACCAAAACAAAACCTTAGGAATAAAATATGACCATTTAGGCCCACATGGATTAGATTAGGACATTTATTATTAATTTATTTAAAGAAGGGTTAAATAGTTAAAATCAAAGTTTAATAAGTAAATCATTTTTAATATGGGGTTATACATAAGATAAATTCTACTATAAATATTCATTATAAATCCAAAAATATTTCATACATAATGGTATTTTATTTGTAATTTTTAGACATTAAATAATTTAATTTATTTATGACACAACGATGATGCAGTAATTACCTTATTAATGAAATATTGACATAATTGATGTTATAAATACCCAAATAAATGTAATTTGTGACTTTTTATGAGTTAAAATAATTTTATAGGTTAATATGACATGTTATTATTGATTTATGAAACTAGGTTCGAACTAATCATTCTGTTATGATTTTCACAAAAAATCCATTACTAAATAGTGTCAAAATTGACATAAAATAGTTTTTAAAACAAATATTATATTACTAATTATTATTTTATTCCTAAAAATCTGAGGTTCGGCCAAATCACTTATATAAGGCTATATATATTAATAATAAACAACTTGGAGTTATTTTGTCTTGATATGGTAAGTTTATTAACCTTATACTGTAAGAAAACAAGAAGACACGGTAAATGTTAAATTATCTAACTTAAAGTTAAATCTAAATGATTAGGTTCAAATTGATACCGAAACTGGTCTAAATTCTATTGGATGCAATTATTTCGACCCCTACCCACCTTATCTTCTAAATATATCAATTTGGAGCAATTAAAAACCGAATTTGACTTTATAATAAAATAATATTTTTAGTTAGTCCAAAGGTGCCCCTCTCCTCCCTTATAAAAGGGTACCTACTCCCCCTCTTCCTCACACCACTTTGAGCCTTCAATCTCGGCCAACCCCTGCCAATTTCTTCTCTCCACTTCCCTAGAAACATCCTAGAGGTTCTGGTCTTCTTCAAAGACGTATTTTATTGCCTTAAAAGGAGGTCTCAAAGAAGCACTTCAAATAAGAGGTAATGTCCGTTACCAATTCTTTCATCTTTATTTCTTTTTCCACTTCTTCTTCTTTAGTTGTTTAATTATGATGTAATAACATCAGTATCACTCACATACTGATATGTTATTATAAGTATGAAACAACCCTATTTCACCATCAATCCATCATACGGAAAAAGAAATCACCACGCGTGCGTACGTACGGAATACCATCTCCACGCCGTGGTGTAATCTTTTTTCCGCCACCACCTTACTTTGATGGGTATAATGGTGTAAATAATGACTATATATGACTATTACAATGTGATATTGATTCTGAAATAGTATACATACACTCCAATACAATTCCACGATCATAGGAACGATATCATCACTCGTGCGTACGTATGGAATACCGTCTCCCCGATGTGATGTGACTCGTTCTACTTGATCTTCATTTCATAATGATTATATAAATGAATTGAATGAATTAATATGATATATATTACACTAATACCATTCTGGAAATGAGGTATCTATAACCTAAAGATAATAATAATAATTTATTCGACAAAACACACATACGAACAAAAAGTAATAAACACCCGAATAACCAGTAGTAATGAAATATTACTAATAAGAAGCTAATAATATTACCATATATGATATCATAATAATAAGTATGATTCTGGAATAATTCAATAACATTATTTAAATCATTATACAGGAGGTTCGGACACTTACGAAGCAAATCGGACCTAAGGTAAGGGAAATATCACAATCTCATTTTTATCCGAGATTGTTTATACTTTGGTATTTACTGGGGTGTATTTTATCATCCACAACCATGTTTCCTCAATATGTAACATTATTTCCATCCACCTAAAATTGTTTAAATCCATTTTTACCCTTTGGTGAGTTTATAGTAAAAGATATGAAAGGAATCTTTTGTCATTTTTCATACGAGGTACTTTTTGACTTTTCCGATGAAAGTACGAGAAAAATGTTTTTTTAACTTATACGGCATGAATGGATTTTTAAAAAATTATTTTCAAGAAGCTTCCTTTACAAGTTTTCAAGTTTATTTTTAATCAACTTCTTTTAGTTTAATATTGTATGACATGTTAGGAAATGAAAAATGTTTTTGAAGAAGAAAGGATATTTTCCTCAAGAATGGAGTTCAAGAGTTTTATCAAAATTATTTTCCATCTAAGATAATATATGGTTTTGTTTCTATCCCTATTATGACATGGATTTGAGTATGTTGTGATGGAAATATTTTTAGGAATTCCTTTATCATATATGAATTTTTTATGATGTCACGATGTTTAAGATTCCCATTTTTATTACATGGGTTATTCTATGATGTATGGTTTATGATTTTGTGGCACACATAAGAATGGTATCATTATGAGATGGGTGGGACCTATACTTCCTCAAATGCATTGGGTAAAGATTTTATATCTCATGAGATAGACATGGCTGGAACGGTAGGTTATACCGGTTCAGTGAAATAGGACTGAAACGAGGAGTGAACTCGGTTCAGAAAGGGACTTTGTCCACTAAGATAGTCTTGGCAATGAGTCTTGACTAGTAAGAAATGATTCTCTATGATTATGTGTGTATGACACAAAGTTTCATGTTTTATGTTATGATTATTGGGTTTACATTTCACTACTATGATTTATCCCAAGTTATGATATTATGATCTCTTTTGCAGGTTAAGATTTCCAAAATGTTATGTTCTTATGAATATGATGTGATAGATATTTCATTTTATTAACCTTACTAAGAATTTGAGCTCACCCTTTTGTATGTTTTCTTTCCCCAGGTCATGATGAAGGTTATTAAGTAAGATATTCCAAAAGGGACTATAGATATGATCAAATAAATGGGAGATAGTGTAGACGCTTTATGAACCAGTTGTTTATGTTTCCCAGTTTCTAAAGACATTATACCTATACGATCCTTTCGTGGTTTTGTTATATGATGTAATAAGTACACTTCAATTTTGAAGTATTAACAATGTATGTAAATTATGGGTCGTTATAGTTGGTATCAGAGGAAAGGTATAGTCAACCTTTGGAAACTAGGATGTGAAAGCCTTAGTAAGAACCCTAAGGATAATTCTAAGCATAGAACAAAATCTTAGTGTTTTAGAAATGGCCATGAATAACCTAGGATAAGACCTTAAGTGTAAAATATTATTCTTGATTATGTGGTTTTCCTATTATAATTAGTGTTGCTCACACTATTCTTCTTGGTTTTAGTCAATGGCTGGAACCCAAAGGAACCGTGTTAATGCAGAATGCGAGGGGAAATGCAATGATTGTCCCCCTAAGCAACCAAACGTTATGGGAGCTGGAATGTGAAATCTTGTAGCCATGCTCACACAACTTTCTCAAGCTATGAATCATGAAGGACTTCCAAACGAGAAAAGGAAGGAGAAACATTCTGTTGAATCCTTCATGAGACAGTGTCCTCCTTCATTCAGCGGGTCTACTGACCCATTAGTTGCTGAACAATGGATTAGTACTACTGAAAAGATATTTTCAGTTCTTCAATGTTCTGAACATGATAAAGTCATCTTAGCAGTGTATCGTTTAGAAGGTGATGCTGATCAATGGTGGAATCTTATTAAGAATACGAGGCAAAGGGATAAAATTGAGTCCATGGAATGGGATTAGTTCAAGAACTTATTTTTCAATAAGTACTTCCCTAATATTCTCTGAACAAAGATGGAGAAAGAGTTTCTTGAACTGAAGCAAAAGGATGATAAATCTGTTGGTACATATGAAGCAAATTTTACAAGAATTGCAAGGTACTATTCTGGTATTATTATCCTACCTGAGAGTAAGATCGATCGATTCTTTAGTGGCTTGAAACCAAGTCTTCGAAGGGCCTTAGCCATAAGGGACTTCAATAGCTACGAGGAAATCGTTCGATGTGCTCTCAATGTTGAGAAGGAGATTGGAGTAACCCATCAGTCATATGGGTTTCATAAGAAGAGGAAAATGGAATTCAAAGGAAAATCTAAAGAGTGCACTGAAAAGAAGATGAGATTTCCCTTATGCTCAATGTGTGGAAAGAAACATGGAGGGAGTTGTCTTAAAGGGACAAGTAAATGTTTCAAATGTGGAAAGGAAGGTCGTCGGGCATTTGAATGCTGCGATGATGGGAAGAAGATGTCTAATGATTCAAACAAAGGAAGGGATACAAAGAATGAACCTACTACACTTCAATGTTTCAAGTGGAAGGAGATGGTGCATTATGCCAATAAATTCCCTAATCCAAGGGTTGATGATGATGGTCGACGTCAACAAACTCTTAAGGCTAAAGACACAGGAAAGTCACATGCAATTTCTATCAGCGATGTGGAGTACGATAACGATGTGGTGAAAGTTACACTTACCATCCACTCTAAAGTAGCAAATGTTTTATTTGATTCTGGATCCACCCACTCTTTTATTTCTGAAGAATTTTCTAAGGGTATCATCGTATTACCTCAACAATTAGATGTTGAGTTAGCTGTGACAACACCTAATGGCACAACAGTCGCATCAAAAGTTTATGATTCTTCTCCGATCGAAGTTTATGGGAAAGTGCTTCCTGCAAATCTTGTGATCCTTCCTATAATGGAATTTAATGTGATTCTTGGCATGGATTGGCTTTCTTTATATGGAGCTCATATCAATTTCCAAAGAAGGGAAGTCACATTTCATATTCCAGATCAATCTATGATCGTCTATCGATGCAAGGATGAACATAACCTTCCAGTGGAATTTTCTTCCATCTTATGGATCTTGATTCCACTAAATGAAGTTTATTTATCTCAAATGGTTGGTGAGAAACTCACGATTAATAATATGCCCATTGTACGAGAGTTTGATGATGTCTTTCTGGAGGAATTACCGGGTCTTCCACCAAATCGTGTAGTTGAGTTTTCAAAAGAACTCATACCGGGTTCTTTGCGTATTTCAAATACACCTTTTAGAATGGCCCCAATTGAGTTGCAGGAATTAAAGAAGAAACTCCAAGAGAATCTTGATAAGGGATTCATACGCCCAAGTGCGTCACCTTGGGGAGCACTTGTTCTGTTTGTTAAGAAGAAAGATGGATCAATGAGACTCTGCATTGATTATTGAGAACTTAACAAGATCACTATCAAGAACAAATATCCTCCCCCACACATTTATGACTTATTTGACCAACTACGCGGAGCTCAATACTTTTCCAAGATTGATCTTCGTTCAGGGTATCATCAATTAAGGGTCAAAATGGAGGATATACCAAAGACGGCTTTCCGTACAAGTTAAGGACACTATGAATTTATAGTGGTGCCATTTGGTCTTACTAATTCCCCTACTATCTACATGGATTTGATGAATAGAGTCTTTAGAGACTATCTTCATCAATTTGTGGTAGTCTTTATAGACGATATTCTTGTCTATTCAAAGAGAAAGTAAGAACATGAAGATCACTTGAGAATTATATTGAAGACCTTGAGAAAGGAGAAGCTTTATGCCAAATTTACCAAGTGTGAATTTTGGCTTCAAAAAGTTGCATTTTTAGGTCACATGATCTCAAAAGAGGGGATATCTATGGATCCAACAAAAACAGAGGTTATCGAAAGATATTCAAGACCAACAACAGTAACTGAGATCCGAAGTTTTCTTGGTTTGGCTGGATATTATCGAAGTTTTGTGAATGATTTTTCACGATTATCTAATCCACTCACCAAGTTGACTCAGAAAGGAGGTAAGTTTGTCTAGACGGAGGAATGTGAAGAGAATTTCAAGGAGTTGAAAAGAAGGTTATCCAGTGCACCTGTGCTCACACTGCCTTGTAGTGGAGAAAGGTTTGTGATCTATAGTGATGCATCCAAGAAGGGATTGGGGTGTGTTCTTATGCAAAATGATATAGTGATAGCTTATGCCTCACGACAGTTGAAAATCCATGAGCAAAATTACCCAACACATGATTTGGAGTTAGCTGCGGTAATCACTGCATTAAAGATTTGGAGGCATTATCTTTATGGTGAAAGATGTAATATTTATACTGATCATAAAAGTTAAAAGTATATTTTCACACAAAAGGAGCTGAATATGTGCCAAAGAAGATGGTTGGAGCTGATTAAGGATTATGACTACTCAATCTATTACCACCCTGGGAAAGAAAACAAGGTGGCAGATGCATTAAGTTGACAAGACCATGCCAGTTTATCCATGATGTGGATCACAAAAGATCCAATATTTATGGATTTACAAAGGATGGATCTTGGAATTATAATGGAAAGGGAAAAATCTTATCTTTATCAAATGAATGTTCAACCATATATACATGTGAAGATTAAAGAGGCACAGAAATAAGATGTCAAGTTACAAAAGAATGTGAGAAATGTTCCTGAATTCAACCTTGATTGTGATGGGTTAATAAAGATTAGGAATCGGGTTTGTCTTCCTCCCATCCCGGAATTAAAGAAGGAGCTGCTGGATGAGGCTCATAGTTCTTCATTCTCTATTCATCCTGGAAGCACGAAGATGTATAAGGACCTCAAAGAGTACTTCTGGGGGGATAGCATGAAAAGATTTGTTGCTGAATATGTCTCTCGATGCTTGGTTTGTTGGCAAGTTAAAGCTAAGAGACAGAAGTATAAGGGGATGTTACAACCATTACCCATACCCGAATGGAAATGGGAAAACATCACTATGGACTTTGTCACAGGACTTCCTAAAACATCCAAAGGCAATAATGCTATCTGGGTCATAGTTTATCGTCTTACCAAGTCTGCACACTTCATTGCTATTAGAGAGGATTTCTCTCTGGATTAGCTAGCCAGGATATATGTAAATGAAGTGGTAAGATTGCATGGAGTACCACTTTCTATTATATCTGATCGAGATCCGAGATTTACCTCAAAGTTCTGGCGAAGTCTTCAGCATACTCTGGATATAGATTTGAGTTTCAGCACTGCTTATCATCCTCAAACAGACGGCCAGTTTGAGAGAACAATTCAAACCCAAGAAGATATGTTGAGAGCTTGCTCTATGGATTTCAAAGGTGGATAGGATCAACAATTAACTTTGGTAAAATTTTCTTATAATAATAGCTTTCACTCCAGTATTCAGATGGCTCCTTATGAAGCTCTCTATGGAAATAAATGCAGGACTCCAACTTGCTGGGATGATGTTTGGGAAAGAAAGCTATTAGGACCTGATATCATTGATAAAATGGCAGAATTGGTCAGATCTATTCAACAACACATAAGAGCAGCTCAGAGTCGACAGAAAAGTAATGCCAACAACCAAAGAAAAGACCTAGAGTTTGAAGTAGGTGATAAGGTGTTCTTACGAATATCTCCCTAGAAGAGAGTCATGAGATTTGGAAAGAAGGGGAAGTTTAGCCCTAGATATATCGGTCCTTTCGAAATACTGGATCGTGTTGGGAAGGTAGCTTACCGATTGGCGCTTCCACTGAATCTCTACCATGTTCATGATGTGTTCCATGTATCTCTCCTGAGAAAGTACATACTTGATCCTTCACATGTACTTAGCTCAGAAGTTGTACCGCTGGAGCAAGATCTTTCTTATGAAGAACAGCCGATAGAGATTCAGGATCGTAGCGAAAAAGTCCTACAAAGAAAGACCACTCGATTGGTGAAGTTTTATGAAGGAACCACCAATTAGAAGAAGCTACATGGGAGCTTGATGATATGATGAGGGAGAGGTATCCACATCTTTTTGTTATAAAGTGACGAATTTCGAGGGGAAAATTCATTTTAAGGGGGGTAGAATGTAACACCCGAGACTTTTATGTGAAATATTTTGTTTTTATGTTATATAAATCATCAAAGGAATCTTTAACTACACACAACACTAGCTTGGCTTGCTTTACACGCAACTGTGGCCTTCCTCGATAGCTTGCGTCGTAAGCAATACCGAGTTTCACTAAACAATGATATGTTATTAAAATATTATTAAAACTAGCCATTATGAATAGTAATAACAACTTTTTGAAATTTTATAAATTTTATTTTTTCAAAATGGACTTCATTTTTGGATTCAGAATATCAAAATTATCCTAGGGTGAAATTTTGGTATTTTTCTGAAAACATTCAATTTTTGATGAATAGTGAAACCACTAAGTGGTAGTTAAAAAAACTGAATTTTTCATAAAACTTAATTTTACCGCTTCTTTGAGTGAAATTTCAAAAATCCGAGAGACACGGTTAATATCAAGGACTAAAATGTGGTTCAATGAGATGAAAATAATTTTTGGTGAATAGTAACTTTTTACATTTATTTACCACAGGTAAAAGTAAATAGTGTAATTAAGGGTAAAAATGATATTATTATTACCCTAACACAAGTCATAATTCTATTGGACAAGTGTAATTCGACCCAAAACAACCATATAAATAAAATATTACCTTTTAGGCCCACTTTGATTAGATTAGGACATTTATTATTAATTTATTTAAAGAAGGGTTAAATAGTTAAAATCAAAGTTTAATAAGTAAATTATTTTTAATATGGGGTTATACATAAGATAAATTCGACTATAAATATTCATTATAAAGCTAAAAATATTTCCTACATAATGGTAGTTTATTTGTAATTTTTAGACATTAAATAATTTAATTTATTTATGACATAACGATGATGCAGTAATTACCTTATTAATGAAATATTGACATAATTGATGTTATAAATACCCAAATAAATGTAATTTTAGACTTTTTATGAATTACACTAATTTTATAGGTTAATATGACATGTTAGTATTGATTTAATTAACTTGTTTCGAACTAATAATTCTGTTATGAATTTCACAAAAATCAATTACTAAATAGTGTCAAAATTGACATAAAATAGTTTTTAAAACAAATATTATATTACTAATTGTTATTTTATTCTTAAAAATCTATGGTTCTGCCGAATGACTTAAATAAGGCTATATATATTAATAATAAACAACTTGGGGTTCGTTTGGCTGGATATGGTAAGTTTATTAACCTTATAGTGTAAGAAAACAAGAAGACACGGTAAAAGATAAATTATCTAACATAATGTTAAATCTAAATGATAAGGTTAAAATTGATACCTAAACTTGTCTAAATTCTATTGGATGCGAGGATTTCGACCCCTACCCACCTTATATTGGAAATATATCAATTTGGAGCTATTAAAATCCGAATTTGACTTTATAATAAAATAATATTTTTAGTTATTCCAAAGGTGCCCCTCTCCTCCTTTATAAAAGGGAACCTCCTCCCCCAAATCCTCACACCACGTTGAGCCTTCAAGCTCGGTCAAAACCAGCCAATTTCTTCTTTCCACTTACCTAGAAACATCCTAGAGGTTTTGGTCTTCTTCAAAGACCTATTTTAGTTCCCTAAAAGGAGGTCTCAAAGAAGCACTTCAAAGAAGAGGTAATGTCTGTTACCGATTCTTTCATCTTTATTTCTTCTTCCACTTCTTCTTCTTTAGATTTTTCATTATTAAGTAATAACATAAGTATCACACACATACTTATATATTATTATAAGTATGAAACAACCCTATTTCACCATTTATCCATCCTACGGAAAAATAAATCACCGTGCGTGCGTACGTACGGAATACCGTCTCCACGCCGTGGTGTAATCTATTTTCCACCACCACCTTACATGGATGGGTATAATTGTGTAAATAATGAATTTATAAGACTATTATAAAGTGATATTTATTCTTAAATAGTATACATACACTTTAATACAATTCCACGATCATAGGAATGATATCATCACTCGTGCTTACGTACGGAATACCATCTCCACGATGTGATGCGACTCGTTCTACATGATCTTCATTTCATAATGATTATATAAATGAATTGAATGAATGAATATGATATATATTACACTAATACAATTCTGGAAATGAGGTATCTATAACCTAAAGAGAATAATAAGAATTTATTCGACGAAACACACATAAGAACAAAAAGTAATAAACACCTGAATAACAAGTAGTAATGAAATATTACTAATAAGAAGCTAAGAATATGACCATATATGATATAATAACAATAATTATGATTCTGTAATAATTCAATAACATTATTTAAATCATTATACAGGAGGTTCGGACACTTACGAAGCAAATCGGACCTAAGGTTAGGTAAATATCACAATCTCATTTTTATCTGAGATTGTTTATACATTGGTATTTACTGGGGTGTATTTTATTATCCACCACCATGTTTCCTCAATATGTAACATTATTTCCATCCACCTAAAATTTTTTAAATCCATTTTTACCCTTTGGTGAGTTTATAGTAAAAGATATGAAAGGAATCTTTTGTCATTTTTCGTACCAGGTACTTTTTTACTTTTCTGACGAAAGTACGAGAAGAATGTTTTTTTAACTTATACGGCATTAATGGATTTTTAAAACATTATTTCCCAGAATCTTCCTTTACAAGTTTTCAAGTTTATTTTTAATCACCTTCTTTTAGTTTAAAATTGCATGACATGTTAAAAAGGAAAAATGATTTTGAATAAGAAAGGATATTTTCCTCAAGAATGGAGTTCAAGAGTTTTATCAAAATTATTTTCCATCTAAGATAATATAGGGTTTTTTTTCTATCCCTTTTATGACATGGATTGGATTATTTTGTGATGGAAATATTTTTATGAATTCCTTTATCTTATATGAATTTTTTATGATGTCACGATGTTTAAGATTCCCATTTTTATTACATGGGTTATGCTATGATGTATGGTTTATGATTTTGTGGCACATATAAGAATGGTATCATTTTGAGATGGGTGGGACCTATATCTCCCTCCAATGCATTGGGTAAAGATTTTATATCTCATGATATAGACATTGCTGGAATGGTAGGTTATACCGGTTCAGTGACATAGGACGGAAACGAGGAGTGAACTCAGTTCAGAAAGGGACTTTGTCCACTAAGATAATCTTGGAAATGAGTCTTGACTAATAAGAAATGATTCTCTATGATTATGTTTGTATGCCACAAAGTATCATGTTTTAAGTTATGATTATTGGGATTACAGTTCAATACTATGATTTATCCCATGTTATGATATTATGATCTCTTTTACAGGTTAATATTTCCAAAATGTTATGTTCTTATGAATATGATGTGATAGATATTTCTTTTGTTTACCCTTACTGAGCATTTGAGCGCACCCTTTTGTATGTTTTCTTTCCCCAGGTCATGAAGAAGGTTATTAAGTAAGATATTCCAAAAGGGACTATAGATATGATCAAATAAATGGGAGACAGTGTAGAAGTTTTATGAACCAGTTGTTTATGTTTCCCAGTTTCTAAAGACACTATACCTATATGGTCCTTTCGTGGTTTTTTAATATGATGTAATAAGTACGCTTCAATTTTGATGTATTAACAATGTATGTAAAGTAAGGGTCGTTATAGTTGGTATCAGAGGAAATGTGTAGTCAACCTTTGGAAACTAGGATGTGAAAGCCTTAGTAAGATCCCTAAGGATAATTCTAAGCATAGAACACAATCTTAGTGTTTTAGAAATGGCCATGAATAACCTAGGAGAAGACCTTAAGTGTGAAATTTTATTCTTGATTATGTGGTTTCCCTATTATAATTAGTGTTTCTCACACTATTCTTCTTGGTTTTAGTCAATGGATGGAACCCGAAGGAACCGTGTTAATGCGGAATGCGAGGGGCAATGCAATAATTTTCCCCCTGAGCAACCAAACGTTATGGGAGCTGGAATGCAAAATCTTGTAGCCATGATCACGTAAATTTCTCCAGCTATGAATCATGCAGGACTTCCAAACGAGCAAAGGAAGGAGTAAAATTCTATTGAATCCTTCATGAGACAGCGTCCTCCTTCATTCAATGGGTCTACTGATCCATTAGTTGCTGAAAAATGGATTAGTACTACTGAAAAGATATTTTCAGTTCTTCAATGTTCTGAGCATGATAAATTTATCTTAGTAGTGTATCGTTTGGAAGGTGATGCTGATCAATGGTGGAATCTTATTAAGAATATGAGGCAAAGGGATGAAATTTAGTCCATGGAATGGGATGAGTTCAAGAACTTGTTTTTAAATAAGTACTTCCCTCGTATTCTCCAAAAAAAATATGGAGAATAAGTTTCTTGAACTGAAGCAAAAGGATGATAAATCTGTTTGTACCTATGAAGAAAATTTTACAAGACTTGCAAGGTACGCTTCTGGTATTATTATCCAACCTGAGAGTAAGATCGATCGATTCTTTAGGGGCTTAAAACCAAGTCTTCGAAGGGCCTTATCCATAAGGGACTTCAATACCTACGAGGAAATCGTTCAATGTGCTGTCAAAGTTGAGATGGAGATTGGAGTAACCCATCAGTCATATGGGTTTGATTGGAAGAGGAAAATGGAATTCAAAGGAAAATCTAAAGAGAACAATGAAAGGAAGATGAGATTTCCCTTATGCTCAATGTGTGGAATGAAACATGGAGGGATTTGTCTTTAGGGGACAAGTAAATGTTTAAAATGTGGAAAGGAAGGTCAATGGGCATTTGAATGCCGCGATGATGGGAAGAAGATGTCTAATGATGCAAACAAAGGAAGGGATACATAGAATGAACCTATTACACTTCAATGTTTCATGTGCAAGGAGATGGGGAAATATGCCAATAAATGCCCTAATCTAAGGGTTGATGATGATGGTCGACGTCAACAAACTCTTAAGGCTAAAGACAAAGGAAAGTCACATGCAATTTCTATCAGCGATGTGGAGTACGATAACGATGTGGTGAAAGGTACACTTACCATCCACTCTAAAGTAGCAAATGTTTTATTTGATTCTAGATCCACCCACTCTTTTATTTCTGTAGAATTTTCTAAGGGTATCACCATATTACCTCAACAATTAGATGTTGAGTTAGCTGTGACAACAACTAATGGCACAACAGTCGCATCAAAAGTTTATGATTCTTCTCCGATCGAAGTTTGTGGGAAAGTGCTTCCTGTAAATCTTGTGATCCTTCCTATAGTGGAATTTAATGTGATTCTTGGCATGGATTTGATTTCTTTATATGGAGCTCATATCAATTTCCAAATAAGGGAAGTCACATTTCATATTCCAGATCAATCTATGATCATCTATCGATGCAAGGATGAACATAACCTTCCAGTTGAAATTTCTTCCATCTTATGGGTCTTGATTCCACTAAATGAAGGTTATTTATCTCAAATGGTTGGTGAGAAACTCACGATTAATAATATTCTCATTGTACGGTAGTTTGATGATGTCTTTCCGGAGGAATTACCAGGTCTTCCACCAAATCGTGAAGTTGAGTTTTCAATAGAACTCGTACCGGGTGCTTTGCCTATTTCAAATACACCTTATAGAATGGCCCCAATTGAGTTGTAGGAATTAAAGAATAAACTCCAAGATAATCTTGATAAGGGATTCATACGCCCTAGTGCATCACCATGGGGAGCACCTGTTCTGTTTGTTAAGAAGAAAGATGGATCAATGAGACTCTGCATTTATTATTGAGAACTTAACAAGATCACTATCAAGAACAAATATCCTCTTCCATGCATTGATGAATTATTTGACCAACTACGTGGAGCTCAATACTTTTCCAAGATTGATCTTTGTTCAGGGTATCATCAATTAAGGGTCAAAAGGGAGGATATACCAAAGACGGCTTTCCGTATAAGGTATGGACACTATGAATTTATAGTGATGCCATTTGGTCTTACTAATGCCCCTACAATCTTCATGTATTTGATGAATATAGTCTTTAGAGACTATCTTGATCAATTTGTGGTAGTCTTTATAGATGATATTCTTGTGTATTCAATGAGCAAGGAAGATCATGAAGATCACCTGAGAAATATATTAAAGACCCTAAGAAAGGAGAAGCTTTATGCCAAATTTACCAAGTGTGAATTTTGGCTTCAAAAAGTTGCATTTTTGGGTCACATAATCTCAAAAGAGGGGATATCTGTGGATCCAGCAAAAATAGAGGTTATCGAAAGATGGTTGATACCAGTAAATGTAACTGAGATCCGAATTTTTCTTGGTTTGGCTGGATATTATCGACGTTTTGTGAAAGCTTTTTCACGATTATCTAACCCACTAACCAAGTTGACCCAGAAAGGAGTTAAGTTTGTCTAGACAGAGGAATGTGAAGGGAATTTCAAGGAGTTGAAAAGAAGGTTATCCAGTGCACCTGTTCTCACACTGCCTTGTAGTGAAGAAAGGTTTGTGATCTATAGTGATGCATCCAAGAAGGTATTAGGGTGTGTTCTTATGAAAAATTATATGGTGATAGCTTATGCCTCCCGACAGTTGAAAATCCATGAGCAAAATTACCCAACACATGATTTGGAGTTAGCTGCGGTAATCTTTGCATTAAAGATTTGGAGAAATTATCTTTATGGTGAAAGTTGTGATATTTATACTGATCATAAAATTTTAAAGTATATTTTCACACAAAAGGACCTGAATATGCGCCAAAGAAGATGGTTGGAGCTGATTAAGGATTATGACTGCTCAATCCATTACCACCCTGGGAAAGCAAACAAGGTGGCAGATGCATTAAGTCGACAAGACCATGCCAGTTTATCCATGATGAGGATCACAAAAGATCCAATATTTATGGATTTACAAAGGATGGATCTTGGAATTATAATGGAAGGGGAAAATCTTATCTTTATCAAATGAATGTTCAACCATCTATAAATGTGAAGATTAAAGAGGCACAGAAAGAAGATGTCGAGTTACAAAAGAAGGTGAGAAATGTTCCTAAATTCAACCTTGATTGTGATGGGATAATAAAGTTCAGGAATCTGGTTTGTGTTCTTCCCATCCCGGAATTAAAGAAGGAGATGCTGGATGAGGCTCATAGTTCTTCATTCTCTATTCATCCTGGAATCACGAAGATGTATAGGGACCTGAAAGAGTACTTCTGGTGGGATGGCATGAAAAGAGATGTTGCTGAATATGTCTCTTGATGCTTGGTTTGTCAGCAAGTTAAAGCTAAGAGACAGAAGTCTAAGGGGATGTTACAACCATTACCCATACCCGAATGGAAATGGGAAAACATCACTATGGACTTTGTCACAGGACTTTCTAAAACATCCAAAGGCAATAATGCTATCTGGGTCATAGTTGATCAGCTTACCAAGTCTGCACACTTCATTGCTATTAGAGAGGATTTCTCTCTGGATCAGCTTTCCAGAATATATGTAAAGGAAGTGGTAAGATTGCATGGAGTGACACTTTCTATTATATCTGATCGGGATCCTAGATTTACCTCGATGTTCTGGCGATGTCTTCAGCATACTCTGGATACAGAGTTGAGTTTCAGCACTGCTTATCATCCTCAGACAGACGGTCAGTCTGAGAGAACAATTCAAACCCTAGAAGATATGTTGGGAGCTTGCTCTATGGATTTCAAAGGTGGCTGGGATCAACACCTACCTTTGGTGGAATTTTCTTATAATAATAGCTTTCACTCCAGTATTCAGATGGATCCTTATGAACCTATCTATGGAAAGAAATGTAGGACTCCAACTTGCTGGGATAATGTTTGGGAAATAAAGCTATTAGGACCTGATCTCGTTGATGAAATGGCAGAAAAAGTCAGATCTATTCAACAAAACATAAGAGCAGCTCAGAGTCGACAGAAATGTTATGCCAACAACTGAAGAAAAGACCTAGAGTTTGAAGTAGGTGATAAGGTGTTCTTACGAATATCTCCCTGGAAGAGAGTCATGAGATTTGGAAAGAAGGGGAAGTTGAGCCCTAGATATATCGGTCCTTTCGAAATACTGGATCGTGTTGGGAATGTAGCTTACCAATTGGCGCTTCCACTGAATCTCCCTCAAGTTCACGATGTGTTCCATGTATCTCTCTTGAGAAAGTACATACCTGATCCTTCACATGTACTTAGCTCAGAAGTTGTACCGCTGGAGTAAGATCTTTCTTATGAAGAACAGCCGATAGAGATTCTGGATCGTAGTGAAAAAGTCCTATGAAGCAAGACCACTCTATTGGTGAAAGTTTTATGGAGGAACCACCAATTAGAAGAAGCTACATGGGAGCTTAAGGATATGATGAGGGAGAGGTATCCTCATCTGTTTGTTATAAAGTGATGAATTTCGAGGGAGAAATTCATTTTAAGGGGGGTAGAATGTAACACCCGAGACTTTTATGTGAAATATTTTGTTTTTATGTTATATAAATCATCAAAGGAATCTTTCACTACACACAACACTAGCTTGGCTTGCTTTACATGCAACTGCAGCCTTCCTCGATAGCTTGCATCGTAAGCAATACCGAGTTTCACTAAACAATGATATGCTATTAAAATATTATTAAAACTAGCTGTTATGAATAGTAATAACCACCTTTTGAAATTTTATATATTTTATTTTTCAAAATGGACTTCATTTTTGGATTCTGAATATCGAAATTATCCTGGGGTGAAATTTTGGTATTTTTCTGAAAACTTTCAATTTTTGATGAATAGTGAAACCACTAAGTGGTAGTTAAAAAAACCGAATTTTTCATAAAACGTAATTTTACCGCATCTGTGAGTGGAATTTCTAAAATCCGAGAGATACGGTTAATATCAAGGACTAAAATGTGGTTCAATGAGATGAAAATAATTTTTGGTAAATAGTAACTTTTTTCTTTTATTTACCACGGTTAAAAGTAAATAGAGTAATTAAGGGTAAAAATGATATTATTATTACACTAACACATGTCCTAATTCTATTGGACAAGTGTAATTCGACCAAAAACAACCTTATGAATAAAATATGACCATTTAGGCCCACATGGATTAGATTAGGACATTTATTATTAATTTATTTAAAGAATGGTTAAATAGTAAAAATCAAAGTTTAATAAGTAAATCATTTTTAATATGGGGTTATACATAAGATAAATTAGACTATAAATATTCATTAGAAAGCTATAAATATTTCCTACATAATGGTATTTTATTTGTAATTTTTAGACATTAAATAATGTAATTTATTTATGACACAACGATGATGCAGTAATTACCTTATTAATGAAATATTGACATAATTGATGTTATAAATACCCAAATAAATGTAATTTGAGAGTTTTTATGAATTAAACTAATTTTATAGGTTAATATGACATTTTAGTATTGATTTATGTAACTTGGTTATAAATAATAATTCATTTATGATTTTCAAAAAAATCAATTACTAAATAGTGTCAAAATTGACATAAAATAGTTTTTAAAGAAAATATTATATTACTAATTGTTATTTTATTCCTAAAAATCTAAGGTTCGGCCAAATGACTTAGATAAGGCTATATATATTAATAATAAACAACTTGGTGTTCGTTTGGCTTGATATGGTAATTTTATTAACCTTATAGTGTAAGAAAACAAGAAGACACGGTAAAAGTTAAATTATCTAACTTAAATTTAAATCTAAATGATAAGGTTAAAATTGATACCTAAACTTGTCTAAATTCTATTGGATGCGAGTATTTATACCCCTACCCACCTTATCTTAGAAATATATCAATTTGGAGCTATTAAAAACCGAATTTGACTTTAAAATAAAATAATATTTTTATTTATTCCAAAGGTGCCCCTCTCCTCCCTTATAAAAAGGCACCTCCTCCCCCTCTTCCTCACACCACTTTGAGCCTTAAAGCTCGGCCAAACCCTGCCAATTTCTTGTCTCCACTACCCTAGAAACATACTAGAGGTTCTGGTCTTCTTCAAAGACCTATTTATTTACCTAAAAGGAGGTCTCAAAGAAACACTTCAAAGAATATTTAATGTCCGTTACCGATTCTTTCATCTTTATTTCTTCTTCCACTTCTTCTTATTTATTTTTTTCATTATGAAGTAATAAAATCAGTATCACTCACATACTGATATGTTATTATAGGTACGAAACAATCCTATATCACCATCTATCCATCCTACGGAAAAAAAATCACCGCGCGTGCGTACGTACGGAATACCGTCTCCACGCCGTGGTGTAATCTATTTTCCACCACCACCTTACTTGGATGGGTATAATGGTGTAAATAATGACTATATATGACTATTATAAAGTGATATTGATTATGAAATATTATACATACACTCCAATACAATTCCACGATCATAGGAACGATATCATCACTGGTGCGTACGTACGGAATACCGTCACCATGATGTGATGCGACTCGTTCTACATGATCTTCATTTCATAATGATTATATAAATGAATTGAATGAATGAATATGATATATATTACACTAATATCATTCTGTAAATGAGTTATCTATAACCTAAAGAGAATAATAATAATTTATTCGACAAAACACACATAAGAACAAAAGGTAATAAACACCCGAATAACAAGTAGTAATGAAATATTACTAATAAGAAGCTAAGAATATGATCATATATGATATCATAACAATATGTATGATTCTTTAATAATTCAATAACATTATTTAAATCATTATATATGAGGTTCGGACACTTACGAAGCAAATCGGACCTAAGGTAAGGGAAATATCACAATCTAATTTTTATCTGAGATTGTTTATACTTTGGTATTTACTGGGGTGTATTTTATCATCCACAACCATTTTTCCTCAATATGAAACAATATTTCAATCCACCTAAAATTGTCTGAATCCATTTTTACCCTTTGGTGAGTTTATAGTAAAAGATATGAAATAAATCTTTTGTCATTTTTCGTACGAGGTACTTTTTGACTTTTCCGACGAAAGTACGAGAAGAATGTTTTTTAACTTATACGGCATGAATGGATTTTTAAAACATTATTTCCAAGAAGCTTCCATTACAAGTTTTCAAGTTTATTTTTAATCAACTTCTTTTATTTTAAAATTGTATGACATGTTAATAAAGGAAAAATGTTTTTGAAGAAGAAAGGATATTTTCTTCAAGAATGGAGTTCAAGAGTTTTATCAAAATTATTTTCCATCTAAGATAATATAGGGTTTTGTTTATATCCCTATTATGACATGTATTTGATTATGTTGTGATGGAAATATTTTTATGAATTCCTTTATCTTATATGAATTTTTTATGATGTCACGATGTTTAAGATTCCCATTTTTATTACATGGGTTATGCTATGATGTATGGTTTATGATTTTGTGGCACACATAAGAATGGTATCATTATGAGATGGGTGGGACCTATATCTCCATCCAATGCATTGGGTAAAGATTTTATATCTCATGAGATAGACATGGCTGGAACAGTAGGTTATACCGGTTCAGTGAAACAGGACTGAAACGAGGAGTGAACTTGGTTCAGAAAGGGACTTTGTTCACTAAGATAGTCTTGGCCAAGAGTCTTGACTAATAAGAAATGATTCTATATGATTATGTGTGTATGCCACAAAGTTTCATGTTTTAAGTTATGGTTATTGGGATTACATTTCACTACTATGATTTATCCCATGTTATGATATTATGATCTCTTTTTTAGGTTAAGATTTCCAAAATGTTATGTTCTTATGAATATGATGTGATAGATATTTCTTTTGTTTACCCTTACTGAACATATGAGCTCCCCCTTTTGTATTTTTTCTTTCCCAAGGTTATGAAGAAGGTTATAAATTAAGATATGCCAAAAGGGACTATAGATATGATGAAATAAATGGGAGACAGTGTAGACGCTTTATGAACCAGTTTTTTATGTTTCCCAGTTTCTAAAGACACTATACCTATACGGTCCTTTCGTGGTTTTGTTATATGATGTAATAAGTACGATTCAATTTTGAAGTATTAACAATGTATGTAAAGTATGGGTCGTTATATATGGCGCAAGAATGAGACCTCCTTTAACCAGAACTCACACTTGCTATACCTTGCATAGAGCTTCTCCTTGTGCAAAGTCTCTAGTACAGTTCTTAAATACTCCTCATGATCCACCTTGGTTTTGGAGTATACTAAAAAATCATCTATAAACACTACTAAAAATTTATCAAGGTAATCTCTAAAGACTCTATTCATAAACTCTATGAATATTTATCTAGCATTAGTGAGTCTGAAATGCATTACTATGAATTCATAGTGCCCATATCTTGTGCGAAAAGTTGTCTTGGTGATATCTTCCTTCTTCACGCTTACTTGATAATATCTCGACCGCAATTCCACCTTGGAGAAGTATTGTTCTCCATGAAGCTGATCGAACAAGTCATCAATCTATGGCAGAGGAAACTTTTTCTTTATCGTGATTTTTTTAAGTTCACGATAATCGATGCAAATCCACATTGACCCATCCTTCTTCTTGATGAAGAGGACTAGTCCACCCCATGGCGAAGCACTTGGGTGTATAAACCCTTTATCTAGAATCTCATGTAGTTGTTTCGTCATCTCTTCAAGCTCCATGACATCCATTCTATATGGAGTCTTGGATATTGGTAGAACCCTTGGTATAAGTTCAATTTATATTTTCAACATCTCTTCTAGGAGGAAGATCATACAGTTCCTCGAGAAACACTTCTGTGAATTCCCTCATAATAGGCATTTCTTCAAGGATGGTTTCTTCCTTGGACTCAATCATCTGAGCCAGATACGCGTGCTCATAGGGCAGTAATATCCATGCATGAGATGATGGAGCTAAAGGAGATTCATCTCCCTCCTTACACTTCAAATGAATCGGGGGTCGATTCTCCTTATGGAGTGTGATTTCCCTCTCCTGACAATTTAGGTTGTCTCTATATAAGGAAAGCCAATCCATTCCAAGAATTGCATCAAATTCCCCTAGAGGGACTATGACGAGGTTCGTCGGGAAATTCAATCCACAGATTATAACAGGGGAGAACTTATATTCATGGGATGCATTGATTGACCCATTTTCTGTACTCTCCGACATCTTCACTTCCATGATTTGGTGCGGTTCTGGTATTGTTCTACTAAACTTTCGAGATATAAAAAAAATCGTAAAACCTTAATAGAAAAGTATGTTCGCTATTCTTGAATAAATAACTATCATACTTGTCACCACTTCATTTTTGGGGTTTACTTCGGCAGATGTGATGGCAAAATCTCTTCCTTGATACCTTGGAGGTTGTTGGTTGCCTCTGAAAACCCTTGGATTAGGGAACTGATTTGAAAAATGCCCCAGTTCATTGCAGTTGTAGCAATGAAAAACGCGTTGAGGTTCGAACGGAGCATTCCTCTCCACTTTCACAGCTGCGGGTCTTTCTTACATACAGTTAAAAGCTAGGTCCCCTTCTCTTCCACACCTAAATAATTTCCTCATCCCCTTGAGGCAATTTCCAGGGTGCTTCTTTCTGCACTTTTGGAAAGTGGGGTACTGGATCTTCTTAGCACCGTTGGATTTATCCATCGAACCGCCAGCATTGAAGTCGACCTTACGCTTATTATCCCCATGATACCCTTGTGATTCCCCGATCTCCATTTCTACCTTGACGGCACATCAAACAATTTCCTCATAGCTGTCGAAGTCACGGATCTCTAATGCTTTCCGTAGGCTAGGCTTCAGCCCACCAAAGAAGTGGTCAACCTTGCATTCCGGGGTAACGACAATGCCGGAAGCGTATCGTGCAAACCTTGTGATGTTTTCCTCGTACGCTCAAATAGATTCTTCTTTTTTTTCTTGAGGGAAAAGAAGTCCCTTTCCATCTTAATCCAGAGGGTGCGCAGAAAAAATTTATTGAAAAACATCTTCTGGAAATCCTTCCATTCCAACGCCTCGATCTCCTCCTCAGGCTTCGTATTTTTTATCAATGTCCACCATTGATCTGCTTCACCCTCCATACGATAGCCACCGGGAGAACCTTCTCTTTTTCAGAACATTGAAGGATGGAGAAGATATTTTCAATGGAGTTGATCCATTTTTTAGTGATTGTGGGATCGGATGATCCACTAAAAGTAGGAGGCCTTTGTCTCGTGAAGGTCTCGATGGAGACTTGTTCCTTCTTAGGGGGGTTTGGAAATTCCTCCTATCCCATGTTTCTATTCAAAGCATGAGTTAGCTAAGATAAAAGTGTGACAAATTTCACGATTCCCGCTCCCATTGGATTGGGGATCTCATTAGTACAGTCATCACACTGATCTTCACATCGGTTGTTAGTCTGAGTCCTCCTATTATCGGTCATTGGCTGGAATAAAAGTAAAGATAGGGGTAACACATAAAGGGTAATCCAAAGACAAAAGTTGATGACTTATAAATTAAATTTTATTTCCTTAACTTATCAATCTATAGGCTTCAATCAAGGCTTTTCATGATCTACTTTCTAACATATATTCTTATGGGGGTTTTATTTATTCCCTTGATAAGGGTTCATACTAAGCTTTTGAATTTACCAAATCATATCCCACAGGAGTGTCGTAACCAAGAGTGCAGCGAGGCCCGTTGTCGTGCACTAGTTCACGTTCGAGTCTGGCTTAAAGTGGTGTTTTTGGGTTTAACCCCTAGGATACATCTGTGCCAGAGCCGCCTCTACCTGGTCGTATCCAGACAGAGATGTATTTACATGATAACCCACTTAATCAATACTCACCAAAACTTAGGGACGTTTTTTTGTACTTATTCTTGTATCTAAGGATTTACTAGGGTTTTCTAATCCTAATCCCAAAAATAACTAAACCTATCCTCTAATACCAACTATGAAAACCCTGCTTTTAATAAAAACTTAAACATGAATTCTTACATAAACTATTCACTTGATACAACATGGAAGATCAAGATTTATAGTGTCTTTGGGTCTTAGGATCATTACATATAAACTTAAAACATGAAATAAAACATCTTTATTGAAAACTTCGTTTACATGACAACTACATTCCCTCGTACTTAGCATTTCATGGGATAACCTGAGGACATGCATAAGAAAAGGGGCGAGCTCTAAATCTCAGTAAGGGAATAAACATGGAATACATGATGAGTACAATACATGTTAGACAATAGTCATATCAATATGGAAGAATAGAAACATGGACATAAAGGCATGATAAAGCATGATTCATAACATTGAAATGTGGAAACAACACTTAACATGGAATTAGCATGAGCCAAGTCCCATTGCACATGAGGCATGACTAAATTCTCATTGCACATGAAGAATGAGTAAACCCTCATTAAACCTGAATTAGCATGAGTCAACACTCATTTCACATGACGTATCATGATACAATACTTTACCAAATGCATTAGAGTTCTATAAGGGCGCACCCTTCTTAAACATTTCATTTCATGCATAAGTGTGCCACATGGATCATAAAACATGGATGCATAAAACATAATAATTTATTCCATGAAAAAGGAATGTGGAATGAATATTTATAATCAATAAGTAAATGTGAATGATGGTGAATACCCTTTATGTAGAAATGGTCATGGTATTCACTACACAATGGCATTGGCTTAGAAAATCGGTGTAATTTTGGCAGCGTAATGGCGTGATATAAGAATTCATAAAAATGGATGATGAGATAGAAAGGGGTGCCTCATCATATCTACATGAAATTGACAGTAAGGTGGTCATATATATACATGTACCAACAATTGTAATGGAATTTAGATTCATTATACAAAATTATTGCTTGAATGTAAATGAGGAGAGAGAAGTTCCTTTCGAAACTTCGACATAGTAACGGGTGTACATGGGAGGCATTTAATGAGAGGGAAAGGGGGTCTCACATCATTAAAACATTAATAGGGCAGTATGGGGGAGGTTTAAAACCATACCCCATCATTAATAATTGAAATTAAAAGGTCATAACAATATTAAGAAAATTGGACAAAAAAAGTGAAAGGAAGGAAAACCTTTACTTGGAAGTGTGCTTCCAAATGCTTGAGAGAAGCTTCTTGGGAGATTGGGGCACCTTTGGATGATTATATAGAGAGTAAGTAATAGGTTGGACAAACTCCAAAGGCTTTGAGTGTGGAGGAAGTGGGATATTGTTTGGGTTTATATAGGAAAGGTGAGTGAATTCTTTATTATTTAGGTTTGGGACCCCTTACATTAAACTAATCCAAACCAGAAATAAGCTCGTGGTTTTTGCCCATGGTTTTTGGAAAAGGGAAGAGGAAAAAATATTTTATAAGGGAAAAGTCTGAAATTCTTAAAATAATGAGTTTGCTTATGTGGAGGTGAGTCACACTCCCATGAAAAATAATTTAAAAAGACAAGATGTTTAATAAGTCTTGAGGGGTCCATTAAAGCTTTGTAAAATAAGTCAAACAAACGAAAAATCACATTATTTTAAAGGTCAAACATATATTGGCAGAAAATAAAGCTTATAGTATTTTATTACATCGCTATTGGGTCATTATGATGTCATAAAACACAATATATATTTAAACGGTATTAATTTTTACCCAAAATTTTAACTGTCTCAGAAAATTATGAAAAATTCACCATTGGATAATTTCGACATCCTGATTCCAGAAAAACAATTTATTTTATATAAATAATTTTCTAAATATGTTAATTTTCACTTTTAAAAAAATGCAGACATTTATAAAAAATTCACGCGTTTTGACAAAAATGGCTTTCAAACCTTAATAAAAATTACAATTGCATTCATAAAATTATAAGATAATTTATATTTAATAATAATTAATTTAGTAGTAATAATAATAATTTATTAAAATATTATTTAATTTAAAAATCCCTTAATTTAATATAATATAATTCTTAATCAAATAATAACTAAAAAACACTATTTGTACTTTAGAAACTATTTACAATGTGCTATTAATGAAAATAAAGTATATTAATTATTATATGAAAAAATAATGTACATGAACATAGTACTAGAGATTTTTTACATAACCCCTTAAAACATCCTCATAAGACATAAGGCTAAGTTGTGCGATGGTGACAGACTCTTGGGGTGGCACAGATAACATTGCTCGAGTGGTAATCTCTATCAACATCCACTTTTCCCGTAGACGGTCTTGTTTGAGCTTGACATAATGAAGATCAGCTTGGGCTCGGTCAAGAGCGAAACCCAAGGATGCCACCTCTTTTCCAAGCTCCAAAAAATGGGCTTCGTATGGAGCAATTATACTGGATGTGGCCATCGCTTCTTTTGTCTGAGTAAATTGGATTTGTTAAATCCCTATATTTATACTAATCATGTGATCACTGTTCAATGGATATATTAGTAACAGGAAAAATTCTTAACATAAAACCAAAGAAGTTGACATTTTATATAAACATTTTACAAAAAGAGACATTTAATTAGATCATGAGGGATTTCCATTAATGAATCTTTGGGTCGTTACATTATTTGAATGGTGTCACTACTACTAAATTTTCATATAATATTAAGAATTATTTTTCGACCAGGAAACTTTTTTCTCATTCACGCACTTCCTTTCAAGTGTCTATGATTTATTTATTCAGAAAAAGAAAAGGGGTTTTTCATAAATCATTTCACTTTCTTGAGTTATAATTTTTTTCTTTTATCCTCATCTTTAATTTAATATGTCATATCCTATTTATATCTCATGAGATTAATTTTAATTAAAATGTTACTTATATATGTGTTCTGCTTATTTTTTAAAATTAAACTATGTTAAGAATAATCCTCATCCTCTTAAACTATGGTTTCTACTTCGTGACTTAAATTCCCTTTCCCACCAATGCTCTCCATTTTAATTGATATGTTAATCATTTTTTATATCATGTGAACTTAATATTATCATTATTATTTTTTAAAATAATGGTTTATAATCCTTTTTTGGTGTTGTATTTCAATAATGGGTTTTATTAAACATAAAAAGGGAACCTTTTGATTTATTATTTCATGACTAGTGTCAAATATATAAAATGTTTTTCACCATGAATATATTTTTGAAACCGTCATTTGTTATTGAAAACCATATTATTTAAATTTTATTCAATAAGGAATATATAAGATATTTCCTTCCTTAAATGATTCTGTGTTCATTTTAAAAAGAATCACATATGGAGTTCATTTTTTACTTATCATTGATCATTATCAAGAATTATCCAATTGAATAACTCATGGTTTTGAATCTGTGTATCTTTTTTAAAATATAAAAATTCCAAAATTATTTAATTCCTTATTCTATTGGTAATCCTTATAATATTATATTTGTTTATTCTATGTGAAATTTGATTAAACTCATTTATTTCTAATGGGTTTTATCATTCTTATGATTTTTTTATTGTTTGTTTTACACATGTGTAACATGTATTAATGTATATATTTTGATTATGTGATTGGTGGTCTATAATTATATATAAATCCAATACATTGGGAAATGTTTTAACCTTAATAGATACCATATATGGTTAACAGGTAGTTATCCATTGCATAATATGTTATTTTATTGGTGGACATAGAAATATATAGTCCACCAATACATTGGGTAATGCTTTATATCTCATGATATGTTATTCATGGGACTAGGGAGGGAAACTAATCCCCCATGAGGTTGTTCCCAATATGTTTATTAGAATATTGAGTGAACCCATTACACCATGGTAATTTTTCAACTATGATAGTCTTTACAATGAACCAAGACTTATGCCTATGATTCCATGCCTTGTGTTGCTTCCACATAATCCATTATTAGATGAACTTTTTATTTAATCTATTTATTCCATGATTCCATGTTTTTTATTACCCAAATTATATTGTTTTATATGGATTCTAAATTTTATGTTCATGTCAAGTGAACCCATTACACCATGGACCTTTTCCCACTATGATAGTCTTTACAATGAACATTTACTTATTACAATGATTCCATGTCTTATGTTGAAGCCACATAATCCATTATTAGATGAAATTTTTATTTCATCTCATTATTCCATGTTTCAATTAATTTTATCACCCTAATTATATTATTTTGTTTGGATTCTAAATTTCAAGTTCATGTTCCTTTTTGACATTCTCATACCCAAATTTTATTATCAGAACATTTATTTTTATCATTTATTCTTACCCTTCTCGAGCATCAGTGGTCACCCATTCGAATATTTCCCTTTATCCAGGTAAAGAATGAAGGTAATATGTATGGTATGTCTAGAAGATTATCTTGTATAGATAATTTTTGGTTGATGTTGAAGAGTTATAATGGATTAATAAGTTGGTTATATAGTCTTAAATATTCATGTTAGTTGAAAAATACATGGGTTTTGTTTATTAAAGGTTCTTATTTTTCTTAATTATACAAATATACTAGATCTCTCAGTCCTTTTTTTGTTTTCATTAAGGAATTTTATGTGTAAAATAATCTAATATCATATGTTTAATGTTGGGGTCATTATAGATGGTATCATAGGATGGTCTTGTTATATTAGGATATTCAGATGAAATAATTTTAGTGAAAACCCTATGGAGTAGTCTATGTATAGGATGAAATAATGGAATTTTGGAAAACTATATAGTGTGTTAAATTTCAATAAATTACATCTCTATTTTGATACTAAAATAATGATACAGATGTGTCACAATTTCACCTCAGGGTAAGCACCCAAAATTGGGTTGTATGATCTTCGACTCAATCATCACATTAATGAATGAAGAGTCGGTCTAAGAGTAAACACATGGAAAAACACTCCATATAGATATCATTTGGATAATCATATTCTCGTTATGAGACACTATGGAGTATTTATTAACAAGTTATGTTAAGGGAATTGGTTAAAAATTATGAGAACTAAACATAAAGTAGATAGGCTCAATGAAGAATTATATAGGTGGAACTACATGTGATATAGGTTGAACTAAAAGAACAATTGGAATTATAAATTTGTACTTCTTGTGGATAAATTTTCCCAAGTGTATTTATGATAATAATATAATAATGATAATCTTTCAACACCACTACTAAAAATATTGCCTTTAATGTTGAAAATATCATGTTGGTTTCTTATTAAACGATGAAAAATATGTTTTTGGATACTTTTTGGAATCGTTTTTAAAAAAACCAAAGTCAAAAAGTAAAAAAAATATATTTTTTTGTCAGTTTTTTCATAAAATCAAACCAAAAATTTGGAAAATTTTATTTTTTGTGTCAGTTTTCAGAAAACACTAATTCCAATAATTATAATTTTTCTAATAACATTTAGATAATTTCCGAAAATTTAATTATACTATTTATTGAACTAAAATAGAGTTACATATTAAAATTAATGGATGTCAAAAGTTGAACTTCTATAAGAGGATAATTAAAAACGTACTACTTCTGAAGGCCATGACTTTTAATATATAACTCCATTTTAGCTCAATGAATAGAAAAATATAATCCCAAAAAGTTGTATAAATCGTTATGAAAATATATATTTATTTTTTTTCATAGATTATTTACAAAAAACAGATGTCAAAAAACATTTCTTTTTGTTTTTGGAAGTTTTTTTTAAATCAGACATAAATGTTTTTGTTTTTTACTTTTTGGCTTTGGTTTTTAAAAAAACCAACACCAAAAATGATTTTTTTATTAAAATGTTTTGAAATAATTTTTTAAACGGATGTATAAATGATATATGTGGGGATTTGTTTCATTGACTTTGTAAAAACCTGACGCTAAAAAATCAAAGTAAATCCTCTTTTGCATCGGTTTTGAAAAAAACCGATGCCATAAAGTATACAAAAATATATGGGATCGGTATTTCAATTTTTCCACAATGCACATTTCACTTTTTAAAATTCTTACTAAATTTTAATTCAACTCCATTAAAAAATTTAACTTACTATATATAAATGTATTTTATCTTTCGTTCATAATTTTTAACTACTTCAATTTAATATGGATTTCAAGGTAGCTTCAATACATGATTTGAAAAGTGAATGTATTATAATCATTTAATCTCTTTATTATTATTTTTATTCATTGATAAACATCTCGATAATATTGTTTATAATGATGATTTATTCTTATGATCAAGTTATATATATAAAACATAAGGATGAGATTTACCAATCGAGGTGTAAATTTTATTGTTGATCACCATTTTCATTCTCGCATGAGTTCAACCCTAACACTAAGAGATATTATGATTAAAAACATACAATATTGACATAAGCTCCAAAAATAATTGAAATATGTTTGATGCCTTAAATTTATTTTATTTTATTTTGTGTTTGTAATTTTGATTCAGGTTTCTCATGTTTTCATTGAAATGATTCGTATCTATCGATACATTGAGATATTTAACAACTTACAAACATAACATTTGATCTTTAATTTTTTTTGGCTTCACGACTAGTTAAATATAACATTATAAAATTCTATAAAAAATAGGAGAAAAAATATAATTATTGGAATCTTTTTTATTAAATAACACTAGAAATATTTTTTTTAATATTTTCTCATGAGTTATTTTAAATACCAACACAAAGGATAAATTTTTTAAATTTTTTCCATGAGTTTCTCAAAAAACTAACACCAAAAATGAATTATATTGGTATTTTTTGCATTGGTTTTGTAAAAAATCAATGCCAAAAAATATATGTGTATCTTTTTGGTAGTATTTTATAGAAACCAACATCAAAATACATATTTTTTATGTTAGAGACTTCAACATTCGATAAAAACCAACATTAGAGACCATTTTTCTACTAGTGCACACATGATTACACATTTTCAAATTGCTATCAGATGGAATTAGAAGTAAAATTTGGTGAAAAATAAAATAATATGATTAACACAAGTAATATACCATCAAAATAGAATCTAGAGTAAGAAACCATATGATTATTCAAAACTATCTATCATGAAATATGATTGACAATGTGGAAATTTTCTAAGTCCCCAACAAACCAAAGAAGAGAGGGATGGATTCCTATGAAATTCCATGTCACAAGGATAATAATGCAATAGATATTTAATTCCTTATATGTTAAAAATGTGAATATAATCATGGGTAAATTTCCTTAAAGGGATCGATAGATGCTTTAATTATGGATATAAAGTCCATCAAAATCAAAAATTTGAGGGGGAGAGAAGAAATATAAATATTTTTATTCAAAATCATGGGAATTGGAATGATTAAAAATAAATACCCTAAACTATGTGATAATGAGTAAAATGATGATTTATAAGTATTAGTTATTACTTTTTCATTTTTTTAGGTTTGAAAATCACAAACTCATTCTCAAAACTTGTTTACTAACTTTTTTGTTCCAAGTATCTTAGTATGTTTTTGTAGACACCATTATATTTTACCATACATATAAAAAGGTCTAGATTCATTAAAGTAGAAACATATATTATTCATTATGATTGTCTAAATGATAATGTGTTTTATTATTATAATTAACTTTTATTGGACCAAGAGTTATAATTTTGTCTTAAATTTCTTACCGATAAAATTCATGGCAATCAGACTAATTCTAGTATGGATAAAATTGACTGAATCTCATAATTATTATCATAATGATAAGTTATATGTAAGTCCATTTTACTAACATAAGTTTATAATTTTAATAGATATAATTAATTATATCGTAAGGAATACCTTTAACATTGTAATGGTGTTAAACAAAAATGATTTTCGGTATTTAGTAACAAATTAGATGTCAAGTGTCAGCTATATGAGGTTGTCAAAAAAACATAAAAATATGATGGTTGGATATTATGATATAAATAAAGTTATTTTCAGTAGTTAGGATCTACATATCTTATTTTCAACTCAATTAATAAAAATATAACTATGAATGAACTACTCATTCTTAGTATTTGTAATCCTTTAGAGAGTTGGTAGTTCTAATTAATCCTATTCAGTGTTGTTTCCAAACAAAGGTTTTCTTTTTTAAATTGCATATAATAATTGTTATGACCAAGGGATTATGGGGATAGGAATATGGTGAATCTGATCCATTGGATATAGAGATTTCGTGGATAGGAAGATAGACACCAATCATCATATTAAGGGATTTTGAGGATAGGCATACAGTGTTACTATGGTCATCGTATTAAGGTATTTCCCTGTCTGGAAAGACAAACCTCTAAAGGAGGTATAAAACTATAGATACCTCTATTCAAGGTCGTTATCTACCTTAATACAATGATTTAAAGAGTAAAATCTATTTAAAATTTCTTGTAAGTCATTATTACTTTTAAAAAGGTATTCTATTACTTGTTTTTACTGGTTTCTATTTAGCTATAAATATTATAGAAAGTTATTATAAATTATATTCTTTCAATAAAAAATTGTTTTATCAATTTAAGTCTTATTATTATAAAAATAATACTTTGATATTAATCAGATCCGTAGTGACTACGATTATTTTACCATGATATATTCAAACATTTTCTAATTATGATTTAGTTTCCCTAATAATCATATTGAGTCTGAGTCTGATTGATTTACTTTATGATACATTTATTTGTATTTATAATAATGTTTTTAATGAAATTTTTAAATTATAAGTCACCCCCCATCCCACTGGTATGTATAGCCATCATAAGCTACTCTTACAATTATATAATTTTTGTCAAAGCTGGTTTCTACTACTCATAAACTTGTTGAGTTTTTACATTCTTCAATTATATCATGTTTTTCATGTTTTTATATCAAATTTTATTTTAGAAAATTTATTACAATAATATGAATTTGTTGAAAATAATTTTTTTTAAATATGGAAGGTATGAATTTTGATTCTCTTGATAATTTCAATCTGAGTCATCCACCTATTTTTTATGGTAATTATGATGAGTATTGGGGAGAAAACATGAATAAATTTTTGAACAACACTAGGGTTGATAAATTTTTTATGCTTATTGTTAAATATAATATTCATGAAAATGATTTTTTTTCCTTTAAAAATTATGAGATGTTGGAATTTCAATTAAAATACATATTTATAAAAACTTTATTATATTTTTTGACAAGGAATATAAACATTCAGATATAATCTAGTGAATAATTAAATGGTATGTAGAGGAAATTGGAAGTTACACATTTTGGTACATCCAATGTCATGGAAACAAAAATAGATATTTTGAGAGATGATTCCCCAGAATTTAGTTTTATTCACTGATAGTTGGTTGTAAAGATTCACTAATGGTTCCAGACTATTACAAATTGTTTATAATCTCTTAGAGAAAAATTAATTGATGATGAAATTCTTGTGAAAAAATATTATTGATATTATGCCCAATGAGCTGGAATCAAGAATAATTTTTGTTAATGATAAAAGTAAATACTAATCATTATGATTTATATGGTAACCTTATGCAGTATGAGGGGAGGCTTAATAGAGATCATTAGAGTCCTAAAAGGAAAAATGTATGTGTTTCTTTGGATAGTACTTTTATAGTTCCTAATGAAGTTCATTCAGTTGAGAAAGTTGTTAAATCTTCAAGGAAGAAAAAAGTTATTATTCAGTCCAGATCAAGTTCACCAGAAAATTTACAGAATTAGTAATAGAATCTAAATATAAGGATGAATAATTTTGTCGGAAAGAAATATTTTCAATACGGATATAATAATGTTCATAAGGTTAAAGATGATATGAAATATAATTAAGTCGCATGTTATGAATCTAAAAAATCTATAAATATCTAACATGATTCTAAAGAAAAAAAGGAAAGAGAGGAAAGAATATAATTCAGAAACTAATGACAAAAATTATTACAAGTCCGATGAAAATAAATTATTGAAATATTCATTCAGATAGAGTTCCATGGGTGGTGATTCTTCTAAAATTTATTCAGATAATAAATTCTTTGATAAAAGGAACCTATGTGTTATTACTAATGTACCCCTAGTAAATCATCATATAATAAAAAAGAATTATATAGCTTAGTCTCTTACAAATATGTCCATAAATGAAAATTATCTTGTTGAGAAAAATTATACATATTCTAATGAAGAATCTTCCTTATTCAATAATAATTTGTTACCTAATTATGATGAGGCTTCAATATTTTCAAAATTACTTTAAAATGGATAGTGAAATATTTAAAAAAACATGATAATTTAAAAATCTAAATTTCTTAAGGTTGATTCAAGAATTACACTTTTCAAAAATAAATTATAAGATCTTTGATAATAACTTCCTAAAAATATTCCTAAAAAATATATGCTTTCACAATATTTTTAAAAACTTATTTTTTAGAAAAATGTTTTATAAAGAAAATTTATTAATAAAACTAATACTAATGAGGATAAAAAAATTATCATTCTAAAATATAAAATTTTGAGTTTGAGAAAACAATTACAAAACATTACTACTGGTAAATAAAAAATTGAAAAAATTATATAAAAAATTATACCTCTTGGTAATAGTTTAAGAATGGGTTTTTCAATTATAGTTGTTTTTAGAAACAATAATTTTATTCCAAAGATTTCACCTTTTTCTACTATATTCCAAATTGGTGGGAACTAGAAGAAGAAAAATTATTCCTCAAAAATAGTACAATAACATTATTTTCATAATTCTTATTTTTCTAAACAAAATTGGTAATGTAATATTTTATTTTCTAACATTCCTAGATCTAATAAATTTTGGGTTCTGAGAAAATAATAATTTTTTTAAGATTACAAATAATGTACCAACAAAAAAAACTTAGGTACACAGATATGGGATGTTCTGAGAACATGAATGGAAACAAATACTTCTTCAAGAAGATAATTAAGTTGAAAAGTGGCAATGTAACTTTCAGAGATAATGCTAATAGAGAAATTATTAGAATATGTTACATATTTCTACTTAGAAATCCCATATTTCTAAATTTTCATTTTTTGTACTAATTAAAAACAACCTTCTAATAATAATTCCATTATGTGATGAAGATTACCTTGTGAGAATTTGTAATGATAAACTTTTAGTAGATAGTTCCAAGGATAAGTTTATTATTTATTTCAAACGAAATTATAATGTTTAGACACATAACATAGAAGGCCTTATGATCCAATAATTACCTTTACATGGTGGAATGGAAGATCAATATTAGTTATGATAAAGAAAGGTTTGTAAAATTTAAAAATAAAATCTAATAAATGTTGAATAATTAAGGACTTGTAAATGACCTATCAGAACATACGTATGATAATTTAAAATTATTTGACCCTTGGCCATATGGTAAGAAACATAAGTCATGTTTTAAATCTATTAGTGAAGTATCAACTTATGATGATTTATATTTAGTGTACAAGGTATTATTTGTTCCTATAAAAACTAGAAGTGTTGGTGGAAAATACTGCATACATATCCTAGTTGAGGAATACACTAGATTTACATGGGCCTATTTTCATACAATGAAATTTCAAACCTTTAGTTATTTTAACATTTTTGAAGCCAGAATTAAAATTGTGAAAAACTTCTCCTTGATAACTATTCTTAGTGATAATGGTGTAGAATTTGAGATTTTTGACTTTGAAAATTTTTGTATTAAGAATTGTATTGAACATAACATTAAGAACCTAGAACCCCCAAGCACAACGGGGTATTTTAAAGAAGAAAAAGAATTCCTTAGAAGATTACTAGAACCATACAGTGTGAATACTCAGTTGCTTAAAATTTTTGGTCTAATGTTTTTAGTACTTTAGACGATACAATTAATCAAGTTTCAATTGGACATTTTCTTAATAAAAAAAATTATGAGGTTTGGATAGGATGAAAACCAAAATTTTCATACTGCAATGTGTTTGTTTGTAAAGTATTAATCTTGTATACAAAAGATATTCTATATAATTGTTTTCCCAAATCCAATGAAGTAATATTTTATGGTTATTCGACTAGATTATAGAGTTCTTAACAAAAATTCTTATAATATTTAGAAAATAGTGCATGTTATGTTTGATGAAACTGATCCTTTTATTTTCAAGAAACCCTAACTAAATCCCTAGATGTTATTTATAAAAAAAAATTAAACTTTGTTATAATGTTATTATCATAAGTAAATAAATAAATAATTTTATTCTAAAATCATTTCTTAGATAAAATATCGACCTATTATTGAATCAAATTCTTTTAAAAACCAGAAAAGTCTGTTATTTCATTGGAATCATCCAAGTAAAAGTATGATTGGTGTTTTAGATAAACATTGAGGAATATAAGTTCATTAAAATACTAAATTTTGGATATATATTTAATATCCCAAATTAAACCTAAGAATATTTGTAACGCCCTGACCCCAGCTACCCAGAGTCGGTGCATTACTTCGTCACATTGGCATGATCACAAAAGATCAAGTCTCGAAATACCGATTAGTTTAGTAGCCTTGGAAACACTAGATACATTCGTAAACGTTACATTACATCATAAAGTGAAAAACTACAATAACATGGTCTTCATAGTCCACACTCATATCCTCTTATGAAAATCCCTACAGGTCATTCATAAAATACTTCTTCACATCCTGGAAAATATTAAAACATTGAAAGGGGTGAGCTCAGATGCTCAGTAAGGAGAACAATAATGCGGAAGCTTTCATAAATAAACATAAAAATTTAAGGCAATGTATAACTAAAACAAAAGCCTTTTAAACTTGAACATCAACATAATATGGCAAAAGTAAAATTAGATAATGCCATTCACTTCTTCACATGGATATTCTACTGGTCGAATAATCACATGAAATATCAATAACCACTTTCATAATGAGGGAATGTATAATGCCGGACATTCTGAATCATTTTGTCAAGGCCTCGGCCAAGACGTCTAAAATGATTAAGGCCTCGGCCAAAACCATAAATCAAATTGGGAAAGGGCCTCGGCCAATTCCATGTCTAGTTGTCTCATGAGACCTACCGATGCATCGAGGAGCTATAGCGGGCTCCACCCGTCACTTATTAAGTCCAATACATTCCTCATATGAATAGGTTTAAACATATCATAAACCATAACATAATCGTATCACATAAAACATGCATAAAGGAAACATAACATTTCCACATTTCAATCACAAGATATCAATACAACACATTGATATAATAAAAACGCTTTCAAAACCATTTTCAATACCAAAATAAAAGAAAGTTAAAACTTTGTATTTATTTTTCATCAAAAAAAAATGATGGATTGTAGAGGAAGCCGAAACTCAAATAATGGTCACAGCGGCGGAGAAGTCATTATTGCCGCATAAGTACGGGAAGAAAAACATTCCATTTTGTTGTTTAGAAAAACGCTTCGTATAAAAAAGATTCCTTTTGAATAAACGTAAAAGTCAAAGGGGTTTATACACCGTATAAAAGAGAGTTGTGTATAAAACCAAATATGCCTCAATGAAAGGGGATTGAGACTAAGTCCTTCAAAAGATCATTTTTTTAAATAAAGTACATCTATAATGTGTATTCACTATAATTACACATAAATAAATTACAAATACAAGATATGACATAATAATATAATGACATAATTTGAAAGTAGGAGATTATCCCAAAGAATGGAAATTGGGTTAAGAAGTTCCCTTACCTTGCGTCCTGTCCTGACTCGACCGTTCTTTAACCTCCTGAATGATAAACTAGAGTTAATTTATATTTACTTAAGAACCTTTTTAATGTTCATTATTCCATTTATATCACTTATTACCATGTTATGAACATTATTTAATTATTTAAGTTAATAACGATCGTTTTGTCGATCTTTGGTACTTGAGTCAAAAATAAACTTCCTATAATTTCAAGTTGTTCATGTGGTGAAATATCCATTATATCCAGAATTATATTCATGATGTAGATATCATATATATGATATATATCCAGTATATACATTCATTCATAATGTCACGTAACATTTAGAGGTAAGAAATGAAATGCACCGTTCATGGAGACGGTAAGCCGTACGTACGCATGAACGCTAATTTCATTTCTATTTAATATTTAATGGAACGGAATCATAATGATATAAATTTATAATATAATTACAGTATAATATAGTGTATAATACCATTTAATCCATCCTTTATACATCCCACATATGGAATTAACGATTCAAATCACTTTGAGGGGGCGGTAGTCCGCAATTCCTAAAATGAAATTATCGCGTTTTACCCATAATGGAAATCATAAAGTTTGACATAAATGAGAAATACAGAAGCATAAGTAAAACATAAACACATTATATATAATATATAAATATAGTGACATCTTAATGGCCACATTTGAAGGTGTTATATGAGTGTTGAACAATCATCGTTTCGTGAGGCAGAAATTCGCCATCCACAGAAACGGTATGTTCTTTAACCATTAGATGTAGGTGTGTGTAAGTGTAGCTCGAATCCTTCTTATAAAAACATCCTAGTATATTTATGATACTTCTTTTTGTACAAAAGAAATGAATAAAAATAGTTTAGGGGGTTGGAGAAGAAAAACAAAACAAAACAACATTAGAGAAGACATTACCTCAAAATCCGGTAACTCTTTTTGATTTGAGCCAAAGGCTTACTTGAGAAGAGTTCTGCCCAAAGTGAGGATTCTAGGAGTAATAGGGGGAAGTTGGGAGAGTATTTGGGCAGAGGTTGGCCGAGCCAAATGGCTTGAAAGTGTAAATGAGGTGGGAGAGGTGGGGGCCTTTTATAAGTGGAGAGGAGGGGCACTCTTGGAAAGTAAAGAAAAGTCACTTTATTATAAAATGAGTTTCGGATTTTAGAGGTCCCAAACTTATATAATTCGTGGATAAGGTGATAAGGGTTCGAAATCTCCTCATCCAATAGGCTTTGGACAAGTTTAAGCCTTGGATTTTTCATTATCTCCTCATTTTATTTAAATCGTTAAATAATGAGGTCATCGCCGCATCATAATTATGTCATAAATAATTTAATTTATATAATGTCTAAAAATTATATAAAAAATAATATGATGTAGGAAATATCTTTATCTTTCTAATGAATATTTATAGTCAAAATTTGGACTTGTGTAACCCCACTTAAAAACTATTTTAGTAAAACAACTCATGTTTGTGTCAATTTAATTTTAACATTAAATAAATATATATTAATGTCATTTTCCAACTAAAGTGGCTCCATGGGGTCCACAAGTTGACCCATGGGTTGTCTTGGTCGGCCATGACTCATCCAATAGGATTAGGACAAGTGTCAAGATCATCTCATATTATTGAAACATCATTTTTACCTTAAACTACACTAATTACCTCTAATCGCGATTAAGAACTTAAAAGTTACTATTCACCAAAAATTTATTTTAATCTCATTGAACCACATTTTACTTCTTATTGACAACCATGTATGTCGGATTTTTTAAAATCAAATCACAGAAGTGGTAATATTTCATTTAAACGAAAAATCAGTTATTTAACTACCACTTAGTGGTTTCACTATTCATCAAAAATTGATGTTTTTCAGAACAAAGCCAAAATTTCACCCTAAGCTATAATTGATATTCCGAATTCAAAAATGATGTCTATTTTAAAAAATTCCAAACATATAAGTTTCATTAGTTAATTTTATAATTAATTCCCGCTGTCACAACAAATAGCGTGTTTTTAAGAAACAATTTATATCAAAAGATTGGCAATTGTTTATGTCCAATTTCAATGTTAAATTTATTATAATGACCACCATTGGATAAAATGGTAAAAATATATTCTAATTATACTTTAAAACCACTAAATAGTATAATTTATCACAATAAATTATTTTGATTAAAAAAGTTGTTTTAAGTATTTTTCACTATTCATAAAAAATATAAGTTCTCAGAAAAATACCAAAAATTCAACATAGGCTAATTCCGACATTCCGAATCCAAAAATGAAGTCCATTTTGATAAATAAAATTTATAAAATTTCAAAAAGTAGTTATTACTATTCATAACGGCTAGTTTAATTCGTTGTGGTGTGTGTTAGAGCTTGAGGTTGCGTACAACACACGCTATTGCATTATTCGAAGTGAAACGTACCGTGGAAGCTTGGGGTGTTACATTCTCCCCTCCTTCAATAAATTGCGTCCTCGCAATTTGAAATTTTTCTTTGAAAATAAAAGGTTGAAAAGAGAAAATACCTTTGAGGATAACCCACATCGGAAATAAGGTTAATAAATATATAACATTAAAAGAAAGCAAGATAAGTACAAAGGTCACCCGATATAGACCATTCTAGGATTCTATGAAAATATGGATATGGAGGAGAAACCGACCATCAAGGTCTGATGGAGAGTTATAGAAAACCGGATTTGGAGAAAGTTTAACTATAAGAAAATCACAAACATGTGACTGGTTAAACGGTCATTGATTCCCCAGTTGGAAAAGTTAACCGACAACATTTTTGTTTTAAGTTAACTTTTATAATGTTGAGGAATTTATTTAGGAGATTTACTAAGAACGTAAGGGAATATACATACTTGTTATGTATACTTTCATTCGTTAATAAATTTTTACCACAAACCCATCTTTTACTCCAAATGGTAACGGAACTCAAAAATATTCTTTTTATCCAAATTGTATAAGGTTCCAAATATTAACACATGCCATTTAGATTAGTAAAACTACTTTGTAATAACCAGGGACTTCCTGTAGGCTAGTAGTAGGAAATAAAGGCTTGTCGCACTATGGTTGTGGGTTCGATTCCTGCAGCTTTGTCCGACGTGATGGGTTGTCACTCGGTCTGTGTGTTGTCCTTTTTATAAATATCCAAAAATAACCTTAACAATAGTATCCAATGTAAAATATAATCCATTCCAACCTTTATAGTTATCAATAATACTTCCGTCCAACTCACAGTCCAGATTTTATGAGGAAGGTAAACATAATGAAGCTCCCTTTTTTTTCTGCGTAACAACATGTGAACACCTTCATCATGTATTCTTTTAAAACACTGCAACATTCTGAATTACCATAAATCCTTATTGATTACATTCATGATCCCTTATTCCTTATAGAAAACTAGATATACTCCTTCTATCCACAAATGTATACAAATCATTAATCAGTTTCAAGGATGTTAAGAATATCCAACATAATTTATCCGAATCAATCATGTCTTATTCCAAAATCACTATCTCGGTATCAGAACCATATTATGGTTTATCATTCTCTCAACCATATATTTTCCAAAAATTTAACCTACTGTGGAGTCACTTTTCTTGGTTCCACACAATCTCATGTCCTTGATGAAATAGTACTACAGTACAATCCTTATATACTCCATAATTATTATAACCAGTATATCATTGATACAATACTCAAATTAAAAAATTCTTTAATAACAACATAAGAACTCTAATCATTACTCCTCATATGTGGTAGTATCATAACTTGATTATTATCCAATAACATCATTTGGGTCATACTCTGATGATTTGGACATTGGTTTGCGTAGTGTCCCCAATCCTTGCAGAAGAAGCATTGTACATTTGAAACCATTTTCTTACCCTTGCAGTCATGCGCTTTGTGTCCTTTTTCTCTACACTTATAACAAACTCCCATTCCCTTTAGACAAGTTCCATGATGTTTCTTCCCAAAATTACCACATATTGGAAAATTCTTCTTTCCCCTCATCCCTTTATCCATTATTCTCTCTTCCATCCCTTTCGTCTCTTGCTTCGCTTCAAAGCCATAGGACTCAGAGAATTCTTTACTTATCTTATTAACACATGATACTATTTCTTCATATGTTGAGAACACATGGGAGAATATTTCCCTTCGAAATTTTGTCTTAATACCGTGAAAGATACGATCCTTCTTACTCTTTGGATCATATGTACTACAGGAGTTCACATTCCTTCTACTGGGCGCCATTTCTATACAATGGCATAAACTAGGTTAGTTTATGAATTACAATGAATAATTCCAAACTTTTAAAATACTTAAAGTAAATTGAACGGTTTATGGATATAATCCATAATCATAAGAATGTTTTATTTGAGGAATTATATACTCATAAACCCTACATATTGGTTTGTAAAGAAAATGAGGATTATCCTAAGAAAATCCCTCGGGAGTTTCGTAACCAAGAGTGCAGCAAGGCCCGTTGTCGTGCACCAGTTCCCGTTTGAGTCTAGCTCAAAGTGGTGTTTTCGGGTTTTACCCCTAGCTGCATCTGTGCCAGAGCCGCCTCTACCGGCTCGTATCCAGACATGGATGTATTTCTCAGAAAAATCACAACATCTATATAATACCAAAATTCTAGGAAGCTCTTCTATACTAATCCTCAAAGTCTATCTTTGGTCTATGTGCTCTAATCAGAGTTTATCTAAATCTAGCTTCCAAGGTTAGTACTAAACTGCCTCTGATACCAACTGTAACGCCCCGACCCGAGCTACCCAGAGTCGGTGCATTACTTCGTAACATTGGCATGATCACAAAAGATCAAGTATCGAAAGACCGATTAGTTTTGTAGCCTTGGAAACACTAGATACATTCGTAAACGTTACATTACATCATAAAGTGAAAAACTACAATAACATGGTCTTCATAGTCCACACTCATATCCTCTTATGAAAATCCCTACAGGTCATTCATAAAATACTTCTTCACATCCTGGAAAATATTAAAACATTGAAAGGGGTGAGCTCAGATGCTCAGTAAGGATAACAATAATGCGGAAGCTTTCATAAATAAACATAAAAATTTAAGACAATGTATAACTAAAACAAAAGCCTTTTAAACTTGAACATCAACATAATATGGAAAAAGTAAAATGAGATAATGCCATTCACTTCTTCACATGTATATTCTACTGGTCGAATAATCACATGAAATATCAATAACCACTTTCATAATGAGGGAATGTATAATGTCGGACATTCTGAAACATTTTGTCAAGGCCTCAGCCAAGACGTCTAAAATGATTAAGGCCTCGGCCAAAACCATAAATCAAATTGGGAAAGGGCCTCGGCCAATTCCACGTCTAGTTGTCTCATGAGACCAACCGATGCATCGAGGAGCTATAGCGGGCTCCACCCGTCACTTATTAAGTCCAATACGTTCCTCATATGAATAGGTTTAAACATATCATAAACCATAACATAATCGTATCACATAAAACATGCATAAAGGAAACATAACATTTCCACATTTCAATCACAAGATATCAATACAACACATTGATATAATAAAAACGGTTTCAAAACCATTTTCAATACCAAAATAAAAGAAAGTTAAAACTTTGTATTTATTTTTCATCAAAAAAAAATGATGGATTCTAGAGGAAGCCGAAACTCAAATAATGGTCACGACGGCGGAGAAGTCATTGTCGCCGCATAAGTATGGAAAAAAACATTCCCTTTTGTCGTTTAGCAAAACGCTTCGTATAAAAAAGATTCCTTTTGAATAAACGTAAAAGTCAAAGGGGTTTATACACCGTATAAAAGAGAGTTGTGTATAAAACCAAATATGCCTCAATGAAAGGGGATTGAGACTAAGTCCTTAAAAAGATCATTTTTTTAAATAAAGTACATCTATAATGTGTATTCACTCTAAGTACACATAAATAAATTACAAATACAAGATATGACATAATAATATAATGACATAATTTGAAAGTAGGATATTAACCCAAAGAATGGAAATTGGGTTAAGAAGTTCCCTTACCTTGCGTCCTGTCCTGACTCGACCGTTCTTTAACCTCCTGAATGATAAACAAGAGTTAATTTATATTTACTTAAGAACCTTTTTCATGTTCATTATTCCATTTATATCACTTATTACCATGTTATGAACATTATTTAATTATTTAAGTTAATAACGGTCGTTTTGTCGATCTTTGGTACTTGAGTCAAAAATAAACTTCCTATAATTTCAAGTTGTTCATGTGGTGAAATATCCATTATATCCAGAATTATATTCATGATGTAGATATCATATATATGATATATATCCAGTATATACATTCATTCATAATGTCACGTAACATTTAGAGGTAAGAAATGAAATGCACCGTTCATGGAGACGGTAAGCCGTACGTACGCATGAACGCTACTTTCAATTCTATTTCATATTTAATGGAACGGAATCATAATGATATAAATTTATAATATAATTACAGTATAATATAGTGTATAATACCATTTAATCCATCCTTTATACATCCCACATATGGCATTAACGATTCAAATCACTTTGAGGGGGCGGTAGTCCGCACTTCCTAAAATGAAATTATCGCGTTTTACCCATAATGGAAATCATAAAGTATGACATAAATTAGAAATACAGAAGCATAAGTAAAACATAAACACATTATATATAATATATAAATATAGTGACATCTTAATGGCCACCTTTGAAGGTGTTATATGAGTGTTGAACAATCATCGTTTCGTGAGGCAGATATTCGCCATCCACAGAAACCGTATGTTCTTTAACCATTAGATGTAGGTGTGTGTAAGTGTAGCTCGAATCCTTCTTATAACAACATCCTAGTATATTGAGTATACTGGTGTTGGTACAAAAGAAATGAATAAAAATAGTTTAGGGTGTTGGAGAAGAAAAACAAAACAAAACAACATTAGAGAAGACATTGCCTCAAAATCGGGTAACTCTTTTTGATTTGAGCCAAAGGCTTCCTTGAAAAGATTTCTGCCCAAATTGAGGCTTCTAGGAGTAATAGGGGGAAGTTGGGAGAGTATTTGGGCAGAGGTTGGCCGAGCCAAATGGCTTGAAAGTGTAAATGAGGTGGGAGAGGTGGGGGCCTTTTATAAGTGGAGAGGAGGGGCACTCTTGGAAAGTAAAGAAAAGTCACTTTATTATAAAATGAGTTTCGGATTTTAGAGGTCCCACACTTATATAATTCGTGGATAAGGTGATAAGGGTTCGAAATATCATCATCCAATAGGCTTTGGACAACTGTAAGCCTTGGATTTTGCATTATCTCCTCATTTTATTTAAATCGTTAAATAATGAGGTCATCGTCGCATCATAATGATGTCATAAATAATTTAATTTATTTAATGTCTAAAAATTATATAAAAAATAATATGATGTAGGAAATATCTTTATCTTTCTAATGAATATTTATAGTCAAAATTTGGACTTGTGTAACCCCACATAAAAACTGTTTTAGTAAAACAACTCATGTTTGTGTCAATTTAATTTTAACATTAAATAAATATATATTAATGTCATTTTCCAACTAAAGTGGCTCCATGGGGTCCACAAGTTGACCCATGGGTTGTCTTGGTCGGCCATGACTCATCCAATAGGATTAGGACAAGTGTCAAGCTCATCTCATATTATTAAAACATCATTTTTACCTTAAACTACACTAATTACCTCTAATCGCGATTAAGAACTTAAAAGTTACTATTCACCAAAAATTTATTTTAATCTCATTGAACCACATTTTACTTCTTAATGACAACCATGTATGTCGGATTTTTTAAAATCAAATCACAGAAGTGGTAATATTTCATTTAAACGAAAAATCAGTTATTTAACTACCACTTAGTGGTTTCACTATTCATCAAAAATTGAAGTTTTTCAGAACAAAGCCAAAATTTCACCCTAAGCTATAATTGATATTCCGAATTCAAAAATGATTTCTATTTTAAAAAATTAAAAAAATATAAGTTGCATTTGTTAATTTTATAATTAATTCCCGCTGTCACAACAAATAGCGTGTTTTTAAGAAACAATTTATATCAAAAGATTGGCAATTGTTTATGTCCAATTTCAATGTTAAATTTATTATAATGACCACCATTGGATAAAATGGTAAAAATATATTCTAATTATACTTTAAAACCACTAAATAGTATAATTTATCACAATAAATTATTTTTATTAAAAAAGTTGTTTTAAGTATTTTTCACTATTCATAAAAAATATAAGTTCTCAGAAAAATACCAAAAATTCAACATAGGCTAATTCCGACATTCCGAATCCAAAAATGAAGTCCATTTTGATAAATAAAATTTATAAAATTTCAAAAATTAGGTATTACTATTCATAACGGCTAGTTTATTTCGTTGTGGTGTGTGTTAGAGCTCGAGGTTGCGTACAACACACGCTATTGCATTATTCGAAGTGAAACATACCGTGGAATCTTGGGGTGTTACAATATTTATGATGCTTTAGGTGATAACGATTGGATTTGGTAAATTAATGAATAACTCAATTAGTTTGAAATGAACAAATCATGGACTTTAGTTGAAAAACCTACAGAAACATCTATAATTAGAGTAAAATGGGTATTTTAGAATGAATGTGATGAAAATGGAATTATAATTAGAAATAAATATATACTCTTTGGTAATGGATATAATCAATAGGGGGAATTTATTATGATGAAACTTATGCTCTACTAGTAAGACATGAATCTATTCAAATACTTGAAGACTTTACAACATTATTTACCTTAAAAATATTTCAAATTGATTTGAAGTATATTTTTATTAATGGATATATTTATAAGGAATTTTATGTGGAACAACCCCCTTGTTTTGAAAATTTAAAAAAAATCCAAAATATCTATGTAAACTTACCAAAGAATTACATAGACTCAAATTGTTTGGTATGATTGATTAATTGGATTTTTATTGTAACAAATATTTGTTAATGGAGTTGTGGATCCAATTGATTTTATATAATAAGTTAAAAAATATATTATTATTTTAAAAGTTTATGTTGATGACATTATATTTGGTTCAAATAAATTTTTTTTTACAATTTTCATTATGGATCTTATGAAGTCTGAGTTTGAAATGAGTATAATGGGTGAGTTAACATATTTTTCTAGTTTTCAAATTTCATATGAACTAGAATGAAATTTTATATCTCAACGTAAATATATAAAAGATATTATTTGGAAATTTTGATAGGACAATACTAAATGTATTATTACTACTCTTGGTACATCCAATACCTTAGATCATGATGAGGCTGGGAAACCAATTGGTCAAAAATCATTTAGTGCTATAATAGAAAGTTTGCTTTAATTAACTGTTATTCATCCATAATTATTGTTTTTGGTATTCTTATCTGAAAGATATATATATAATCCAAAAAAATAAAATTTAATATATATATAACGAATTCTCCAATATAATAAGGGAACTATAGATTTAGGACATTTCTATTACTGTAGAATATTTTTTAATTTAATAGTTTTTCAGATGCTGAAATTGATGGATATATAATGGATAAGAAAAGTAAATCTATAACTTATCATTTCATAAAATATTCTTTACTTTCTTGTTCATGTAAGAAATAACACTCATTATCACTTTCCACAGCTGAAGACAATTATGTAGCTACTGAAAGTTGTTGTGCTCAAGTGTTGTGGATGCAACACACACTCACAGTCTATAGCATGAGTTCTACTAAAACTAAAATACATTTTGATAATATAATTTCCATTTCATTAAGTAAAAACCCAACACGCTACTCAAATTCTAATCAAACATATATATGACATCATTTCCTCTAGGATCACACACTTAAAAAAGATATAATATTACAATTCATCAGAATGTAAGAACAACATTCTGACTTTTTTACAAAACCTCTTAGTTCGAGTATATTTCAAAATATCAATTAGAAGAAATTAATGATCAATGTAATGTAATCATTAATATCTAAATTTTTTTGACCCATACCATTACATTATGATACTCCTTTTAAGATAGGAATTACATGTGTTTTATGTTTTATTTAAACTATTAGTTTTCTAAAACAATTAGTATTTCTAAAAACATTTAGTGTAATGAGTTTTCATACTCAATCCATTTTTATAAAATTATTATAGTTAGAATTATAAAAATTATTCTCTAACAATTAAAATGTTATATAATTCATAGATTCTTATTTTTTTACAAATTGTTTCTAAATAAAAATTAATATATTCAATTTTTTTCTTAAAACTATCATAATTAATTATTCCAAAAATTATCATAATTAGTATTTTCTTTTTATTATAGTTATTGTATTTTATAAAAATATAATAACAAGAATTTATTATAAAATAATCATAATCTATTTTTTTTATAAAAACCAAGAAGAATAATTTAGTTATACTAATGATTATTTATAATCCAAAAGATACCCTTTTATTCGTTTAGTTTTTTCACTATTTCATTAATTTAGTTTCAAAATTGTTTTTTTTATAATTTTACCTTTTAAAAACATTTTTCCTTATAATTTTAAAAAAATTAATCAAAATTTTCCATAATCTGATAAAAGTATTAAAAGCAATGAGAGTTCAAAAAATATTTTATATATTTTTTCGGATCAATATTGACCATCATATTAGAATAGTTCCCAATATCTTCCAATGGTTAACTCATGCAAGTCAAATAATTTACCCTTGTTTTTATATAAGGGTGGGTCACCCCGTGTCACACATTTTTTCATAGAATATTTTTCATGTTGCTGCACCAATAAAACTTTCTAGTATTAAAGTTTTTCTTTTCATCTATTCAGCGGTTCTTGAATAATTTCTAATGACTAATTAAGAAGATTATGCTAAGTATTTCATGTTCAGGGAATGGTTGATAGAAATATCTTGGTTCGACAAGTGAACTTCTATATTCAATATGGTCATTTAATTCCAAGGATGGTAATTAGTGTGTGTTGAAAATATTATTGAGGATTTTTTAATTATATTATCATGACATAGTCTATAAATTATAAGATGTAGGGAAGATTGATAAGGAGGATTGGAAAGATAAAGTATCCTTCTCTATTTTTGTTTAAATATATAAATTTTTAAATAAAATGTTTTCAAATTTCCTTGGTTTTCCTTCAAAAGGAGAATAATATTTTCCTTCTCACAATATTAATAACAATGTCGGACATTTTAAGAATAATAAGGTATATCATTCACTATTTCTATAGTATAAAAAATAATTTAAAGTTTCAAACTTGACTCTAAATAAAATATTAATTGATTTATGGATTGAAGGTTTTTTTATTATGAGGAAAGGTGACAGTGATGCATTGAAAGTATTAGATGTTTTCATTATGGATTATGTGATGAACAACATTAAAATAGTTTTTGTCAGGTTTATCTTTATTTTGGTAGACAACATCAAAACATATTCTATTATGTCAAAGATTATTATGTTTCTAGATTTTATAAGTAAGTTGGTAGTGAAGTAATCAGATATTTTTATCAGTGAGGGAACAATGTCCATGGTGAAATTATTTTTTGATTCTAAGAAAGAGATGTTTTTAGAAAATTTTGAATGTACTATATTAGAGGAACAAATTTCAAGAAAATATGATAAAGATAACATGAATAAAAATATTAAATAAGAGTCTTATCCTTCAGAAAATATAAATAAAGAAAATAATATGCCTGATGATTTTTTCAAGGAAATTATGAAATTCATGGAATAGAGGAATTGGGGGGATCTAGAATTCATAATAAACCATGAAAAAGTTGAATCCTTTATGATTTAGGCATTCGAACAATAGTATAAAGAAGTTAAAAATAAAGAACAAAAATAAGCGGTTGTAAGAATCTCAAATTGTAGAAATTTTGATGACAGTATTAGAAATAGCTAATGATAATTGTTTCCTTCACACATCCAACACTGATCCAGTTATACTAGAAGGTGGTTCCATATTTAGAAAATATTCTATTTTTCTAACTAGTATCCATTTTATAGGAAATGAGGTAAATAAAAAATAGTTAAATAAGAATTAGTCCTATTTGAAGAGAAAATGAATCCTCCTCATCTTTAACTTCAGTGCTAGGAGAGTGGAAATCAATACACTCCTAACACAACTGAACTGGAGAATTCTATAGTTATTGTGGAGAATATGGATGTTTTTCTTTTTGTAGTCTTCCATAGGGTCATTCAATCCATATAAAGGGAGACTTTTCATACCATTCCTTCAATTTCTAGGATGAAAATGGTGTTTTAGCTGTAGTATCCTCCTATGTTTACTAGGTAAGGGGGACCCCCGGAAGCCAAGAATAGGTTTGAGTTTGTCCATACAATCTTCAAGAATCTTGATACAGCCAATGATAGAAGTGTAAATCTTGTTTCATATATTCATCATGGATCTTCCATGAATTTTTGGGACATTCTGGAGGATGATGGGCAGTAAGATGAGCTATAATGGAAGGACATCGAGACAAATTTCTTGATCAATTTCTATTCTGAAAAATTGAGGGATGAAAAGGCCCATGAGTCTATGCATCTAATTTTAGATGATTTATCAGTGCTAGACTATGTTATATATTTTACCAACCTACAAAAGATTGTTCCATATTTGAATGTTAATGAGAAATCTAGGGGTAGACATTTCCAAACTATTATCATTATGAGATTAGGTCATAGGTAATCATTTTCTATTTAAGAATTTTTTAAGACATGATAAATAATTCAGTCATCATGGAATTTAATATGAGATATTCTATAAGAAAAAGTTAGCTTGTTTTAGTAGGGTGATATGGGAGTTCATATTCAAGTGGTAAGAATCACTATTAAGATAGTTTCCCCCAAATCAGTAATGGGAAGAGTGGTCATGGAAGTGGACAACAATTTCAATATCATGTTATGTTCTAGTACTATCAGTGTGGAAAGTTTGGTCAAAACTTTCCACAAGGTTCTCACCCCAATGTCAATTGACATGTATGTGTCAGACTATGTCATCTTTAGAGGTTCTATGTGAACATTCCATATTATACCAATGGCAGAGGATTAGGATAGGAACTGGAGCTGAGAAGGGTATTAGTTATCCCTCAGTAAGTTGGAACCTAGAGTTTCAAAGGTTGTTCAGAATGAGGTATGGGGCATGGTTGCCTAATGCATGAGTAAAAGTACCAATAAAGAGAAATAGCTCAGGGTGGTCTAAATCGATCCCACATTAGAGGGTCAAGTCAGTTGAACATAATGAATACTACCTTGGCTAACGTGGATTCAGAAACATCAACTGTCAAAGGTATGATTCTTGTTTCATCTACCTTATCTTGTTTCTTGTTTGATATATGAGAATCTTATTCACTTATATCTTTTATTCTTTATAACAGTTTGGGATTGGATGGGGTAATAATTTTTGGTGTTTTAACTATTAAAACACCATTGTGAGTGCGTCAAAAAATATCAAACTTTTCCAGATGCGTTCTCTAGAGATTGGTGGATACTATTTTTTTTTGGGAACCATTCATGGTGGAAATGATAGTATTAGACTTGATTAATTATATGGATTAGTTATTTCTATACCAATCTTATATTGACTGTAACTAGAGGAGATTTACTTTCCAATATTCATAAAGAAGCTCCTATTTTCATCAGAGTGAGTGGGATCTTCAGGCTGGATGTGCATGACCAATTCAGTGTAGAATATATTGTCTCATAAATCAAATAGTGGGTATTTCCCTATATAAACATGGAATGTAGAAGAATTATTTTCTTATAGTGGTGAACTATTTACTAGATGTTTTCCCTAAATACTTGTATGGCTTACATCCCACGTGAGAGGTCAAGTTTACAATTGAGTTGGTGCTAAAAGTGGATCCAGATTCTATCTCGCCTATCAAAATGGAACCAGTAGAGGTTTGGGATTTTAAGGTTCATTTTGAAGATCTAGATAAAGGATTCATACATCATAGTACATCTCCTTGTGTTTTCTTAGTTCTCTTCTCCAAAAATGATGATGGGAATTCACACTTATGTGTAGATTATTGGAGGTTGAACCATATGACTATCAAGAACTAGAAACCACTTCTTCACATTGATGTTCTTTTTTATCAATTGATAAGTTCTAAGACATTCAACAATACAGAATTTAGATCAATATATAATTATTCAAGGGTGAGACTGTCAAACTTACCTTAGACTGCTTTTAGGAGCATGTATGGCTTGTAAAAATTTGTAGTGATGTCATTTGTGTTGGATAATGCGCCTATGGTATTCATGGACTTAATAAATTGGATCATTCATCCTTTTCTGGATCACTTTTTGTTTATTTTCATCAAATATATATTATTGTACTCCCAATTAGTAGAAAATCAGGCCAAATAACTTTCCATCTTCCCGATTACATTGAGAGAGCATAAACCTCACCCATGATAAATAAAAGTAGTTTATGGATAAATAAAGTGCACTTATTATGCCATGTCATCTAAAAGGTAGTAGTGTCAATAGACCCTATGAAAGTTTCTACAGTGGTATCTTAGGAACATCTAAATAATGTGTTTTGAATTCATATCTTTCTGGGTTTATAAGCTTATTACTGGTGTTTTATTTAATATTTCTCTTGTTTTGCATCACCATGGTCTTGGTTGACCAAGAAAGAAGCGGCATTTTTTTGGTATGATTATTGGGGGAAATGCTTTTAGGATATGAAAATATGACTAAACTCAGTACCTATCATCACACATTCTATTTCAAGTAAAGAATATATCATTTTCTATAACACATATGGAGTTTGACTTGTTGTGGTACTAACACAGGAGGATCTGGTAGTTGTTTGGGGCTCCCGCAAGCTGAGAATGTATGAGGGGAATTACCCAACACATGATATGGAGTTAGAAGTAGTGGTACATTCCCTAATATATTGGATACACTATCTCCCAAGTGAGAGTTTTTTTAGTATTCATGGATCACAAGATCTTTAGGTATATCTTTCCTCACTATGACCTAAAGCTTCGGTAGAGGAGGAGGTTCAAGTATATATAGTATTTTGACTTTTAATTGGACTATAAACTAGGAAAGGGAAACTTAATTGTTGGTTATTTGATCTATAAGACTAAGAAATATCCATTATAGGAGTCTTGTGTTGAGTTGGGGATAATGGCCCTCTTTTTATGAAAGAATCTGTATGTTCAGGAATCTCAGGGGTGAGTAACATTGACTTTGACATCAATTATACACATCCGTTTTTACTAGATTAATATCAAGCAGTTTTCTTATCCAGAGGGCTCAGTTATGTGATACAAAATATATGTTTGGGAGATTCCACTAGGTTGTTATCTTGGTATTGAAAATTATCTTCTTTTGTGTGGATGATTATGGGTTCTTGCCGGCTTGTGTAGGAGCTAGTGAGGGATTTTAATGATTCTAAATGGGTTTTTCATAAGGGTTTAATAAATATCTATCATGATCTACATAGAAATTACTAGTGGTCCAAAATAAAAAATGAGTTGGAAAGTTTTTTAGATAGATACTTCACTTTTCTGTAGGTGAAAGTCATGATTCAGAGGCCAGCTAGGCTTTTGCATATTTTTACCATTCCAGAATGGAAATGGGATGATGTTAGAATCTATTTTTTTACAAGATTACCAATGATGACTGATAAGAATGATGTTTTATGGGTTTTTGTGAATCATCTTATGATAGAATCCCACTTCTTAACTATTAGGTAAACCTTCAAGGATGAAGATCTTAGGAATCTTTATGTCTGTGAAGTGATTTGGTTTCTAAATGTTCTGAGGAGTATCATTTTATATAGAGATCATCATTTCACAAAGTTTTTGTTGAAGGTTCTTTAAGAACTCCTGGGATAATGAGGTCTTTTAATAACATTCAATCATTTTCAAAATGGTGGTCAATTTGAGAAAAATATTTAGGATTTGAAGGATATGTTACGAACCTATGTCTTGGATTTTGGCAGTTTATGGGAGAAACATATGTAAATCATGGAGTATTAATATAATAATAGCTTCTAGGAATTGATACAAACTGTAGGATTTGAGAATTTTTATGGAACTCAGTTTTATTCACCTCTTTGTTGGTTAGAGGAAAGTGATTCATCATTTTTGGGCCCAGTCTTAGGTAGGACACATCTGAATAGGTTCAGTTGATTAGGAAATGGTGGGTGACCACATAGTGCAGGAAAAACTATTATATTGACCATTATAGATTACCTTTATAATTTTATGTTAGTTGTGATGTTTTTCTTCAGGTGTCACCTATGTAGGGACAATGTCGTATCATGAAATTGGGCAAGCTACCACCCAGGTTTTTTTGGTACATTTGAAATAGTGTAAAGGGTCTATCTAGTGGTGTATTGTTGAACCCTTCAATAACACTACAGTGTCATGCATAATGTTTTCCACATGTATCAATTATGAAGATATCATCTAGACCCTTACCATGTGATACACGTAGAAGACATCAATATTTTTTCTGATGTTTCCTTTGAGGAAAATATGATATGGGATTTGGACCATAGTGAGAAATATCTTTAGGGTGGGATTATACCCTTGGTTTGTGTGTAGTGTTATCATAAGAGATTTTTGGGGGATTCCTATGATATGGAGTCTGCTATGTGAACATAGTGGTGATACCGGTTCGTTGAGACCACATAGTAATGCTTAGAATATCTCAAGGATGAGTTTCCATATGTTTGTGATGTTGTAATATCTCATCTTTTTTCATGTATGTTTTTCTTAGACTTTTTCATTTGAGCCTTGGTGGATGAGTCTTTTTCAGAGATGGAGAGCCTTTTTTAGAAAATTACATAAAGTCTAGGGATGTGTTATTTTTAAATTAATGTATTCTAGTAAAATGGGTTAAGTGTTTCATGGGTTCTAGGCAAGTTGATAATCATTAATGGATTTTGTAGAGGTAGAGGGAATATCGGATGGAAAATAAATTATAGAACATTTACACACCAAGCAAGGGGATTGCACATCGTGTAATTGTTCTAGGGTTTTAATAAAATAAATTTTAGGTGATGAGTTTTTTGGTGAATACCGTTAAAAATATTTACACAATGTATAACCAAATTAAACACCATGTAAATACCCAACATGTAGTTTTATCCATGTTATGAGAATTATTTTCATTATAATATTATAAATATCTTCTACTCTCAACCCTAGGGATTTATTCATGAAATTTTGGAGTAAAAAATTCCCTCATATACATCCTGTTTGTGTTAGAAATCCCTAGTAAGTCCTTTCGGTTAGGTTAATTCCTTTTCTTCCTTCTTATAAAATCGGTTACAGTGAAATACTTTGACCAATTGTATTGTTGGTTTTGATATTGATATGTTTTGATATAGGAACCTCTATTCAATAATCTTTACCTTCTTCCTCTTATCAATTCTCCATTAGAAGTGTTGTAGGATAATCATTTAAATATAGAGGGACTAAATCTTAACCCTGTGGTATGATAATTTCCAATGTTTATGAAATATTGTGATTCTCCCAACATAGTGTTCATATAATAAAATTAAATAAATAAATGTATTTATTCCTTGAATTACTTTGGTTTCAAATGGATATTTACCAGGATTATGGCTACCCATGGGGTGAGTGAACCATGATTATAATTGAATTGGAAAATGGCTTGAATTATATTTAGAATGACATGTGACCTTGGGTTATTTCTTGGTATAGAATCACCAAATAGAATCTTATTTCTTATTTATATAACTATTAATCAATTGTGATATAAATAAAAGTGTAATTTTAAATAATAATGCTAGTTCACATAATTAACCATTGATATATATGATGTGATATTGTGATATCCATTCTATGTGATAGGGATTATTTTCCATGATGTAATGCTTATATATTAGGCTCGACCTTGGTACTTTTACACTTATTTGTGGTAATGTTGATATTGAGTGGGATCAACCCAGTCCAATGCTCTAATAATTATAAAGATCGGGCTATACCCTATCCCATGCTATATTTCTTATATATTGGGATCTGCTCTGGTACTTGTAAACTTATATTCTATAAGGATGATATTGAGAAGGCTCATCATAGTGCCATGCTAGAATTACTATAGTGATCAGGATATCCTAGTTCCATGTTTTAATTCTTATAGAGATTTGACCCAAAAATGTTTCAATGCTTATAGGGATTTTACCGAGAAATGTTGTAATGATTATAGGGATTTGACCTAGAAATGTTGTAATTATTATAGGGCTTTTACCCATATTGTTGTAACTATACAATGGTTATATAGTGGTGGTTGGAATGGTTGTAATGCATGTTCAAATATATTCTATAATATATATAAAGCATGATTTTTTTTGTGTTTTATTAAGTTTTGAATATATTAATACACCTATTTATCAATTTATTGCACTCTTATTATCTGATTGGTTTTTTTATATATGGTGGTGTCAACGTACTAAGTTAAACTCAAACCCTTTTTGGGCCATCATTTGGAACCTGGGAAGATTATATGAATTCGCTTTTGGAAAAGGTTAAAGGAACTTACTTTTTATTTATTTATTTTGGACGGGTTGGAGTTCGGATATATGACCAACATGGAGTTTGAGACTGGAGACATTGAGTCTTTCATCAGAGTCTACTAGTCTTTTTTATTTTTATAGCATGACTTTTAGTTACATTCCAACACATCATTAAATTATTCCTTTGTTATTTATTGGATTATTCAGTTTGATTTTATTATTGTCTTCTGTTATGTCTATAAATTGATTATTTCTATTTTATTATTATTTTTTCTACTGCTATGAACCATCATACTGGGGAGTGTAGTCATCCCATTATATGTTTCACACCCCCATTTCTAGTCTGAAAACTTTGGAATACGTGGAGGCATGATTGAGGTCTCATAAAGAACTCTTTCTCCCCATGTGAGTGATTTACAGATTAGGGGATGTTACAATGACGATAAATTGGGATTACCCATGAAGGATATTATTCATAAAATGAAGCCTAATCATTTTCAAAAATAGAAAAACATGATCAACATTAAAAGAAAAAGTTTTTAACCAAGAGGATACCGATAAAGATGTGAATATTATTGAAGTATCAAAGGATAAGCAATATACAAAGAAAGATAATAGGAAGGGTAAATAATATATTGTTTGAACCAGTATAACAACTCCTCTCGGGGTCGATCACGATCAATTAGACACAAAGGGCATAATATAACATAAAGGTTTTGGTTATATTTCCAATTTCCGGAGGAGATTAGAAAGAAAATTCATTATTTTCTAAACATTGTAGTAAGATACCAGCTCATTTGAAATAGTCTCAGTGATAAAATGGAGTCTGTAAAAGTTCTAACAAAATAAATTATTTTAATTGAAGAATAGTTATAGACATTTTAAGAAAATTCATGTACCCAGAAAATATTGTGAAATCAGATGGTGAAGTGGTCTAGAAATGTTTACTCTAATATTCATATTCATGATGAGAAGTTTTATGAAGTAAAAAAATATGTCAGAATTATCTGAATGATTTAACAAGTTATCATCTGACATTTATAATGGAGTTAATTTTGTTGAAGAATTCAAAGATTCCACTAATGAGAGGACAAAGGTATTAATTCTTCTGAAACAAAATATTCAATATATGGAGTCAGAGATGAGAAGACTCTGATCATGTGAAGTTGATATGATCAAAATGAGGGATCATAATAAATAATTTTACTGGGAATTAAAATAGATGAAGACTCAATACTAGACTTGAGAAGAAATTATTTCAAAGAAGAAGAAATATCAATATGATTTGAAAAAGATGAAGGCTTTTGTCAATAACCTCATGAAGAAATAATGTTTTTCATTTATTTTTCTCTCTTAAAAGTATTATGTATAAAATTTATATTGTTAATTAATTTTTTTAAGTAATTCCTTTATTCTTGAATATTTTCCAATACTGATGGGTCATATGTTCTTTCTTATTTTTCAGGGAAAACTAGTTAGTTCAATATATTGTTTCATATATTAATTTTATAACATTTTAGGAAACTCAAGACTCTTCTCATTATTTTTGAAAAACATAAATGGGTAATGATATATTATGGGGAGAATGAATTTTAAAAGGGGGTTATTTAATTCAAATGGTAGAATGTTTTTTCGAAATGGGAAATATTATCCTTAGTTGGAGAGGAACTCCCATGGGGGGAAGTCTTATTTATGTAATGACTATTCTAATACTCTTTATCTTATTAAAACCATATATATAATATTTTCAATCTTGGGGAATTTAATTTTTAAACAATAACTTCTTATTTATTAAAATAATAATGTCTTGTAAGTTTTTCAAGTTATTTTTCAGTTTAATATTTTTGGTTTGTGCTTTCCAAAAACGGGAATATTTTTTCTTCCAAAGTATTACTTCTCACTTTTCCATTCCATTCATTTTGGAAATCACAAACACCTTGTTAAACATGTTTACAAACTTTTTATGTACGAAATGTTTTACTATGTTTTTATAGAATACATTTTATTTTAACATACATAAAAAAGATCTAAAGTATTAAAAATATAAACTTAAATTCTGTATTATTATTATTAGAATGGGAATGGTTCTGATTATCAAACCATCCTTTAAGTTTAATCATATTTGTACTTCTACCTCATATTCTATATAGACAAATTTCATGACCATCATAATAATTTTGGTACCAATAAAAATGGATTGACTATCATAAGGATTACCATAATGACAATTGATAAGGAAGTCCATCGGACTAACCTAAGTTTATAATTAGAATACATAGAATTATTTATGTCCTAATTTGTTTATTTAAATTATTAATGTGGTTATGAATGATGTCAAGCATTCAATTAAAAATGATCTTTCGAGATCCAATATTTTGAGTTTCTTGCAAAAACCTCAGAAATATGATTATGGGAGCTTCGCCTATAATTAGTTATTCATTTTAAGAATTTGTAGCTACATATTTCCTTCTAAAAACAAGTATTGAAAATATTTATATACACAAAGTCCACATTATTATTCTTTTTAATTATTTAGATATATTTGTAGTTTAATGGAATCCTTTTCAAGGTTGTTTTCTTATGAATGTTTTCTTTTGTAATCACATCTTGTCATTGTTATGATAGAGGGATTATAGGGATAGGAAAAGGGGAAATCTGATTCATCAGATCAAGGGAAAATGGGGACAATAATATAGACATCGACAAACATATAGAGGGATTCAAAGAATGGAAGATATTTCAATTTTAATCTTCATGTTGAGGGTGTTCCTCTTAAAGAAATAGAGACATTTATAGAGTGTATAAAACTATGGATACCTTTATTCAAGGTTATTTACTACCTTAAGATTTAGTTTAAAAGACTTAAATCTTTTTAATATATCTTTTAAGTCATTATTACCATTAAAAATATATTTTATTTATTATTTTTACATGTTTCTATTCTGTTGTGCATGTTACAGAAATATAGTCTCTATATTATTTTTTCAATGCAATTAGTTTTATCTGTTTAATATCTAATAGGATAAAAAACAGATTGATATGAATAGGATCCATTATTATTGTGATTATATTACTATGATATAACTATATGTTGTCTATTTTTTATTTCGTTACTCTTATTATCGGACTAGGTCTAAGTATGATGGATTTTCATTAAGATGATTTTTGTTTTTCTTTTGCTTAATATTTTTAAACAACAATTCACCCCCCCCCCACCCCCAATATTGTATGTATAGACATCATAAGTAACTCTTCTGATCCTAAAGAAAATTCGCACCACCAACTATTTTTACCATGGCCAGAAGGAAAATCATATGCAATGATTTTTATTTAAGTATATAGTGATTTTCCCCACTAATATCTTATATCGTGCAAGTATTAACCCATTAGATATATAATAATAATAATAAATTGGTTATATAATTAATATATCCACTTTATAAGACAATTTTTTAGGATTTTAGATGTTAATTTTTATGGATTTTTCTCTTCTTCATTTGTTAAAATTTTATTAGAAATGGATTATTTGTTTTTACCAAGGGATAAGATTGAGTTTTATATAGGTCAATCTCACTTAATACCCTAAATCAATACATGATCAATTATCAGTTTTTGGTAAATAAGATATCTTTATAGAAACTACACATATCCTATGATTTTTGAAATTTTTATGAAATAATTTATTTAAGTGAGGGAGAATGTAATGACCCAATATTTTAATATATGTTTTCCTCTAATTAAGTTATATATGTTAAAAATCATACTCTACACATAACACAAAACTAAAAGAAAACCAATATATTTTTTTACCATTAAAATATATTTGTTGAATTAAGAGTTATTAATAAGAGTAACTAGTTTATGAAATATATTAATATAAATTTTAATATATCAAGGTTATTTTATATAAATTTACATAATCAATTATTGTGGTTAATAATCTATCACTTTATGTGTTGTAAATTTTATAATAGAAAAATAGGTATATTATTGTTAAATTTTTCATCAAAAAATATATTATTTATTTATTAACTCTATATTTATGAGTGTTTTATATAAATTAATAATAATTAAATAAAATAATTAAAAAATTTATTTTCCTACAAATACAATTTCTCATTTGTATTTTATGATTTTATGTAAAAGTTGAAATATAAAATTATAAAATTTAAATTTAAAATTGTAAAATTCATTTTATGTATTTATAATTTGAATATTATTTTAATATGATTTTTTTTCAATTTATCTAAAAAATATTTATTTTTATATTAGTAGTGAAAAATATTGTTTTTATAAATAACAAGAATTTTACGACATTATTTGTATATAAGTTTGAGTTTTAAATTCATGAAACCTTTTTCAAAGTCCAAGTATGTATTTTATAGAGTAATTTATAATTTTAAGAAAGGTTTTTTATACTCCAATCCCAAATTTAGAATTTTTGATCTTAAGTTATATTTCTCAAAGAATTGCTGTTAATACATTATATATTTACTATTTTAATATAATTTATATCACTTTTTAAGATTTAACCAAATGAAACGTATTTAAACTTTTTAATTTTTAATCCCAAATTATTTAATAAGGTCTATTTAATTTTTGCTTAAGATGATAAGTTACCTTTGGTAAAAGTTACTTACTGTGGTAAAATCTAATATAGTGAAAGTGAAAAATATAATGATAATGAGTTAAAATCATGATTAAAACATATGATAGAATAATGTTTTGAGTTATATATTGATATTATATATTCCAATATCTTTTATGTATATTTTTTAGTGCCACTTTCATGGAAATTTACTTCCCATTTTCGAAATGTTTTGGGTATTTAAAAAAATGAAATCCCTTTTCACTTATAATAGGGGAACTCCTCTCCTAAATTCTACTAACCCCAAAACCCCATTAATTCAGAAAACAAAATCTACCCAAAAATATTCTTAACATTCTTATCCATCCTTAAGTGGTTTTTTACTTCTCAAAATATTATACCTCAAGGTATTAAACCCTTTGCAGAAAATATTATCCCAGATGTTTAATATAAACTTATAACCATTCCCTCCTTGTTTCTATTTCATTATTTGAATTATTATTCATAAAATTACATTAAAATATATTAAAATGATAAAATTAGTATAATTACTATACTATAATTTTATTATAAGGATGGTACACTACTTAACCATTGTCCCGTCTCTATTCAGAAAAATGAAAATGTGAAACATTTGTGTGTGCAGACTACCGCCTCTATGAAGTAACATGTTTGTTTTTCATTTCTGATATTCATATATGGTTTTGATAATGGTTATAAAGTATATATATAGTATTTATAAAATCATTAATGTTATTTTTTAAAAAAATTGGTGAAATTATTAATTACATGAGTAATAAACAATCGTTATAAAATTAACCCTCTTAAACAAGTGTTCTAAGAGGAAAACGATATCTTTGTTATAAGCAATACAATAATATGAGTTATATTGTTATAAAAAATATTTAAAATTATGACATATATATACTATTTAATAGTTAATAATATCTTTTTTCTTTTTGTATAATAATTTTACAACTGAAACACTACATAACCATCCATTAATCATGTTATGTTCTTTTTTTGTGTCGGTTTGACAGCCTAATTGAACGATATGAATAAATTATATCATATATTACTATAAAAACATATTTAACGGTATGATATGATATAAATATTTATAAAATTAGTTTTTATATAGTATATAAAAATATTTTACTCAATAATTAATAAAACACCATTTCTTGGTTAAGAAAATCATCGAAGTGTGCTTATTCTTGATTTCATCATCAAGGATGAAAATGAAACAATCATTGTAACACCCTAACCCTAGTTACCCAGATTCAGTGAATTATTACATAACATTGGAATGATCACAAAGGATAAAATCCCTAAAAACCAATCATTTTACTATCTTTGAATGTACTAGATACATTCATAAGTTTTACATTACATTATAAAATGAAAAAAACAACAACATTATCTCAATTGACCACATTCATATCCCTTAGACTATCCCTATAATATGGTTATAATATACTTCTTTGCATCCTAGGAAAAATAAAACATACAAATGGGTGAGCTTAGATGCTCAGTAAGGATAACAATATAGATAAAACATTCATAAATATGAATAAGCATTTTAGGTAATTTATAAGACTAAAATACAAGCCTTTTAAACTTAAAATTCATCATAATATGGTAAAGATAAATCAAATAATTCCATTTACATATTTTCATGGATATTCTACTAGTCGAATAATCACATGTAATATCAATAGCCAATTTCATAATGATGGAATGCATAATCCAAGACTTCATAACCACATAGTCAAGGCCTCATTCCAAAACTACAAATAAGATTTTTTTCAAGGTCTTGTGTCAAGACATTAGTTTGTCTCATGAGGCCTACCGATGCATCGAGGATCTATAGGAGGCTCCACCTGTCACTTACTAAGTCCAATGCATTCCTCATATGAAAAGTTTTACACATAACATAAACATTCGTATTAAAACTAGCATACAAAATGTCAATAATTTATCCATAAACCATGAATGGTTCAAAAATAACACATACATAGTCAAACATATCACAAAATCTTCAATACAATAAGGAAGATTTCAATCATAATAAATAAACTTCAAAAAAGTTTAAAATCTATCAATGGATGTTGACATACATGAAATTAAAACTATTTGAAAGAAATACCTCGTTCTATTTTGAAACCATTAAGGTGTAAAATAATTATAAATGAAAATATTTATTTTGAAAATATTCTTATAATATTTTATGGGAAGATTTGATGTTGTTATAACGGCATAAAATAGCTTCACCTGTCGTATAAGTTAAAAAAGAGACATTCTTACATTAATTTTGTCGAAAAGGACATAAAGTACCTTGTTTGGAAAATGATAAAAAGATTAATTTCAAAACATATATGGTCAAATAATGGTATAAATGACTTTAAACCATAGTCTAGTAAATATTGAAAATGTTTTGAATTTCATTTTTAAGAAAACATGGATGTGGATGATAAAAGGGATCTTAGATGATATTTATGTATTAACAACCTCGGATAAGTAACGAGATTGTAGAATTAACCATTACCTTGTACTTTTACTTGGTCAAGGGTAAATTAACTGCCTATATAATAGCTAAATCATTGCTATTAAATTATTCAAGAATAATATACATAAATATGATATCATATATGATCTTCTAATATCACTTTGTTAAAAATATCTTAGTAGTATCATCATTTCGGTTGTTAACTGATTCGTTTTCCGTTATATGCTTGGTTATATAAGCCATGTTTGTTGTGGATTGAATGTATTTGATTCATATCCAAAATTATATTAAGTTTGGAAACATTATTTTTAATCAGAAAATGAAAATTATTCATGAATGATTACGATGGAGAAAGAATCTCATCGCATTCGTGAAGACGGTCATCCGTACGTACGCACGAGCGACAATATTATTATATTGATGGTGAAATTGTATGTAATTGAATGGTATATCATATATACAGAATAATTAATATGTTATATTTATTATTTAAATTTGTTATACTCATTATTATACCCATCCAAATAGTGAAGTGTTTGAATAACAAACTATACCACGACGTGGAGACGGTAAACAGTATATACGCATGTATGATAACTTTGTCAATTATAGGATGGATAGAATAATGAATATGGTTACACCATATTTATAATGACATAAAATTATGTATATGGTACTAGATTTATTATTTTTTAATGGAAATAAAAAAGAAAGAGGAAGTGGAAGAAGAAAATCACTTGAAAGAGGGTGGTGAAATTATTACCTCTTCTTCGGGTGTTTCTTTTTGAGTTGATAAAAAAGGGATCCTTGGGTTGGATATATGATCAATGTAAGGCCTCTAGGTTTAAGTGAGGAAGTTGGAAAGATATTTTGGCAGGGTTTCGCCAAGAGAAATGGCTTTGGAGGTGTGAAATTAAGGGAAGGGGAAGTACCCTTTTATAAGAGAGGTGAGTGTCACTTTAGGAAAAGCATGAAATATTATATTATAATAAAATAATTTTCAGTTTTTAATGGATCCAAAAAGATTTATTTAGAGGATAAGGTGGTTATGGGTCTAATACCTCAAACCCAATAGGTTTTATACAGGTTTAGGTCACCATATTAACCTTATCTTTTAGATTTAACTCTTAGTTAAATTGTTTGACATTTACCATGTATCGTTGTATTTTTATATTATATGGTTAATAAACTTATTATAACCAGCCAAGATAATTCCAACTTGTTCATTATTAATATATATAACCTTATCTAAGTCCTTTGTACTAACCTTAGATTTTAAGGAATATTATATCAACAAATAATATTGTATTTGTTTTAAAATCTAAATTATGTCAATTTTGACACTATTTAGTATTTCATTTTTTTAAAGCCATAAAAACTTTATCACATCGAATAAAATTTATTTAATCAACCCTAACTTGTCATATTAACCAATAAAATTAGTTTAATTTATAATAAGTCTTAATTTACATTTATTTGGATATTTATAATATCAATTATTTTAATATTTCATTAATTAGGTAATTACTGCCTCATCATTGTTTCATAAATAAATTAAATTATGTAATGTCTCAAAATAATAAATAAAATAAAATTAGGTAGGAAATTATTTAATATTTAAAATTAATATTTATAGTCGAATTTATATTATGTTTAACCCTATATTTAAAATGGTTTAGTTATTAAACTTTGAATTTAATACTTTTAACACATCTTTAAATAAAATATTAATAAATGTCCTAATCTAATCCCAGGGGCCCAAAGAGGGTCATATTTTATTCCTAAGGTTGTTTCTGGTAGACGTAAACTTTTCCAATAGAACTAGGACATGTGTTAGGGTAATTGTAATATCATTTTTACCCTTAATTACCCTATTTACTTTTAACAGTGGTAAATAAAAGTCAAAAGTTATTATTTACCAAAAATTATATTCAGATTATTGAACCAAATTTTACATACTAATGTTAACCATGTCTCTTAGATTTTTGAAATTTAACTCACATAAGTGATGAAATTATGTTTTATGCAAATTTTCAAATACTCATAGAAAGTGGGTAAAAGACGGTAAAAAGTTCAATAAAATTTTATATATCTGAACTTATTATAAAATGACTGCAATGAATTACGTTGAACATATGTAGGTATTATGTATCTATTTTTAAATAAAATAAATTGAAATAAAATAACAGATTATTTAAATTAAAAGTCGATTTTAAACAATAACACGATGTTTTCACTATTCATCAAAAAATGAATGTTTTCATAAAAATAAAAAAAATCACCCTAAGCTAATTTTGATATTCCGAATCCAAAAATGAAGTCCATTTTGAAAAAAAAAATTATAAAATTTTAAAAAGTGGGTATTAATATTCATAATGGCTAGTTTGATTAGTCATGGTGAGTTAAAACTCCAACTTGTGTACAATGCAAGCTATTGCATTATTCAAAGGGAAACATATAGTGGAAGCTTGGGGTGTTACATTCTCCTCTCCTTCAAATAATTTCATCCTCAAAATTTCAGGAATATTATTGCATAAAAATATTCTAGTGGTTCTTCATCATAACTTCCTCGGGTTCCCATGTTGCCTCTTCCATCTTATGGTTTCTCCATAGAACTTTTACCTGACGATTTGTCTGATTTCTCAGCACTTGTTCTCCAGTATCAAGAATTTTTATGGGCCCTTCACAAAAAGACAGGTCGGGTTCCATTTCTTTTTCATCATATGTGAGTAAAAGGTTTGGGTCGGGCATGTATTTTCTCAACAGTGATACGTGGAACACATCATGAACTTTGGAGAGATTTAGAGTCATTTCCAAACAATAAGCGCCTACTCCCATTCATTCTAGAATTTAGAAAGGTCTGATGTAATTGGGACTCAATATACCGTTTGTAATGCCCCGACCCCAATTACCCAGAGTCAGTGCATTATTTTAATACATTGGCATGATTACACGCAATCAAGTCCTGAAGGACCGATCTGTTTAGCAGTCTTGGAAAATAGATTACATACATGAATGTTACATTACACATTATAACATACAACACAACATAAATAATATTTTATTAATGCCATTATTCCCTTATCTTAACTCTGCATATCAATCACAATACACTTCTTGGATTCCTCAGAAAAATAAAACATAGAAAGGGGTGAGCTCGAACGCTCAGTAGGGGCAAGAAATATAGTAGAAGATAACATAAAGATTAAGCATAGTGAATAATTGAAACCCGATGACTTTACCAATAATAAACATGAATAATTTTATGTCAGGAATATTAGATGAGTAAATAATTCCATAATAATACTTAATCATGGGTATTCTACTAGTCGAATGACCACATGAACCATAAATATTATTTTCATAATGAGAGAATGTATAATTCTGATGCTTAATTTATGTGCCATGGCCTCGTGTAAGGACCTAGGGGATAATTGTAACCGGACCCCAACTCGGAGAGCCTTTGTAACCGTACTACATCTCGGAGAGTCTCTGTAATTAGATTCTAACCCAGAGAGCCTCTGTAACTGGACTCCATCCCAGAGGGCCTCTGTAATCGGACCCCAACCAGGAGAGCCTATGTAACCTGACCCCAACCCGGAGAGCCTCTGTAACTGGACTCCATCGCGGAGGGTCTACTATAACCAGACCCAAACCTAAAGGGCTTACTTTTACCAGTCCCCAACCCAGAAGATACTATTCCAATACATTTATCTCAAGAAAAGGTTGAAATATAACATAAACATTCATATTAAAACTACAATATGAAATGTCAATACATTATCCATAAACCATGAATGGTATAAAAATAACCCATCCACAGTCAAACATATCACAAAACATTCAATACAACATGATTGTATTGTATCATAATAAATCAACTTGAAACATGTTTAAAATCAATTAAAGGATGTTGACATGGATGAAAATTATCAAAAAAATGCTTTGAGGGAACTACCCCTTTTTCATGAAATCGTTTAAAAATTCTCACAATTTATAAAGTAGTCATTTAAAATGTATTTTTTAATAAAAGTGTCACATACCACATTGAATCTTTTTAAAATAATTATCATTTAAAAACATTCATATTCATATAAATAAATCCTTAAAAACCATTTTGAAAACACTGACATTAAAGAGAATGATTTAGAAGAAAAAATAATTAAACCATTTAAAATGATGATCTAGTTTAAGAGTCCCTTAAAATATTTCTTTTGAAAATATTTTTATGAAACACGAATTTGGATGATATAGAGGTCCCAGTAGATACTCACATAAAAACAACCTCGGATAATGATGAGATTGTATAATTAACCCTTACCTCGTTGTAATCAATCGTGTCGTATGAACAATAGTCAATAACAACCAAATGAATCACATAATATCATGAATATAAAGGGAATCATGATAATATATATCAATTTGTAGTACACAATAAACCACATGGAATAAATAAGTGGTGAACAATGGAAATCTCACAGAATTAAATGTGAGATAAGAAACCTTTTACCTTGTGTTGGACTTGAACCGTTCGTTCTTTAATATCCTTTAATTTGGGTAACATACTATTTTTGAACCAAAAGGACTTCTTGAAGTTTCTTAGGCCAAGGGTAAGGCTTCTAGGAGGAGGAAAGATATGTAGGGAGCTTAATTTGTGAGAGTTTGGATGAGCCTAAAGGCTTTAGAGGTGTGAGAAATTGGTTATAAGTTGTCTCCTTTTATAAGGGGGAGGAGGGGCTCTTAACGAAAGTGTGAAAATATTATTTTATTATCTAATGATATTATGTTTATAAAGGTCAAAAATCAATAGGATCAAAGATAAGATGACACATGGTCAAAATAAAATTATCCAATAAGAATTGGACATGTTTTGGATATTATTTTAATATTTATAACCTAATTTATTTAAATCATTTATTAATGAGGTAAATACTACATCATTATTGTGTCATAAATAATTTAATATATTAGATGTCTAAAAATTATAAAAAAAATACCATGATGTAGGGAATTATTTTAGTTCTCCAATGAATATTTATAGTCAAAAATATTACTTATATAACACCATATAAAAATTAATTAGTAAATGATACTTTTTTTTGTCAATTTTTCCTTTACTTTAAATTAATTAATCTAAAGTGTCATTATCATTCATAAGTGGATCCATGGGGTCCCAAAATATACCCAATTATTCCCATGGTTTGGCATTACTCATCAAATAATGTAGGACATGTGTTAACGTAATTTTGAATTATTACAATATTCTTTTTACCTTAAATTACCCTATTTACCTTTAACTGTGGTAAATAAAAGCCAAAAGTTAGTATTCAACAAAAATTATTTTCATATTATTGAACCATATTTTATTTACTGAGTTTAACCATGTTTCTTGGATTTTTTAAATTAAACTCACAGAATCGGTAAAATTAAGTTTTATGCAAATTTTCAAATACTCTTAGGAGGTGGGTAAAAGACGGTAAAAAGTTCAATAAAATTTTTATAGATCTATACTTATTATAAAATGACTCCAATGAATTATTTTTAACATATATAGGTATTATGAATCTATTTTGACCAAAAATAAATATAAATAAAATAAATAATTATTTATATAAAAAGTTGGTTCTAACCAATAACTTAGTGTTTTTCACTATTCATCAAAAATTGATGTTTCTCAGAAAAATACCAAAACTTCAGATTAAGATATATTTGATATTAAAAATTCAAAAATTATGTCTATTTTATCAAATTCAAAACATATATGTTTCATTAATTAATTTAAAATTAATTCTTGTTGTCAAAACAAATAGCGTGTTTTTAAATAACAATATCGATCAAAAGATTAACACTTGTTTATGTCCCATTTCAAAGTGAAGTTAATTATAATGATATAAATTGTATTAAATGATAAAAATATAATCTAATTATAATTTAAAACCAATAAAATTCACAATTTAACACAATAAATTATTTCAATTGAAAAATTTGTTTTTAATTAAAATTTAGTATTTTTCACTATTCACTGAAATATGAAAGTTACCAGAAAAATACAAAAAAATTATCAAGACTAAATTTTTATCTCCCAATTCTAAAGAAGAAGTTTATTTTGTCAAATTGAATATATGAAAGTGTCAAATATTTGATTTAAAAAGGGTTCTCCCTCAAAAGGAGGTAAAATTGAATTTTCTGAAAAATACTTCCTTTATCTAAAAAATTGAATTTGTTCTTATATTTTGTCTAATAAACACATAATATGGATGTTAAAATTATATGGAGTATATAAAATTCAAAATATAGTTAATACTATTCATAACCTCTTTTGAACGGCTAGATTGGTAAGTCGTGGTGCGCTTGAACTCGGTGTTATGTGTTGTGCAATTTATCGAATTACCTTGAATAAATAATGTACTATGAAATCCTGGGGTGTTACATTCTTCCCTAATTCAATAAATTGCATCCTTGAAATTTGATATTATTCATAGAAAATATAATGTTGAAAATATAAAATACCTTTGTGGTAAAACCCACATCTGAAATTGGGTTAATAAAATTTAGTCTTAATAAGAGGAAAAGGGAATGACAAATTCACCACCAAATTATGATCTCTATTAGGAGAACCTTGGTGGAAATTAGAGACACATAATTGTAGGGAAAAAATAAATATTTATAGGGATTTATTGAGGTCATCAGTCACAAATATTTGTAGAATTAAGGGCCTCAAATCCATCAATCTATGATGATTTAAAATATTGTCGGTTCAACAAAACATATGGTATTAGGATAACACATTTTTAGATTTAACATCCCTTACCTAATGTTTAAGAATTAATTCTTTCATTGAATAAGAAAATAAAAAAATATATACTTGAAAAGTAGAGTTTAATCCTTTAACTAATTTCTACCACAAACTCATCCTTCACTCTAAAAGATAATAGAACTTAAAAAATATATTCTATTTACCCTATTCATATAGGGTTAAAAAATTGAATATATAATTCACCTATCTGAACCTTTAAAAAAAGAAACTACATTATACAATCCAGGGACTTCACATAGTCTAGTGGTAGGTGATATATCCCAGTCACACTATGGTTGTGGGTTCGATTCCCGCAGCTGTGTCCGACACAACGGGTTGTCACATGGTTTGTGTGATGTCCTTTTCATAAAAATCCAAAAATAACCTTAACAATAGTATCTTAATCCTTTACAACCTTTAGACTTATCCAAAATAAATATATCCAAACTCACAGTCCACAATTTATAAAGAAGTTAAACACAATGAAGATCCTTTTTCCACTTAATAACATGTGAACACCTTCATCATGTATAATTTTAAAACTTGGTAACACCCTGAATTACCATAAAACCTTATTGATTACGTCCATGGTCTCTTATCCTTTATATAATACTGGATATATTCTTTATATCAAAAAATATTTAATATTCCAACAATGATGAAATAAACAAACTATTAATTAGTTCTAAGGAAGTCAATAATATCCAATATAATTTATCCAAATCAACCATCTCTTATTCCAAAATTACTACCTCGGTATCAGAACCATATTATGGTTTATCATTATTTCAATCATATATTTTTGAATAAATTTAACCTACAATTGAGTCACATTTCTTGGATCCACACAATCTCAAGTCATTAATTAAATAGTACTGCAATACAATCCTTATATATGCTATAATTCTTATAACATGTACATCATTAATACAATACTCAAATTGCACAATACTTTAATAACAACGTAAGAAATCTAATAATTCCTCTTCATCTTCGGTATTATCATAACTTTATTATTATTCAATAGCAGCAGTTGGGGTATTCTATGATGATTTATACATTGATTTGCATAGTGTCCCAACTTATTCAAGATGAATCATTGTACATTGGAAACCTTTTTCTTACCCTTGCAATCACATACTTGGTGTCTATTTTCTCTACACTTATAAAAAACTCACATTCCCTTCAAGTATTAACCAAGGTGATTATTTCTGCAGTTATCACATATTGGAAAATCCTTCTTTTCCCTCTTCCCTTTATCCATATTTCTCTCTTCCATCCTTTTTTCTCTTGCTTCCCTTCAAAGCCATAGGACTCGGATAATTCATTAATTTTCTTATTAACAAATGATACTATTTCTTCATATGTTGAGAATACATGGAAGACTATTTACCTTCTAAATGTTAGATTAATACCATGAAAGATATGATCCTTATTACTCTTTGTATCATACGTATTGCTGGAGTTCACATTCCTTCTACTGGGTGCCATTTCTATACAATGGCACAAACTAGATGATCTTATGAATCGAAATACATAATTCCAAACTTATAAAACACTTAAAATAAATTGAACAATTTATGGATATAATCCATAATCATAAAAAAACATTATTTGAGAAATTATATACTCATAAACCATTCATAATGATTTGTAAAGAAAATGAGAATTATTTTAAGCATATCCACTAGAGGTGTTGTAACCAAGAGTGCTACAAGGCCCGTTGTCGTGCACAAGTTCCCGTTCGAGTCTAGCTCAAAGTGGTGTTTTCGAGTTTGACACCTAGGTACATCTGTGCCAGAGCCACCTCTACCTGCTCGTATCTAGACAGGGATGTATTTTCTTGGAAAAATCACAAAATCATTACATTACCAAAATTATAGGCAGTTCGTCTATACTAAACCTCAAAGTCAATCCTTGTGCTATGTGTTCTAATCATAGTTTATCTAAATCTAGTTTCCAGGGTTAATTATGAACTTCCTCTGATACCAACTGTAACGCCCCGACCCCATTTACCCAGAGTCGGTGCATTATTTTAATACATTGGCATGATTACAAGGAATCATGTCCAGAAGGACCGATTGGTTTAGTAGTTTTGGAAAATAGATTACATACATGAATGTTACATTACACTTTATAACATAAAAAACAACATAAATAATCCTTTATAAATGCCATTATTCCCTTAGCATAACCCTATATATCAATCACAATAAACTTTGTGGAATCCTGGGAAAAATAAAACATAGAAAGGGGTGAGTTCAAACACTCAATAAGGGTAAGAAATAGAGCGGAATATTACATAAATATTAAGAATGGTGAATAATTCAAACCCCATGCCTTTACCAATAATAAACATGAATACTTTTATGGAAGGAATATGAGATGAGTAAATAATTTCATAATAAATCATAATCATGAGTATTCTACTAATCGAATGACAACATGAACAATCAATACTTTTTTCATAATGAGATAATGTATAATGCTGAAGTTTAATTTCTGTGTCGTGGCCTCGTTCCATGACCTAGGGGCTAACTGTAACCGGACCCCAACCCATAGAGCCTCTGTAACCGGACTCCATCCCGGAGATCCTCTGTAACCGAACCCCAACCAGGAGAGCCTCTGTAACCAGACCCCAACCCAGAGAGCCTCTGTAACTGGACTCCATCCCAGAGGGTCTACTGTAATCGGACCCTAACCCAAAGGGCTTACATTTACCGATCCCCAACCCTAAACATACTAGTCTAATACATTCATCATAATAAAATGTTAAAATATAACTTAAACATTCATGTTAAAACTACCATACAAAATGTCAATACATTATCCATAAACCATTAATGGTATAAAAATAACACATCTACAGTCAAACATATCACAAAACATTCAATTCAATATGAAATATTTGTATCATAATAAATCATTTCCAAATATGCTTAAAATCCATTAAAGGATATTGACATGGATGAAAATGATCAGTAAAATTCTTTGAGAGAAATACCACTTTTTCGTGAAATCGTTAAAAATTCTCACAATTTATAAAGGTAGTCATTTAAAAGGGATTTCTGAATCAATGTGTATCATATGACTTTGTAACTTTTTAAAAGAATTATCATTTCAAAACATTAATGTCCATATAAATAAATAATTAAAACCATTTTGAAAACATGGTCATAAATAAGAATTATTTAGAAGAAAAAATATTTATACCATTTAAAATGAGGATCTAGTTAAAGTTTCCCTTAAAATATTCCTTTTGAAAATATTTTTATGAAACATGAATGTAGATAATAAGAGGTCCCAGTAAATACTCATGTAAAAGCAACCTCAGATAATGAAGATATTATAGAATTAACCCTCACCTCATTGTAATCAATTGAGTCATATCAATAATAGTCAATAACAACCAAATGAATCACAATATATCAGGAATATAAAGAGGATAATAATAATATATATCAAATGTAAGTATACAGTACACCACATGAAACAAATAAGTGGTGAATAATGGAAATATCATGGAATTAAAAGTGAGATAAGAAACCCCTTACCTCATGTCGGACTTGACCCATTCGTTCTTTAATATAATTTAATTTGGGTAACTTCATTTGGTTTGAACCAAAAAGACTTCTTGAAGTGCCTTCTGCATAAGGTAAGGCATCTAGAATAAGTAGAGGGATGTAGAGAGCTTAATTTGGTAGAGTTTTGATGAGCCTAAAGGATTGAGAGGTGTGAGTAATTGGTTAGAATTTGTCTCCTTTTATAAGGGGGGAGGGGCTCTTTAGGAAGCTGTAAAAATATTATTTTATTATATAATGATATTCTGTTTCTAAAGGTCAAATAAATCATTAGGGTATAAAATAGGATGACTCATGGTCGAAATAAAATCATCTAATAAGAATTGGACATGTTTTGGACATTATTTTACTATTTATAATCTAATTTATTTAAATCATTTATTAATGAGGTAAATACTGCATCATTATTGTGTCATAAATAATTAAATTTATTCGATGTCTAAAAATTATATAAAAAATCTACCATGACGTAGGAAATCTGTTTAGCTTTCCATTTAATATTTAGAGTCAAAAATATTACTTATATAATACCGTATAAAAATTAATTACTAAAAGATATTTTTTTATGTTAATTGTGCCTTTACATTAAATTAATAAATCTAAAGTGTCATTATCATTCATAAGTTGCTCCAGGGGGTCCCAAAATACACCCATGGATGCCGACAGTCGGCCATTACTCATCAAATAATTTTAAGACATGTTTTAAGGTAATTTGGAATTATTACAATATTCTTTTTACCTTGAATTACTCTATTTTCCTTTAATCGTGGTAAATAAAAGTCAAAAGTGACTATTCAAAAAAAATTATTTTCATCTTATTGAACAACATTTTACTTACTGAGGATAACCGTGTCTCCCAGATTTTTGAAATTCAACTCACAGAAGAGGTAAAATAAATTTTTATGCAAATTTGCAAATACTTCTAAGAGGTGGGTAAAAGACGGTAAAAAGTTCAATAAAATTTTTATATATCTAAACTTATTATAAAATGACTCCAATGATTTATTTTGAACATATATAGGTATTATGTATCTATTTTGACCTAAAATAAATTAAAATAAAACAAATAATTATTCAAATAAAAAGTCGGTTTTAACCAATAACTCAGTGTTTTTCACTATTCATCAAAAATTGATGTTTCTCAGAAAAATACCAAAAATTCAGACTAAGACATATTTGATATTCCAAATTCAAAAATGATGTCTATTTTACCAAATTCAAAACAAATAAGTTTAATTAATTAATTTAAAATTATGTCTCGTTGTCAAAACAAATTGCGTGTTTTTAAGTAACAATATCTATCAAACGATTGACACTTGTTTACGACCAATTTCAAAGTGAAATTAATTATAATGACCTAAATTGTATTAAATGATAAAAATATAATCCAATTATACTTCAAAACCAATCAAATTTATAATTTAACACTACAAATTATTTCGATTAAAAAAGTTGCCTTTAATTAAAAATTAGTATTTTTCACTATTCACCAAAATATGAAAGTTATCAGAAAAATACCAAAAATTTATCAAAACTAAATTATTATCTACCAATTATAAAGAAGAAGTTTATTCTGTAAAATTGAATATATAAAAGTGTCAAATTTTGGATTTAAAGAGGGTTCTTCCTCAATATGCGGTAAAATTTCATTTTCTGAAAAATACTTCATTTTTCTGCAAAATTCAATTTGGTCTTATATTATGTCTAAAAAACACATAATATTGATGTTAAAATTATAAGGAGTATATTAAATTCAAATTTCAGTTAATACTATTCATAACCTCTTTTGAACGGCTAGATTGGTAATTCGTGTTGCGCTTGAACTCGGTATTGCATGTAGTCCAAGTTATTGAATTACATTGATGAAATAACGTACTATAAAATCCCAGGGTGTTACACCCTTATTTCTAAATCGTATAACACCCTTCCATGAAGATAACTTTATGAAAACATGATCTCCTACTAGAAATTCCAAATCCTTCCTCCGATTATCAGCATAGCTCTTTTTTTACTTTGAGCTACTTTGATGTGGGTTTGGATAATCTTCACCTTTTCCATTTTTTCCTCAACAAGTTTTGGGCCTGCGAGTTTTCATTCACCAACATCATCCCAACAAGTTGGTCTGCGACATCTCTTTCTATATAACGCTTCATATAGTGCCATATAAATACTTGAATGGAAGCTATTGTTAATGGAAAATTATACTATAGGTAAATACTAATCACATATACCTAGAAAGTCAAGTGAGCAAGATCAAAACATGTCATCAAAGGTTTGAATAGTCTATTCCGATTGTCCATCTGTTTGAGGGTGGTAGGCAGTTCTTAAATGAAGTTCAGTATCCAAGGCCTTCTGAATACTTTTCCAGAATCTTGATGTAAAATGGGGATCACAATCAGAAATAATCGATAGGGGTATACCTTGGAGTCATAAAACTTCATTAATATATATTCTTTCCAGACATACATGTTGTAAATCTTCTCTTATAGAAAGAAAATGTGCTGACTTTGTAAGACAATCAACAATGACCCATAATTCCTCATTCCTGCTAGGATTCTTTGGTAGCCGCATGACAAAGTCCATCATAATATTATCCCACTTCTAATCTGCTACGGGAAGAGGTTTCATGGATCCTCTACACTATTTTCTTCCAAATATCACTTGTTTAAAAACCATACATCTTGACACAAAATCAGAAATCTCCCTGTTCATGTTGTCCCACCAAAAATGTTCCTTCAAATCACTATACATTTTGGTTCTCCCAGGGTCTATAGAGAAATTGGCGCTATGAGAATCATCAAACAATCCCCTTTTTCGATCAGGTATGTTAGGAACACAAACTATCTTCCCAAATTTCAAAATTCTATCTTCATATATGAAGTTACTCAATCTCCCATCATTCATAGATTTAATCATTTTTTGAAACTCCTTATCATCGGTCTGAGAATTCTTTATCCTTTACTAGATCCATGAACATAGGATCCCACTCCACTCTAATATTGTTCAAAACTCCATGATCCTTTCTAGTCAAAGCAACTACCACCTTGTTTTCCTTCCTCGGGTGGTAGTGTATAGTGCAATTATAATCGTTGAGTTGTTTAAGTCATCGTCTTTTCCTCATGTTGAGTCCTTCTATGATAAAATATACTTAAAAATCTTGTGATCAGTATATATCTCACATTTTTAACCATAGAGATTGTGTCTCAATGTCTTCAAAGTAAATAATACAGTTTCTAACTAACGATCAGGAGTGGGATAGTTTTGTTCATGTATTTTTAGCTGTCGTGATGCATGGGAAATAACTCTACCATTTTGAATAAGGAAAAAACCATGTCCTTTCTTTGAAGCATCACTATAAACAACAAACCCATCATTCCACAATGGTAGAGTCAATATAGGAGCATTGAATAATCTTATCTTTAGTTTTTCGAAAAATTCTTCACACTCTTTTGTCCAAACAAATTTAACCCCTTTACGTGTGAGCTTGGTTAATGGGTTAGTCGACTGGGAAAAATTCAAGACGAAACGTCGATAATAACCAACTAAACCAATAAAATTGTGTACCTCAATTATACTCATTAGTGATGGACATTCTTGGATTTCCTTGGTCTTTGAAGGATCAACAGCGATTCTATCCTTAGAGAAAATATGGCCAAGAAAATAAATCTCTTGAAACAAGAATTTACACTTTCTAAACTTCCCATATAATTCATTTCTTCTAACAGTCTTTAGAATAATGTGCAAGTGATTTTCTTGATCTTAGAAGATTTTGTAGTATACCAAGATATCATCAATAAATACCACTAAAAAGTCATCAAGATATTCCTTGAAAACTCAATTCATTGGATCCATGTAGATAGAGGGTGCATTATTCAATCCAAAAGACATTACTATAAACTCGTAATGCCCATACCTGGTTCAAAATAGTGTCATTGGTATTTCTTCCTCCTTTATGCACAAATGATGATATCCAGATCAAAGATCAATCTTTGTAAAATATTGAGCTCCATGAAGTTAATCAAAAAAATCATCAATGTGTGGTAGGGGATACTTGTTCTTTATTGTTATAGCATTGATCTCCCTATAGTCAATACACAACCTCATAGATCCATCTTTCTTCTTAACAAAAAGAATAGGGGCTCCCCATAGAGAAACACTAGGGAGAATAAATCACTTATTACTCAATTCTTCTAGTTTTTTATTTAGTTTACCTAATTCCACAGTGTCTATTCTATAAGGGTTCTTTGATATGGGCCTCGAAACAAGAATTAAATCAATAGAAACCCCAATTTCTCATTCTAGAGGATGTCCTGGTAAATCATATAGAAACACATCAATATTTTCTTACACGATAGTTATGTCCTCTATTTTAACATTACATTCCTCACTCATAGTTATTTCATTCTCTTCCTCCCAGATAATAGAATTTAGTAGAGCTATTGGGGGTGGATCTAGATAAGAATCTGATGGTGATGTTTCTGCTCTAAAAATAAGGTACTTTTATCATCATCAAAAATTGTAACCTCATTCTTCTTAGAGTAAATTTTTTCACTATGGTCTGAAATCCAATCCATACTGAGGATTATATCAAATTCAATCTTTGGTGTGATGAAGAGAAAAGCGGATAAAGAAAATTTATATGCCCTAATTGGAACTGATTCACAAAACATTGTTGCTATGATACTTATCGTAGGTGTTTTAAATGACAACTCTCTTGTTAAATCAAATAGGAAATATCTAATTTTATTAGAAAACTGGGAAGATATGAAACAATATTATGATCCAGAATCAAATAAAGCATTTTCTAAACTTGAGGAAACCATTAAATTACCTACCACCACAACTTTCGGAGCTTCATCCTCACCAGTAGTGATCGCATAAGTTTGGATTTGTTCCCTTGGACTTTTTTTAGGTCTGTTTCACAAACTCTTAGAACATTCATTTCCATAATTCCCCATTTCTTTTAAACTATAGTATTTAACATTAACATCCTCTTCCTTTCCCTTTCAATCACAAGCTTGGTGTCCTTTTTCACCACACTTGTAACACACTCGCATTCCCTTCAGGCAAGTACCATTGTGTTTCTTCCCACATTTACTTCAGGATGGATATTTAACTTTTCCCTTCCCCTTATTTCCATTTATAGAGTGTTCAGAAGATCTCTTCTTCTCTTTCTTTGCTTTAAAGTTGTAAGACTTCGAAAATTCCTTTTCTTTCTTGATAGCACAAGAGATAATATCTTCGTATGATGAGAAGGATTGTGAGAATAATGCTTGATGGAGAAATGTTTTTAATCCATCAAAGAATTAATCAATATTACTCCTTGGGTTACATATATAATCTTCCAAATTCCCTCCTAACCTTGTAAAGTTAGCCTCATACTTTGCGATGTTCTCATCCTCATTTTTCTTTAGACTTAGAAATTGTCTTTCCATATCTACTCGATGGTCATGAGGAAAGAATATTTCTAAGAAAATATATTTAAACTCCCTCCATTACATGTTTGATACTTCTCCATTTTACTTTGTGTTTTTGATTAATGACTACCATTTATCTGAATCTCTCGTGAGGTAATGAAATGTCATGACAACTTTTCCAATTTCTCTACTCCCCAAAGAATGAAATGTTTTCTCTAAGAAACTTATCCATTGATCATATACCAATGGATTTGTACTCCCATTGAATATTGGTGGTTGTTACCTCATGAAGAGGTCTAACATTGATCATCCAGGTTGTGGATCAGAGTGCTCCATATGGGTAAGGTTATTATTCAAAACCTGAGTGAGTTGTCCCAGTATGGTGATAATCTGATCCGCACTAGTTTCATCACCAGATCATCTATAATTATCTTTAGTATGATGGAAATCCCTACATGTATTACATATGTTGATACAGTTTCCATTCCTTCCAATAGGCATCATTTCTAAAAAATGGCATATAGTATACTAGTTTATAAATCGCAATACATAATTCCAAACTTGTAAAACACTTAACATAAATTGAACAGTTTATGGAAATAATCCATAATCATAAAAATGTTTTCTTTGAGGAGTTATATAATCATAAATTATTAAAAATGGTTTCTAAAGAAAATGTGAATTTTACAATGCATATCCCCTTGGAGTGTCGTAACCAAGACAACAGCAAGGCCTGTTTTCATGTACCAGGATACCTCGGGTCAAGCCTAAAACTCCTTGTCATATTTTTCACTCCTTGGTACATCTGTGCCAGAGCCATCTCTACCTTCTCGTATCTAGAAAGGGATTTATTTTATGTAAAATAAAAAAAATATCTATATTACCAATGTTGTAGGAAGTTCTTCTATACTAATACTCAAATTCTATCTTAGGATATTGTGTTCTAAAAAGAGTTTATCAAAATCTAACTTCCAAGGTTGGTAATAAACTTCCTCTATTACCAACTATAACACCCCGAACCTAGTTACCCAGAGATGGTTCATTATTACATAACATTGTTCTTATCACAAGGGATCAAATCCCAAAAGGCCGATCAGTTTAATTGCCTTTAAAGTACTAGATACAATAATAAGTTTTACACTACATTATAAAATGAAAGAAAAACAACATTGTCTCCATTGACCACATTCATATCCCTTAGACTATCCCTGCAGGTCAGTCATAATATACTTCTTTGCATCCTAGGAAAAATAAAACATAGAAATGGGTGATATCAGATGCTTAGTAAGGATAACAATATAGCGAAAAATTTCATAAATATTCATAAACATATACGGCAATGTATAAGACTAAAATTCAAGCCATTTAAACTTAAAATTCATCATAATATAGAAAAGATAAATCAAATACATCCATTTACTTATTCACATGGATATTTTTCTAGTCGAATAATCACACGTATTATCAATAGCCAATTTCATAATGATAGAATTCATAATGCCATACTTTATAACCACATATTCAAGGCCTCATGCCTAGACTACATATAAGATTTTGTCAAGGCCTTATTTCAAGACACTAGTTTGTCACATGAGACCTACTGATGCATCGAGGAGCTATAGCAGGCCCCACCTATCACTTACTAAGTTCAATGTATTCCTCATATGAAGAGGTTTAAACATAGAATAAAAATTCTTATTAAAAATAGCATATGAAATGTAAATAATTTATCCATAAACCTTTAATTGATACAAAAATAACATATCCATTGTCAAACATATCACAAAACCTTCAATAAAATATGGGACATTGGTATCAAAATAAATCAACATCATACAAGTTTAAAATCCATCAATGGATGTTGACATAGATGAAATGAAAACTATTTGAAAGAAATACCTCTTTCAATTTTGAAACCATTTAAAAGTCACATAATTATAAAAGAAAACATTTACTTTGAAAATATTATTATAATCTTGTATGGGAAGCTTTGACGATGTTATAACGATAGAAAATATCCGCACCCGCCGAATAAGTTCAAAAAAGACATTTTTACCTTGATTTTGTCGAAAGGGTCATAATGTACCATGTTTGGAAAGCGACGAAAAGATTCCTTTCAAAACATATATGGTCTAATAAGGGTATAAATGAATTTAACCCAATGTCTTGTAAATAGTAAAAAAAATTGAATTACATTTTTAATAAAACATGGATGTGGCTGAAAAAAGAGGTCCCAGTTGATACTTACATATTTACAACCTCGGATAAGTAAAGAGATTATATAATTAACCCTTAAATTGTAGTTTTCCTTGGTTAAGGAAACATTAACCTCCTGTATATTTGTTAAATAATTGTTATTAAATTATTCAAGAATAATATATATAAATATGATATCATGTATGATCTTCTAATATTGCTTTCTCAATAATATTTTAGTATTGTCATTGTTTCAGATGTTAACTGATTCATTTTCCTTTATATGCTTGGTTTTGTAAGCCATATTTGTTATGGATACAAAATATTTCATTCATATCCAAAATGATATTTTGTTCCCAAAAATGGTTTTTAATCATAAAATGAAAATTATTCTTGAATGAATATGACGGGGAATGAATTTCATCGCGTTTGTGGGGACGATAATCTGTATGTACGCACCAGCGACAATATCATTATATTGATTTCCAAATCATATGTAATTGGATGTTATATCATATATACATAATAATTAACATGTTATATTTATTATTTACATCAGTTTTACTCATTATTATACCCATCCAAATAATGAAGTGTTGGAATAACAAACTATACAACAACGTGGAGACGGTAAGCAGTACGTACATGTGTATGGTGAATTTATCATTTATAGGATGGATAGAATAACAAATATGGTTGTACCATATTTATAATAAAATCACAGTATGTATTAGGTACTAGATTTATTATTTTCATATGGAAACAATAAAGAAAGTGGAAGTGTAGAACTAAATGAACATGAAATATGGTGGTGGAATTATTACCTATTCTTCGGGTGTTTCCTATTGAGTTGATCAAAAGGGCTCCTTATGTTGGATTTATGATCTAATTAAGGCCTATAAGTTGAATTTAGGGAAGTTGAAAAGATATTTGGGTTGGGTTTGGCCAAGAAAAATGGCCTTTGATGTGTGAAATTAAGAGAAGGGGATGTACCCTTTTATAAGAGAGGTGAGGGTCACTTTTGGAAAAGATTGAAATATTCTTTTACAATAAAATCATTTATGGTTTCTCAAATGATTCAGACTTGGAGTTTTTTCATAAAACATTTCGTATGGAGTCATATCTGTGTTTGGTCTATAGAAACATCGGTTCTGAATATACACCGCAGTGCTCATGGCTCGCCTCCAATAATAATGAGAAAGACTATGTTCAAGTAAGATAGTTCTTCCCATTTCCACCAGACTTCGATTCCTCCTTTCAGCAACCCCATTTTGTTGAGCTATGTATGGTGAACTGAACTCATGCCGAATTACATGTTTCTCAAGGTAACATTTAAACTCTTCATTTTTATACTCTCCACCATTATCAGTTCTCAACTTCTTCACTGAGTACTCACATTCTTTCTTTGCTTTCCTCCTAAAACTCTTAAACATTTTCAGAGCCTCTGACTTATGTCTCATGTACATAACACAAGTAATGCGAGTAAAGTCATCAATTAAAGTAATGAAGTACTTATCTCCATTTGTTGATTTCTTTCTCATTGGTCCACATATATCAGAATGTATGAGTTCCAAGGGTTGTTTTGAAAGAATTTATACTTTCTTATGAAAGGAGTTTGCAATCTTCCCTTTTTCACAAATAGTGCACCCACAATCTCTTATTCTTGATAAATCAGGAATATCTCGGACACTGTCACGTGTTGATAGCATGCACATATTCCTCTGACACATATGCCCCAACCTTTTATTCCATAAATGATTTTAATCTGATACACCCATGTAACAAGAGTTCTGCACTTCACCAACTTGGAATAAATTCCCTCTTGTACGTTGGCCCCTTGTAACTATGTTTCCATCATTTTCACTTTTCATAACAAATCCATCTTTTCTAAAGATCACTTTGTTTCCCTCATCACAGATTTGTGACACACTAAGAAGGTTATGTTTCTGCCCATCAACATATAGTTTTTTTCTGGATTTCATCTTTTCTTTTACAATGATGGCCGATCCAACACCTTTGATCCTTATAGATTCATCATTTCCAAATTTCACAGTTCCTTCTTTAAATTATTTCACATTCTTCAGCATCTTTAAGTCTCCTGAAATATTAGATGAACATCCACTATCAAGAATCCATGTACGTTCTCCTTTTGTAGCTTTCAAAGCAGTTTCAATAACAAGTTCTTTTTGTTCTTCCTTTTTCTTCACTTTATGTTGTGCTTCTTCCAATTTCCTAGACAAATCAATGTGTTCTGGCAAGAGAACCAGGCATTATTTCTTTTCAGACTTATCAGACTTGTCCCTTTTGTATTTTAAAAACTCTGTCTTCTGAGGATTATTAACAAACTATTGTTGCTCTGGTAACACACTAAGGCATCCCTTAGCAAGATGTCCAGGTTGATCACATCTTTCAAAATAAGTTTCCAGTGTTTGGAATCTATTCTCAACTTTCACACCAGTCCTCTCAGATATCTTTTGAAACTTATTTGGAGACATTATATTTTGAAAGGCTTGACTCCCCCTCAATCCTTGTCTTTCAAAAAATTTGGAATAGTTTTAATGTTGTTGGTTGAACCAACACATACTTTCCATGTGTCTGAATCCACCACAATAACAGCAGTAACCATAGAAAGAATATTTTCCTCTGAAACTTTTATACTGACCGGAGTTTTGAACACGCTTCTCAAAAACATTCATGTTTTCATTTGTAACTCTCTTCTTCATATCAGATTCATCAGTACTAGAAGTATTAGATGTTTTTCTTTAATCAAGATTTTTATACACTTCTGATTTTTCTGCATTGCTGATTTTGGCCACATGCTTGGTCTTTCCATCCTTGTTCTTATCAGAACCAGTTTTGTCTTTCATTTCAACCTTTGAAGGTAACTTTTGTAGATCCTTGTTTGGTTCATTCTTACTGGAACATTTTCCAAATTCTGAGAAAGAATTGTTGGAACTGATATTGATTTCTTTATCTTTATGCAGTTTTTGTTGGAAAAGTTCCAACTCTTCTTCTTTTGCCTTCATCTTCACTTCAAGATGATCATTACGATTCATTGTATTCTCAAGATAATTTTTAAGATCATCAATCTCCTTTTCCATCTTGGTTTTCTCATCAGTAAAACCTTCTTGATTGTTTAATGGGGAATTTTCATTTATCAACTTCCTGTTTTCTTTCTCAAGCTTTCTGATCTTCCTCAAACATTCATTCATCTCTTCTTTCAGATACTGTTCAGGTTGAGTCTCTTCTTCTTCAGTACTACTACTCTCATAATCATCATTATTCACTGTTGCAAAAAAGGTACTCTCTCTATCTTTCTCAGTAGCATATTTTTCTGATTCAGTCTCACTATCATCATCTTCTTCATCTTTTGACAAAAAGATTCTTCTTTTTGATTTAAAGAACTTTTTATTCTGACCTCTACCAGAATATTTATCTTTTTGACCCTATTTCTTCCATGACCTTCTTGGTCCTCTATCTTCTTCATCACTGATGTCATCTTTCCCTTTTTGAAGGCAATTATCCGCAAAGTGGCCAACTAATCCACATTAAAAACATTTCAAATGAAGTTTCCCTTTGTATTTCCCTATGCCTCTTTTATCATTTTTAGAAAACAAGGATAGAATTTCATTAAAATTTTGACATACCTCATTTTCTGAGTCTGATTCACCAGCTTCTTGATTAATAAAAATTTTCTTCGACTTCTCTTTATTTTCTATCTTGAAATACATTTCTCTATCAGATTTTGCTTTGATCTTCATGGTCTTCTCTCTTATCATCTCATAAGTGATGAGAGTAATGTGCAAATCCTCAAGAGATATTGTTTACGGGTCCTTGTCTTCAAGTGATGAAACTTTAGCATCAAATTTGTCAGGACGAATTCTCAGGATATTTTCAACAATTGTAGCATCTTCTAACTTTTCACCAAGACATCTGATCGTAATGACAATTTCATTAACCCTGGTAAAGAATTCCCAAACAGATTCAGAATCTCCCATTTTCAAGTCTTCATACTTCAGCCTCCATATTTATTTTTTTTTCTTCTTCACTTTTGTATTTCCTTCATAGATATTCTTTAGCTTATCCCAGATGCCTTTAGATGTAGCGACACCTTTCAATCATAAAAAATCACTCTCATAAAGTGATGAGAGTAATTCATTTTTAGCTCTTCCATCATTCTCATGATTCTTCTTATAGACAGGAGTAAGAGGGACCTTGTCATCAATAGCAGGAAATCCATCTGTTGTAGTTTCAAGAACTTCATATCCAAGAGACATAATATACGGCATCATTATGTCCTTCAATATGTGATAGTTCGATCCCTCGAAAATTGGAATCCCCTTATTGTTCACACAATTTAGATTCTCCATCACAACTTCTCCACAAACACTTCAGCAAAGAATAAATGAAGGAACCTATGCTCTGATACCAATTGAAGTTCCCAGTCAAGATCTAATTATCACTAAGGGGGGAGGGGTGAATCAGTGATATCTTTTTCTTTTTAAGTTTCCCCTTTCTGAAACAACCTTCGCCTCCTATTAAATAGTTTATTCCCTGCTGAACACACACAACCACAGGAACACAAGATTTACAAGGTTCACTACTCAACAAGAGTAGCTACGTCCTTGGTATGGTACGGAATCAATCCAGTGCCACACAGTCCACTAGAAAACAATCCTTTGATGTGGAATACGAGGAGTATGATATACCCTTACACTCGTGCAGCACTTTGAAAACAATCCAATAGTGTGTGTTCTCCCTCTTAGCACAAATAGGGTAACACAATGTTTCAGTGCTTCTTTACAATTGAACAGATGTATTCTCTGAAGTACAAATCTTCACTTTCTTACCCAGAAGCCGGTAAGAACTATCTTACGCACAACCGAATATGTGCGAAGACCCCAAATCATTCACGCATCCTTTAGGGTGTCTTGCGCACAATTCAAATGGCTTGAGCATAAAATTCCCTTTTAGCGCGAAAAAACTTTTTCGCACAACTTCCCTCTTTCCGCACACCATTTCACATTTCGCGCAGCTTCCCAATTTTTCGCGCAACATTATTTATTTCGTGAAAACCTATTTTCTTCACGCAACTTACATAGCGTAAGATTTTACGCGCACCAAAACTCGTAATTTCTTATAAGTGTCTATCATCTACAAATGAGGAGGGTTAGCCTCATATTTATAGGCATTTTGGACCCCGCGCGAAAAACACTAATCCGCGCGTAAAACCTCCTTCATGCGCATAAAAACTCTTTTATGCAACTTCATATTTTGCGCCATGCTTCAATATTTCACACACCTCATGCCTTTTCCATTTTTCATCCTTCTAAGCATGAAACACCAATTGCACGCAAAATTCCACACCACGTTCCATATTGCGCGCAAACCCAATCTTTCCCGCGACATCATATTTCGCGCACTCCTCCAATCTTTCGCGCAGTTCATGCCTTTACCAATTTTCAAGCTTCTAATCTCAAAACACCTTTTTCACGAAGACTTAATTCTTCTATTTCGCAGAACCTTCCTTTTTCGTGTAGCCCGCTGATATTTCACGCATCCCGCTACTATTTCACGCACCGCTTTATTTTTTCACGCAACCTGCCTAAATTTATGCGCACTCCAAGCCTTTGTAATTTTTCAATGTTCTGACCTTGAATAACTCCTTGCACATGAAAATATAAACCATCATCAATTTTGCGTGCAACATCCATTTCCAAGCACATTTCTTCATCTCCCGATTTTATGGCCCTAAAATTTGGCAAACACTGGAAAATGGCACCACCTTAAACTGTGCTTTTCTACCGCCCCTAGATTGTCCATTGCTTTTTCATTTTCTCTCTTCACTTCTTCTCATAACCATTCTTATTCTTTTATCACGAATTCCACTATCGTGATATTCATCTTTTGAAAGACAAGATCTAGCATCGTCAGAGTCACAATGGAATGTACATAAACTTCCCTATCTTCCAGTTGCATCACTCCTTCCAATCAAAACTGTATATGACTGGCATCATCATTTCTCCCCATTTCCATCATAAGGCTTGCATCACAAGTTTTCATGACTTATGATATTTGAGAAATACATATCAGTAAAGAATTTTCTGGTTTGTGATCCTTCTACAAAGTGAATTGATTTATCTTCTTTGACAACATAATACAACACTCTGCAAAGGCTAACTCTTCAAACTTCCTTCTCCATGCAACTTGGTCCCAACAATTATTCAAATATTTATCATACAAGAAGATGAGGTGGGAGGATATGCTTCTAAACAAGGAGTGTTTTGCTCGAGATCTTTCTAGGGTAAGGTGGATGAATGAGGGTGACAAAAATACTAACCTTTTACATGCTTGTATAAGGGAAAAGAAACAATGGACTAATTTCAACATTTTACTTGAGTATGGGTCCTACATGAATGATAGAGTTATAGTTGGGAATATGGAACTCTCATTCTTTTAGGACCACCTCACAGGCAAGAACCCGGGAATGGCCAGTGGGTATCCTAGTGGCAACAAAGAACTATGGGGGGTGATCCCAACAACAGTGACTATCCTAGACAATTCGGGCCTATAGGTGATTCCTAATGAGGAATAAATTTACATGGCTATACAGAAAGTCAACCTAGAGAGTGCACTTGGCCCTGATAATTTTCCTGACTCATTTTATAGGGGGAGTGATTTATAGTCAGGAAGGATATTATTGATGTAGTGAAGGGTTTTTTCGATGATGGATCCTTCCTTTAGTTTCTAGTTCCATGAATCTATTTCATATACCCAAGGTTAACGACCCCTCTTCATTTACTCGCTATCGACAAGTGAGCCTATGCAACTTCCCTTACAAGATTATAGCAAGCATTATCAATCAGAGATTGTCCAAGCATCTTCTTGGATGGATCTATCTCAAGAAACATGGATTCTTGAAGGGTCGTTCTATATAGGGTGAAATAGTTCTTACCCAAGAGATGGTAAGGGACATCGACACAAAAACACATGGATATTATATGGTGATCAAATTGGATATGAAAAAATCATACGACATTCTTGAATGGGGTTTCATAAAAAGAGTCCTCACGGTGATGGGGTTTTTTTCTAGGGTAGTGGATATTACCTCTTGAAGCATATGTCCCTTGTGGATAGCGGTATCTTTTATGGGGAGGACCCATGGATTCTTCAATGCTACCAGAGGACTTCATCAGGAAGGCCAGTTATCTCTATAATTATTCATCCTGGACTAGGATACTCTCAGCACACTCATTAACCTTGGCATACATCAACGAGTAATCCCCCCTTATAGGAGGAAGTAGAACATCTCTTGGATCTGCTCCCTGATGTTCGCAGACGAAACAATAATATTCATCAATGGTGGGTAGAGCTCTGTTAGGGATATCAAGAATGTTCTGGGGGATTATTGTTTCTGCAGTTGATAGGTCATTAGAAAATCGAAGAGTAGTATCTTCATCACCCACAAGAGCTCTTCTAGGCGGGCATCCTCCCTGTGCAATCTCCTGAACATGTGACGGGGATCATTCTTGATGGAGTACTTGGTAACATAAATATCTTTAGGTACACTTTACATGTGTGATTTTGATCACATTTTTAGTAGGATAACAAGTCATTTTCATAACTAGAAAACTAGTTTATTTCTTTTGGGGGCCATATAGACTTGGTTAACAGCATGCTTTCTGTGATTCGTATTCATGATCTGGCCTCCACAAATGTTCTGAAAGGATTTATCAACACTATCGACATGGTTTTATGAAACTTTTTTTGGGATGAAAAAACATAAGGTAAGAGACTTTGGGTCTCATGGGGAAGGATAGAGATACTCATCCATGATGGTGGGATCAATGTTAGGATTATTCATAGTACTCTCCATGGAATACATACCAATATTGCATGGGAAATCATTAACGATTGTAGTTTCAAGGGACAGAACCAATCTCATATCTGTGGAAGTAGTGTGGAGGATATTTGTGGGTATGCTTCTCCCCTATGGTAGAAAATTTATCCTATGGTCCAAACACTTCAATAAATATCTACATTGATAGTTGGCACTGTGGAAATTATTTTCACACATAAGAATTGGGAAGGCTCTATTTATGCCTTACCAGGATATCTGGCTCCTCTGATTACAGTAAGGGAGGTTAAGAAAGACCACATAATCAACAAGGCTGTTTTAGACAAGGACTATGAGGCTCTAATTGAGTCCATTGAGATAATTTCGGAACTATATATATGAGTGTTTACACCTTCATCTTCTGGGGGTTTTCCCCATGAAATTTTCATAGGTTGATCTCCCGAAAAGACCACTAGGACCAGTGGACTAAAAAGGTCTGGTTCCATAAGATCCCTATGAAGTTCCATTTCTTTATATGGTACATCAGAAACATTTCTCCCACTACAGATGAGAACATCAATAAACTGGGGATCAATATGGCCTCTGAGTGTCACTGTTGTAGTAATAGGCAGGAGGAGAGCACTGATAACATGTTCTTCAAAGGTTAATGGGATCATGCAGTTTGGTTCTTAAAAGGAGGAAACACGGTTTTCTCATCTCGAGAGCAAAACAACTTAACCTTCTCAGATAGGTGGTTCCACGACATATTTGGAGTAGAGATGTAATGGTTGGCTCGAGCTGGGATATTCAATGTTGGGTGATGGTACATATGGAAAGCTAAAAATCATGAAAGGTTTAAAGGCACAGCTCCGATGACGAGGTATATTATTGTGAAGACCCTTTTTCTTTTGATTGATATAGTTGCACTCATTAAAGAGTGGCAGGAGGATACTTTTTTCATTTTCCAATCAGGAAGTGCATTTTCGGAACACCCTCCACTGGTCAGAATGTAGGGAAAATGTGTGGGTTAGCATCCTCCTGCCAATGGGTACAAATTGAACATTGGTGGGACCTGCTCGATTAGTGTGATGAAAGGTGGGGGTGTGGTTCATGGTACTAGGGTCAATGTGGTGATGGCCTTCACTTCATCATACGGTTATGGAACCTCCCCCTTGGTAGAGGCTAAAGCATTACTCATTGGGCTCTCTCTCTATATCCAGGAGAATCTTTCTATTTACCTAGTGGAGAGAGACTCCTTGATCCTTCATGATTCCATTTATGGTAAAGGCTCTATACCTTGTCCATATCCTACACTGTTAGGAAATTTCGAGCTCTCCTTCAACACAACATTCAAGTGACTCATACATGGCGCGAGGGGAATAAGGTTGGGGATTACATGGATTCTTTAGCAGACAAAAGATCAATCAATACATTATGTCCCTCTATTAACTGTTTGAAACTAGAAGGTTTCAGTTTTATTAGAGGGGATTCCCTTGGTCTGTACAATTTTATGTTTTCTTAATCTTAGGGTTAACTTTTTTTCCCCTTTGTTTAAGAATTTGACATACATGGATGGTGATATGTTTAGAATATAATCTTGTCTATAAAGTGTTTTGGTCATGTTGAAGTCTCATTATGGATTGAGAAGATACATATATAGTAGGAATAATATGTTTTAGTTCAAAAATACTTGGTTTTTTTTAGTTAATGGTTCTTATTCGTCATAATTATTCCAAATATACTATATATATTGGTCTTTGGTTTGTATTTACTAAATAATTTTATGTGTAAAATAATGTACTATCCTGTGTTTAATTATTAGGTCACTATATATGAAATAAATCCACTCATTATATTTCATGTATAACTATGATCATCATAAAATACCAACTCATTGTATTTCCATGACTATATCTTGATCCAATACTTGATAATATCTAATCTATTCATGGATGAGGCAATGATATCCCCTATTCATCTTAATTAACTTCACATAACAAATACATCACCATTATTTAATGTAAACTCTAATAATGTAACCATTGGATTCAATATTAATACCCATTGGGTTTTTTAATTATACTATTAATCAGTCACCTGTATTTAAAAAAATTTAAGAGATTACACTCCATTTTTATTTCATAAATCAATAATAGTTTATTATGGTAAATAGTTCATTTCATCTCTCTCCCGAAGATAATAAAAATAAAAATATCATACATTCTTTATTTTTTCTTCTCATTTACCCCTTCAGGATAAATAATGATTTTTGACTGAGTGAATTTACAACTTTATAAAATTCTCAATAAAAATCCCCTAAACCTACTGAGTGATAACACAATGTGGGAAAATGTATCTAAGTTAACAACTATAATATAATCTATTTCACCAATTGTATAGATAATTCCTCCATTTAAAAATGATCCTTTCTTGAGTATAATGAATTATACAGACTTTAAATTTCTAGAAAAGACTACCCCTAAATTCTTCATCTCCATCGTCAACTTTAGAATTGATATACATTATTGGATTTTCATTTTAATTTCTTTTACTATCTTTTTACATATATTCATATCCATTTTAAATCCAAGATTTATCATTCCATCTAGTGTACTCTACTTTCTTCTAATGAAATCACACCATGGATCATTTCTCTCCTCAAACACGCACTAGTCTCTATCAACTCAAAATTTTTACTTCACATGAATAATTTATAAGGGTTAATAAGAACATGAATACCAAACAAAAATGACACAACATAGATAATAAAGTTAAAATGTAAAACCATTCTAATTGTTTTAAATTATTAGTATCATGTATTGTGAGGATGCTTCATTAAACAGTGATGTTTTTCCACTATAACTCCATCAATATAGGGTATTAATGAAAATCGACAATAAGGTCCCAATTCTTAATATAATTCTCTATTTATATATTACCTCCATTAAATCAGTAGAATAAAATTTATTATTGATTTTAAATCCATTCCCCTTATACTATATTAGTTTTTAATTTTAAAATATTTTCACACATCCTTTGAAATTATTCTTTTAAGGCGTTAACATTTTATGATAGTTCCCCATAGTCTTATTTTAAATGGAGGAGTAATTACATGGAAGGGGTTTGATTAACCCTTTCCTATGAATTTATTACTTATATGCCTCTATAATCAATCTAAAATATGGAAACCTTTTTTCTAATTTGTTACATTTAACCCATATTTGAAATATAAATAGTCACCTACTAGGATATAGAAATATCATGAACTAAGGTAGAAGATGAATCTGAAAAAGAGTTCTTTCCATATTCCTTTTCCTATTAAAAATATTTATAGGGGTAAGATCCACTTACTTACATATATCCTACTAACATGTGGTTCTTGTAACTATATGCCTTTTCAAGTAAAAATAATCCTTATAATTTCTGATTTTCTTAACATTGTACACAGGGTAATCTCCCACAACATAATATATATTCTTCTTGAATATCCTCAAGTATATGAATGGGATTGTTCATGATGAACAAACCCGTTTCTTCAAACTTCTTTCCAATCCTTCCTTGTGGTTCTCTTTTAAGTAACACCATGTATACCCACTTTAATCCAAATATGTGTCAATGAACCCTCAATATTCCATGGATTGTAATCTATCTTAATTTTACACTAAATTATACATATTCTAATTTCCTCCCTATATGAATTTTCTTATCCTACAATATGGTTTATCTTCCACCAAATAACTCTTTCACCAATATTTTCATATTTACTTTTAGTTTTATTATTGTGGCCACTTATGTATTCTTCTTGTTTTTTCTATTCAATAAAAATTGTGACATCCTTGGAATTTTGCAAGCTTGGTTAGTATATTTTCAATATTACCACATTCCTTTGATCAAAATAGGAATCTTTTTTTCTCATCCTCTGTTTTTTTTTCCTAATGTAATTGTTATCGTAAAAACCTAGATATCCATGTATGGTAAAAAAATTATTTCCATTACTCTTTTTTGTCCTCCAACACCATTAATCTATTTTTCAAATTAATAGTTTATTTTATTCCATATTTTCTTAATTTTGTATATATAAATGGGGATTCTCTTTATAAAATTCTTATTACTACGCTTACCATGAAACCTCACCATATGACCATTTTTTCATTTATAAAACATCTCCAAATAAAAGAAAACCTAATTAAATCATGTATAAAATTAGATAGTGATGTAAATTTAATTTAATTTTGAGTAATTTTTCTTCTTGACATACATTTATGGTGTGTCCCACAAGTCCATTATAGTAAAAATTCAATTACAACCATCTTTGAGATCCTTTACCCTCTAATTTAACAAGAACCTTCTATTTTATAATCAATTTGCGATTTTAAAACTCTTATAAAACAAATATTTTTTTTTCTAATGATAAGTATCCTACACCCTTTTCTCCTTTAGATACATAAATTTATTTTAAATCTCCATTAAATTATTTTCCTATGATTTCATTCTAAGAATGTTTTGTTTTTCCATATTTTATACTCTCTCCAAGATATGATTTCATTGAGATAAAATTTATAGGGCCCTAAACACCCTAAAAGGGGAGGGGTGAATCAGGGTGCCAAAGTTTTCATCAAATGAGATGGATCATATCCCCACATTGGTAGGAACCTATTAATCTTGTCATATGGGATCATGTATTTTTCAAACAACACCTAGATGTATAAATAGACACATAACACATCCATCTTACTTGGTTCACCACTAAGGGAAATTCATATGAGAATACACCAATATTGTGACTATCTTACCAAACTCCACTAAGATTCACTGGGTATTTTGGATTAAAAATGTTTAGGCAATTTCACTTTATTCTAGTCAAACTTCATTTACAAGACTTTTAGGAATAGCACATAGCCTCCCTTAGATCACTTCCATCAACCCCCCCCCCCCATGCTCGCTAGATTAGGTGAATTCTTACTATATTGATCAAAATGAAGGTCACATCAATATATTTTAAATCTAAGTATTTTACCCTAATTATCATTACACTTTTATTTCACTTTAGTCCTAAATTAAAGTACTTTTAATCATCCTTCACAAATACTATATGTTCAACATTGTTGTTCGTGATGCTCCTAGCCTTTGTAAAATCCCCAAATTATTTCAAAGATACTCAATACTTCAGAAACCCAATAAATTTATCTAAGATCATTTTCTTCAGAAAGGTCCCATCCTTCGTAGAAATACAGACAATCATAAAGATCTTGATCTTTATGAAACTCCCTTTTAAAAATATCTTTCTTTCAATTATTTCGTAAACAGAATTTTCAGGATGATTTAACTCACTATGATTTACCAATTCAGGATGAGTTTTACTTTCATGAAATCATATTATTTCACCATTTTCTTAATTATCTATATACTTTAAATGTTTTCTTTGTATGCCTAGTTCTAGAAAATTTCTATTAATAAATATTCCAAACTCACCATGACTTTTTCGCAGACCTATTTCACTCATGTTCAAAAATTTATATTTCTGAATGAAGCATTATCGAAATTATTCTATTCATGGAAATTTTAGTATTAAAATTAAATTATTGGAATCCCATCGTGAGACATCCATTTTCATGAATCCTCTTTCATGAACCTTCGAACCATCATGACACAATATTCCTTCATGAAGCTCCACATGTTCGTGAAACCCATGACTTCAACATATTTTTAAAGAGTCTATTATATAAATCCATATTTCATGATCCTTACACCATCCTTTAATTTTTGAGCTCCAAAAAATTTTAAGACACTAGAAAATGATGAAACTTTCAACACTAAAGCATCAGGCACAAAAAAATACTTTCCCTCTAAATTCCTTGATCATCCCACTGTAGATTAAAAAATTCAAAATACACTCCATTTCCAATTGTAAAAATTCATAGTTATATTAATTCCTCATTTGGGATTGTTTCTGATCTATATATAAATTAAATTAAGTATCATACTTTATAATAAACCCTATAATCATGAAATAACTCATAAATAACTGTAAGTCAATATGATAAAATATAAGTGTAGAAAATAAGAGTTGAAGAAACAGAATTACAACCCTTGACCACCGAAAAATTCTGAAAATCTAAAATTAATTTAAAATAACTTACCTCCCCTTTGGGAAGTAAACCCAATGAAAAAATATTTTTACTTTTAATGCTCAATAAAAAATCCCCCTAGATTGTATCTCCCCCAAGGACTTGTATCACATCCATAAATAGATTAAAATACATAACAAATATCAGGAGAGGGGAAATGTTGTAACTTCCTCATGCACTGAGAGGAGGATAGACACTAATGTTCAACCAATGTTACATAAAAATATGCACTACTAATGGCTTGGTCATAATGTCATCAACATCCTGATTACTTCCAACATTATCCATTTTAATTACACATTGTTCAACATTTTCTCTAATGAAGTGATATATGATCTCATTATATATGGTATGGGAGTGTTCAATAGATTTTTTATAAGATTGATTGTGTTATCATTGTCATAATTTATAATCAATGACTATTTCACCTCATAACCAATATCAATAATTTTATTATTTATCCCCAATAACTGAGTACAAGCCTTTTTCACCAAGATATACTCTGATTCAATAATGCTAATATATGTTCATTCTTATTTCTTTCTCAATCATCACACATATTAGTTTCCAATGAATAATGAACAAACACTTGTGGGATTTTGATCCACCACATCTCAAACATATTCCGCATCAAAAAATAATGATAATTAATTATATAATCCTTCTAAAAACTATAATCAAAATTTGAGAGTACCTTGAGTATACATATTGATTCATTTAACTACTACAAATTCTCTTACTTTGGGTTAATTTGAAAGTGAGCCACTAAAAATATTTCATATATGATATATTCCTATGTTGTATTAAAATTTAATAAGATTATAATGGTCCTTATATATAATGTGGGACCCACATATTTCACATCCCTATGATTTCCATGTTTTTTTCCAAATCAAATTGAAGCTAACATTAAATTGAAGTAATGGAAACTGAATTTTTACATTACCTCTCTTTCATACTTTTCCATGTCAATGAAGGTTTATTCCTTCTTTTGAATCACTCGTGGACTCAAAAGGAATTTTATCTCACCAATCATTGACATTTTGAATTATGAATTAATTTGATTAGAAAATTTGTTCAACTATCTCTACATACATCAACATAATATAATAACATCCACATAGAGAAGCACAATAAAGTTATCACCTTGGAAATTGTTTACATAGATATTATGGTTGAAACCTCCTATGATAAATTGTAGATTATTAATAGAATAATATAGTCAAGAATAAACTCGTTGTGGTGCGTGTATAATACCATAAAGACCATTCATTAACCTAGAAACTATTGTTTTGTCATTTACAACCAGAAAACATTATTATTGTTCATTGTAGACTTATTATTCATCAACACCATTTAAGAACACATATTCAACATCCACATGATAAACATTATACATTATTATAATTTTCATGGCAAGGGTATCCAAATCAACTCCAGTCGAGAAATGAGAGAAAATTTATATTCAACATCAATGACTTAAATCAATGTATATCCTTTACACACCAATATAACATTTTTTATGATAATGATTCCTAACTTGTCAAATTTTTTTGATGATCCTATTTGATCCACTAACATTATTAATATATAGTCTCTAAATAGGATCACATGTATGGTTCTTATCAATATGATTCATTTAATCATTCATGGCCTTAATTCATGATTCATGCCTTGTTGATTCTTAAAACAAGGTTGGATCCACAATTGATAGGAGGGCATAATGTGCTTCATTCCTCATTATCATTGATAGTGTAGGTGCGTTGAAATCCCCAGTGATGTTGGATTGATCACCTGTGAGGTTTTTTTAGATTTTTGTCAGAACTTATTTTCTCGTGTGATTATACGTATAAATCGTTATCATTTTGAGATCCATGAATGTTTGGTAAGCCATCCACAATTTCTATATTTTAATATTTCCCCTTTCTAAATTCTTCTCAATCTTAAGATATATTTACATAAGTTACCCTTAAGTTATTTATGTCTTTCTCATTGTTGATCTTAAAATAATTTATCTATAAAATCTTAATAAATTGATTATTACAGAATATGTAGACTTTACTCATCATTGAATATCCAAAGAATATTCATTCATTTGTAGCATCACTATACATTTGTTTATTGCCTTCTAATTTTTGAATGAAGCATTTACTTTTAGAAACTATAGAATACATAAAATATTGATTCTTTCCATTCCATATCTCATATAGTGTTATTTACTATAATATAAACAGCCCTGTTCGATTTTGAGTTAACACTGTAACCTGAAAAACCTCTTTCCAATAAAAAATAGAAACACAACTCTCAATTATCATAGTGATGAACATATTATTCACCTATTGATTTATGCAATCAGTGACTCCATTTTTTCATGTTGTTCTCACAGAAGCACCTCATTATTGTATCCCATGTTTTTTAGGTAATTTTTAAATTCAATGGATTTGTATACTGCTCCATTTTCATATCATAATATTTTGATTGTGTGGTAAGTTTTATTATAAACTCTTTAAATATGTCTCTTCATGTATTCAAGAACTTATCATTTATGCTATGTAAACATCACCAATCCACTCTACATTAGTAATCAATAAATGCAATGAAGTAACACTCTCCATATGTTCTATCCATATTTATTGTACCACAAACATCTATGTAAATGAGATCAAGTAGATTATATTCCCCTTTGTTCTTTTAATGATCTTAATTCCATACCATCATTCCATTCATTCAAGCATCACTTTTATTTTCTTGGTCATTATTCAGATTTGTAATAATGAAAACAACCTTTAGCTTATATTTTTTTCCAAGACTTTTAATTAATGTGACCCAACCTCTAAGAGAACAAGTTGTTTTCCTCCTCTATTATTAAGAAATGAGGTTTTTATTTTCTATCTACTTGGTACATATTTCCATTTTATTATATCCTGTCATGAAATAATTACCTTTCTTTCCATTGATTGTGAACCCCTTATGATATAATTTCACTATGATTCCTGATTAAAAGAGTGTAATTAGAATAAAGAGACCAGGATTCAAACAATACATATAGAAAAATTTATTTTCATTAGTTAATCAGTTACTAATTATAAATTTTCACTTCCTTTGACCTTAAGGTACCATTATATCAAAATATCATAGTTCCATGAACCATTTTCATAAATTTTGTCAACAAATCTATATTTCATGTCATTTGGGATTAGCATACATTGTTCAAAATAAAAGTTATATTATTATCTATATCATAGGGAGTGATTTTTATAGGTTGGGTTTCTCAGTCATCTTCTTTTTTCCTTCGATGATTCACATGAATGAGTGGAGGAAAAATATGGCCACTCAAATATATTTTCAACATTCATGGGTTCATCATAATCATATTCTTCTTCTAGATCTAAATACCTATTTTCAAGGGTAATTCTACTTAGTCGATCTGTATTGAGTTTTTTTAGGGTTCTATTGCTATTGTTCCCACATTTCCTCAAGATGTAATGAAAAGACTTATATCCAAATTTAGAATAATGAATAAAAATATCCATAGAAATAATTTTTTATATATGATGAAGGATATGGTATCATTCTCATTTATTGATTTCTAGGTGCTTACCTATTAAAATGGATCCTTGGCTCTTTATAGTAAGACATGGTATGGCCTAGAATACCACATAATTGAAATTTCATAAGAGGAAATATCTTCTCACATCTATTCATCCACAATTACTATTCTATTATAAAGTTATTTGATCGATGCTTCTCTCTAAATACTAGAGGCTTTGTTTTCAACTGTCTTATTTTTTTGGTTCAAAGGTGTATCTATTAGGACATTAGGTTACTTTTTCATATGTCAAACTATCTCCATCCCTTTACTTTTTCTCATCTCGTTTCTAGCCTTTGATATTTTTGTATCACAAACAATTTTTCACATGAATTTAGATATTTGATCATTGAAGTCTTTCTATAATCCTTAAAAACCATGTTAATAACCTTCCAAAATCTCTCCATATGAAAATCTTCAAAACTATAATTTCCTCATTATTTCCCTTTATTCTGACCCCATTTTTAGTTACACCTTAATGTAATGACTTCTTATACAAGGACCTAATCTCTCATAGCATTTTCCTCTAGTCAGGATGTAAGGTCATTGATGAATTTTTTCTTGTCGTCAATCCAATGGTTAAACTCTACAACCTATTCCAATCTTTCAAAAGTTATTAAATTTTATTATTATTATCCTTCTAGTTGATAAATATATGATTCAAGATAATCTACATACTCTGATGATTCATTCAATAAGGGTCCCATATTTTTGTTTTTCTTTTTTTGAACTTAAATCTCAACAAGATCGCCTTCATTTTCCACCCTAAGATCTACAACATCATTCAAATATTTCTATTCAACTTTTATTGGAATTACTTTCACAATTTTATTCATCATGGAATCTTTAGTATCAGGTGAAAATATAGTTCCAAGTGGTGTAAAGTGCACAATCTTTTCTCATCTAACCATTCCAATTAATTCAATCGCTTTTGAGATAGTTCATCAGTAGATGACTAATCACAAATGGATACTCTGAGCGAAGGAAATTGAACTTCAATGGGCAAGATGGCTTCCATTACATATACCAGTGAATATGGAGTAGACCGAGTTGCAGTGCGGGTGGTAGTCTGTTAAGCCCATAAAGCATGAAAGAGTTTATTAGGCCATGACCTCTTATCTTTATCCACCATCTATTAAAGTATATTTGAAAGAGTAGTGTTAAAGGCTTCTATTTGGTCTTTTGCCACTGCATGATACCGAGATGAATGGTTGGATTTTATGTTGTATTCTTGATACAACTTATTCACCTCGGATGAATAGAAGTTGGTGCCATTGTCCGTTAATATGGTATGAGGGACACCAAATCTGGTAATGATGTTAGACTTGATGAAGCTAACAACTCATTTAGAACTGACTTCCTTGAGAGGTATTGCCTCTGCCCATTTGTAAAATAAGTCAGTAGCAGTAAGAATGTACTTAAACTGCTTGGCCGTAGCCGATGGGTAAGGTCCCACCACATCCATTCCCAATGTGGAAAATGGCCAGGATTATTTAGCTGTATGAAGCAAATCTGGAGGTTTCTGAGTGAAGTTTGCATGTACTTGTCATGAATGACACTTCTTTGTAAAATTGGCACAATCTTGTATCATTGATGTCCAAAAGTTTCCAAGCCTTCGAATCTGATCAGACAGTCTATGTCCAGACTGGTGGGTACCACAGACTCCTGCATGCACTTCTTTCATGACAGTCATTGTCTCTTCACCATCAATGCATCTGAAGAGAACTCCATCAAAACCACATTTGTGGAGAATGTTCTCTAAGTGATCTAGGCTATCATAAAGAGTAAAATTGACCACAAGTCGTCAGATTTGTTCTATCTAGGCTCTATCAGGTGGAAGTGTTCCATTTTGAAGGTATTATCTGATAGGTGACATCCATCATGTAGTATGACCATACAGTTCAGGAATGGGACTAATTTCATTAATTTCCTCAGTTCTGATTCAAACATAAGGTGAAATTGCACGACAGTGGGCAATACTGATGGTTGTCTCATCCCGATTTGGTTCTGCCATAGCTGTAGCTATATTAGCTAGTCCATCAGCTTGAGCATTTTGCGATCTCGGGGCATAAGAAAATGTCAGTTCCGAAGGGAATTCCACCATTAACTCTCTGACTTAATCATACAATGGGATTAGTTATTCTTTTCTGGTGGCATAATCCGCATTGACTTGTTTGATTACCGGGTCTGAATCACCTTTCACTTTTAAGTGATTCACTTGTTCTTGATGTGCTAATTCCATGCCTATGATGAGATCTTGGTATTCGGCTTCATTATTTGTACCACCTTCCCACAATAAGAAGGAATAAAGTAACACCACCTTTTCTGGAGAAATGAGCACAATTCCTAAGACAACTTTGTTGAATTTAGGATTTTCCATTTTCCTCCCTGTTGTACTTCTGGAAGCACCATCAAAATACATTTCTCATGCCTGAGGACTTTCATGAATAGAGAATACTTCCTCATCAGGGAGTTCAATATCTGAAGATGTGGCCTCCACTAAAGGGTGTTCAGCCAAGAAATCAGCCAGAGCTTTTCCCTTTATCTCCTTTTGAGACACATATTGAATGTTGAATTGCTGCAAAATAACTTTCCACCTTGACAGACATCCTGTAAGCATTGGACGACTAAGGTTGAATTTGAGTGGGTTATTGTGAGATACCAATTGGAGCTCGTTATGTTGCAGGTAGTGTCTCAACTTCTGAACTGCAAAGATTAATGCCAGGAAGCACTTATCAATACTTGAATACCGGGTTTCTGCTTCAATCATAGTTTGACTGAGATAGTAGAGGTTGTTTTCATTTCCATCATCATTCTTTTCAGCAAGAAATGCACTCAATGATCGCTCTAGAGCTGTCACGTAGAGGATAAGTGGTCTTCCTTAAACTGGTGGCATCTTTACCTGTGGATACAAGAGGTATTTCTTGAGAATATCGAATTATTATTTACATTCATTAGTCCACTGGTAAGTGACTCCCTTCTTCTTTAATTTGGTGAAGGGTAAACTTTTTCCTGCCAAATTGGTGACAAAATGCCGAATATAGGCTAACATTCCTTGAAGTCCCCCTAATTATTTCAAATTTTGAGGAGGTGACATACCAAGGATTGACTTGGTCTTCTTAGGATCGACTTCAGTACCATGATGGTGTACAAAAAAGCTGAGAAATTTTCCTGAGGTTACCCCAAAAGCACATTTCAAGGGGTTCATCTTCAAATTATGTTGTCGAAGCTTGCGGAATATGACTTCCAAATCAGCCAACTGATTAGACCGTTATTTGGATTTAACCACCAAATCGTCTACATAGTATTCAACAAACTTCCCTAAGAAGGGTTTGAGGATATGATTCATGGAACACTGATATGTTGCACCTGCATTCTTTAAGCCAAAAGGAATTAACAGGTAGCAAAACACACCATGGGGGGATCTGAAGGCTATAGATTCCTCGTCTTCTGGGGCCATTCGGATCTGTTTATATCCAGAATATCCATCCATGAAGGAAAGTGCTTCATATCCAGCTTTTTCATCAATTAAAATTTCGGTAATCGGAACTGGTAATTCATCCTTAGGACAATGTCGATTAAGATCTATCAAATCGATGCATACTCTAATTTGTCCATTCTTCTTCTTTACAGAGACAATATTAGCCAACCACTTGGGATATTGAACTTGTCTGACGAAGTTAGCTTTGATAAGATTATCCACTTCAGCCTCAATTTTGGAAGCATAAGTTGGGTGTGTTTTTCTTGCGGCTTTCTTAAATCCTCGATGTTCTTCTGGTAAACCCAAATGACGAGTAGCAACATCAGCATCAAGCCCAGGAATTTCTATATAGTTCCAAGAAAATATATCTCTATTTTTCTGTGGAAAATAAATATACATCTCTTTCTCTTCAAGAGTCATGGTCGCACTGATTAAAGTGGGGCGTGGATCTTCTTTTGTACCGAGATTTATTTCTCTGAGTTCATACACAATGGTAGAGATACCCTCTTCAAATCCTGGAGGAGCATCTCTGAGATCTTCCTCTTCTTCTTCATCATGTGTTATTTCTTCCATTTCTACTTGCATAGTAGATGACAAAATAGAATTTTCATGATCAGAAGAGATGTCACAATTTTCACATCCTAAAGAAGAAGCTTCCATTTCCAACACGATTGATGATGAAGGGTCTTCTTTGGGTATTAAAGAGGATATGATGGATTGAAAATCGACATCATTGTTCACCTCTGATGTTTCTATAACTTATTCTGGCCTAATTGGCGAAGTAAAGACTTGTTGGGTTTCAGTAGATGAAATGAAGACGTCACCATCTTTGCTTTCATCACTCCTTGGTGGGTTACCAATTTCCCCCATGTTGTCTGGCTTGATTGTCGTAATTGACATTATGGATCTTTCCATAAGAGTATTTTGATTAGGGTCTATCTTTTCAATTTGACTGATAGGAAACACATAATGTGTACTCCCATGTGTAAATGGATTTACTTGAATCTTCACCAAACCATATGAAGCATTAACTTTGGTAATCTCCTTTGTTATGGATTTCTCCCATCCCTTCGTGTGATAGAATTCCGCCTCAATTTATTGAGACTCACATGTCTTGAACGGGGCATTATCACCATAAAATGTCACAACTTCACCATCAAAACAATATTTGATGCATTGATTTTATGATAAAGGGATAGCCGCATGATGATGTAGCCAGGGTCTTCCAAGCAAGATGTTGAAGGCTGAGTCTTGATAAACAACCATGAAATCTGAATTGGACACAAGATCTCCAAACTGAGTTCTGAGTGTAACTTCGCCCAGTGGTTCTTGTTCATTTTTATCATGTCCTTGTAACATCATGGTAGAAGGAGATAAATCTGATTTCATGAGGCCCAATCGACGAAGTGTACGAATGGGCATGAGGTTGACTCCTGAACCATTGTCAATTAAAGATCTTCAAACATCTACACCATTGACCATGCCAGATAAGTACAAAGGTCTAATATGCCCATGCACCAAATCATCTTCATCTTCATCAGTAAAAGATATTATTGGATGGCATTCAGCTGGATTATTCTCTATGTGATAGACTTCAGCTGTAGCAATTTCTGTTTCAAACACCTGAAAACTTGACAATGCCTCGATGAGTGCTTCCTAATGATCTTTTGATAGATTCAGAGCATTCATAATTGATAACTTGGCTGGTACATGGGACAAGTGTTTCAATACATCATACTTTTGATCCAGAGGTCTGTGTTTCCCTCTGGGAATATGTGGTTTAGCAGGTACCTTGGAAGCAGATGCTTTGGAATTTGATGCATCTTGTATCGGGATAGGAGTTGGCAATATCCCTAGTTTTCAAAGATTAGACCGATTAGATCCATTTACTTTTTCAGAGGAAGATGATAGAACCTTCAATCATTCTTCCAAAATAACTATGCCAGCACTGAATTTTCTATTGGTGGAAGAACTTGCTTGTTCTTACTGAGCTCGCTGAAGGGCTCTACCACGAGTTTCTGCTGCGTACACAGTTCTAGAAGGGGTAGAATTGGAGTAGTGTCTTCTGAAATATCCATGTCTTCCCCTATATCCTGAGCCTCTAGAACTTCCTCTGATTCCCCTATTTGATACAGGGAATTTAGGCTCATGGAAATCAAAACTGCGACTGGCATATGGATCTGTTAATTGAATTTTATTAACAGAACTGAAAATTAATTCTTCGTCTGATGAAGACTCTTCCTGATAATCTTAATTAGGTTGTGTCGTTTGGTGGTTTGGTGCTCGTGTCTTTGAAGTAGATGGCATGAAGTCTTCCAGAGTCAAATAAAACTTAGGCTTTGACACATACTCATCTTCTTCTGATTCTTTTTCTTTCTTTGAATCATGTCGTTTCTTTGAGGACTTTCCTTTTGATGAAGAGGGTTTTGCCGCAACATTCATGGAAGAAGACACAATCGGTTTCTTTAATTGTGTTCGCAAAATAGAATGAGTTCGTTTGATTGTCTTTCTGACCATCCAATCATCATACTTTTGTGCATTTTTTCTTTTGACTTCTTCCCATTCACCTTCCTCCCCTTGAAGTGTAGCAGTGACACATGCTACCTGGGCTGAAGAGCCTTTATGTTTAACTTTTACCGAGTCGACCATCTTTTTTAGGAGGTCTTTGAAGAAAAAACACTCCTGGATGAGATTCCCCAACATTTTATAAAAGGGTCAATAATTGGGACGGTCTTCAAATCCTTCCTTGTTTGGCCTCTTGGGCTTTGGCAGCTGAACCAAATTATTCTCTAGGGCCGAAATGAAGTAACCAGGAACTTGTTCATTTCAGAAAGAGTATGTTTTGATCTTCAAATCCTAAAATTGTATTCATCTTTGATCTCTTTGATCATCTGGATGAAACGGTCTTTGTTTTTGGTGCTCAGGAGGCGGAGCCCTTCGAGAAGATGAAGGTTTTGAATTAAAAATAGGTATAGGTGCTTGTTTAAGCATAATTTTAGCAGTTTATGCTTTAGCCATTCTCCTTCCTGGAGCTGACGGAATTACATGAGATTTAGCCTTAGCCTGTATAAGGGAATCATCAATCTGCTGAGCGATTGAAGAAAGGTCTAGAAACCCTCCTGTGTATTTCACAGGGATTAACGGCGTTTGTAATTAGTCACGCATATTTTCCACACAGATTGGCAAAAATTCCTCTTGAGGGAGTGCTAATCTTAGGGAATATGTTAATCCCTTCTGACAAGCAATGAAATTTGATACACATTCATTGTCTCTTTGCTTACAGTTTGTACGATCAAAAACTGTTTTTCTTTGGCAAAGTTGAGCTGAACTGAAGAAGGAATTTTTGGTGAAGATCCTCCCATTCGGTAATTGACTGGGATTGCAAGCTTGTATACCAGACAAAGGGTGGCCCTTGCAAGGTCCTTATGAAGCATCTGAGTTTTACTGCTTCTTGTTGCTCCAGAGTTCCCATCATAGGATCACAACAAGACATGTAATGCGTCAAATGCTGTTCAGGGTCGCCTCATCCATTGAAGATAGGGAATACAGGGTTTCCAAAACTGGATGGAGGAGAGATTGAATCTACCCATTCAGGGTAAACATTCTTTTCTGGTTGAACCTGCACATGTTTCCCTTCGATAGTTTCTAACTGAGCTGTTAATGACTTAATAGTAGTCATTAACTTTTGAGAAACATTTGGTTGAACTTGGACTTGGGTAGGTTCCATGACTGAATCTTGGACAGATGTGGTGGTTGGTGCTGCAACTAATGGTAGCACTGCCAACTGTTGTTACACTTGACCCATGGGATTAGACCTGTGAGGGTGTACTTATAGAGGAGGATATTATTGATCCATCTCAGTAGCTGCAACAAATTCCCTTGGCTGACTGAATCCAGCACGCTCACGAAGAAGACTACCCTGATGTAGTTCTGCATTCAACCTCCTTAATTCCTTCATTTCTTCCTCCTGTTGTGCAAACCATTGATCTAGTGAGAGTGATTGGCCTTCTCTAGAGGGAGGATATGTAACCTAATTCTTTCCCCTCCCTTTGTTGGATCCTTTTAAGAGAGGGGGAAGTGGGTTACTCGAAGGATTGCCTAGGTTCTAAGTAATCCTTTGATTTCGTGTATGCACACCTTCTTCATTTGTGTTAGTGAATACATCTTCTTGAGAAGGAACCTCTTCATCTGAGTCCCTTGAGTGAGCCTCATCTGGTGGATTAGAAACAACGGAATTGATGACATTGATTGATTCATAACTCATCACATACCTTCTATCATCATTTCTATGATATTGCCTTCTTTCCTGTCTTTGATGAGACATTTCCTTTTGTTGATTTGATCCCTCAGGAACTTCTTGACGAACCGTAATTTGGAAGGAATCTGCTGATAATTTGGATCTCCGTTCCTCTTGAGGCTTCTTCCGCAATCGAGAAAAGACCAACTTTCCTTGAGGAGGGGATTTATGATTTGAAAAAGTCCCCAGTCCGGGGGACTGGGGCTGTTCCTTCTGTTCCCGCTCAATTCCTCAAATCCTATTTGTGGATTCTGAGGGTTGGTTTAAAAGAGTCCCCAGTCTGGCGAGCTAGGGTGGCTCTTGACATGCTATGTCTGAGACATTCTTAAAAGATCTCATGATCTTGCGAACCTTAGTTCGGAAATTAACTGGATGCATTAACCTGTATCCACTTTTATCACCTGGTTCAAAATACCGTTGGATGATTTCCGACATTTTTGTCACTTGATGATGTGCTTGCTCCATATGAGAGGTTTGTTCAATATTCTCGTTTTCTTGATACAGGATTAATTCAACAACTTGTTCTATGTATGCTTTATTTTGAGAGGAACTAGTTGAAGACTATTCTTGGGCAAGCTTTTGATTACAAACAAAGTCCATTGACTATGGTCGTCCATGGGCAATAACATTTCATGAGACCATTTTCGGTAGGCTTTGCTGACTGGATAGAACTGTGAAATGCAGTGCTCCATGAACACCCCATCCTCTGACACGAATACCAGATGGGGCATTGGCAATTAACTGACACAATCTTCTTAGTGTGCCAAGGCATGAACGTTGAAGGGCTCTCTGTTTCTTTTCAGCCTTTGGATATCGAGATACTGATAAAGATTCCAAATCAATCTGACTTTGTAACCCTTATATTATCTTAAGATGATTTTCATATTCATCATAAGATAATACTATCTTTTTCAACTGACAAAGAGTTTTCCATATGTTGAGACGAATATCATGAATTCCATCTTCCGTCAACATTTCTGGAATGTCATACTAAGAGTCAGCCAGAGGCCAAAACATGACTGGCACTTCACCTTTCTCCATTTTCTTTATCATGTTCAGTATTTCCTCTTTATCATTCAATGAACATTCTTCTACCTGATTTGACCAGAGTTGGTGTTTCTTTGTTGCTTCATCGGATTCAACAAGATTGGTAGAGAAATCATTGATCAAACTAGAAGATGCATGACTTAGGGGTGGCTCGGAGAATGACCTACACCCTGGGCAATCTTCTTATTGAGAAAGTATTTCACCTGCTAGCGATGAAGCATCATACATGACTGGTTTCACATTTGAAAGTGTCTCAAGATAAGAGGGATTTCTCGGCACTACATTTCCCACAGGAGCAATTCCCGGGCAATGTGCATCACTACTGCGGAGAGGACTTTCGCAGAGAAATTCATCATCATGGGGAGGACCACCATAATGGGTTACAGAAAAAGATGAAATATCTTGCTCCTTGGTCTTCTGACCACACAGAGGGTTCCTGTGGCTCTCATCTGAAGATGAAACTTCGAGATTGACCGAATTGTCATGAAGAAAGCCTTCATGAGGAAGTGTATGTTGAAGAACATCGGAATTAATGTTCCCATTATTGGGAAATGAGGGAGTAGAATCTTGAATTCCAATAGATAACTATCTAAGGGCTTCAAGAACTCCATCATTGAGCAATGCCTTGTTACAAAATTGCTCTTGATCTCCAGACTGTGTTGGGCAGGTCTTTTTCTTAGATGCTTTCTTACTCACCTTGAAAACCACTTGTTGACGAATGTGGCTACTCTGAGCAGGTGTATGTGCCTGATCAGGAAAGATGGCTAGGTTAGGCTGACGATCTCCACTCAAATGAGGTGTATGTGCCTGACTTGGTTATCCGTATGACATGGGGGAGTATTCCCCACAACCCTCTTGGACTGGAACAGATGCATGTGTCTAATTCGGAGTGAACTGTTGATGTTTCACTCCACTGGTAGGGATAGATTTATGTGTATTTCCCTGAGATGTTGTTGAAGTTGTTATAATATCCTGGAAAGCATCCAGAATATGAGCAGGGATTTGCTTCTGCTCTTTCACCATTTATAGAATATGCTTGGTGAATTCAGCTGCCAGAACGGGTATATACGTCCATTCCGTGCTTGGAGTAGGTGTATGTGACTGCTCTTGTCCTCCTTTTCCTGTCAGTGAATCCTGACAGTACTCAAGTGTGGGGGCAGAGAGTTGAGTCTGCCTCTTGTTTGTCGCTGAAACTTTCTGACTGACTTCTCCGAATGCTACCAAGCGAGACTGTAGGTAGGCTTGATTAATACTAGCAGGTGTATGTGCCTCCTGATTGCACTTCGCCAAACGTGGTTAACAAGATCCATCATATGTAGTCAGATGAGCCTATTGACTAGCTGATGATGTATAAACAGGTGTATGTTCCTGCCTATAGTACTCCGTCGGAATTCTCTAGTGGGATTGGCGTGATGCTGCCAGACGAGTCTGCTGGATAGCAGAATTAAAACGGGCAGGTGTATGTGCTCGCTCTTTTCTTGCCACCATGTTAGTTTGGTGGACTTCTCCGGAGATGGTAGAGATGAGAACCTGCTCACTATTGACAGGATTCCCCCTCTGGAGGTTCGTCTTTCCTACTCGGGTTCGAGGAACTGGAGCCGAATGCCTGGAGTCAGTACCCACATCATGTTGAGGGAGCACTGCCGCACGATTCTGTCGGCGATTGTTGGTGGGAGCCCTCGGGAAGGACTCCTGTCTACTTGAATTAAGGTCGTGAGGGACCTTCTCATTCACCTCCTCAGAATAAGGTAGCGAATGGTGATTGTGTTCTGGGGATAACGACCCGAAATGGTTAGAGACGGTAGTCAGCACCGCCTGCTTCTTGATCACCGGTCGTCATTGTCCGAACAAACGGTGTGAGTTGTTCACTTGGAGGGCTTGTCGGGCAGCCTCCAGAGTTGGGATGGTACCATGTGGACAGTACTCCTTAACCAGCCCATTTGATACCCAGCGTTGAAGATGCTGAGTAAGTGATGTCATCCTCAGAGCGGACGATGATCCAGTAGGAGTAGCAGCAGTGGCATTTGCATCAGCAGTATTCACTGGTGTGAATTTGAGATCATCCATTCTAGAAATGTAGAAGATCTTGGAAAAGAGTGCTTGTTTGATATAACAGACATAATCAAGATAAATTCAGCCACTACATCTTTTGTATGAGCACATATGTCAATGATTTTTTTTGTTGGCCCTCTCATTGAGTTTCAAGTAGGGGCCTAACAAATAGGTAAAACATCATTTTTAACTTGGTTAAGGATTCACGTCGGGTTCACCATTTTTTTCCCTCGGAATTCAGGGATGACCTCCTTGATGGGAGGTTCAAACATTCTGATTGGTTTCTAACAGGATTGTTAGTAGAACCAAAAACATCCAATGATTCCACATCAATTTGGACCTACTTTCCAAAGTTAGGCGCTCATTAGTTTGTGGACTAAGGAGGCTTAGGAATTTTCATTGGTCAAGAGGATTGGAGGTCGGACTCATCACACCTTTTTGAATGGAATTATTGTCAACTCTGGGATTCTCTTTATATATTTATGTTATGTTCATGAATCCTTATTATATTACCAAGTATAAAATGAGATTTCCTTTAGATTTGAAAATCAATGATTAAATATGTAGGAAATTTAGAGAATCTTTTATATGTATTTGAGGTTCTTCATAAATAGAGAATCATCTGTATTTATTTAGATATTCTTGGTCAATGGTATCCTTTGAATCATTTATATAGAAGTCTCTTGGTCATTATGATGACCAGGCTAGTTTTAAATCCACTCAGTGGGGCACTTGAAGTTTATTGTCCTTCATAAGGACATGGATTATTTCATAGATGGGATCAAACCCGCAGATGGGCTACCTACGTATCCTTTGTTTAGAAAAGGAATCAGAACCCACGTAGTTCGAGTAAGGGAGTATGATGTTTATGATTGATGGATCAAAGAAGGTTTTCATAATTACTTTTACACTCTAAGCTCACTTGAGTCATGCTCGGTGTGAGAAACCAGAGGTATTGGTAAAAATTAGACAATTGTGTCGTGAAGAATGCAATCATAAGAAATAATGTGGTACTTATGTATGTATGACTGCTCAGATAAACGAAGATTAGGATTTTCATCAGGGATGAAATCTAGGAATAGGGTCCATAAAGGTATATGTTCTTTATGGAGATTTGAATACTCTAAATTGGGGATTACACATGAAAATGAGGCCCAAATTTGGATAGGACTTATGATTGGGTTTTACTCCTGAGAAAGAATCCCGGATAAAAGGTAAATTAGGACTGGTTAAGAGGAATTAATACTAGGGCTTACTCATAAAAAGGAGGCCGAGGTTAAGAGACTTGAAAAATTAAGGGTCCTGGGGCTTACTCCTGAAAAGGATTCCCATATTTGAGACTGGGGCTTACTCCTGAAAAGGAGGCCCAGGTTTAAGAGAATTATGGTTGGGGCTTACTCCTAAGGAGGATGCCTATATTAGGGGACTGGGGCTTACTCCGAAAAAGGAGGCCCAAGTTAAGAATTATGACTGGGGATTATTTTTTAAAAGGAGGCCCAGGTTAAGAATTATGATTGGGGCTTATTCCTGAAAAGGAGGCCCAGGTTAAGAATTATGAATGGGGCTTATTCCTAAAAAGGAGGCCCAGGTTAAGAATTATGACTGGGGATTATTCCTGAAAAGGAGGCCCAGGTTAAGAATTATGACTGGGGCTTATTCCGGAAAAGGAGGCCTAGGTTAATGAGTTCTCTCATCATAAAGGATGAGGTTTAATGAATCAAATATCAATCTTTAGTGACATAAAGATGTGTAAATCACTAGTTTTGAGAGATATTCCACAAAATTCCTTTCAGATAAGGAAGTAAAATAAAAAATCATGCCATAAATGGATTTGGAGAGTGTCTTGATGACTGAATATTGAATAGGAGCGGTGAAATGGCATAAGAGGGGTGAAATGGGAAAGAAGGGCACCCAAAAAGGCTGGGGCGCGCAAGTCCTGGCAGGCGTGCAGGTACTGCGTGGGCGCGCAAGTTCGGTCGCGCAGGTATATCTGCGCGACACATGGGTACTTGCATGGCGGTTAACCAGCAGGGTAATACTTGAGAGACTCTTGGTTAAAGCCTTTAGAATCCTCTTGAGGTTCTTCTAGAATAGGGGCACCCAAGTTCTATTGAAGGAGGAAGGAGGCACGCAAGTGTGGCCATTTCCCTTAAGGGCTGGCCACTCAGGCGCGCAAGTGTTGATGAGTTTAAACACTTAGGCCTTCCCATCCCCCCTCTTTAGATCTTCTATTCTAGGTAAGAAATTACCTTAGAAGTGTTTCGGATGCTTTGAGAAAAGACTAGGGCATAGAGAGCTTAATTCTATGTTTCTGGAAAAATTATTCCTCCTAAATGGGGGGGCCCACAGGGTCTATTTATAGGCTTTAGAAGACCCAGGCAGTTATCACTTAGGTCACGCAAGTCATTTTTGCGACCACTAGGCGGTGCACAAGTATACCTGCGCGACCATTGTCGAACTTGCGCGACCCTTTTGCAACATTCTTCTTATTCCTTCCTTTTTCAATTTTTCATATTTTTCAAAAGGTTGAATCACTTTGACCTCAGATATTCCCCTTTTCCAATCTTTAGATTCTGTGACAAAAGGAGCGTGAACTGACCCAACAGTAAAATCCCCACACATTCACATCAATTCTTGCATCCTTACCATGTGATGTTAAACTGCATGGAAGTACGTCCTTACATCATGACATTAAACTGCAAGTAAGTACATCCTTACCGCATGATGATAAACATCACCAAATACTTCATTACCACATGATGTTAAATTGTACAGAAAAAATGTCACCACTACATGATAGAAAAATTCCATACCATCTCCTATTTTTCATCCTTCGTTAAGGATCCATGAGATAATTTCCTCAGTAAACCAGAGTATGAGTGCTTCCAGTATCTTTCAAGAGCACCTCGAATCCATATCCCAGACATTGTGTCATGTGTGTATCAAGTCCCCATAATATACCATATCTCTTGTAAAGGATCTCTGACTTCAAGGAACCTTTTGTTAACTATGAATACAAGCATATGGACCCTGAACACGCACATACTATCATTAATAAAATGTGTTACTCTAAAAAAGGACATTTCAATACTCATGATCCCTAACACTGCTTCAGGAGAAATCAACACCTCAGTGTGTCTGAACATCTCTAGTTATTATTGCTCCATATAATTACCCATTACCTGATAACATGAGATGTGATTTACAAAATTTTTATCCCATGCTAGGGAATATGTTGTAGTACTCTTGAACATGGATATCTATCTTAAAATATAGTGCATCATCCTCTATATTAGGTCCATGAAAGTCATGACCCAAAGCTACCTATGCTTTGGTCAAAGATGTGCGACCTTGAACTCTATCCCATTATGGTCCAAACAACAAGACAATAAAATGTTATTGAAAGGGATGAAAAACTTTTTAGGTCATAAATCTGCAAAGGGAATCATGGGGAATAGTTAATTCTTCGCCTACTAAACTCTTCTTCCTTAGATTTTAGGAAAATATTAGGGTGAAAAAATAATAGGCATAAATCTCATAGGGTCCACCTTATATCCCATGTAAAATCAAAGCTATGCTCATTTGACCGACTGGTCCTAGGAAATATTAGAATAATTTTTTTCACTTTTCCTCACCATGAGAATATGTTCACTGGGTGGTGACACAACTTTTAGGGTACTCAAACCCTCCTTGTATTTTACACTTCCAACAAATCACACTTCATGAGTTGGGGTGTCTCGAATCACCATAACCAAACATGGCCCTTGGAAAGGATATCTGTATTCAATTACACTTCTCTTGACTATGCATAAATTCCCATGGCTCCTACATATGTGCCTACGGAAATCCACTAAAAGCACCACTCTAAATAAGATATTTCAATTCTCATGAGCACAAACACCGTCCCGGCAGATCTCAACCCCTCATTGTGTTTGTACCACTCTCAGTATGCCTGTCCCATGTAATTCTCCTAACTCAGGCACTCTAGATCGGGATTTACAGTTCCCACACAAAAATATCAATGTTTATTGGATATCTTTGATGTTACGTCATATTATTTCGTACCCCTTCTCAAGGACAGACTATGACATTTCATCCTCTAAACATTGATGGACCATAATTCATGGTTCAAAACCATGGTTCGTAGGTCTTGAGCTTCTGGTTAAGAGAAAAACTACCCCATGGTTCCAAAAAAATTCCTAGATAGCTTTCCTTCCATACCCAACATCATCATCTTGATGTTTGAGTCTTCCTGAATCTTTTATAGCCCTCATAAAAAAATGGAGATTGTCTTTCCCTTGGCATGATACCAACACATAAGGGTCATGACCCAGAATCTAAAGGAATATTATAATTTCCAGAAAAGATATTCAATCCTTATGAGCCTTAGAAACACCATGGAAGAACATGACATCCAATAATTTCATGGGACATACCCTCCATTTATTCACCATCTCATATTCATGGACTCAAACTTTCTGGTTATGATTTATACCAGACATACTCCAACAATCCAGAAAGTCCTAGAATCCCTAGTATTCCAACCTCATCCATATTACTTCCATGAATATTCTATATCACATGGAAAGGATAACCAGTTTCAATGGACCATTTCTTTACTATGAAAACATGAACAAGGATCCTATATATGCATCTATGGCCATCAATAAAATGTGTCACTCGGAAAAACAACATTTCAACCCTTGCGAGCCTTAGAAACACCCTAGAATATCCCATGACCTTAGATTGTTTTATGTCATTCCTTGCATGTCTACTCCAAATCCAATGATCAAATATTAGGTCTAATCTAAAAGACCCTTAACTAAAGTAATACGTGGTCTGAGATAAAATACCCTATAATAAAGAAATATTAGGTATGATCTAAAAGACCATATACTAAATTAATATAAGGTCTAATATAAAATACCCTAAACGAAATCAATATAAGGTCTAATCTAAATGTTCCTAAAATAAATCAATGGTGTTTCGTGGAATACCAAACAATGCATGGCAAACCAAACCACACTCGAACCATCGGTTTGCATCACCGCCAAATAGTTTTGTGGGAATAAGTTTTCTTCAGAACTGAGTCCTCACCCCCTCCTAAGTCACTCCTAAGGGGGGTAATTTTTTGACGCATGCTCGATGGACATATCAAAATCAAACAGGGATTAATACCTAAGTATGAGAATTATTGTCCACACAAAATCCAAGGAAGATGAGTATGGTCGAGACCTATGGATTGAATGATCCTCTAAAGGACTCATGATCCCATAACCATTTCTAGTTCATGAAAAGGATCCATTAATGTCACATAACCCATGAGGATTCACAGAGAACCCCTTAGAAAAACATTCCTACTCTCATGAAGGTTCCACAATCAATCGAAAGAGCGCCCCAAGGCTATGTGGTTTTTTCATTGGAAAGATCTAGATAAACCACCCAAAATCATTTGAAAATAAAGAGGGATTATATTCAAATGTAGAGAACCCCAGTGGTCATGAAGCTCACACACCATATCATCATTGTGAAAAATATAGTCTCTTGGTGATATCCAGGTAAACTCACAAGATCTCCATATCTTTGTCACATAAAACATAGGGGATTTAAAGTGAGAAGGTGAGAAGGTTTTTTTGTCACTCAAATGCATGAGATGTTCCCACTATGTGGTCCCATGAGACCCCCATACAAACCATCCTCATACCATGAGACTCCAATATAAGTCACCTAAAGTATTGTGAATGCCTTTTGACAACCACTCAGATATTACAAATGTCCTTGGATATATCAGATGACAATATAGATGTCATTCAACATTCTTCATGGTCTAACAAGTCCCCATTAATTGGATATAATCCAATAAAAGTAAGGTTGATGACATGGACTCGCATCCTTTTGAAATAAAGATACACCGTCAAATGGTTTCACAAAAAAGACTCTCGATGTCACGTTGCGCTAGACCCCTTCGTCGACTCTAGCCTAGACTCGTGCTAGATACACCACACAAATATTTAGCCAATCAAGTTGCAGATGCCAATAAATTCCCCACTCAAACTCGATGAAAGGGTTGGAATATAATATTTTGGAATATGAGATGTTGGAATCTAAGACTCTGGATGGCTTTTACTCTAAAAAATTTGACTCTCATCATCTATGTATATCTCAAAGGAACCAACCATGTGACCAACAACCTTCCATCAGGTAATACAACGGTTGATAGACATCAATCATGTTCCACTCATGAGGTTCTTCACAGGATTGTTCATAGATCATGTTATGTACTTCTAGGAAGACTTGCGAATAACATATTGTATGTCTTCCTAATCAGGCAAGACTCAAAGGAACTGGTAATGAATAAACCTAAAGCATTCACGATGTAAGGGTTAGAACCGAGATTAAAGGTAAATATTTAAGCGAATGACATGCTCGATGGCCCTCAAGTGCTTAGCATGGGTCATCAAAATATACAAAACCACATGAGGAAGCGCCACCCAGATCTCTCGATGCTTCTTTGATATTCTACTTGGGACACACGACAACATCCATAGATGTCAGAGTGAGTCTCATGGTTCCCCCCTAAAATACAACTTTGATCTTGAAAACCCTCTTGGACTATAACCCAGGACATAAAACGCCCTTTGGACACATCTTCTCACTCCTATAAAATAATTTTATCATGTCATCCAAGTCTTTTGAAAGAGTATGGAAATGATAACCATGATCCTGTGAGACCCTCTAGTCAAGTTAATTGGGACTCATGATGCCCTCTATTAATGCATGTCAAGTCTCGTGATGTCTCTTATAGGTTTCATCCAAGATACAAAACCCCCCTCTGACTATTCCATAATGACTCTCATGACACCCTCCATATTTGTTAGGCTAGGTCAGTTGATGGATCTCGTGACATCCAGAATGGGTCATATGATGCCCTCCATACAAGAAGTCCATGTCAATAGGGTATCCCAAGAATTGATAGAATTGTATATATTCAGTGTGTAAGCTCTGAATTTAGGGAAGCCTCATTGTATAAGTCCGTAGATAAAGGGAATTACAATGACTTTCATTCATTCCATATCTGGGATATATAGGGTACCTATCCCCGAGCTCGAAGACATATATTGATCATCCAGGTTAATCTTAGCATCTAAGTCCCTTATTCAAAGCAATGACAATGATTATTTATTATCTCTTGTTTCTCACAATGGGTATGGATCACACCATATTTTGGAGTAGCAATGATCATATCATCTGCATTATAATCCGCCTAAATAGGGTAGGGAAGCCTTACTGTGTAAGACCTGATGTACACCAAAATATTATTACTCTGATTCATGCCATAACCAAGATATGTAGGAAACCTTCTTAGGGATCGATCTAAAATAAACACCCATTTGGTTTTAAGTATTTTCATAGCTCTGATATCTCTTCCAGCATGACTCAATTTGTCCTCGGAGGTGATCACCCTAAATTATTCATTAGTGGACTGAGAATCCCACAAATCTATGATGACACTAATTCCTACCATAACCATGATACTTAAGGCCTCTCTCCAGGACCCAAGTCCAATAATAACTCATCTCAAGGTAGTCTGAGCACATAATATCTGCATCAGGAGAAATGAAATGATCATTTAAATCATTGGTTTCTCACACTGAACAAAGATCATGGAAGCTTAGGTAGATTTGGTAATCATATCATCTTCACTATGCATCTCTATAATGACATGGTCAACCCCAATACATAAGCTCTATAAGAATAAGAACTATATGAACTATGATTCTCACAATACTCAGGATATTTAGGACACCCCATTAAGGTTTGAGCTCAAATATTTCATGTCTCAGTATCCGAAAATATATCCTCAAAAAATGAAATTAAAATGCATAGTATGAACAAACTATGTGGGTTTTCATTCCTGAAATAATCAAGATACATAGGATGCTATATAATAGATTAATCCCCTCCTCCAAGTACTAGATGCCACCTTATATAGAATAATATTTCTAAGAATTTGGTTATACAACTTCAACATATAATCAACCAATATATACTATAAAATAATAGAGAACCTTAGATATATACATATGGATTCACAGAAAAGATCCCAGTCTTTTGCATAAAAGATAGAATTAACATATAATCATTTTTTTGGGAATTCATTCTCCTATCAAGATTATGAAGAGATCCATTAACATATATTAAATATATAATAGAATCCCATAGTAGGCAATAACTCCCCCAAAAAGGATGTGGTGATCCTGACCACCCATCCTCTCGACCATTGTAAGTCCCCAAGAGTTGTTGGGCCTGAAAACCCATATGAACATCAACCTTTAGAAGGCAGGTTTGTACCCCACAATAGATGAGGGAACCATTGAGAGTTTCTAGGGAAGATGAAATAGATGGAAAACCCAATGCATGTGATTTAGCGAGGTCTAAAAATACCCCTCAATCAATCAATTAAGGGGGAACCCATCCTACATCTGTGTCGGATCCCAAAAAAACAATAACTTTAAATGAAATTTTTAATACCATGAATATAAATTAATTCATGATATAAAATACAAAAAAATTAGTATATACACCACACAAAAGAAATAATTGTTTAATATTTTGTTTGTATCATGGAAGTAAAAGTGAGATGTGAAAACCTTACCTTGAGTGTGACTCATCATGTATGTTCTTTATAATCTTAGATAATAAAATTATGTTAATTATTTATTTTATCTATAAATTTTTTTATGTTTATTATTCAATTTATTTAACTTATATTTATGGTATATATGATTACTTAATCGATTAAGATTACGTCAGATGATTTGATGATATTTTTCATTTGTGTCAAAAATGAATTTGGTCGGTTCATTACGTCAAAGAGGTCATTATTTAAACACATACCGAATTCTAATCAAGAAATAATTAAAATATTTATTCAGAGATTATAATTTTGAAACATATCTATAAATATGGTAATTAAAAATGAACTATGTTAAAATAATTGAGACGTTAGGTTGTACGTATGCATGAGTAGCATTTCATTTTTTCCATGATCATCATGGAGAGAACGTAAGTGATATTTTATTTTTTTAAAATGACCATAATATCATAAATATGGTATTATTTCTTTAAATTTACTTTTATATATCATCTATGTGGTTTGGTGATGAAAATAGAGTCACATTACTTCGTGAAGGTTGTAGTCCACACTTGCACTAACGACATTATCATATTTCAGTCATTGAAAAGGTAAGAAAGAAAATGATAAATTATTATTTGAGAATGAAACATATTTCTTTAATAAATTATTTATGTAATGTATATTACATATATTTAATAAATTTATCATTATTTAATTCAATGTAAATCATTATTAATTAACAAATCATATTGCTTCGCAAGGTGGTAGTCCTGCGTACACGCAATCAGCATTACTGTATGTCCTATGGAATGGAAAGTAAAAATGTTATATATGATATATTTACTAAATAGGTATAATTATATTATAAATATCATATATATATACTTTATATCTATCATCATACCCAACTTTGATTGGAGTTGATAGAAAACATGTCACATCGATTCACAAAGCGGTAGTCCATCATATGTATGAGAGACATTATCATTTCCTGATTGAGGGAAAAGAGATGGATATAAGTAATAGCCTTGAAGTAATTAAATAAAAATATATGGAATTTTTTTTCATTTTATAATCATAAATTAAGAATATTTTAAGGGGGTGGATGAAGAAATAAAAAAATGCATAGTTAGGAAATTTACCTTTCCTCAGACACCTCTTTAGGATAATACCTAAAGTATTTCATGAATGGATTTATGACCAAACCATAGATTTGTATGAGGGTATGGAAGATGAGAATTGATTTTGGTAGGGATTTTATGAACCAAAATGGTTTGAAGTTGTAACACCCGAGACTTTTATGTTATTTAAATCATCAAAGGAATCTTTTTCTACACAACACTTTCTTGGTTTTCTTTACACGAAATTGTGACCTTCCTCGATAGCTTGTGTTGTACGCAATACCGAGTTTCACTAAACAATGATATGCAATTAAAATATTATTAAAACAAGCCGTTATGAATAGTAATAACCACTTTTTAAAATTTTATAAATTTTATTTTTCAAAATGGACTTCATTTTTGGATTCGGAATATCGAAATTAGCCTAGGGTGAAATTTTGGTATTTTTCTGAAAACTTTCAATTTTTGATGAATAGTGAAACCACTAAGTGGTTGTTAAAAAACTGAATTTTTCATAAAACTTAATTTTACCGCTTCTGTGAGTGGAATTTCAAAAATCCGAGAGACACGGTTGATGTCAGTAAGTAAAATGTGGTTCAATGAGATGAAAATAATTTTTTGGTGAATAGTAACTTTTTACTTTTTTTTACCACGGTTAAAAGTAAATAGGGTAATTAAGGGTAAAAATGATATTATTATTACCCTAAAACATGTCCTAATTCTATTGGACAACTATAATTCGACCAAAACCAATCTTAGGAATAAAATATGACAATTTAGGCCCACTTGGATTAGATTAGGACATTTATTATTAATTTATTTAAAGAAGGGTTAAAATAGTTAAAATCACAGTTTAATAAGTAAGTCATTTTTAATATGGGGTTATACATAAGATAAATTCGACTATAAATATTCATTAGAAATATAAAAATATTTCCTACATAATGGTATTTTATTTGTAATTTTTAGACGTTAAATAATTTAATTTATTTATGACACAAATATGATGCAGTAATTATCTTATTAATGAAATATTGACATAATTAATGTTATAAACACAAAAATAAATGTAATATGAGAATTTTTATGAATTAAAATAATTTTATAGGTTAATATGACATGTTAGTATTGATTTAATTAACTTGGTTAGAACTAATAATTCTGTTATGATTTTCACAAAAATCAATTACTAAATAGTGTCAAAATTGACATAAAATAGTTTTTAAAAAAAATATTATATTAGTAATTGTTATTTTATTCCTAAAAATCTAAGGTTCGGCCAAATGACTTAGATAAGGTTATATATACTAATAATAAACAACTTGGGGTTTGTTTGTCTGCTTATAGTATGTTTATTAACCTTATAGTATAAGAACACAAGAGGACACGGTAAAAGTAAACTTATTTAACTTAATGTTAAATCTAAATGATAAGGTTAAAATAGGAACCTAAACTTGTCTAAATTCTATTGGATGAGCGTATTTCGACCCATCCCCTCCTTAGTTTCGAAATATATCAATTTGGAGCTATTTAAAACCGAACATGACTTTATAATAAAATAATATTTTTAGTTTTCCCAAAGGTGCCCCTCTCCTCCCTTATAAAAGGGCACCTCCTCCCCCTCTTCCTCACACCACTTTGAGCCTTCATGCTCGGCCAACCCCTGTCAATTCCTCCTCTCCACTTCCCTAGAGACATACTAGAGGTCCTGGTCTTCTTCAAAGACCAATTGTAGTGCCCTAAAAGAAGGTCTCAAAGAAGCACTTCCAAGAAGAGGTAATGTCCGTTACCGATTTTTTTATCTTTATTTCTTCTTCAACTTCTTCTCCTTTAGTTGTTTCATTATGAAGTAATAACATCAGTATCACTCATATACTGATATGTTATTATAAGTATGAAACAACCCTATTTCACCATCTATGCATCCTACGGAAAAATAAATCACCGCGCGTGCGTACGTACGGAATACCGTCTCCACGTCGTGGTGTAATCTATTTTCCACCACCACCTTACTTGGATGGGTATAATGGTGTAAATAATGACTATATATGACTATTATCAAGTTATACTGATTCTGAAAGACTATAAATACACTCCAATACAATTCCACGATCATAGGAACGATATCATCACTCGTGCGTACGTACGGAATACCGTCTCCACGATGTGATTTGACACGTTCTACATGATCTTCATTTCATAATGATTATATAAATGAATTTAATGAATGAATATGATATATATTACACTAATACCATTCTGGAAATTAGGTATCCATAACCTAAAGATAATAATAAGAATTTATTCGACAAAACATGCATAAGAACAAAAAGTTATAAACACCCGAATAACAAGTAGCAATGAAATATTACTACTAATAAACTAAGAAAATGACCATATATGATATCATAAAATAATTATGATTCTGGAATAAGTCAATAACATTATTTAAATCATTATACAGGAGGTTCGGACACTTATGAATCAAAACGGACCTAAGGTAATGGAAATATCACAATCTCATTTTTATCCAAGATTTTTTATTCGTAAGTATTTACTGGGGTGTATTTTATCATCCAAATCCATGTTTCATCAATATATAACATTATTTCCATACTCCTACAATTGTTTAAATCCATTTTTACCCTTCGGGGAGTTTTTAGTAAAGGATAGGAAAGGAATCTTTTGTCGTTTTTCGTACGAGGTACTATTTGACTTTTCTGACAAAAGTACGAGAAGAATGTTTTTTCTAACCTATACGGCATGAATGGATTTTTTAAACATTATTTACAAGAAGCATCCTTTACAAGTTTTCATGTTTATTTTTAATCAACTTATTTTAGTTTAATGTTGTATGACATGTTAAGAAAGGAAAAAAAATTTGAAGAAGAAAGGATATTTTCTTCAAGAATGGAGTTCAAGTGTTTTATCAAAATTATTTTCCCTCTAAGATAATAAAGGGTTCTGTTTTTATCCCTATTATTACATTGATTTGATTATGTTGTGATGGAATTATTTTTATGAATTCCTTTATCTTATATGAATTGTTTTATGATGTCATGTTGTTTAAGAATCCTATTTTTATTACCTGGGTTATGCTATGATGTATGGTTTATGATTTTGTGGCACACATAAGAATGGTATCATTATGAGATGGGTGGGACCTATATCTCCCTCCAATGCATTGGGTAAAGATTTTATATCTCATGAGATAGACATGGCTGGAACGGTAGGTTATACCGGTTCAGTGAAACAGGACTGAAACGAGGAGTGAACTCGGTTCAGAAATGGACTTTGTCCACTAAGATAGTCTTGGAAATGAGTCTCGACTAATAAGAAATGATTCTCTATGATTATGTGTGTATGCCACAATGTTTCATGTTTTATGTTATGATTATTGGGATTCCATTTCACTATTATGATTTATCCCATGTTACGAAATTATGCTCTCTTTTTCAGGTTAAGATTTCCAAAAGTTATGTTCTTATGAATATGATGTGATTGATATTTCTTTTGTTTACCCTTACTGAGCATTTGAGCTCACCCTTTTGTATGTTTTCTTTCCCCAGGTCAGGAAGAAGGTTATTAAGTAAGATATTCCAAAAGGGACTATAGATATGATGAAATAAATGGGAGACAGTGTAGACGCTTTATGAACCAGTTGTTTATGTTTCCCAGTTTCTAAAGACACTATATCTATACGGTCCTTTCGTGGTTTTGTTATATGTTTTAATAAGTATGCTTCAATTTTGAAGTTTTAACAATGTATATAAAGTATGGGTTGTTATAGTTGGTATCAGAGGAAAGGTATAGTCAACCTTTGGAAACTAGGATATGAAAGCCTTAGTAAGAACCCTAAGGATAATTCTAAGCATAGAACACAATCTTAGTATTTTAGAAATGGACATGAATAACCTAGGATAAGACCTTAAGTGTGAAATTTTATTCTTGATTATGTGGTTTTCCTATTATAATTAGTGTTGCTCACACTATTCTTCTTGGTTTTAGTCAATGGCTGGAACCCGAAGGAACCGTGTTAATGCGGAATGCGACGGGCAATGCAATGATTTTCCCCCTGAGCAACCAAACGTTATGGGAGCTGGAATGCAAAATCTTGTAGCCGTGCTCACACAACTTTCTCAAGCTATGAATCATGCAGGACTTCCAAACGAGCAAAGGAAGGAGCAACATTCTGTTGAATCCTTCATGAGGCAGCGTCCACCTTCTTTCAGCGGGTCTACTGATCCATTAGTTGCTGAACAATGGATTATTACTACTGAAAAGATATTTTTTGTTCTTCAATGTTCTGAACATGATAATGTCATCCTAGCAGTGCATCGTTTGGAAGGAGATGCTGATCAATGGTGGAATATTATTAAGAATACGAGGCAAAGGGATGAAATTGAGTCCATGGAATGGGACGAGTTCAATAACTTATTTTTCAATAAGTACTTCCCTCATATTCTCTGAACAAAGATGGAGAAAGAGTTTCTTGAACTGAAGCAAAAGTATGATGAATCTGTTGGTACCTATGAAGAAAATTTTACAAGACTTGCAAGGTACGCTTCTGGTATTATTATCTAACCAGAGAGTAAGATCGATCAATTCTTTAGTGGATTAAAACCAAGTCTTCGAAGGTCCTTAGCCATAAGGGACTTCAATATCTACGAGTAAATCATTCGATGTGCTCTCAAAGTTGAGATGGAGATTGGAGTAACCCATCAGTCATATGGGTTTGATAAGAAGAGGAAAATGGAATTCAAAGGAAAATCTAAAGAGCACACTGAAAAGAAGATGAGCTTTCCCTTATGCTCAAAGTGTGGAAAGAAACATGGAGGGAGTTGTCTTAAAGGGACAAGTAAATGTTTCAAATGTGGAAAGGAAGGTCATCAGGCATTTGAATGCCGCGATGATGGGAATAAGATGTCTAATGATGCAAACAAATGAAGGGATACACAGAATAAACCTACTACACTTTAATGTTTCAAGTGCAAGGAGATGGGTCATTATGCCAATAAATGCCCTAATCCAAGGGTTGATGATGATAGTCGACGTCACCAAACTCTTAAGGCTAAAGACAAAGGAAAGTCACATGGAATTTCTATCAGCGATGTGAAGTACGATAACGATGTTGTGAAAGGTACACTTACCATCCACTGTAAGTAGAAAATGTTTTATTTGATTCTGGATCCACCCACTCTTTTATTTCTGATGAATTTTCTAAGGGTATCACCGTATTACCTCAACAATTAGATGTTGAGTTAGCTATGACAACACCTAATGGCACAACAGTCGCATCAAAAGTTTATAATTCTTCTCCGATCGAAGTTTGTGGGAATGTGCTTCCTGAAAATCTTGTGATCCTTCCTATAGTGGAATTTGATGTGATTCTTGGCATGGATTGGCTTTCTTTATATGGAGCTCATATCAATTGCCAAAGAAGGGAAGTCACATTTCATATTCCAGATCAATCAATGATCGTCTATCAATGCAAGGATGAACATAACCTTCCAGTGGAAATTCCATCTACCATATGGGTCTTGATTCCACTAAATGAAGGTTATTTATCTCAAATGGTTGGTGAGAAACTCACGATTAAGAATATTCCCATTGTACGAGAGTTTGATGATGCCTTTCCGGAAGAATTACTGGGTCTTCCACCAAATCGTTAAGTTGAGTTTTCAATAGAACTCGTACCGGGTGCTTTTCCTATTTCAAAGACACCTTATAGAATGGCCCCAATTGAGTTGCAGGAATTGAACATGCAACTCCAAGAGAATCTTGATAAGGGATTCATACGCCCTAGTGTGTCACCTTGGTGAGCACCTGTTCTATTTGTTAATAAGAAAGATGGATCAATGAGACTCTGTATTGATTATCGATAACTTAACAAGATCACTATCAAGAACAAATATCCTCTCCCACGCATTGATGACCTATTTGACCAACTACGCAGAGCTCAATACTTTTCCAAGATTGATCTTCGTTCAGGGTATCATCAATTATGGGTCAAAAGGGAGGATATACCAAAGAAGGCTTTCCGTACAAGGTATGGACACTATGAATATATAGTGATGCCATTTGGTCTTACTAATGCCCCTGCTATCTTCATGGATCTAATGAATATAGTCATTAGAGACTATCTTGATCAGTTTGTGGTAGTCTTTATAGACGATATTCTTGTCTATTCAAAGAGCAAGGAAGAACATGAATATCACTTGAGAATTATATTGAAGACCCTGAGGAAGGAGAAGCTTTATGCCAAATTTACCAAGTGTGAATTTTGGCTTCAAAAAGTTGCATTTTTGGGTCACATAATCTCAAAAGAGGGGATATCTGTGGATCCAGCAAAAACAGAGGTTATCGAAAGATGGTCGAGACCAACAACAGTAATCGAGATCCGAAGTTTTCTTGGTTTGGCTGGTTATTATCGACGTTTTGTGAAAGATTTTTCACGATTATCTAATCCACTCAACAAGTTGACTTGGAAAGGAGTTAAGTTTGTCTCGACGGAGGAATGTGAAGATAATTTGAAGGAGTTGAAAAGAAGGTTATCCAGTGCACCTGTGCTCACACTACCTTGTAGTGGAGAAAGGTTTGTGATCTATAGTGATGCATCCAAGAAGGGATTGGGGTGTGTTCTTATGCAAAATGATATGGTGATAGCTTATGCCTCACGAAAGTTGAAAATCCATGAGCAAAATTACCCAACACATGATTTGGAGTTAGCTGCGGTAATCTTTGCATTAAAGATTTGGAGGCATTATCTTTATGGTGAAAGTTGTGATATTTATACTGATCATAAAAGTTTGAAGTATATTTTCACACAAAAGGAGCTGAATATGCGTCAAAGAAGTTGGTTGGAGCTGATTAAGGATTACGACTGCTCAATCCATTACCACCCAGGGAAATCAAACAAGGTGGAAGATGCATTAAGTCGACAAGACCATGCTAGTTTATCCATGATGCGGATCATAAAAGATCCAATATTTATGGATTTACAAAGGATGGATCTTGGAATTATAATGGAAGGGGAAAAATCTTATCTTTTTCAAATGAATGTTCAACCATCTATACATGTGAAGATTAAAGAGGCACAGAAAGAAGATTTCGAGTTACAAAAGAAGCTGAGAAAGGTTCCTGAATTCAACCTTGATTGTGATGGGATAATAAAGTTCAGGAATCGGGTTTGTGTTCCTCCCATCCCCGAATTAAAGAAGGAGCTGCTGGCTGAGGCTCATAGTTCTTCATTCTCTATTCATCCTGGAAGCACGAAGATGTATAGGGACCTGAAAGAGTACTTCTGGTGGGATGGCATGAAAAGAGATGTTGCTAAATATGTCTCTCGATGATTGGTTTGTCAACAAGTTAAAGCTGAGAGACAGAAGTCTAAGGGGATGTTACAACCATTACCCATACCCGAATGGAAATGGGAAAACATCACTATGGACTTTGTCACAGGACTTCCTAAAAAATCCAAAGGCAATAATTCTATCTGGGTCATAGTTGATCATCTTACAAAGTCTGCACACTTCATTTCTATTAGAGAGGATTTCTCTCTGGATCAGCTTGCCAGTATATATGTAAAGGAAGTGGTAAGATTGCATGGAGTACCACTTTCTATTATATCGGATCGGGATCCGAGATTTACCTCGAAGTTCTGGCAAAGTCTTCAGCATACTCTGGATACAGAGTTGAGTTTCAGCACTTCTTATCATCCTCGGACAGACGGTCAGTCTGAGAGAACAATTCAAACTCTAGAATATATGTTGAGAGCTTGCTCTATGGATTTCAAAGGTGGTTGGGATCAACACCTACCTTTGGTGGAATTTTATTATAATAACAGCTTTCACTCTAGTATTCAGATGGCTCCTTATGAAGCTCTCTATGGAAAGAAATGCAGGACTCCAACTTGCTGGGATGAAGTTGGGGAAAGAAAGCTATTAGGACCCGATCTCGTTGATGAAATGGCAGAAAAGGTCAGATCTATTCAACAACACGTAAGAGCAGCTCAGAGTCGACAGAAAAGTTATGCCGACAACAGAAGAAAATACCAATAGTTTGAAGTGGGTGATAAAGTGTTCTTACGAATATCTCCTTGGAAGAGGGTCATGAGATTTGGAAAGAAGGGGAAGTTGAGCCCTAGATATATCGGTCCTTTCGAAATACTGAATCGTGTTTGAAAGGTAGCTTACCGATTGGCGCTTCCACCGAATCTCTCTCAAGTTCACGATGTGTTCCATGTATCTCTCCTGAGAAAGTACATACCTGATCCTTCACATGTACTTAGCTTAGAAGTTGTACCGCTGGAGCAAGATCTTTCTTATGAAGAACAACCGATAGAGATTATGGATCGTAGCGAAAAAGTCCTACAAAAAAAGACCACTCGATTGGTGAAAGTTTTATGGAGGAACCACCAATTAGAAGAAGCTACATGGGAGCTTGAGGATATGATGAGGGAGTGGTATCCTCATCCGTTTGTTACAATGTGATGAATTTCGAGGGCGAAATTCATTTTAAGGGGGGGTAGAATGTACCACCCGAGACAATTATGTTATATAAATCATCAAAGGAATATTTTTCTACACAACACTTGCTTGGATTTCTTTACACGAAATCGCGACCTTCCTCGATATCTTGCGTCATACGCAATACCGAGTTTCACTAAACAATGATATGCTATTAAAATATTAGTAAAACTAGCCGTTATGAATAGTAATAACCACTTTTTGAAATTTTATAAATTTTATTTTTCAAAATGGACTTCATTTTTGGATTCGGAATATCGAAATTAGCCTAGGGTGAAATTTTGGTATTTTTCTGAAAACTTTCAATTTTTGATGAATAGTGAAACCACTAAGTGGTAGTTAAAAAACTGAATTTTTCATAAAACATAATTTTACCGCTTCTATGACTAGAATTTCAAAAATCCGAGAGACACGGTTGATTTCAGTAAGTAAAATGTGGTTCAATGAGATGAAAATAATTTTTTGGTGAATAGTTACTTTTTACTTTTTTTTACCACGGTTAAAAGTAAATAGGGTAATTAAGGGTAAAAATGATATTATTATTACCCTAACACATGTCCTAATTCTATTGGAGAAGTTTAATTCGACCAAAGAAAATCTTAGGAATAAAATATGACCATTTAGGCCCACTTGGATTAGATTATGACATTTATTATTAATTTATTTAAAGAAGGGTTAAAATAGTTAAAATCAACGTTTAATAAGTAAATCATTTTTAATATGGAGTTATAAATAAGATAAATTCGACTATAAATATTCATTAGAAAGATAAAACGATTTCCTACATAATAGTATTTTATTTGTAATTTTTAGACATTAAATAATATAACTTATTTATGACACAAAGATGATGCAGTAATTATCTTATTAATGAAATATTGGCATAATTAATGTTATAAACACCAAAATAAATGTAATATGAGACTTTTTATGAATTACACTAATTTTCTAGGTTAATATGACATGTTAGTATTGATTTAATTAACTTTTTTAGAACTAATAATTTTGATATGATTTTCACAAAAATCAATTACTAAATAGTGTCAAAATTGACATAAAATAGTTTCTAAAACAAATATTATATTAGTAATTGTTATTTTACTCCTAAAAATCTATGGTTCGGCCAAATGACTTAGATAAGGTTATATATATTAATAATAAACAACTTGGGGTTCTTTTGGCTGCTTATTGTATGTTTATTAACCTTATTGTATAAGAACACAAGAAGACACGGTAAAAGTAAACTTATTTAACTTAATGTTAAATCTAAATGATAAGGTTAAAATAGGAACCTAAACTTGTCTAAATTATATTGGATGAGAGGATTTCGACCCCTACCCACCTTAGTTTAGAAATATATCAATTTGGAGGTATTCAAAACCGAACATGACTTTATAAAAAAATAATATGTTTAGTTTTCCCAAAGGTGCCCCTCTCCTCCCTTATAAAAGGGCACCTCCTCCCCCTCTTCCTCACACCACTTTGAGCCTTCAAGCTCGGCCAACCCCGGCCAATTCCTCCTCTCCACTTCCTTAGAGACATCATATAGGTCCTGGTCTTCTTCAAAGACCAATTTTAGTTCCCTAAAAGAAGGTCTCAAAGAAGCACTTCAAAGAAGAGGTAATGTCCGTTACTAATTCTTTCATCTTTATTTCTTCTTCCACTTCTTCTTCTTTAGTTGTTTCATTATTAAGTAATAACATCAGTATCACTCATATACTGATATGTTATTATAAGTATGAAACAACCCTATTTCACTATCTATCCATCCTATGGAAAAAGAAATCACCGCGCGTGCGTACGTACGGAATACCGTCTCCACGACGTGGTGTAATCTATTTTCCACCACCACCTTACTTGGATGGGTATAATGGTGCAAATAATGACTATATATGACTATTATAAAGTTATACTTATTCTGAAATAGTATATACATACACTCCAATACAATTCCACAATCATAGGAATGATATCATCACTCGTGCGTACGTACGGAATACCGTCTCCACGATGTGATGCGACTCGTTCTACATGATCTTCATTTCATAATGATTATATAAATGAATTGAATCAATGAATATGATATATATTACACTAATAACATTCTGGAAATTATGTTTCTATAACCTAAAGATAAGAATAAGAATTTATTCGACAAAACACGCATAAGAAGAAAAAGTTATAAACACCTGAATAACAAGTAGCAATGAAATATTACTACTAAGAAGCTAAGAAAATGACCATATATGATATCATAAAATAAGTATGATTCTGGAATAAGTCAATAACATTATTTAAATCATTATACAGGAGGTTCGGACACTTACGAAGCAAAACGGACCTAAGGTAAGAGATATATCACAATCTCATTTTTATCCAAGATTGTTTATTCGTAAGTATTTACTAGGGTGTATTTTATCATCCACATACATGTTTCATCAATATATAATATTATTTCCATCCACCTACAATTTTTTAAATCCATTCTTACCCTTCAGTGAGTTTTTAGTAAAGGATATGAAAGGAATCTTTTGTTGTTTTTCGTACGAGGTACTTTTTTACTTTTCTGACAAAAGTACGAGAAGAATGTTTTTTTTAACTTATACGGCATGAATGGATTTTTAAAACATTATTTCCATGAATAATCCTTTACAAGTTTTCAAGTTTATTTTTAATCAAATTCTTTTAGTTTAATGTTTTATGACATGTTAAGAAAGGAAAAAAAATTGAAGAAGAAAGGATATTTTCCTCAAGAATGGAGTTCAAGTGTTTTATCAAAATTATTTTCCATCTAAGATAATAAAGGGTTCTGTTTTTATCCCCATTATTACATTGATTTGATTATTTAGTGATGGAATTATTTTTATGAATTCCTTTATCTTATATGAATTGTTTTATGATGTCATGTTGTTTAAGAATCCCATTTTTATTACATGGGTTATGCTATGATGTATGGTTTATGATTTTCTGGCACACATAAGAATGGTATCATTATGAGATGGGTGGGACCTATATCTCCCTCCAATGCATTGGGTAAAGATTTTATATCTCATGAGATAGACATGGCTAGAACGGTAGGTTATACCGGTTCAGTGAAACCGGACTGAAACGAGGAGTGAACTCGGTTCAGAAATGGACTTTGTCCACTAAGATAATCTCGGCAATGAGTCTTGACTAATAAGAAATGATTCTCTATGATTTTGTGTGTATGAAACAATGTTCCATGTTTTACCTTATGATTATTGGGATTCCATTTCACAACTATGATTTATCCCATGTTATGAAATTATGCTCTCTTTTGCAGGTTAAGCTTTCCAAAAGTTATGTTCTTATGAATATGATGTGATTGATATTTCTTTTGTTTACCCTTACTGAGCATTTGAGCTCACCCTTTTGTATTTTTTCTTTCCCCAGGTCAGGAAGAATGTTATTAAGTAAGATATTCCAAAAGGGGCTATAGATATGATGAAATAAATGGGGGACAGTGTAGGCGCTTTATGAACCAGTTGTTTAAGTTTCCCAGTTTCTAAAGACACTATACCTATACGGTCCTTTCGTGGTTTTGTTATATGTTGTAATAAGTATGCTACAATTTTGAAGTATTAACAATGTATGTAAAGTATGGGTCGTTATATAAGTTGTAAATAATATAGGATATAAGTGTCCTTTTAAAGGTGAGGTGAGTGTCACAAATAAATTTTTGAAAGGAAAATGGGGTACCAACTTTTTTTACCAGCCAAAGTGCTCTAGAATGGATTATTATCACGAATTATACATTATATGGTCATAATATATCCATAAAATATATGTTAGACAAGTTATTATTTTACTTTAACCGTTATCATCTTAGTTTAACCCCTTGGTAAATCGATTTTTACCTTAAACATAGTAATTAATTTTTACTATTTTTATTATTCATTATGGTAAAAAATTAAACTTAACTTATTAGATAATATAAATTATTCTAATTATAATTATGTAATACATTTTCCCAAATTCCATTTATATAATCATAAAAAAAATAATTTAAAACTAATCCAACACATGTGATGAGAAAGCGAGTTTTCAAAGAGAAACTGTTTAAAAGATGACAATGTTTTTATATCAAAATTCAAAATAAAAATGATTCTAATTGCTGAAATTGGATTAATAAGTATAAAATTGTACTAATTTTTTTAAAATAAATTTAATTTATACTTTTATTTTATAAATAGTTTAAACTAAAATTTAGTTTGTAATTAAAGTTTAGTATTTTCCATTATTCATAAAAAAAGGAAACATTTTAGAAAAATCCCAAAAATTAACCATTTTATAATTTTCCTGTCATTGTTTCAAAAATTAATTTATTTTCTAAAATATATCTTATGAAATTATTGAAAATTAATTTTGAATTATCAACACAATGCATGAAAAATTCACCATTGAGAAAAAATACAACTTTTCAGAGAACATTTATTTAACCTTCTAATGATTATTATTTTATTTCTAATAATTAGATAAAAATAAATTAAATTATTTAATTAGTATTATTATTACACTCGAAATTAATTCCTAGGTTTTAATGGTTATGTTTAAATAATAATATTTTAATTGAGTATTGCATTTTGTTCAAACCTGATGTTGCATGCAATACAACCTATCGAAGAGGTTGAATTTATTTACAAATAAATATATAAGATAGTCTTATGGTTTCACATTATCTTATAATATTGGTGTTTTGTGTCATAATTTTTCCAAAATGATGTTTCTTAAAAACATGGCATATTGCATCCCCCCTCCCACCAAACAAATCAGGACCTTGTAATTTAATCCTAATCTTGGTAATCAAGGGTTTGACATTTTATAATACATTAATTTAAGACCTACATCATAAAAAGTGTTAATAAAACTTTCTCTTTGTAATAGAGAAATTGATATACTAAGGTCATATAGAAATACACATAAATAGGCATCCATGTAGGAGAACATTGGTGGGAAATAAAAACATCGACATGGAATAGATTAATAATTCCCAATGATTAATAGAGACTGATAAAAGTCATTGATCAAATGAAAGTGAATGGTCAATTGAAATTTAAGGACCTATAAAACATAAACATATGAATATTTAAAAGAATATTCATTCATCATAAATAATGTTATTGGGATAAAATTTTATTTTAATATTATTTTTCTAGAGTTGGAGAATTTTTTTTTACCATCTATACTGATAATATATGAAAATATACTTACTTTATATATTTCTATTTCATAGGAACAATTTCATCATTTCTATGTGCTTCGATCATTTTCCAATTCATCACTTACTCCATGAAACGAATATCCTAAAATGAATTTTGTATGCATGAATCACTAAAATTCACTTCTAACAGATCAAAAGATCCATAATATATTGATATGTTATTCCTTCAATATCTAGATATTATTACAACAAAATAGTTAGTGAAAGTTATAAAATATGAATAAATAATAATATTGTAAAGTAATTCATTAATATTGAAAATACCATCCAAAGCTAAACATAAACCATTTCGTAAATAGTTAACATTATGACCCTTCCAAAATATTATTATTTAAAACATTAGAAAAAATGTAACTAAATGTATAAAATGAACTTATCGTTAATCACCCAAACAATATTAAGAATCTCTTAATCCTCAAGTATAAAACATGTGATTACCTTCATAATGTATTCTATTAAAACAAGCTAATTACCTAAATATCCATAAAACCTTATTGAAAAAATTCATGATTCCTTATTCCTTATATAAAAAAAATATTATCTGATATTTTCCATGAATAAGATAATCTTGTTAACTCCATAAATGGTAGAATAGACCAATTTTCAATAAATAAATAATTAGTTCCATGTTAGTAAGTAATATCAATTTTAATTTTTTCATATTATTAAATTCTTTACCACAATATCAGTATCTCAATATCGGGAATTTATTAAGGGTCATGTTTCCCCTAATCTTGGTTTTCTAAAGAAGTTCAACTTTCCACTGAATCATTTTTATTTATCATCAATACCATTGAAGATACACTTTCAAACACTTAATAAAAATGTATTATAATAAAATACTTATAAATTACATAATTCTTATAACTAGGATATTAATGATGAAATACTAAAATGACATAAATCTTGAATCCAAACACAAGCACATTAATCGTTCAACTTATTCTTTTGTAATATCATTATATTTTCCATGACCCATTAGCTTCTTCTGAGCTATATTCCTTTTAATCCTGGTGAATTCATTTTCATAGTGACCTATCTCCTTATTGTCCAATAATTTCATTTTGGTAGATTATTTATTTCCCTTATAATCAAGATAATGATGTAAATTTTCTCCAGACATGAAGCAAACACTTCTTCCATTTAATAATGTACCATGGTGTTTCCTTCCAAAAGTACCAGATGTCGGAAGATCATTCATTCACTTCTTCCATTTAACTATATTTTTCTTTGTAATCCTATTTTTCTCTATTTTATATTCAAATTAAAAAGACATGAAGATATTTTTTTCTGTGTTTATAACATATAATATAATATCCTCATATGATGAGAAGTTTTGGGAGACTAGTTCCCATTGAATAATCATCCTAAGCTGAACAAATAAATAGTCAATCTTTCTCTTTATATTAGGTATATTGTTTGCAACATTGCTTTCCAACCTTTTAAATTTTTCTTTATATTTAGGAATTTATTACTATTTTTCTATCAAAGCCTCAAGAACTATCTTTCTATATACTATCATTTATCATGAGGAAAATATATTCTCAAGAAGAGTAATTAGAAAAATTCAATTATATGTTTTCTATTTACTCTTCATCCTTAGTGTTTTGAATCAATTACCCCCATTCATTTTTTCTCTTCATAGATAAAAAATAGCCCAGATAAGTTTCTCTCTTTCATTACTTATAATATATATAAATATATTTTCTTAGGAACTGATCCATTAAATAGCTTAAAATGAACTTTTAGACCCATCGAATTATGGATGTTGCTGACACATGAAGTGGTTTAACATTGTTACAACATGTGGTGGATCAGTATGATTCTATATACAAGAATGTATCATACTCATAACGTTGGTCAACTTCCCCTATAAAATTATAAATTTATTAGTTCAAAATGTATCTCCATCTATGTAATTATTATTTTTTGAGGAGGAAAACCCTTATATGGAGTATATGAATTTATATAGTTCCCCCCCACCTCCATTAGGTTACAATTACATATAATTTCATACACTATATTTGATCATAAAATTATGGAACATAATGTAAAATCCCAAAACTAGTGAAACAATTAACATGAATTTTAAGAAATAATAAGCATATATCATCTCGTAAATATGGTTTAATTTGGGATATCTTTATTTTTAACTCCTTTATAATGGGTTTTAAAGAAAATTTGATTTATCCAAACTGTATCCCATAAGAGTGTCAAACCTAGTGTTCATTTAGGCATTTTTCTATGCAATGAGTGAAGATTAGGTCAAGAATAATTCACTATTTTTATAGTTTTTACCCACAGGTCTATATATTCTAGAAAAAATTCCACTTGTAGTATCTGTATGAGGATATATTTTATTTGAAAAGAAACACAATATATTCATTACCAAAACATTTAGATATTATTATATACATATTATCAAATTTTATCATAGGTTTGTGTTCCATAATTTATTTTTTCCTAAATATAGTTCATAATGATTCTAATAAACTTCCTATAATGACCACTATTCCATCCCCGAAACCAATAGCCTAGAGCTAGTTTCCACTTTATTACATTGGAATAAGATATAAGGAATCCCATCCCCATAGAATGAATGGTTTAGTAGTCCTGGTAAAATATATACTTACATGAAATTATTATTATAATTGAAAACATAAAAAAATCATTAATAACATCATTATTCTGTTTAGCATCTCCATGCACATCAATTAAAAACCCCTTACTGGTATCCTATGAAAAAACAAAAGAATGTGGTGATCTTATATGCTTATAATGGGAATGCATACAAAAGACCCTATGAATAAAAAATGCATAATAAATATGTCATAAAAAATAACTAAAACACATGAAATTTAATCAATAACATGAGAATAATATATAAATAATAAATTATGATCAAATTATGACATGTAAATAATCCCACTATATTAAAATTTTAACCTTGGATATTCAAAATAATCAAATAAATACATGAAATATCTGTAACTAAATTTATAATGATGAAATAAATCATGTTGGACCACTAAAACATACCAGAAAAGATTTTTTTCAAGACATATAATTCCATCAAGAATTTTTTTCAAAGACATATATACAAATGGGTAAGTCCATGGTCAAAATAAAAACTAGTTATATTGTGAGACCTATCAATGCATCAAGGGGATATAGTGGGCCACTCCCATAACATACTAAGAACAATTCATTCCTCATATGAAAGGGTTTAAACATAATTGAAAAAAAAATCTTATTTAAACTACAATTTAAAATATAAATACTTTCCCCAATTGATAAACATAATCATAAACCATCTAAAGTAAAATTAATGGATTCACTATAGTACAACCCCAGTGAAAATGATCATAAATAATCCTGGGAATTAATAAGAATGGTTTCATTAGTGTATATACCGATTAAATTATAAGTGACATAAAATTATGTATTCTTAGATATAAAATGATGTTGAAAAATCACTAGCAAAATTTCATAAGTAAAATAATGTTTCTTTGAAAATCACCCTTCTTTATTTTAAAAAATGAAAAATCAATAAATATTTTTAAAATAATTTTATTTTGAAAATTACTTTCAAAATCTATGAATTTAGATAATATAAGGAAAAAATATCATTTTAAAATTATAAATTATTCTTTAAATAAATAACCTTCATGAGGGTGGGTAATTATTTACATGCTGTATTTGTTAAAATTAACGTTCCTTTTATGCTCTATAAGGTTATAAAATTGGATTATTCAAAAAAGAAGATGATTTTTTTAAAAAAATTATATAAAAATTCTAAAATGGGTTAATTTTTTTTTAATAAATAATTTTGATAATGTTAAAAAAATTAAAATATTTTTTTAAAACATGGTTTTGGAATGAAAATTATTTTCGATCGAAGAGATAAATAATGTCATATTTTATTAAAAACAATTTCCTATTATTTTTAAGTATCAAAGAGAGAACATAGAACTATTAAATTAAAATATTAATTAATAAATAGAGGAAAATAAATTTGATATATTTTAATATGGAAATATTAAATAGTTCCCCTAATGGAGACTTAAATAAAAACAATATCGACTAATGATGAGATTGTAAAATAGACCCTAACCACTTTGGTAACTTTTGAATCATAAACCCCATGAAATAAATAACATTAAATGAAATTTAAAATACCATTATTTTAAATTAATTCATGATATAACTTACAAAAACATAATTATATACACCACACAAAATAAATAAGTACTGATTATGGTGTATATATCAAGGAAGTAAAAGTGAGATGAGAAATACTAACCTTATGTCTGAATCATTATATATGTTATTACTATTCATGAATAATAAACTTATGTTAAATTATTTTAATTTATTGATAATTTTTTGAGGTATATTATTTCTATTATTTTAATTATTATCATGTTATATATTATTACTTAATAAATTATGTGTACGTAAAATGTTTCGATGATATTTTCTTATGTTCCCAAAATGACTTTAGTAGGTTGACTATGGTTAAAGAGGTCATTATTTAAACACCTACATAATAATAATAATGAGATAATTATCATATTATAACATTAATTATAATTTTAAAAATAATAATTAATTGGGATTATGAAAAATGAACTATGTTTCAATCATAGAGATATTAGGTAATACGTATGCATTAGTGACGTTTCCATTTTTCAATGATCATTTTGGAAAGTGAGTAAGTAATATTTTATCTTTATTTAATGATAATAATTTCATAAATACCATATTATTTCTTTAAAATACTTATATATGTCATGGATTTGGTTTTGGTGATGAAAAGTGGGTCATGTCATTTCATAAATGTGGTAGTCTACACTTACACAGACAATGTAATCATCTTCCAATTAGTGAAATGGTAAGAAATAAAATGATATATTATCATTTGATAATTATAAATGTGTCATGATTATAATAATTATTTCATGTATATCACATATATTCACTAACATTACCCTTATTACATTCCATGTAAAGTGTTAGTAAAAAAAATTAAAACGATTGAAGAGGTAGTAATCTGACGTACACACGAGTGACGTTCTCATATCCCCTAAGGAATGGAAATTAAAAAAACATTATATATGATATAATGACTATATAGGTATAATTATGTTATAATTATCATATATAAACATCATATACATCATAAAACCCAACTTTGGGAGGTGGTTGTGGAAACTTTTCCACATTTTTTCGTGAGGCAGTTGTCTGTTGTAAATATGAGTGACGTCATCATTTCCCATTTTAGGAAAGATAAGACAGAAATTTGTCATTAACTAAACATAATAAAATATATTTATGTGGGATATATTAATTTTATAATATAATCATAAGTTAATAATATTTTAGGTAGGTTTAATAATAAATAAAAACCCATAGTTAGGAATTTTATGTCTTCTCAGACCACCTCTTTAGGATTATACCAAAAGTATACCAAGAATGGATTTATGAAAAAATAAGATTCTATGATGAGGGTATGTAAGTTGTAAAGTTATTTGGGAATGTATTTTCTAAACCAAAATGGTTTTTTGTTGTGAATAATATATAATAGTGGTGTCCTTTTATAAGTTATGTGAGTGGAATACTTATAACTGTTTAAAACAAAATGCGGTGCCCAATATTTTCACATGAAAAAAAGTAATAAAATAAATTATTATAGATAATTAGACATTATAATATCCAATTATGAAAAAATATATTTTATAAAAACAAATCAGGTCATTTTAACCCTTATATTTTTAGTTTGACACCCAATAAATTAGTTTTTACGTTAACCGCGATAAATAATTTTTAATATTTTCACTAGTGATTATGTTGAAAAATAAAGTCTACTGTATTATGTTATATAATTATTTTTATTTAAAATAATTAATAAAACATTCCAAATACCATTAACATGATTGGAAAATTTTGAGGTAAACTTTATCCCACATACGCGATGCGAAAGCCGGTTTTCAAAAATAAAATATACAAATGTTTACAATGTTATTTTATATAAATTCAACATTAAAATGATTAAAATGAGATAAATTATATTAATAGATATATATTTGAAATAATTTTACGTTAAAAAAATTTGAAATACAATTTAAATTTATAAATAATTTAAAAATGGAAATTTTCAATCAAAATTCAGTATTTTTCATTATTCATAAAAAATGAAACACTTTAGAAAAATCTCAAAAAAATAAACCTAAGTTAATTTTGATAAAATTATTATCAATATTGAGTTTATTTTTTCAATTAAATTCTCTAAATATTGAAAAAATAATAATTTTAAATTATCTTCACAATTCATGACTAATCCGCCATTTAGAAAAAATACAGTTTTTTCAGAAAATATTTATTTTACATTAAAATAATTATTATTTTATTTCTAATAAATATATAACCATAATTTTAATAATTTATTAATTAATATACATTAACTCTAACATAAACTCATGGTTATAATGTCAATGTTTAAATAATTATATTCTACTACAATGTCATGTTTCATTCAAACCCTCTATTGCATGCATTGCAAACTATCATAGAGATAGAATTTATTTAAAAATAAAAAGTTAATAAAGTATTAGGTTTTTGTATTATCTTATAATATTGGTGTTTTGTGTCATATTAACTATAATACATTATTCACCTTTTTTAAAATCTTTGGGTGTTACATCATAGTTCTAGAAAATGAATAATAGCACTGGATTATTTCAATGAAGAAGAAACTCAAAATGTGGTTTTACAAAACCCATTTTTGTTTATCAAAAATATTATGGTAAATCAATTGGGTTTGAATATTCTTTTGAATTAAATTCCAAAAATATGTAATCATTCATGGATTTGTAAACCATATCATTCTTTAAAGAATAAAAGCTTTTTAATGGTAATGATTACTGGATAAGTTTGCGGAAATAAATAGATTAAATAAAACAAACAATTCAGCAATTTTGTGACCATATCATTTTTCAGAGAAAACATATATGGTATGGTGATTATTATACATTATAAGGTCAGATAAGTTCTCAACGAGAAACCAGATCCTGGACATAGAGAAACCCAATCATGGTTTTTATCATGCTCAAAAGAATAAAAGGAAATGACTTCTATATTTTTATAGAGGATGGAGATTTTAATAGTAGTTGTGAGATATTCATTTTACCAAAGAAATCCATGTAGTGTCATTGTAAATTACATCAAATACTGAGTGATATTTATATAAAATGTAAATTTTAGTATCCTTTAAATTTAGAAAATATTAATTGGTTCAAGGTATTTATTTTATTAGTGTATTTATATATATTTGACTAAGGGATAAAGACACATGATACATAGATAAATATAATATCATTTTAAACTAACTATTTAATTATAAAATGATGGATATATACATATTAGAAAAATATATAAATAATATAGTGGTTAATTTTATTCAAATAATATGGTGTGAATAATGAATGTAGATTAATCTTAGAAGAGATGATGCTAACTATTTTCAATGTTTTCAAAATACATAGAGAGACTATATGAAGATCAATAGAATTATTTTAATTGATTGTGTATATATTTTATGAATATCAAGGGAATAATGTGATTCATTATGTATATATGTTCTTGAAACATTAAAAGTAAAGAAAAAATACTTTGGTTTCTAATCCTATATGATAATTATACACTCAAAGAAATCAATATATACTAATTTGGAATAAGTGATGAAAATTATATTATGAGGTTGATTAATTTAATAACTTTTTATACTAATCATAATTAATGATGTCATATTCATTTTACACATTAAGTTTCATGAGAAAACATTATAATGGTTTTAAAAAATATATTTTTACTACATCATCCCTTCATCTAAAATAAAAAAAAATAGTGTGTGATATGGGATAAAAGCCACCAGTGACCACGGAAATACCCCTCAAAAAGATTTGGCTACCCTCTCAAAATATCTATGATTTTACTATTTAATGATATGATTATTTTAAACAACATAATTTATTTCCTAAATCTATGAATTGACCAGAATTAAGGGGAAATTTTTTGAAAACATAAAAAAAATTAGAATTTAGAAATGGACATTGATTTTCCTTATCTCTATGGGAAACACATCTCTTTAGAAGGACATTCAAATATATAATATTTGAGGATTATTTATGGATTTCTTTGCATAAATCTCCATAGATCCTATGTTCAATATGGTCTAAGTGGAAGGTGGTTTTTTTGTTTGGGTAGTCATTTCATATTTTTATAAGTTCTTATCATTATATTTCTAGAAAAATATTAATGTGATGGTTTTACATTATAGTGTTAGTATATAGGATCCAATTTGAAATTTTTAGAGGATTTGATATGGTTTACTTTTTTCCCTAGTGATATCATGTGATGTTGACTATGTGGGCTAGGGTGATATTATATTTTTGAGTAATAGCACAACCATTCCAACATCCAATCCTTGATGATGATAAAAATGATGATGTAATAAATGATGATTATGATGATGACGATGATATTGATTATGATGAATAATATGTAAATGATGATGATTATGTGTGGTTAATTTTGAGATGTTAGAGAGTATTTATAAGTTAGATTTAATATTACATTTTTGTGTTAATCCTGTTATTTTCTATTATTTCAAAGAATGTTTAGCCTTAGATATAGGATTGGTATGGTATTTCTAACATAACTTGGAGTAGTTGATTAATAATTTTTAGCTATTTAATAAATGTATTTATTATTATGATTTAATCACATAGACAGTCGATATTTTAAGGGAGGAACCTCTTGGGTATGTGCAAACTCACCATTACTTTATATTGATTATTTATAGAGTTCAAAGATGGGATTAGAGAATCCCCCGAGTTACCGTAACATAGACAGTGGGATATATCTTGAATAAAAATCTATGTTTACTTACCATTTAATTTGATGTATACTTGAGATTGTCATTTGTAGTATTTCCCCACTATTTGTGTAGCGACCTGAGATTTTGGATAAATAAAATTAATACTATTTTTTAACGATTGGGTCACATGCAACACTAAACAAACATAGTACCTAATTAAAAATAAATTTCACATATTATAATTACATTAAAAATATAATCATTAATAAATAAAAATTATAATTAATAAAAATAATTATTTATTATTATTTATCTCTTTTTCAAAAAAAAACATTTAAAAATGTAATTTATTTTGACAGAATAATTTAAACTAATCACAATTAAAAAAAATTATTAAATTTTATATTTATATTTATATATAAATATTTTGAAATTTAATTATTTATAAATTTATAATAAATAATGTTAAAGACACTTGATGTTTAAAAAGTCCACTTTTCAATAAGAACAGTTTTTCTTTATATTTTCTACTTTCATTTATATAACTAAATGTATAATTATTATAATTTTTATTTGATAAAAATACATTCATTTTTTACTTTATAATTTTCAAATCTATTTAGTGTTAACTTTTTTATTTTAAAAATATTTAATTTTTATGTAAATAGTCAAAAATACAGTTTTTACTTAAATTTTAAATTTTATGAATTTATCAATATATGATAAATACCTATAATTTTATAAAAAACGTTTAATTGGATAAAAATTTATTTTAGGATTAAAAAAATATAATTTAAAATATTATTCCGAACTTACAAAACCAACGTTTAACGATTTAGAACACAAGTAACATTTTATTCTCATTTTAAAACTATTTTATATCTTTTCTTGTAATTAAATAGTTTAATAGTGATGATAGATTTTTCTGTTTCCATGTAATTAATATAATATTTTTATAATAAACCAATTTATATCATTAACGTTAATGAAATTGATAAATTTATACTACACATAAATTTTATGCACAATGCAAAACATTTATAAAAATGTTTTTTATGTGTTATGTGCAATAATATTAAAACTAACATCTCTAACCTTAAGAAATTTTATTTTATAAAATTATTTTAATATTTGAGACCTTAATATTTATATTATTTATAATTTAATTTTAATTTTTAGGAATTCTAGAATGATTAACATGATTAAATTTAATTACCATTATAATGATAAAACGGTTACATTCAAATAATTATTTTGTTAAAAATGTGTAAATTTTATCTTATCAAATATATTAACCCCATATAACAATAGTGAATCTAATATAAAATTTATACCCATATATTAATATATTAATAATCATTCAATTTGAATTCAATACTAAATAATATTGAGATCACTTGATCGTAGAAAAATCATTTTTCTTCAAAATATTTTCCAATATATTATAAGTTTTAATTTAAATGTTAATCCTTATAATATTTAGAAATTAAATTATATTGAATATATTTTAAATTTTTGTTCTTCACACCCAAATTCAGTAATAGGATAATGTTTATATTTTTAGTAAAACATATATTACGTAGTTTAAAACTAGTAAAAAAGGTAAACCCTAAAAATGGTAAACTTCAAAAAAAAGTGATAAATAGATTGAAACATATTTAAAACATGTTTTAAAAATGGTTTTGGAAGATATAATGACCATATATCACCTAAAACTCCATCATTTCTCAAATTTTTATCGTTTAACCCTTCAATATTTTCATTCTATTATTGAAAAATAATGGGTGTTCACAAAAGTTCCATTTTATTTACTTATAAAAGGGGATCAATTCCACCCTCTCAAAGTTACAAGTCCCCTTCTAAATTTAAATGATACCTAAAATATTTTCCTATAATGTAACTATATATCATTACCTAAATCTCTTTTTCACCATAAGTTAGTCTAATCCTTCCATTTCTATGGAAACATTCAAGATATAGTATTTGGTCCTACAGTGTTACATAATATTTATCCTTTTCATCTTATTATTTATATTTCTAACCAACCCTATTCATGGTAATATAATAACATTAGTATAATTATTCTACAAAAGTGTTCATATATTAATATAATAACAATTATTTATTTCCTCTATCCACTAAGAAAAATAGAATAACATCAATTGTGCATTCTCCGGACTGTCGCCTCCTTGAAGCAATGACTTCCATTTTTCACTAAAACCTGTATTATCTATTTATAAGGATGAAATTGAGTAATTATTATGAAATATGTAATTTAATTGTGATTATGAACAGTAAAATTAAAAAATTACTTTTTCTCATCTCATTCTTCAAGAAATAAAATGGTTAGTCGTTCATTGTGGGCTGTCACCTCCACAAAGTAATGTATCCAGCCTTCCTCATGTTTATTTATTAATTAATAAAAAATCATAAAATATGATTCAAAATTTTAAAATTATATAACTAATAATATTATTATTAGTTAATATATATTATATTCCTAAATAAAAAAAATTTATAGTCATAATAATCTATAATTATGGTATGTTCATGCTTGGGTCATTCTGACCACATACTTAAACATTGTTTTTAAATAAAATAATGGTTTACTATGGGATGTTTTTTAATTATAATATCATAAAAAATTAATTTAATAAATAATTTATTTTTTTCAATAGGGATTAAATTAAATTCAAACTCATTAATTAAAATACAAAACCTTTGTTGGTTAAAAATCTTCAAAACATTTTCATCATTTATTTCATATTTAAGAATCATAACTCAAACACATATACTATAAAATTATAACATTATAAAAAATTATAAAAAATGAATTATAGTACCTCAAATTCTCTAGGAATTATGAACATGATATTTAATATTGGGTACTAAAATCAATAACAAAAATTATGAGCAAATAATTATAGTTATTAACACCCAATGTTAAAAATAAGAAACAACTAACTAATATATTCATATTAAATGACAATAAATAAAGTATATAAAAGGTAATATATATGAATATAGTAATGAAATAGAATATAAAAATAGTAATTTTTTTATTAGATGTTTGAGATAATTCAAAAAATTGGGGAAACAATGTAAAGGTTTCATGTATCACAAAAAAATTCTTGATGCATATTTCTTATTATACACCATTTTTATTTAGAATGGTGTGTGTACTACCCCTTTAATATTTTTTTTCATTATTCTCTCATTATTAATGGTACTTAATGTCTAATTTTAAATAATATCCTTCAAGGTTTCTTCATTTGAATGTTTGTAATGCCTTAAATATCTCACCAACTCAATTTCTGATACATTGGATTATAACATTTCTAACTTGAATTTAATTATAAAGATTTATTTGATCTTTTTATTCCTATATTTTATATACTATTGTATATTTTTATTTGAGAAAATTAATCCTATGCATTAATAAAAACTTATTTGATAAAATATTTTCTGAAATAAAATTATAACTTTGGTATGAATAACTCCAACTCTTACCATAGAATCTTTCTTTAATGTGAATATTTTCTTTCCTGAGAATTTTCCCCCATTTTGAGAACTCAAACAAGGATTAATTCTTAAGATCCTCTTACATCTCATAACCACTTCTCAGATGAAGTTTTTATTACCCAATTTACAATGTAGGTTTAATTAAACATTTCTAAAAATATTAAAAGGTTTAACGTATCATGGATATATATATTATCTTATACTCTATGATTTATCTTTAAAACCATTATATGTTTTTAAAGACTCAATTATTATAAATTTATAAAAATTTAATTTTTTATTATATTAAAAAATAATAATTTCATCTTTTAAGAGGATGAATTTTCAAAATAATTTAGTGGCTTTATTGGTATGACTTTATTTATAAAAATAATAAAATTTATATGTTTTTGAAAAGTTTTCACAAGAATGAATTTCCCACCATTTTGAAACTTCATTCCAATGTTTCATTGTATAATAAATAATTTAATTTTCCATTATTCTAATAGTTTTCCTTAAAAAGTTTTTTATAGATAAGATTTTTTTAATCATGTCTTTTAAGGTAAACTTATACAATTCCTCTAAAAGTATTTGTCATCTACCTAATTATTTTTTTACAAATACTTTCACAAATTAGAAATTTTAAAAATCTATAATAGAAATTATTTATCGATTCCTATTACTTTTTTAATCATCATATGTGTATAGAAATAATATTTCTTTCAATTTATTTCTTATGTGAATATACTATTTTTCATTCCTTTGATTGAAGGGTGTTTACCTAGATGTCACACATCAATTGAATAGTGAAATTATTGACTTAAAGAAATATTTTATCTATAAGGTTTAAGAACCATATGGTCTATTATCATGATTTTACGTTATTTACCTAGAAAGTAAATGAATATATCAGGATACTAGTTTATTTTCCAAGGTAAGCTCATATTATGATCGAATTATAGATATTTTTATTATTTGATTCCATTTAAAATTTATATAAAATCCATTTTCATTCTGTGGGTTCTTTATGATTAATTATTGATTTATTGTAGCACACATATCTAAGGATGGTGAGGGGTGTATTCTTTTATCACCCTCAAATTAGTTGGTTTATTTATATATTTCATGAGACAATCAATAATGGACATAATGAGTTTGTTCTCATAGGAATGGGTATAAGGATTTTGATTATAATATTGTTCCTATTATTATGGTTGTAACATATATTTATGTTTTTATTTATGGTATGCCACCTTTCTATGTTTCTATTCCTTTTAGGTTATCTTAAATCCCATTTCTATGCCTCTTTTATATGATATTTTATGCTTTTATGTTATATCATACCATATTCCATGATTTTTTATCTATGATGTGTTGGGTATAACTTTCTCATGTATCTTGATTATACATGTATGCTCATCATATACACACTTATGATCTTTGATTGTTATCACTCATGTTTACCCTTAGTGTGCATCTGAGCTCACCCCTTTCAAATGTTTCTTATTTCCTCAGGTTATAAAAAAGTTATAGGTTGGATAAGCCTAGGAGAGTGTATTGTATAGATAATTTGTGGTAACTTTTTAAGGATTATTATCAATTAAAAAGTTTATTATATTTTGTGGAAAATGTAAGTTCTTTGAAAAAATGGATGGGTTTTCTTCATTCCATAATTCTCTCAAACACTAAACATAAATTATCATGGGAATGTATATAAATTTATTATTTTCTTTAAAATCGTTTAATTGAGATGGTAACATCCATGGGGAATCATAGTTTGTGGTATAGATTGGTTTTTTTATAAGTAATTCACCATCATTGTTATTAATTTATTTTTACTTATATTGTTCGTTTTCATATGTGTTGTTGAAAATTTTCATATTTAGAAAGGGTTATGTCTTCTATTTGAGTAATTATACCATTGAAAGTGGTTTTCAACCTCAATAGTATTGAAGGAAAGTTTACGATTATATTATTGGGATTATTTTTATCTTAGGTGACTTAGAGGGATTGGGTATCAAGAATTTAGCATTGTATAAAATTTAAATATATTTTTATAAAATAATTATAAAAATTCAACCATTAAAATACATAAAAAATTTCATTTTTTAAAATACTAAACATTATTCTCTCCCTCACATTTTATATTGCTTAAATCATATAATATATTTCTTATAAGGGTGAGTTATAGTCAAAAGACCAGAACATAGATATTTATTCAAAAGAAAAGAGAAGCATACAAGTTACATGAGATGGAAAGAGGGCAATTTTCTAGAGTCCTTAATAAAAATGGTGTCAACTCCAGAGGGATTTCATTCCTCGAAGTGATCTCATGTGAGACACCCATGTTGGAAATCCCATAAGAGATCGTATTATCCTCACGATAGGTATGAGTGGCAATAAAGTTGAGGCCATTGAGCATGGTGAGGCAATCCATCCAACGGGGGGTGAGAGACCAAGCAAGATGAGCATCACCCTTCCAGATGGCTTGCACAATAGTAGTAGATTCACTCTTGATCCAGATATTATTCCAGTTGAAAATCTTTGCATATGAGATGGCATGAATGGTAGCAAGAATTTTTGTCTCCAGCACAGAAGCAATGCCACAGCTTCCATAGAAGCATCCGAGGATCCGATCCTGATGGTCTCTGAAAATTCCTCCGCATCCCAAAAGTCCACGGTTTCCTTTTGAGGCTCCGTCCACATTTACTTTAATCCATCCAAGTGGAGGTGCCTTCCAGAAGACTTCAATAGTGTAGTGTGTCTTTGAAAAGTTAACTTTGACACCAATTCAGTGAAGGGTTTCAATGTCTATGAAAGAATTGTCACAATAGACTTTTTAGATTGTGGCAACCTCTTTTATAGCAACAATAATCCTCATTTTACCTAAATTAATATTAAAATAGTTATTTTTGAAAAAATAGTCATTTCTACCATACCATAGAATATGCAGAAGCTCCGCAACAGCAGTAAGAAAGAGATTCTTGATTTGGGGAGACCTCAGAAACTCCCACGTTCTTTTCAATTGTGAGAAAATAAATGTGTCCAAAAGCCATATTCACTCAAAAAGGTAAAATATGTAATGCCTAAGGGCCATAACAGTATCACAAGATATAAAAAATATGATTAGTTTCCTCTTGATGTTTGTTGCATAATCAACATTTAGAACAAAGATAAAAGCCATAAGATTTCAGGCAAACTTCAGTTGGGATTTTTTTATGAGTAATATGCCACATGAGTGTAAGACGAGAGGGCTTGATCCAGGCCTTATTGAATTTGGAAATCCAATTAAAATTTTCATCCTCAATTGGGAAATGATGGTAAAAATATTTTTTAGAATCCAACAGGCCATTATGATCATGTTCCCAAACCAGAAAATTCTCATTGGAAGTGAAATAATAATTATCAACAATCTCCTTGATAGGATCCGAGAGCTGAGAACCAGAGGAACTGATCATATCCCTGAAAGAGCAATTCGTGGGATTAGGGGATAATGTATTAGGCATCTCCGATATGAGGGGGGATCCAGTCCAGTTATCAAACCAGAAATTTAAAGATGAATTCTTATTAACAATCCATCAATAATTTTCCAAGATAGAGTGAAAAGAATCTCTGATCGATGGCCAGATAGAAGAATTCATGTAATGAAAAGAACCAGATTTAAGATTATCAAGGAAACGAGTTTTGAGTAATATCATGGAAAGAGAGTTATTATATATGAGAGAACATGTGAGTTTTTTTTGAAGGGCCATATTAAAGGTTTTAAGATTCTTAATACCAATGCCTCTATTTTCAATGGGTTTACAACAAGTGGCCCAAGAGATTGTAACCAATTTTCTATCTAGAGTACTTCCACTCTAGATGAAGTTTATTATAGCAGTATTTAACCATTTATTCATGCCTAACGGCCATTTCTATACCATCAGGGGATAAACCATCTTAGAGAAAATGGTGGATTTGACATGGTAAATTCTTCTAGCCATTGAAAGGGATTTTCCTTTCCATGAAGAAAATTGCTTTTGTATTTGATCTACAATGTGATGAAAATAACAATCTTTTGGACAACCCCAGAAGATAGGGACCCCAAGGTAAGTGAAAGGTAAGGTGCCTTCCTCATCCCCTAAGACATTGGTGATAAGTGTTTTCCTATTATAGGGGAAATTCTTACCAAAGTAAAAAAAAGATTTTTTCCAGTTAATACACTAGCCATAGACCTACTCATAGTGTGAAATGATAGATTTAAGTTTATTAATATTTCTTTTATCTCCTCGGTTATAGAGAATAATATCATCGGCATATAGAAGATGTGAGGGAGCATGAAGATTTCTGGAAGCAATAATAGGTTTGATTCTGCCTTGCTCAACGTTAAGGGAGAGCAGTCTGCTATGGTAGTCTTCAGCAATAGAAAAAATGATATCAGAGAGCGGGTCACCTTGTCTAACTCCTTTGGCGCATTTAAAGTATCCCCTAGGAGAACAATTAATAAGGATAGATATATTGGCTGAATTTAATATGTTTTTCATTTTACTGACAAATGAATCATTAAAGCCAAAACTAGAGAGGACTTTAAAGATGAAGGTCCAATCAATCGCGTCAAAGGCTTTAGTGATGTCCAGCTTAAGAGCAACATTTCCACTTCTAGTGTTTCTATTCAATAAATTAGTGGATTCTGAGGCAAGGAAAATGCCATCTTGTATAGATCATCCTTTAATAAAGCTGAACTGGTTCCAGGAAACAATTTGGTTGCTGATATCAGAGATCATATTATCAAGGATCTTAGTGATAATTTTAAAGAGAGAATTTAAGAGGGCGATGGGTCGGAAAAGGTGAATTTCGTCTTCATTTTCAACTTTAGGAATTAACGTGAGGAATTTATAGTTGAGAGCAAGGGGGAGAACCCTTTTTTCAAAGAAATATTTAACTAAATTACAGACGTCTTTTTGAATATAGAGTATATAATTTTTTTTCAAATAACTAAATATTCATTTTTTATTAAATATTTTATTTATTTTTAACAAAAAAAACAAATAATATATGAAATATTTTTTGTTTTATTAATTTTATTTTGTTATCTTTTAATCTATATATATTTTAAAAAAATTAAATATTTACATTTTATAAACATTCATTTTCTATGTAAATTTAAAATATTTAAAACATATTTATTTTAGAATATTAAATATAAAGAAAATGATTATATATGTAATGTTAAATATAAGAAATCATATAATATTTAAAACATATTTAATAATTAATATACTAAAACATTTCAAATATTCATTCGTTAAATTATAGAATATATTTTAAATATTCACAACACTATATTTTATGTTTTTAAAATCAACTAATATTTTTCACACAAAAAATATTTGTCTTATGCGTTATGTTCTGTTATATTTAATTTCATATTTATAAAATATTGTCTAGAGAAGTTTTTTTTAAAGAAATAAAATTTAATATTCAATTTTTGAAATAAAAATATACGTTATGTATTTTAAAATATTTAAAATATATTTAATCATGAATATTCAATATTCAATATTAAAACGTACTGAAATTTATTATGTATTCAACAATAAAAATACTAAGAAATATTAAAATATTTAGTACGTAAAAATTAGTAAAAATTATTTATTTTTAGATAATTGAATATTAAATTCTATGGCATATTTAATTGATTTTAAAACAGAAAACCAATATTTTATCCATTTTGTTGGGTTTCATTCATCCTTATTTAATGACATTGACTCTATAATTTTTTTTCATTCTAAAAAATATTAAAAATTCTATTTTTAAACACATAATATAATTTTTATGTTTTAAACATAAAAAATATGCTATGTGTTTTTTTTAAAAGTAAACATATTTAGTTTTGAATATTTTATATTAAAAAATTTGTATTCAATAATCCACATTTAAAATGTTTTTCATCTAAAAAAATTAATTTCACCCATACTAACATCTTTTAACATTTAAAATATGATTAATATGGGCACACCTTGTGTTATTGTTGTGAACCAATGGATAAGTGATTGTCAACCATGTTATTTTCAACAATTAGGGAGGGGGGATTCTCTAAGAAATTTGGATCCATATCCTATTTCAAAAGATCAATTAATTTAATTAAAATGTTATATTATAAACTATATACATTAGTTAAATAGATAACAGGAATCAAACAATGAACATTTTAAGGATCATTGACCCAATATGTTTGAATCACCCTTTTATCGGATTAAATCTAGAAGATAACATTTATTAAATTCCCTTTTTTATTGCTCAATTATATCTTATAAGGATCCAGTTTTTCTATAATTCACTAATTTTAAATTACAAGGACTAATTAAGAAAATAAAACAAAATAACATTGGATTTTACTTCACTTGCCCTTCAATATGGAAAGACTAGTATAAACTATATGTATGAAAAATTATTTCCAAACACAAATCACAAACATGTTATCTTTTATTACAATGATTTTTCATTGGTTGACAAAGAATTCCAAGTTCCATTGCCTCTTAATATTCTCTACCTGTTAATTCAACTTTTGATATAAAAATTGATATATAATATTATAGAATAACAAAATCAATATATTTATGACAATAAAACAAACAGAGAGTCCTAATTAATCTATTATTTCTTAGGATTTATTCTTTGAAATAATGTTTTATTCACATTCTATAATTTTATTGACCATTATTGTCTTTTAGAATTGTTAAGTGAACCCTCTTTTCTATATATATATATATACACACATGTGTGTGTGTGTTATTCCGTTAGAGTTTTAAAAATTATTATTTTTTCCACAATAGAGAGATATATAATTCTTTCAATTCTAAAACCTAACTTGTGTTGTTATGAGAAAATAATTTCTATAATATTTTTTATTATTACTCAAATATCATCTCAATAAATTAATGATAAAGTCATTTTTAAGTTGGATTCAATCCTTCAAATCATCCCAAATGCTTTCCATGATCATAGGATATATAAAAATATATCTTGAACTAAATTTCATCCAAATAATTACTTATTATACCACTATTAATTGGTTTTTACAAGTTAGATCATATTTCTTAGAATCACAGTTATTGTCTACACCTTTCTAAGAATAACAAAAATGTATCCATATATGAAATTCAAACCAAATTGGCATGTTTCTTGTGAACAAAACATTTTTTCCTATTATAAATATCGAGTAGATTCAATAATTATTATATTAAAATTTTTTTATAAAACAAAAAGTTCTTAAAAAGATTGATTTAACAAATTTATTTTCCTATAAACCATGTTTCATACCTCAACCAGTTACCTTATCCTTTTTCATCAGAAAATTACCTTATCCCATTGTTTTACCAATCCACTATATTATTTCATATAGGATGATCAATTTTTCCCGCTTTTAAGATACATATACAAATTTAAATATATATTAAAAGGACATGAATAGTTCAAGTATCAACCATTAATTTTATTAATGTTAATGAAAAATTGGTTGACCATGACTATGAGTTTTATTCTCTTAGCATCCCCATGATGGTTCATTTAAAACATTGTAGTCATATTATCTTAAATATAAGCTTAAAAATAGTAATAATTAAATTAAATTTTCATTATTAATTGTTCCTCAAAATGTTATTGAATATAAACATTCTTCATTGTAATGACACAAAAACAATTGGAAATTTATTCCATAAATCTTATCATACAATGTACGATTTGTGATATTTGAAAAATATACACTATATAATTTATTGAAGACATACCCATTAACCGTTTAATAATTTACATTTTGTATATATTTAATATTAACAACCCATAGGTAAAAATTACCTAGGTTCATCACCTTTTAATATAAATGGTGGATAGTTTACACCTACGGACTCTAAATCCTTACATATTCAAACATAAAAAATCATGGACTAAGACGACCAAAATGTTTACCCATAAGTCAACTCGTATGAGACTAGATAATTAAATCCCAATCCAAGATACCTCAAATATTATACTTAATTCCAAGTAATATGATCTATAAAACTGATAATATGACTTAGAAATAAGGATTTCTTAATAAGTTTTTTCATAATGTTCCAGTATTAAGAAACCAAAATGACATTGTTATAGGATAGTTCATATAGTTGATTTCCATGGGGTATAGTGATCGACATTTTCTATGTAACAAAAAAATTAAAATGCCCATATGATTATTTGGATTTGTCCACTATAAGGAGTATTAAATAAAACATATTTCCATGTATTTTTAATAAATACATTTATTCTATCCATTCTAAAATAATAGTGTAAACTCTACTATTTCTAATTTTGTTCTAGGTATATTTTTCAAAGAAATTCATCTAAAACTTTAACTTTTGAAAAATTTAGTACTCTCAATATTGTATTGATACATTAATATTTTATTTTTTTAATTAATTTTTTAAAGAATGAAAATTATTCTATGTGTGAAAGATGATTACATCAAACCTGATAAAAAAATGATGAAAAAATCCAGATTCTATGGGAATCTACATCAAATCCCGGTTGGCTACCTAATTCCATGAAAAAAACATCCAAAATGATGATAGTTACTTTAAAATTGGTTATCGTTTTTAAGTCATTCAATTTGGGGTGGTAGATTTTGATAATACTAATTTCACATACCCAATGCTACTTTATTCAACATAGTAATGTGGGATCTAAAATAGAATACTTGGAAAAAGATCACAAACACATAAAAAGATCCTAAAAATAGTCTCCATTAAATTTTTCATAATTTTAAGGGAAGTTACCATAAATAGAAAATACTAAGGCATTATACTATCTAATATATATTTTTTTAGAATATATTTTTTCTTTATAATAACAATAATTATAATGATATGTGTTTTTCTCAGATGATACTATGCTCGATTTTGAGGTTTTTCAAGGGCCTCCCAAGGTATAAAATATAAACATAATCTTGTAAAATATAGTAGAAAAATTATATAATGGTTAAATTGATTTAAATTTTTCATTTTTATCCACAAGAAGAGTCGATATATAATTTATCATATAGAAGTTCCTCGATAAAAATATATTGACTAGAAAAATATTATTTTTATCCCACATATGTTTAGTTGTGATAAATTTCCTTATCTTTAAAGAAAAGTTTTTTATTATAAAACCAATGTCGTGTTTGGGTCTATAAAATGGGTTCTAACCTAGGGGTAGTTTCATATTTATTCTCAATATAGTCCCTAAGTGTGGGTTGTTGTAAACATAATAAATTAATTAACTTTTAATTTATTTCATGTACATAAGGATGTTTCAATGATGTTTCATTATGTTGAATATGGGGTTCTAAGTGGTGATAATGTGGATATTGGGATTATAGAATCACCCATCATGGAATATATTTTTCCCAAAGTGAAAGAAAGCATTTGATTTTATAAAGTGGGATTTATTAAGGAAAATATGAATTAAAATTAAAGAGTTGATGTTATGATAGTAATTAACTCACCCTATAATTCCTTTTAACCATAATTTAGAGAAATAGGTTTATCATTTTAATGGGTGGAAACATTTGGGAGAGGGATTTCTCTCTACCACTCTTTAATATATAGAGGTAGACCCTCCATGATCATGGTGTTATCTATCGTGAGGGTGAAAATGAAAACTAGCGATCGTGGCATGACCATCCATTACCATAGGGGTTGAGGTATAAACTCTTCAAGGGGATCATCAATGAAAATTGATATGAATAAAGACTTCATCAATGAATTATACATCTCTAGATATTACTTATTGGTTTTCCTATGCTATGGTATTTTCTATTTTCATTGGAATCATTTCACATAATATAAATGATTTTCGTTTGTGTATTTTAAATTATTAATTTAGGTTTTATCATTATTTTATAATTATCATGTAACTTATGAATTACCATGTTCCCCACATTTTCTTTGTGAATTTAAAATTTCAAATATTATTTAGCTTTGTTATATGTTTAGTGGTTATAAAAGATAAAGGATCAAGCTTCTAGCCTCTTCCATCACTCTCTATTCCTATAATTATTTATCCACTCTTCACCAAGAATGTGGTGATGGTGGTCGGAAATAATATTGACCAGATATGGGGTAACATTAAGGGGATATATCATTTGGGCTATGAAATTATTTAACATAGCGGTCGTGTTTAGGTGCGATATTGTAGGGGTATTGAATATAGTCTTCAAGAGGGGTGTTTTGGCCACCGTCATTTCTAGTGTTGAGAAAATAATGGGTTTCATCCATCATTTTCAGTGCTGAATTTACTGAATTTTGTCCACATAATCAGTTGTCACTACACAATGGATATGAACAAGAGGGTTTTTAATGAAGGTGGGAGTAGTGATACACCTAAACAGTGACTCGAGTGGGCCAAAATAGAGAGAAATATGGTACCTTAATGTTACGAAACTTATTAGTAACCAGCCAAATCACACATTTTTCAAACCAAGGGTGACAACTGTTGGTGCCATCACCATGAAATGTGGTAACATAATGACTCAATGGTGTAATGGTTGTAGGTGATGCCAGGTCCAACCAACACAGATGCGTCAGAATATCCCTAACATGGGCAGGACCCTAGATTGGACATCCATGTCGATCTAGTAGTACATATCAGTTTTTTTGTCTGCACTATCTTGATTTATAGCCCAACTCATGGGTTTTTGTGACTCAAACCAATAAATTGAAAAAATATATGTTCATGTTATGCCCTCCAAACCCAACATGAATCATGGTGTATGTGGCCCATGTTCCCACCACAACATTCCATGTAATAAACCTCGGAGGGATCCATGTGGCCATAAACTAATCTTATGTGGCATAATCAAGACTTCTTCCCTAGGTTTCTATTTCAAGGATGTGAATATACTATCCTGAGTGTTTTTTTACAAATATATCATTTTTGAACTCCTTTCGAACATATGAGGTTGTTTCAATGAAATATTGGACGACCTTAGGAGTTAACTTTTTGGGATAAATAATAAGATCTTCATGTGAATAACAAATAATTTGAGGCATTAGTACCACCCACTATTCTTCTAATTTCTCCCTCAATTATTGTGTGATTTCTCTCATATATTGAGTACTACCCCCTTTTAATTTGTTCGTGTTGTGTGATAATTATATACTTAATCATTTATTGGGATTCAAAATGTATTAGATATATTGGTTTTAAGTTTTCAATTTTCTAAGGCTAATAAATCATCAGTCTCCCCTTAGTTTCATTCAATATGTGACTTACCAATATCTAGTTATATCAAACCTCATGAATCTTTAGTAATATAAGTATTTACCATTATTAATCTATAATATTTATACCTTTATGGGTTGGTTTTGAGAACAATTTAAAGGAACTTTGTGAAATGAAAAAATGATGACCAGGATTCCAATGTGTCCCTATGAAATTATTTCTTAATGTATATATGGATTCCCTCTTGGACTTCCTCATGGTCCCCTATTTTATCCTGAGTTTGACTAAACATTTGTCTATTTTCTTTCTTTGTGATTTAAAGAAAACCATACAAAGAAATTTTTTAGTCAACCTTATATGGTATTTTTTCCCACGCATATTATATTAATTCAGATGAAGCATAGACCCAAATATGGTCTAGGAAGACATGGAGCTAGTGTGGCATGTCCGGAGTTGCTACATGGAAAGATGAGGTTATGCATGATGGATATTTTTGGTTTGTGATAGGAGTAGATTTTATTATGGATAGAGGATGATCTAGGGATTCATGTAGGGAGGTGGATCATTATGTTTTCTATGTCAGTCAGATTCAATGAGTTATTTGATGTAACACCCCATGTTTTAATAAAAATTATTATTATTATTATTATTATTGATTATGTATATATTGATAAAGAATATTTATATATTCCATTAAAATAACTCTAAATTTATTAGAGATTATGGGAGAAAAGATAAGAATTAATATAATGAAACTTTAATAAAATATAATTTACCATTACAACTAATGTATACGAAACCTTATATCACATACAATGGATTATTACACAAAATGGAAGATTTTATATTTTAAAAATACAAAAAATAAAAGGGGATAAAAAATTAAATAGGATAATATATTTAGAACTAGAAACTCTAATAAACTACTATCCTCATTAAGAATCACCATTAGTATAACAAAATATATAACAAAAAAATACCATGAAAGGAGAAATATTATTGTGAGACCTAAAATGAATAATTATGGAATTGAGAAGTGAGAATTGAATAAGTTTAGTAAGTCTATATATATATATATGAACAAAATATGGTTATTGTACATTTTTCATTAAAATTGTGGTCACTGAAAATATAATCATTTTGATAATGGTTGTTTGTCTCATATTTGATAGGTATATCGAAGTTGCGTATAGTAAAGTGAATTTTTTTAAAAAATATAACTCATGATAAAATAAAGATATGATATTAAAATGTTATAAATTTATATATATACATATATGCATTATGTATAAATATTATAATAATTATTAAAATATTATATGTTATATATAAAATCCAAATAAATATTTAATAAAAATGGAGTAGATAAAATTAAATTTAAGTATATAAAAAATTAATTAATGGTATTTTTTAAAAGTATATTTAATATTAAAGTAATATTTATTTTCAAAACACAATTTTATTAAGAATGTAATATTTTTTCCAAGTATATTAAATTTATTCTTTTAATATATTATTATATATGAAATATTAAATTAACTTCAATTAAATTATAAATCATTATAGAATAATACTAAGAACACATAATGTTTAAAAATGTCATTTTTCTATAAAAGTAGTTTTATTTATAATTCATATTTTTCATTTAACGGGTAAATATATGAATTTTAAAATTTCAATATTATACAATAAAATTTATTTTTTTAATTTATTGTCTTGATATTATCTTAGTATAAATATTTTAAATTTTTCTAAAATGGTTTATGTTTTGGTGAATAGTAGAAAAATGATTTTGATACAAACTTTCACATTTATAATACAATATTTAAATAAATATTTCTATAAACATTTTTATATAAAATATACATATTAAATATGTAACATAAATCATTTAAAAATACAATTTGGAGTTTACAAAAAATAATTATTTTTAATACTCATGTAATATTTTGTACGAAAACTGTTGTTTTCATGCATATAATGAATGAAAATTATTTTATTATAATTCACTCCCAAAAATCATACATAAGAACATTCACAGGGGACATAAGTGGTGTAAACACAAGGCATATCCTGGAATAATGCCTCTACACTCCATAGGTAAGGATCCCAGGTTATCATAATTCCTAATGTCTTCTCCTAGCTTCCCCTAACAAGAAAGCACGTCTTATTAGACCCCAGCCTTAAACCTTACTTAATCTTGAGTTATTACAAGATTACACATTGAGGATCTTTTCAGGTTTAGAGTTTTAGAGAATTAGATCATGAAACTTGCATTACATTCCAGATTTAAACAAAGTGGTTACATAAAAGACAGTATTCATTCTTCCCATCAACGGAAACATATTTAAAATAAAACATGGATTCTTTCTTGACACATCCTTGACACTATCATCACATCATGTACCTTTCCCTTGACCTGTGAAAAACATTTCAAAAACTTGGGATGAGCATAAAAAGATCAGTAAGGGTTATAAAAATATGGTAAGGAAACATGAGTTCATATATACATAAGAATGAAATCATACTTTACCCATAAAACATACGCACTTTAACATACCTCATCAAATCAGGAATAAATCATAGAAATCATAAGACATAAAGGTAACTCGAGGCATTCATAACATCCTTATGTAGGGAGTAACCCTCTTGGTTACGTTTGGAATACCCATCACAGTATATTCCCTAAATCTCTTCGGAAAAAACCTTAACGTTTCACTCCTTCGCGTTACCCAATGCATTGGAGAGCTATATCGGGCTCACCCGCCCTTAGTTTATCACGGAACCACCCGTCTTCATAATAATGCCCAAGAACCTCAACATAATCTTATCACATAAAACATGCATAAAGGAAACATAGCATATCCACCTTTCAATCACAAGATATCAATACAAGTCATCGATATAAAAACATTATGAAAACCATTTCCAATACCAAAATAAAAGAAAAGTAAAACATGGTATTTATTTTTATTTAAAAATAAAAGGTATGTCTTGTAGAGGAAGCCGAAACTCAAATAATGGTCACGGCGGCAGAGAGGTCGTTGTCGCCAAATACGTACAACAAAAATATTCCCTTTTGTCGTTTAGTAAAACGCTTCGTATAAAAAGATTCCTTTTGGATAAACGTGAAATTCAAAGGGGTTTATACACCGTATAAAATTAATTTGTGTATAAAACACTGTATGCCTCAATGAAAGGAGATTGAGACGAAGTCCCATACAAAGACGGTATCCTTGGAATAAGGATAAATCAGTTACATAACTATGTGTGACAAACGAATACACGAAATATAAGTGGGTATTAAGTGTAAAACAATCAGAGTACATTCACACATAATCATATAACGATATATTCAAGGTGTATAAGTTTATCCCAAAGAATCGAAAGTGGGTTAAGAAGATCTCTTGCAATAATTAGACAGCCTAACGACGTCACTTCAAAATTCAGAAAAAGAGTTGATGAGAGATAAAAAGGGTATCTCATCACTTGGACATAAAATTTACATCAATAATGATATATAAGAACATATCCCAAAATAATATTATGTGAATTAAAAGACATAACAAAATAAGTCTTTTAAAAAGAGGAGGGTGAATGGTTCCCTTACCGACATGGGTATCGTTCGAAACATATGCCCCGTGAAAGAAGGACAATACAACATTGATGTAAATACTCATAAATGAAAGAATATTACACAAGGAGTAAAATAATGGTCAGTACATGCACCACTCAAAAGAAATTGTGGCAAATGTAGCATAAATCTCACGGGAATAAAAGTGAGATGAAAAATCCCTTACAAAAACTCGGCAGCCTAACGACGCCACTTAAAACTTCCAAAAATGGATGGATGAGATCAAATAGGGTCTCTCATCGTATTAACATAAAGTTTACAGAAAGATGAATATAAAATAACATCCCCCAACATAACAAAGAGGATCTTAAAAGAAGTGACATAAAGGAGAGGACTTAAAAAGAAAGAGAGAGGTTAGATCTCTTACGAAAATTCGGCAGCCTAACAGCGCCACTCAAAACATCCAAAATGTATTGATGAGAGGAAATAGGGTATATCATCATATGAACATAATAAGTACAGTAGGAGTAATATAAAATAACATCCCAATCATAATAAATATGAGCTTAAAAGGAATGACATAAAAGAGTGTACTTAAAAAGAAAGAGAGGTGTAGGATCCCTTACCTCGGGTCCGACTTGACTCGATCGTTCTTTAATCTCCTGAATAATAAACTTGAGTTAATTTCTACTTGATTAAGAACCTTTTTCAAGATTATTATTCGTTTTATATAACTTATTTCCATGTTATAAACATTATATAATCATTAAGTTAATAATGTTTGTTTTGTCGATATTTGGTTCTTAAGTCGAAAGTGGACTTCTTACAATTACATGTTGTTCGTGGGGTCAAAGGATATTTATATCCAGAATTGCATTCCTGATTTGGATATCATATTTATCTAGAATATACATGTAATTATAATATCTCATAATCATTTATAGGTAAGAAATGAAATGCACCGTTCATGGAGACGGTATGCCATACGTACGCATGAACGCTACTTTCATTCCTTTGTCATATTAATGGAATTAAAACTAAACGATAGGTATGTATATTTTAATTCCAGAATTATATTCATCATTTAGATGTATCATTCATCATATATATCCATTATATACATGTACTTATAATATTACATTACATTTGGGGATAAGAAATGAAATGCACCGTTCATGGAGACGGTAAGCCGTACGTACGCATGAACGCTACTTTCATTTCTATCTCATACTTTAATGGAAAGAAATAATAATGATATAGAGTTATATAATAATTCCAGTATAACATCATATATAATAACATTAAATCCATCATTTATACGTCCCACGTATGGCATTAACGAATCACATCACTTTGAGGGGGCGGTAGTCCGCACTTCCTAAAATGAAGATATCGCGTATACCCATAATGGAAGCCATAAAGGTAATCCAGAAATGAAAAACACAAAATCTTAAGTAAAACATAAAAATATTATATATCATATATAAATATAGTTACATCTTAATGTCCACCTTTGAAGGTGTTATATGAGTGTTGAACAATCATCGTTTCGTGAGGCAGAAATTCGACATCCATAGAAATAGTATGTTCTTTAACCATTAGATGTAGGTGTGTGTAAGTGTAGCTCTAATACTTATTATAACAACATCCTAGTATATTTAGGATACTGGAGTTGTTACAAAAGAAAATAATAAAAAGAGTTTAGGGGGTTGGAGAATCAAAATAAAACAAAAGGACTCAAAATAATACATTACCTTAAAATCGGGTAACTCCCTTTGGTTTGAGCTCAAAGGCTTCCTTGGGAATACTTCTTCCCAAAGTGAGGCTTCAAGGAGTAATAGAGGTAAGTGGAGAGACAAAATGGGCATGGGATGGCCGAGCCAAAGGCATTGGGAGTGTGGGTAAGGAGGTTGAGGTGGAGGCCTTTTATAAGAGGAGAGGAGGGGCACTCTTGGAAGGTAAAGAAAAGTCACTTTATTTTAAAATGGTATTCGGATTTAAGAGGTCCCACATTGATGTGTTTTGAGGATAAGGTGATAAGGGTTCTAAATCCACTCATCCAATAGGTTTTTTACATGTGTAGGTCTTAGATATTACATTTTATTTCCATTTTATTTAAATCGTTAAACAATGAGGTCATCGCTGCGTCATCATGATGTCATAAATAATTTAATTTAGTTAATGTCTAAAAATTATTTAAAAAAATACTATGATGTAGAAAATTGTTTTATCTTACCAATTACTATTTATAGTAAAAAAATTGACTTGTATAACCCCATGTAAAAATTGTTTCAGTAAAACATCTCATGTGTGTGTCATTTTTACTTTAACATTAAATAAAAAGTTATTTATGTCATTTCCCAACCAAAGTGGCTCCATGGGGTCCCCAAGTTGACCCATGGGTTTTCGTGGTCGGCCATGACACATCCAATGAGTTTAGGACATGTGTCAAGTTCATTTCATATTATTAAAACATTAGTTTTACCTTAAACTACACTAATTACCTCTAATCGCGATTAAAAACTTAATAATTTACTATTCAACAAAAAATTATTTTTATCCCATTCAACCACATTTTACTTCTTAATGACAACCATGTATGTCGGATTTTTGAAATTCAAAACACAAATGTGGCAAAATTTCATTTAAACGGAAAATCAGTTTTTATAAGTACCACTTAGTGGTTTCACTATTCATCAAAAATTGAAGTTTTTCAGAAAATTACCAAAAATTCACCCTAAGATATATTTGATATTCCGAATTCAAAAATGAAGTCTATTTTACAAAATTCAAAACATATAAGTCACATTAATTAATTTGATAATTAATTTCCGTTGTCATGACAAATAGCGTGTTTTTATGAAACAATAAGTATCAAAAGATTGACACTTGTTTAAGTCCGAATTCAAAGTGAAATTAATTCCAACGACCACTATTAGATTTAATGGTAAAAATATATTCTAACATCACTTTAAAACCAATTAAAAATATAATCTAATCATATAAATAAATTATATTAAAAAGTGGTTTTAAATTAAAATACAACATTTTACACTATTCATTAAAAAAATGAACTTTATCGGAAAGATACCAAAAATTTACACAAAGCAAATTTTGATTACCCGATTCTAAAGAAGAGTTTTATTTGGTCCAATAGAATGTATAAGAGTGAACAAAACTATATTTAATGATGGTTCGCCATCAAAAGGTGATAAGTGAACCTTTAGTGAAAACTAGGGCATATACGCCAAAAATTGAATTCTTTCTGTATTTTAAGCCTTTATCTTTTATTGGATAAATGTAAAAACATTTAAAAACAAATATAATCATATTTTAGTTATTTCTATCCATTCCCGCCAATACAACAGCTACATGTCAACTGCCATTTAAAATAATATTATTTTATTATTAGAGTGCAACATAAGATTCCCAAGAAACTCGTTGTTGCGTGTTGGGTACGCCATCGAGCATAGCGTCCCCTTTAAAGTCATATTAATATTTTATTCACAAATATGGCTAAATATGAAAATGTCATATTCTTTATTTACCTGGGGTGTTACATCCTTCCCCCCTTTTGGAAATTGCGTCCTCGCAATTTTAAAATTGGGCTTGGAAACATCCTTGAATGTCCCACATCGGAAGAAGAGTCGGTAAAACAATCACTTTAAAATAAAGTAAGATAAGTACAAAGGTCACCCGAGTTAACCCATACTAGGATTCCAAGTATGAAAACATGGACATGGAGGAGAAAACATAGGGTCATGTTCTGATGGAGAGTGATAGAAAACATGTTTAGGAGAAAGTTAACCACAAGAAAATCACAAACTTGTGATGGGTTAAACGGTATTCGATTCCCCAGTAGGAAAAGTTAATAGACAACATTTTTGTTTTAAGTTACTTTTTATTGAGGAATTTATTCATAAGGAAACATAATCACTTATCATGTTGACTTTCAACTTTTATTAGATTCCTTACACAAACTCATATTTTCTCCAAAAGACGAGTATTTAGGAAGACTTGTTCACATTAAGAGTACTATAATAAACTTCTAGAGAGTCACCTAATTCACAAAAAGGAACTATATACTTCCCATGTCTTTAGAATTTAACCAAAACCAAAACCAAAAAGGTTAGTACAAGATCAGATAATCCGGAAAAGGATAACCCTTTATAAAAAGAGAATCTATTCTTAATCTCCAAAATTTGTCCAACAAAACCCAAAGTTCAACGAGGACCATTCAATAAACAATTTGTCCATAAAATTCTTCAATGTAAACCAAACTAATATTGAAACCAAAATATTTGAAGGATTTAGTCACATAGTCTTCCAAGTTAAATCGTAAAATTTGTCTCCAAACAAAATCAGTTGCTCTTAATGTCTCGTATTGAAAAGTAATTAACCTAATCACATATCCTCGATGATAGGTTAATAATTTCCATAGGAAACCCAAAATAAACTTACTCTTGATTCCTAAAATAATCCAACTAAAAGGAATCAGTCAAACTAACCAGGGACTTCATGTAGTCCAGTGGTAGGCGATAAATACCAGTTGCACTTTGGTTGTGAGTTCGATTCCCGGAGCTTTGTCTGACGCGACGGGTTGTCACACGGTCTACGTGTTTTCTTTTTTCCAAAACTATATAATTCTTAAAACATTCCCCAAAAAGAGATAAAATCATCAAAAATGAGCATAACATATTTTAACCTCAATTTTATCTCATGCCTTTCATTTTCCATCATATCATATAATAACCCATAATTACCTCAAAAGTAAGGATCATATAAACTCTAATGGTTACCTTTATAATTATTACCTGAACTTCCACATAGATTGGTCATATCGTACATGATGTATTATAGAACATACCAAGGTTCAAGTGGTTGATCATGACTCCTTGATAGTTGGTTTAGAACAACCACGAGTTTCCTCATTGAATCCTCCATTCTATCTAGTATCTTAATCAGAGAACCACCACAGTTTCCTTCAAACCTGTTGTCTCTTTGGTGCCTGCTAAATCCATCCATTTACTAAAACCAAAAAGGTCAGTGTGAGTATATCAACAAAACCATCATGTACTAATGAGGAAGGTAAACACTAAGATATAATTACTCATTCATTTTATCTAAAACTAGGACTCTTTCTGAAATCCTAACCATTATGGTAATGTCACTTATGCCTAGAGAATACCCTAACCTCTAAAGTTATCTAAACCGACCTTTGATACCAACTATAAGGCCCCAGCCTTAAACCTTACTTAATCTTGAGTTATTACAAGATTACACATTGAGGATCTTTTCAGGTTTAGATTTTTAGAGAATTAGATCATGAAACTTGCATTACATTCCACATTTAAACAAAGTAGTTACATAAAAAATAGTATTCCTTCTTCCCATCAACGGAAACATATTTAAAATAAAACATGGATTCTTTCTTGACACATCCTTGACACTATCATCACATCATGTACCTTTCCCTTGACCTGTGAAAAAACCTTTCAAAAACATGGGATGAGCATAAAAAGGTCAGTAAGGGTTATAAAAATATGGAAAGGAAACATGAGTTCATATATACATAAGAATGAAATCATACTTTACCCATAAAACATATGCACATTAACATACCTCATCAAATCATTAATAAATCATAGAAATCATAAAACATAAAGGTAACTTGAGGCATTCATAACATCCTTACGTAGGGATTAACCCTCTCGGTTATGTTTGGAATACCCATCACAGTATATTCCCTAAATATCTTCGGGGAAACCTTAACGTTTCACTCCTTCGCATTACCCAATGCATTGGAGAGCTATATCGGGCTCACCCACCCTTAGTTTATCATGGAACCACCCGTCTTCATAATAATGCCCAAGAACCTCAACATAATCTTATCACATAAAACATGCATAAAGGAAACATAGCATTTCCACCTTTCAATCACAAGATATCAATACAAAACATTGATATAAAAACATTATGAAAACCATTTCCAATACCAAAATAAAATAAAAGTAAAACATGATTTTTATTTTTCTTTAAAAATAAAAGGTATGGCTTGTAGAGGAAGCAGAAACTCAAATAATGGTCACGGCGGCGGACAGGTCATTGTCACCGCATACGTACGACAAAAACATTCCCATTTGTCATTTAGTAAAATGCTTCGTATAAAAATATTCATTTTGGATAAATGTAAAATTCAAAGGGTTTTATACACCGTATAAAAGGATGTTGTGTATAAAACAAAATATGCCTCAATGAAAGGAGATTGAGATGAAGTCCCATACAAAGACGGTATCCTTGGAATAAGGATAAATCAGTTACACAACTATGTGTGACAAACAAATACACGAAATATAAGTGGGTATTAAGTGTAAAACAATCAGAGGACATTAACACATAATCATAGAACGACATATTCAAGGTATACAAGTTTATCCCAAAGAATCAAAATTGGGTTAAGAAGATCCCTTGCAATAATTAGACAGCCTAACGACATCACTTCAAAATTCAGAAAAAGAGTTGATGAGAGATAAAAAGGGTATCTCATCACTTGGACATAAAATTTACATCAATAAGGATATATAAGAACATATCCGAAAATAATATTACGTGAATTAAAAGACATAACAAAATAAGTCTTTTAAAAAGAGGAGGGTGAATGGGTCCCTTACCGACATGGGTATCTTTCGAAACATACGCCCCAAGAAAGAAGGACAATACAACATTGATGTAAATACTCATAAATGAAAGAATATTACACAATGAGTAAAATAATGGTCAGTACATGCACCACTCAAAGGAAATTGTGGAAAATGTAGCATAAATCTCACGGGAATAAAAGTGAGATGAAAAATCCCTTACGAAAACTCGGCAGCCTAACGACGCCACTTAAAACTTCCAAAAATGGATGGATGAGATCAAATAGGGTCTCTCCTCATATTAACATAAATATTACAGAAAGAGGAATATAAAATAACATCCCCCAACATAACAAAGAGGAGCTTAAAAGAAGTGACATAAAGGGGAGGACTTAAAAAGAAAGAGAGAGGTTAGATCTCTTACGAAAATTCGGCAGCCTAACGGCGCCACTCAAAACTTCCAAAATGGATTGATGAGAGTAAATAGGGTATCTCATCATATGAACATAATAAGTACAGTAGGAGTAATATAAAATAACATCCCAATCATAAGAAAGATGAGCTTAAAAGGAATGACATAAAAGAGTGTACTTAAAAAGAAAGAGATGTGTAGGATCCCTTACCTCGGGTCCGACTTGACTCGATCATTCTTTAATCTCCTGAATAATAAACTTGAGTTAATTTCTACTTGATTAAGAACATTTTTCAAGATTATCATTCCTTTTATATAACTTATTTCCATGTTATAAACATTATTTAATCATTAAGTTAATAATGTTTTTTTTGTCGATATTTGGTTCTTAAGTCGAAAGTGGACTTCTAACAATTACATGTTGTTCGTGGGGTAAAAGGTTCTTTATATCCAGAATTACATTACTGATTTGGATATCATATATATCATATATATCTAGAATATACATGTATTTATAATATCACATAATCATTTAGAGGTAAGAAATGAAATGCACCGTTCATGGAGACGGCAAGCCGTATGTACGCATGAACGCTACTTTCATTTCCTTGTCATATTAATGGAATTAAAACTAAATGAGAGGTATGTATATTTTAATTCCAGAATTATATTCATCATTTAGATGGATCATTAATCATATATATCAATTATATACATGTACTTATAATAGTACATTACATTTGGGGATAAGAAATGAAATGCACCGTTCATGGAGACGGTAAGTCGTACGTACGCATGATCGCTACTTTCATTTCAATCTCATACTTTAATGGAAATAAATAACAATGATATAGAGGTATATAATAATTCCAGTATAACATCATATATAATAACATTAAATCCATCCTTTATACGTCCCACGTATGGCATTAACGAATCACATCACTTTGAGGGGGCGGTAGTCCGCACTTCCTAAAATGAAGATATCGCGTATACCCATAATGGAAGCCATAAAGGTAAGCCACAAATGAAAAAAACAGAAGCTTAAGTAAAACATAAACATATTATATATCATATATAAATATAGTGACATCTTAATGGCCAACTTTGAAGGCGTTATATGAGTGTTGAACAATCATCGTTTCGTGAGGCAGAAATTCTCCATCCACGGAAACAGTATGTTCTTTAACAATTAGATGTAGGTGTGTGTAAGTTTAGCTCTAATCCTTATTATAACAACATCCTATTATATTGAGGATACTGTAGTTGTTACAAAAGAAAAGAATAAAAATAGTTTAGGGGGTTGGAGAAGAAAAATAAAACAAAAGGACTCAAAAGAAGACATTAACTTAAAATCGGGTAACTCCCTTTGGTTTGAGTTCAAAGGCTTCCTTGGGAATACTTCTACCCAAAGTTAGGCTTCAAGGAGTAAGAGAGATAAGTGGAGAGACAAAATGGGTAGGGGTTGGCCGAGACAAAGGCTTTGGGAGTGTGGGTAAGGAGGTTGAGGTGGGGGGCCTTTTAAGAGGAGAGGAGGGGCACTCTTGGAAGGTAAAGAAAAGTCACTTTATTTTAAAATGGTATTCGGATTTAAGAGGTCCCACATTGATTTTTTTCGAGTATAAGGTGATAAGGGTTCTAAATCCACTCATACAATAGTTTTTTGACATGTGTAGTTCTTAGATATTACATTATCTTTCCATTTTATTTAAATCGTTAAACAGTGAGGTCATCGTTGCATCATCATGATGTCATAAATAATATAATTTATTTAATGTCTAAAAATTATAAAAAAAATACTATGATGTATTAAATCTTTTTATCTTTCCAAATACTATTTATAGTCAAAAATCTGACTTGTATAACCCCATGTAAAAATTGAATTAGTAAAACATCTCATGTGTGTGTCATTTTTACTTTAACATTAAATAAAAAGTTATTTACGTCATTTCCCAACCAAAGTGGCTCCATGGGGTCCCCAAGTTGACCCATGGGTTTTATTGGTCGGTCATGACACATCCAATGAGGTTAGGACATGTGTAAAGTTCATTTCATATTATTAAAACATTATTTTTACCTTAAACTACACTAATTACCTCTAATCACGATTAAAAACTTAATAATTTATTATTCACCAAAAAAAATTTTATCCCATTGAACCACTTTTTAATACTTAATGACAACCATGTATGTTGGATTTTTGAAATTCAAAACACAAAGGTGGCAAAATTTCATTTAAACGGAAAATTAGTTTTTATAAGTACCACTTAGTGGTTTCACTATTCATCAAAAATTGAAGTTTTTCAGAAAATTACCAAAAATTCACCCTAAGATATATTTGATATTCCAAATTCAAAAATGAATTCTATATTTAAAAATTAAAAACATATAAGTCACATTAATTAATTTAATAATTTATTCCCGATGTCCTGACAAATAGCGTGTTTTTATGAAACAATAAGTATCAAAAGATTGACACTAGTTTAAGTCCGATTTCAATGTGAAATTAATTCCAACGACCACTATTGTATTTAATGTGGAAAATATATTCTAACTTCACTTTAAAACCAATTAAAAAGATAATCTAATCATATAAATAAATTATATTAAAAAGAGGTTTTGAATTAAAATACAACATTTTACACTATTCATTAAAAAAATGAACTTTATCAGAAAGATACCAAAAATTTACACAAAGTAAATTTTGATGTCCCAATTCTAAAGAAGAGTTTTATTTGGTCCAATAGAATGTATAAGAGTGAACAAAACTATATTTAATGACGGTTCTCCATCAAAAGGCGATAAGTGAACCTTTAGTGAAAACTAGGGCATATACACCTAAAATTGAATTCTTTCTGTATTTTAAGCCTTTATCTTTTATTGGATAAATGTAAAAAAAATTAAAAAAATATACAATAATATTTTATTTATTTCTATCCATTCCCGCCAATACAACGGCTACATGTTAACTGCCATTTAAAATAATATTATTTTATTTTTAGAGTACAACGTAAGATTCCCAAGAAACTCGTTGTTGCGTGTTGGGTACGCCATCGAGCATAGCGTCCCCTTTAAAGTCATATTAATATTTTATTCACAAATATGGATAAATATGAAAATTTCATATTCTTTATTCACCTGGGGTGTTACATCCTTCCCCCCTTTTGGGAATTGCGTCCTCGCAATTTTAAAATTGGGCTTGGAAACATCCTTGAAAGTCCCACATCGGAAGAAGAGTCGGTAAATCAATCACTTTAAAATAAAGAAAAATAAGTACAAAGGTCACCCGAGTTAACCCATACTAGGATTCCATGTATAAAAACATGGACATGGAGGATAAAACAGAGGGTCATGTTCTGATGGAGAGTGATAGAAAACATGTTTAGGAGAAAGTTAACCATAAGAAAATCACAAACTTGTGATGGGTTAAACGTTATTCGATTCCCCAGTAGGAAAAGTTAATAGACAACATTTTTGTTTTAAGTTACTTTTTAGTGTGGAATTTATTCATAAGGAAACATAATCACTTATCATGTTGACTTTCAACTTTTATTAGATTCCTTACACAAACTCATATTTTCTCCAAAAGATGAGTATTTAGGAAGACTTGTTCACATTAAGAGTACTATAATCAACTTCTAGAGAGTCACCTAATCCAAAAAAGAGAACTATATACTTCCCAAGTCTTTAGACTTTAACCAAAACCAAAACAAAAAAGGTTAGTACAAGATCAAATAATCCAGAAAAGGATAACCCTTTATAAAAAGAAAATTTATTCTTAATCTCCAAAATTTGTCCAACAAAACACAAAGTTCAACGAGGACCATTCAATAAAAAATTTGTCCATAAAATTCTTCAATGTAAACCAAACTAAGATTGAAACCCAAATATTTGAAGAATTTAGTCACATAGTCTTCCAAGTTAAATCGTAACATTTATCTCCAAACAAAATCAGTGGCTCTTAATGTCTCGTATTAAAAAGTAATTAACCTAATCACATATCCTCGATGATAGGTTAATCATTTCCATAAAAACCCAAAATAAACTTACTCTTGATTCTTAAAGTCATCCAACTAAAAGGAATCAGTCAAACTAACCAGGGACTTCATGTAGTCCAGTGGTAGGCGATAAATACCAGTTGCACTTTGGTTGTGAGTTCGATTCCCGCAGCTTTGTCCGACACGACGGGTTGTCACACGGTCTGCATGTTGTCCTTTTTCCAAAACTATATAATTCTTAAAACATTCCCCAAAAAGAGATAAAATCATCAAAAATGATCATAACATATTTTAACCTCAAGTTTATCTCACGCCTTTAATTTTCCATCATATCATATAATAACCCATAATTACCTCAAAAGTAAGGATCATATAAACTCTAATGGTTACCTTTATAATTATTACCTGAACTTCCACATCGATTGTTCATCTCGTACATGATGCATTACAAAACATACCAAGGTTCAAGTGGTTGATCATGACACCTTGATAGTTGGTTTAGAACAACCACGAGTTTCCTCATTGAATCCTCCATTTTATCTAGTATCTTAATCAGAGAACCACCACAGTTTCCTTCAAACCTGTTGTCTCTTTGGTGCCTTCTAGATCCATCCATTTACTAAAACCAAAAAGGTCAGTGTGAGTATATCAACAAAACCATCATGTACTAATGTGGAAGGGAAACACTAAGATATAATTACTCATTCACGTTATCTAAAACTAGGAATCTTTCTGAAATCCTAACTATTATGGTAATTTCACTTATGCTTAGAGAATACCCTAACCTCTAAAGTTATCTAAACCGACCTTTGATACCAACTATAAGGCCCCAGCCTTAAACCTTACTTAATCTTGAGTTATTACAAGATTACACGTTGAGGATCTTTTCAGGTTTAGAGTTTTAGAGAATTATATCATGAAACTTGCATTACATTCCACATTTAAACAAAGTGGTTACATAAAAGACAGTATTCATTCTTCCCATCAACAGAAACATATTTAAAATAAAACATGGATTCTTTCTTGACACATCCTTGACACTATCATCACATCATGTACCTTTCCCTTGACCTGTGAAAAACATTTCAAAAACATGGGATGATCCTAAAAAGCTCAGTAAGGGTTATAAAAATATGGAAAGGAAACATGAGTTCATATATACATAAGAATGAAATCATACTTTACCCATAAAACATACACACTTTAACATACCTCATCAAATCATGAATAAATCATAGAAATCATAAGACATAAAGGTAACTTGAGGCATTCATAACATCCTTACGTAGGGAGTAACCCTCTTGGTTACGTTTGGAATACCCATCACAGTATATTCCCTAAATCTCTTCGGAGAAACCTTAATGTTTCACTCCTTCATGTTACCCAATGCATTGGAGAGCTATATCGGGCTCACCTGCCCTTAGTTTATCACGGAACCACCCGTCTTCAAAATAATGCCGAAGAACCTCAACATAATTTTATCACATAAAACATGCATAAAAGAAACATAGCATTTCCACCTTTCAATCACAAGATATAATACAAAACATTGATATAAAAAAATTATGAAAACCATTTCCAATACCAAAATAATAGAAAAGTAAAACATGGTATTTAAATTTCTTTAAAAATAAAAGGTATGGCTTGTAGAGGAAGACGAAACTCAAATAATGGTCACGGCGGCTGAGAGGTCGTTGTCGCCGCATATGTACGACAAAAACATTCCCTTTTGTCGTTTAGTAAAACGCTTCGTATAAAAAGTTTCCTTTTGGATAAATGTAAAAGTCAAAGGGGCTTATACACCGTATAAAAGGAAGTTGTGTATAAAACAAAATATGTCTCAATGAAAGGAGATTGAGACGAAGTCCCATACAAAGACGGTATCCTTGGAATAAGGATAAATCAGTTACATAACTATGTGTGACAAACGAATACACGAAATATAAGTGGGTATTAAGTGTAAAAAAATCATAGGACATTCACACATAATCATAGAATGACATATTCAAGGTGTACAAGTTTATCCCAAAGAATCGAGTTCCCTTGCAATAATTAGACAGCCTAACGACGTCACTTCAAAATTCAGAAAAAGAGTTGATGAGAGATAAAAAGGGTATCTCATCACTTGGACATAAAATTTACATCACTAAGGATATATAAGAACATATCCCAAAATAATATTATGTGAATTAAAAGACATAAAAAAATAAGTCTTTTAAAAAGAGGTGGGTGAATGGTTCCCTTACCGACATGGGTATCTTTCGAAACATACGCCCCGTGAAAGAAGGACAATACAACATTGATGTAAATACTCATAAATGAAATAATATTACAAAATGAGTAAAATAATGTCCAGTATATGCACCACTCAAAGGAAATTGTGGCAAATGTAGCATAAATCTCACAGGAATAAAAGTGAGATGAAAAATCCCTTACGAAAACATGGCAGCCTAACGACACCACTTAAAACTTCCAAAAATGGATGGATGAGATCAAATAGGGTCTCTCATCGTATTAACATAAAGTTTACAGAAAGAGGAATATAAAATAACATCCCCCAACATAACAAAGAGGAGCATAAAAGAAGTGACATAAAGGATTGGACTTAAAAATAAAGAGAGAGGTTAGATCTCTTACGAAAATTCGGCAGCCTAACGGCGCCACTCAAAACTTCCAAAATGGATTGATGAGAGGAAATAGGGTATCTCATCATATGAACATAATAAGTACAGTAGGATTAATATAAAATAACATCCCAATCATAAGAAAGATGAGCATAAAAGGAATAACATAAAAGAGTGTACTTAAAAAGAAAGAGAGGTGTAGGATCCCTTACCTTGGGTCCGACTTGACTCGATCGTTCTTTAATCTCCTGAATAATAAACTTGAGTTAATTTCTACTTGATTAAGAACCTTTTTCAAGATTATTATTCTTTTTATATAACTTATTTCCATGTTATAAACATTATTTAATCATTAATTTAATAATGTTTGTTTTGTCGATATTTGGTTCTTAAGTCGAAAGTGGACTTCTTACAATTACATGTTGTTCGTGGGGTCAAAGGTTCTTTATATCCAGAATTACATTCCTTATTTGGATATCATATATATAATATATATATAGAATATAAATGTATTTATAATATCACATAATCATTTAGAGGTAACAAATGAAATGCACCGTTCATGGAGACGGTAAGCCGTACGTACGCATGAATGCTACTTTCATTTCTTTGTCATATTAATGGAATTAAAACTAAATGAGAGGTATGTATATTTTAATTCCAGAATTATATTCATCATTTAGATGTATCATTCATCATATATATCCATTATATACATGTAATTATAATAGTACATTACATTTGGGGATAAAAAATGAAATGCACCGTTCATGGAGACGGTAAGCCGTACGTACGCATGAACGCAACTTTAATTTCTATCTCATACATTAATGGAAAGAAATAATAATGATATATAGGTATATAATATTTCCAGTATAACATCATATATAATAACATTAAATCCATCCTATATATGTCCCACGTATGGCATTAACGAATCACATCACTTTGAGGGGGCGGTAGTCCGCACTTCCTAAAATGAAGATATCGCGTATACCCATAATGGAATCCATAAATGTAAGCCACAAATGAAAAACACAGAAGCTTAAGTAAAACATAAACATATTATATATCATATATAAATATAGTGACATATTAATGGACACCTTTGAAGGTTTTATATGAGTGTTGAACAATCATCGTTTCGTGAGGCAGAAATTCGCCATCCACGGAAATAGTATGTTCATTAAACATTAGATGTAGGTGTGTGTAAGTTTAGCTCAAATACTTATTATAACAACATCCTAGAGTATTTGGGATACTTTATTTGTTACAAAAGAAAATAATAAAAAGAGGTTAGGGGGTTGGAGAAGCAAAATAAAACAAAAGGACTCAAAAGAAGACATTACCTTAAAATCGGGTAACTCCCTTTGGTTTGAGCTCAAAGGCTTCTTTGGGAAGACTTCTGCCAAAATTGAGGCTTGAAGGAGTAAGAGAGGTAAGTTGAGAGACAAAATGGGCAGAGTTTGGCAGAGCCAAAGGCTTTGGGAGTGTGGGTAAGGAGGTTGAGGTGGGGGGCCATTTATAAGAGGAGAGGAGGGGCACTCTTGGAAGGTAAAGAAAAGTCACTTTATTTTAAAATGGTATTCGGATTTAAGAGGTCCCACATTGATGTGTTTCGAGGATAAGGTGATAAGGGTTCTAAATCCACTCATCCAATAGGTTTTGGACATGTGTAGGTCTTAGATATTACATTATCTTTCCATTTTATTTAAATCGTTAAACAATGAGGTCATCGCTGCATCATCATGATGTCATAAATAATTTAATTTAGTTAATGTCTAAAAATTATAAAAAAACAAATATGATGTAGGAAATCTTTTTATCTTTCCAATTACTATTTATAGTCAAAAATCGGACTTGTATAACCCCATGTAAAATTTTTTTAGTAAAACATCTCATGTGTGTGTCATTTTTACTTTTACATTAAATAAAAAGTTATTTATGTCATTTCCCAACCAAAGTGGCTCCATGGGGTCCCCAAGATGACCCATGGGTTTTCGTGGTCGGCCATGACACATCCAATGAGGTTAGGACATGTGTCTAGTTCATTTCATATTATTAAAATATTATTTTTACCTTAAACTACACTAATTACCTCTAATCGCGATTGAAAACTTAATAGTTTACTATTCACCAAAAAATTATTTTTATCCCATTGAACCACATTTTACTTCTTAATGACAACCATGTATATCGGATTTTTGAAATTCAAAACACAAAGGTGGCAGAATTTCATTTAAACGGAAAATCAGTTTTTATAAGTACCACTTAGTGGTTTCACTATTCATCAAAAATTGAAGTTTTTCAGAAAATTACCAAAAATTCACCCTAAGCTATCTTTGCTATTCCGAATTCAAAAATGAAGTCTATTTTACAAAATTCAAAACATATAAGTCACATTAATTAATTTAATAATTAATTTCGGCTGTCATGACAAATAGCGTGTTTTTATGAAACAATAAGTATCAAAAGATTGACACTAGTTTAAGTCCGATTTCAAAGTGAAATTAATTCCAACAACCACTATTGGATTTAATGGTAAAAATATATTCTAACTTCACTTTAAAACAATTTAAAAAGATAATCTAATCATATAAATAAATTAGATTAAAAATGGGTTTTGAATTAAAATACAACATTTTACACTATTCATTAAAAAAATGAACTTTATCGGAAAGATACTAAAAATTTACACAAAGTAAATTTTGATGTCCTGATTCTAAAGAAGAGTTTTATTTGGTCCAATAGAATGTATAAGAGTGAACAAAACTATATTTAATTATGGTTCTCCATCAAAAGGCGATAAGTGAACCTTTAGTGAAAACTAGGGCATATACGCCTAAAATTGAAATCTTTCTGTATTTTAAGCCTTTATCTTTTATTGGATAAATGTAAAAACATTTAAAAACATATATAATAATATTTTAGTTATTTTTATCCATTCCCGCCAATACAACAGCTACATGTTAACTGCCATTTAAAATAATATTATTTTATTATTAGAGTGCAACGTAAGATTCCCAAGAAACTCGTTGTTGCGTGTTGGGTACGCCATCGAGAATAGCGTCCCCTTTAAAGTCATATTAATATTTTATTCACAAATATGGATAAATATGAAAATGTCATATTCTATATTTACCTGGGGTGTCACACGTCTGCTGCAAATTTTGCCTCCCTCCAAACATGATGAAGTTTCTGGCCCAACACATCTCTCTCCTGCATCTACAGATTTGGTAGATCATGTCCCATGGCACCTTCTGAAGACCCTGTATGGACTTCACCAAGACCTCAGAGTCGGATTCAATTTCGGCCACATTGAAATTTTGAATTTTACACAACGTAAAGCTAGAAAGTAATGCCTTCACCTCTACACCTAAGGAAGAGCCCATTCCATAGAAGGAACTGAACCCTATTAGCACTGAGCCACGTGAGTCGCGTAGGATCCCTCCGCATCTCATTTTCCCTTGTAAAAGAGATCCATCCACGTTTAACTTCAGGCCACCGAGAGGTGGTGAACAACTGATCCAACAACCCATCGAGATATTAGGCATTCAGGTGAGGTTAAGTAGCATGCACACTATCTCCAATGATTTCCATCCCTTTACAAGTGGACCCATCTCTATAATCATTGATTTTAATCTCATTTTATGGAACAAGAGTGACACCCAGGATCCCCACCGGGCCTTGTTGCGTGCCTCCAAAAGAGTCCAGTAAATGGAGGAAAGCATAATGGTCCTAACCTTGCATTCCATCACCACGCCCTCTGAACCCAAGAACCATTCTTCCATGAGGCCCTGTATAGTGATTTGTTCCTCGGAAATATTAGGGTGGAGAGAGAATTTGGTTTTTTGAAAATATTTTTTTATTAATGATGTGAAAATTTTATCTAATAAATTATATTGGTATAATTTAAATTATAAGACTAATATTATTTTTAAAAAATATATAATTATATTGACATTCACTTAATTGTAATTCTTGATTAAATAAAATTAAAGAACACATAATTCTTAAAAAATATTTTATTAGAAAAACACGTTTTTTATAAATTATATATTTTAATTTAAAATTGACTTTATCATATTTATAAAATCATTTACATTAAATGGATTTAAAATTTTGGTAAAAACAGTAAAAATTAAAAATATATTTTACCTTATAATTTAATATATAATAAAAATAACTTTGTTAATAATAAGATAACAAGGTAAAAATCCAAATGTAAAAAATATAAAAAACTATGGGAAAGACATGAAACCTATTTAAAACATGTGTTTATTATATTTTATGTTGCTTTATAGATCCAATTTCACCATAAATTCAATTTTTCAAACAATTAGTCATTGAAATGGTATAGTGTAATGATATATTGAATGTGTAAAGGGAATTCCCAAAAGTGCCAATTTCTTTCCTTATAAAAAGGGATCACTTACACCCCTCCATGGTTTTAATTAACATTAAAAATACCTTTAATTTATATCCAAAATATATATAATAAAATTCTTTCTCTCTTATTTAATACCCAATTCTATAGAATTTATCTTAATCCATTCAGTTCCAAGGAAATATCTAATAAAAGATCAAATATCTTATATAAGTATTACATTGTTCATATATTTTTCTACTTAATGTTTAATTTCAAAAATAAATTATATTAAAAAATTAAATAGTTATAGTTATTATTATGATATTTAATTATATTAATTTAATGAAAAATATTAATTTCTCTCAACTCGCTACGAAAACCAAAATTCCTGTTCATGAATTGTCAGTATTATCACCACCACAAAGAAACGGTTTCTATTTTTAATCACTAATTTTAGTGGATGATAATGAAATATGTAATAGATAAATAATTTTGATATCTATCATATAAAAATAATCATATCATATCATATCATATTATCATTTACCTTCTTTTTCTCAAATTAGTTGAGAAATTGAAATTCTAATCTTGTGTGCGAACGAAATATCATATTCTAAGCAGTATGTTTTGTTTTCATCACCACCCATCATGATTGGACATAAAAAAATATTCAATATACGAGATTTATTTCTATAAAACAATTAATATTTTTAAAATTTTGAAACAATTTTATAATTCTTACTTCCATGATCAACATATGAAATGAGTTACAAAAAATAGACTGAACAACCTCAAGTAACCAATATAAAAAAGAAAACAATATAATAAAAAATGTAATATGATAATAAATGGTCCATATTAAAATAAATATAGAATAATTAGGTGATTAATAAGGTATATAATAAACTTAATTTTATTTTTTTGAACGTTAGGTGCTTGTGGTAAATGAATCTTGAACAAGGTAAGGGTTTCATCTATACATTTCATTCTTTGAATCACATTTTATTTTATGTGCCTAATTTATTTTATATGGTTTGTATACTACCATTTTTAAATTTATTATAATTTATTATCTTTATTCACAGTATTTTAACTTAAAATTCAATCTTTATCTATCTTTCAAGGTGTTTTCTATCAGAATGTTTCTTAAGTTATAATGGTTTCGTCTCAAAAATACCTTCTTTAGGACACATTTTATTTTATACTCATAATTTCTTTTATATGGTTCATATTATTCCCATTATAAATTTAATATCATATGTTATATTTATTCATTTTATTTATGTTTCAAATTCAATACTTCTCTCTTTCAAGGGATTTTTATTATTAATTTTCATCGTCCATAAGGGTTCCCTTTCAATCAACCTTAATTAAGGCAAGCTTTCTTGTTATGAACCAGTATTAACTCTTGAGTTATATTGTTTCTCATTTATGTTTTGCTATTAATTTCTTGTTTTATAAACTATACATATATATTAGGAGATCAGTTTTTATTCAAATATTTATGATAAGTGAGTATTAATACTTCTAAAAAATTAATCTATGTTTGAATATTTCTAACCTGTTTAAAGAAGGCACCCCCACCTTGCCCATAATTAACCTTTACACCAATGATCCCATTTTTATTAGAATCCTTATAAAGTTTTATAACATGTGTACATAAAATTTATCTTCTACTATTTTAAATATATTGTTTTATAAAAATATTTTATGAATCAGAATTATAATAAAGTGGTTTTAAAACAAAGGAAAATGGATCTTATGTACCTCCTTCATGACATGCCCTTTACACATACTCATTATTTTACTCCCTTTTATGAAATATTATTCAGACGAACCTATTATTTTATTTTATATATTTTCATAACATATATACCTACTTAAATATAATTTCCATTTTTTTGTTATGAAATTTCACACTTTCCTTCAAAATTCCCAATTTTATATCAATCCAGTTTAATGGAACATTCTCATTTATTGTCTCATACTGAGAATAAATCTCATAAAATATTTCTAAACCATGAATAAATTATAAAAAAATGTTTTTTATGTATAATCCTCTTGGTTGGAAAATATAATGGTTTTCCCTTCTTTAAAAATATCATTTACTTGTTTTATAAAGATTCACAGAAGTAGTACATTTTTATTCTTTTTTATCCTATTTCATTCTCCTAAGTTATCTATATGGTAAATATATATTTAATAACTATATTTGTTTTTCAATTATTAAAGTATATAAAAATTTAATACCTTCTTCTATTAGTATTTCTCATAATTTCTACTTCAGTTATTCCTTGAATTGGAATTAAGAAACCAACACCCTTCCATGGGTTTGATCATTCTTATTATTCATGTATGGTTTATTTTCCTCATGTGGAACACATATGTTTGATTTTTATTTTTTTCATAGTTTCGGATAGAAATATTTATTCCTCTAATTCATTGGGTAAAGGTTTAAACTGCATGATATTTTATATATGGATTTAGGGAGTAAACATAATCAACAAAAGGGCATTGTCAACTTTATGATGATGTTATTGGGAGGGTCCCTTGAATTATGTTTATCATATCATGTTTTATATTTCCTCTATAAGTTTATGAAACAATGGATTCATTTCCCTTTATAATGATTACATTCTTATTATTATCCTATTTATGATATCATGTTATGACTCTTGACTCTCATGTTATGCTATATTTTCATGTTTATTCCTTTACTCAACTTTCTAGCTCACCCTTTTCCTTATGTATTTTCCCTGGGATATACTATGTAGTTTCAAAAGATCAATTAGATTAAGTAACTCTACATGGAGTTTTAAATAATTATTATTTTTTTATATTGATGATCATGAATTTATATTTGTAATCTTCCAAACACACTATGCCTCTCGATCCCCATGGTGTATTTGTTGGAAATTGATGTTAGGAATTATAAAATAACATGTTTATAAATATTGGGTATCCATGGTTGGATTCAATGTAAGCTATAGTTATTTTTCTAGATTAGGATATTAAAACCAATGTGAAAACCTTATGGAGAATACTAAGGGATAAGCCTAAGTATTATAGAATATCTTAAAATTTTGATTGAGGAGTAATTTTTTGGTTTTCATTTAAATTATTTCCATGTATATTTACTCGAGAGTGTTGGGTATTAACTCATTTATAACATGGTTCACAAAAAAAAAGGCCTAGTTGAAAACTTAGATATACACTCTCGGGGGATATGTTTGGGTTTATCATATGTGCTTTATAAATTTCTATGTAGGATTGATTTTGTAGTTATATTGAGGGTCTTGGTTGAGAAGTATAGTATAACCAAACATAATTTGACCTAGGGTAAACTAAGATTGGTATTGGTTGAACTAATGTAATTATGGGATAAAAATATAGTATAGGATGGTAAAAGGTTTTAATTTTAAATCCTTTTTATTTCATTTATTATGATAAACCCCTTGTGATATTAATTCTGCATCATGAATTTAAACCCTTTTTTTAGTGATGGATAGAACCTGAAGGAACTGTTTAAACCTTGTTTGTGAGGGATATTGAGGTGACTACCTCAATGATCAATTCAATGGAATGGTATATGATATGATAAAAATAGGGATTATATTAAAACAACTATTATAAAACATGATTAACAACGTAATCATAGTTGAATAGGATGAAGAAGAAAATTAGACTCAATTTATTTTGTCTAAAAATGTTTGAAAATCACCAATGGAATTTTATCAAGGGGGTTCAAAGGTTTTTTACTTAAGGAATAGAGGTCCATCGATCATTAGAATACAAAAGAAAAATCAAGAGGTCATTTAGCATGATTGTAGTGGAAAACATTAATCCAAAATCACCACTAATGATCACATATATTAAATGTAAAAACCATAAACATTATATAAGTCAATGACATAATCTATTAGCTAATAAGTATGATAGGAATCAAAAAATTGAAAGTAAAAGAGAATAAGTGAGTTCCCATTAAGTAAAAACTATATAATTTATAATTAATTAATCAATAACTGTTAGTATTATATTTCTATATTGTTCAACCCATAACATTGTGCTCAGAATAGTTTTTAAGAATATAAAATAATCACTTATAGTTCTAGATGTTGTATAATGAGTAAAATATTCTAATAGTGTGATTAATTTATCCCAAGTATATGTTTCTAGGAAAGTACCAAATTAAAATATTATTATCCTTTATTGATGAATTCGATGTGATTTTGGAAATTAACTGGTTCTCTCAAATCAGAGGAAAAATTATCTTTAATAAGAAGATCACATTTTATATCGAACAATGATATTATATACAGTGATTGTTATTAAAAACCTATTAATGGAAATTCTACAATATGAGTCTCAATACCGAGTAACGATAGACTCTCGACTCAAACAATTTGATATAATTCAATATCAAGGATAATCCTAATATATAGAAATACATATGTTTCTTAAGTAGGTATAGTTAATATTTCTCTAAAAAATAAATATCTATTCACCTTGTCGATACCTTTATATAGCTTCATTAGTATGTCATAATATAAGTTCTATAGATATAATCTATTTAAGGGGGAAGGAATGTAACACATAATGTTTTAGGAGCAATTATTATTATTAATTATATATAATTATAAATAATGTTTCTATATTTTATCAATAGAATTAATAGTTGATTAGTGATTGGTCCACATAAGATAGTAACCAAGATAATGATACCTTATTAAATTATAATGGGACATTATAATGAATATATATGAAACCATGTATCACATACAATGGATAATTACATATCATTGAGGATTACATCCATTAAAGCTACAAAAAATAAAAGGGGTTAATAAATTTGAATAAATGATTATTATAGAACTAGAAACTCACATGGACTACCATACACTACTAGAAAATAAGGTTATACCAATGGTTTCAAACCATTTGTATAGGCTGGAAAACCGTTGGTATAGGATATACCAAGGGTTTTCCAAACCGTAGGCTAGTAAGCCGTGAGGAAATCCTTATACCAATGGTTTGATCTAAACCGTTGATATATCCCACTGTATTTATTGATATACCAACGGTTGCAAGAGAACCGTTGGTATATGTTTGTATAACATTTTTACTAATGGTTTTTAGAAACCGTTGGTATATATTGTTTTTTTAAATTTATCTCAATATATACCAACAGTTTAGAATCGTTGGTACAGTATTTTTCGAGAATTATTATACCAATGGTTGATAACCGTTGTTATTGTGTTTTTCCAGAACCCCTAAGCCAACTATTCTAAACCGTTGGTATTGTTTTTTCCAGAATTCTAGAACTCTTATACCAATGGTTTAAAACCATTGGTATTGAGTTTTTCCAGAACTACTGCACTACAGCCCTCCACTACACAGTGGCCCCACCCCCTCCACTATACACCTGCTTAAAAAAACACTACACAGCAGCCCTCCAGTAGCCCCTCCACTATACACCTGCATTAAAAATATCACAAAAACCACATACAGACTTCAAATATTATAAAAAACACCTAAAATAGCCCAAAAACACATAAAACCATCAAACTCTTCCAACCATGTCATGTACTACAATTCCCTATTTCAATCTTCATATGACAACAATCATCCAGTAGTAATTCACCTCACCCATGCACAACCCCCCAACCAGCACAGCCCCCCCCCCTCTCCCACCTCCCCATCAAATTCTAATAGGCATAATAGTTTGACAAATACCTATTAGAGTTGAATAAGAGTTTGAAATTGGCTCAAATCCCATTTTTTGTGATCCTAGATTTGGGTATGTAATGATTTGTGATGAATTTTTCATTAAACTTGTATTGTTTATAATATATGGTGAGAAGGAATTTTCTTAATTGTCTCTTCACTTATGACCCCATGAGTGAAACTACAAAACTCATGAAAAAGAGTTTGCGACTATCGTTGATGAGTGTAAATTTCAGTTGTATTCACATAAAATGATGTCCTTTTGAAACAAAAGAGAGACTTTGAGTGGTTTCGTCAACACTGTGCCTCGGATTGAGGCGGATTTGACTCATACACGTCACAAATGACCCATGGATAGTTTTCCTAAAGTATAAACACAATCCAAATGTGTTTGGTTGGTTTCCTGTATGCCGATTTTTTTACTTAAAAGTGTATCCATTCTAAACAAAAGAAAGACACTTTGAGTGGTACCGGAAACAACATGCCTCGGATTGAGGAAGGGTTGACTCATACACGTCACAAATGACTCATAGATCCTTTTCCTAAAGTTTCAACAGAATCGGAATGAATTTGGTCCATTTTCCGTATGTCAGTTGTTGTTTTTACTTAAACTGTTGTCCATTTCAAAGAAAAGTTAGACACTTTGAGTGGTGCCGGCCACACCGCACCTTGTATTGAGGAAGGGTTGACTCTTACACATCAAAAATGGCTCATGGATCTTTTTCATAAAGTTTTAATAGAATCCAAATGCATTTGGTCGGTTTTCCATATGTCAATTATGGTTTTCACTTAAAATGATGTCCATTTGAAAAAAAAGAGACACACTTTGAGTGGTTTCGGCCACACCGAGCCTCGAATTGAGGTGGGGTTGACTCATACACATCACAAATGACCCATGGATCATTTTCCTAAAGTATCAACATAGTCCTAATGTGTTTGGTTGGTTTTCCATATTCCAGTTGTTTTTACTTAAAAGCGTATCCATTTTAAACAAATGATAGACACTATGATTGGTACCGGCCACACCGTACCTCATATTGAGGCGGTGTTGACTCGTACACGTCCAAAATGAACCATGGATACATGTTCTAAAGTATCAACAGAATCTGAATGTGTTTGGTCCGTTTTCCGTATGTCAGTTTTTGTTTTATCTTAAACTATTGTCCATTTCAAAGAAAAGTGAGATGCTTTGAGTGGTTCCGGCCACACGGTGCCTCGGATTGAGGCGGGGGTGAGTTGTGCATGTCAAAAATGACCCATGGATCGTTTTTTTAAAGTATCAACACAATCTGAATGTGTTTGGTCGGTTTTCTATATGTCGTTTGTTTTACTTAAAAGTTCATCCATTTTAAAAAAAATAAAGACACTTTGAGTGGTACAGGCTACACCGGACCTTGGATTGTGGCGGGGTTGACTCTTAAACCTCACAAATGACCCATGTATTGTTTTCCTAAAGTATAAACAGAATCCAAATGCATTTGGTCCATTTTCCATATGACAGTTTTTGTTTTTACTTAAAATCATGTCCATTTCAAAGAAAAGTTACACACTTTGAGTGGTGTCGGCCACACCGCACCTCATATTGATGAGGGGTTGACTCGTACACGTAACAAATGACTCATGGATCATTTTCCTAAAGTTTTAATAGAATCCAAATGCATTTTCTCAGTTTTCCCTATGTCAGTTGTTGTTTTCACTTAAAATGATGTCCATTTTAAACAAAAGAGAGACACTTTGAGTGGTGTCGGCCACACCACGCCACAAATTGAGGGGGGTTGACTCATACACGTCACAAATGACCCATGGATAATTTTCCGAAAGTATCAACACAATCCGAATGCATTTGGTTGGATTTCTGTATGCCAGTTGTTTTTACTTAAAAGTGTATCCATTTGAAACAAAAGAAAGATACATTGAGTGGTCCTGGCCACATTGTGCCTCAGATTGTGGCAGGGTTGACTCGTACACGTCACAAATGACCCATGGATATATTTCCTAAAGTATCAACATAATCCAAATGTCGTTGGTCCGTTTTCCGTATGTCAGTTGTTGTTTTAACTTAAACTGTTGTTCAATTCAAAGAAAAGTGAGACACATTAAGTGGTTTCGGCCACACTATGCCTCAGAATGAGGAGGGTTTAACTCGTACACGTCAAAAATGATGCATGGATCATTTTTCTAAAGTATCAACACAATCCTAATATGTTTGGTTGGTTTTCTGTATGTCATTTTTTACTTAAAAGAACATCCATTTTAAACAAAAGAAAGGAACTTTGAGTGGTACCGGCCACACTGTCCCATAGATTGAGGCAAGGTTGACTCGTACACGTCACATATGACCCATCGATTGTTGTCCAAAAGTATCAACAGAATCCGAATGTGTTTGGTCCGTTTTCCGTATGCCATTTGTTGTTTTAACTTAAAATCCAGTCCATTTCAAATAAAAGTGAGACACTTTGAGTGGTGTTGGCCACACCGCACCTCGGATTGAGGCGGGGTTGACTCGTACACGTCACAAATGTCCCATGGATCATTTTTCTAAAGTATCAACACAATGTGAATGCATTCGGTCGGTTTTCCGTATGTCTTTTTTTTACTTAAAAGTGCAACCATTTTAAACAAAAGAAAGACACATTGATTGGTACCAGACACACCGGCCCTCGGATTGAGGCAGTCTTGACTCGTATACATCACATATGACCCATTGATCGTTGTCCTAAGGTTTCAACAGAATCCGAATGTGTCTGGTCGGTTTTCCGTATGCGAGTTGTTTTCACTTAAAATCTTGTCCATTTCAAATAAAAGTGAGACACTTTGACTGGTTCCACCCACACCACGCCTCGGATTGAGTCGAGGTTGACTCATACACGTCACAAATGACCCATGGATACATTTCCTAAAGAATCAAGGGAATCTGAATGCATTTGGTCCGTTTTCTATATGTCAGTTGTTGTTTTAACTTAAAATGTAGTCCATTTCAAAGAAAAGTGAGACACTCTGAGTGGTGTCAGCCACACCGCACCTCGTATTGAGACGAAGATGACTCGTACACATCAAAAATGACCCATGGATCGTTTTTCTAATGTATAAACACATTCTGATTTTTTTTGGTCGGTTTTCCGTATGTCATTTGTTTTACTTAAAAGTGCATCCATTTTAAACAAAAGAAAGACACTTTGAGTGGTAACGGCCACATTGGCCCTCAGATTGAGGCGAGATTGACTCATACACATCACATATTATCCATGGATCGTTTTCCAAAAGTTTAAATATAATCCGAATGCGTTTGGTCGGTTTTCCGTATGCCAGTTGTTGTTTTCACTTAAAATCCTGTCCATTTCAATTAAAAGTGAGACACTTTGAGTGGTACCGGCCACACTGTGCCTCATATTGATGCGGGGTTGACACGTACAGGTCTCAAATGACCCAGGGATACATATCCTAAAGTATCAACAGAATCTGAATGCATTTGGTCTGTTTTCTATATGTTAGTTGTTGTTTTAACTTAAACTGTTGTCCATTTCAAATAAAAGTGAGACACTTTGAGTGGTGATGGCCACATTGTGCATCATATTGTGGCGAGGTTAACTCGTACACATCACAAATGATCCATGGATCGTTTTTCTAAAGTATCAACACAATCTGAATGCGTTTGGTCAGTTTTCCGTATGTCATTTTTTTACTTAAAAGCGCATCCATTTTAAACAAAATAAAGACACTTTGAGTGGTATCAGCCAAACCAGCCCTCGTATTGAGGCAGGTTTGACTCATACATGTCACATATAACCCATGGATCATTTTCATAATGTTTTTAAAAGAATCAGAATGTGTTTGGTCAGTTTTCTGTATGCCAGTTGTTGTTTTCACTTAAAATCATGTCCATTTCAAATAAAAGTGAGACACTTTGAGTGGTACCGGCCACACCATGCCTCATATTAAGGCGTGGTTGACTTGTACACGTCAAAAATGACCCATGTGTACATGTCCTAAATTATCAATAGAATCTGAATGTGTTTGGTTGGTTTTCCTTATGCCGGTTGTTTTTACATAAAAGCATATCCATTTTAAACAAAAGAGAGACACTTTGAGCAGTGTCGGCCACACCGCGCCTCGGATTGAGGTGGGGTTGACTCGTACACATCAAAAATTATTGATCATGTATTTAATATAGTCATGGACCTCTTTAAATGGATTAAAAATATTCTCAAATGGTTTGAGTTCATTTATCACCTTTCAATCATCCTTCAATCATAGTTTGGAAACCTTACTTTCCTATAATTATAGGATTCATGAAAATAATTATTATTTTTAAAAAAAATATCCACATAACATGCCTTCATTATTGAGTGGAATATGTTCTTATCCTATATTGTTGGCTTTTGGGTACCACTCCCAGTATATATCTCATTACCTCATTAACATTGGTCATGGTGTGAATAAAATAACCCTGGAATTGTAATTTCATTAGAGATAATATCATATCAATTTCACTCAAAAAGCCTTCTACTTCAAATCACATTTTCCATATCATTTTCCACATGCATAAACATGAAATACAAGGCTAACTAAGAAATATAAGTAATAAAAAATAGAAAAATGTGTATCATAGTACCAAGGAATACTAAAGGTCTGGGTAGTAAACTAATCATACAATAAGAATCAAGTGCAAAAAACAGATCTGATAACAACGTCCCCATTAAGTAGAGGAAAACCCCAGAGTGGAAAACCAGGTTCAAAAATAAAGAGTTACACAGAATTCAAAAATGTAATGGATCAATCTGCCGCTGATCACCATCACTGTAATGACCCAAACTTTTTAAATAGTATATTAACTTACTCTTAATGATTTAATAGAGATGTTAATGGTTTATGTAGAAAGAGGAGTTGATGGCTTCATCCAGTAGACTTTAACCTTATGAAGCCCACTCATCAGAGCTTGGGAAGGAGGTAGCATCTGTGGGCTTCACTTTGGACCAAGCCCAAGCCGAACTCCAGCGTGTCAAGCTTGAACGGAAACGCATACGGGAGAAGTTCAAGTTAGTAGAGATTACTACTAGGGAAATGTTATCTGAGCCTCCCACAGGTTCTCTAACCATAACACACCTTACACTTAGGTCATATGCCGGTGTTATAAGGGGCTATGTGACAAGACCCTAGCTTCTTTGTGTAATCCTTTGCGATGAATGAATTGATATTTCTTCCTTTAGTGATGTTTGTGAAATTTCAAATGTCCAGATAATTTTAGAATGTATTTTATTGATGAATTTTGGAAAAAATGATATTTTAAAATATTTATGAAAACCCTAAATAACTAATGATGTGTAATTATTTTCAAAAAATGGTCTTCTACAAAAGTGTTCAGTAAGGAATTTGGAGTCTCATAAGATCAACTTAATTTTTGATGAATAATAAATTATGAATAGTGATCTTACGCTTAGGATTAGTAATGTGACCAAATGGATTAGTAATTTCACTCAAATAAAGTTTTAATATAATTTAGACACCTAGATTAAGTAATGTAATTCAATAAAATGGGTAAATAACGGTTTCATAAATGATTAACCCAGTATTAGTTTTTTCGGGTGAATAGTGTTTTTTAATTTAAAATTTAATTAAAAATAATTAGATAATTATTTTTATAAAAAGGACTTTATTTTTGAACTCAGACCATTGATATTGTGGTGTGGTAATTTTTGGGGATTTTTCTGAAAAAAATGAATTTTCAATGAATAGTGCTATTATTTAAAAATTAAATTAAAAATATTTAGAAAAATATTTTTATAAAATGGAGTTCATAAATGTACTTATAGCATCGGAATTTGGTTAAGGTGAAATTTTGGTATTTTTCTGAGAAAGTTGAATTTTCAGGGAATAGTAAAAATACAGTTTTAGGGTTTCGGTATGTTTAATGACATCATAACTGTGTCATGATGATGTCATGAGATCGTTTAAAGGATGGTCGGACAAGGGTGATGAATTATTGTTTTGGGGGCCCCATGTGGCCTAACTTTATGGAAAATATCATGAGAGAGCACATGGGTTTGAGAAAAGCACTTGTGAGGTGTCATTTGGCCATTAATGCCTTGTCCCCTCACTTTCCCTATAAATACCCACCCTTTCCTCCTTTAGTTTTCACTCCCAACTCTCCCCCAACGAATTTCCGGTCTCCTTACCTCCCAAGGAGTCCTCCCAAGGTGCCCTCAAGCCCTCAAGGTCCAAACATTTGAGTTTTAAGAGTTACGTTTTAAGGTAAGGGATCCGACCTCTCTCTTTCTTTTCATGTAATCCTTTTTATGTCATTCCTTTTATGCTCTATGTTCTTATGTGAGAGGATGTTCTTTTATATTCCTCTTACTTCCCTTTTCATGTTTATATGATAAGAGATCCACTCTTACTCTCATCATTTCGTTTTATGAATGTTTAAGTGACGCCGTTAGGCTGCCGAATTTTTAAGGGATTCTTTCACCCTTCTCATTTTTCAAGTTTGATTTTCATGTCAAGTATTTCAAGTTCCATTTTATTATGTTGGGGTATGATCTCTATATCTATCATACTGATCTATTATGATCATATTATGAGGTACCCTATTTGATCTTGTTAAATCATTTTTTTATTGAAGTTAAGTGACACCGTTAGGCTGCTGAATTTTCATAAGAGAAATCTTGTTTTTTCTCACTTCCATGCTTTTCATTTCATATGGTATATCATTCTAATTTCATTACCATGTTCTTAAATCCCTTATATTCTGTCCCCCTACTGTTTTGTGGATCATTTATGAGTGGGTGACCCATGTCCCCTCTCTTTTCAATGTTTTTTAAAACCTTGTAACATAGCCGTTATGCTGCAGAATTTTCGTCTCAAAATGCCTCTCTCTTTTTTCAAAATTATTTTATGTTATAAAGTGAATACTCAAAGCTCTTATTTCTACAAAGGGTATTCACATATATTTCAAAATTTTCTATTTTAAATTCTGGGATTTACATACATGAGACCCGCTTTCCCTTTCCGTGGGCTTAAAGTGACATAAAGATCATGTCTTTAAAGCAGTTTTTAAAACGTTATGATTATGAAATGAAATCCATTTATCTTATGCTATATGGGTAATTTATGAAATGTTTGATGATGATATATTTGGATCACATGATAATAAAGGCAAATTTAAGGGTGCGCCCTGATAGCGCTCAAATGCATTGGGTAATGATGTAACCACTAGAGATTACAATTTTCATGATACCTTGGTGAATAACCTTGGTAATTTTCAAATGACACCTTGGGGATGGACCTTGGTGATATGTTCATGATTTGTCTATGTTAAATGATGTAGCCACATTTTCAAGTTATGAAAAATGTTATTTTTTATTATGAAATGCCTCATGATTTCATTCTCATGCCTTAAAGTTATTTTCATGTCCTTATTGAAGTATATCAAGTTCACCTGTCAAATGTTCCTCTTGTTTCCCTTACTGGTCCTTCTGCTCACCCTTTCTTTTGATGTATGTCCCCAGGTTATGAGATGCAGTAATGAACCTAGGATGAACTTAAGGAGAAGACTTTCAAGTGTTTAAGAAGAATTCTTTTTGTTGTTTTCATGTATTATGTTCCTGGTTTCCAAGACACTAGACCTTAAAGATCCTTAGTTTTGTGTAATGTAATGAAAGTTTATGTTATAAAAAGGCGTTATGCTATAGTTGTTATCAAAGTATGGTTTAGTTATTTGTGGATGTTAGAATTTAAGAACATTAGGAAGAACCCTATAGAAAAGTTTAAATATAGGAAAACATCCTGGTATTTTGGTAAGTATTGAGTAAGTGGTTTATCAAACAAATACATCCCTGTCTGGATACGAGCAGGTAGAGGCAGCTCTGGCACAGATGTACATAGGGGTAAAACCCGAAAACACCGCTTTGAGCTAGACTCGAACGGGAACTGGTGCACGATAATGGGCCTTGATGCACTCTTGATTACGACACTCCTGGGGGATATGTTTGGTTAATCACAAGCTTTTTATGAATCATTATGAAGGAATTATAGAGAAGTGTAATTGTCTAAGCATGAAGTCTTAGTTAAAAGATTCATAAATGAAATAAGTTTCTCACTAAGGTTTTATTCTTTTAGAAAATGGCGGGCAATAGGAGGAACCGTGCCGATGGTGACCGCAATGCACCATGTGCTGATGGCCCTCCGATGGAAGCCGGAATGGAAACATTCATGCGAATGATGAACCAACTGACTCAAGTTATGAGTAATAACTTGAATCAAGCTGAGAGGCCGATCTCACCACGAAGGGAGCAACTTTCTGTTGAATCCTTTATGCGTCAAAGACCGCCAACATTCAGTGGATCTACTGACCCATTGGTTGCGGAACAATGGATAAGCTCCATTGAAAAGATCTTTTATGTACTTCGTTGTTCGGAACAAGAAAAAGTCACCCTTTCTGTTTACCGCCTAGAGGGAGAAGTTGATCAGTGGTGGTCACTGATCAAAAACACGAAGCCATGAGGAGAGATGGAAGCTATGGAGTGGGAGGAGTTCCGGGGAATATTCTTTAATAAGTATTTCCCTCGTTCGATGAGAACGAGAATGGAGAAAGAATTTCTCGAGCTGAAGCAGAAAGAGAATGAATCAGTTGGAACCTACGAGATAAACATCACAAGGCTTTCCCGTTATACCTAAAGCTTTGTCATGGACCCTAATGGGAAGGTTGATAGATTCTTTGGCGGACTACGACCTCATCTACGGAATAATCTAGCCAACAGGGACTAAGATAGCTATAAAGAAATAGTTCGAAGTGCTATGAAAGTTGAACTAGAGTTTGGGGAGACACAGTGGTCTCAAAAATCTAATGAGAAGAAGAGAACTCTAGAAGCATGACTGGGAAGAAGTTTTGATCAGGAAAGAGGTGGAAAGCATATGCAACATGCCACATGCAATAAATGTGGGAAGAAGCATTCGGGGAACTGCTTGATCGGAAGTGGTAAGTGCTATAGGTGTGGAAAAGAAGGCCATATTTCTCAGAATTGTCGTAGTGATGTGATGACTCAACTTCCCAACACTAACGACAGAGGAAATATGGTTCCGGCCCTACCCAAAGTCACATGCTTCAAGTGTGGACATCTTGGGCAGTTTGCTAATCAATGTCCAAATCCGAGGGCGGTGGAGGGGAATCACCATCAACCTCAGCAGAGGCCAAGGGAGAAAGGTCGTGCTTTCACTATCACAACAACTGAAGTTGAAGTTCCGAACGATGTGGTAGCAGGTACTCTTGTCGTCCTCTCAAAACTAGCAAGTACTTTATTTGATTCTGGTTCTACGCATTCCTTTATTTCCTCCATGTTTGCAAGGAATATAGAATCAATCCCCGAACTTCTAGAGGTAGAGTTGTCAGTCAAGACTCCAAGTGGGATTATCCTTACATCAAAAGTATTTAGAGACTCTAGTGTTTACTTTGGTGAGAAAAATTTATCGCAAATCTAGTAGTCATTCCCATGATGGAATTCGACATTATACTAGGGATGGACTGGATCTCAAAGTATAATGATAAGATCAAATGCAGAAGTAAGGAAATCTCAGTAGTCTTGAATGAACGACCTACAGTTATCTTCCAAGGAGAGATATCCCGAACTAATCCCTATCTAGAAGCACCTCCTATAGATTTCTTTATGAAGTTAATCGGTGATGAGGAAGAAGGAAAAGGGAGCATACAAATAGAATATGTTCTGATTGTTCAGGAATACATGGATGTATTTCTTGAGGAGTTACCTGGACCTCCCCCAGATAGAGAGGGAGAGTTCTCCATTGAAATCGTACCTGGGTATCAACCGATATCAAAGACTCTGTATAGAATGGAAAATGTGAAGCTATAATAGTTAAATAAACAACTCCAAGACTTGTTGGAGAAGGGGTTTATCCGACCGAGTGTGTCTCCTTGGGGGGCACCAGTTCTCTTTGTGAAGAAGAAGGATGGATCAATGCGGCTATGCATTGATTATAGAGAACTGAACTGGATCACAGTAAAGAACAGATACCCTCTTCCAAGAATTGATGATTTATTTTACCAACTTCATGGGGCTCAATTATTCTCTAAGATTGACCTTCGATCTGGTTATCATTAACTGAGGGTGAAGAAGGAAGATATTCCAAAGTCTGCCTTCCGATCAAGATATGGGCATTATGAGTTTACTGTTATGCCTTTCAGCTTGACTAATGCTCCTACTATTTTCATGGATTTGATGAATAGAGTCTTTAAGGACTACCTTGATAACTTTGTGGTAGTTTTTATTGATGATATTTTGATATATTCAAAACGTCGTGAGGAGCATGAAGATCATCTGAGGGTTATTTTGAAAACTCTACGGAAGGAGAGGCTCTTTGGGAAGTTCAGAAAGTGTGAGTTTTGATTACAACAAGTGGCTTTCTTGGGGCACATCGTAACCAATGAAGAAATCTCGGTTGACCCTGCAAAGACAATGGTTGTGGAGGAGTGGCCTCAACCCACAACAGTAACTGAGATTCGTAGTTTCCTTGGTTTAGCGGGATATTATAGGAGGTTTGTGAAAAACTTTTCACGACTTTCTAATCCACTAACCAAGTTGACTCGAAAAGGGGTTATGTTCATCTGGACAAAGGAATGCGAGGAAGGTTTCCAAGAGCTGAAGAAGAGATTGGTTACTGCACCTGTGTTAACACTACCCTCTATCAGAGAAGGATTCGTTATTTTTAGCGATGCATCTCTGAAAGGGCTTGGGTGCGTCCTCATGCAAAATGACAAGGTAATTGCTTATGCATCTCGACAGTTGAAGATTCATGAGCAAAATTATCCTACGCATGATCTAGAGCTTGTGGCAGTTGTTTTTGCTCTAAAGATATGGAGGCACTATCTTTATGGGGAGAAATGTGATATATACACTGACCACCAAAGTCTAAAGTATATTTTCACACAGAAAGAATTGAACATGAGACAAAGGAGATGGTTGGAGCTTATTAAAGACTATTGTTGTTCAATACATTATCACCCTGGAAGAGCAAACAAAGTCACGGATGCGTTAGGCAGGAAGGATCCTGTTGTTCTGGCAACAATGAGGATCTTAGGAGATCCCTTGATTAAAGATCTAGTAAAATTGGACATGCGAATTATAAGGAAAGGGACATCATCAACCCTATCCCAAATGATTTCTCAACCTTCATTACTAGAGAAGATCAAGAAGGCTCAAAAAGAAGATCCTTTTCTATAGGAGAAGTTCAAGGCTGTAAAGGATGGGAAGTTCCCTGATTTCAATATTGATCAAGAAGGTGTATTGAAATTTCGTACAAGACTATGTGTTCCATCTATTCCGGAGATAAAGAAAGAACTGATGGATGAAGCTCATAGCTCTACTTTCTCTATACATCTGGGAAGCACTAAGATGTATAGAGACCTTCGTGATCATTATTGGTGGGATAACATGAAGAGGGAGATTGCTGATTACACTACAAGGTGCCTGGTGTGTCAGCAAGTAAAGGCAGAACGACAACTTCCTAAGGGGGTATTACAACCGCTACCCATACCAGTATGGAAGTGGGATAATATCACTATGGACTTTGTAACTGGTCTCCCAAAAACAAGCAAAGGAAACAATGCGATATGGGTTATTGTGGACCGTCTCACCAGGACAGCCTATTTTATCTCTATTCGGGAAGATTTCTCTCTGAATCAGCTTGCCAAGATATACATGAAGGAAGTGGTAAGGCTTCATGGGGTACCACTATCCATCGTCTCTGATCGTGACCCAAGGTTCACATCAAAATTCTAGAGAAGTCTTCAACATGCTCTGAATACTGAATTGAATTTTAGTACGGTCTATCATCCTCAAATTGATGGCCAATCTGAAACGACTATTCAGACACCGAAGACGTGTTGAGATTATGCTCAAATGAATTTAAAGGTGGATGGGATCAACACCTCCCATTAGTGGAGTTCTCCTATAACAACAGCTTCCATGCGAGTATTCAGATGGCACCCTATGAAGCTCTGTATGGAAAGCGGTGTATAACTCCTACTTGTTGGGATGAAACTGGTGAGAGGAAGCTTCTTTGGCCTGATCTCGTGCAAGAGATGACGGAATAGGTTCATGCCATCCAACAACACATAAACGCAGCTCAAAGTCGGCAGAAGAGCTATGCTGAGAATCGTCGAAGGGACTTGGAGTTTGGTGTTGGTGACAAAGTCTTCCTTCGAATCTCTCCATTGAAGAGAGTCATGCGGTTTGGGAAGAAAGGGAAGCTCAGCCCTAGGTACATTGGCCCCTATTAAATCCTTGATCGCATAGGAACAGTGGCATATCATCTAGAACTTCCACCGAACCTAGGTCAAGTTCACAATGTCTTCCATGTATCTCTCTTGAGGAAGTACATACCCGAAACTTCGCATGTACTGAACCCAGAGGGGGTACAACTGGAACATGACCTCTCTTATGAGGAGCAGCCAGTGGAGATCTTGGACCGTAGAGACAAGGTTCTACAAAACAAGACTACCCACCTTGTGAAAGTGTTGTGGAGGAATCATAAGTATGAAGAAGCGACTTGGGAGCCTGAGGAAACGACGAAGCAAAAGTACCCTCACCTTTTCGACTAGGCCTCAAGTATAAATTTTGGGGACGAAATTTCATAAGGGGGGAAGAATGTAACGACCCAAACTTTTTAAATAGTATATTAACTTACTCTTAATGATTTAATAGAGATGTAAATGGTTTATGCAGAAAGAGGAGTCGATGGCTTCATCCAATAGACTTGAACCTTATGAAGCCTACATATCAGAGCTTGGGAAGGAGGTAGCATCTGTGGGCTTCGCTTTGGACCAAGCCCAAGCCGAACTCCAGCGTGTCAAGCTTGAACGGAAATGCCTACGAGAGAATTTCAAGTTAGTAGAGATTACTGCTATGGCAATGTTATCTAAGCCTCCCTCAGATTCTCTCACCATAGCACACCTTAAACTTAGGTCATATGCCGGTGTTATAAGGGGCTATGTGACGAGACCCTAGCTTCTTTGTGTAATCCTTTACGATGAATGAATTGAGATTTCTTCCTTTAGTGATGTTTGTCAAATTTCAAATGTCCAGATAATTTTAGAATGTATTTTATTGATGAATTTTGGAAAAAAAGGATATTTTAAAATATTTATGAAACCCCTAAATAACTAATGATGTGTAATGATTTTCAAAAAATGGTCTTCTACAAAAGTGTTCAGTAAGGAATTTAGAGTCTAATAAGATCAACTTAATTTTTGATGAATAGTAAATTATGAATAGTGCTTTTACGCTTAGGATTAGTAATGTGACCAAATGGATTAGTAATTTCACTAAAAGAAAGTTTTAATATAATTTAGATACTTAGATTAAGTAATGTGATTAAATAAAATGGGTAAATAATGGTTTCATAAATGATTAACCCAGTATTAGTTTTTTCCGGTGAATAGTGTTTTTTAATTTAAAATTTAATTAAAATAATTAGATAATTATTTTTATAAAAAGGACTTTATTTTGAACTCAGATCATCGATATTGTGGTGTGGTAATTTTTGGGGATTTTTCTGAAAAAAATGAATTTTCAATGAATAGTGCTATTATTTAAAAATTAAATTAAAAATATTTAGAAAATTATTTTTATAAAATGGAGTTCATAAATGTACTTAGAGCATCGGAATTTGGTTAAGGTGAAATTTTGGTATTTTATCTGAGAAAGTTGAATTTTCAGTGAATAGTAAAAATACAGTTTTTGGGTTTCAGTATGTTTAATGACATCATAACTGTGTCATGATGATGTCATTAGATATTTTAAGTGTTGGCCGGCCAAGGGTGGTGAATTATTGTTTTGGGGGACCCATGTGGCCTAACTTTATGGAAAATATCTTGAGAGAGCCCATGGGTTTGAGAAAAGCACTAGTGAGGTGTCCTTTGGCCATTATTGCCTCGTCCCCTCACTTTACCTATAAATACCCACCCTTTCCTCCTTTAGTTTTCACTCCCAACTCTCCCCCAACGAAGTTCTGGTCTCCTTACCTCCCAAGGAGTCCTCCCAAGGTTCCCCCAAGCCCTCAAGGTCCAAAACTTTGAGTTTTAAGAGTTACGTTTTAAGGTAAGGGATCCGACCTCTCTCTTTCTTTTCATGTAATCCTTTTTATGTCATTCTGTTTATGCTCCATGTTATTATGTGAGAGGATGTTATTTTATATTCCTATTACTTCCCTTTTCATGTTTATATGATGAGAGATCCCCTCTTAGTCTCGTCATTTCGTTTTATGAATGTTTAAGTGCGCCGTTAGGCTGCCGAAATTTAAAGGGATTCTTTCACCCTTCTTATTTTTCAAGTTCGATTTTCATGTCAAGTCTTTCAAGTTCCTTTTTATTATGTTGGGGTATGATATCTATATCTATCATACTGATCTATTATGATCATATGATTAGGGACCCTATTTGATCTTGTCAAATCATTTTTTTATTGAAGTTAAGTGACGCCGTTAGGCTGCCGAATTTTCATAAGAGAAATCATGTTTTGTCTCACTTCCATGCTTTTCATTTCATATGGTATATCTTTCAAATTTCATTACCATGTTCTTAAATCCCTTATATTCTGTCCCCCTACTGTTTTTCGGATCATTTATAAGGGGGTGACCCATGTCCCCTCTCTTTTCAATGTTTTCTAAAACCTTATAACATAGCCGTTATGCTGCAGAATTTTCGTCTCAAAATGCCTCTCTCTTTTTTCAAAATTATTTTATGTTATAAAGTGAATACTCAAAGATCTTATTTCTACAAGGGTATTCACATATATTTCAAAATTTTCTTTTTTAAATTCTGGGATTTACATACATGAGACCCGCTTTCCCTTTCCGTGGGTTTAAAGTGACGTAAAGATCGTGTCTTTAAAGCAGTTTTTAAAACATTGTGATTATGAAATGAAACCCATTTATATTATGCTGTATGGGTTAATGATGAAATGTTTGATGATTATATATGTGGCTCACATTATAATAAAGGAAAATTTAAGGGTGCGCCCTGATAGCGCTCCAATGCATTGGGTAATGATGTAACCACTAGAGATTACAATTTTCACGATACCTTGGTGAATAACCTTGGTAATTTTCAAATGACACCTTGGGGATGGACCTTGGTGATATGTTCATGATTGTCTATGTTAAATGATGTAGCCACATTTTCAAGTTATGAAAAATGTTATTTTTTATTGTGAAATGCCTCCTGATTTCTTTCTCATGCCTTAAAGTTCTTTTCATGTCCTTATTGAAGTATATCAAGTTCACATGTAAAATGTTCCTCTTGTTTCCCTTACTGGGCCTTCTGCTCACCCTTTCTTTTGATGTATGTCCCCAGGTTATAAGATTTGGTAATGAACCTAGGATGAACTTAAGGAGAAGACTTTCATGTGTTTAATAAGAATGCTTTATGTTGTTTTCATGTATTATGTTCCTGGTTTCCAAGACACTAGACCTTAAAGATCCTCAGTTTTGTGTAATGTAATGAAAGTTTATGTTATAAAAAGGCGAGATTCTATAATCACCATCACCACTGCCATCATCGGCCTCATCCTCACAGCCATCTTTGTCCTCGTTTTCTTCCTCTTCATCGTCCCCATGCACATCGTTGGCCTCATCCTCATCCTCGGCCCCATCCTCGCCCTCGGCCCCATCCTCACCCTGGTCCTCATCCTCATCCATGCCCTCTTCCTCATTAGCATCCTCTTCATCACCAGGAACATCATCATCTCGACCGCCACTAGAGCTACCACCTGGTGCATTGGATAATGCACCCATCTATGACATAAATTTCTGACAAGCCGTGCTGGCCTCTGGTGGAAGTGATGAAGATAAAGCTTTCATCAGTTTCATAAATTCTTTTTCCCTCATTTGAACTTGTACTTTCAAATCTGTGACCCTTTTATCAGACTTTCTTTCATACTCCATGACATGTTCCAACTTGGTTCAACTATAATGGATACCTGGAGAGGACCAATACCTCATCGGGACTATATTCTTACCAGGTCGGCAGCGTACTCGACCAGAGTGCTCATCTCCCAAAACCTGATATAAATGATCGTGTGGCCCCAAATTGTTAGGCTCCTAGGCATCAAGAGCCTCTAAAGCAGCATGTTAAAAATATTAATAGATTATTAAATTTCAAAATAGATATTAAACTTTGAAATAAAAAAAATTAAAACATACAATCTTTTCTTGGGTTCGTTCATTTACCGTGGTTCTATCTTTTTTTCTTCTACTCGAGAAAAATAATTTTACCCAAGGGATACGTCCTTCAATATTCAATTTGTGCTTTAGTAATGACATTGAAACAATATAAAGTGCAAGTATAATCATATATTCAATATTCAATAAATCACATAATTTAAGTAGGAAATAATAAAAAGGGAAAGTCCTAAAGAAAAATTATAAACAACTACATCATACCAGCTTCCTCTCATGATCTGACATAGTTGTGCACCCCAAAGTGTGGAGGTATTGCTTTGAATCAATGTTTTTTTTGTTTTTTTAGAAGATTATTTAAACAATTTTAATAATAAATAAGATTATATTAATGAAAAATATGAAAACTCTCATTTAAATACATCAAATTAGATTAATACCTTAAATTTGGCAGTCGCCCAATGGGTAATCATTTGGAAATATTGCTCTTTCGGGCATTCATCAATGACAGGTAATGTCTCTAACTCCGTGCCCACTCTATCACACCAGCCAACATATAGGTCATGCTTATAATCTCTCCAAATCTCTCCTTGCTCTTTTAAATGCACTGGTCGTGCACCTTCGTAATGAGAGAAGTTAAACCGAAGCTGAAACCCAATAGATTAGTTCATATAAATAAATAAAAATACTACATTAAATCCAATATATTTTTTACCCATATTTGTGCCCATGAATTATCATTGACTTTGTGTGGAAGATTTCTCCAAGAGAGAGGGATGACTGGAATGATATCAGATTATTTGGCTAGCATCGCCGAAAAACCCCGATATTCCTGCCCAGATTTCTCAATCATTTGTCCATCAACATTGTATTCAACCATCAACTATGTCTGGCAGTTCCATACCGCAGGCAAGAGTGTACACCCCCTCCCCCACCTCCTATCTTTAGATGAATCTGTTATTAAATAAAAAGAATACCAGTACAAGTTATAATAAAAATAAATTTTGGTATAAAAATTTGATAGAGTTATATATATATACATGTGGTAGTCAGATCAATGGGCATCACTGGATGGGAAGAATCTGAAGGAATATCCTGTACAGGTGGAGGGTCCCTCAGTGTATGCTCCTCAGCCACATGCTGTGTTGCAGCAGGAGTCGAAGAAGGTGGAATATAATATCTCAGATATAATGAACCAGAAGCAAAAGATAATGGCATTGATGTCTGGACAACTGGTAGTTTAAACACCGGAGGTCTAAATATCTGGTGTGTCCCTGAAGACACGCCAGGATCAAAATGGGGGGTAGAAGATACGTTTGTTGTAGTGGATCATCTAACTCTTTCCCCACGAGCCCTCATACCACCGACCTAAGTACCGGGACCACTAGATGATCGTCCATCTCTAACACCACCCCCCTCCTACCACCAGCCTCTCTACTGAGAGCAATATCGGGCTCCTCATCGGATATCTCTCATCTAGGGGGTGGATCCTGAAAAAAAGGTTAACACAAAAGTTGACACGTTATATTATAAGTTATTGAAATATTTATATTTGAAATAAAATACTCACAACAGGGATGAGTGGAGGAACACCCATCTGTACCATGCGATGATTATTTTCTGTCATCTTTTTCCACCGCCTCTCTTCAATGGGTGTCATTTCCTACAATGAAAACAAATATGGAAGTAATTAGAAATAGATAACTAATGTGTAACACAAAAAACAAAATATAGAAAAACCATTCTGACAAAAAACATAAAGAAACATAAGATTTATAGTGGTTTGAAGGTAAGTACTAGGATACACACTCTAAATGATGTAGGTGAAACATGTAGGTGGGAACACGACTGTATGATTCTATATATTTCCCACTACAACTTCAGGTTCAAAATCAACTATGAAAATTGAGCTATTGGCGTCATCATAAGTAATAAACAGATTGCTTCCAATTACAGTAGGGATAGTGTCAAATTCATCATCACCATCCTCAAAACAGTTCTAGGATTTACTTCAATAATTACACCGGATTTAGGATGATGATGATCTTTGAAATAAAAAACTTATTTCACCATTGATGCCAATGCATATGGTTCATCGATGGCAAGAGTGCGAGTCATGCCAATAACTCAAAATCCACAATCATCAATAAAGGTTCCATGCCTCATCATTGAATCAAACCATTGACATTTCATCATCGTGACTCAACCATGTGAGTAATAATCCAAAATTATTATTTTCTCCACAACTTCATAATAAGAAACATTTTCAGAACGAGGTCTAGTATCCAATGAACTGGCATAACAGTCTGTTGTGGTAGTTATCATAACACCATTATGATGTGTTCTCATGTTTCTCGCTCATTCAGTGATAATAAATTTGTATCCATTGATCACAAGTGATTTACAAGCACGGACCATGGTATTAGGACCAAAATCCAAAGCTCTTATTTCCTCAGAAATAGAGTCTGCAAGAAAAATCGATACCTGAAATATAAAAAAATAGTAAACTTAATTAAATAGTATTATTATTTAGTTATTACAGAAATATTTTTACCTTAAATTTTAACCAAGAAGAAAACCCTTTTCTAGGAAAATTCTCTTTCCTTCTCAAAGATAAAGAACGATGCTTTCAATATATCAATTATTTATCTTCCCTGTAGATGAAAATAATAATATTTTAACAAATATTTAAAATTACAAGAGATAAGATAAGAGATACATGTACAATTTACTTACTTGATATACTCATCGAACAAATCACAATTGAACAACACTGTGTGATGTGCCATCTCTCGCTCTTCAAGGCTTAATGTCGTTAATGTATATGATCCCAAAATTTCTCCTGTCCGAGGAAGTGATGGAAAACTAGGTTCAATTTTCTCATACTATTCTTCTTCATTTCTCATTGGTATGTTTATTCTCGTAGTAAGATCAGACAAATACATTGAGAAGAAATCCATACATTCTTGAGCCAAGTAACCATTCAGAATAGAACCTTTAAGATAATTCCTATTCCGAACATATGATTTCAATGTGAAAATTTTTATTTCAGTTGGTTACATCCAATAGAAAGCAACGGGTCCTCCAAGATGTATTTCGATGAGAAGATGGATAGTCAGATGCAACATGCATGTAAAAAATGATGGTGGGAATATTTTCTCTAACTCACACAAAATTAATGGTGTCTCTGTGAATAGTTTTTTCAAGAAGTATTTGGACAACCTCTTAGAACAATGATCTCTAAAAAATAGCACAACCGAATAACTGAGACTCTAACATTATTGGACAAGAGATGACGGATTTCTATTGGAATCAACTCATGCAAAAGGACGTGATACTCATGAGTCTTCAAAGATTTCAACTTCAACTCTTTTCTGTTGAACTATTTTGATATATTGCTTGAATATCCATCAGGAACTTTAATAGTCTCTAGCACTTCCAGAAATTTATTTTTTTCAGCAGGTGTCATCACATAAGAAGCACATGGAACTTGCCTTTTATTTTCACTGATATAGACAGGATGCAATTCTGGTCTAATCCCCCAATCTACAAAGTCACGCCGAGATCGTAAATCATCTTTTGTCTTCCCCTTTAAATTTTTAAGAATCGAACGCAAAATTTCACATATATTTTTTTCAATGTGCATTACGTCTAAGAAATGACATAACAAGTTGGTTGACCAATACAACAACTCAAAGAATATACTCTTCTTCTTCCAATTGTAACAGGTATCATTGAAAACATTTTTCCTCTTTCTAAATTTCATTACACCCTTCCCAAATTAATAACATAAATCTTTCAATTCATTACGCACATCAGTTCCAGACATACGATGAGGTGGATCTTCATTCTCCATGGTATTGTCAAATCTTCGAGAATTGTTTCTATATGGATGGTTCATTGGCAAGAATCGTCAATGTCCTATAAAACTAAAACTATGACGATATTTCAAACTTCTTGATCGATTATTCTTCATACAAATAGGACATGACAATTATCATTTTGTGCTCCATCCAGACATCATTGCATAAGAAAGAAAATCATTGATCATCCACATAAGCGCAACACGCATTTGGAATATGTCTTTCGAACATGCATCATATGTGGGCACACCCACGTCCCAAAGAAGTTTCAACTATTTTATTAAAGGTTGCATGTATACATCTATATCATTTCCGGGATCAGAGGGTAAGATATTAGTATACTCAAGAAAGTGTAAGGCTTTTTCATACACAACCAAAGGGGACGGTTATAAATGTGTATGAAAACTGGCCATGTGTTGTGCGAAGTAAGCATCTACCCAAATGGATTAAAACCATCACATGAAATACCCAGTCTCACATTACGCATGTCGGCTGCAAATTCAGGATATCGAGCATCAAATATCTGCCATGAGAATCCATCAGCAGGGTGAACCAACTCTTCATTATTCTTTTTTCTCTCGGTGTCATTCCATCGCATTTTTCTGGATATTTCATCAGACATGAAATGGTTCTGTAATCTGGGGATCAATGGAAAGCACCACATTACCTTTTGTGGCACACGAGATTGTGTTCCATCATCTTTTGGCTTCCATCGGGAGGTTCCACATTTGATACAATCATTTCTTTCAGCAGTTTCCTCCCAAAATAAGCTGCAATCATTTGGGAAAGCATGATTTTTTTTTGAGAATCCAAGTTCATCAAATAACATCCATTCCATATAGTGCTTTGAGGGAATAGCTACATCATCTAGAATTAAGTCCTTTAAGAAGTTAAGAATGTAATCAATTGAAATATTTGAAATCCCATAAATAGTTTTCCCATGAAATAATCAGATTAAAAATTCCAAATTTTTCATTTTACCACATTGCCGATAAACTGGAGTCGTTGCAGCATCATTCAATTTTTTCACCCTGTCAACATCATGAGTTTCATTGGATGCATCATGTGTGCTTGTATCAAAATCTTGTTGGTTGGACATCCATTCCTTCTCATGATGCTGAATAAATGGAAATTGATCATATATCATACTATCCAATGCAGTCCTATCATTTGGATCATCAACATTTTGAGATTCCATTTTCTCTCCATTGTGATACCACACATAATAGTTTGTTTTGAAACCATATTTGGTTATATGATAGCTAACTACTTCACGACTCAACCAGGGTCTCCCAACACAAGTAAAACATGGGCAGTGTATGCGACCACTATCTGAAGCCTTCTCATATACAAAATCTAGAATGCTTTTCAAAATATTTTGAAAATCGATTGAAATCCGATCAGTTTCCGACATCCAAATTCTATCCATTATGTAAAAAAATTGAAATAAGTCATCTCAAAGCAATTAAATAATATTTAAGTTTAATCAAAAAATATTTAGGTAAATGAAAATTGTTTACTTTATATAAAAGCATAACTGACACATTACTCTATATGAGAATCATATTAAGAAATACAACAAAATACAGTGTATATACGAAAATAAGATACAGAATTTCTAATGTCTATATTCAAGGATTGCCCAGTAAGATATTGGAAGTTGATCAAGGAATACATAATCCTTAAGGGTATTGTTGGGAGTACATGAGTTTTAAACTTTAACTTCTTCAGGGAGATCAGGATGAGGAGTAGGATGAGGATCAGGGGAGTGGCGGGACTTTCCAAGGGGGGTGTGGTGTGTCCAGGGGGTGGGGGCTATCTAGGGGGGTCGGGGTGTCCTAGTGGGCGGGCTGTCTGCGGGGGTGGTCAGACTGTCCAAGGCGGTAGGGGGAGTCCAGGGGGTGGTCGGGCTGTCCAAGGGGGTAGGGGGAGTCCAGGAGGTGGGCGGGCAATCCAAGGAGGTGAGTGGGGTGTCCAGGGGGTGGGTGGGGCTGTCCAGGGGGTATGGGGTGTCAAGGGGGTGGGCGGGCTGCCCATGGGGGTGGCAGGGCTGTCCAGGGGGTCTAGAGTGTCCAGGGGGTGGGCGGGCTATCCAGGGGTGTGGGAGGGCAATCCACGGGGGGTGGTCAGGCTGTCTACAGAGGTGGAGGTGCTGTTCAGTGGGGTGGGGGTGTCAAGGGGTAGGGGATTTCCAGGGGTGGGGGCATCTGGGGGGATGGGGGTGTTCGGGGGGTGTTTGGCGAGTGTCCAGGGGTGGAGTGGGCGGGCTGTCAACAAAGGTGGGGGTTTATCCAGGGGGGCACGGGCTGTCCAAGGTTGTGGGCGGGTGTCTGAGGGTTGGGTGGGCAGGCTGTCAACAATGGTAGTGATAGGTGTGGAAATTGTACACCTAGAGTTTGATGAGGAAATACTTATGAGGATGGATTGAAATCTTGGTAGGTTCTTAAAGTGGGATGGTCCCTCTGAGTATATAAAATATATTATGAAATGTTTTAGGTAAATATAATTATCATAAAAGGCACATGTCTATAAGGTGATAAAATTATATTTTCATAGATGTAAGATGGTTTTTTATGGATTTTTTGGACTAAAAAATATTAATTAGTTAATAGAGATGAATAAGTTGTCTATAACAAATATTAAGAAAAAACTGATCTGTTATAGGACATTTTTTTGCTTTCTATGGATTAATATTTTGAAAAATACCATTAGTAGTGGGTCATATATAGAACCATTCCCAATATTGAGTTTAGGAGTATATATGCTTTTTATTATTTTTTCCCATGACTTTTGGGTTGATAAACACTATAATTTTCTTCATAGATCTCATGAATATGATTTTCCATCCATATAATGTCTCTTTAATTATTATATTTATAGATGAAATGACAATATAGTTTATGAAATTATTTTTTAATGATTGACGTTGTGACATATTAATGATTACAATTCAATAAAATTTAATTTATAAAAAAAATTTGTGTGTTGATATTGGATACAACAGACTAAGAGCTATTGAAATTAGAGAAGCACCCGGATTTTGGTCTATCTCAATCTCAACATCATGTCAAGGGGGTATCATAACAACCACCTCATAAAAAACAAAAACAAAAACCCTAAAAAACATGGTATCCTCCAACATAATAACTTTAATCTATTCTATAAAATCTTTAACAATAACATAAACTAGGTGGTCCACATATCAACTTCCCACCTAAAATTCCCACTCAATAACAAAAACTACATTTTTTCTATCCCCGTATGATTACACAACCCTCTTTCAGAATCAATTGATAAAAATATGTAAGGAATATAACTAGTTGATTCATTTGATGACATAGTATAGGTGTATTTATATGAAAATAATACCCCCACAACAATCATGCAGCCCTGTCATCAGGCTAAACCCCTAGAACACATAAAAGAAGCTAGTATTGTAATGCCCCGACCCCAGCTACCCAGAGTCGGTGCATTACTTCGTAACATTGGCATGATCACAAAAGATCAAGTCTCAAAAGACCGATTAGTTTAGTAGCCTTGAAAACACTAGATACATTCTTAAATCTTACATTACATCATAATGTGAAAAACTAATAACAAAGTCTTCATAGTCCACACTCATATCCTCTTCTGACTATCCCTGCAGGTCATTCATAAAATACTTCTTCACATCCTGGAAAATATTAAAACATTGAAAGGGGTGAGCTCAGATTCTTAGTAAGGATAACAATATTGCGGAATCTTTCATAAATAAACATTAACATTTAAGGCAATGTATAACTAAAACAAAAGCCTTTTTAAACTTGAACTTCAGCATAATATGGCAAAAATAAAATTAAAAAAATTCCATTTACTTACTCACATGGATATTCTACTAGTCTAATAATCACATGCAATATCAATAACCACTTTCATAATGAGGGAATGTATAATGCCAGACATTCTGAAACATTTTGTCAAGGCCTCGGCCAAGACGTCTAAAATGATTAAGGCCTCGGCCAAAACCATAAATCAAATTGGGAAAGGTCCTCGGCCAATTCCATGTCTAGTTGTCTCATGAGACCTACCGATGCATCGAGGAGCTATAGCGGGCTCCACCCGTCACTTATTAAGTCCAATACATTCCTCATATGAATATGTTTAAACATATAATAAACCATAACATAATCGTATCACATAAAACATGCATAAAGGAAACATAACATTTCCACATTTCAATCAGAAGATATCAATACAACACATTGATATAATAAAAACGTTTTCAAAACCATTTTCAATACCAAAATAAAAGAATGTTAAAACTTTGTATTTATTTTTCATTAAAAAAAATGATGGCTTGTAGAGGAAGCCGAAACTCAAATAATGGTCACGGCGGTGGAGAAGTTGTTGTCGCCGCATAAGTATGGAACGAAAGACATTCCCTCTTTTCTTTAAGTAAACACTTCGTATAAAAAAGATTCCTTTTGAATAAACGTAAAAGTCAAAGGGGTTTATACACCGTATAAAAGAAATTTGTGTATAAAACCAAATATGCCTCAATGAAAGGAGATTGAGACGAAGTCCATACCAAGATCATTTTTAAAATAAAATAGATATATTATGTGTATTCACTATAGGTATACATAAAGAAAGTAAAAATACAAAATAAGACATAATAATATAATGACATAATTTGAAAGTAGGAGATTAACCCAAAGAATGGATGTTGGGTTAAGAAATTCCCTTACAAAGATCATTTTTCTAAATAAAATAAATCCATTATGTGTATACAGTATAATTACACATAAAGAAAGTAAAAATACAAGATAAGACATAATAATATCATGACATAATTTGAAAGTAGGAGATTAACCCAAAGAATAGAAATTGGGTTAAGAAGTTCCCTTACCTTGTGTCTGACTTGACTCAACCGTTCTTTAACCTCCTGAATAATAAACTAGAGTTAATATATACCTTATTAATAACCACTTTAAATTTCATTATCCCTTTTATATCTCTTATTACAATGATATGAACATTATGTAATTATTTAAGTTAATAACGGTCGTTTTGTCGATCATTGGTACTTGAGTCAACGATAATCTTCTTATAATTACAAGTTGTTTATGTGGTAGAATATCCATTATCTCCAGAATTATATTCATTATTTAGATGTCATATATATCATATATATCCAGTATATACATTCATTAATAATATTACGTAACATTTAGAGGTAAGAAATGAAATGCACCGTTCATGGAGACAGTAAGCCGTACGTACGCATGAACGCTACTTTCATTTCTATTTTGTATTTAATGGATTGAAATCATAATGATATAAATGTATAATATAATTCCAGTATAATATAGTGTATAATACCATTTACTACATCCTTTATACATCCCACATATCGCATTAACGATTCAAATCACTTTGAGGGGGCGGTAGTCCACACTTCCTAAAATGAAATTATCGCGTTTACCCATAATGGAAATCATAAAGTATTCCATAAATGAGAAATACAGAAGAATAAGTAAAACATAAAAATATTATATATATAAATATAGTGACATCTTAATGGCCACCTTTGAAGGTGTTATATGAGTGTTGAACAATCATCGTTTCCTGAGGCAGAAATTCACCATCCATAGAAACCGTATGTTCTTTAACCATTAGATGTAGATGTGTGTAAGTGTAGCTCGAATCCTTCTTATAACAATATCCTATTATATTTAGGATACTGGTTTTGTTACAAAAGAAATGAATAAAAAGATTTTAGGGGGTTGGAGAAGAAAAATAAAACAAAACAACATTAGAGAAGACATTACATCAAAATCGGGTAACTCTTTTTGATTTGAGCCAAAGGCTTCCTTGAGAAGAGTTCTGCCTAAAGTGAGGCTTCTAGGTGTAATAGGAGGAAGTTGGGAGAGTATTTCGGCAGAGTTTGGCCGAGCCAAATGGCTTGAAAGTGTGAATGATGTGGTAGAGGTGGGGGCCTTTTATAAGAGGAGAGGAGGGGCACTCTTGGAAAGTAAGGAACTTTTACATTATTATACAATGCTTTTCGGATTCTAAAGGTCCCAAACTTATATAATCCGTGGATAAGGTGATAAGGGTTCTAAATATACCCATCCAATAGTCTTTGGACAAGTGTAAGCCTTGGATTTTACATTATCTTTTCATTTTATTAAAATCGTTAAATAATGAGGTCATCGCTGCATCATAATGATGTCATAAATAATTTAATTTATTTAATGTCTAAAAATTATAAAACAAATACTGTGATGTAGTAAATATTTTTATCTTTCCAATTACTATTTATAGTCAAAATTATGACTTGTATAACCTCCTGTAAAAATTGTTTTAGTAAAACATTTCATGTTTGTGTCATTTTTTACTTTAACATTAAATAAAAGGTATTTATGTCATTTTCCAACTAAAGTGGCTCCATGGGGACCCCAAGTTGACCCATGGATTTTTTTGGTCGGCCATGACTCATCAAATGAGGGTAGGACATGTTTCAAGCTCATCTCATATTATTAAAACATTATTTTTACCTTAAACTACACTAATTACCTCTAATCACGATTAAGAACTTAATAGTTACTATTCACCAAATATTATTTTAATCTCATTGAACCACATTTTACTTATTAATGACCACCATGTATGTAGGATTTTTGAAAATCAAATCACAGAAGTGGTAATATTTCATTTAAACAAAAAATCAGTTATCTAACTACCACTTAGTGGTTTCACTATTCATCAAAAATTGAAGTTTTTCAGAACAATGCCAAAATTTCACCCTAAGATATAATTGATATTACGAATTAAAAAATGATGTCTATTTTAAAAAATTCCAAACATATAATTTTCATTAATTAATTTTATAATTAATCCCCGCTGTCACAACAAATAGCGTGTTTTTAAGAAACAATTTATATCAAAAGATTGGCAATTGTTTATGTCTAATTTCAATGTTAAATTAATTATAATGACCACAATTGGATAAAATTGTAAAAATATATTCTAATTATACTTTAAAACCAATAAATAGTATAATTTATCACTATATATTATTTTGATTAAAAAAGTTTTTTTAAAGTAATTTTCAATATTCATAAAAAATTAGAAGTTCTCAGAAAAATACCAAAAATTCAACATAGGATAATTTCGATATTACGAATACAAAAATGAAGTCCATTTTGAAATATAAAATTTCTATAATTTTAAAAGGTGGTTATTACTATTCATAACGGCTACTTTGAATAGTCGCGGTGTTTTAGAACTCGAAGTTGCGTTCAATGCAAGCTATTGCATTATTGAATGAGAAGCGTATCATGGAAGCTCGGGGTGTTACATTCTCCCCTCCTTCAATAAATTGCGTCCTCGCAATTTGAAATTTTTTCTTTGAAAATAAAAGGTTTAAAATAGAAAATACCATTGTGGAAAACCCACATCGGAAATAAGATTAATAAAATTTATCATTAATAAGAGGGAAAGGGAAATGAAAAAGTCACCACCCAATTATGATCTAGATTAGGAGAACATTGGTAACAATTAGAGACATATAATTTGAGGAAAAACGTAAATATTTGTAGGGAGTGATTGAGGTCATCAATCACAATCAACTGTCAAATTGAGGGCCTCAAAGCCTTCAATCTATGTTGATTTAAAATATCATCAGTTCAACTAGAAATAAGGTATTAGGATAACACATTTTTTTGTTTTAATATCCCTTTACTAAAGTTTAAGAATTAATTCATTCATTGAATAAGAGATAGGTATATATATATTTATGCTTGACAATTAGAGTTTCAACCTTCAACTCATCTTTCACTCAAAAAGATAACAGAACTCAAAAATATTATACTTATCCTAATTGTATAAGGTTCCAAATGTTAAAACATACCATTTAGATTAGTAAAATTATTTTTTAATAACCAGGGACTTCCTGTAGGCTAGTGGTAGGAAATAAAGGCATGTCGCACTATGATTGTGGGTTCGATTCCTGCAGCTTTGTCCGACACGACGGGTTATGCCCCACCCTGCAGGTTGTCCTTTTCCTAAAACTATAGTATTATAATATTCCAAAAATAATCTTCAGAAATGTTTTAACCTTAAACAATACTATCCAAAGATCAACTTAATCCATTCCAACCATTATAGTTATCCAAAACACCTCTGCCAGACTTTCTCTAAAAGGTCTCTTAATTCCAAAATCAATTTATCATATTCCCCAAACAAAGTAAAGTTTCTCTTATTGTAACATACTAAAAATATAATTACCTTCATCATATTAAAACCTTACTGAAATCAACAAGTACTACAGTACAATCCTTATATATATATCACATTATTCTAATAACCAGAATATAATCCATGAGTCCAAAAGCACCAATACATTAATTATTCTGCTTCAACTGTAGTAACAGCATAAGATTTTCCTTAATCCCTTGGCCTTTTCTGAGGTAAGTTTACCTGAAGCTTAGGAAATTCATTTGCATAATGCCCCATTTCCCTACAATTGTAGCATTCAACATTGATAGCCTCTTTCTTTCCCTTGCAATCACGCGCCTGGTGACCTTTTCCTCCATATTTATAACAAACTCCCATTCCTTTTAGGCAAGTACCAGGGTGATTCTTCCCACAATTATCACATAATGGAAAATCCTTCTTTCCCTTTTTCCCTTTATCTGTCTCTTGTTCCACCATTCTCTTCTTCTCTTGCTTTACTTTGTTGTCATAAGACTTAGAGAATTCTTTTTCTGTCTTGATAGCACATGAGACAATATCTTCGTATGTTGAGAATGATTATGATACTAAAGCTCGACGGAGAAATGGTTTTAACCCATCAAAGGAACGATCAATCTTACCTCTTGGGTTACGTATATAATATGCAGCATACCTCACTAACCTTGTAAAGTTGGCCTCATACTTTGCGACATTCTCATCCTCCTTTTGTTTCAGACTCAGAAATTGCCTTTCCATATCTTCTCTATGGTCATGAGGAAAGTATTTTTCTAAGAAAATATCTTTGAACTCCCTCCATTCCATATTCGATATGTCATCATCTTCCTTTGTGTTTTGAATCAATGACCACCATTGATCAGCATCTCCAGTGAGGCGGTAAACTGCCATAATAACCTTTTCCCTTTCACTACTCCCCAAGGCGTGGAATATTTTCTCTAAGGAGTTTATCCATTGCTTAGCTACAAATAGATTTGTACCCCCATTAAATGTTGGTGGCTGTTGCCTCATGAAGTGGTCTAACATTGATCCTCCATGTTGCGGATCAGGGTGCTCCATACGAGTAAGGTTATTATTCATAACCTGAGTGAGTTGTCCCAGTATGGTAATAAGTTGATCAGCACCAGTTGTATCTCCAGATCCACAATAATTATCTCGAGCAGGAGGGAAATCCCTACACGGAGTTCGTGCATTGATACGGTTTCCATTCCTTACACTAGGCACCATTTCTATACAATGGCATAAACTAGAATAGTTTATGAATCAAAATACATAATTCCATACTTATAAAATACTTAACATACATTGAACTATTTATGGATATAATCCATAATCATAAAAAGGAATGTTTTCTTTGAGGAAGTATATAATCATAACCCTTCATAGTGGTTAGTAAAGGAAATGAGAATTATCCTAAGCATATCCCCCGGGAGTGTCGTAACCAAGAGTGCAGCAAGGCCCGTTGTTGTGCACCAGTTCCCGTTCGAGTCTAGCTCAAAGCGGTGTTTTCGGGTTTTACCCCTAGGTACATCTGTGCCAGAGCCGCCTCTACCTACTCGTATCCAGACAAGGATGTATTTCTCGTAAAACTCACAAAATCTATATAATATCAAAATTCTAGGATGTTCTTCTATACTAATCCTTAAAGTCTATCTTCGGGCTATGTTCTCTAATTAGAGTTTATCTAAATCTAGCTTCCAAGGTTAGTACTAAACTGCCTCTGATACCAACTGTAACGCCCCGACCCCAGCTACCCAGATTCGGTGCATTACTTCGTAACATTGGCATGATCACAAAAGATCAAGTCTCGAAAGACCGATTAGTTTAGTAGCCTTGGAAACACTAAATACATTCATAAATCTTACAATACATCATAATGTGAAAAACTAATAACTAAGTCTTCATAGTCCACACTCATATCCTCTTCTGACTATCCCTGGAGGTCATTCATAAAATACTTCTTCGCATCCTAGAAAATATTAAAACATTGAAAGGGGTGAGCTCAGATGCTCAGTAAGGATAACAATATTGCGGAATCATTCATAAATAAACATTAACATTTAAGGAAATGTATAACTAAAACAAAAGCCTTTTTAAACTTGAACTTCAGCATAATATGGAAAAAATAAAATTAAAAAAATGCCATTTACTTACTCACATGGATATTCTACTAGTCGAATAATCACATGCAATATCAATAACCACTTTCATAATGAGGGAATGTATAATGCCAGACATTCTGAAACATTTTGTCAAGGCCTCGGCCAAGACGTCTAAAATGATTAAGGCCTCGGCCAAAACCATAAATAAAATTAGGAAAGGGCCTCGGCCAATTCCACGTCTAGTTGTCTCATGAGACCTACCGATGCATCGAGGAGCTATAGCGGGCTCCACCCGTCACTTATTAAGTCCAATACATTCCTTATATGAATATGTTTAAACATATCATAAACCATAACATAATCGTATCACATAAAACATGCATAAAAGAAACATAAAATTTCCACATTTCAATCACAAGATATCAATATAAAACATTGATATAATAAAAACGCTTTCAAAACCATTTTCAATACCAAAATAAAAGAAAGTTAAAACTTTGTATTTATTTTTCATTAAAAAAATGATGGCTTGTAGAGGAAGCCGAAACTCAAATAATGGTCACGGCGGTGGAGAAGTTGTTGTCGCCGCATAAGTACGGAAAGAAAAAAATTCCCTCTTGTCGTTTAGTAAATGCTTCGTATAAAAAAGATTCCTTTTGAATACACGAAAAAGTCAAAGGGTTTTATACACCGTATAAAAGAAATTTGTGTATAAAACCAAAATTTCCTCAATGAAAGGAGATTGAGACGAAGTCCTTACCAAGATCATTTTTAAAATAAAATAGATATATTATGTGTATTCACTATAGGTACACATAAAGAAAGTAAAAATACAAAATAAGACATAATAATATCATGACATAATTTGAAAGTAGGAGATTAACCCAAAGAATGGATGTTGGGTTAAGAAATTCCCTTACAAAGATCATTTTTCTAAATAAAATATATCCATTATGTGTATACAGTATAATTACACATAAAGAAAGTAAAAATACAATATAAGACATAATAATATCATGACATAATTTGAAAGTAGGAGATTAACCCAAAGAATAGAAATTGGGTTAAGAAGTTCCCTTACCTCGTGTCTGACTTGAATCAACCGTTCTTTAACCTCCTGAATAATAAACTAGAGTTAATATATACCTTATTAAGAACCACTTTCAATTTCATTATCCCTTTTATATCACTTATTACAATGATATGAACATTATGTAATTATTTAAGTGAATAACGGTCGTTTTGTCGATCATGGGTACTTGAGTCAACGATAAACTTCTTATAATTACAAGTTGTTTATGTGGTAGAATATCCATTATCTCCAGAATTATATTCATTATTTAGAAGTCATATATATCATATATATCCAGTATATACATTCATTTATAATATTACGTAACATTTAGAGGTAAGAAATGAAATGCACCGTTCATGGAGACGGTAAGCCGTACGTACGCATGAACGCTACTTTCATTTCTATTTTGTATTTAATGGATTGAAATCATAATGATATAAATGTATAATATAATTCAAGTATAATATAGTGTATAATACCATTTACTCTATCCTTTATAAATCCCACATATGGCATTAACGATTCAAATCACTTTGAGGGGGCGGTAGTCCGCACTTCCTATAATGAAATTATCGCGTTTACCCATAATGGAAATCATAAAGTATGACATAAATGAGAAATACAGATGCATAAGTAAAACATAAACATATTATATATATAAATATAGTGACATCTTAATGGCCACATTTGAAGGTGTTATATGAGTGTTGAACAATCATCGTTTCGTGAGGCAGAAATTTGCCATCCATAGAAACCGTATGTTCTTTAACCATTAGATGTAGGTGTGTGTAAGTGTATCTCGAATACTTCTTATAAAAACATCCTAGTATATTGAGGATACTGGTTTTGTTACAAAAGAAATGAATAAAATGATTTTAGGGGGTTGTAGAAGAAAAATAAAACAAAACAACATTAGAGAAGACATTACCTCAAAATCGGGTAACTCTTTTTGATTTGAGCCAAAGGCTTCCTTGAGAAGAGTTCTGCCTAAAGTGATGCTTCTAGAAGTAATAGGGGGAAGTTGGGAGAGTATATGGGCAGAGTTTGGTGGAGCCAAATGGATTGAAAGTGTGAATGAGGTGGTAGAGGTGGGGGCCTTTTATAAGAGGAGAGGAGGGGCACTCTTGGAAAGTAAGGAACGTTTACATTATTATACAATGCTTTTCGGATTCTAAAGGTCCCACACTTATATAATTCGTGGCTAAGGTGATAAGGGTTCGAAATATACCCATCCTATAGTCTTTGGACAAGTGTAATCCTTGGATTGTACATTATCTTTTCATTTTATTAAAATCGTTAAATAATTAGGTCATCGCTGCATCATAATGATGTCATAAATAATTTAATTTATTTAATGTCTAAAAATTATAAAACAAATACTGTGATGTAGGAAATCTTTTTAGCTTTACAATGACTATTTATAGTCAAAAATATGACTTGTATAACCTCATGTAAAAATTTTTTTAGTAAAACATTTCATGTTTGTGTCATTTTTTACTTTAGCATTAAATAAAAGGTATTTATGTCATTTTCCAACTAAAGTGGCTCCATGGGGTCCCCAAGTTGACCCATGGATTTTCTTGGTCGGCCATGACTCATCGAATGAGGGTAGGACATGTGTCAGGCTCATATTGTTGTACCTCTCGTATCCCCTCGTGGTTTAATTTTCATGATCACAATCACTTTCATGTTTGTCTAACCTTGTTTTTAAGTGTTGTGGATGATAGGCAAAAGATTGCCCAAGGATTGGCCCAAGAAAGTTGGCAAAATGGACTGAAATTCAGTCCACCGTCCAACCGGTGTGATAGCACCGGCCAGCTGGTGGAACTGGCAGAGGCATTTCCCACTGCCAGGTTCCACCGGTCGACCGGTGGCTCTGTCACCGGTCGACCTGTGGCATCCAGCCCAAATAGTGTTTGCTACTGTCTTGCCACCGGCCAGCTGGTGGCTCCTCCACCGGTCGACCGGTGGAGCCTGGACCAAGACTCTTCTTCTCTGCCAAGGCACCGGCCAGCCGGTGGCCCTGTACCGGCCAGCCGGTAGCCCAGTCAAACTAGCCGTTTGGGCTTTGACCAGGCTGCTCCACTTGCCTCCCAACGGCTCCGAAAGCCTTTCCAACAGCTCCAAAGGCCTCCAACGGCCATATGAGGGTTCCCCCTCTATAAATAAAGGACCTTGAAGCCCCGGAACAATTGACGGACCATAATTAAGCATTGTGAATCCAACGAACACAATTCTCCTCATTTGGCAAACCTCCGGCGGATTGCTCCAAGGGAACCACAACTGCTCCAATCCAATTCCACATCCAAGGAGCACCACCATAGAAGCTTGGGAGTGCACGTCTTCAACTCCATTCAACCTTTGGCGCCCAAGGCTTCTCAACAATACGGTTTTTATTGTTTATTCATTTTGAGCTTTAAAATTGGGTTTGTGCCTACAAACCCCAAAACCTTTTCTCATCCCCCTTTCTTTTGGGTTTCACACCACCATTATGGTGTGAAGAGGTTTCTTCAAGCCTTTCCTTTTAAAAGGCTTGTGTCACCGGTGAGCTAGCCTTCACCCGTTAAAAAGGCTAGTGGGTTCTTACTAAACCATTAAAAGTAAGTGGGTTCTTGCTTAACCACCAAAAGCAAGCTGTAATAGGTCCTAGTGCTACCTCAAAGCCTAGTGGGTTTCTTGCTAAAACCATTGAAAAGCAAGCGGTAGGAATCTCTCAACGGTTGAGTTGGGAGCGGAGACGTAGGCCGGGTTGTTGGCCGAACTCCGTTATCAATTTCTCGTGTGTCTTGCCTCTTTACTTTCCGCTGCATTCTTTACTTTGATTTTAATTTGTTAATCTTTTTTAAAAGGCAATTCACCCCCCCTCTTGCCATCTTTCCTCGTTTTTTTTTTCGACCCAACAATTGGTATCAAAGGGCGTATTTGAATAATTCCCTAACCGGTTTCAAATTAAAGATCCTATTTTTTGATGGCTTCTACCGCTTCTTCCTCTCAATCCCCCGAAGGACATTCTTTGGATCGTGCTCCATTCTTTGATGGAGCCAATTATTCTTTTTGGAAAACCCGCATGTCAAATTTTCTTAAAAGCATTGGCTATCCAATTTTTAAAATTGTTATGCAAGGATTTTCCCTCTCCTCTCCCGATGAGTCTAAATGGACCCCCGCCGACATTGCAAATTTCGAGCTTGATGGCAAAGCCATGAATGCTCTTCATTGTGGCTTAGACCGTAATGTTTTTAATTGCATTTCTACTTGCTCTACTTCACATGATATTTGGAAATATTTAGAGCTAACCCATGAAGGTACTAGCATGGCTCAAAAGCAAGAACCTGCTCCAAAGCAAGAATCCGACGAAAAGATCAAGCCCGTTTGCCCACCTCACAAGAAAAGGGCCAAGAAGAAGAAGAAGAAGGCTTTAAAGAAAACTTGGAGTGATAGCTCCTCCTTCTCTTCTTTCTCCTCGAGTGACAATGGTAATAATTGCCTAATGGCAAAACATGAGGTATCTTCCTCCTCTTCCTCCTCTTCCTCCTCTAGTTCTTCTAATTCATTTAATCATTTATCATATGAAGAACTCCAACATGCTAAAGACCAACTTGAAAATGGTTTTCATGAGCTTTCTTCAAAATTTGTTTCTTTGAAAAAGAATTTCAAAAAACTCTCCTCCGAAAAAGAACAACTTCTCAAAGAGAAGGAGGAGATGTCCCTCAAAATCCAAAATTTCCCAAATGTTGATTCTATGGAATCAACCATTAAAGACCTAAGGGAGACCCTAGCTAAGTTCACCCAAGGGGAACAAAATTTAAACAATCTACTAGGTTCCCAACGAATTTCTAGAACCACCCAAGGGCTAGGATACACCAACCGAGCTTCCTCCTCCCATGCTCCCACTGTTTTTGTAAGGGGGAGCTCCCAATTTAAATTTTGTAATTATTGCAAGAAACCCGGGCACCTTATTTATGAGTGTGATTGCAAAAATGCCCGGTACGGCCAACCCAAGTCTATTTTCTTTTCCGATGAGTTTTATAGGAGAAGACCCGCCATGAGACAAGTATGGATTAAAAAATCCCTTCTAGCGAGTCTCACGGGACCAAAATTTGTCTCGGTTTCAAATCCCTCTCCCCGGTGATTTGTTGTTTTTATTTAGGGGGAGTTAGGATCGTTTAAGCCCTTTTAATTTGAATTTCAAAATTTTCAATTCCAACTTTCAATTTCAACACTTGGTATCAAAATTTTCATTTCAAAGTATTCAATTCAAAATTTTTCATTTCAATTTTTTATTCAAACTTTCAATTCAAACTGTTATTCAAATTTTTGATTCAAAACATTCCATTCAATTTTCAAAAATTTCAATTGGTTTAAAATCTCTCATTTCCCTCAATCAAGTTTTATGCCCCACGCTATTTTGATAATCACAAAGGGGGAGAAATTTCTTGATTGATTGGGGGAGAATCCTTTTCATCATGCTTAGCATTTCCTTTCAATTTCAGTATTTTACATTAATTGTTTTGGTGATTGTGATCATCAAAATAGGGGGAGATTGTTGTACCTCTCGTATCCCCTCGTGGTTTAATTTTCATGATCACAATCACTTTCATGTTTGTCTAACCTTGTTTTTAAGTGTTGTGGATGATAGGCAAAAGATTGCCAAAGGATTGGCCCAAGAAAGTTGGCAAAATGGACTGAAATTCAGTCCACCGGCCAACCGGTGTGATAGCACCGGCCAGCTGGTGGAACTGGCAGAGGCATTGCCCACTGCCAGGTTCCACCGGTCGACCGGTGGCTCTGTCACCGGTCGACCTGTGGCATCCAGCCCAAATAGTGTTTGCTACTGTCTTGACACCGGCCAGCCGGTGGCTCCTCCACCGGTCGACCGGTGGAGCCTGGACCAAGACTCTTCTTCTCTGCCAAGGCACCGGCCAGCCGGTGGCCCTGTACCGGCCAGCCGGTAGCCCAGTCAAACTAGTCGTTGGGGCTTTGACCAGGCTGCTCCACTTGCCTCCCAACGGCTCCGAAAGCCTTTCCAACGGCTCCAAAGGCCTCCAACGGCCATATGAGGGTTCCCCCTATATAAATAAAGGACCTTGAAGCCCCGGAACAATTGCCGGACCATAATTAAGCATTGTGAAGCCAACGAACACAATTCTCCTCATTTGGCAAACCTCCGGCGGATTGCTCCAAGGGAACCACAACTGCTCCAATCCAATTCCACATCCAAGGAGCACCACCATAGAAGCTTGGGAGTGCACGTCTTCAACTCCATTCAACCTTTGGCGCCCAAGGCTTCTCAACAATACGGTTTTTATTGTTTATTCATTTTGAGCTTTAAAATTGGGTTTGTGCCTACAAACCCCAAAACCTTTTCTCATCCCCCTTTCTTTTGGGTTTCACACCACCATTATGGTGTGAAGAGGTTTCTTCAAGCCTTTCCTTTTAAAAGGCTTGTGTCACCGGTGAGCTAGCCTTCACCCGTTAAAAAGGCTAGTGGGTTCTTACTAAACCATTAAAAGTAAGTGGGTTCTTGCTTAACCACCAAAAGCAAGCTGTAATAGGTCCTAGTGCTACCTCAAAGCCTAGTGGGTTTCTTGCTAAAACCATTGAAAAGCAAGCGGTAGGAATCTCTCAACGGTTGAGTTGGGAGCGGAGACGTAGGCCGGGTTGTTGGCCGAACTCCGTTATCAATTTCTCGTGTGTCTTGCCTCTTTACTTTCCGCTGCATTCTTTACTTTGATTTTAATTTGTTAATCTTTTTTAAAAGGCAATTCACCCCCCCTCTTGCCATCTTTCCTCGTTTTTTTTTCGACCCAACACATATCATATTATTAAAACATTATTTTTACCTTACACTACACTAATTACCTCTAATCGCGATTAAGAACTTAAAAGTTACTATTCACCAAATATTATTTTAATCTCATTGAACCACATTTTACTTCTTAATGACCACCATGTATGTAGGATTTTTGAAAATCAAATCACAGAAGTGGTAATATTTCATTTAAACAAAAAATCAGTTATCTAACTACCACTTAGTGGTTTCACTATTCATCAAAAATTGATGTTTTTCAGAACAATGCCAAAATTTCACCCTAAGATATTATTGATATTCCGAATTCAAAAATGATTTCTATTTTACAAAATTCAAAACATATAAGTTGAATTAATTAATTTTATAATTAGTTCCCACTGTCACAACAAATAGAGTGTTTTTAAGAAACAATTTATATCAAAAGATTGGCAATTGTTTATGTCCAATTTCAATGTTAAATTAATTCTAATGACCACCATTGGATAAAATTGTAAAAATATATTCTAATTATACTTTAAAACCAATAAATAGTATAATTTATCACTATAAATTATTTTGATTAAAAAAGTTGTTTTTAAGTAATTTTCACTATTCATAAAAAATTAGAAGTTCTCAGAAAAATACCAAAAATTCAACATAGGCTAATTTCGATATTACTAATACAAAAATGAAGTCCATTTTGAAATATAAAATTTTAATAATTTTAAAAAGTGGTTATTACTATTAATAATGGCTACTTTGATTAGTCGCGGTGTTTTAGAACTCGAAGTTGCTTACAATGCAAGCTATTGCATTATTGAATGAGAAGCGTATCGTGGAAGCTCGGGGTGTTACAAGTATGGACATTTACAAAAATATTTAACACCCTAAGAATGAGACTACACTCTAAATATAGTTTTTTAGGAAATAATGGTGTGTGTGAAAAAAATGATATTAAATCAATTTAAATGAATATGGAACATATGAGGGTTTACAATACACTAAGAGTACCTCAAACAATCCAAAACCACTATAGCGCCACATATTCGGCTTCATGAAACAGGACCTAGAAATCTTACCTACGTATTTAATAAGGACAACCTAATTGAAACACTCTATTTATGGTTCTTCAACACAAGGAATAAACTATGTTTGGCCTCTACCAACTCAATCACCCTCTTGTAGATCATAATCTTGTTTCCCCTTTTACTAAAATGGTCTCACTGGAATCTACTTCTATTGATGGTCCTAAACCATTCATTCTCTACAAAACAATGATCAAAGAACCATTGGACACATCTTTATGAAGATACAAGCTCATCACATATAGGTTAAATAAAAACAGAAACAAAAACATATACACATCAAAATCAAAACTAAAAACTGAAATATTAGATAAATTTCAATAAATATAAGGTACCAGTTATAAAAATACCTAATTTAGGATGGGTCTGATAAGATTCGGCAGGAGATTCAGCACCTTGGATGGGATGGAGGAAGAGGAAGCCGATGGAGATCCACAATTTCCAAACTGCTCCCATTTAGGGTTCTATATCTCGAATGGGGGAGAGGACGGACCGCTGTTAATTTGGGGGAATGTTTTACCAATGGTTTTTAAAAACCATTGGTATATATTTTCAGGCCACACCTATACCAACGTTTCCTTAGAACCATTGTTAAAAACTCCCCTCAACCACACCTATACCAACGGTTCTCATTGAACCGTTGGTAAAACTCCCCTAAACCACATCTATACCAACGGTTCATTAGAATCCTTGGTAAGAGCTCCCACAAACTCACTTATACCAACGGTTCTAAGGAACCGTTGGTAAAAGCTCCCCTAAACCATCCTATACCAATGGTTTCATGAAACCGTTGGTATGGAAGTGTGGGGAAGACCCCACATTCTAGTAGTGATATCCTTTATAAATACACATTATTATAAAGAAACTTTCAATGATAAACAGTTCTATGTAAAGATAAATCATGTTGTGAGGCCTAAAATGAAAACTAAAAAAATGAGAACTATGAAAGGAATATGTATATTAAGTCTGTATATATATATGAATTAAATCAGTTCATTGCATTACTAATACATGAAATTATGGTCAATATATATATTATCATTGCACGTATATTCTCTTGGTATACTAATGTTGGGTATTTTTAAGTGTTTATTTTAAAATAATATAATTCATAACGAAATAAAAATATTATATTAAAATATTATATATATATATACTCAATACATATAAACTTTATCATTATTACTATTATTAAAATATGATACATTATAAATATAATTCAAAAAAATATTTTGATATAAATTGACTGGAAAAAAAATAAATTTTAGAATATAAATGATTAATTAACGGAATTTTTAAAAGCGTATTTAGTATGAAAGTAATTTTATTTTCAAAGAACTATTTTATAAATTATTGTATGTCTTTTCTTAAAAAATAAATTAAAACCATTAAAATATTACTTTGTGTGAAGTAATATATTGTTATCAATTAAATTGAAATTTTATATGGAATAATATTAAAACACATAATGTCTAAAAACACTATTTTTCAATAAAATTTGTATTATTTATAATATATATTTTTAATTTAAAAGATAAATATATAAATTGAAAAATTATAATGATGTAAAATATAATATATTTTATAATTAATTATTTCCAAATTATCTCAGTAAAAATGTTTTAGATTATTTTTAGAAATCATCAATTTTTATGTGAATAGTAAAAATAGTGATATTACTAAAAACTATAACTTTTATAATCCATGAATGACCTAAAATTTAAAGGTACAATATTTTATATAAAAATATATATATTTAATATGTAATATAAATCAATAAAATTACTATTCACAATTTACATTACACAATTTTAACATTTTTAAAAGTCAAGTAATATATTTCACAAATCAAACTATATTTATACACTTATAATAAAAATTAGAATTTATCACTTATAGAAACTAAATAAATAAAATTTATTTCGTATTTTATTTCAAAATTAAAAAATTAGATATCAAGTTTAATTTTATTTTTTGTTATAAAGATAATATTAGTAAAATTAATGTTAATTACTGTGAAAATGGTAAAACTTTTTTTTTAGAATTGGTTTTCTAATATCATGTAATTTTTATTTAATAAATTAAAATTATTAATTTTAAATTATGATAATAATATTATTTTTAAACCCATATACAATTATATTAACACTAACTCAATTTTTGATCAATACTAAATAAGTTTAAAGATCACAATGTTGTTAAAAATTGATTTCAAAGAAAAACTATTTTTTATATATTATATATTATAATTTAAAAGATTATTTTCCCATTATTGAAAATTTAACTAGATTAATTAGATATTAAATTTATTTTAAAAGCATAAAAATTTGGTAATATATTTTTTCATTTATTGGTAAATAAAATATAAATTACTCAGTAAAGAACTAGTTACTTAGGTCAAAATAAAAATATTAAAATACCAAAACCTTGTTCAAAAGACATCAAAAATGTTTAATACATTTTTGGAAAGTATTTTTTGAGTATTTGTCAACCAAATACCCCCAAAATCATTATTTATTAATTTTGGATACATATTACATGTTATAGTTTAATGATATCATGGAAGGTTATTGGGCATTCTCAATAGTTCCCTTTTCTTCAGTTATAATAGAACATCATTTCAAGCCCTCCATTGTTACACATACCATATGAATTTACCTTGAAACTTTATAAAAACTATATCTAATATAATTAAACTAATAGCCATTAATAAAATGTCTTCTAGAAGTTATTTTATTGTCTTCACTCCTAATTAAGTCTCTAAGAGAAGATCAAGTCTCATACATAAATATTACCTTCTTCGTAACATATTCTTCATAATACATCTCTTAAAAATATATTATATACACAAAAAACATAATGAAATTAATATCATAATTATAATTATATGTTATTAAATTTATGTAATAACCATTATTTATTCCTCTTCATCCACTAAGAAAAACAAAAAGTGTCATTAGTGTATTCCACGGTTTACAACCTCCAGAAATAATGTATTCTAATTTGCATTATCACCATTAATGGCTAATAAAAAGGATGTGATGGCTGAATAAATGTTATATATATAATATGAATATGAATATGAAATTTCAAACTATCATTATTTTTATTTTACTCTCATTCATTATGAAATGGAAGCATTAATCGTGTGTACATGTGAACTATCGCATCCACGAACAATGAGTATCATTTTTCATAACCTCCCATCGTGGTTGAATTTATAAAAATATTTAATATATAAACATTATTTCATAAAAAAATTAACTTTACGGAAAATATGAAACTATTTTTCAATTCTTTCTTCCACGATCAACTTATATAAGGAGTTACCAAACAACCTAAAGTAACTGATTTAAGCATGAAGAATGTATAATAAATAAATTGAAAATGAAAATTAATATTTTATATTAAAATAAATAAATAATAACAAGGTTCATAATATTTTATATAATAAACTTAATTTCATTATTTGAGATATTATGTTCAAGCACCAAATCAATCTAGAACAAGGTAAGGGATTCGTCAAAAACTTTTTATCTTTAAAACACATTTTATTTTATGCACCTAATTTATTTTAAATTGTGTGTATACTTCCAATTAAAAATTTTATATAATTTTATATATTTATTCATGGTATTTTAACTTCAATTTTAATTTCTCTCTATTTCAAGGGTTTTTTGTTCGAATGTATCTTAAGTCGCAATAGTTTCATCTCAAAATTTAATTCATTGAGACACATTATCCTGTATATACCTAGTTTATTTTAAATAGGGTTTATAATTATATGTAGATATTTAAAATGAAATATAGTCTTATGTATGGTATTTTAACTTCAAATAAGATTTCTAAATTTCTTTATCTCTCTGTTAATATTTTTTTATTAGAATATTTCTTAAGTCATAACGGTTTTGTCTCAATAGACCTTTATTGAGGCATGCATTGATGTTATGATCCCAGATTAATTTTTATGTTGTATATAATTCCCCCATGAATTATAATTTCATGAATTAATTTTTAAATTTGAAACTTTACTTTTATTCATTATCTTATTTATTATGGTCTATGATTGATATCTTCAATAAAATGTAAACAGATTTTCATAACTCAATATTTTTTCTTGAGTTATAATGTTATTTAATGAGTTTCTTTACTCATTTTAAATGGTATACTCTATCTCTGTATTTTTAGATCCCATTTTATTTATATTTTCTTTATTGATGAGTTATGATCCTTTTTTAAAATATAACTTCTTTAAGAATAATTACAATCCATTTAAACAATGGTTTCCCCCTCGTTGTCTAAAATTACAAATTCCACCAATGTTATCATTATTAATTAGAATCCAAGTTAGGTGTTATATCATGTGAAAATAATATTTATCTTTTACCATTTTTAAAATAATATTTTATTATCTTATTTTTCAAATTGTGATTTCAAAAAAAAATTAAAATATTGAAAGGGATCTTCTGTACCTCATTCACAATTTTTTGTTTACACATTCTCTTTATTTTCAATCATTTTAGAAAATATAATTCTCATGTACTAATTCTATTTTTATACAAGTCCCTTAAATATTTACCTATTTAAATATACTTTACCTTTTTGGGGTTATAAAAGTTTATAGTTATCTTATAAATTCCTATTCTTAATTAATTCTGGTTTAAGGGAACTTTCCCATTTATTTTCTCATGTCCAATATCATTCTGATCAAAAAAAAATTAAACCATGAATATATTAAAAAATAACTTTTTTTATGGAGTTACCTATTGTTTTTATTTTATATATAAAAAACAATAATTAATTTCATTATTTAAAAATATATTATACTTATTTCATAAATCTTCACCTAAATTGTACATTTTTTATCTTTCTTTTTCTTGATCATTATCATAAATTCTCTACATTGGAACTCTTTATTTGGGACCTATATATCTATTTCAATTATGAATGTCAAAAATAATGAAATTAATTCTTCTCATTGGAATAATTTTCATTTATCCTTCGATTATTCCTTGAATCAGAATTATGAAACTCAATTCCTTCTCATGAGGTTGATCATCCTTATGATTTATTTACGGTTTATTTTCTACTTATGCATTCATATGTATGATTTTAATTTAGGTGATCTATGGTCCTGGAATTATATTGTCCTCCAATTTTTCAGCTAAATCTTTATATCTTATGATATGTTATGTGAGGGATCAAGGAGTAAACTTAATCCATTGTGGGGATTTCCCTGCTTTATGATGGTGTTCTTGGGAGTGACCCTTGTCTGATGTTTATGATATAATGTTTTATTTTGTTACCACATGTTTATGATACTATGAATTATTTTAAATATTCTAGGTTTCAATACATATGATCATCCTCACTGTTATATCATTTTATGCATCTTGACTCTCATGTTATGCCATATATTCATATTTATTTCTTCATTAGATTTTCTAGGTCACCAATTTTATTATGTATTTTCCCCATGATATCTTAAATAGTTTAGAAGATGTATTGGATTTATAAGAACTATGTAATGTTTTAAATAAAGATTCATTTTTATGATATTGATAATGTATTTTTATGAATACATTTTAAAATATTCTAGACCTCACTGTACTTGGTGTGTATAGTTGAAAAAGTAATGTAAGGATTTTTTAAATAATATTTGTTTAAGTATTTGGTCACCTTAATAGTTGAAAAAATTATTTTTCATTCCACCTATGTCATATGTGCATAAATATTTTGAAAAATTAATTTGTTATTTAAATAGTTCATTTTTTTATACATTTTTAGATGGTGTTACTGGTTATTTTTATACTTTGAAAATTGGTGTCATCTCGAGTTTATTTAGGAAAAGATCAACTATATTGTGATATTTTTCTACCTGATGTCAGTCACTAGTCCCTGGGATATTAGAGGTATTCTTGGGGAGGAACTGTTGGCTTTTTATTGTCCTCGGTGAGACCCTAGTGGTTTGGGTTGTGTCGGAGTCGTATCAGAGCATCTTTTTCCTTGGGATGGAGTTGGGTTATAATTGTCATGCGAGGAATAGTTTTGGGAATTTAGGGAAACAATGTTGAGGGGTCTTGATTTTGATTATCACAACATAGAGACTATCCTAGGTGTAGAATTAAATGTACCCAATATTTAGGACTCTAATAAAAAATAATTCGACCCATAACTCTGAGACATCATTTTAAGGTATAAGTATATTAGTACATGTATCAAATAATGGGTAGTTATGATCTATCATGTATTTTCTATGTCATATAAACCATATATGCTATAAACCCTTTTATTTCACCCTATTGATTGAAGAGTGTTACCTACTCATTCCCATCTCATTTTTTGGGTTAGGTTCATGATGAGGACATACCTACAGTTGGGGCTTCCACTACTGATTGGTGATATCATAGGTCTACTAGCTAGGTAGTTTAATTTTTCATCTATTATGATTTTTTATCCATTTTTGTGTTCCAACCTTTATAGTTGGATACCATTTGATGATGTGTGGTTTTCCTCTTATATAAAATATTCTATACCTAATTATTGTGTTCCACCTTCATTTCTTGTGTGTCTTTAAATGAGGATTAGATTATACCTCATTTTTTATGTGCAACACTTGATTTCATTATTCCACACTTATGTGTTGTGTGATATTAGATAAGTCATGGGTTTTTCTATTTTATTATAGAGGGATGCTGAGGTGCTGATTTCAACATTAATTTTAGAGTAATTCTTTCCCCATGCCCTGAGGAAGATCTTATTCTCTTTGTTCTTTATGTGAAATTTTTCTTTTGGTGTTGATAGTGTTCTCTGGTCAATTTTGTGATACAACCCATAAATATATTATGTTGCATACATTCTGAAGATAGGTAACTCATGGTTTTATGAGGATATCCTAATAATTTAGTGATATGGATTTTTATATTCTTTGAGACTAACAGTTTTATTGTATTGAACTTTAGTTGATCAGATGATGGTTGTTTCATTGAGCTCCCTACAGGACACAATGATTTGTTAGTGGATGATGTTTTCTCAAACCCATGATGGGGCTACTATATTGTGGTGGGATTTTGAGAATATATCCTAGAGGGAGATATAAAAGGGTGTTTAACCCATGATAGGATGATGTGACCATGTCCAAGTCTATTCTATGTCCCAAAAAACTCATGAGGAATTTTTGGGAAGCACCTCATAGTGGAATTGTTCATGCTAATCTATATAGATAGATACTTCTGTGGAAGTTATTGAGATTTCATTGTGTGTTCATAAAACATCACCCATTTTAGAGTTCCATGTGGTGGATTTAGCTGATTATAGAAAAGTATTGATGAAAATGAAACTTGGTTGTGGGTGTAGGTTATTTTTTCACCTATACAATATAAGAGTGCTAATTTTGACAAACCTTCCCATAGTGGGGGATATCATTGACATAAGATTCCTCTCTATAAAAATATCAACTACCTACTAAGGAAATACTTGGTGTAATGAGAGCAGATAGAGATGGAAAATGTGTATAGCCCAATGGATTCTAGAGGGACCCTGAGAGGGGGAAATCAATTTCTTCCAAACTTAACCATGTTTTTATTTATTATCTAATTATCTCCTATTAAACATTAACCTTTTTCCTAGTTAAGATATGTAAAAACTTTAATGAACACATATATCTTAACTCTGATATATAGTGTAAAAATAAAAAAGAATAGTGAAAAAATAGGTTTTTACAAGTTTTACCTCCTCTAAAAAAATTGAATCTTTCTCATGTTTGACTTTATCAAGTATAAGTCTTTTATTATCACTTTAATTTTAAATAATTCCAAGTTCCTTGAAATTGAAACACACATTTTTTATTAGTATAATACAAATCCATGTCTTTCCTTACACAATGTATTTATCCCGATCTTATGACATCATTGATTAAACTAGTACCCTCATCTCTTTAAGAATTATCTATTGAACCAGTTAATAGGTCTTCAATCTCTAAGAAATCATTAACAACACTACATGAATATTACCCTTCTTCCCAAACATGCACTCACTGTTATTTTCAATCATACATGATCTTTTATATTTTATAGTCTCGATGCAAGGGATTTGAAATAGCAGCAGGCTCAGCTCATCCTCTTCTCAATTCCCTTCTGATATATTTTTATATGAACATCCACTTGTTCTTATTTTTCAATGAACTGGTACACTTTTGGAAGCGTTGGTATTCTTCCATTGATAAAATGAACCTATTAAAAAAATACCTATATTGCATTCCATTTTTCTTATACAATAAAAATTATTTATTTCGAATAATCTCTCTTTCAAAGGTCACCATAAATTTCTTTTCTTATTCTACAAAAAAATTACATTCACATTTACACATGAATATTATTACTATAATTTTAAGCATCTTGAACCATCCTCTTTGAACTCATTAAAACTCAATAAAATGATCTCAAGGATTCCCATTTAAATATTATTATGAATTATTTTAGTTTTCTCACATGATATTTGAATTTATGCATTATTATTTTCTCCAAAAAATCCCATATATCAAAATATATTCCTCATTGTGTGAAATAAATAGAAACATGGCATGCCTTATGTAATTATGCTTTGTGACCTAGATAATTATTTATTTCTAACATGAGGGATGATCAAAATGGTCACTAATTATAGACCAAAAAATAGTCCATGTCATTTTGGATTCCAAGGCATTCACTACAAACAGTGCTATGGTATAGACTATTTAACCATTTCTCATATATAAAACTCTCTTTTGAAATTCACACTGATCATGAACCACAATTTTTTTCTCTTTGTATTCACTTCTAGCGTCCATATATCATGTGATACATCAAACTTTTGACCACACACCATAACATAAACAAGTTATTATTTCTCATAGGTGATTTTATCACAAAAAAACAATAACTAAAATGGTGTGGTTCTCATATTTATCCAATTTTATAACAAATATTATCAATATTCTTATCGAAATGACTTCAACTATAGTGTGTCCATATTTATCCTCTTATTTCACTATCTTCATAACTATAAAATTTTATATCATGAATATCCATTATACCCATATAGAATTAAAACCCGTATTGCGATGTTTTATTTATTTAAGAATAGTGTAAAACATCATTTCAATTAATTTTTATTTTTCTTAAAAATCAAAAATTATATAAAATCAACAATTTCGGTTTATTATTTGATTTGATATTCATAAAACCATGTGAATTTCTACATTCATCCATTGGGTGACTCTGCTTAATATAAGTTCAAATTCATAAAAATCTTAAATTTATATTCTTGACTCTATGAAGTGTGATGATGAGGTCTTACGATGAATAATTATGAAACAAAATTCTGAAAATTAACACATATGATGGTGAAGTCATATGATATTCTCGATATTCAATATTTCAATCCATATTAATAGATGAAATATTAAATAAAACTATATATATTATCAGGATTTTAAATCAATTTCATACATTATTTGAAGACCTTAAACATAGATCTCAAAAGCCTTCAATCTCAAGAAACATTGTAAGCTTTCTCTATAGGTTCAAATCTTCAATCTTACATCCTAGTTATCAAAGAAATATCTAATTGTTCCCATTGCCATTTATGATTGAAGAAACTAATATCATCCCTCCTCTTATGTTCCACACACATATTGGTAACTTCATCCTTATGAGAGCATCCTCACTTTTTGAGAAAAAAATACAATATTATGCATTGTAACTTCAATCTACCCCATTATATTTATTAGAAACATCATAAATCCTTTCTATCAGTGTGAGTGATTCATCTCTTTTCTACTGATATCTTTTTTATAATTGATGCAAAGGGCATGTGGGGGTCTCCTTACATCATTTTAATTCTTCAAAAAAATTCATCTTCTCCCAATTTAAATTCAAATTTCTATATTTTAGGGAAGGATAATGCCACAAAAAACTTTTCCAAGAGATATAGATAATATATTATATGACTATATGGGATAACCCAACATTAAACACAAGATAATATTCACCAATACATAATTTTTTTTGCATTATAATTTCTAACATGTGATACCACTCTTTGTGTCTCTTTTGGAGTTTGTCTAATTTATTTTCAAGAGACACTTATTTGACACTAATTTAAAAAACATTTTAGATAATTAAAGGGAATAATTCAACACTCAACCCTTCACCTTGATAAAATATCAATCCAAACACCAAATTTAAAATAATAGTTGGAATAGTAAAAAAGAAAATTAAGTGTGATGTTAATACCTAATTACTTTATTTTAAATAGATTCCAAAAAATTATAGACTTCAAAATTTTCAAGAAGGAACATTATCTTGTAGCCTCTTCATTTAATCAATTTCCCCTCATGGGGTTCACTACATCAATACTTTACCATAGTTGGTGTTATAAAATCAAACATTATGATGCATAACTTTACTCATAATGAATATAGTATTTTAAATAGTTCATCTAGCTACCCTTATAGTTTATCTCCCCTAATTCTATTCATATTATCACATAAATAAATATAATGTGGAATTAGGGGGGTGTTTCTCACACTATTCATTGGTAAAAATAAAGTTGCAAATCATCTCTTAGTAATGAACTTCCATTATTTCCATCCTTGATATTAGGAGAACTCATCATGCTCAGATTCCCTTTGTTTTTATAACTCTGATATTTCTAGGGTAGTAAGGACATATTTTTTTTTCTTCTATCTTATTATTTCAATTATGATTTTTATCTATTTATAATAATTCCATTCCATACAATAGTTATTTAACATTAACTTTTCTATTCTATAACATTTCTTCTTGAGTGATAAGAAGAGTCATGCAATTTATTAAAACATTCCCAGTTTTCTTATACCTTCCATGCATAGTTTAAGAAACACTCTCTTAATCTTTCTCGGACAACCTCCATTCAAATTTGAGTTCCTCTTGAATTTAATCAACATGTTTGGATTTATATTTTTCTTATTAATTTTATATATATTCATCTCTTTTTATTGGGTCTAAAAATAGTCAGGAACTCTTTCTAAACATAATAATATTTGTTATTGATTTTTCATGGATTCCACAATGATTCTGTGTCACTAAAAATAGGAAATAGTTTCACATATTCTTCTAGGATTCCAAAAACTAAACCAATGCCCTTATCTCTTTCTTGAATTAATTCTTTTATAGAATTCAGATTGACTATTTTAGTTTTTATTTTCAAATTGTGTTTATGGTGCTCTATGATATGGCCCTTCCTTCCATAGTATAAAAATATTACCCTCTCTAGTGTAAGATATCCTATTGTTCTTATGATTTGAATTCATGGGTTTGGTTTTTTATAATTTCTTTTTTTGTTAACTTATTAAGGTTCCCTCAATGATCTTACATTTATTTTTCAACTTCTAGTATGGTATTCATCTTTCATTATCAATATAAAATTTATAATATGGTAGAGCATACCATAAATCCTAATAATAGTTACCATATATTTTGCAAAAATAATAGATGTTATCTATGTATTCATATATATATATATATATCATGATAGATTACACATACTCTATGAGGTTTTTTCTTTTCAAATGTCTTTATCCTATATTTAGCTCTGATCCCACTTAAATATGGAATTATTTTATTTTTCATAAGTTGATATATTTTACCAACATTATATGAACTTATTCCCAAATCATTATCAGTGCCATCATTATCTGTTAAACATTATTATTTTCTCTTTAATTGTAATCTGGATGGATATTTCTACTTGTGCACCTTGTTGTTTTTTTATGGAAACACAACCTTTTTTGGATCCTATTGAGTAGATTATTTTATTAGACATACTAACTACCACATTTAATGTATTTCTGGATTTATTAAAAAATTTATACACCAATTTTTTCCTTTTATTATTTTACAACCTTCACATGTATATTATATGACATTAGAGAAAATAGATTTACATGGACATTTGGTTACCTTTATCAACAAGATTATTGAAGGATGATTATAAATTTATTTTTGGATATTATTTTCAATTTCATTATCCATTCATGGGTATATATATCTGATATTAGATTATGTTTTATCTTATTTCATCTCTATATCTTGGTAAGTTATAACTTTTCTAGTTTCCATAATTAACATTCTTACCAAAAACATAATAAATTTCATGCTAATAGAGTGCATGTCATTATCAATAGATCACAATATTTATTCCCAAAAATTATTTGTCTTATTTATGTGAACATAATGAATTTTTATTAATAATCAAAAGGTTTAATTGATCACTTTTATTCTTTTTTATTTCAACTCTAATTGAGATTCTGTATCATTTATAGATATTTTGAATAATTTTATCCATTCCAAGATCACTTCTTCATGTACAATCTCAGATAATTCTTTCTCATAGTCATTTATTTGAATATTTTCCTATATAAATAAAATATTTTAATTATACATTAAAAAATGATTTCCCCTTAGCTTCCAGGTTTTCTGTAAGAGAAATGAATTTTATGAGTTTTTATTTAGTTCATTTTACATTTATAAAACATATTTTTCTATATATGTTTTATCATCAAGAAGTCCTTTAAAAAAAATTATGTGAGACTACTTCAATAGGAATATTCTTAAAATTACCTTTAAATTGAGTTTCTAAGTATTCAATATTTTGGATAGACTTATACGCTTCATATATTCCCTAAATTGAACTTTCTTCCTCAAAAAGAACATATTCAATAGTTTTAGTAGGTGAATGGATTCCACTATGATCTTCTTCAATTAGTGGTTAATAAGACTTTTAATTTTATTTATTTTTCAATATCTTTACCTCATTTTTATTTATATTAATTAAAGTATTAGCATTGACCTATAATTTGAATTTAATATTAATAGGGACTAAGTTCACTATTTGAGGTACGTATTGATTTTATACAAAATTAAACTTCATAAAGTTTGGATAAAATAACAAGGGAAACAAAAAATATCAAATCATAGGAAACCTAAATTAGATTTTATACCACATGTAGAGCCCATTAGATCATATATGGACACATAGAGGGTGGTTAAACCTTTATCTACCCAATTTTACTAATTTTTTCTTCCTCCTTTAATCATCCCCTTCAAAACAAGGACCAATATCCTAGTTAATATATATGGATCACTTAACTCACAGTAAACACTTACCAAGAATATAAAATATAGTAATATTATTTAATATAAGAACAATGTATTTTTACAGGGTTTGTATACTCTTAAAAAGCATATTCCTTCTTGGGATTAACTTTCTCAAGTAAATGGTTTTTATTATAACATTAATTTAAAGTGATTGCAAGTTCTTAATATTAGGAACAGGAGAATTGGAATGGTATCATCGTAATCCCTATATAGTCTTTCATAGACTGGTCCTCTCAATTTGATGGTGACACTGTTTGTTCTATTACCACCAGTTCCTTAATTTCCCTCCTTTTAACCACTGAGAAGGTCTCCAATTTCGAATAAATGGTTAGAAAGACTACATGATTAGTGGACTTTTACTATAAATATAGCTCACAGTGATTTGTAATCGTATTTTCCCTTTTATTTTCTATATTATAGATGCTAAGGATGGGAAGAAGTGGAAACATTGATACCCCATCTTTTCAATTACCTTTTTTGATACTATTTTATTTTCATCCACTTTGTATTATTCTTCAATGCACAGGTGAAATCTTGTATGAGTTGGTTATCTTCCCTCAACACACATTTAATATTAAAAAATAATAGTATCTAATTACCACTTTTATTATCAATATAAATAATTTTTTGAATAATCACATTGTTTATATTCTCTAATTCTTTCTCTTCTTACCCTTGAAAAAATATATATTCACATTTTTTGTGATAATAGTATCCATTTAATTTTAGGAATCTTCAATACTACTCATTAAAATCATTAAATCTAAATAAAATTTAGGAAAGTATTTACATTTATATATTCATAATACTAAATTTAACTATATCACTTGGTATTTGAATTAAAACACCTTTATTTTCTCTAAAAATCATATAGCTCTAAATTTTTTCCTCATCTAAATAAAACATAAAGAAACAAAACATTTCTTATGTCATGTACCTCTAATTTCTACATCCCTATTTAATTGTATCATTGATGGATACTAAAAAAGGTCACCAATCATAGACCATGGTTTGTTCCTTGCTATTTTTTCTTTATAAAAAGTTATCAAAACTAGCTCCTTGAAATAGAAAATATATCTATTTCTCATAAGTAAAACTTTTGATTTAAATTCCCATTGATCGTTCAGTGTGGTGTGGTTCTCACCATTTTCACTTCAATATTTCATCTCCCATATAAGACTTCAAGAATCCAACTACAACATAAACTATAGCACAAATAATTTCCCATTTAACATAGGTGATTTGATAATATAAATCACTCACTACTATGGGGTGGCTCATGTAGTATTCCAATTTTCCAACCATTATTAACATCATGCTTAGTGAAAAAAAATATTAAACTATGGTGGTTCCATATTCATCTCTCTATTTCACTATCTTCAGGATTATATTGTGTTGTATTTTAGATTTTAATTTACATCAACTAGAATCAAAACCATCATTCTGTTATTTTAGTCATTAGAAAACAGTACAATGTATCCTTTAAATTATGTTCTCCATTTTTAACCAATACAAACTTTTAGGAACTCAACAATTTTTAGTTTATCATATGACATGAATGTCATAAAATATTGTGAATTCATATTATCAACCTATGGGTTACTCTAATTCATATGAATTTCTTATCATACAGAATCTTGAATTTGTATGTTTGGCTCCATAGAGTCTGTTGATGAATACTAGCAATGTATAAGGAACACTGCAAAGTCTCATAATGGTGAATTCCTAAAATATTATCATTATTACAATATTCACAACAATTTACTTCAGGAATAATTCAATCAAACTCTAACCATTCTCTGAATTTTATATAAAATCCAAACATCATCTAAAGACCTTAAAGATGGATATCAACATCCTTTAATCTTAATAACCATTGGTTAATTTCTCTATAGATTTAACTCTTCATTTGTTCATCCTATTTCAAAATATAGTATCAAATAGTTCCATTTCTCTATTTATGATGGCTTTACCTCATCTCATAATTCCCCCAAAGTTGCATATACATATTGGAATCCTCATTATTATAACAGCAACATCACTTTTGTAAAATAAAAACAATCATAAGTTTAGGAAATTCACAATTCATTGACCCACTCCTAGGAACAACACCTTTACCCTTTTCATATCTAGTATGGAGTGATGATATTCAAATCTATGGATATATGTTCATGGTAGACAGGTTTGACCAGGCATCAATGGGTGAATTTTGGAGTATGAATTGTGTCCTTTTCTCCATGGAACCTCAAAATGGTTAGATAAGGTCTCAAATATTCTATCAACATCATATATTCAAGAGTTAGAGATTCCAATGGAACCACTAGCCATTCTCATGTCACCCATAGGGTTACCAATAATAGTGACTATATTTTCATCACTTCTTCAAGTATAATACCATCATACGTTGGGATAAGAAAATCAACAAAAAGTTTAGTCAAGTTATACAATTCAAACCTAATCAGATCATAATAGACTAAAATTTCATCTTTCAAAAGTAATCATTATGGAAGAGAGTATTTCTAGTGATACCTTGCTCGGTATAACTAGGATACTAGTTATAGTGCTGTGTTATGTGTTGTGGTTGTATTTGAGGAAAGGTTCACACCTAGTAATGAATGGGTTGCCACAAGTATGAAAAGAAGAGTAGATCCTAATGAAGTTACATTCAAGTTCACCTTATATTTTAATAGTACCTTTATGAACTATGTATGTAGAAGAAAAATTCACATATGATTAATGATAATGAACGTGAATATTTTCTAAAGGGTAAAAAATGATTAGCCCTTATCGAGAGGTTGGTGTGTGATTTGGATTTTATTATAAAGATAATTTCATGAAATTTATCATTGGAATTATGAAGTCCCTTAGGGTGTTTATAAATAATCCGGATCGAATCTCCCCTAGTATTCATTTTTTGAGTATATTGTTTAGTATTTAGGGAAACTAACTTGGTCATACCTCAATATTAGCATCATTTTAGTAACATATTATGGTGTGAGATCTATATTAATTTTGTGTCTTTGTGAATTATCTATTTTGAAATTAATATGGTCGATAATATCTCAGTGACATAGTAGTAGAATGGTAGTTGTCTCTTCTAATTGATGACTTTGTTTCCAAATGGTGGAGTAGGTAAATGATGTTCAAGCTTTGGAGTAGTGATTCCTATGTCAATATTGAGGTATTTCTGACTCACAGTTGATGGTGGAGTCCCTAAATTTATTCTATGTGTGTGAGAATTCCATGGAAGTGGTGTCCACATAGTATTCATGTGTAATATGAGGTTCTTGGTTGTTAAACCAGAATGGTTTATACGAATATTTGGGGGCATGTTATTTCTTTTAAATCATATTATGTATAGAGATGGACATTATTAATGGGGATAACCCTATTATTGTCTGACCCTAAATGTGGTATTCCCATTAAATATTTTTTGGTTTTACTCATGACATGAAAACTCTTTAAATGCAATTTTTGGAGAGTTTTTCTTAGGATGTATTGGTTATTTTTAGTAGAGTTATTTAGGTGATATATTGGGTTCTAGGGATGATATAGTTAGGTATTATGATTGAAAAAGACCATATAATTATATTATGATGTATTGGGCCACCTGATGGAGAATGGTTTGTTGTTTTGATGTTTTATGAAGTTTTTATTTTCTCTAATGTTCTCATAGGTATAATTTTTTAAATAGTGATGAAAAAAGGAAAATTTATTCTCTTCCAGATAATATGGAAGCCTTTAAAGATCTATATGTAGATAATGGATTCTTGTGAATTTTTTTGTTAGAGTAAAAGGAATATATCTTATTTGTTTCAGGATTTAGTGAAAACAGTTCATGTGATTTTTAGGTGTGGGATGAGAGAGGAACTGAGATCAACTCAGGGGAGCCTACTAATGAGAAACCATCTCGGTATCAGTGTGTAATTTTTTTAAGCACTTAGTATTGTGTGTGGAATGGATGGGTTGTTCTTATATGAAAAACATCATGAATTCTCTTTAAAGGATTGTATTTAGGTTCTCCCAACTGATATAATATTACTGATAAACCCTTTTGGGATGGGTATTAATGTTTTTTGGTTTTGTTTCAATCCCAGTGGTATGATGCCCATTAGTTTAGAAAATTTTTTAGTTGTTGAGTTATAGAAAGGCTCAATCAGGTCATATAATTGTCTCCATATAAGTTTTTTTTTATGATGACTTGGAGCTTCTATATTTATATATGAATGGATGTTTTCCATTTCTAGATGGTAGTGTACCGATTTTTCATAAATCTTAGAACTTCAAATGTGGTAGAGATATGTATAATATTGGTATTTTTCTACAAAATGTAAGTTTCTGAACTCTATTTCTTATGATAAATGTTGTTACTTTTTTAGGATGAATTGGAAAATATGGTGGGGTGGAGGTAGTGACCTTGATTTTCACTAGATAGGTGATAGATCAATTTCTATTTTAAGTTTTGAGTCCTCCTCATGCATAAAATAGTATATTTAACATATAAGATGACCTCAAAAAAATTATCTGATGGTTCTATTGATTCATTAGTGTGGTTCATATCCCTGAGATAATATGACATAGAATTATTGGTGTGATTTTACCTTGATAAAAACATATGTATTATTATTGTAATCTTTTTATCCTTCACACACAAATTTGTGATGAAATTACAATGTCCCCAAAATTTATTCTTAAATGTTCAAATCAATTGCACAGTTATATCCAAAACATAGGTTTTACTAAATGGTTAGTGTAATTTTATTGTTTGAGTAGATTACTTAAGAGGGGGGGAGAGAATTTAGTATCAATTAAAAATTTCTCTGAAAAATTTTTCTAAAAAATGATCCCCAATAAAAATAAATTACAGCCCAGTCAATCAAGGAAATATGATATTAAAAGTTTAACTATTCAAATAACCACTCAGAAGATTGATTAAGACTAAGTAATATCAATATGAATTATTGATACTACTTTTGAAGCTATTCTAATATGGTGTAGAAGTTATAACATCTATCCAAGACTAACTATCAAGTAAGATCTCATATTTTCGGAAATATATAGTAAAGAAGAGAAAAACTAAATTAAACAACACGGCGGATAAAATAAGTGGTTTAGTCTCAAGATTAGACCCAATCCACTCCACTTGTTGATTACCTACCACTAAGTAGTTTATATTGATAAACTTGATCCACACCCTAGATTGTGGAAAACAACAGTGCACAGGACTATCTAGGTCACACGACCTCTTACACTATTCTTCGTGGGTAAAAACTACCAGGTCACACATGGAACTATTCCACACTTATCCTCAGGGTTAAACAAATGTAATAACATATGAGAGGAAGGATATATTGTATCCTTTAGTTTAGTGAAGGAGGCAATGTGTTTTTTAGTAAATACATACACACACTGCTTAAAATATAGAAATTATAAACAATAGGTAAAGATGATAAGAAAAGGTTTGAAGTGCTATGAGTGTTATTCTATGCAGCTCTAGAATTGTAGGATGAATTAGATGCAAGTATCAAGTCCTCTTGTAAAAAATAGAGTATCAAAAGTCTTCCAGTTCGATGATGTAGACTATCTAGTTCGTGTTACTCTTGGAGTTGGAACTGCAAATATGTTTTTGGCTCTGATCTACGGTATTCCAGCCTTGGGAATCAAGAGCGCTTCATGTGTTCTTCATTTGTTTCTTGTTGCATGTATCATTTCACTTTTCAAATTCTCACAGTAATGATACACATTACTTATCTTCTTCTACTTGGTTTAATTCCAGGGTTTTATTTTTATTTTAGAGTGCATGTGTTGGAGCTAACAGGATGCATGTATTCTACACCTTGTACCTCGTACTATCAGGTGAAATGTCTACAAAGAAATATTAATTATGTCAGTGCATTTAAATGACTCAAATATTGCCGTTAGAAATTAAATTGAAAACAACAAAACAAATTAAAGAATGGTGTCACAGTCTGTCTAAAAGTGGTATCACTTGGAAATAGTGTCACCACGAAACGGTGTTTTCTTATTTTCCTTTGATCGGTGATACATTCATGATGACATATTTGTGTTAATATTAGGAACTGGTATCACATATGTGGTGTTATAATCATGGTGTCTAGTGATTTTCCAAACATCAAATGGTGACTTAGTGATGATAGCAAGGAACCGGTATCACAGACTTCATGAAATATGAAACTGGTTATAGTGTTTGGGTCATGGTTTTTGGGTTACATTGTCTGGGTCACAATGTCTGGGTCACAGTGTCTAGGTCACAGTGTATGGGTTATGGTGTCTAGGTTACGGTGTCTGGGTCATGCTGTTTAGGTCATGGTGGCTGTGTCATGTTATCTATGTTACGGCGTCTGGGTCACAGTGTCTGGGTCCATTTCCAAAAAACTAGAACCGATGGCAGACTTATGGTTTCTCAGACTCAGCCAATATCTATATACAGACTTAGGCAGTAATATTCACAAAATTAATTATACTTAATCATTCATAAAAGAAATAATTATAGAACAAAGTAAATATATTTTATAATAATGATAAATGATTAAGGATTAATAAGATTTATTAAAAGTTTATTTAAAGCATAAGGAAACTAAACATCTCTATACATGATTTGAGATAGATTAAATAGGATTAATAGGATTTTTTATCACTAAAACATGATTGAAACATGATGAGTTTAACAACATCCCCCTTTTTATGATCAAAAATCATATGAATTAGATATTTGTTCTTAGTGTGATTTTTCTCCCTTAGGGCCTTCATTCACCCCCATTTGGGATTATCAAAAATAGTACAAGAAAGGGTGAATGTAAATAAGATACTAGACAACAACTGTTCACATTACATTAGATGTAAAAAGATGGGTAATTAAAAATAGTAGGCAAAAGAAATACAAAATATCCAAATCGAAATACGGGTTTCACTTTTCTTAAGCACTAGCTATCTTCTCTTTTCCCACGGTAGCAGCATCAGAAGGATCTAGAGGTGAAGAAGTTGAAGTTGAAGAATGAATTGATCCAGCTGTAAGAGAAGGAAGAGGGGGTCTTTAAAAAATAGAGGGTGCCAGAGTAGGTTTGGTGGAAGACCGAGGGATGTTTTAGTCAAGGATAATAGCATTGATCTGGCTTAGATCCTGAGATAAAGAAATTTAGGTGGAGAAAAAGTTTGTAGATGAGGAAGGAGGTAAACCAGACCACAAGGGTGCAGCTGTTGGAGCCACAATAGCAGTGCTCTGCACATGAAGATAATGCTTCAACAAATGAATGAAGTCAGTAATAATCTCACCACCATATTGCATTGATTTTTTTGAATCATCATTATTCTCCATGTTTTTTTCAAAAAAGGAGTGAAATATTTAAGCTTTTGAATTTGAGTCATAAAGGCTTGAGTGACAGTAGGAGTTTCCAAATTCTCAACAAGATACTTCAAATGATTGGTCATATCATGCTTTGATAAAATCCTATTAAAGTAAGAATGCACTTTCTTAGTAATTTCTTTCTGAGTAGCATTTGAAATATTTGATTGAATCCTCATCAAATCAAGTACTATGTTACTATTCCTGACAACCATAGATTGACTCACCTTTTTAAATCCACTTAACACTAATTTATGTTCCTCCTTAATAATTGTTTTGAGAAGATCATTTTCAAAGGGTTGAGATGAATGTCTAGAGGCACTAGAGGCTGTAATAGCTGATGTGAGGGACTTGAGATGTTTTTGAACTTTTTGTTGACATCCCTTGTACTTGTCATCTAGTTTATTGAGACCAACAACAAGATCATGCATCTCTTGGACTATCTCCTTGTTTCTCTCATCCACTTTGTCAGATAATGAAGTCAAGTTTGGCTGAATCAAAGAGGAAACTTCCTATAGAATATGACCAATAACAACCTCAGCATGATGAGAAACAGGAGCTTGTCCTGATTCGAAGACTTTCTTCAAATCTTCAACCATATCTTTGAGATACTTTACTTCATTACTTAGTTGTTTGTTCTCAATTCTATCCTCTTGAATTTTATGAAGCATTATTGGTTAAATATTCCATATGATCTTCTCTAACATCAAGGAAGAATCTGTTTCACATAGGTTTGTTATGGGAGTAGGTAGGGTGTTCATGAGATTTTCAACTCCAACCAATAAAGTAGCTCCAAAGGCTTTCAAATCACTCTGACTCACAAAATTATAGGGTTTTTTTAAGGTTTAGGAACAAGAGTTATGACTGGCTTAGGTTCCTTTGAAGAGATTACCTCTAGAGTAGATACTAGTTTCAATTGAAACATAGTAGACATTTCTATGACTTTAACTAAGGATTCTTATGTATCATCCACATAAACATATCTAGCGAACTTATACCAGGTATCCACAGTGCTTTGATCAATAGGATTAGGAACTTCAACACTTTCTAGACTAGGGTGATTCTCCCCCGCAACTGGTGCGTCTCTCACAGAACTAAGATATTCAGTTCCTTGAACCGGTTTTAAAAGATCATCTCCAATACACTCACCCATTTCTTTTCTTTCCAGCTTAAAGTCTTGTTCTAATCTTTCTTTAGCAGATAGGATAACATCAGGATTAGCTTTTTCTTCCAAATGTTCTTCAACTGTAGTTTCTTTCTCAAGAGAAAGTTCTTCTTCTAGATTCTTTTTTAGTAATAGCATTTTCTTTTACGCTAACAACAGAATCTTTTCCCGAAGTAGGTTCTTCATCCAAATAAACAATTCTTTCAATAAGAGGTGATTCCTTTTTAGTTTTGTCTTGTGGAACAGGTCAATTTTCTTTTTTACCCAAGGTAGTTTCTTCTAGAGGTGAAACAAGTACCTCTTCTTTCTCTTCAATGGGATAGTTAGATATTTGATCTAGTTCCAAACCATGATCAGATATGTTCATAGGTCTTAAAGGATGCTAAACCACATAAAAAAATTCATATAACCTTTCATTATCCTCCACCCAATCCTTTTTCCACAGATTCCAACTCATTTTTTTCCTTTTGACTCTAACCTTTGAGATAGAGAATTCCCAATACTTGGTGACTTCTTCATTTGGTAAAACCATTCCTTTAGCATACAGCATAGCATAGATTAACCTTGAGTAGAACAAGGAGTTATACTTTAATGTTTCCTTAATCAACTCACACATATTAAGTATAACATACTTACACAGGTTAATATTTTGTCCATTCTTCATAAGATGTATAAAAAATACTTCTTGATATTTGAGGGTAAGAAAATCTCATTTTATTGGAAAAATCAGATTCTAAATAAACTTAAATAGTAATCCAGTTTCACCATCTAACTCAGCAGAAATATCTCTTCTTTTCTTTTTATTTATAGTTAGGATTCGCATGGCCTCTTCTAAACCAAAGATTTTACTAGGAGGGGGAAGACCTCTCTGATAGTCCTCAAAAATTCCCTCATCGGGTATCCCTAGTAAAGAAGCCCATAACCCTGAGTAAAAGGTTCATCTTTTTCCTCTGATCTAGCTTCTCATGCAAAAAACATCTTCAACATTGAGATAAATCTGAACACACTAATAGAACTGAGAAACAAGATTTGGATAAATTGGCCTTTTCACTTTTTTAAACCATTCTAGCCATCCCTACTCTTTTAGTACTTTTAAAACTAAAGACTAACTTGACAACAACCACTTAGGGTAGATTTCCTTTTCTGGTACCACTATTCTATCAACAAGATTCAGGTTCAATGGTCCTTCGGGCACTATCTTCGGTTCTCTTTTCACTTTATTCTTAGATTTTCACTTCTCTGGAGTTGATGAAGATGGGTGCATCATTCTGGGAATTCAACGAGGGATTCAAGAGAAAGAGGGAGAGATAGAGAGAGTTTAGCATTGAAATATGACTTACTATTTGAGAGAATAGAGCTCGATTAAAGAAAAAACTGCAAACATATTTCATTTTTTTATCATTTATAGATATCAAGCATCACAAATTTAAAAGTTTAGGATACAAAGTAATAAAGTAATTGATCACAGAGTTATGGGTAATAAAATACAAATAAAATGAAAATTTGTTAATATATTGCAACCGAAATTGGTTTTCATGGTGATACCAGAACATATTTTCACGGTGTCATCTATACTGTGTGACGCCAAAACGGGGCAACCGCATTGTTTGAAACAGTAAGTGAAAAATAGTAACAGAGGGACAGTAACTGTGAGACAGTAAAGATGAAATAGCAACTTCAAGATAGTATCTTGTAGAACTATGGATGTGATATAGTAATTCTAAGATATTGTCTCGTGAAATTGTAAACTGTCAAACAGTAAGTTTTTGAAAATAGTATACTTCCTACTTTAGATTTATCATAACCAATTAATGTATGATTTAATCTATCCTTTCAAAATTTAATGGTTTGGTGAATATATCTGTAAGTTGATATTTAGTTCCAATGAATTCCAAATTGATATCACCTTTTTGATAATGGTCTCTCAAAAAGTGATGTCTTACATCAATATGTTTTGTCTTTGAGTGTGAAAAAAGTTATTTGGAGAAGTTAATAGAACTCTCATTGTCACAATTTATAGGTGAATGCCTGAATTGATATCCATAATCTAGTAATGTGTGTTTCATCAAAAAAATTTGATCATAAAAATTACGATCTGCTATGTATTCAGCATCGGCAGTAGATAATGCAATAGAGTTTTGTTTCTTACTACACCATGATACTAGAGACTTGCCTAAAATGCGACTTGTTCTAGAGGTTCTTTTTCTATCAAACTTACTACCACTGAAATCAGAATCAGAATAACTAACTAACTTGAATGATTGTCCTCTCGGATAGAGCAGTCCTACATTTGGTGTATGTTTGAGGTATTTGAAAATCCATTTAACATCATTTTAATGAGATTCCTTCGGGTTTTCTTGAAAACAAGAAAACATACATACACTAAACATAATTTCAAGTCAGCTAACATTTAAGTAGAGTAAGCTTCCAATCATTCCATTGTAGGTGGTTTGATCAATAGATTTTCAATCTTCATCAAGATCCAACTTACAAGTAGTACTCATTGGATTACCACTACTCTTAGTGTTATCCAAACCATAACTTTTTAAAAGATCTTTAGTATATTTTCCTTGATTTATAATAATACCATCTTTATTTTGAAATATTTTAAATCCAACAAAGAATTTTAGTTCACCCATTAAACTCATTTCAAATTTATTTTTCATCATTTTAGACAATTCAATAAATAATGAATTTTTTGATGATCCAAAAATAATATCATCTACATATATTTTAACTACTAAAACATCATTAGAAATTCATTTTATAAAAAATTTAGGATCAGATATACTTTTTGTAAAACCTTTACAAATAAGAAAAGTACTTAATCTATCATACCAAGCTCCTGTATCTTATTTTAAACCATACAAAGCTTTTGATAATTTTAAAGCAGGATTTGGAAAGTGATAATTTGTAAAAATAGGGGGTTTTCAACAAAGACATCCTCAGCTATATACCCATTTAGGAATTCACTCTGGATATCCATTTGATATACTTTAAAATTCATACGTACAGCATAAGCAAGTAGGATTCTAATGGCGTCAAGTCTAGCTACTAGTGCAAAGTTCTCATCATAGTCAATTCCTTCCTCTTGACTATAGCCTTGTGCAACCAATCTAGCCTTATTTCTTACTATATTACCAGCTTCATCTACCTTATTTCTAAACACCCACTTAGTACCTATGGTAGGTATGTCTTTGGGTCTGTCAACAAGTTTTCAAACTTTGTTCCTTTAAAAATAATTAAGTTCTTATTGCATATACATCACCCAAAATTCATCATTGATATCATCATTAGTGTTTTTAGGTTCAAGTTGTTGTAAGAAAACTTGATGTTCAAACTGATTTCTAAGAGAAGCTCTAGTTTGAGTTCATTTCTCTAAATCTCCTACAACATCATCTAGAGGATGGTTCTAAAGGGTTCTAACAGCTCTATAAAAAAAGGGGCTAGTAATTTCATGTTCATCAATAGGTTCTAGTTCATTATGACTTGAATCTAGAGAATTTACAGAACTACAAGTTTTCACAGATTTCATTACTGGATGGTTAGAGGATTTAGCATTGATGTCCATATTTGGAATATCATCCTCTAGGTTCTCCATAGAGGTATTAGGCTCATGTGGATTTGTCTCATCAAACTTTACATGGATATATACTTCCACACATTTAGTTATTTTGATAAACACTCTATATGCTTTACTAGATATTGAATATCCTATAAAAATACCTTCATCAATCTTGGATGAAAACTTGTCAATATTTTATTTGTATTAAGGATATAGACTTTTCAACCAAAAACATTAAAGTAGATTACTTTGGGTTTTGTACTGTTCCATAACTCATATGAGGTTATTTTAAGAATGGGTCTAATAAATACTATATGAACGATATATCATGATGTATTCACAACAACAGCCCAAAAATAAATGGGTAAGTCCTATTCACTAAGAATGGTTCTAGAAATTTCTTTCAAGGTCATATTTCTTATTTCTACAACTCCATTTTGTTGAGGCGTTCTGGGGTAGAGAATTTATGACTATATCCATTTTTTGATCAAAAGGATTAAACTATTCATTTCCAAACACATGCCCATGGTCACTTCTTAAGGATTTAATTCTATGTCCACTAATAGTTTCTACAGTTTTATCATATTTTTTGAAATGAGAGCAGGCATTACTTTTGTGATCCAAAAAGAATGTCCAAGTATATCTAGAATAGTCATCTACAAGAACATAAACATAGTGCTTCCCATTTAAACTATAAACTCTAGATAGTCCAAACATATCCATGTGAACCAACTCGAGAGGTTCATAAGTAGATACTTATTTCTTTGGTTAGATGGAAATTATGTGTTTCTATCCCTTTTGATAAGGATTACACACATTATCATTTGGAAACTCACGTTTAGGTAGGTATTTGACTAAATATTTTCTAGTTATCTTTATAAGGGAGTGAATATTTCAGTTTCCTAGTCTTCTATATAAGGAATAAGCCTTAAACTATAAGGCCCCAGCCTTAAACCTTACTTAAAATTGAATTAAATGAATAATTCACATTGAGGATCTTTTCAGGTTTAGAGTTTTAGAGAATTAGGACATAACTATTACATCTCAAAAGATTACAAAGTAGTCTCTTCTACTAAATTTCCATAAAATAAAAACTCTTAAAAATAAACATGTCTAGTTTCATGTTTTAGGTAGCATGAATTTCCTTTGATCTCATCCTTGACCCAATTCCATGCTAAGTCCTGTGAAAAACATTTCAAAAACTTGGGATGAGCATAAAAACTCAGTAAGGGATGCACAAAGAATAAAAACTGTTAGTTTGTCAAAACAAAAAGTAAACCATGTATACTTTATCAAAGTAATACTTTTCACCTTTATGAATTAGTAAAAACTCTTCACTGAATAAAATATCATTACTTACCTTTTTGTAACCAAAATATTACCATAAAACCCATATAAAGAACACATAACATATATATTGGTAACTTGGGACATAAACATACTTAAGTGGAATAACCATACGGTCAACTCCCACACATATCACTTAATGGAATAGCCATACGGCCAATTTCCATACATACTTAATGGAATAGCCATACGGCCAACTTCCATACCCAATGCATTGGAGGTTATAACGTAACCACTCATCCTGGTATTCACGGCACCACCCGTCATAATGTCCAAGTACCATTATAAAATCATAACACATAAAACCAACATAAAGGAATGATAACATTTCCACATTTCAATCACAATATATCATTTAAATATATTGACATAATATAATCCTTTATCAAAAATATTTTCAATACCGAAATACAAAAAAAAAGTACATGGTATTTATTTTATTTTAAAAACATTATGGCTTATTGAGGAAGCCAAAGTCAAATAATACTCGCGGCGATGGAAAAGGTCGTTGTCGCCGCGTATGTTAAAAGAAACATTCCTTTTTGTCGTTTTGTAAAACGCTTCGTAGAAAAAGATTCCTTTTGTATAAAAGTAAAAGTCAAAGGGGTTTATACACCGTATAAAAGAAAGTTGTGTATAAAACGAAATATGCCTCAATGAAAGGAGATTGAGACGAAGTCCCTTACAAAGACGGTATCCTTGGTTTAAGGATAAATCAATTACATAATTATGTGTGACAAACGAATAAACCAAATATAAGTGGATATTAAGTGTTAAACAATAATAGGTTATTCACACATATTCATAGAACAACATATTCAAGGAGTACAAGTTTATCCCAAAGAATCAAATTTGGGCTAAGAAGTTCCCTTGCAAAACTTTGACAGCCTAACGGCGTCACTTCAAAAATTCAGAAAATGAGATGATGAGAGATAAAAAGGGGATCTCATCACTTGGACATAAAATTTACATTAATCAGGATATAGATGAACATATCCCAACATAATAGTATGTGAATTAAAAGACATAACAAACGAAGTCATTTAAAAAGAGGAGGGTGAACGGTTCCCTTACCGACTTGGGTAACTTTCGAAAAGTACACCCCATTGAAGAAGTGTCATACAATGAATATGTAAATACCCATAAATGGAATTATATTACAAAAGGAGTGTAATAGTGGGCAGTACATAACCCACTCAAAGGAAATTGTGGCAAATGTAGCATAAATCTCACAGGAATAAAAGTGGGATGAAAAATCTCGTACGAAAACTCGGCAGCCTAACGACGCAACTTAAAACTTCCAAAATGGATTGATGAGAGGAAATAGGGTCTCTCATCACATCAACATAAAGTTTACAGAAAGGGGAATATAAAATAACATCCCAATAACAGGAAAGATGAGCTTTATAAGGAATGACATAAAAGAGTGTACTTAAAAAAAGAGAGGAGTAAGATCCCTTACCTCGGGTCTGACTTGACTCGATCGTTCTTTAACGTCCTGAATAATAAACTTGAGTTAATTTATACTTGATTAAGAACCTTTTTAAAGTTCATTATTCCTTATATATCACTTATTTCCATGTTATAAACATTATGTAACCATTTAAGTTAATAATGTTTGTTTTGTCGATATTTGGTTCTTAAGTCGAAAATGGACTTCTTACAAGTACATGTTGTTCGTGTGGTCAAAGGTTCTTTATATCCAGAATGACATTCCTGATTTGGATAGCATATATATCATTTATATCCTGCATATACATTTATTTATAATATTACATAATCATTTGGAGGTAAGAAATGAAATGCACCGTTCATGGAGACGGTAAGCCGTACGTACGCATGAACGCTACTTTCATTTCTTTCTCATATTAATGGAATTAAAATTAAATGAGAGGTATGTATATTTTAATTCCAGAATTATATTAATCATTTAGATGTATCATTCATTATATATATCTATTATATACATATACTTTTAATAGTACATTACATTTGGGGATAAGAAATGAAATGCACCGTTCATGGAGACGGTAAGCCATACGTACGCATGAACGCTAATTTCATTTCTATCTCATACTTTAATGGAAATAAATAATAATTATATAGAGGTATATTATAATTTCAGTATAAAATCATATATAATAACTTTAAATCCATCCTTTATACGTCCCACATATGGAATTAACGAATCACATCACTTTGAGGGGGCGGTAGTCCGCACTTCCTTAAATGAAGATATCGCGTATACCCATAATGGAAGCCATAAAGGTAAGCCACAAATGAAAAATACAGAAGCTTAAGTAAAACATAAACATATTATATATCATATATAAATATAGTGACATCTTAATGGCCACCTTTGAAGGTGTTATATGAGTGTTGAACAATCATCGTTTCGTGAGGCAGAAATTCGCCATCCACGGAAACCGTATGTTCTTTAACCATTAGATGTAGGTGTGTGTAAGTGTAGCTCGAATACTTCTTATAAAAACATCCTAGTATATTTAAGATACTGGATTTGTTACAAAAAAAATGAATAAAAAGAGTTTAGGGGGTTGGAGAAGCAAAATAAAACAAATGAACAAGAGAGAATGAATTACCTTTAAAATTGTAACTCCTTTTGATTTGAGCCTAAAGGCTTCCTTTGAAAGGATTATGCCCAAAGGGAATCCTATAGGATGAGTAGAGGTATGTGGAGAGAGTAAATGGTCAGGGGATGTCCGATCCAAAGGCTTGAGTAGTGTGTGAAATGAGGTAGAGGTGGGGGCCTTTTATAAGAGGAGAGGAGGGGCACTTTTTGGAAATCATGAAACTATTATTTTATTTTCAAACGTGTTTCGAATTTCTAAGGTCCCACATTGATATATTTCAAAGATAAGATGATATGGCTTCTAAATATTTCCATCCAATAGGTTTTGGACATGTGTAGTTTTAGATATTACATTATCTTTCCATTTTATTTAAATCGTTAAATAATGAAGTTATCGCTGCATCATCATGATGTCATAAATAATTTAATTTATTTAAAGTCTAAAAATTATAAAAAAAATACTATGATGTAGAAAATATTTTTATATTTCTAATGAATATTTATAATCAAAAATATTATTATTATAACCCCTTCTAAAAATTGTTTTTGTAAAACAATTTATGTTAGTGTCATTTTCACCTTTATTTAAAAAAAAGGCATTAAAGTCATTATCTCACCTAAGTGGCTCCATGGGGTCCCCTAAATCGACCCATGGGTTGTCTTGGTCGGCCATGACACAACCAATAGGGTTAGGACATGTGTCAAGCTCATCTCATTTTATTAAAGCATTATTTTTACCTTAAACTACACTAATTACCACTAATCGCGATTAAAAACTTAATAAGTTAGTATTCACCAAAAAATTATTTTTATCCCATTGAACCACATTTTACTTATTAATGACAACCATGTATGTCGGATTTTCAAAAATAAAAACACAATGATGGCAAAATTTCATTTAAACGGAAAATCAGTTTTAACAAGTACCACTTAGTGGTTTCACTATTCATCAAAAATTGATGTTTTTCAGAAAATTACCAAAAATTCACCCTAAGATATATTTGATATTACGAATTCAAAAATGAAGTCTATTTTAAAAAATTCAAAACATATAAGTCACATTAATTAATTTAATAATTAATTCTGGCTGTCAGAGCAAATTGCGTGTTTTTATGAAACAATAAGTATCAAAAGATTGACACTAGTTTAAGTCCGATTTCAAAGTGAAATTAATTCCAACGACCACTATTGGATTTAATGGTAAAAATATTTTCTAATTTCACTTTAAAAACAATTCAAATGATAATCTAATCATATAAATAAATTAGATTAAAAAGAGGTTTTGAATTAAAATACAACATTTTACACTATTCATTAAAAAAATGAACTTTATCGGAAAAATACCAAAAATTTACACAAAGTAAAATTTGATGTCCCGATTCTAAAGAAGAGTTTTATTTGGTACAAAAGAATGTATAAGAGTGATCAAAACTATATTTAATGACAGTTCTCCATCAGAAGGCGATAAGTGAACCTTTAGTGAAAATTAGGGTATAAAAGCCTAAAATTGAATTCTTTCCGTATTTTAAGCCTTTGGATAAATGTAAAAACATTTAAAAAACATATATAATCATATTTTAGTTATTTCTATCTATTCCCTCCAATACAATGGCTACATGTTAACTGCCATTTAAAATAATATTATTTTATTATTAGAGTGCAACGTAAGATTCCCAAAAAACTCGTTGTTGTGTATTGGGTACGCCATCGAGCATTGCATCCCCTTTAAAGTAATATTAATATTTGATTCACAAGTATAGATAAATATAAAGATGTCATATTCTTTATTTACCTGGGGTGTTACATCCTTCCCCCCTTTTGGGAATTGCGTCCTCGCAATTTTAAAATTGGGCTTGGAAACATCCTTGAAAGTCCCACATCGGAAGAAGAGTCGGTAAAACAATCACTTTAAAATAAAGAAAGATAAGTTCAAAGGTCACCCGAGTTAACCCATACTAGGATTCCAAGTATGAAAACATGTACATGGAGGAGAAAACATAGGGTCATGTTCTGATGGAGAGTGATAGAAAACATGTTTAGGAGAAAGTTAACCATGAGAAAATCACAAACTTGTGATGGGTTAAACGGTATTCGATTCCCCAGTAGGAAAAGTTAATAGACAACATTTTTGTTTTAAGTTACTTTTTATTGATGAATTTATTCATAAGGAAACATAATCACTTATCATGTTGACTTTCAACTTTTATTAGATTCCTTACACAAACTCATATTTTTTTTCCAAAAGACGAGTATTTAGAGAGACTTGTTCACATTAAGAGTACTATAATAAACTTCTAGAGAATTACCTAACCCAAAAAAGAGAACTATATACTTCCCATGTCTTTATACTTTAACCAAAACCAAAACCCAAAATATTAGTACAAGATCAGATAACCCAGAAAAGGATAACCCATTAGAAATAAAATCTATTCTTAATCTCCAAAATTTGTCCAACAAAACCCAAAGTTCAACGAGGACCATCCGATAAACAATTTGTCCATAAAATTCCTCAAATTAAACCAATCTAAGATTGAAACCCAAACATTTGAAGGATTTAGTCACAGAGTCTTCCAAGTTAAATCATAACATTTATCTCCAAACAACATCAGTTGCCCCTAAAGTCTCGTATTGAAAATTAATTAACCCAATCACATATCCTCCATGATAGGTCAATCATTTTCATAAATAACCAAAAATCATCTTACTCTTAATTCATAAAATCATATAACTAAAAATAATAAGTCAAACTAACTAAATACTTCATTTAGTCCAGTGGAAGGCGATAAATACCAATCTCACTTTGGTTGTGGGTTCGATTCCCGTGGCTTTGTCCGACGCGACGGGTTGTCACACGGTCTGCGTGTTGTCCTTTTTCCAAAACTATATAATTCTTAAATCATTCCCCAAAAAGGGAAAAAATCATCAAAAATAACCATAACATAATTTAACCTCAATTTTATCTCATGCCTTTCACTTCAATCATAACATATAGTAACCCATAATTACCTCAAAAGTAAGGATCATATAAACCCAAATGGTTCTTTATAACTATGTCCATAAAAGAAAAGATAACTATTCCTTGAATAAAATTTTCATATATTAAACATCAGTGTTACACATAATATAAAAAGTTTTCTAATGTACCCCATCATCAAAAGACACTTAATACTCTTATGAATTTCACCATAACTCTTGAAGCCCTTATATGTTGACATCTTACTCATTAAACATTATTCATGATCCATTAACCATTCCTTTCCAACTTATTCCGAAATACCTCTTTCCTACAAACAAAATCATGAATCATATCCTAAGATCCCAAAATTGAAAACAAAAGTTAACAAAATAATCCATACCTTTTATTGGTCATTGTTAGTTTCTTCATCCTTAATTGGAATGGCATTAGGTATTGGTAAACGAGTATTTGTATGATCTTGGTGATCCCATTCACAAAACTTCTTCATTGGACATGTGTTTGCATAATGACCATGCACACCACATTTAAAACATTCAATTGATCCCTAAAAAAGAACTTCTTTCCCTTTCCTCGAGTCAACTGGATGCTTCCTTTTTCCACGGCAGGTTCTTGCTTTATGACCTTCATTTCCACATATATAGCATATTTCTGTCCCTTTGAAACATTTTCCTAGGTGTTTCTTTCCACATCTTTGACACATGGGTTTTTGAACACACTTACCTTTATGATTATTACCTGTAGTTCCATAGGGATTTGTTTCTCGCATATATGATGCCTTATAGAAATCACCAAGGTTTAGGTGGTCAATCATAACTCCAGATAGTTGGTTGAGGATAAACACAAGAGTTCTCATTACAGCTCCCATATCATTCAGTTGCTCGCTCAGAAAACTATCACAGTTTCCTTCACATCCACCGTTACCTTGGTGCCTGCTAGATCCATCCATTTACTAAAACCAAAAAGGGTCAGTGTGAGTATAACAACAAAACCATCATGTATTAATGATGAAGATAAACACTAAGATATTCTTACTCATTCACTTTATCTAAAACTAGGACTCTGTCTGAAATCCTAACCATTATGGTAATGTCACTTATGCTTAAAGAATACCATAACCTCTAAAGTTATCTAAACCGATCTTTGATACCAACTACAAGGCCACAGCCTTAAAACTTACTTAAAATTGAATTAAATGAATAATTAACATTGAGGATCTTTTTAGGTTTAGAGTTTTAGAGAATTAGGACATAACTATTACATCTCAAAAGATTACAAAGTAGTCTCTCCAACTAAATTTCCATAAAATAAAAACTCTTAAAAATAAACATGTCTAGTTTCATGTTTTAGGTAGCATGAATTTCCCTTGATCCCATCCTTGACCCTATTCCATGCTAAGTCCTGTGAAAAACATTTCAAAAACTTGGGATGAGCATAAGAACTCAGTAAGGGATACACAAAGAATAAAAACTGTTAGTTTATCAAAACAAAAAGTAAACCATGTATACTTTATCAAAGTAATACTTTTCACCTTTATGAAGTAGTAAAAACTCTTCACTGAATAAAATATCATTACTTACCTTTTTTTAACCAAAGGATTACCATAAAACCCATATAAATAACACATAACATATATAAAGGTAACTTGGGACATAAACATAATTAAGTGGAATAACCATACGGTCTACTCCCACACATATCACTTAATGGAATATCCATACGGCCAATTTCTATACATACTTAATGGAATAGCCATACGGCCAACTTCCATACCCAATGCATTAGAGGTTATAACATAACCACCCGTCCTGGTATTCACGGCACCACCCATCATAATGTCCAAGTACCATTATAAAATCATAACACATAAAACCAACATAAAGGAATGATAACATTTCCACATTTCAATCACAATATATCATTTAAATATATTGACATAATATAATCCGTTATCAAAAAAAATTTCAATACCGAAATACAAAAAAAATTATATGGTATTTATTTTATTTTAAAAACATTATGGCTTGTTGAGGAAGCCAAAGTCAAATAATACTCGCGGCGACGGAAAAGGTCGTTGTCGCCGCGTACGTTAAAAGAAACATTCCTTTTTGTCGTTTTGTAAAACGCTTCGTAGAAAAAGATTCCTTTTGTATAAAAGTAAAATTCAAAGGGGTTTATACACTGTATAAAAGAAAGTTGTGTATAAAACGAAATATGCCTCAATGAAAGGAGATTGAGACGATGTCCCTTACAAAGACGGTATCCTTGGTTTAAGGATAAATCAATTACATAATTATGTGTGACAAATGAATACACAAAATATAAGTGGATATTAAGTGTAAAACAATCAGAGGTTATTCACACATATTCATAGAACAACATATTCAAGGAGTACAAGTTTATCCCAAAGAATCAAATTTGGGCTAAGAAGTTCCCTTGCAAAACTTTAACAGCCTAACGGCGTCACTTCAAAAATTCAGAAAATGAGTTGATGAGAGATAAAAAGGGGATCTCATCACTTGGACATAAAATTTACATTAATCAGGATATATAAGAACATATCCCAACATAATAGTATGTGAATTAAAATACATAAAAAACGAAGTCTTTTAAAAAGAGGATGGTGACAGGTTCCCTTACCGACTTGGGTAACTTTCGAAAAGTACACCCCATTGAAGAAGTGTCATATAATTAATATGTAAATACCCATAAATGGAATTATATTACAAAAGGAGTGTAATAGTGGGTAGTACATAAACCACTCAAAGGAAATTGTGGCAAATGTAGCATAAATCTCACGGGAATAAAAGTGGGATGAAAAATCTCTTACGAAAACTCGGCAGCCTAACGGCGCCACTTAAAACTTACAAAATGGATTGATGAGAGGAAATAGGGTATCTCATCACATAAAAATAAAGTTTACAGAAAGAGGAATATAAAATAACATTCCAATAACAATAAAGATGAGCTTTAGAAGGAATGACATAAAAGAGTGTACTTAAAAAAAGAGAGGAGTAAGATCCCTTACCTCGGGTCCGACTTGACTCGATCGTTCCTTAACGTCCTGAATAATAAACTTGAGTTAATTTCTACTTGATTAAGAACCTTTTTAAAGTTCATTATTCCTTCTATATCACTTATTTCCATGTTATAAACATTATGTAACCATTTAATTTAATAATGTTGGTTTTGTCGATATTTGGTTCTTAAGTCGAAAATGGACTTCTTACAATTACATGTTGTTCGTGTGGACAAAGGTTCTTTATATCCAGAATGACATTCCTGATTTGGATATCATATATATCATATATATCCAGAATATATATGTATTTATAATATTACATAATCATTTAGAGGTAAGAAATGAAATGCACCGTTCATGGAGACGGTAAGCCGTACGTACGCATGCACGCTACTTTCATTTCTTTCTCATATTAATGGAATTAAAATTAAATGAGAGTTATGTATATTTTAATTCCAGAATTATATTCATCATTTAGATGTATCATTAATTATATATATCCATTATATATATATACTTTTAATAGTACATTACATTTGGGGATAAGAAATGAAATGCACCGTTTATGGAGACGGTAAACCGTACGTACGCATGAACGCTACTTTCATTTCTATCTCATACTTTAATGTAAATAAATAATAATGATATAGAGGTATATTATAATTCCAGTATAACATCATTTATAATAACTTTAAATCCATCCTTTATACGTCCCACATATGGCATTAACGAATCACATCACTTTGAGGGGGCGGTAGTCCGCACTTCTTTAAATGAAGATATCGCGTATACCCATAATAGAATCCATAAAGGTAAGCCACAAATGAAAAATAAATAATCTTAAGTAAAACTTAAACATATTATATATCATATATAAATATAGTGACAACTTAATGTCCACCTTTTAAGGTGTTATATGAGTGTTGAACAATCATCGTTTCGTGAGGCAGAAATTCGCCATCCACGGAAACCGTATGTTCTTTAGCCATTAGATGTAGGTGTGTTTAAGTGTAGCTCGAATCCTTCTTATAACAACATCCTAGTATATTGAAGATACTGGATTTGTTACAAAAAAAATGAATAAAAAGAGTTTAGGGGGTTAGAGAAGCAAAATAAAACAAATGAACAAGAGAGAATGAATTACCTTTAAAAGTGTAAATCCTTTTGATTTGAGCCTAAAGGCTTCCTTTGAAAGGATTCTGCCCAAAGGAAATCCTCTAGGATGAGGAGAGGGATTTTTAGAGAGTAAATGGGCAGGGGAAGGCCGAGCCAAAGGCTTGATTAGTGTGTGAAATGAGGTAGAGGAGGGGGCCTTTTATAAGAGGAGAGGAGGGGCACTTTTTTGGAAATCATGAAACTATTATTTTATTATCAAAAGTGTTTCGAATTTCTAAGGTCCCACATTGATATATTTTGAAGATAAGATGATAAGGCTTTGAAATATTCCCATACAATAGGTTTTGGACTTGTGTAGGTTTTAGATATTACATTATCCTTCCATTTTATTTAAATCGTTAAATAATGAAGTCATCGCTGCATCATCATGATGTCATAAATAATTTAATTTATTTAAAGTATAAAAATTATAAAAAAAATAATATGATGTAGAAAATATTTTTAGATTTCTAATGAATATTTATAATCAAAAATATGATTAGTATAACCCCTTCTAAAAATTGTTTTAGTAAAACAATTTATGTTAGTGTCATTTTTACCTTTATTTAAAAAAAAGGCATTAAAGTCATTATATCACCGAAGTGGCTCCATGGGGTCCCCTAAATATACCCATGGGTTGTCTTGGTCGGCCATGACACAACCAATAGGGTTAGGACATGTGTCAAGCTCATCTCATTTTATTAAAGCATTATTTTTACCTTAAACTACACTAATTACCACTAATCGCGATTAAAAACTTAATAAGTTACTATTCACCAAAAAATTATTTTTATCCCATTGAACCACATTTTACTTCTTAATGACAACCATTTATGTCGGATTTTTGAAAATAAAAACACAATGATGGAAAAATTTCATTTAAACGGAAAATCAGTTTTTACAAGTACCACTTAGTGGTTTCACTATTCATCAAAAATTGAAGTTTTTCAGAAAATTACCAAAACTTCACCCTAAGATATATTTGATATTACGAATTCAAAAATTAAGTATATTTTAAAAAATTCAAAACATATAAGTCACACTAATTAATTTAATTATTAATTCCGGCTGTCAGAGCGAATAGCGTGTTTTTATGAAACAATAAGTATCAAAAGATTGACACTAGTTTAAGTCTGATTTCAAAGTGAAATTAATTCCGACGACCACTATTGGATTTAATGGTAAAAATATTTTCTAATTTCACTTTAAAAACAATTCAGATGATAATATAATCATATAAATAAATTACATTAAAAAGAGGTTTTGAATTAAAATACAACATTTTACACTATTCATTAAAAAATGAACTTTATCGGAAAATTACCAAAAATTTAGACAAAGTAAAATTTGATGTCCCGATTCCAAAGAAGAGTTTTATTTGGTCCAAAAGAATGTATAAGAGTGATCAAAACTATATTTAATGACAGTTCTCCATCAGAAGGCGATAAGTGAACCTTTAGTGAAAATTAGGGTATAAAAGCCTAAAATTGAATTCTTTCCGTATTTTAAGCCTTTGGATAAATGTAAAAACATTTAAAAAACATATATAATCATATTTTAGTTATTTCTATCCATTCCCGCCAATACAACAGCTACATGTTAACTGACATTTAAAATAATATTATTTTATTATTAGAGTGCAACGTAAGATTCCCAAAAAAACTCGTTGTTGTGTATTGGGTACGTCATCGAGCATTGCATCCCCTTTAAAGTAATATTAATATTTGATTCACAAGTATAGATAAATATAAAGATGTCATATTCTTTATTTACCTGGGGTGTTACATAAACATTGCATAATCTTGAATTAAATGAATAATTCACATTGAGGGTCTTTTCAGGCATAGAGTTTTAGAGAGTTAGTTCATAACATATACATAATAACTTGAATATTACATGTAGACGCATCTACCCAGTTTCCATTTTTTTCATAAAATAACAAATCTTTGAAAAAATGAGTCATGTCTAGTTCCATGTTTTAAACAGCGTGAACTTTCCTATATCCCATCCTTGAACCTATTAAACTTTATAACCTATGAAAAACATTTCAAAAACATGGGATGAGCATAAAAATCTCAGTAAGGGATATAAAAAGATCGAAAAATTGTTAGTTTTTAGAAACAACAAGTAAACCATGAGTACTTTATCATAAGTAATACTTTTAATCTTTATGAAGTAGTAAATATTCTTCACTGAATAAAAGATAATTTCTTACCCTTTTTTTAACGAAATATTACTATAAAACCCATATAAATAACACATAACATATTCAGGTTTCTTGGGACATAAATATTCTAATGTGGAATAACCATACGGTTGACTTCCACACAAATCACTAAATTGAATAGCCATACGGCCAACTTCCATACCCAATGAATTAGAGGTTATAATGTAACAACTTGTCGAATTTTATCATGGCACCACACGTCAAATGGTTTATCATGTAACCACCTGTCAAATGTCTAAGTACAATTATAAAATCATAACACATAAAATATTGAAAATATAAGCATTTCACAAATAACAATTAATTTTCAATCACAAGAAATAATTTCAAGATATTGAAATAATTAGTCCATTTCAAAAACCATTTTCAATTCCAAAACACCAAAAAATAGAATAAAGGAGATTCTTTTTCATTTTAAAATACATTAAGGCCTATAGGGGAATCCAAATAACGATTACAGCAGTGGAGAGATCATTGTGTCGGAAAACGTTAAAAACATTTCGTTTGTTGTTTAGTAAAACACATAGTAGAAAAAATATTCCGTTTTAATGAATGAAAAAGTCAAAGGGTTTTATTATACAAAGTATAAAATAAGAAGGTATATATTATCGAAATTTATTTCAATGAAAAGAGATTGAGACGAAGTCCCTTACAAAGACGATATCCTTAAATTAAGGATAAATCAATTACATAATTAGGTGTGACAAATATAAATACACCCAATATAAGTGGATATTAATTTTAAAACAATCAGAGGTCATTAACACATATTCATAGGATGAAATATTCAAGAAGTATAAGTTTAACCCAATGAATTGAAATTGGGTAAAAAAGATCCCTTGCAAATATTCGACATCCAAAAGGCGTCACTTTAAAATTCAGAAAAAGAGTTGATGATATAAAAAAGTTTACCTCATCACTTGAAATTAAAATTTACATCAATAAGGATATATAAGAACATATCCCAACATAATAATATGTAAATTAAAAGACATAACAATAAGAAGTCTTTTAAAAAAGGAGGATGAAAGGTTCCCTAACCAATTTGGTAACTTACAAAACATACGCCACATGTAAGAATGATCATACAATGAATATGTAAATACTCATAAATTAAATTATATTACACAATAGTACAATCTAGGTAAGTAATTACACCACACAAAAGGAAATAATGGCAAATATAGCAAGAATCTCACAGGAAAAAAAGTGAGATGAAGACCCCTTACCACATTTTAATCAATCGAGTCGTATGAAAAAAAGTTAATAACCACCAAATGAATCCATAAATATAAATACAATAATGATAATATATATGTAATGGCTTTACAAAATATACCACATGAAATAAATAAGTGGCCAACCATGGAAATCTCACAGAATTAAAAGTGAGATAAGAAACCCCTAACCTCGTGTCCGACTTGACTCGTATGTTCCGTGTACTTCTTGAATAATAAACATAAGTTAATATGTAATTAATTAAGAAAATTTTTACAGTTTATTATTCAATTTATATCACTTATTATATTACTATAACAATTATTTGATTATTTGAGATCATATTTGATATTTTATTGATGTTCAGAACTTGAGTCAAAAATGAACTTGTTATAATTACAATTTGTCCATGTGGTCAAAAGTCCATTATCTCTAGAATTATATATATGATTTATATATAATATATATCATATATATCATATATATCTAGTGTATATGTATTTATAATATTCCATATCATTTGGAGTTAATAAATTAAACACGTTGTCCATTGAGACAGTAAGTTGTACGTACACATGCACGCTACTTTCATTTCTATTTTATATTTAAAGGATTGAAAACGTAATGATACATTAGTATATTATAATTAAATTATAATATCATGTGATATTTATGTTACATAATTTCATTAACTCCATATTTTATACATTCCATGCATGTAATGAATGAATCATATCATCTTGAGGGGGCGGTAGTCCGCACTTCCTCAAATGAAATTATCATGTTTACACAGATTGGAAAGATTAAAGTTATGTTTGTAAATAAAAATTACATAAGAATATATAAAAAACATAATATATATCATATATAAATACAGTTCCATCTTAATGGCCACCATGATAGGCGGTAGGAGATAATTGAACAATCATCGCTTCGTGAGGCGTTAGTTTGACATCCACAGAAATAGTATGTTCTTCACCCATTAGATGGAGGTGTGTGTAAATGTATTTTGAATAAGTCTCATAAAGATATACTAGTATATTTAGGATAATGATGTTTTTATAAAATAAAGGAATAAAAAGATTTTTGGGTTTGGATAAGTAAAATAAAAGAAAATAAAACAAAAGTATTTAAGAGAAACGGTTACCTTTAATTTGGGTAACTTCCTTTGGTTTGAATCAAAAGGACTTCTTAAACTGCCTTATTTCTAAGTTATGTCTAATAGGAATATGAGATAGATATAGGAAGGTTAATTGGATAGAGGTTGGATGAGCCAAAAGGCTTGATAGGTGTGAGGAATTGGTTAGAAGTGGTGTCCTTTTATAAGGGGGAGGAGGGGATCTTTAGGAAAGTTTGAAACAATTATATTATTATAAACATGTGTTTAGTTTCAAAAGGACAAAAAATCATTAAATCAGAATATAAGATGACTCATGGTCGAAATAAAATCATCAAATAATAATTGGGCAGGTTTTGGATATTATTTTAATATTTATAATCTTATTTATTTAAATCATTCATTAATGAGATAAATATTGCATCATTATTGTGTCTTATATAATTTAATTTATTTGATGTCGAAAATTTTTAATAAAAATACCGTGATGTATGAAATATTTTTATCTTTCCAATTAATATTTATAGTTGAAACTTTGACTTATATAACCCCATGTAAAAATTGATTTACTAAAAGATATATGTTTATGTCATTTTTTCCTTTACATTAAGTTAATTAAAATAAAGTATCATTATCATTTGTAAGTCGCTCCATGGGGTCCCAAAATCTTTCCAAGGAATCCCATGGTCAACCATTACTCATCCAATAAGGTTAGGACAATTGTTAAGAAAATTTCTATTATTATGATATTCTTTTTACCTTAAATTACCTTATTTTCCTTTCACTGTGGTAAATAAAAGTCATAAGTTACTATTCACCAATAATTATTTTCATCTTATTGAACCTCATTTTACTTAATAATAACAACCACGTGTGTCGTATTTTTAAAATTCAATTCACGGAAGGAGTAAAATTTCATTTCAAAGAAAAAGATAATTTTTGAACAACTACTAAGTGGTTTCACTATTCATCAAAATTGATGTTTTTCATAAAAATACCAAAAATTCAACCTAAGATTTATTTGATATTTTGAATTCAAAAATGATGTTTATTTTACCAAATTCAAAACATAGAATATGCTTTAATTAATTTAAAATTAATTCCCATCGTCAAAACAAGTAGCATGTTTTTAAGAAAAATAACTATCAAAAGATTGACACTTGTTTATGTTCAATTTCAAAGTGAAATTAATTCCAATGACCAAAATTAGATTAAATGGTAAAAATATAATATAATTAAACTTAAAAATTAATTAAAAATATAATCTAGCCATATAAATAAATTCTATTAAAAGGTAGTTTTGAATTAAAATACTGTATTTTTCACTATTCATAAAGAAAATAAACTTTATCAGAAAAATACCAAAAATTTACCCAAAGTAAATTTTGATATCCCAATTCTAAAAAAGAATTTTATATTTTCAAATAGATAATATATGAGTTTCTACAACTATATTTAAAAGGGGTTCTCCATAAAAGGTGGTAAATCGACCTTTTACATAATATTAGATTATTTGTGCTTAAAATTCGATTCAATCACATTTTAAGACACTAACTTTTATTGGATAAATGTAAAAACTTTTAAAAAACATATATAATCATATTTTAGTTAGTACTATCCATTCCCACCAATACAATGCCTATGTGTTAACTACCATTTAAAATAATATTATTATATTATTAGTATGCATCGTAAGATTTCAAAGAAACCTGTTGTTGCATATCAGGTACACCATCAAACATAGAATCCCCGTTGAAGTAAAATTAATATTAAATGCAAAAAAAAAATATTAGTAAATATGAAAATGTCATGTTCTTTATTTACCTGGGATGTTACATTCTATGCCAAATCCAAGACCCTTTTTTAAATAAACATAAACATGAAGCATTTTGAGAAACTAAAGAATATATGTGAATAGAGTATTCATTTTCATTTCTCAATGCAAAAAAATACTAACTCATTTTTAGAATTAAAAACATCGCAAAAATAATTTTCAAATGTAACATGAAATCCATCATCACATAGTTGTGAAATACTAAGTAGATTATATTTTAGTCGATCAACAAAAAGAACTTTGGAAATTAAAACTGAGTTAGAGTTACCGATTTGGCCAAGGCTGATGATTTTTCCTTTGGCATTGTCACCAAAAGTGACATGTCCACCATAAATTTTTATTACATTATTGAAGCATGAATAATCTCTTGTAATGTGTATTGAACACCCACTGTCCAAATACCATAATCTTTTACAGGAACTTTTTAAAAAACTTCCTACAAAATAGTCAAATAGAAACAGACTTTGGTACCCATATTTGTTTGGGTCCAGTAATATTAGTAACTAGTTCTTTAGAAACCCACATTTTCCTCGTAGGTTTCCTATAAATATTAAGTAAATTATTTGAGAAATAAACTTTATTTGGTCCAGAAAATCTTGAAATAGTAGAGTTTGTATCATAACTTGAACTAATAGAATGTTTTCCTGAACTAGGAGTAGATCTGTATGTCTTAGATTTAGAAACAAAATTGGTTTTTCCCATATTTCTTTTACCAGGTTGATAGCCAATACCAATAGTGTATTTAGTGGCAATCTATTTACCTATAATTTGTACCAAGGTATCTTTACAATCAGTAACCCTTTCAAGGTTCTTTTTTAATTTCCCAATTAATAGATTTAATTCATTGTTTTCTTTGAGTAGTTGGACATTTTTCTTTATTTATATAGTAAGTTCATATTTAATAGTTGAGGAAAGAGAATGATGTTATTTTAAAGACTTGTATTTATCCTTTATTTAATTACATGTCTCTTCAAGCATATTTCAATACTCAAACATTTCATCTTTAGACATATTTTCAAAATTACTTTCATCTCTAGAATAATATTAATTTTGTACAAGAAATTCCAGGGTTACCTCAGATGTGTTTTTCATGAAAAATGTATTGGTTTTATTTACTTGTTCATCATGTGAAGATTCTGATTCACTTTAAATTTCCTCATAATCACTCCAAGTTTCTTTCATTTCCTTTTTATACTTTAAATCCTTATCCTCGTATTTATTTTTATACTTCATCTAGGTAAAATCAGCCTTTATATGTAACTTTCCCTTATATTCATAACATACTATCTCATTAGACTTGTCATTTCTTTCCCAGTATTTCTTCCAGCTTCCATTTTGATCATATATTCCATTGAAGTTAGGTTCTCTAAAAAATTTCTTCCTTTTGTAAAATTTACTAAACCTTCTGGCGAATTGAGATATCTCCTCATCACTATCAGATGATGATTGTTCATTGCAGGAACCTTCTGGAGAGACTTTCAGTTTCTCCTTTTCTTTGTGTTTTGAGGTGGTGTTCTTGAATTCCACATATTTTCTTTTGGTTTCATCTTCCTCTTCCTTGTTGAGTCTCAAGTCCTCTTCATACATAATTAGTTTCCCAATGAGTTCTTTGGATGGTAATTAGTTGATGTCACATGACTCTCTAATAGAGACAGTGTTTCCTCTCTATCTATCAGGTAGGCATCTGAGAATCCACATAATATATGTTTTCGAAGTAACTTCACTTCCAAGATAAATCCTTATGTTGATAATTTTTTTGAACCTGAGATAAATGTCAGAAATAGGCTCGTTAGTCATCATTTTAAAGTTATCATATTTAATCGTATAGGTATTGAGTCTCATTTCTTTCACACTAGAAGTTCCTTCATGTGAAATAGACAAGGTTTCCCAAATTTCATGCACAATTTTACATGCTGATATTCAATTAAATTAATTATCTACTAAGGAGCAATATAAAGCATTCATCGATTTTCAATTGTTATTGTAAGAATTTTTGGTTGGCTCATCCCATGTAATTCTATCAGAAGTAGGAATCTTATACCCATCTATAATTGAAGATCAAATTTCAAATCCCATACATTATAAATGCATTTTCATTTTAATTTTCCATTTGAAATAATTAGTTCAATTAAATAAGGGTTATGGGTTTGTTGCAGCCCCATCTAGTATTTTATCCATAATAAAGAAATACTTTTAAAGAGCTAGAAATTTAGAATTAACAGAAATTTACAAATCTTTAAAGTACAACTAAAATGACTGTTGAACATATTTTAAAAACAGAGTCTTAATAGGAATATTATCCTTTCATTCCAAATATTTTTCGGAGTATAGTACTCAAGAGGGGGGATTAATTGAGTATCTATTCAAAATTTCCGTTAAAAAATTTTCTTAAAAGGTTCCCCAAAAAATTAAATATTGCCTATTCAATCAAGGTAATATCTTTATAAATATTTGACTATTCAAATAACATCTTAAAATATTGATTAAGTCTCAGTAATATCATTATAAATTATTGATTCTACTTTTAAAGAAATTATAATAAGGCAAATATGTTATAACTTCCATCAAAGACTAAATATCAAAGTAAGATCTAGTGTTTTCTAAAATATACAGTAAAGCCGTGAAAAACTAAATTAAACTACATAGTGGATAAAATAAGTTGTTCAGTCTCAAGCCGAGACCTAATCCACTGCACTTAGTGATCACCTAACACCAAAAAGTTTATATTGATAAACTTGATCCACACCTTGGATCGGGTTAAACAATAGTGCACCGGACTATCTAGGTTGCATGACCTCTTCCACTATTCTTCTTGGGTTAAAACTACCTGGTCACACAAGGACCTCTTCCACACTTATCTATGGGAATAAACAAATGTAAAAAGATATTAAAGTAAGTATATCTCTTTTTCATTAGTTTAGTGCAGGCTACAATATTTGTTTTAATACAAACATACACACACTACTCGAAATCTAAAAACAATACACAACAGAGCAAAGATGATGAGAAAATGTTAGAAGTCCTATGAGTGTTATTCTATGTAGCTCCGGACTTGTTGGATGAAGTAGATGCAAGTATCAAGTCCTCTGGTGAAAAAATAGAGCAAGTCTATCAGTTCAATGGTGTAAATTTTCTTGCTCGCGTTCCTCTTGGAGTTGGTACTATGAAGATGTTTTGGATCTGATCTAGAGTATTCCAGCCTTTGGAATCAAGTGTGATTTTTTTGTCCTTCAGTTGTTTCTTATTTCATGTATCGATTCACTTTTCAAATGCTTGTGCATCTCATACTCATTACTACTCTTCTTCTACTTGGTTCAGTGCCACACTATTCTTTTTATTTTATATTGCATGTGTTGGAACCGACAGGATTCATGTGTTCTACACATCGTACCTCATACTATCAGGTGACATGTCTACAAAGAAATATTAATTAAGTCAGTACATTTAAATGACTCAAATATGATCGTTATAAATTAAATTGAAAATGAAAAAATAGTTTAAATAACGGTGTCACGGTCTATCTAGAAACAGTATCATATGGAAACGTTGTCACCACGAAACAATGTCTTCTTATTTTCCTTTGAACGGTGAGACAATCATGATTGTATAGTTGTGTTATGGTCAGGAACTGATAACACATATTTGGTGTTATAATCACTGTGTCTGTTGTTTTTCTATACTCTGAATGTTTTCATAGTGATGATATCAAGGAACCAGTGCACAAACATCATGAGATCTGGAATTGGTTATGGTGTCTGGGTCAAAGTGTTTGGGTGACAGTGTCTGGGTCACGGTGTCTGGGTCACGGTGTCTGGGTCACAGAGTCTGGGTCACGGTGTTGGGGTCACGGTGTCTGTGTCACAGTGTCTGGGATAGGGTGTTTGGGTTACGGTGTGTGGTTCACAATGTATGGGTCACGGTGCCTGGGTTATGGTTTCTGGGTCCTTTGCAAGAAAACCAAAATCGGTGTCAGACACATGGTTTCTTAGACATAGCCAAATATCTATATACAAACATAATCATTAATATTCATATAATTAATTAGACTTAATCATTCATTAAATAAATCATTATAGAACAATGTAAATATAGTTTATAATAAGTAAACATGATTTAAGATTAACAGGATTTAGTAAACGTTTATTTATAGCATAAGGAAACCAACCATCTCTGCACATGATTTGAGATAGACTAAATAGTATTAACAGGATTTTGGATCATTAAAACATGATTAAAACATGAGGAGTTCAACATTAATATTAGTTCTCATTAGGGTCCTTAAGTTTTTTATCTCATTAATAATGAATTAATAAATATTTTAATAATTTTTAGTGTTCAATGATGTTGGTATGATGTGGCATGACATGGTTGTGTAGGTTCTACATGCTGATGAAGTGGCTAGAGACATTCTAAAATCACCCATATTGGGACATATTTTATCTTATGTAAAAGAAAGACATGGATTTTTTGAAGGGTTTATTTATTAAGGAAATTAAGATGGAAAATGAAGATGTAAAAATATTATAATAATTCTCACTCCCTCTAATTACTCTTTACCATCCATTGTAGATGGATATCCATCTATTCTTTGGGTGGAAGGTTTTGGGAAAGGAAATTATATCTCCAAATATTTTCACTATATAGGAGTCCCTTTATTGTTATTGGTGTTCAGAAAGAGATGGATGACAAATAAAACTAAGGAACGTGGTGTCTATATCCTTCCCTGAATGGGTCAACGGATTAATTTTATAATAGGATCACTAACTAAGACTAATTTAAAAGAAGTATTCATCAATGAATGATCATAAATAAGGTATGACTTTATAAAATCCCTATTATTCAATATTTATGGTTTTCATTAGAATAATTTCATATAATAGAAATATTTCATCTATATGGATTTATACTAATTATTCTTGGATTTAACATTATTTTTGAACTATTCTATTATTTTTTAACTTACCATGTTCTTCACATATTCTTGGTGAATTCAAAAATTGATAGATTATCTAATGTTTATCATTGTGTGGTGGAAATAAATGAATGAGGATTGGGTGTCCCTCCTATTCCCAATATCTCAATTCTTAGAATTATTTTTCCACTCATCACCCACACTATTACCCATGCATGCATCTAGGACTGTCATCCCTAACGTTGTATGGTAGAGGGGAGACATGAAGTCTTTCCATTAAGAAAGCATAACACTGGGCTAATGATTGAATTTGGTGGAGAGATAACATCAAGGTAAAATATAGTAATTGTATATAATATAGTTATCAATTGAGTAATTATAATCACCTTGAGAATACATATATCTCATAACCATCATAGTCGGTGGTATATATATCTGAGGATAATATTCGTCATGGGTGGAAGTGTCCCCAAGGAGGTTGTCCACCCAAATGGATAGAACTATATGTTGTAGAAAGTGGGTCATAAAACCATTAGGGTGTCATGGACTTCCTTGAATAGGATATGAGATGTGGCTGGTGGTGCATCTACATGGAGGCCATAGATGGTTTTTGTGGAGAGATACATGAAACCAAAAAATGCATCGCGACTTTTCTATAACTGTCCCATTCACACGACTATTGTCTCATCAGTGGGAGTTATCCATGGAAAGGTAACCATGGTAATTAAAAATGTGGAATAATAATGGAATCCCATCCATAGTTGATCCAGACTCCCCCTGATCATGGTGGGGCCAACTAGCCCCACGATGAGAAGTACCTTGGGTCGGCCACCTTGGCTGGTCCAGTTTTCTAGATTAGTGAACTAATGCATGAAATTCACTCCATATCCCATATCACATGTCTTGGAGGACCATACAAGTCATTGGAAAGTCAATATGCATGGTTTGGTTCTTCCGGAAAAAAAACTTCGTGCATGGCATGTGAGGCACATGCACCCATCACAACATGTCGCATGGAACACCTTGTGGGATTGTATTTGGCCAAGAACTTCAACTAAAAAATATATTGAGTACTCTTTCAATATATTATAATTTAAAAAATTGAATTAAATGTGATGATTATATTTTTTTCAAAAAAATTATAATAGTGTAATATGGTCATCCATCTAATGCCATTTACAAGGCAAAGCAAGAAAATATTTGGAATAAACTTTATGCAATTGATGGTGGGATTATATAACACCCTCTATTTGGTTGATTTATTTCTAAATTATAATGTTCTTTATTCCACCTACTGAGTGGTACCCTTATTTTTTTATATTATTATTATGTGCTTCTGAGGAAATTACTCTTCTACTGGGGTAAAGTTTGTTTTTATTATGAAGGATATTTTTTCAAACCTTCTAAGGCTTGTAACTCCTTAATAACCCCTAGTTTGACTTTGAAAATTAATATATAGATAGTTAGTGAATTCATAATTTGACAATATTTAGTAGTCTAAGCATTTTACCTTGTTAATCATTGAGTTTCAGACCTTCCAAAGTTTCTATTGAGAGGATTTTGATGACATTATATTAACTATAATAGTGATAACCATGATTCCCTTTTTTCTATATGACCTGGTGTTTTAGAGAATATCTACATTAAAATTTTTAATTTCTCTCAATAACCTATTGAACCATGTGATTGAACTAATATTTAATTTGTGTTTCCATTAAATTTTTATAGGTATCATATTAGGTATGTATATACCCACCCATGCATGGTATTCTTTCATAAAAGTGTTGGGTCTGTGTAAAATACATATAGCTTGATAGAGGGTATATGTATATGTGGTGATAGCATGGTTTTTCTAGAGATAAGTCTTACTGATGAGTGATGGGGCATGGTGGTTTTTTATGGTGATTGTATCCATCATTCCTGGAGGATAATATAGGGGTCCATGAAGAAATCAGTAGCATTCTGAATCCTTATGTTTGTTAGATTCATGGGTTTCTCAAAGGTACAATATCATTTTTATTTCACCTATGAGAGAAATAATTGTATCTATTATCACATGCATATGTTATTTATACAGTTGAATTACTTGTATATTTTCTAATGGTATTTATGGTTTTTTTATAATCTGGATATTTTTGTTTTTATTGGTTCATTTAGTCTATGACCACCCATATTGTGATATTTTTCTATTTGGTACTAGTCACCATCCCTAATACTATGAGATAGAGGCTTAAAGTGACACTCTCATATTAATATCAACATAGACATGGCCTCATTTGATAAGTTCATGTTTATAATGACCACAAATAACAACATTTAAATATTTTATTACTTTATTTCTCACATTATACATCAATTTCATACCAATTAACTTGGTCAAAATAAGAGAATAAACCTCCTCGTATCTGTAGTCATCCTATAAGGGGGAATAATTATAATAATAATGTTAAAAAAGTAAATTTAGAATGTTTGAGTTAGTTTATTTTAAATAATATTTACAAATACATTAAAGAAATAAATTTTTCAATTGGAATTTCTATTAATGTGTTTTCTAAAGTTTGGAAAAAGTTAAATAGGTTTTATCTAAATTCCATAATTCACATGGTAGTAATTTTTGGTCACCAAATGATTTATTTTTGGAGTTTATAAGTGTAGATAAAGAAATTATATTAATAGAATTTATTTTATATGACTATTATTAATTTATTATAATGTGTTACCATTATGTTAGGGTTTTTCATATCTCTCTAGATGTTATTATTAATTTATTATGTAGAAAATTTTTATAGGATTCAAAAAACAATTATTACATAATGGTAAATATCATGACTTGGTTTTTTCTTATAATGTTAATGTTTTAAAAATTTATATATCACTATGAATTATGATATGAAAATTACATTATAATGTAATTTATATTTTATTAATATTAATTTTTCTCATGAAGGGAGAGCCAGGTTTCTTAATATTTGGAATGTTTTTAAGATATAGTTGAATGTTATATTATTTCAAAGAAATATATTTACACTATAATAAGTTTCATCATTTTGTGATTTATTATCAAAAGAGGACTTTAGATTTAAAGGTAGAATGGATTTTGGGATATGATTATTTATTAATATTTGTTTTTTGGTGTTGTTAAAGTTGAAGAAGTTATAATATAATATATATTATTTTGGTGTGATTAATTTTTTATTTATAAAATTTATAAAATTTTGAATAATTCAAATTTAATTGTTTTGGGATGAGATAAATTATCCAGTATTGATCATAAGGATAATTTTTCACTAGCAAATTAAGGGAAAGAAAATGTGGTGTGATTGTTGAATTATAACAACAATATAAATAAATAATATAGTCTAATTATATCTCATGAATAAAAGAAGATGGCTAGGGGAATAGATGGAAGAATCAAGTGACAATAAAATATTGAGAGATAATTTATTACTAGTGTGGAGAGATTATGAAATCAATAATATTTTTATAGAATCAGAAGGAAGAAAAATCATTTCATCAATTTAATGAATATGATTATTATACCTATACCAATTAAAATGACATATTTCTTTTTATGATTATTGTAGAGATCAAAGTTTCTAATTATTTTTTAAGTGAGTAATTATTTTGAAAGGGAGAATTGATATTTCAAAGTTTGAGTGGTTATAAACGAGGAGAGATAATAAGACTACTCTGAGCTTGTATAAGTAGGGAACTTAGAGAATTTTTCTTCATCATCACATCATTGATGTATACTTCTTTCACGTATCCTATTAAGGTTGAACAATGTAGAATTAATAAGTTATATCGGTGGAAGGTTTATTTTATATATATTTCACACTCATTGATATATATATATATATATGTAAATGGTCTAAAACTAAAATTTAATTCCAATATTAAGTGGTAATAACTTTCGATCAAGGAATAATTATATTAGGAGCTCAATAGGAGGAGCTCAATCCAATATAAAGTGATAATTTTATGTAAATTCCAAGTAAATAAAATCTATAGGAGGAGCTCAATCCAATATAATTTATATAAATTTGATTCACGTAAATATTTAATTTACATGTGGTAAAATTAACTATATATATATGAAGATGACACGAAGGTGAAAAGGTCTCTGTGGTAATTGATAAATTAAAATATGAGGATTTTAGGATTAAACCACCTGAATCTAATGATGAATAATTTAATAGTGTCAATGAGATTGTATAGGATATCAAGGAAAAATGGATAAATACTTGAGGATTTTAATATTGTAAAGTGAAAACTGATAACATTTTCAACTCACATCAATTTGAAGTTTGTAGTGATTCCAGAAATGGATCCCAAGAAGATTTCTCTAGATATCTTGAAATTTATTCTTTTTTTATATGTGATGATAATTAACAAGGTTGATATTATAGAAAATTTGAGATTAAGGGAAGTTTCTTTCAATGTAATAAATAATATCAACATTGAGGATGACCTAGAGGATAAGTAAATAAATAATTTAATGTCATAACTTTCCCTAAATATCAAAATATATAATGAATGATAAATTTATAGAGAACATGAATATGTTTTCTATGTTGAAATTTTGATCACCCCACAATAAATTATCCTAAGAAATTCCAAGATAAGGAGGAGCTAGATCCACCAATGAAGAAATAATATAAGGATCTGAAAGTAAAGAGGAGTACCAAATAAAATTTTTTTAATAAGAAAAACATGACTTCATAATAGGGTAATTCATATAGGGAATAGGATTTTTAATAAATTGGGGATTGAAAATTCATTAATATTGATATACATATCTCTATCAATAATAAACTACAATGATAGTAAAGAGGAAAAAATTATGTTCTGGAGATAATAAACAAAAAAAACTAAACATGAGTCTGCACGTGAGAAGCTAGATGTTTGGAGAGATAAACAATGAAATAAAATGTAGTGGTATTTGAATATAAATTCGATATAAAAAGTTGGTGGTAACATTATGAAAAGGATGAATTGACCAGTAAAATGCTGATATCTAAAATCTATTGTCTAAAAAACATGACATAAAGAAACTACTTGATCTCAATCTAAAAAATGATTAACAAGACCTAATCATTTATTTTTTAATAAAAATGGTGAAATAAAGGTGAAAATGAACATATTATCTTATATCTAATGTTAAAAACTCTGGTGAATTCATATTCTTTAGTTTGACCTAGGTTTGTCCCTGGGGTCGCTCTAAAGGTTTTCCAGAGTTAAAAGTTGAAGCTTGGTTTATTTGGAGGAACTGAGCTAGACATGTAGTTTGCTCACATGGTTAGTTATAAAATAAAGTAACCATGTAGTATGTATCTATAAGGTTCCATTGTAATTTTTCATGGTTTGAGCATAGTCAGTCAAACTATATGGCTATCTAAGAAAATTTAATTGGTGCCTTGGTGGTTGTATAAGGGTGTCGCACAGCTCAAGATTGGTTTTCCCAAACCATATTTATCATATCTAAGAAACCATGCACCTTTATTTTAAGATACATAGGCCATGAATGATTGAGAACTATTTTTCTATTCATTTGTCAAACCACACACCTAGATATAAGGCTTTAAAAAGATGGAATTTACTTCTTTTCCCTTGATCATTTTTATATCTAATCGACCCTTAATTCCTCTTTAAGTCATACTAAACCTTTTACAATTATCTAGTCACTTATCCTCTTGTATTCTTGATGATTTCCCATCAATATTTATGGAAATATTTAATTTATGTTCTGTTCTAATTTTGTTTCCTCTCCCATTCTTATGTAATCTTTTGATCTCCCCTCCTCTTAACTCGATCTAAACTGATTGGGATGTGGATTCTAGATCAATGGTGTTTGTTATAGATTTTATTATTTTTCTTATGTATATAATCTTATGAAGACTTCATCCACTCATTCCCAATCTTCGTTTAGGAAGGGTACCAGTTTTCCTCCATCTTTATTATAGGTGTATCTATAAAAAGGTCCTAACAATTGAATTACATAATGTTATTATAAATTCCTTTGGGTTTTTATCATAATTATAAATTTTATATCAAAGTGTATTTGTTTCAAGAGATGCATGTTTTTAAAGGGGGTTTTCTTTAAAAATAGATTTGTATGCACAATGTGTTCAATGAAATTACTTAAAGGAAATTTTGAATCAAAAATTGTTTTTCCTGAATATAAGTGGTGATGATTCATAGTGAAAATGTTTTATAAATTTATATAATGGTATTAAAATATTTTTTGTCAATCATATAATATTAAGAACCTTATGTGAATCAAGAAATGAGTGAATTTCACTTTAGTGTGTGTAATCCATTGGAGTTTTGATTTCGACAGACCATGGAAGGACTAGATAGCGATTGAATTCAAAATATACATGGATTAGTGTTCCTTTATATATATGAATACAACTTCCCATTGTCTAGACCCCAATATTTTTATTTTTTATTTTTTATTGGTCTTACAAATTTCCATATATTTCATGGTCGGTTTATCACTTTCTTATCATATAGTGAATCCATGGTTATTATTGTACATATATTCCTTTTTTCTTCTATGTACTTGTCATATTCTTTATTTTTGTGAATGTAAAAATATTTTAGGAAATACAAAGTAATTTTTTTAAAAAAAATCCCTTATTGATAATTCTTTATAAACTAGTTTTGTTTAAAATATAGAAATAATATTTTCATGGTATTATAATTTTTATTTTCTTTTTTTGAAATGCTACTAGGCTTAGTGATCACACACTAAATTTTTATTTGGGTGTTTGTAGATGTGGTTTTTCAGGAATCAAGTAAAGGGAAGGGTTTCATTTATTTTATTGGATTCTCTTGGTTATAATCTCCTTCAAAGTGGGATAGATTAGTGGTGATAGATGATCATATTGATACTCTCTTATGTCTTGTATTTTTTATCTTTGGGTTTATAATTTTTTCAAGAAGTTGTATTACTCATCCATAAGTAATATTATTCTACAATATAAAATGTTGGTTAATATATTTTTAGCAATTCATGAGACTTTTTTTCTTTTATGTTCTTATAAATACTATGTGTTATAAATTATTCGGTGACATGTTAGGTTGACATGAGTTAGTTTATTACAATATTTTATGAGAGGTATTAACCATCTTGAATTGTTTTAACACTTACACAGTTTGGTTTATGAAATTTAATAGATATAAGTAAGGTCCACCATAATTTAGTATGTAAGTTAAAATATTTTCTATCCAACTCAGTTCTATGTCCAAACCAATGTTATGATGGGTTTTTAGGGATTTTTTCCAAGATTTGGACTTGGTGGTTGAGGATTTTTGAATAAAATAGACTTTCAGTTCATTTAAAGGTTCATGATTCTTTTTAAGGTGTTTTTTTTGTTATAAGATACATTATTTCCTAAATTTAAAGTATTTTAAGCGCATTTTGATTGATTCTTGAAGTTGGAAATTGATTCTGAGAGATGAATCTATGAGAAAATTTCTATATATTAATCCTCCAGTTAACCCTTATTTAGTGAGATCTATAATCCACACTATTGAAACTCTAGGATATATGGGTGTTGGGAACAAGGGATTAATAGTTTATCACTCCTTATAATTTATTGAGTAGAATCCACATATATTCCTTGGTGATAATGGACCATAAGAATCTAAATAGTGTCTTGAATGGATTTAAAGTATATTACATTTTCTTGAAACTCTAGAGGACTCTATGGTTGGTTTTTACATGTATATACTTGAAAGATTGGAAAGGAGATTGAAGGACTCTATGCTGGAATCCAAGTTACATACAACACTAACTTGGACATCCTTCAAGAAAATATTCCAACAGTTGTTTTATATTGAAATTTTTTGAGTGGAAAAGACCCATGAATTTCTAAACTTCGAGAAAGTGGAGTGTACAGTTCTAGAGTGTTCCACTTGTTTCACTAAGTTAGTGCACTAGGAATTGTATCATGTTAATAATGACTTCCTTAATGTATGGAGTTTTGAGATATAAATGATGGTTGATATTGGCCTATGTTGATTCTCTTATTCCTTATAAACTTCATGGAGGTAATTGATAATGTGGTTATGGAAGGGGTTGACATAGTCAGCAAGACTAGTTTAGGTGGATCTTCAGTTACTGCAGTAATAATTCTTAGTGTACCATATTTCCAGTAATGGAAATGTAAGGATGTTCAATTAAAATCAATACCATTTATAGGGGATTCATTAGGACAGTAGTGGGTTTTTTTCTATCAGTGTGTAAGGCCTGGTCATACCAATCCTAACTATATGTATGCTCCAAGGCCATGTCATTACAGTGGAAAATCTGGTTATCTCGGGAAATTTGTTTGAATTATTTCCTAAGGCAGTAAGGTTGGGTACACCCTCACCAAGGGTTTTATGGTATTTTTTTATTCAACTAAGGTTGGTGGGTCTTATAAATTTGACAAGGGGTGTGTATTTGGCTAATAAGACTCAGGTAGGAGATGAGATCGAAAATATTTATAGAGAAGAGTTTGTGTCATAAGAATATGAAGATGGGTCAACTATTGTTATAGGTACGGTCTTCATTTCATCATCTATGGTAGTAGGATTATTTGATATTAGTGAAACACATTGTTTTATATCATCTAAGTTAATTTATATGTTATGATAATATTAAAAAAATATACATTATTTTTTTATCTTTCCACACCATTAGATAATATGTATGGAAAAGGTTTCAGATATCTTGTGTGTTGGGTAATGATAGTTGACTTTGAACTAGCATAGGATTTAACAAACCGGCCCCTCTAGACCCGAGTCGGTACATTACTTGTTATATTCTCATGGTTATAAGGAATGAAAATCTAGAATAAATGATCAGTTTAGTAGTCTTGAAGAAACTAGATACATAAATGTAACTCAAATTACATTGGTAAAGGTTACAAAATACAATACATAAAAAAACTATAAATTGCATCCACAGGAACTCAATAAATGATCCCCGCTTCATCACCTGTTGAAGGTAAATAGTGAAAGGGGTGAGCTCAAATGATCAATAAGGGTTAAAAATGGTTGAATCATGAATCAATAATAATTGAATTGTAAACAATTTTACATAATCAAGATGGCATGGTGAATAAATGAAAAACTCATGCCATTAATAAACTGAGAATGAAACTGCATCCATGGATTTTTTCATAGTGAAAACCTCATTAATAGTAATAACTAATAATGAATAAAGAGAATTATTATTAATTGGAAATAATTTATCTGGCACATGAAACCATAATACCGTAAAAATAGTTTAGTTCTGTGCGTAGAAACCCGACTGATTTTTGGAAAACAAACTCAAAGGGTTTGTCGCCAACCTGATTAGTCTCATGAGACCTACCGATGCATCAAGGGGCAATAGCGGGCCCCACCCACCACTGAAATTCCAAATAATTATTTATACATTTATTCAATACAAGAGAAATATGCCTTTTCAATATCCATATAGAGTATAGTATAGGGATTCATCAATATTTTTGCAGTTAAACTAACTTTCCAAGTAAACACCATATGTAAAATGGTATACGGTTTAGACAACAAAAATATATATGATATGAGATTAAGGATATTTAATATAAATACAATTTCAAATAAAAAATTATCTCAAATGGGCATCAGGTACACCAAATAAAGATTATTAGGTTCACCACACAAAGTTAGCCACTACAAAATAGTAGTTGAGACAAAGTCTCTTACCACAATGTAATCGGTCAAATCAAATGACCAGAACATAATAACACTAAAATTAATCATTTAGTAACATAAATATAAAGATAATAACTTTATAATACATCAAATGTTAGTACAAATATACCACATACAAAAAATAAGTGGCTAATAAGGAAAAATATCACAGAAATGAAAGTGAGATGAGAAACCCCTTACCTTATGCTTGAGTGTGTTATTAGAATGTTTTAATGACCTGAATAATAAAATTGAGATTCATTAATTAATAATTAAAAAACCTAATATACATGTAATTTATTTATTATAACTTTATTTGGTTCATTCATGGCCCTTTTAATGGGTTTACGAGGTTCACTTTTATTGTTTTGGAAGCATTTTCTTCCTTGGTTTTAATGATTCGTTTACATTTTTTCATGAATGGAAGTGTTGGTCGGAGAAAAAGGGAGTGATGGCAAGAGGGGGGTGAATTGCCTTTTAAAAAATAATTAACAAATTAAAAATCAAAGTTAAAATGCAGCGGAAATAAAGAAGGCAAAACACAAAACTTGATAACGGAGTTCGGCCAAAAACCCGGCCTACGTCTCCGCTCCCAACTAAACCGTTGAGAGATTCCTACCGCTTGCTTTTCAATGGTTTTAGCAAGAAACCCACTAGGCTTTGAGGTAGCACTCGGACCTATTATAGCTTGCTTTTGATGGTTGAGCAAGAACCCACTTTCTTTTAATGGTTTAGCAAGAACCCACTATCCTTCTTACAGGTGAAGGATAGCTCACCTATGTCTCAAGCTATTTAAAGGAAAGCTTGACAACCTTTTCACACCTTAATGGTGATGTGAAACCCAAAAGAAAGAGGGGATGAGAAATAGAGTGGTTTGTAGACACAAACCCAAATTAAGCTCAAAATAGATAAACAAGAAAAACCGTATTTAAGGAAGTCTTGGGCGCCTTTGATTGATTCGAGATGTTGAAGGCCGCTTCCAAGCTTCTTTGAAGGAGCTCCTTGGATGTGGAAGTTGTTGGAGCAAGGTGGGTTCCTTGAAGGAAGTCCGCCGGAGGTTGGCCAATTGATACAAAATATGTCCATTGGCTTGGTATATGATCTGGTTAGTGTCCGGGGCTTCCTCAGCCTTTATTTATAGGCATGTAACCCATTGGGGGCCTTCGGTGCCGTTGGAGAGGTCTTCGGAGCCTTTGGAGGCCAAAAGAGGGTTGACTGGTCAAAGCCAACAGCTAGTTTGACTGGGCTACCGGCTGGCCGGTACAACTCCACCGGCTGGCCGGTGCCTTGGCAGAGGAGAAGAATTTTGGTCTAGGCTCCACCGGCTGACCGGTGGAGGAGCCACCGGCTGGCCGGTGGGGAGACAGAAGCTGGCCCATTGGTCTGGGCTCCACCGGCTGGCCGGTGACAGAGCCACCGGCTGACCGGTGGAACCTGGCAGTGGGCAATGCCTCTGCCAGGTCCACCGGCTGGCCGGTGCTATCACACCGGTTGGTCGGTGGACTGAAATTCAGTCCACTTTGAGATGCTTTCTTGGGCCATTTTCTTGGCAACCTTGTGCCTATTAACAAAAACACTTGAAACAAGGTTAAACACATATGAAAGTGATTGTGATCATGAAAATCAAAGAGCGAGGGGAACGAGAGGTACAACAATCTTCCCCTATGTTGATGATCACAAACACCAAAACAAAAAATGTAAAAACTTAAATTAAAGGCATGCTTTAATGAATAAAATGAAATGTAAAGCAAAGCATGATCAAAAAGGTTTCTCCCCCAATCAATCAAGAAATTTCTCCCCCTTTGTGATTATCAAAATAGAATGGGGCATAAAACTTGATTGAGGGAAAGGGTTTGAAAAACTAGATATGAGAATTGAAAATCAATTGAGATTTTTGAAATTGAAATGAAAATTTGAATAACAGTTTGAATTGAAAGTTTTGAATCAAAAACCAATTGAAATTTGAAATTTGAAACCAAATGAAATTTTTGAAATTGAGAGTTTTGAATCAAAAATGAATTTAAATTGAAAAATGAATCGAAAGAGATTTTTGAATTTAAGAAAATTTCTCCCCCTAAATAAAACAAAAGATCATCGGGGAAACGAAACTATTTTTGGCCCGGAGAGACTCGCCAAAAGGGATTTTTCAATCCAAATTTGTTTCATGGCGGGTCTTCTCCTATAAAATTCGTCCGAATAAAAAATAGATTTGGGTTGACCGTACCGGGCATTTTTGCAATCACACTCATAAATGAGGTGCCCGGGTTTCTTACAATAATTACAAAATTTAAAACTAGAGCTCCCCCTTACAAAAACAGTTAGAGCATGGGAGGAGGAAGCTATATTGGTGTTGCCAAGTCCATTGGTGGTTCTAGATACTCGTTGAGAACCTAAGAGTTTGGACAAATTTTGTTCACCTTCGGTGAACTTGGCTAGGGATTCTCTAAGGTCCTTGATGGTTGATTCCAAAGAATCAACATTTGGGAAATTTTGGATTTTTAGGGAGAGTTCCTCCTTCTCTTTGAGAAGTTTTTCTTTTTCGGAGGAAAGTTTTTTGAAATTCTTTTTCAAAGAAACAAATTTTGAAGAAAGCTCATGAAAACCATTTTCTAATTGGTCTCGCACATGTTGAAGTTCTTCATATGATAAATGATTAAAAGAATTAGAAGAACTAGAGGATGATGAGGAAGAAGAGTCGGAAGATGATACCTCATGTTTTGCCATTAGGCATTTTTTACCTTGGTCGCTTGAGGAGGAGGAGGAGGAGGATGATGAGGTGTCACTCCATGTCGCCTTGAGGACCTTTTTCTTTCCTTTTTCCTTTTGCGTGGCCCGATTTTTGTTGAGTGGGCAATCGGGCTTGTAATGCCCTTTTTGGCCGCACCCGTAGCATTTTACCTTGGGCTCGGATCTTGCGGTGGGTTCTTGCTTTCGCGCCTTGCGAGATTTCTTCTTCTTCTTGTGCTTCTTTATAAATTTGTGCATTTGGCGGGTGAGATTCTCCATTTCCGAGTCGCCGCTTGATGATGAAGAAGATGGAGATGATGAGGAGGAGGAGGAGCTTACTTCTTTTTGTACCTTGAGGGCGATGTTCTTTGGTGTCTTGATTGGTGTGCCCTCCTTTTGAGCTTGCCTCCTCATCGTGATCTCGTACGTCATTAGGGATCCGATGAGCTCTTCGACCGGCATGTTCTTTACATCCTTAGCTTCTTGGATAGCCGTCACCTTAGGTTCCCATGAGCTCGGAAGGACCCATAGAATATTCTTGACCATTGCTTCAACTGAAACATCATCACCAAGAGATTTTCTACCATTGCAAACGTCAGTGAAGCGTGTAAACATTTCAGAAATAGACTCATTTGGATGCATTGAAAAAGATTCAAAGTCTTGTCTATACATATCTAATCTAGTATCTTTGACTTTATTAGTGCCTTCATGGGTCACTTCTAAAAGCTTCCAAATTTCATGTGAAGATGAGCAAGTAGAAACACGATTAAATTCATTTCTATCTAACCCGCAATGAAGAGCATTCATGGCTTTGCCATCAAGCTCAAAATTCTTAATATCGGCGGGGGTCCATTTGGATTCTTCGGGGGAAGACAAAGAATAACCTTGCATAACAATTTTGTAAATAGGATATCCTATGCTTCTTAAAAAAGTGGTCATGCGGGTTTTCCAATAATTATAGTCGGTTCCATCAAAAAATGGAGCACGACCCAAAGAAAATCCTTCGGGGGCGAAAGAAGTTGAAGCCATCACAATGGATCTTTGAATTTGAAACTGTTTAAGGTATTACTCAAATTACCCCTCTGATACCAATTGTTGGTCGGAGAAAAAGGGAGTGATGGCAAGAGGGGGGGTGAATTTCCTTTTAAAAAATAATTAACAAATTAAAAATCAAAGTTAAAATGCAGCGGAAATAAAGAAGGAAAAACACAAAACTTGATAACGGAGTTCGGCCAAAAACCCGGACTACGTCTCCACTCCCAACTAAACCGTTGAGAGATTCCTACCGCTTGCTTTTCAATGGTTTTAGCAAGAAACCCACTAGGCTTTGAGGTAGCACTAGGACCTATTACAGCTTTCTTTTGATGGTTGAGAAAGAACCCACTTGCTTTTAATGGTTTAGCAAGAACCCACTATCCTTCTTACAGGTGAAGGATAGCTCACCTATGTCTCAAGCTATTTAAAGGAAAGCTTGACAACCTTTTCACACCTTAATGGTGATGTGAAACCCAAAAGAAAGAGGGGATGAGAAATAGAGTGGTTTGTAGACACAAACCCAAATTAAGCTCAAAATAGATAAACAAGAAAAACCGTATTTAAGGAAGTCTTGGGCGCCTTTGATTGATTGGAGATGTTGAAGGCCGCTTCCAAGCTTCTTTGAAGGAGCTCCTTGGATGTGGAAGTTGTTGGAGCAAGGTGGGTTCCTTGAAGGAAGTCCGCCGGAGGTTGGCCAATTGATACAAAATATGTCCGTTGGATTGGTATATGATTCGGTTAGTGTCTGGGGCTTCCTCAGCCTTTATTTATAGGCATGGAACCCATTGGGGGCCTTCAGAGCCGTTGGAGAGGTCTTCGGAGCCGTTGGAGGCCAAAAGAGGGTTGACTGGTCAAAGCCAACGGCTAGTTTGACTGGGCTACCGGCTGGCCGGTACAGCTCCACCGGCTGGCCGGTGCCTTGGCAGAGGAGAAGAATTTTGGTCCAGGCTCCACCGGCTGACCGGTGGAGGAGCAACCGACTGGCCGGTGGGGAGACAGAAGTTGGCCCATTGGTCTGGGCTCCACCGGCTGGCCGGTGACAGAGCCACCGGCTGACCGGTGGAACCTGGCAGTGGGCAATGCCTCTGCCAGGTCCACCGGCTGGCCGGTGCTATCACACCGGTTGGCCGGTGGACTGAAATTCAGTCCACTTTGAGATGCTTTCTTGGGCCATTTTCTTGGCAACCTTGTTCCTATTAACAAAAACACTTGAAACAAGGTTAAACACATATGAAAGTGATTGTGATCATGAAAATCAAAGAGCGAGGGGAACGAGAGGTACAACAGGAAGATCATTTGAAATGTGGTTAAAAATAAAGAATCGTTAATATATATTTTTAATGAAATTAAAGAGATATAAATGATATTATAATGATTTTGGGTTATATATCAAGCTGATGATTCATTAGCTAAAAGTTTATTAAAATATTCGGATTAACTTGGCTGTTTTGTTCATAATGAACTTGTTTTGTGTTATTATTTTATATTATGGGTGTATAAGGATTCCAAAAAATTAATGAGATTAAATACATATATTATTATCTGGTTCAACCATTACAACGGTTTCATGACCAGTAATGAAGGAGAAAGTGAAGAACGAAACTCCGTCGTCCATAAAGGTTATAAATTGGAACCTCATAGATGTTGACTTCATTTATAAAAATAAAAGGGAGTAAGAATATTGATGATGGTTATTCCATTCACATGATTTAATTACATCATATATATGATACTATAGTTTATCATGGTCATTTGGATAGAGGAGGTGAGGAGAGAAAAAAAGAGATGAACTTGAAAATAAAAGAAAAGGTGAGAGATCCCTTATGAAAATTCGGCAGCCTAACGGTGTCGCTTAAAATTCCATAAAATGAAATAATGATATAAAAAGGGTATATCATAATGTTGAAATAAAAATGAAAGTAATAAGAACACATAAAATCAAACCCCAACATATGAGAATGGAAAATCAAATAGATAACATAAAAGAAGTGTCGACTCAAAGAAGAGAATGAAGGATTCCCTTACCTTGTAGAGTAACTCCTAGGTCTTGAAGGATGGGACCTTCGGGGATTAAGAAAACCTTGGGAGGACTCCTAGAGAGGAAATACCACCATATCTTCGAGTATATTGAGTTTGTAATGAAATAAAATGAATGGGGTGTGTGGGTATTTATAGTAATTAAGAGAGAGTTTTTTTATTAATTAAAAGGGACACCTCATTAGTGGATTTTGCAAAACCATGGGCTTGCCCATGGTATTTGCCCATGGTTTTAGCCACTTCGGACATCATGATATAAGTTACTTTACACAAGTTGACCAGAATTTTATATTTAATTATTACATCATTATGATGACATTAAACTACTGAAAACTCAAAACTGTATTTTTATTATTCATGAAAAATTCAAGTATTTTAGAAAAAAACCAAAAATTAACCCTAACCATTTATCAATGTGTAGAATTAAAAAATGAAATCCATTTGTGGAAAATAATTTTCTAAGTATTTTTAATTTAATTTTTAAATAAAATTGTAGTTAATTCAAATAATTACAATTTAATGGAATAATTAGTTTTGTATTACATTGAAAATATAATTAACTTCTCATTATCTTATTACCTTAAGAAAATAAAATATTATCATTATCTACTATTTAAAAGGGTCATGTTACTATTCATATTACTATTCATAAGGGTATGTTACTATTTATCAAAAAATCAAGTTGTCTCTCTCAGACTCTAAACAACTTACTGGTCAAAACTCTAGATGACCTTTTTTTAATTCAAAGCATATAAGTAGAGAATTTATGTTTAATGGATATGTTTTGACTATATCATAAATAAACAAGTGTTGTTTCAAAATAACATAGTGCTTTATGACATATAGGCTTTGAATAGAATGTATTTAAGAGAAGTATACCATAAAATGTTTGGGGTGTTATATAGGACTTCCTCATCATTGATCATGATAAATTCAACATTATTTTATCATAGATTTTATAATCAGTGTTAAGGTCAAAATGGATAATTATTATTGCTATGTTCAATTTTTATCTTCCAAAGGAGTATCACATGTCTTTCTGGGTGAGTGAAATTCTAGATCTAGGAGAGTGGGGCATGTTGTTCCCTATACTAGAATGATATTATATTTTTTGTTGAGATGTTCTTAGATGTTGTTAAATCTCTCTTGAGAAGTCTACCGCCTACAGTTGTGACTTCATACCATGAGGTACTTCTTGATGATTTCTTTGGTTAACACTGTATAAATAGTTCAAGTTTACTATGGACATACTCTTTAGTATGATTCCTATTTTAATGACATATTATCTAATAGAACATTCTATGTTAAAGGAATTTAATGTTTAGCATATAGATCTTCAGACTAAGCGATTTATACATCCTATAATGTTTCCTTGGGCTTCACTTGTCCTTTTTGCTAACAAGGTAGATGAAAGCCTCAAAATTTTCATTGACTATCAAAAGATAAATTGATTTTCCATTAAGAATATGTATTCCTTGCAAAGGATTTATGATCTATTTGAACAACTAATAGGGGATCATTTTTTATGGTTGACCTTGATTTGCAGTAACACTAGTTCTGATATTGATAAGATGATATACCTCAGATAGATTTTAGGATACGGTTTGGGTATATTGAATTTTTGTTTATTCCATTCAGTCTCACTAATGATCCTATGGTATTTATGGAATTGATGAACTGAATTCTTCATAAATTATTGAACTCTTTCATAGTCATGATTATGGGTCATATGTTAGTGTACATCATGTTAGAGGAGGAACACATGGATCATATGGATGTCATCCTTGTAACCTTAAGAAAACATCTCTAATATGGTAATATTTTAAAATGTGACTTTTGTATCCAAGAACTAAAGTTTCTAGGAAATTTTATATATAAGAGAAGAATATCAGAGGATCCGAAAAATGCTCAAGCTGTAATATCATAGGAGCAGTCTAGAAATGTGTTTCAGGTTCAATTTTATTGGGCTTAGGTATTTATTATAGGCAGTTCACTTAGGATTTCTCCAATATTTCATCTTTGATGATGGATTTTTACTATAATAATGCTATGTTTTGGAGGAATGAAATATATTAGAGATATTTCAAAGAGTTTAAGAAGATATTCAATTCATCTCTTGTTATAATAAATTTAGAAGTGAGTTTGGTATATATTTTTTGTTGTGAGGCATGAGGTATGGGATTGTGGTGTGTCATGATAAAGTTAAAATATGTAATAGCCAATGGATCCCACTAACTATTCCCCCATGAGAAGAACTACTATACCCATTACCTTGAGTTGGAATATTTAATTCAAGGTCTTAAGTATTGGAACAACTATCTCTTTGGGAAATGGTTTATAGTATATTATGATCATAAGATCATGAATTACATTTATACTAAGAGGTATTGAAAGTTTATTATAGATGATGGGTAGAGTATCTTTATAATTTTGATTTTAATATTTCTTATACTCAAAAAATGGAATGTGTTCACTAATGTAGTTTTTTGACCCGATAGTAGGTGGAGCATGGTTGGCACATGGTTAGGGGAAACTATGCGCCAGCCCATAAGGAACCATGCACCCTAGAAAGTGACACTATCAAATCCACAGGGCCCATCACATGGGCATTCACCCTCCCTAGGAAAACCATGTGTCTAGTTTCCACTTAGACAGAGGAGACCGTAGGGATGCCACATGGGTTGGAAAACAATGTGGTCTATCCAAGTCATTAAAAATATGAAATTTCCATGTTTTTACATTTTAATATAGACTCAAATATGACCATTCTCACCCCATTTAGTATTTTAATCCCTTTTATCCTCAAACTCCCACTATTGGCTCCCTTGTACATTCTTCCTTTGGTTGATTTGGTGTGGATTCATCATGAAATCATCATGTAGGCCCTTTGTCCCATGGTTTCTCCCTTCTTCTTGGTTCTTCCTTCCTTCCTCTTTGGGTTCTTCATTCTACAAAGGGTTAGTTTTCCAAAAATATGTTAAAACCTTGTTCCTAGGGTTTAAACATGATGTTATTGTTGCTTCCTTACCTATTTAGGGTCTATTTGTGTTGTAATTGTGATTTTCTACTAGATTCCAAAAGTTTCCAATATTGAGGTAGGTGATTACATGATTTAGCATTACTAGATAATTTTGGTATGCTTTCCTTACTTCTTGAATGTGTTCTTTATATTTTTTGAGTGTTGTGAAATCTTTTTTAAAATAGTCTTGGGGTGAATATGGGAAGAAAGATTATTTTATAATGAAATTGGTTGGGTTTCATGTGTTCTTTCTTATTGTGATTTCTAATTGTATGTTATAAATTGTATAAGTGGTGAAAAGCGTGTTTCTAATAATATTTGGTGTGAGTAAGTATTTTGAAATAGGTTTTTCTTTAGGTAAATTCTTATTTTTTTTATGTGTTTTTATATTTGGATATATGTGTATGTAAATGAAGTGGTTTATGTGATGTGAAATAAGGAAATTGAGCACAAAGTAAATCTTCGGTATCTAGGTGGGTGGACTATGACTAGCATGATAAAGAGGATCTTTTCTAGGTATATGTTTTTTATGAAAACAATTAATCCTTTTTCATTTTAAAGACTCTTTAATATTTTTCCTTAAACCGCACTAAATAGATTCTTTTTCAAAGTTTCTTAAAAACTATTTTTACATGATTTCACTTCAGTTGGACATCATTTATCATGATCTATGGCTGTTTTCCTTATGAATGTATAAGTATGTTTTAATTAAATTCTTTTAGGGAACTAATTATGACATTCTCCTTGTTTATGCCTTATTCACCACCTATTCGTTGTGTGTAGTGTATGTATACTTACCTTTAATCATCATTCATTGAATATTTCATTAAATATCCACATTTATTATATCATGGACATGATTATAGTATTATTTTTATACGATTTCTATAAATGTTGTTTTCCTTTAAAGTTATTACTGAATTAAATCTATGCATGATGAATGATTCGGACTTTTAGTGATGGAGGGTTGGGTTATAGATAGACCCTAGATGCATCGATAGGTCTTATGATAAAAAATAATTGGAGAAAAACCCTTCATTCTTGTTTCAAAGTAGAATCAAATGGGATTTTACCAATATACAAAAACCAGCTTCATGGTATAATGTTTCATTTTCTAGAAACATGATATCCAAAAAAGCATTTTCTTCATTAAATGTTAATTTATTAATTTCCATGAGATTTTCACTATGAAAAAATCAATCGATGCATTTTAATTCTTAGTTATCTGATGGCATGTGTTTTTTGGTTATTTACCCTTCCATAATTATTACGCCTTTTAGACTTTTATTCCATTCTTATTGATTCACGTAACCCTTATTGGGAGTTTGATCTCACCATTTTATTTGTTTCCCTTACCATGGTTAGGAAGATGGAATTTTTTAATAAGTTTCATTGAAGAAATTTATTTTACTTTGTAATGTTATATGTTTAATAACTAATATAATAATGGAATGATGTGTGTTTATTGTTCGTTGAGACTACTAACCTGATTGATCCTCGGTGATGTGTTATCTTGTATCATTTTCATTTTAATAAAATGACCATTGACTCTGGGATACTGGGGTCAACGTTGTTTAAGTTAGTATCAGATTAGGTTTCGTACAAACCATGGGAACTAGAAGTTAAATAAACATGAGAATTATAATAACTGTATATAGTGAATTTTTTTCAAAATACACATGATGATTATGGGAAAACATAGTGCGAGTCATTATTAAGTGATGGAGCCTAATCGAAGAAAGTGAATCAATACCCATAGAAAATGTAGGTATTTCCCTTTTAATCTTTTCAACAAAGTTAGTGTTGGAGCTAAGAATATCATGACCATATTAGGAAAAGTTACTCGAGTTATGAAGAATAAACATAATTCACCTATGTTGGATCATTTAATATGGATCAATCCCCCATATTTTAGTGAGACTACTAATCCATTGGTAGCTAAGTAGTGGATCAAGTCCCTTAAAAATATATTTCTAACATTGGTATGTAATTAAAATGAAAAGGTAGTGTTGTCAGTATAATGTATCAAGGGAGATGTTAAAAAATGGGGGATTTGATCCAAAATACTAAGAGGGAATGTGAAATAGAATACATGGAATGGAGAAAATTTAAAGATGTATTCTTCAAAAAATACTTCCCTCGTGATAAAAAATTAAAATGAATAGAAAATTACTTATTTTAATTAAAAGGGAAGAATAGAATATTGTAATGTATGAAGCTACCTTCACAGAACATGTCATGCATGATATAGATTACATACATGATTCTGAATACGATATTGATCATTTCCATTAATCTCTTTAACCAAGTCTCTTAATTGCACTGTCTTCCCAAACATTTTCATTATATGACTAAATGGTATTAATTTCCATTAAAATGGAGAATAAATTGTCTAGATATTATATTTTAAATGTAAAATAAGAGAATAAAGGGACTTATAATAACCATGGAGAGGGTGAAGTATAAAATAAAAAGAGGGGAATAAAGCAATTTTTATTATGTGAAAATTGTTAAAAGAATCATCATGTGAAATACCTGAAAGTACTGGGATTTTTTTATAAGTGAGAGTAAAAGGGTCATTGAGAAAATGAATGTAAGGGGAATAAAAAATAAATAATGTTAAATTCTTTAACTATAATGAAATTGGAATTATTCAAATCAATGTCCATATCATCAATGGAATTTACCAAAAAATAGTCCAATGGGATTTGTCTAAGCCTTTTATCACCACAGTTGAAGTAGAAGTACACAATTATGTGATGGCAGGTAAAATAATCTAATATTTAAATTTAGACAATGCTTTATTTGATTCTATATCATTACACGCTTTTATATCTACCCAATTTCCTAAGAAAATGATATATTTCCCATTTGATATAATAAGGGAGTTTTCAGTCAAATCTATTAAAGGAAGCCTCATTGAAACATAAAGTGTCGGGTAGTTCCCATTATGGCATATAAACTTGCTTTATTTGTTGACTTATGGTTTAATTTGATATAATCCATGGTATGGACATGATTTCAAATTATGATATAAGAATGTATTTCAAGAAGAAGAAAACTACGATTTATATAGAAGATGTAGAATACTAAATCATTATTTCTGAAACTTTATTATATATGATTCTTATCTTGATCCACCCCTAGTAGATCTACTGAATGAAATTATTAGGTAGGAATAGAAAACAACATATCGGGATGAGGTAATTCATCTTCAAAATGATAATGATCCAATTTTAAAGGAATATGTTGATGTATTTCTTAAAGAATTTCCAGGATACCCCCCAGACCATGAATATGTGTTTTCCACTGGTTTACTCCTAGATTTAATGCCAATATTAATGAATCCTTATAAAATGGACACTGTTGAATTAGTAGAGTTAAATAAAAAACTAGAGGATTTGAGAAATAAGGTATTTATTCTCCATAGTGTTTCTCTATGGGGAGCCCCTATTATTTTTGTTGAGAATAAATATGAATCCTTGAGGCTTTGCATTTACTATAGAGAAATCAATGCTATTACAAAAAAGAACAAGTATCATCTACCACAAATTGATGAATTATTTGATCAACTTCATATAGGTCAATATTTTTTTTATGATGGACCTTTGTTCTAGGTATCATCAATTTTGATCAAATAAGGAAGACATTCCAAATAAATATTTTCAATCAAGGTATGGACATTATGAGTTTATAGTAATTCCATTTTGATTGACTAATGAATCCTCTATTTTCATGAATCTACTAAAAATATTATTTAAGGAATATCTTGACAATATTGTTGTAGCATTCATTGATGATATTATAGTGTATTCTAAAATATATGAAGACCGTTTTAATCACTTGGGGTTATTATTGAGACTCTCATAAGGAAAGAGTTATATGATAAATTTAGAAATTGTGAATTATGGCTTTAGTAATTTTATTTTCTTGGTCATATTGTCTCTAAGGATAAAATCTAAATTGATCCTATAAATTAAAAGGCTGTAAAATAATTTCCAATTCCAATGAATATAACCGAGGTATGTAGTTTTATTAGTTTGGTAGGTTACTATTATAATTTGATTCATAATTTTACCCAATTGGATAACCTATTAACCAAGTTCACAAGTAATGGTGTTAAGTTCATACGTAAAAAATGATGTGCATATTGTTTTTGAAGAATTGAATATGATATTAGTCAATGCTCTGATTTTGACACTACCATCAAGAAGTGATGTATTTTTGAGATACAGAGACGAATTAAAGAAAGGGCTGGGTTGTGTCCTTATGAAAAGTAATAAAGTTATTTCCTATGAATCAAGGTTGTTGAAGACTTGTGAACAAAATTATCGAACTAATGATCTTTACTTCACATCTGTAATATGTTCTCTAAAGATATAGAGACATTTCCCTTATGGTGAAATATGTGAGACATATACAGATCACAAGAGTTTGAAATACATATTTACATAGAAATAACTTAATGTGATAAAAATACAATGGCTTAAGTTACTCAAATATTATGATTGTTTAATACATTTCCACCCAGGGAATGAAAATAAGATAGTAGATGCATTATTCAGGAATGATCTTAGACTTCTAACCCAAATGAGGACTGAGAGAGATCATATGTCAATGGGTTTAGTAAATATAGATATGGGAATTGTTAATAAAAGGAAACATCACTCTTTTATAAATGTTTGCTAAATCATATTTATTAGAGATGATAAAAATCTCTCAAAATGATTATGGAAATTTTAAAAATAAAATTAAAGTCATTAAGGATGGGAGATTGGAATACTTCATGTATGAGGATAGAATTCTGAAATTTGGAAATAGTTTATATATTTCATCAGTACCTGAGATAAAAAAGGGAACTACTAGATGATGATCATATCTCAAACTTCTCTATACACCCTTATAGTACCAAGATTCATAAAGATATAAAGGGACATTTTTGGTGGGATATTATGAAGCTAGAAATTTATGAATATATATCAAGATGAATTGTATATCGACCAGTGAAGGTTGAGAGAAAACATCCAAGGGGATTCATGAAAATTATAACCACTCCTATTTGGAAGTTTGATGACATTACTATGGATTTTTTCACTGGATTGCAAAGGGATTCAAGAAATATTGATGAAATATGGGTAATTGTTGTTCAAATTAACAAATCTGCAAATTTACTCACTATAAGGGAGTATTTTTAATTGGAGTTCCAAGAAAGGCTCTATGTTAATGAAGTTTTAAGACTTCATGGTGAATATCTATTGATTTTGTCTAACCAAGTCCCCATTTTATATAAGAATTATTGAAGAGTCTTCAGAATGATTTGGATACTAAGCTACATATGAGTACTTTAGAATGATTTCGATGGGAATTCTGGAAGGACCATTCAAACATTGTAAGACATGTTGAGATTATGATAACTTGTATCTCAAGGTATGTGGGATCAATATTTAAATTTTGTGGAATTTTTCTAAAATAATACATTCCTTTCTAGTATTCAAATGGTTCTATATGAAGAATTATATGACTAGAGATGTTGAACACTGAAATGTTGGGAAGAAGTTAGTTAGAGTAAGATTATAGGCCAGGAACTTATTGAATAGACCAAAAAATTTACAGAATATTCTATTTTATATTAAGTATCTCAAATTATGGAAAAGGGTTTTGTTGAAAATAAGAGAAAGGATTTCGAATTTCAGGTGACAGAACATGTCCTTATAAAATTATCTTCATAAAAAGGTGTCTTAAGGTTTGGTAAAAAAGGAAAACTAATCCCATAGTACGTCGAACGACTTGAAATTACAGATAGAATTGGAGTTTTATCTTATCGATTAGTAATTATACCATGTCTCTATAGAGTTAACATTTTTTTCTACATATCATTTTAAAAGAAGTACATTCTAGACCCAATGCATGTACTCGCCTATGAAGAAATAGAAATGAAACCTGATTTAGATTTCTTTTAAGAGCCTATAGAAATTATTTAAAAATGAGAGAAATGATCAAGAGATTAGATGAATTGACTTGTAATGGTTTTTTGGAGAATACATAAAATGGAAGAAGCAATGTGGGAACCAAAGGATATTATGAATAAGAACCACCCACATCTCTTTAAAAGGTAATATTCATGAAAAAATTCAATGGTAAAATTTTTATAGGATGTTAGAATATAATACCCCAAGATTTTATGGTATATATCTTCTTAGAAAAATTCAATTTATTTTATAACATATATTGCACACAATAACGAGCTTAAAATAATAGTGATATACTATTAAATATTAATATGATCATTGGAATAGTAGTGTGACGATTAGGAATAGTAAACTAGACAATAGAATAATAGCTTCTACTATTAAGGTATAAAAAAATTTAGGTATCTTATGAATGAAAATATGTTATATTTATATCATACAATAAGTAAACAAATGTATTTAAAATAATAAATTAAGTGTTGGTAATTTTGGGAAACATAAATATTTTTTTACAATTACATAATTAATATAATAATTTAAAAGAAAGTTTATTTTCATAAAATAGATACAAAGAATTAATATATTTTATCCTTATTATTATAAGATAATTTTTTGAGACCATAATGAATTTTTCAAAGTGTTATAAAATTAGTTATAATTTTAAAATTGGTATTTTTCGAATAAATGAGGATTTTAATTAAAAATTAAATTTTTCATATTTAGAAAATAATTTTCAAAAAATGGATTCCATTTTTAAATTCTACATGTTGAAAAATGGTTGGGATTAATTTTTGATATTTTTTTAAAATAGTTGATTTTTTTGTGAATGGTCAAATGCGGTGATTTATGGTATAAGCTAAATACATGAATTATTGAGTCATGGTGATGTATAAAAGATTTAAGCACAATTAGTTTAAACTAACATGTTCTAGTTACTATATTTAGTCACAAGAATCATTACTATTCATATTCTTGTGCCAAAATAATAATCTAATGAATACAATAATCAAAAAACCACTAATATCCTCGACAATAAATACCACCCCTTCTTCTCACACCACCAAATCCTTGAAGATTGTCCAATTTCTATCCAATACCTCTCCAAAACTCCTCCCCCACATTCGTGTATTCTTTTTCTCACCCAAAATTTCATTTCAAAGTTCCATAAGAAGCTTCTCAATAAAGGAATCCAAGAGGTTAAATCCCCTTCAGTTATTTTAATTTTCATTCAATTTATTTTCCTTTATAATCATTTCCTTGCCTCATTTATCCAAACGTGAAAAATAACTCCATAATGTTATATACTCTTTAAATTTATTATGTTAATATATTATTTATCATCAAACCCCTTCTCTATTCGAACCGTGGTCTTCAATGCATGATTTGGAGTATGGTTTGGGTTTGTTGTCAATCCTCAGTGGAAGTTTAGAACGTGTCCCAGCAAAGTGATCATACTGTTCAAGCAGACATTAGTATTGAAGATGGCACCATTTCCCAGTGTTTTCCAACTTTTTGGGGCTCAAAATTTGAAATATAGAGAAATGTGTTTTTGGCAAAGAGATATACGAGCCTAGGCCTTGGAGGCATGGAATCTTGCGCACCTGAGGTTTTTCAGAATGAGAACATGAAAATATGGAAAAGGAAAGAGGGTCGCTCAAGTATTGGTTTGGTCACGCAGGTGACTTGTGTGCCGTGAAAAGACTTCCGCGCCGGTACCTTAGAGGATTGGAAAGTTTCACACCGTTTGACCATCGTGTTTTGATCAACAAAATATGGAAAAGTAAATAGGGGCGCCCAAGATTAGAATTTGGTCGCGCAGGTGTGTAAGAGGACAGAAGGGTTGCGCATTGAGACTTTCACACCAAGGGAAGACTTGCGCGCCGCCGTGCAGGGTATCCAGATGCCTATAAATAGAGGACCACCCCTCCTCATTCCACATGAACTTTGGACTTGAAGAAATTCAGAGCTCCCGTCGTGCAAGTGTTGAAGTCGCGCTAGTGTTGGTGGGTCGCGCAAGGTGGAGCAGCGCGGCAGTTGTTTGCTGCCCATTCAGTAGTCACGCAAGTGATTTGGGGATACTTGCGTGCCAGAATTAAAGTTGCACGACAGGTTTCAATTAGTTTTTAAAATCGGTTTGGGTTGAAATTAAGTTGAGTCGCGCAAGTTTTATTTCGAAGAAGGTTGAGTCGCACAAGTGTTGGAGGAGGACTTGTGCGCCAGTTATAACTTGCACGCCGTCCTTAAAAGTTGTGCGCCGTCTTGGTGTTGCGTGCCAGGTGTTTGTTGAGGATTTATGGTTGTCTTGGAGCTGCATGAAAGTTGAAGATCGGTAAACAAGTAATAGTGGGACTTCAACAGATCATCTACACATAACAAAGGATTATTTCATTGAGCAATGATGAAGAGACCTTCACATCTATAAACTGAGTGGGACTTCACCTAAGGGCACTGAGCCAGGGGGAGTCAATTGGTGTATCCCGAGGGAAGCAGTGAGCTATCCCTGAACCTTTGTAAAGGCAGTGAGCCTATAACAGAGTGACTGTGCCCGAACCTTTGTAATCCACATCTAGTGAAGATTATTGTAATTAGGTACGACCGAAAACTTGTCGGCGTATGCTCCTTAGACGTAGCCTTTAGTGGTGAACCAAGTAAAAATTGATTTGTCTTCTCTGTCCATGTGAATGTTTTCTTTCTGATCATATTCATCATACAGATTCAACAAGTTCCTACCAACATGGGAAGAAGATCCATCAAATTAAAAGAAAAATTTGTCACCCTGATTCACCCCTCCTCTCTTAGGGTGTCCCGGGGTCCTTCCAGTGGTATCAGAGTGTAAAGGTTTCTGGTGTTTAATCTATCTTTTATCATCATGGAGAATGCAGTCAATGCCAGGGGAGTCCCTCACTTCGATGGAAATAATTTCCAGATCTAGAAGAACAGAATGATATCTCATCTAAGATCTCTTGGAATGGATGTTCTATTTTCTACTGTGCAAGGAATACAAGTCACCGATCCAACAGGCCAAGCTATGACTGAAACAGACAGGAAAATTCTTGATACAGATGCTAAAGCACAAAATGCACTCACTGCAGCCCTTTCTGATCAGATCTACCTAAAGGTGATGAATTGCACCTCAGAAAAATCCATGTGGGATAAACTCGAGAATATTTATGAAGGATATAACAAAGTGAAGGAGGCGAAACTACAAGTGCTACACAATCAGTTTGATGATCTGAAGATGCATCCAGACGAGAATTAAGACTCTTTCTTCAATCAAATTACTGAAGTGGTTGGAGAAATTCGGGGTCTAGGTGAAGAAATCAAAGTCATTGATATTGTAAAGAAAATATTAAGAAGACTTCCACATCTGTATAATGAAAAGGTGTTATCCCTTGAGGAAAGAGATCATTCCAAACCTTCTCTGGATGATCTACTTAGCATATTGGTAGCATATGAAATGAGAGTCAAACCAGAAGATGCTACGACTCGTCTGAGAAAGGAAATGGAATTCAAGGCCATGGATAAACTGAAAATCTCAAAATATAGTAGCGGTGAAGAGGACTAAGAAAAAGAAATTCTTTCTCCCATTGCAAAGATGTTCCAGAAGAGAAAAGGGAAATTCAAAGGGAAGTTACCTCTCACATGTTTTCATTGTGGAAAAGTTGGACACATTTCCTCTCAGTGATTAAGAAAGATCAATGATGAAGATAGTGAAGATGGAAGCTTTGAGAAGCCTCGGAGAAGGTTCTTCAAAAAGGGAGACTTCAAATCTGGAAAGAAAATGAAAATGAAAAGTTTTGTCTGTGAAGAGGAAGAAGATGATAATGAATTCTGTGATCAAGAAGAACCAGAATTCAAAACTGGGAACCATGCTTCCATGATGGCCACTGTTGAAAAGTCAGAAGATACTGGTGGAGAAGAACTACTGAGAACTTATGCAGATCCCGAGATGCAACTTAAGGATACCGTTAGTAAGCTTAAGATTAAATGTAAGAGTTGCAATAAGTGGAAATAAATTGTAGAATAATCAACTGAATATGTTGATAAACTTGAAGCTTAAATTGAATGACTGGAAGAATTTGTGAAGGTACGGTCTAAAATAATTGAAAGCAATTATGATGTAGTGGATTTGAAGATGAGAATTGAAGACCAGGAAAACATCATCAATGACCTCACCTCCAGACTTGATGAAAAATCCAAGACTAGTGAGGGTCTTGAAGAGGAAGTTGTTACTCTAAGGAGTGAACATGATACTGAATCATTTCCAAAAGAATCTAAGAAGAAAATAAAGTTTGGAAGATTCTTATATGCATAATTACTAGAAATAGAAAAGTGTGGTTCATATGGGGTTGGAAAAATCTTGAGTGATCAAAGACCTTCTTGTATGGGAAAGAGTGGAATTGGCTGTGAGGCTGATACATCAACTGCTGGAAGTGAAAAGATCCAAAAGAAAGATAAGATGATAGTTGAAGATGTTGAAACGTTTCCTAAAGTTTCAAAAAAGGAACCCTCAATCCAAACTAAAAGGAGAACTGAAAATTATCCTCAAACATTCAGAAATGACAGACAGCCTAACTATTCTCCAAAGAAAGAAGGTATGAGGAGAAATTCAAATGAGAAGACATTTCCTCTCATGAAGTGTCAGTTCTGTGGCTATCTAAGCCATACCATGTCTTATTGCGAAGAGGCAAGAAGCTATCTGAATGGAGAAGATATATAAGTTCAACAAAGGAGAACAAATTCATATCCTAATTCTTATAAAAGAAACAATTTCTATGGATATTTTTATTGTTGTTCTAACTTTGGTCATAAGGCTGCTAATTGCAGGCAGAGAAAGGACATGGACACCTCATACTGAAGTTCAAGACAAGTCATGTTTCGTCAGCAAGACAGTGTTTCTCTTTTAAACAAGTTTTCTCTTCTCAAAGAAGATTTTGACTATGAAGAACCTGGGTATGAGGAAGAGATAATTGAAAGTCCATCCATACTATATACTCAATCCAATGTCTCATGGATGGAAATGAAGAAGATTGAGAAATCCAACCTTGTATAGGTGGCCCTCAAAGCTAAAAAGAATAACAATACCTAGATTTTGGATAGCGGTTGTTCATCTCATTTGATAGGTAATGTCAGCCTGCTAACGGAAATCAAAAGGATGGATGATGGTACAGTACTATTTTGTAATGATGGGGGCTCTGAAAATCAAACGGAGTGGAAGTACCGAATTAGCTAATTGAGAACTAAAGAAGACTCAAGTCCATTACGTAGATGGCATACGTCATAATCTCCTCAGCGTGAGTCAACTCTATGACTCAGGACTTATAGTTACTTTTAATCAGAAAGGTTTCACTATCAAGGGAAAGACCGGCAATTCACTTATGAAGGGATGCAGAACAGAAGGAAACTTGTATCAGGTTGATAGTGAATAAAATGTTTGTTACATGACTATTGAAGAAGAAAACAATTTGTGGCATCGAAGACTGGGACACATCAATCAACAAGACGTGGAGAAAATATCAAAATTGAGAATTTTCATGGACATTCCCAACCTGAAGCATGAGCATGAAAAATCTTGTGATGCTTGCATTCGTGGGAAGCTGGTCTGCAGTTCATATCGACCAAAGAAGAAAAGGGCATATCACCTTCTTGATCTGATTCATACAGATGTATGTGGGCCGATAAATGTTGCCGGAACTCATGGAGAAAGGTACATAGTCCTTTTCATATATGATTACATTATAATGTCATGTGTGATGGTCATTCACAGGAAACGACATGTCCTTGACTGCATGAAAACATATCGGAGAATCGCCGAGAATGGTACTGGATGAACAATCAAAGTGTTGTGATCTGACAATGGAAGAGAATACACGTCAATTTAATTTGAAAATTATTTGGAGAAGCATGGGATACAGCATGAGGTAGCTACTATGAGAACTCCACAAAAAAATGGATTTGTTGAACATAGGAATCGACAGGTGAACAACATGGCACGAACTATGCTTATTGAGGGTCGTATTCCACGACATTACTTGAAAGAGGTTGTTCAAGATGTAGTGTACATTCATAATTGAACAGGACTTTTTAGGGGTGATATGAAGACACCATATGAATTGTGGCATGGACGGAAGCCTTTTTTAAAATACTTTCATGTCTTTGGAGGTAAATGATTTATCAGGAACAAAGAAGGAAATCAAGGGAAATATGGTGACAATACAGATGAAGAAATTTTCCTCAGTTACTCAATGAACAAAAAAGCCTACAAATGTTTCAACAAGTGTTTAAGAAGGATTGTGGAAAGTAGTGATGTTAAGATAATTGAAGAGAAAACCACAAATGCTTCAAGGACGTCATTTGCTGATGTGATAGAAAGTCAGGAAGAAAGTGAACGTGAAGAAAATAAAATTACAGAAATAGAGGAAGTTGTTAAAAACACTCAGCAGTCACATCATGATGTTGACTCAAAAGAAGAATCTGAAGAAAAAACTATGGCTGAAGAGAATGGTACTGAACCTCACAGGAGAAATCAAAGAGCTGAGATTGATCCATCCAACATAATTGGGGACAGGAGTGCACCGACTCAAACAAGAAGGATGTGAAATAACCCGCAATATGAATTTCTATCAGTTGTAGAGCCATCCTCATTCGAAAAAGCTGCAAATGATGAATCTTGGGTTAAATCCATGAATTATGAATTAGATCAGATTGACAAGAATCAGACATGGGATCTTGTCCAGAGACCCGAAGGTCACAATGTGATTGGTACCAAATGGATCTTCAAAAATATGTTTGATGAGCATGGAAGTGTCATCAGAAACAAGGAACGACTTGTATGTAAAGGATACTCCCAGATTGAAGGCATTGATGTTGAAGAAACCTTTTCTCCAGTGGCTAGACTGGAGTCAATCAGGCTTTTCCATTCCATGGCACTCTAAATAGGATATAAAGTATATCAAATGGATGTCAAGACAGCATTCCTGAATGGTGTACTCGAAGAAGAAGTCTACATTGAACAACCAGTGGGCTTTGTTTTTGGATTTTTTTGCTACAGGTAGGGAAAGTGAATTATCAGTGTTTTTTTATGTTGAATGGGCTGGTGATGTAGTAGACAGAATGTCCACTAGTGGTGGAGCTTTCTATATTGGGCAGAAATGTGTTGGCTGGTTGAGCAAGAAATAAGAAAGTACTTCTCTTAGTACTACTGAAGCTGAGTATATCTCTGAAAAAAGGCATGCACTCAACTTCTATGGATGAAGCAACAATTAAAAGATATTGGTGATGAGTTAAAGCAACCAATGGTGATTTACTGCGATAACAAGAGCGCAATTGATCTTACGAAGAATCCTGTTCAGCACTCCCGTACGAAACATATTGAAATCAGGTATCACTTTATCAAAGAAAAAGTTGAACAAGGGGAGATTAGAATGGATCATGTGGGAACTGATGAGTAAGTGGATGATATCCTGACCAAGCCACTATCTGCGGCTGTTTTCGAGAAGCATCGGTTGAACCTCAGTGTTCAGCCACCTCCCAGTGCATAAGGAGGTTACGCAATACCCCTCTCTCCATTTGTGATAATTGTTTTTATCTGTTTATGGATATGATGTAGGTTTATGGGGGAGATACTATCTAGGGGTAGTATGGTTTGAGCTGAACGTTGAACAAATTAATGGTCTTCGGATTTATTGTCAATGGGGGAGATAGGAAAAAAAATCAGGCAAGTAATGCTTCTATGACGAGAATAATGATAAAGAAAACATTGGTATTCATTGGTCATGTAATGCTTCTCGGGCGCCATTGAGAATTCCAAAACATGGGAACCAAATTCAAGCTTCCTATCTTGTTTTCTACACCGAGCATTTCTCACGTAGACTTAGAGTGTTGGCTGAGTTGATTCTTGCGTTTTTGGTTTGCACATGGATGGAGATCTATTTGAATTTATTTTCTGATTTCCAACAAAACCAAAGGGTGATATTGTTAGAACCATGGTCTTCTATGCATGATTTGGAGTATGGTTTGTGTTTGTTGCAAATCCTCAGTGGATGTTCAGAACGTGTACCAGCAAGGTGATCATATAGTTCAAGCAGACATTAGTATTGGCAAAGAGACTTGCACGCTGAGGCCTTGGAGGCATGGAAAATTGCACGCGTGAGGTTTTTCAGAATGATAACCTGAAAATATGTCAAAGGAAAGAGGGTCGCGCAAGTATTGGTTTGGTCATGCAAGTGACTTGCGCGCCGTGAAAAGACTTGTGTGCCAGTACCTTATAGGATTGGAAAGTTGCGCGCCATTTGACAATCGTGTTTTGATCAAAAAAATATGGATAAATAAATAGGGGTTCCCAAGATCGGATGTTGGTCGCGCAAGTGTCTAGGAGGACAGAAGGGTTGTGCACCGAGACTTGCGCGCCAAGGGTAGACTTGCGCGCCGCCGCGCAGGGTATCCGGATGCCTATAAATAGAGGACCACCCCTCCTCATTCCACACGAACTTTGGACTTGAATAAATTTAGAGCTCCCATCACGTAGGTTTTGAAGTCGCACAAGTGTTTGTGGGTCACACAAGGTAGAGCAGCGCGGAAGTTTTTTGCTGCCCATTCAGTAGTCGCGCAAGTGATTTGGGGATACTTGCGCGCCAGAATTAAAGTTGTGTGACAGGTTTCCATTAGGTTTCAAAATCGATTTGGGTTGAAAAGAATTTGAGTCGTGCAAGTTCTATTTCAAAGAAGACTGAGTCATGAAAGTGTTAGAGGAGGACTTGAGCGCCAGTTATAACTTGTGCGCCATCCTTAAAAGTTGTGTCCCATCTTGGTGTTGCGCGCCAGGTGTTTTTTGAGGCTTGTTGATTGTCTTGGAGCTGCACGAAAGTTGAAGATCAGTTAACGAGTGATAGTGGGACTTCAACAGAGCATCTACACAATACATAGGATGCATAAATTGAGCAATGATGAAGAGACCTTCACGTCTATATACTGAGTGGGACTTCACCTAAGGGCAGTGAGCCAGGGGAGTCAACAGGAGTGACCCGAGGGAAGTAGTGAGCTATCCTTGAACCTTTGTAAAGGCAGTGAGCCTGGGACAGAGTGACTATGCCTGAACCTTTGTAATCCACAACTAGTGAAGATTAGTGGAATTAGGTACGACCGAAAACTTGTCGGTGTATTCTCCTTGGACGTAGCCCTTAGTAGTGAACCAAGTAAAAAGTGTTGGGTCTTCTCTGTGCATGTGAATGTTTGCTTTCTGATCATATTCATCATACAGTTTCAATAAGTTCCTACCAACGTGGGAACAAGACCCATCACATTAAAAGAAAAAGTTGTCACCCTGATTCATCCCTCCCCTCTCAGGGTGTCTCAGGGTCCTTCATTCTCCTCTCCCTTTTATTCTAAAAATGAAATCATCTTCAGGAAAGTGTCTATTTACCGCCATCGTGGACGATGCATTTTCATTTTCCATTAAGGCCTCCAAGGATGGTTCTTAAACCATTTTAATGGTTAAATTATATTTTAAAATGTATATTAAATCTTTTTTATTGTTTTGGAACCATTATATATACATAATATTAATTAATAAAATAAAACATGTGTGTGATGATCAAAAAATTCCAAAATAATCTAAACGGTAATAATTTGAATTTTTTTCTAATGAATCATCCTCATATCTAAAAAATTGTTATATAAGACCATTTAATATTATTTAATTTCATTAATAACATATTATTTAAATTCTTCATAACTATTCTAATTTGACATGATTTTCCATAAATGTATACAGCTAAACCAATCATGAAAACAAAGGAAACGAACACCCCCTGATGATGAAATTAAAGCTTATAAGTCATCAAAAAAGCCATAAATGAACATAATAAAATTATAATACATAAAATACTTGTTGAAGAATGTCTTAATTAAATTATTAATTAATATAATTTCATTATCTATGATATTAAGTACAAGTGTAGAACACCTTAGTACACATGATAAGGGATTTTCCCCAAACTTCCATTTTTTCTTTCAGGTTAATCTTTCCCTATATTTACCAGAATTTAATTATTAATTCTAATTTTTTAATACTTATACATTTTTTTGAATGTTAAAAACATATTTACCCATCCTAATTATTCATTCATTTATGGGTAAATACTTGTTTTATAAGGATCTCTTTTCAATTCCTCCAAATAAGAAAGCCCGATTTTAAGGGAACTTCCCATTTTCTTACCAATTTTGAAGTTCACTCCATAATCTATTTTAAAACACCAATATTTTTCTACAATCCCTATTTTTATCATGAAATACTATCTTATTTAATTTCAATTTTTTTGTAAACAATTTATCCTTTTTCCATTTTAAAGTCTCTTTAATATTTTCCCTTAAGTCGCACTATAGAAGCTCGTTTCTGAAGTTTATTAAAAACTATTTTTAAATTTTTTCCCTTAAATTGGACATAATTTATCATGATAAATGAGTTTTTTACCTTATAAATTTCCAATTATTATTTAAATCCATTCTTTCTTGGAAACCATAATGATATTTCCTTTAGGTATTCTACAGTCACCACTTATTCCATCTATGTAGTGTATGTATACTTCCCTTTTATCATCATTCATGGATGATTTACTTAAATATACATATTTCTTTTATCACAGTCATAGTTATTTTCTTATTCGTATACAATTTCAACATATAGTGTTTTCTTTGAATGTTGTTATTTAATTAAATCAATGTATGAATAATTTTTTGGACATGTAGTGATGTGTATGACCCAATTATTGATAGCCCCTCGATGGATCGACAAGTCTCATTAGAAAAAATAGTTTGTGAAAAACCCTTCAAGTTTGTTTCTAAGAAGAATAATATGGGTGTTTAACCACATAATTAAACCATCATGACGGTATAATAGTTTATGTTTCAGATACATGATGTCCAATAAATTATAATTTTCTTCATTAAGTATTTCATTATTACTGACCTTGATATTTTCACTATAACAAAATCTATTAAGGCTTTCTCATTCCCATTTTATTAATATAATTTTTTTCTTAGTTATTTACCCTTCTTAATGATTATTCATTATCAAATTTTCTTCACTTATTTATTTTTGTAACCCTTACTGAGAATTTGAGTACACCCTTTTATTTTTTTCCTTACCAAGGTTAGGAAGATGGAATTTTTTAATAAGTGTCGGGGAAGAAGTTTATTTTCATTTTTTATGTTCTATATTTAATTTCAAATGTAATAAGAGAACTATATACGTTTCTAGTTATAAAATGATACTAAATAGATCAATCATTGGTGGTGTTATATCTTGTAACTATTATATTGTAATAAAACAACCACCGACTCTGGACTACTATGGTCGGGGTTAGTACAATCAGCTTACCTCATGCATACCACGGAAGGAACCTTATTTGGGTAGTGATTAACCATCTGAATAAATTGTTAGATTTTATTTCGATGAAGGATTCATCCAAAATGAATTAATTGGTCCAGTTTTATGTGTAGAAGAGAGTGAGGCTCCATAGTGTTCTTCAGGCTATCATTTCAAAAAGGAACGTCTTTTTTACCACAAGTTTTAGGAATACCTTCAGAACGAAATAGGGTTATAGGTCATGTTGATTATAGAGTCCCATTCTCAAACATAGGGTTATAAATAGTATGAAAATTTGATTTTAGAAGACATGTTTTGATCATGAATGATGGATTTCATAGGCTCATGAGATAGCCATTTGGGTTTGGTGGAATTTTTGTATAATAAAATTCACCAATCCTTGATAAGAATGGATCCCTTCCATGAACTTTATGTTTGATTGTTATATTATCCTTTGTGTTGGATGGAAGTAGGTGAAACCTTCTTTTGGGGACTAAGCCTTGTATAGGATACATTTCATAAATTTTATTTGATTAGATATTAGTTTTTGACAGCATAGAGCTACCACAAGTCTTATGTTGACTAGAGGAACCGAGCCTTATAATTTTGTACACGTGATTAGGTATTTTTGGATGGGGCCCCATTTTTTTGTCACCTTTGTTTGTATAAGCAAGTGAAGATATATTTGAGGCATGATAAACCTTTTTAGGTTACCGAGAGAGTTGGTAAGGTGTATTACTTTTTAACTTTTCCTTCCCAATTGATGTCAATTCATGAGGCGTTCCATGTCTCTCACTCAAATAAGTATATTCTGGATCTGTCTGAGGTGTTGTGTTTGGAAGAGTTAGAGATGGAATATTATTATCCTATGGTTGAGTGTCCAGTACGGGTTATGGATTCCCAGGAGAAGGTGCTTAAGGGGAAGTTCGTACTGTTGGTCTGAGTTCTTTTGTAGCATGTGAATGATAAGAATGAGATATGGGAGTGAGATTATTTGGTTAGGTAGTAGTACCATTTTTATCATAAATCGAATTTACTTTTCTAGGGAATAAAGTTTTGATGTGGGCCGAATTTTCACACCTTTGATTTTTTTTTCAGTTACACCAATATTTATTTTTTGTATCTTATTGGTTCTTTATCTTTTATTAGAGTTTTTTTCTAAAAAATAGATTTTTGACCTAATAGAAGGTGGTTCATGATTGGTGAACAGTTAATGGAAACCATGAACCATACAAGAAGTAATTATCACCCTTCATATTGGCAATTTCTGGACCACACTGCCTATCGAATCGGCATGTTCCCTCCCTAAACAAAAATTTTCACTAGTTTCTTCTTTAACGGAGGAGTATACATGGTTTCTTCATGGTTTGGAAAACTATGAAACCCAACCATGAAATATTTATAGTTCATTAAAAATGTGTAATTTCCCCTTTTACCCTCTTTAAATTTAACCCTAAATCCACCCATTCTCTCCCCATTAATTGTTTTCATACCTAAGTACCTCTCTCTCTCCATCTTATCTCCCATGGACATCTCTCCTTTGGTAAATTTGGGATGGATTCTTAAATAAGTAATCATGTAATCCCTTTTTCTCTTGGTTCATCTCTTTGTGTTTGTTCTTCCTTCCTTATTTTTTGGGTTATACATTCTACAGTGGTTTGGTTGCCTAAAATGAGTTAAACCTTGGTTCCTAGGGTTTAATCTTGATGTTTATGTTGTGCCTTTTCCTCGTTAAGGTCTCTATGTGGTGTAGTTGTGATGTTCTACTATATTATAGAATTATCCGAGATTGAGGTAAGTGATTAGATGATTTAGTTTTATTATATGATGTTAGTATACTTTCCCCGATTCTTGAATGTGTTCTATGTATTTTTTGAGGGGTGTGAAATAAATTTTTAGAAGGTTTTGAGGTCTATATGGGTCGACCGATGATTTTATAGATGAAATTGGTTGTGTTTAATGTGTGATTTATTTTTTTTCTTTTTAAATGTATGCTATAAACTATATAAGGGGTTTGAATTATGTTTGCAACTGGATTTCTTCTATCTATGGATTTTGAAAGAGGTTTTCCTTACAGAAAATGGTTATTTCCTTATGTGTCTTTTATAGTTGGATATATTTGTATGTGAAAAAAGTAAATTATTCGATGTGAAATGAGAAAATTGAAAATAAAGGGAATCCTTGGTATCTATGTGGTAAGAATAGGACTAGTATGATAGTTGGATTGGTGGGGTCGAGGCTCTATTTCTTCTAGCTGGATTAGTGCTACAACACTAACTAAACTTTTATAATGATTGGATACCACTAGACCTTGGAATAATTCCCCTATATTGGTTAATATATGATTAAATTGGAGTTTATGGTATATATTCCATGTTTCACTAAGGTATGATGTTTCTAGGGTCCCACTGGTTCTAGAACCTTTGGGGATTACCCATGGTGTTATTTTGATGTTATGCTTACCACCGACATATGGTGTACCTTTATTTTTTTTATTTCAAAGCAGGATTCCATTTAAAATGTTCTCCTTAAAATGTTTTATTAAATAAATTCCAATATATTTCTTAAAGATTTCATGTTAATCTGTATTATGATGTTATGGAATGGAATCTATTTTGGGTTTCATATTACTGGGAATTGGCTCAAACCCTACATGCACCCTTGGGTGTATGTAGATATTTTTATGTTTCACCAGAGTGAAGGTAAGTTGTATTTTAGTGGTGATGGTGGAATGGGTTACTAATTTTCACTTTTCTTGGAGATGTTGGTGGTGGAGGAATGAGGCCATTATACCTCTTATTGAAATAGGTTGAGTTTTATATTTGGTTCCCCTTTAGTTTTGTATTTTGGGTTGTGGTTAAAGTTGTAAAATGTTTAATTTGTATTATTTGTATCTCTTTTGGTTATGCATGTGTATTTTGGTTGTGTTTTATATTTTTTGGATGTTTATGGTTGTTTATAATGTGTAAAATCATTCCCATAGGTGTATTGATGATACCCATGCACTATTTTCCAGCCCGTGGTGATTGGGAATGCCCCTTGGGCCATGCCAGGGGTCAGGTCAGGTGTTGGGTTGGGTAGAACCCCCAGACTGGTTCATGATAAGAATGATCTACGATGATTATGCTCGCTGATATGATCTTGATAGTGGAAGAGGCTAGTGGGAAAGTGTTCATAGCCTTGGTGAAGGGTAACTAGTCATTTGATTAGAGGGTTTAGTATAAATTGGTAATATAATCTAATTTCTAGATTCTTATTAAAATCCTAAATGGTAGAGAGACCTTGGGTGAATGGTCTTAGTCACCAATGGTCACTTAGTGTTTCCTAGATAGGTTGGTCAATACAATATCTCTACGTAAATAATTTAAAAGTTGTTTAAATTGGCCTTTTTGTTCTAATAACCATGGGGCGATTAAGATGTATCATGATTTGAGACATCATTGTTGGTTTCTAGGGTTGATATGGTCGATTTCATATTTCATGTCATGCTTCCTTACTGTTAGAGAATTATATTAGAACTCTAGAGAACTACTGGTTTATTCAAACCTTCTCTCATTCTAGTATGGAAGTATGATGATATTTTCATTGTCTTCATCATTAATTTTCTATATATTTTTAGTAGGAAATATTTTATTTTTTTGATTATTGATTGAATAATTAAATCATCTCATTTCCTCCCCATTAAAGAGATGAAGAAGTTAGGGAATTGTGGAAATTTGTATGTATGAGAGGTTGTGAGAATTTATGGGGTTCCTTCAATGATTGTTTAAGATAAGGAAATACAGTTCACATCCTAGTATTGGAATTTTTTTTTATAATAAATGGGTTCCCAATTGAAATTAAGTATGAAGAATCATCTAAAAATGGATGGATTGACTGAGTGAGTTATTGTGATTCTTAAGGATATTCTCTAATCATATGTGCTTGATTTTGGTGGTTCTTCAGAATATCATATTCATATGGTTTAATTTTACAATAAAAGTATTTATCATGTTTTTATCTAGATGGTTCCCTTCAAATTGTTGTATGGGGACATGTAGATCTCTATATTATTGGATAGAGTTATGAGATAAATCCTTTGATCAATTCAACCTTATTCAGAAGATGATTAAAAAAAGAAATTGAACCATAAGAACCTAGTATTTGATTAAATTCATTAGAAATTACATGTAGACTATCATATATAAACATTATATTTTGAGCTTGGTGATCATGTCGTTCTCATAGTTTCACCTTTATAGGGACATCATCGATTGTCTATATAGAGTAAGTTGGTACCAAGGTTTGTAGGATTATTAAATATTTTTGAGTGGTATTTAAAGCTGGAATATTGGTTAGACTTTTCATCTCATTTTACATCAATTCCTGAAATGTATCATGTTTTCTAGCTCAGGAGTTTCCAACTCAGTCCATCACATGTGATCAAATGGGAATATAACACCACCATGGTTAATCAACTGGTTCTGATTATGTATCACCAAGATAAGGTATTATACGATAAAACAATTTCATTGGTCCATGTACAATGGCAGTGAAGATGGGATAGACATAAGATATGGGAATGGTAATTTTGATGAATCAACAATTACCTTCACTTTTTTGAGTTTATAATCTTGATCACCTTCTAGGGAAAAAATATTTCTTCACAGGGAAAATTTTTATGCATTCAGATTCATAGTATAAATTTAGTTTGAGCTTGGTTTAACCTAGGAGATGTTATAAAGGATTTTGAAAGTAAGAGGATTAAAACATATATTTTTTGGAAGAAACTATATAGGTTCCTATTTTGGGAACACAATTAGTTAAAATCAAATAGTGTGGCTCTGTGAGGTTTTATTATTGTTTTTCATGTTTTGAGCATGGTTAGTCAAACTATATCGCGCAACAAGGAAAATATGTTGGTTTTGGGTAGATTTCTAGGCATGACTCATGGCTTGACCATATTTATCCCAACCCATGTAGCTCATATCGAGGAAATTATTCACCTAATTTTTGAAGAAACAAAGCTAATACAAGATTGGTGCATGATTTTTCTAGCTCTGTAGCCTAACCATGAACCCCAATCCAAACATTTTAAAATATAGAATTTATCTCTTTTTACCTTGATCAATTTTTTTTCTAATCACACCTAATCTTCATTTATCTCGAACTAAACCATTCTTGGGGATCTAGAGTCTTTTACCCTTATATTCTTGATAGTTTCCCTTCATTCTTGATGGATCTTTTTGTAGTATGTTTTATTTTTTATCTAGTTTCTTATTCATTTCACAAATCCTCTCATGATCACATATCCTCTTATCTCATTGAAACCCAATTGGGCACTAGATACTGGATATAAATGGTTTTATAGATATTTAATTATATTTCTAAAGGATCTAGGATTATGAGGACCCGATCTTGTCATTTCCAATCTTTATTTCTGAAGGCATCTATGTTTACTCCATTCTTGAGGTAGGTATCTCTAAATAATGGTTCTAACTCAAAAGTTTTAATGTTCCTTTTAATTTTTTTTGTTTTTTATGAAATTAATTAATTTTATATTAAAATGGATTTTCTTCAATAGTTTCATGTTTTAAAAGGGGTATTTCTATAAAAATAGATTTGTTCACACAATGTGTTTGATGAAATGGATCAAAGGAATTTTTAAATGAAAAAATGATTTTCAAGAATGGAAGTAGTGATTCTTTACTATGAAATTTTTTTAAAAATTATGATCAAGGTTTTTAACTTGGTCTGGAATGCATAGCGCAATGGTAACCTTGGGTGCATTGGGAAATGGACGTTTATTAATTTAGGGTGTGTAATACCACTAGAGATTTTTTTCTATAGACTACGTAAGGAATCAATATTAGTAAGATTCATGTTATGACTATATTCATTTTCCATTATATGTATAATTATATTTTCCCATAGTCTAGATCCTAATATTTTGATTTGTTATTTATGTCTGGTGTTACCCATGATGGTATATTTCATGGTTGGTGTCTCACTTACATATTTTATGGTGCATCCATTGTTAGTATTTCTTATACTTTCATGATTTCTTGCATTTAATTTCCTTATTCCATATTATGTGAATATGAAATGATTTTAAAAAACTGAACTATGTTTTGTAAAATTATCCTTTTTTAATAATTCTTTATATGCTGGTTTTGTTTTAAATATAGAGCTAACATTATTTGGGTTTTAGACTTTATATAGATTTTTTTGTGAAATCATATTGAGATTTTTTATCACACCCTAATGTTTTTTTAGGTGTTTCTAGATGTTTTTTTTAAATTACTTAGGTAATTATAAATGCATTATGTTGTTCTTCATCCTCTCTTGGTGGTCGTCACCTTCATAGTGGGTCAAATTAGTGGTGATTGATGGTTACAACGAGACTCACTTTTGTTTTGTCATTTTTTATCTTGGGGTTTAACCTTTTGTCATGATTTTTATGCATCATGGATATGTTGACGTACTCTACGTTATACTCTATTTTTTATCTCTTTTCAGTTATTCATGAAACATTTTTTCTTATCTATTTGTTCAACTACTTTTTTGTAGACATTCTCAGGCGTCATTTTATTTTGACATGGGTTGGTTCATTACAGCCAAAATTATTTACCAGCATCTTAATGATCAATAAAGGTAAATGACTCCTAGGAAAATATTATGATATTGTATCACACTATAAATTGAGAAATTAATTGATATAAAAGCATATCCCCTAAAATATCTTGAGGATTTCATTAAACAATAATAGATTGGTCATGAAGGGAACATCGGATTGGTACTAGACTCTAAGAAATTTTTTATAAGGTTTTAAGGAAATAAGTCACCACTCAAAATAAGAAACTTTATTTAGGTGAGACAAATAATATCATTAGACCACTAATTAATACACACAGGAATTCAAGTCAAATTAGCTGTTATTATTATAAAAAGATGGTCCACTTAAAAATGTGTCAACCAAAGAAAAAAAAGGTACCTCAAGAAAAAAAATGATAAAAATGAGAATAATTGAATACTCTTTGTATTTTTTCTATGAATATTATGTTTTTTGTAAAGTTTTTAGACACAAATCCATGTTTTCTCATCACATAGAAAAAGAAATGTTATGAGGGAGACGTAATTTTGTGTATGTTAGGATCTGCTATGTGAAAAATATTTTCTATCTAAGTAAACATACATTCTAGAAGTATAGATTTAGGAATAATGTGTTTTGGATCCACATATAGGTAGTGAATCAGAAAAAAGTTTATATTCAAGAGTACAACAATACCAAAAGTTTGGATGTTTTGGATGAATGAAATCCAGATGTTTTAAAATTTGGTGAATTTTTTAGTAGATTGTATGTATTAAGAAGATAGTTGGAGGGCTACATGATTAAGATATTGATTAAAATAAAGAATGTAAGGTTCTAAAATTAAAAAAAAAATAGATGACTTTATAATATCTCATCAACAAATATAAGGGTGGGTTAATATTCACTGAGATGATTAAACTTATTATATGGTTGTCTATAATTTTTTATTGATTGTAAAGTCAATTTTCATTTTTCTTAGTTAGTTATATGAATTTTTTTGTACTTATAACTCAATGAAACTTTATTTTTCTTCATTTTAAGTTTAATTGTTTCCCCTCAAGTATTACTTATTCAAAATCATGTAAATTGCTAGTGTTCTATATTTTTTTGTTCATTCTCGGTTTTCTTGGTTCTATTTTGGGAGTGATTAAAGGGTATATTGTGGTGATTCATTAAATATATGGGGGTGAATACTATCTGGTTGGATATAATTATTCATGTAACTATTCATTTTAGAGCATAAAAAATCATTTATCAAATTTTAGGTTTCAAAATTTTGTAATGTATCAGGGTATTGAAACAAAAGAATTATTATAAAATGATATTGTAAAATTTAGCTTAATGAATTCCTAGTAGAAATGTTTCTTATCAATTATAATTTTCTATATTATTTTTGATTTTTTTGATTAATGAGTATAGAATTAGTATATAGAAATATGTGTCTAGAAAATTTTTACATGTCAAATTTCTAATCCTGTAGAATATAGGAAGAAGATTACTTATTCTTGAGATATCATGATTGTACTTTTTTTTGTTCAATATAGAAGTAATTTAATATGGAGAGTGGGAAATGTTTGACCTAAAGTCACTAGGTTAGATCTCGATGATGAAATACCATTATTTGGCCTTTGACATCCACGAGGTAAAGACCACAATAGAATATAAATCCATGTTGGCCAACATGTATGAGAAGGGAACAAAAATGAACAATGTTTTTATAATGTGGTGAATTTTACACATGAAGATGTAAGAAGAAAGTTTAGTCAATGATATTTTCAATTACATTAAAATGTTTAAACATTAGTTAGATTCCATTGGAGTGAAGTTGTTTTGGTAAATGTGGTATTTGGCCCATCTATCATCCCTTTTGGAATCAATGGTTTTAAAGGTTACCATAATCATAAGAACAGGTGGTAAAAATTATATAGTGTTCTAGGTGATCCTGGATCTAATTTTCAATAAATAGATCCTCAAGAAGGACATATCAGGAGCTAAAGGAAATTGATTTAGTGTGAAAGGTGGGTGCATTATGATTAGAGGAAATCCAGTGTCATGAGAAGGGTGAGAATATAATTTAAAGAATCAATGGGAAGTTGATTGGCCCAGTTGTTTCTATATAATGTCACTATGTAAAGAAAGAACAATTATTGAAGTAATTTTACGAGATAATATTAAATTATTGAAAATACGCTTTGATTTCATCACCATTATTCATATCTAAGTAAGATAGAATTTTTATTTGAAGTGTCACATAATCACTTGAGTCCTTGATCCTAAACTTAGGGGAATCATTTCACTTAATGTTGGAGAAAGAGTCTTTATATTGTTTTATATTTGTATACTTTTAAAAGGTTCACTTTTAGATATAAAAGTGCTTGAGATTTTTATATTTTGATATTTTAATTTGTGAATGAAGAATGAATGAATTAAAAAATTAAATGGAGTTCCTAACTTACTTAGATTAGGGAAGAACTAAATATTGGTTGGTCAGTAGGATGATGTGGGATTTTATACAATATATTTTGAATGGTGTGTTGAATATTACACAATGATCAATGGTTGTGTCCAATGGTGTTAAGGATGGAAATTTATACCTGAATAAAATTTTAAAAGGTGTAGTGCATGTTGAAGAAACAACTTTCAGAACTGATAAGTTATGATATTTTTATATAATACAAATTAATGAGAAAGGTATAAGGATATTGGCTATAAGATGAATAATGAAGTAGGATAATATAGAGTACAAACATGTGAAGAGTGTTTCCTTAGGAAAAAATACAAGGTTTCAATTTTCATTATTGGATAAGGAACTAAAGAATTAGAATATCAAGTTAGTTCATATGGAATTATGGTAGGACATTGTTGGTTTAATCTCATGAACGGTCTTCATACTATATTACCTTCATCGATGGAGATCCATGGTGGTGAATAAGTCTATAATGAAGTTTAAATTATTATGGTCTGAAAAGATAAGATAGTGTTGAAATAAGTAGTTTCAAAATATTTCTTTTGGATGAAAGGTATCTTAATATATAATATTATACCTTGGGTACATAATAAAAAAGTGTGGTAGAATCTATGAATAAGAATTATAAGGATATTTCCAATAATATTATTTTACTGTCTGGTTTCCCAAAGGAATTTTGGGTGAAATTTTTTAATTGTATTGTGTATCTCATGAATTAGAGGCCTTATGATCTAATGGGGTAGGCACTTCTATAGGAACTTTGGATAAAAATTATAGTTTATGTTTATCAATTTATAGTTTTTATAAGTATCATGTTTGTCCATGTTGATGTCAAATGATGGGATAGGATGGAATTTATGTCCCAAATATGTTTCTTTATTATGTATTGCAATGAAATTATTTAATTACAATTTATGGAAATAATTAGTGAAAGTTTATTAGAATTTATAATGTCCTACTGAATGATAAGATCATTTAGATTTATCAGAACATGATGGGAGGTGATTATGTTATAATATAACCAACATATCATGTATAAGTTCATCTAAAGGGATTCAGAGTGGTTCTAGACTGTTTATCGATAATATTAGTTCATAAGAAAAAAAGCAAAAAATATAATGGAATACATTGACTAGGTTCTATATTTACCAAGGCATGATATACTAGAATGATCTAGGATTCCTGAATCATATAGATATATTCAGAAACCCATAGTGTGGTAGAAGAAATACCTCTTATGCGGTGGAATTCTACTAGGCTCTGGTAACTTGTTTATAGGTATGAATCCATATTACACTTTATGTTTCTTATATATGGTATATGAACCTAAATCATAGATGAGGTGAGAATTATAAGTGACTCATAGAAGTGGAAGATAGAAATGAAGGAGGATACATAATCCTTGAAAGGTACCGGAACATGGGGGAAAATGAAATTACTACTAGATGAAAGAAAGATGTGTAATAAGTGGGTCTAAAAATTAAAATAAAAATATAGATTTTAGGAAATGATACAATGTGAGTATACTTGTGAATGGATTTTAATAATCATAAGGATTAGATTTTAGAGAGATCATTTCTTTGACTATGAAACATTATAGAATCTTAATGGTGCTCAACCGATTTTCTTTAGAAGGTTTATATTTTGATATGTTTTATTTGAAAACATTATTCTATCATGGTGATTTGGAGTAATATATCTATATGGTTTTAAATTAAGGTTTCAATAAAAATTCAATGTTAGGATTATTATATTGGATAAAAAGGAGTTTTTATGGAATATAGGAGGCACAAAGACAATATAACTCAATGTTTTATTCCCTTAAGTAAGAATGATATTTCAACCAGTAAAATACATATAATTACTAATAAAAGAAGGTTTTTAATGATGGTATTTTCATTATTTTTATTATCTATAGGATTTATATTTTCTAATTTATATTATTAAATGAACTTTTGGAATAGTTTATGAATGATTTATTGTAAGTTTCAAGATAAAGGATCACAATACTATAAAATGGATATTGGGGATGATGATAAAAAGGGACATGGAGACTAGAAATTCATTTCACCCTCAGCCAAAGTATATCTAAAATGGAATTAAATTATTCAAAATAAGAAAGTGTAGAAATCGTGTAACCCCCAAGATGGACACTTTAAGATATCCTAGGATAAGGTAACATGAATTAAATAAGATAATATATACATTGAATGAGTCCCATAATCATAAATGATAAAGTCATTATGTATTCTATTGTTTTAACAAGTCTTAACATCATGTTTGTATGTGGATTAGTTAGTATATTCGTGGTGAACCCATGTAAGGAACACTGGGAAGTGGTGAATTTTTTTCTCTAATATTTTAAAGGTTTATAAACATGCATCTTCATTTAAAAATAGGTGATTCATCATAGTTATTTTTTAATGAAAAGTATAGTGGATACATACTCACAAAAGAGAATCATGGGATTTGTGTTTACTTTCATACTCACATCTCTGAGTAGGGTGTCCTAACAAAAACCAATAGTTACACTGTCAACCATGAAAACTGAGGATGTTGAAATAATGGTATAAATGGTAGGTATAATTTTATTAAAGTGTATTCCAATTGAACTTAGAGGAATTAAATAAAACAAAACATTATTCTGTGAAATTCAAAGTGAAATTCTACTAGATGTTAATATTATGTTTTACTTAATGAAAAAAATCATTTATCTAAAGTATAATTTCATCAAGAATGTTATAGATGAATAGTGTATAGAGATATAGAAGGTTAGTAGGAGTCATAATATTGAATACATACTGAATGAGTAATTTTTCGAGAAATTATGAGGCGGTTTTGTGTCTTAGTGGGACTTGGATGAATGGTGGTAGAAATAAAATGAAAAATAAATTGAAGAAATAAAATAATGGGTGTTTAAAATTGGCCTAGGGGGCTTTATGGATTCCTTGAAAAGGAGTTCCCAAGTAGGTGGTTGTTTGGAATCATTTTGTGAAAACTATTTTCTAGAAAATTAATCAAATCCTTTAAAAGGGTGGAATTTTTAATCAAATCTAAAAAACTATATAGAGGAATAATAGAAGTGCCAAATTCTATATTTTATAGTAAAAACTTTTATAACTATATAATGGTCGAAGAATAAGATATGGGTGTGGAACTGATCATTAAAAGTTGTGGGTGAAGTTCATATATTCAATTGGAAACTAGAGGCGACCTTAATCAATAGATTCACATACATAAATATCATTAGATTGTGATACTAACAGAACTAGGTGGATATTGTTGAAATAATCTATATATATATGGGTTTTTTTACATGAACTAATAAGGATTATTCTTTTTGGTTGGTATTCTCTACATTTGATAGACAATAAAGTTATTTTACATTTCTCTTGGTTAGTGTTCTCAATATTTGAAAACTTTAATTTCATTGAGAATTTATCATTCTCTAATATTAAAGTTATAATATTTTAGGAGTAAGAATTATTATAAACCATGTAAATTCTTAGGGTTCTATTTTTAGTGTTTAATTTTGTTTTCCTTGGATCCATTTTGGGAGTGAGTTGAAACTCTATAGTGGAAATTCAGTGTGTGGATGGGGGAAAACTTTTCATCTTGGATACACTCAGTCATGTAACTATTCATTTAAAACCTTCAAAAACCATATTCTATATTTAAGGATCTAGAGGATTGTTCTATATCTTGGGGTGGTGGAAAAATAGAGTAAATTAGTAGTTCAAGGAGATATGAAGAAATATATAAATGGGAAAATAGTTTTTTAGTTTTACATGATCAGTAAGATTCATAAATATAAGGAATTTTTATAATTATAAACCATAAATAAATGTAAATAAATGTGTTTAAATCAGAAATAAGAGGGGTGGAATGGATTTATCTAGTAATATATCTTCAAATAGAATAATTAATATTGAATTTTATATTATTCATAGAGGATGTACTTTACATATGATGGGAATAATATCTTGAAGTACATCACATATGAAAAGAAGGATTCATAAGATTTGTAAAAGATGAATTCATGGAGATAGTTATCTCAAGAAAAGATAAAATTAAAGATAAGTATATGAGTAATGTGGATTTTCGGGTAATTAATGGTCTTCATCCCAACCTATTAAACATTATATAATTAGGTTACTTGGGACATTCAATACACGTTTCCATGAATATTTTTACTACAAAATGTAAGTATGGAGTAATAAAAATATAAGGTAAGTTGATGTAATTAATTCTCCCCATTGTAATAGAAAAAATACATTCTATTTCTTACCAAGTAAGATGAGATTAAACTCAAACCTAAATTTCATTACCACTTGAGAAAAAAATACTTATAATGATTGGTGAAACACTAAAGTAAACTGAATTTTAGTAGTCTTACACACAATCATACTCATACAAGTAAGATTTTTCCTGAGGTAAATATCATTTATAATGTATATAACTCAAAATATAAGTAGACATCAAGGTTGATTGAATTTGATTATTTTGGATGTTTATGGGTCAATTAGAATAAAATGAACTGATCAAAGAAGGTACTATGTACTCTTTATCAATGACTAATTTATGTTTCCATGGTTAATGGTGATCACTCACAAATTTGAGGTGTTCAATTTCATATCATGGTATTAAAGGATAACTGAGAATATTATTTAAAACAAAATTATAAACCCATAGTGGTACTAAGTTCGCTAATATTCAAAAGGTGTATTTCTCCAAGAAAAATGGGATAAGATACCAAGTTTCATTAATAGGGGTTACATAATAGAATGCATTAATTAAGAGGGGAACTGGATAATCAATAATATAGATTGAGTGATTCTCATTAAAAGGGCCCTAAAAGATAATTTTAAGAAGTAAGTAGTTTTGAAATCTTTCAATATTAAAAATCGATCCTTCTTATATTCGAGTTTCTATAATACTACATATGAGGTGTGTCATGGGTTGAAACCAATTACGAGATATTTATAAATCACTTGACGTAACTTTTTTCTCTAAATAAATATAATATCCATCACATGTTAAAAAATTGAAGATATGAATGAATTATTCCTTATATATTCTCCAAAGATAAAATCCTATAAATGTTAAAAGATATTTCTTGGAGAATTATTGTAATTCATGAAATAACTATATTTAAATACAAGAATAATTACTAGAAAAAAATTATTGAAATTAAGAAATAAATATATAATAAAGTTGTTGGTTCAGTGGAATCATTGGATATTTATGGTGATTAAAACATTATATCTAATGATGATGCTGTCAAATATAGATTTTAAATGACAAGGAAGTAAAGTATTGATGTTTATATTGATGAAGATAACATTGTTATTGAGAAAATCGATATATTACAAACTTTAAGGATAAATTCTATATATAAAATAATACTTTTATCTCAAAAAGAGCCTATAAATTTTCATGAATATATAAAATATACAATTTTCATAATGGTAATGGATGAGGGTATGGATTATATTGAGAAAATTAGATGTGAAAGATTATTTAAAGTATATAAAATCATAATTTTATTGAAACCATATGTGTTTTCAAAAAAAAAAGAAAATAAAGCAGGAAAAGTGATTCAAAAATAATCATGATTTGTGTGAAACAACTATTATCCACCTAAATTTATATCCATTATTAAATGGTTTCTACCACGGAAGGTTGCAAACTATTTGGTTATTTTGTCCAATATGATTCAAATAAAATTCATGGTGTTCCTAATAGATGTAAAATTAGTTTTTTTAACATAGTTCTTGAACAAGTAGTATAAATTCAATTGATAGATTGATTTATTATACATTAAGATAATAACAAGGTGTTTCATCTGAGGAAGTTACTATATGGCTTGATCTAAACACCATATGTGTGGTATTCAAATCTTGATTTGTTTTAGAAAATCATTGATTATCGTGTGAAGTTTTTCAAAGTATCCATTTCAATTAGTAGTGTGATCAAAGTAAAATGATCTATATTTATGATAATTAAATAATATTTGGTGGTTTTATTGAGGTTTAATGTAGTTAATTCATTTAATTCATGAATATGGAGTTTGAAATGTCCATTTTTATAGGTTATTCTATTGAGTATAAGTTATAAGAACGATCATGGTAATTTTATTTAACAGTTTTAATAAGTAAAGAATGTGGTAAAAATATTTCTCATAAAGGAAAGAATAGTTCTGAAAAAACTAGTCACTAAAAAGATGTAATTTTCAAAGCAAGATGATGGAAGGAATGTTGACATTTTAGATTATTTTCCAAACATTGGAATCCAACTACACATAAAAATAACATGACAAGACATTGTGTTTTCTATATATCAAGTAACATGTTGTAAACATACTACAAAATTAATATGCATCCTAATAGTTAAATAGATATATTTCTATATCAAGTGAATATAGGATTTTATATTATTCAACATGAGAACAAATAAGTATGAATTATAAAGATATACATATTCTAATTGGTATAGTTTACTATATGATATGAAGATATCTATCATATTTCTATTCTATCTTAGTTATTTATATATTACTTGGTTGATAAAGAAAACATATTATATATAATTTATTATAGTAGAAGGTAAGTATATATCCACTATAAAAGCTTGTACCCAACACATAACCATAAGATAACATCACAATGATATTTTAATTGAGGTATATTCTCCTATCATAATTAAATTTTATAACACAAGTGATACCATTAATTATTAAAATCTAGTATTTCATTTGATAATGAAGAAAATTATGATCGAGTATCTCTTTCCCAAGGAAAATTTAGACCAGTGTATGTTGAAAAAGAAATATAAGTTAACAAAAAAAGTGTTTCTCCTATCATGACATATGCACTATCCAATGAGAGTTTTGAGGTGCATCATTTAACTCTTGGAGTTTAGTCAAAACCATACACTTAATGGTTCAGAGATAAAACCGCACTCCTCTAATGGTTTTAAATCATGAAAAAATTGAAAATAGTTTAAAAGGGTTTTCTCATTACATGGTTACTTTTATTATGTGGTAGACACACTAAAATTTTTAAAAAGTGGTGTTAATAATCTGTTTTTTTATGAAATGGTATATTTATATAAAGTTGTTATTCATTGAATTATTAACTCCCTATAACATCCTTGAACAAGTTCTATTTGGTTTCATTTTCAAAGGGGGTAGATACTCAAGTGGTAACTCACAAAGGGGGAGAGAATTATTTGTTTATGGAAAGATTTCTCAATAAGTAGTGATGTATTAGGGGAAAGTATATAACTGTTTTATCAATGGGGAAAGAATGTATATAATTTTAAATGAATTATTGTTCCTAGAAAAATTTTAAATGAGCATGAGGTAATTCAATAGTTTTATGAAAAAAATTCATCTATCACTCATTTATCATAACAAACAAGGATCGTGTAAGCTTAGAGTTGTTGATTTATGATCTATTTAATACACTATGAAGTATATTCTTTAATTTTAGTGATTTATACAAATGGATGTTGATATGGTATATGATATTTTTTATGAATTGGTTGTCAACAAAACCAATGGGGTATTGATATAAAAAAAATTAGGATTTTTGTGTTGTGAATCATAAAAAAGGTAGTTGGAAATAATTGAAAAATAATTTAATTTTAATTGGGAATTCATTTTTTAGAGTTTCATAAATTTTCCAGGATCTTAACAGGTTCTTTCTTGAAGAATAAAAATCATCTTGTAGTATATTTTTTCTTACCAAATGATTTATTTTTTGAGTTTATAATATTAATTAAGGAAAAGATAATAAATAAATGTGTTATTTTAGATAGTATGGGTTTAATGTGATAGATTAATGTTATTTCATGGTTTTATATATACCTTCTTATATTTTTTTTAACATTACACCATTGGTTATTATGTGAAAAAAATTTCTTACTTAGAAAAGTAATCTTTACTAAGTAATGATAATTGTTATGTCATGATTTTGACATGTAAGGTAGATGTTTCAATAATTTATGGAGATCTATGAATAATGGTTTATATCCTACAACGTAAGGTCAAGGATGATTTATCAATTATGTTTTTCCTCAAGAATTTAGTTTTGGGAAATTTATTACAAGGTACAATTTTTTGTTAGAACTTATGGTCATACTCTATAAAGGAGAAATAATTATATCCTAATGATCATTACACAATAATTTATTTTATAGATATAAGTTTTATATTTAAAAATAGTATTGATTCAAGGATATGATATTTGATTAGGTCGGAATCTTAAAAGATTCAAATATTCAAAAAAATTAAATTGAAATAGATTTTTTTGATTTAACTTGAATCTATAAATTTTATGGAATTCCAGTTCCATTAATTTTATAATTTTCTGGAAGGGATAAAGAGATATGAAATTACCCTATAATATGGAGTTGACTACCTAATAAAGATTTAGGATTTCCTTTAGGATTAGTTAAATATATGAATAACATTAAGTGATTTTATCAATTTATCATATATCATAGAGAGTAGAAAAAAGATAAGGAGATGGATGTAAGAAGAGAGTGACAGTAGGAAAAATAGAGATATTTTTTCATAGTGTAAGAGATCATATGAATCATGAAGAATTATATAAAATAAGTAAAAAGAATGAGATCATTGACATAATGAATATCGAGATTATCACTACACCAATGGATATGTAATTTTTATTATTTTGATTCATAAAAAGATTAGTGTGTTCACTTGTTTTGAAAGGGAATTATTCTTGTGATAGATAGATTTGAGATTTCAATGTGTGAATGGTAGTAAAATATGAGGGATGGTGAGGTTTTCCTACACTTTTATAATTAGTATAGTTTTAAATATTATTAAATTGGTACATAATTTTTATATGATTATTAGACATATCCCAGTATAGGTGAAACATGTATTTGTTTTTTCTGCTATCATTCTCCACAAAAAAGAGAGATGTGTTACCACAAAATATAGGAAAATATTTTTAGGGGATTGAATTTTAAATTTTCATGCCAAAATTCACCCTCAGCCATCGGGTATCATACCTATGTGGGACCAATATAGGTCTTAAAAAGTAACAGATAGAATATCATTTATATCATCATAAAAATAACCAGTATCAACCAGCTTTCATCATACTGAACAAAATTTCCCTATAATAGTTCTTGATCATTATCAAAATATGATGACTTTTATCTTCAATTACATTATTTTATAGAAATCCATAATCATCATCTAAAATATTCTTTCTAGAAGATCTTGTAACAAATTCATTCTCTACATAAGAATAGTCAATAAATGACTTAGTTTTACATTCATTATTCAAGTGAGAAATAAAAATATTGTTAATGTATTCACATTGGGTATTCTAAATTTTCTTATCTTGTTTCTCTACCTTTTATTTATATTCTCCATCATTAGAAAGTAATAAATCACCTTTGTGTGAATATTAATATTTGATATATGATATTTTATTAAAATAATTAAAAAATAATAAATATGATGACTAAATAACACCTTTAGAGGATTTTTTATATTCACTATACTTGTTTTAAATACCTATATAATAGTTTTTTTGTTGACTTAATTCACTTCCATGAATTATAAAAAAACCCATACTAAAAAAAGTTAGGGACAATCATGATTCCATCTAAAATATTTATTAATATCCTTTTCGATAAATTCAATTAAAGTGAGGTCAAAAATAAGGATGTGATAAAGATTTTATACCTAAATATTATATATTTTTAGTATCAAAGGAATCCAGACCACCAAAATCAACCTTAATGAATTTTCCTAATTTTAAGGCATTTTATTCTTCCAATTTAAAATAAATCTTAAAATTCTGTTTTGATTTTATTCTACTCACTACAACCACCAAGACCAACTTTTTTAATTTCCTTATGATAGTAAACTGAAGTGAACAAATTATGAGACATCATACTATACTCCTATATATGTTTTTTCTCTTAGACTTCCTTTAATTCCATAATAATTAGTAATTGAATGACATTATATCTTTTTAGAGGATAAATATAAGAATAATTTTTAAAAAATTATTTATTATTTAACTCTAAAATATTTTCCATCTCCAAACCATGAAAAAACTAAAATAGGTATAAATAAATAAACCTTAACACATATATAATCATAAAGGATTGATTTACTTATAATTTAATTTTCATATATGAAGAAGAAATTTTCAATTTCACAATAGTTAATTAATAACTTATTTATGAAATTGAACCTAAATGTTCCATAATCTTACCTATAAAGTAGAAAATGAAAAACACCTACCTTTATTGATAAATAAAACCCATTTAAATATAAGTAATATACTTGTTTTAATGAATATTTATGATCTTTAAAATACTCGAGCTATATTTATCTTAGTGTGAAAATGGTGTAGTTATTTTTTAGGGATTTAGTAGTGAAAAAAAGCCATTATATTTTATCCCCCATTTTGACTTGATGTGATTTTAAAAAGAATCATTAAATTTTTGATGTTTTTAGGTACCTAAAGTGCATTGATTTTTTATAAATTATTCCAAAAACACAAAATGATTTAGCTCAACAACTCGTATATCATCATCATGGTGAGGATCCTAATGAAAAATATTAGTACCATGAATAAATGAGAGATATAAAACTATAGTGAAGGGTAAAAATGAATTTGATTTAAAAATCCCTTCATAAGGTATGAAAAGGATATCCCTAGTTCTTATAAAGATGAAAAAATAATTATATCATAATGGTAAGGATGAGGGGTTAAAAAAACCAACCATAATCTAAGGGGTCATCAGTAAGAATCTAGTTCTTATAGGGGTGATATCCCATCTTCACATATTATATTATCACTAGTTGTATCACCATCTTGTTCGCAAAATAAATATAATGTTTTAAATCATTCTAATAAAAAAATATGACTTTTGTACCATGATAACATTATATTAAAAAATTTAAATTCTATAAAAAATTGATTATTGATTCATCTAATAGTAAAATCAAACATCTAAAAAAGGAATGTTAATTCAAACATTTGAAATAGTTAAATTGATATTAATATAAAAAAATAATTAGTCATTAATTATCTATTTAATTTTTATTAGGATATCATTCTCAATATATAATGGTTAATTACATAATTAAAAAATCATGGTTTTTAATATAAATTAATGCTCAAATTTTATAGATTTTATTTTTGGATCATCAATAAAAACCCTTTTCAAGAAATGAAATAATAAATTAAAATTTTATGAAACATCATATGTTGAAAGTTGATAATTTAAATACTATAAAAATAATTAAATTTATTTGATTATTTAATTATAGATTTATGGAATTTTATTCAAAATATTTAATATCAATGTATTAGTGTACATTTTATTGATAGTTATTATAAGTTAAACAAAAAATAATTTCATTTAAATTATTTTAATTTTATTTCATTAGGAGTATCATTGGGAGATCATATCTCTATATCAGAATTATTAAATAAATACCAATCACTTTTTCATTGTGACCCCCACAAATGATTGTTGTGTATCAACCAAATTTCTTAAGAAAATAAACCAATAGAAAAAACTAATTGTAAAAGAAAATTTTTGATGAATCCATAACATTATACAACAAATCATATAAAATTATGTTCACATTTAAAAGATAATCAGAATCATCATTATAATTCTTCAAATAATTCCCAATGGGGTGAGTTCCAACCAAATATTTATCTAAATAAAATTATTAGAAAATACCATGGATAGAAAACTTCCATGAATTACCCTTATTTTGAGAATCTTCTAATGAAGTCCTTTGCTCGGTAGATGAAAACAGAGTGAATCTCCTGTAGAAAAATATCATAATAAATAAATTTAATTTTAAAATATTGTAGGAAATGACACATCTCAAACCAGTGTAAAGTAATCCTCTTGACCAAAACATCTCCTCCCATTAGAACACTTTTCAAGAAATCCTTCCATCACTAAAGAGAAAGTGAATACCCATCAGTAATTCAAGGGGAAAAGCCTCTATAAGTAGAGTGGTTCCCAAGAAAGTCTCATATAGTACCCTTTTGGCCACAACCCTAGACCTATATAACTTTCAAAATCACTAGACCTATAAAAATATATTATGAATATTATGGATCTCGTTTTTATAATGGATTTTCTTATCATCGGGTTCCAAAAATTAGTTGGTTTTTATTTTTTGAATAGGGACTCTACTTTGTAGACATTCCCTTCTAACCTTCGGTATAATAGAGAATTGGTGTGAGTAGAAAGAGGAAAAGGGTACCCACCCAGAGTGTCCTAAAATAAAGATGAATATTGTCAAAAGGGTGTTGACTATAGGATTTTTTCCACTAGAGAAGTTATATTATGCTAAAGATAATGATAGTTATAAACCCTCAAGAAATGTACCAAGAAGAATTGAACATCCATTTATATTATTTTAATCAGAATAAATCATATCAAAATGAGAAAATATAAGTGAAAAATTAAGCATTGGTGATTAAAGATATAAAAAAATAATAGAAAGAAATTAGTAAAGAAAAAAGTTGATTCAATGTGCTTTAGATCAATTTTTTCCAATATAATTGGAATGAAAACCAACCTTTCTAAACTTTATTGATGATTAAACAATGATTTAAAAAAATAGTGAATTCAATGAAGAAATAAAGATATGATAAGATAGAAACACATATGCATGAAAGAACCAAAACAAGATTAGGGATAATTAGATACTTGTATAATTTACCATTCAATTTTTTATTGCATAATATTATTGAATAAATTCTTGAAAATTCGTCAATATCCAAAAAAAAATTTATTAAACAAATGAGTAAGAAGAACATCACATGTACAATAAAAGGGTCACCACTGGAATCAATATTCATGATTGATTATGTACTCAAAAAGTGAGGCTATAGAAAAAAACCCTTAAGTGAATGGAAAACCATTACCTGATTAAATAACTCTCCATCTCATGTTACCACTTTTCATAAAATGATAATGGAGTAAAAAGAATAATTCAATCCTTTCATAACCCAGCTAATGATGTAAATGATTTAATCATAGTCAAAAAAGAAGTGGTGTAACAACCATGGGAAATGGGTAATGGGTGGATGGATACAATAAACTCTCATGAAACCCCCCACATCTAATAATAGCCACAATGGGAGATGTTGCAACAAAAAATGTGGAATAGGGGAAAGATAAATCTTCATAAAATTAAATCAAACATGTGTAATAATAAAATTTATAATTGACCACTATATAATAATAACATAATGGCTATATAAGAATTAGATGGTCCATGTAATAGTAAAACATCAAATGGATCTCTATGTAAAAATTGGTAACCATATGAATGTGCATAAAAAACAAAAAATAAATCATAGTAGATAAATCATACATAAACACATGTAAAAAGACAGAAACAAATAAGTTTTTTGTTTCATTTGAAAATATTATTTAATATTAAAAAATAATGAATCGATACAATTTAAATATTTATAAAATTTATCTTTCATTGAATATAATATTATAGACGTGTAACTAGATATAAAACCTCTAATCAATTTCTAAATTTAGATAATTTTACACACTTTGTCAAACTGTTAAAATAATTTTCAATAGTGTGTATATTATTAATACAAATCATTCCACATAAAATAATGTATCTAATTAAATGAAACCTAATGTCTGTGTCTTTATACCAAACATGGATTGTTTAATTTTGGGATAACTGTAAATAATATTGCGAATCGTAGAAAATAAAAATATAAAAATTACATAAACCAAGTTTAGAAGAAAAAAATTGAGCCACATAAATTCTGTAACTACATCTATCAATGAAATGTATTTGGTTTCAATTTTTTAAAAAACCATGACTGATTACATTTTTTATTTCTATAGTATGGGCCCCCCACAAGTAGTGAAAACATGAACAACTAATTATTTTCTAGTGTTAATATTTCCATCATTATAAAAGCTAGTATATTTATTCACATTGGAATAAACAATTCTAATCATAATCTTAATGTAAGTATAAGGAGGATGAGATGAGATAAAAATAATTTTAAATTCCAATAAAGTAGAGAACAATGATGATTTAAATAGCTAAATATTTATCTTTCATTTAGATAAATAAAATAACCATACAGAAAAAAATAGCCTATGTTTTATATCCCTTACTATTTCCATGATAAAAATATGTTTGTAACACTCTAGATATTTTAATTTAATTACTATCTTCAATTTTATTTTTATAGTGGCGATAAATTTCACCTCACTAAAAATAATCAATATATAATAAACCAAAATTAGTAGGTAGAGTATGAATTTTAAAACATATATGAAGTAAAAATAATGAATCAAACTTCCTTATAATGAATTTATTTTATATCATGAATGAATTAAATTTATTATACCTTTTTCCATAGGCAATTGTTAAACTATATAATGTATTTTTTAGTAAATGTAACTGGTTTGATTTCAAATCATGAGAAAAATCCATCAAGAGGATTCATGTATAATTTTCCATCATGATCACAGTGAATGAAATAATTATTAATATCTAGTTGTTAAACATGAAGATCAACCTAATGAAAAAATACCATAGAGATGAAAAAGAATAATTTTAACCCTAATAGAGAAAATTCTAGAATGATAAATCTATTCTATTTGAAGAAATCTATTAGACATAAGTCCAAACTTAAATTTAATATTTATCTCTCTTGTGGTATCCTATTTCCATTGAATGATCCATTTATAACCAATTACCTTTGAAGTAGGTGTCTTATAAATAATCGATCGAATATGGTTTTTCTTCAGGGATTTCATATCATTATTCATGGAATCAATCTAATATTTGGAATCACTATCATTAATAGTTATTTTGTAGGTTTAGTGATCCTTAATTCCATGATCTTGGGAAATTTGAAAAGTGAAATGAAGTTATATTTTCATAGTCAAATCAAGATGAATTTCTAATGACTCTCCTAACTCAATCACATCTAAGTTACTAATCATTTGTGGTAGTGGAAGGTTTATTGGTCTATCTACTAAATTAAAGTCATATTGACCATTTCTTTTTGGTTCAAGTGGGGTAGTATCAATGTGAAACTTAGTTACAACTGGTATATCAATCTTAACATCCCATGTTTGGGGTGTTTCATCGATGTTATCACTATAAATCTTCAACTTATGGTAAGTTGATTCATGAAACAAAAAATCTTAAAAAATAATGAATTTCTACATGAAAATTTCTTTATCCCATTATAAATTCTCTTTTACCCCTTAAGGATAGAATATGAAGATGATATTGAAATATCTACATTTATCTTATTAGTTTTAGAATTTTATTTGGTTATGTACCTAAAAAATCTTGAATTCAAAAAAGAAAGAGGTATATTATTCAATAATTATTTTAGTGTCTTATAGTAATTAGTATTAGATGGAACTATTTGATGAGATACACTAACTTAGTTTTAACTAGGTCTAAAAAGTATTTAGATATGAAAGAGCTTGTCTATATGCTTTATCCTCTGATAGGATTAGTGTGATTCAAATGAACTTCCAACCTATTTTGTTGTGGATTGTTGTTGTAGTCTGCTGGCTCAAAATTACCTTAGGAAAAAAGAATTAGGAAAAGTTAGTTGACAAGTACTCTAATCCATTATTGGTTCCCATAGAATTAATCTTCCTATAAAACTACTCTTCAATAGAGTATTTCCATGTTTCAATCACCTCAACTTAATTATACATATTCTATATAATATAAATCCATACATTGTAGGAAAATTCATCAACAAATATGACAAAATATGATTTTTTAAAATTGGAGATATTCCAAGAAGGGCCCCACAAATCATAGTGTACATTATACAATGGGGGTCTATCCTGTTGATATATGGAATTTGAACCTTTTAAAATTTCATAGAATTAAATATTCATTTAAATTGAGTTTACTTGCTGTAGCCTGAATTAGAATCTCCTATTTTCACAATTCCTCAAGGCCCATGGAACTTATGTGTTGTGAACTCCAATGAAATTTTATGCTGTTTTTGCTGTTATTGATATAGGTACTTCCAAAAAATATCGAAGCATTCATTCCAAACCAAACATAAATCTCATTATCTAAAGATATTATAAAGATATTTTGAGATCCCTTTTAAATTAAAAGATAAATATAATCATATTTAAAGGTTAAAACATTATTTTCTAGAACCCCTATTGAAATGTGGTTTATATCCATGTAATGGTCCCACCATAAATTGTAAAATATTTTAATAAGGTGATCGACTAGATTTAAAAAAACATAGCTTCTACCTATGAACCTTTATTTCTTATTATTTCCATGATTGATGACACCTTTAACTCCCTCAGCAAATTAAAAAAAAGGATAATGAATTAGGTAAAATATAAAACTAAAATCTTGATATAAGGACCCATTAATGAGACACGTCATGTTTAAACATAGTAAGTAACTAAAAACATTCATAGTTTTCTTCAGAAAAATAGATAATAATCAGCAAATTCTTTATAATTCTCATTGTATTTTCACATGGTCCACTTATGTCAAACATGTCCTAAATTATCATTTTGGTAACATGTAACATCTATGGTTTTAGGTGAAGAACTTTCATTCTTAGGTTGATTATTATTATTTTCAAAATTCATATTATTTAAATTTTTTTTACTTCTAGATTCAGATCTACCATTAACATTGATACCCTATACCTACCCCTTAATTTTAGGAATTTTCTAAAATTATTTGAAATGTAATGCATACATAACCTTTTATAAAGTGAGATAATATTTTAAATAAATCATATTATATTCAATAGTATTGTAAAAACAATCTTGGGAAATATTAAAATCATGGATTAGTCTTCATAATTAACTATATCATTAGTGTTTTATAAGTCAAGCATAATATTGTAAAATTATTCAAGATGAACTTTAGTAATGTACCAAAATGTATTTAAAATGGAAATAGTCTATTATTTTTATATATAAATATAATAATATATGTATTCATTGAATGTTTCTCTATTTCATACAAAATATCAGTATCATATGTTTCATATGTAGCCTCTCATGGAACTTTATCACCCAAATAAAATAAATTAGAGTAATTTTATTTTTTGTAGCACATCAGTAGACACATAGACATGAGTGGTTTTATCCCATCCATCAAAGGAATTATTTATAATTGGTTTCATAGGTATATAAAGCACATCTAACAATTCTTATATTCCAAGAGTACAAAAATCCTTATTCAATAATGGTTAAAAGAATTTTCTTTATCGAACTAGTCAATTTTAAACTTAAAACATTCCATTTAAATATCTAGAAGGATTTGATGCAAATTATATTTGATAATGTTAATTTAATGCCCTCTTAAAATAACCTAAGGAGAACTGAAATTATTTTTTTAATTTTTTAATACAAAAAAATCATATCATAAAGAAAAGAATAGAATCAAAAGTGAGAATTGGGGAATCAAGAAAGTTATGAAGAAGAAAAACAATGCATCAAGTAACAAAAAATATTTAATGTATTTCATTCTGATTTATTCCAATATCCACTATAGGAAAACCTCACTATCTTATATTTAATAGTATTCGATAAAATAAGTACACAAGACAGAGAAATAATTTAATAAACCAAGATATTACAAGACAAAAAGAAAAAATCTCAAAGGAACAAAAATAGGTGAAATGAATACATACAGACCAATTGGGTTTACTCACTGATTAAATCTTACTTATGATATTTTATATATCTCTTGTAAAGGCTTAAATATCCTCTATAATAATTATAATATATTATTAAGGGTCACCTAAAAAGAATAATCCAAGGGTATTAATAAGAATCTATCTTAAGGATCATCGACATGCTCGAATAGAGATGCTACAGGTGTACTCTTTAAATGAATGATGAACTCTATCTCATAGGATAGCTATATCTCTCTCTATTATGGTATATATTTTCTAAGAATAATAATATCAAAAAGTAATAATACCATAATCTCACAACCTAACTGATGAGCATAATGGTGTAAGCACGACAGTCAAGGTGGTAAGGTAACAAACTCAGGAAAGGGGTAATAGGTTAATGAATGGGATGAAATACCCTACAACCACCAACATATAATGATATCTATAAAAGTATAAGAAAAATAATAAAATAAAATGGTTAGTATTTGGAAAAAATTAATTCATGTAATAATAAATCAAACTCCTAAAATAATAAAATGTCCAAATGTACTCTATATAAGAATAACATAATGGATATGTAAGAATTAAATAACCTATATAAGATTAAATAGTGCAAAAAACCACTACATAAGAGTAACAAGTGATCAATTAACAAAGGATTAAAATAGTTATCTATGTAATAGTAAATAAAACCTCCAGTAAGATTAATAAATATCTGTAGCCATAAAGAGCATAAGAACTCAAAATTAACTATGGTATATAAATCATATATATATTTATAAAGATATAAATATAAGTTAGTTTCATTTTTGAATCAAATAAATGATTTGATATATATATAAAAGGTTTTTTATGGTTGTATAACTTCACCTAGAAGCATTAAATCCATATTTTTGTATATAAAGACCAATGTGAATGCATTCAGCCACTTAGGGATTAGTATCTACCAAAATATCAACCAAAGTAATAGAAGAGTGAACCTCATTTATATTATATTAATGTTGAAAAAGTTTTATATGATGTTAACATAAAAAAACCTTGGGACCTTGAATATGGTAAACAAAAAAAATATGACTTCAAAATTCTAAAATTGATCTAGAGGTGGTTCACCGACACTAAACCTCATGCAGGAGATAAAAAACAGTTGGATACCCATTAAATTTTATTTCCCCCTTTGTATAAAGATATATTAGAGGAGTATTCAAGAGAAATAAAAATTGACACAATATCTAAATAAAAGTTACTATGCTTAACAAAAGAAAATTCTTCAACCAACAACATTGTATACATTGTCATTCCCAGTACAATATAATAATATTTGACAATATTTTAGATTTTATTGAGCATTCACTTTTCATAGATAAATATTTTATGTTTATTACTGTGAATATATTTTATATTTAATTTTTGAAGGAAAGTTTTCCATTTATAAGGATTTTATTGAAATTAATACAAAATATATTTGTAGTATTAAAAGATCATCTAATTATATGTGATTATATTGATGGATTTTTCCCCAATAAAATATTTATGTTATCAAAATATAATTATAATTAAATAATAAAAAGGACTCAATACATTATACTTTAAATTTATCTTTAAAAAAATAACAACCCTTATATTTATTTTCTCAATCTACAAAAATACATTGTAGCGGTGTTATTCATGTTGATAAAGTTTGGAGACAATTTCAACTGTATAGATATGAATTAAATGAATTTAAAATTTATACTTGAATGTTATAAATTATATGAATTCACATATCATTATTAGTGATTAATGATTTAATGGATTAAATGATTATTTTTATAAAATATATTTCTTATGATTATTATACTGTAATTGTTACTATAATTCTAGAACTATTCGATAAATATTTTTACCATTTACATAAAATTTTTGGAATTCAAAATAATAATTGATCTAACATATGATAACATCCATCTAAACATATTTTTGGAACTCATTTTTCATAATAAATATATGTTTTATGGTGTATATAATTTTCTCAAACAACTATTAATGAATATAAATCTATTTTTTATTTTGATTAATAGAATTCAAAATTTCTAAAAGAGAATCCAACAATATCATAAGAAGTGGTATGAAAATTTTTAACGAAGGGGGGCCAAGTACCCTTCCACAATAACACATGCCCTCCTCAACACCGACACATTCACCCTTCTCTACACCCCTACACACAACATCTTCAACACTCATGTGTGAACCCTAACAGACTATTTTTTCACATTCTTGGATACTTGGGCTCCCAAAGTGGTTATAATAGAGGTTGGGTTCCCATAGTTTTCTTATAAATAGAAGGGCCCTTGGACCACCTATTTTTACACCAGGTGACAATGGATTGAGACCCCAAGCATCAAAGTATATGAAACCCTATTTTATAAGATCACGCTTTAAAACACTCTCCTGTAAGGTATTTTGGAATCAAAACCCTATGAGAAGTAAGAAAATGCGTGTATTTGGGTTATATGATGGTTTTTTACTTAAAACCTTCATGAAAGACCAATTATCCCATCATACCTTATAGGCTAGGGTGAAGGAAACCATTCAAGAATAATGTATAAGAAAGAATATAGAATTTTGCTGACTCCCAACTTTCTTTTATTTAGTTTTATTCCCATCCCTAAAAGGCCCAATTAGGAACCTAATTCACCAAATATATCTCTATTTGGAGTTACAGCTTTCCCCCAAGAGACCATTTTAGAGTCCCGCTCTCCTAAGTCACCCACCATGGGGAATTTTCTTCCTTTCACCCTAGTTAATTTCAGGCCATCATTTGTGTCCTTCCAATAAGGTCCACCCATTAAAAATACCACTTCACCAAAGAATAACCCTTGGACTCCCAGTATACATTATCATGTTTATTTAAACATAAATTTGGATTTTATGATCGTTTATTCTTTTGATATTGTGAGTCTTGTGTCATAAAAGAATTATCCCAACTAATTTTCCTCCTTAACAATTAGTTCATTAGGTATAGTCAATTATATAATCCTTTAATAATGTGGACTCCCCATATGGAGGAAATTAGTGGATTCTCTTTGATCCATGGGTCCTTATCATATGTATTCTGATCTAGAAACTATATTTGAAGAATAAAAACATCTTCCCTTGGGAATAATAGATGGGTCAAAGATATAAATGGTCTTTTATTATAGTTTCAATCCCTCTAATCCATTATCTAGATCATTTTTTAGAGTAAACTAAAAACGAACTTTCATGTGTATGTCTCACATCAAATTAATGCTAAGATTCTTCCATATAGTAGAACACTATGGATGCCATTAAGCTACTCAAAAGAGATCCTAGTTATATACCCTAGTCTATAAGACATACTAGTTCTTCCTACATGACCTAAAAAGAAAAAACCATTAGTCCTGGATATATGACCTCAAAATGAACCATGTTTTTCTTTCATATATATCGTTAAAATGTACCATATGCCTCATTATATGTCATATAACTACATGGGTTTTCATTCCCTTCTCTAAGATCCATATGAAGACCCTTCTATAAGCCTAATACGTCCATAATAATACATTTCATCTCTTGGTATAGGGATAAATTCAAGAGATCCATTCTATACGTCTTTAAAATATAGAGTATTTTCTTATTTGTGTAAACCATGAGACAATATACATTCCTCGCGAAATATTCTTGTAAATCCATTTTTTTAATAAATCACTCCCCAGAAATTCTAACTTTTATTTTTTATTAGGAAGGATTTAAAAAATATTCTTACATTTTTAAGAGATTCTCAAACGAGGCCGAAAGTTTAGGATAATTAACCAGATATCCTCCTAATTTTAGCCTGTGTTCCCTAAACGATCACACTAACATGTAGAAAATTCATAAAATTCAAAAATAGTGAACCAATTTTAAAATACTTTACTCATGGAAATTATTGATTAACTATGAATTCTCATCTATGACACTACACTGATGGACTTCATGTTTTTTGAATCTCCATGGAATTAAAAATAGTGTCATCAATCAATGTACCATAAGTAATATGGCATCCTAACCAAGCTAGAGAAAATCAAAAAATAGTTTTAGTTTCCTTGAATCACTAGTCACTGGAACCCTAAACATATGTTAACACCACATCAGTTTCAAAGGAATGATGAACACGGTCACCCACTCAATTCTTGTAACATCAAGTATTGAATTCCATGGTATGATAATATGTCAAAAAATTTAATATTTGGACTCTAGAGATAGCTCATATGAGTTTTTAAGAAATTAATCTAAAAAAATATCACCTTATGATAGAAAATTGTAATTCATGTGACCTTCATCACTATTACACAACCAATTATTGTTTCCATCAAAAATAAAAAACCATGGTTCCTCTAAATTTTTTATTGAGGATGTACCCCAATCATCCAGAAGAGAGTCCTATCGATGAAATCCAACTGCTAAGGTTTATAATTATGATAACACTCCTACCACTACTTATGATATCCCTATGAATTATTATTGAATCTCAATAATTCCCCAGTGTCAATTTCAAATCACCAAAAATATTAATACATAAAATTTTCATAGAAGCAATTAGTATCTACATTACTTGATTACTATGTTAATAGAGATAACAACAATCATTATTGTAGTCCTCCATAGGTAAACATTACATGCATCCTAGGAATTCACCCCATTAATACCCATTGTAAAGTTTCTCCCTAAGGAAATTTGAAAATCACCCATGAAGGTCCTTCTCATGGTAATAATAAAGAACACAAAAATTTTATAAGTCCTCCCTATGGTGAATTGAAATCCAAAAACCATAGAATTCCTCCCCATGGTACAAGTTGTGGATTTCCTCACCATGAAGTGATTATTAGAAAATAATGTGGTCTTCCCCTAATTAAAACACAATTAGAAGAAACTATAGAGACTCACCCCATGATAATAATTATGAAGGACCTATCCAAAATAAAAAATAATAGATGGAATGGAGTTCCTCCCTATGATAGAGATCGTGAAAATTACCACATTGTAGTTCCTCCCTATCAAAACCATAGTGAAGGTCATTCACATATTAGAAATAAATAAATCAATAACCTTGAAGGTCCTCTACGTGATTCTAATTGTGGATTTACTCCAATAAGTATTGAAAAATAAATCTATTGAGGTTATCCCCATGGTTCTGACCATAAACTCCCTCCTCATTATAGCATATCACATCACAACGGAGGACCTCTCTATATTGATCAGGCACTCAATTGAAAATGTCCAGCGGGATCAATGTATCACTAAGAGGGGGACGAGTGAACTAGTGATATATTTTTCTTTTAAGTTTTCTTTATTTTGAAACAACCTTTTCCTACTGTTAAAGATATGTTACCTTTTTTTGAAAAAACCAATCACTCATCCATAGGAACACAAGAATTTACAGTGTTCATTGGACAACAAGAGGAGTTACGTCCTTTTTATGGTTTGGAAATAATCTAATACCACACAATCCACTAGAAAACAATCCTTTTAGGTAGAATACAATGAGTAAGATATTCCATTAAACTCATATAGAACTTTGTTAAATACAATAGTGTGTGTGATCCTTCTAGAAAAAATGATGTAATACAATTTTTGTAAAAAAAGTTATGGTGCTTCTTAATCAACATTCACAAATAATATCTTCATAAAAATTCTTCACTTTCTTACCCAGAAGTAGAAGATATCTTATTATATACATATCAATGATATACAGTCTGATTTTTAAGTACAATTCCTTAGTATAATTTTCTCAGTTTGATAAAATAACTCTGTCAGAATATGGCTGAAACAATTTTGAACCACTTCTATCGGAGTTTAGAAATCTCAGTCTTGTTTCCCAGTACTATTCTAGAAACTCTTATTATGATCTTGTCTCTTATACCTTCTTATTCTATCCAAAAAAAATCTTTAGGAAAGCATAATCTGGAAACCTCATCTCCCTAGAACTTCATAGATTCTCTCTCTTCCTCTGTGCTCACTACTTGTGTTAGGAAAGTGAAAAGTACCTCCTCTATTTATAGGAGACCTCAAAATGGTTTGGGAGGTTTTATCAAAAATCTTCCCACTCAACCAAATTTTATGAAACATAAATTCTTCTTTAATTTCATATGCATCTTGACTACTTTAACCCTTATAAACTCTTCTTGAAACTTCTCGAATCTTCACAACTTTATCTCGCTTCTTCAATTCATAATAAACATCATTCTAATTCCAATTCCAAATTTTAATTTCTTCATTATGATGATGTTAGTAGTTTCTTCATTACATTTCTCCACACCAGTTGAAAATAAAATATGTGTCAACTCATTACGATTCTCATAATGAACTACACATTCTGATTTATTCATTACGTTGGAGGCAACAGATTTTTCATTACATTACTCTTCAATTGATATAAAACATTAAAACCATTCTTAAAACTTCTTAAACCACTTATATGATCCCCTTGGAAACACTATTACAAGCTTCAAACAATTATACTTTTCTCCTTTTCCAAAATCAATGATCTTGTATCTAATGAATTTATCAGTGTTTGGTTTCTTATGACTATCAGTTTTATCTTCACTCTGATAAAACGGTGTCTCCTCCAGTCTAATGGATCTTGAACAAACGAAAAAAAATTACAACTTATCTTGTTGAAAATTTTTGACTACATTTTTTATCTTTATCAAGATGATCAGTATTTAACTTTCATCCATCAGTATCAACAAATTTAAACTTTGTTTTCCTTTTTAAGGGGTCCCAGCAACTCCCCTCCAAATCATTTTTTTCTTTTTTGATAAAAAAACTTTGAGGGTAAAGTTGGAACCTTGAAAAATAAATTATATAAAATTGGGACACTGTTAAAATTATAAACCAAAAAAACAATTTCAATATCAAAATCCAACCATGGGAACCAATGCATCAACACAGACCGCAAATCATGAAGATTCTTGGGAATCCTGCATCGAGTACGTGTCATCACTATCACTATCGAGTCTTCACACCATCCATGATGTAGCCACTATCATAATATCATCATCATCATTGTCACGTCATTTCTATCCACTCCCAATATTTCCCACGATTCCCAACCCCACTGGAGATGGATATGCAGCTACGAACCACTATCGCCAAATCTGCATTGTCTCCGACATCATGACAACACCATTTCCTTCAACACATCATTGTCTCCCACTCTTACCATAATTTCAAAATATATTGCCTAATAGTGAGATGAAACATCCATATAATAGTTCCACATTGCCCCCAAAAAACCAAACCACTGCTTTAGATGAAGAAGAATCATAGAAAAATGAGGATCAGCCCAACTGATCCCAAAGATGGAAAAGAAGACACCACAAGATACACCTCTTGGAAAGTAATCGAATGTAATAACTCATATCCCAAAACACCATAAAACCACTATGAATATCTAAATAAGAGAATAATGGTGGAATACTAGTGCAATAGTAGAGAATAGCAAGGAATTAGGCCTCGAAAGAGAGATCATTGCCATGGACACACAACACTGATAGCCGTCAGCACTTCTAGAAATGAACATCACTAGAACCAAATACACATATCGACATATCTCTAAACAAGCATAAAAAAAATTTCATTTAAAGGGGGAAACTATAAACCTTAACCACAAGAAACCTTAAACAAGCACCTGAAAAAACAAGACAAAGCCAACTCAAACCACTCTAGGACCTCATTGACCGTCAAACCACCAAACCAAAAAAACTCTATGTAACCACTATGTTAAATCTTCCCTATAGATATTCATAGGAATAATGGATAATAGTAGTGGTTTTATTGGCCTAGGGATTTGACAGATTACCTTTCCTCAAGACCACCCACCTCCATATTAAAATAATTCATCAAAAAAATATGAAACACAGAGCACTGGTGATAAAGATTCAATATAAAAGGGGGAAGGAGGGCCAGAGATGAGAGGAAAAGGAAGGAGGGGGAGGGGGTACAAAATAAGAAATTCCACCCTATTTGATTCAATGAGGGGAACCCTATGGAGAGAGGGAGAAAGAAAAAACATTTCTCAGAGGCCTGATTCCAATAACTCCCCAATGAAACAATTCTTTCTACGATTTTCTTTTGATAATAGATGTTAGTATGACTCTAATTATTGGTGGAACACTAAGTCCAATGGATCAGTTCCAACAACATCAAATTCAGAAAATTATTTTCTATTATGATTATGATACCAATGAACTATTAGAACTCATATTTCTTATAGAATATTTACTTCTTTAGACTTATCGATATGATTCAAAACAACACCTTTAATTTTCCCATTATGATTTATCTTATTAACCCTCAAACAAATATATGTCTTGTGTTATCACACTGATAGACTGAGACTGGATATCATCAGCATCAGTAACATCCTTATTTAAATTATATAAACTTGTACCGTGACCTCACTGTGACATTGAATATGTTTAAGATTTAAATAGACTCTTCTGAAATGCATTCGTATGTATTGTAACTTCCCATACTTTCTAGTATCTTATTTATTTCCAATACACAATACAATTTTCAGAAATAGTTTTTTACCTTTCCTTCTTAATTCTTGAATCACAATTTTCCCAATATTACTTTTTATTTTTGTGAATTAAAAAGTATAAAAGTATCATCATATTTATATCATATTAATTCAGAATTTGATCCTCATGATGATCAAAAGACTTCTAGGACCCAAGGTGATTCAGAAGAACAGTTTCTTTCAGAAAACATCTCCCCAATCTGATGAAATTCCTTAAATTTGAGTCTAATGGATTGAATACGATGTTCATTCTAATTGTCAACTTTTAAAATGTGAATTTATTTCATTTTCTTTTGACAAAAAAAGACAAAACTCATAAAAAAACTTATTCCATCTTCTAAAAACCGTCTCCAGACAACTTGGTCCCAACAATCTCCTCCTTTAGATTTTTTTGTCAGCTTAGATTCGTAAATCATCAATCTTTATAACCTCAATAAATGGATTACCTATCAAAAATTTATAGAATATGTGATATAACTCATTTTAGGAAACAATAATCATTGACACCAAGACCAGGTTTTCCAAAATTAGTGATCCATGAAAACTCTTTATATTTTTTTCAAATCTTTATTTACTAATTAAACATTCCTATAAAAAAAATACTTGTAACCACTCTAAAAATAGTTAGAATAGTTCATACATTTACATGAAGAGATCAAAAGTTACCCAAAACTACCCTTATTTGCATAATTCCTTAAATGGTATAGCACATAACAATGGGTAGATTTATGAAAAAATTCTCCTTTATGAAAATACTATCCAAATAATATATGAGATAGGGAAAACAAACACATAACTCAATCTTGAGGAGAAGTAGGTTAGATTCCCATGTTCAACCCTAGTTTGTGAAAAGGTACCTTTGGTAAAGGTATTATGAAAATTTCAGTAGTGTTTTCTGATGTGGGAGCATAATCCAGCTTCAATTCATTCTTCTCAACATGATATTTGAGGAAATGACATTTTATATCAATATTTTTTTAATAGGAATTTTGTACCATATTTCATGAAATTATAACGTAACTTGGATTATCACAACCCAAGATCAAGGGTAACCTCAATTTGACAAGTAAATCTTCTAACTGAGTCAACATCCACATAAGTTGGGTAGCAACTTGACAAGTAGCAACATACACATATTCAACCATCCTAAGATTTATTGAATTATATTTCATTGTATTCAAACAAACACAACTTTTTACCATATATAAAACTCCACCATATGTGGATATTCTATCATCAAATTTTTTTCCCAATAAATATTTAAATACTCAATCAATTAAATACTTTCTAAGCTTTCATACTTGATTCTAAAATTTTTTGTACCTTTGACATATCTGGACAAAAAATCCATCCAATAAGTGGGATTATTTTCGAGAACACTAGAATCTTTTATATAAGGTAACATCATAAATAATGTCAATTTTTGAGGTGTTAAAATATAACAAACCTCTAATCATCTTTCAAAACTATTTATATCAACTTCTTTAACTTATCAATTTTTAGAAAAAAATCCCTTTCAAATTGATGTGTAAACTAGTTTTGAATTTTCCATGTTGAACCTCTTAAGAATTTCCTTTGCATAATTTTAATGCGAAATAAAAATATTTTTCTTCTTTTGTAAGATCTTTACCCCAAGAAATTATTTCATTTCTCCCAACATGGACATCTCAAAATCCTTTTTCATTTTTCAGAAAATCTTTCACATATTCCTTCATCATTCTAAGAAAAGATAATTTTATCAATATAGACAATTACAATGAAATAAAAATCATGCCATTATTTGGATTATAGATTTCTATCAACATTTCTTTTCTTAAAACATGTATTTCATAAGAAGGTATCCAATTTTGAATACCACATCCTCGAATATTTTATTATCCCATACAAGTATTTCTTTAACATAATCACATAACCATTGAAAAATGCTGACTTTACACCCATCTAAAAGATTTTATAACTTTTTTGCAGTAATAGCAATAATGATTCTGATTGATTTTAACCTTTACACTAGAGTAATGGTTTCTTCAAAATCAATGCATTATATCTATTATTAACATGTTCACACTAATATTACTTTAATTCTTATCAATTCATTATTCTCATTCATCTTGTTTAGGAAACCCCGTTTTATAACAATAAATAAATTTAGTTTGTTTTAGATTTGAGTTTACTTGTTTAAGTCTTTCCTATCGGATCTATCTCTTCATTCATTGTATAAACCAATTCTGGATGCTCAAAAGTTTCATTCACATATTTTGCCTCAAATTTTAAAAACAAGGAATTATGTTTAATAATTGTTGACGGTCTTCTTATTTTAACCTTTTTATGTTGATCTCCAATGATATTTTGAGCTTCCAATTGTTTCCTCATATTAGGATGATATTTTTGATAATCATCCTCATTACAAGAAACTATTAAGTCTGATTATTCTTCTTGAGTAGGATTACTGTTGTGAGTTTTCTAATCATAACTTTCAGAAAAAAATTCATCTTATTCTTATTCTTTATCATCCATTGTCTATTTATCTTCCTTATATTATTTTAAATAAAATTACATAAACAGATTCAACCAATATTCTTGAATATTTTTTGAAACATATTTTTCTTATTCCATATAAAGGATAACCAAGAAAAAATCCATTTTCACCTCTTTGTTCAAACATTACAATGTTTCCACTTTTGTTCTTTTTGTCACATGGACTCCCAAAAATTCTTAATTTCATCAATGTTGGAGTATTTCCATAAAACATTTCATATAGATTCATATCTTAACTTTGTCATTAGAAAAAATGGTTTCGAATATACAAGATAGTGCTCATGGATTTCTTCCAAAACTAAGGAGAAAGACCATGTTCAAGTTACATTGTGCAGCCTATCTCCACCAATATTCTATTTTTTTCTCAGAAACACAATTTCATTGAAGAGTTTAAGGTGTGAAAAACTCATGACAGGTTCTATGCTTCCCAATATAACTTTCAAATTATTTATTTTTTTTATTCACCACCATTTTCAGTTATCAAATTCTTCACTAAATACTCGGATTCCTTCTCAAATTTCGTCCTGAAACTTTTAAACATTTTCATAGAATCTAACTTGTGTCTCATATACATAACACAAGTAATGATGGTAAAGTTATCAATCAATGTGATGAATTACTTATCTCCACGAGTTGATTTCTTTCTCATGGGACCACAGATATTATAATGAATAAGTTCTAGGGTTTGTTTTAAACAAATTTCAACTTTCTTATGAATATAATTTGTAATATTTCCTTTCTAATAGATTTTGAAGCAGAAATATATTATTCATCACATATCAGGAAGAACTCAGAAAATTTATCCCATTGAAAAATTACTCATATTTATTTGACCCAAGTGCCCTACACATTTATGCCGAACTAAGTTTATTACACCATGCCAAAATAATATTATATTTGTATTTCACTAACTCGAAATAAGTTTATTTTAAAACATTGGCCTCTGGTAATAATCATTCCACCTTGCTCACTTTTCCCAAAAAATATATCTTTTACAAAAATTACTTTTTTTTCTTCATCACAAAGTTATGAATTACTTATAAAGTTATGTTTTATCCCATAAAAATAAAATATTTCTTATATATTAGATTTTCTTTCCCAATAACATCATATACAATAACTTGGATTCTGAGGGATTTAATGCTTATAAATGTCATGGTTCTTATTTGAAGTCTTTTAAATTCATCAAAAATGTTAAGTCTCCTATCATATGAGAAGAATACCCACTATATAAGATCTAAGTTCATTTTTTTTTTGTATACTTGAGAGAATTTTCTATAATAAGAGATTTTTGTTTCCCTTTATTTTTATTAACATCTGGATTCTAAGAATTATTAACAAACTTTTTTTATGCCGGTAACAAAACAAGACATAATATTAAAAGATGTCAAGGTTATTTTCATTTCTCACAGATAGTTTCCAAAGGGTGGAACCTATTTTAAACTTTTACACCAACCTTCTCAGGTTTCTTAAAAACATCCTTCTTAGACTTCTTCCTTTTAGAGAATTGAATCCCCCTCAGTCTTTTCCTTATATAATTGAAAGAATAATTGTAATGTTATTGGTTAAAGCAATACATATTTTCCATATTCCCAAATCTACTACATTACCAGCAGTATCCATTGAAAGAATATTTTCCTCTCAAACTCCATATTATCCAGATATGTGACCATGTTTCTCAAAAACCATCTTACCAGCAATTTGTTGACCACCAAAATTTCTATTTTAAACTGTAATATTCTTTCTTAGCTTGTTTTACTTTTCATCCTTATCATAACCAAAATTATTAGAAAATTTTCTAGACTCATAATTTTAAAAAAATTATGACTTATCTGCTCTTTTCTTCTTGACCACAAACATAACTTTCCTGTTTTTCTTCTTCTTAGAGAAAATTTCAAATTTCTTCTTAACATTTGAAGGTAATTTCAAACCCTTCTTGGGTTTATTCTATCCAAATATTTCACCAACATTAGAGATCGAATTTTTGAAACTTATAACGCCTTTTTATCTTTATAAAGTTTTTGTTAGACAAGCTCAAACTATTATTCTTATTCATTCAACTTTACTTCCAAATATACATTACGATTCTTTTCTTTCATAAGATATTAATTTAAATCATCAATCTCTTCTAGCAGCATGAATTTCTCATCAGGAAAACATATATGATTTTTTTATGAATATTCTTAACTTTACGGCTTCTAAATTTCTTTCTAAATCCTTCCAATCATTCTTATAAATTCTTTCAATTATTCTTTCATATGAAATTCTAATTTAGTTTCCTATTATTCAAATATTTTGGTTCCAAACTCTTCATTATTAACTATTTCCATAAATGTATTCTCACCATTATTAGTATACTTTTTACATTTACATTCATTATCTTTTAATTCATCATGTTTAGATAATAATATTAATCTTTTGGATTTGAAAAACTTCTTATCTTTCACTTTGGAATTTGGTTTAGCATTATCACCCTAGTTATTCCCTGATCTTCTCTACCTTCTATCATCTTTCTCACTATCTTCTTCTTTATTTCTTAGAGGAAAATTAGCCAAAAAATTCCAATGGTTCTACATTCAAAACATTTCAATGGTGGTTTTTCATTATATTTTCATATTCCTCCTTTAACATTTTTAGAAAAAAAGTATAAAAATTCATCAATATTTTTTCATACATTATTTTCATAATCAGAATCATCAGCTTCTTCTTCAATAAGAATATTCTTGGAATTTTCCTTCTTGGAAACATTTAAAGATATTTATCTATAAAATTTTTTTCCTTCATAACTTTATCCCTTCTCATCTCTTAAGTAATAAGAGTGTTGTGAAATTCATCCAGTGATAATGTTTTAGGATCTCTATCTTCCAATGAATAAACTTTTTCATAAAACATTTTGGGAAGAATTTTTGTGATACATTCAACAACTGTAGAATATTCTAACTTTTCACCGAAATATCTAATAGTAATAACAATGTCATCCACCCTAGTAAAGAAGTTACCAAAATATTTTTATTCCAACATCTTGAGATCTTCAAGATTTAACCTCAAATTTTATAGAATTTCATTCCTTACTTTTGTATTGCCATCATAAATGTTTTTCATCTTATCCTAGATAACATTAGTTGTGGAAACACCCGTCACTTATAGAAATTCACTTTCATAAATTGATGAGAGTAAATCATTATTGTTACTTCAATAATTCTCAACATTCTTCTTTACAATAGATATAAGAGGAACTTTATCATAAATAAGAGGAAATCCATTTATTGTAGCTTCAAGAACACCATACCCAGGAGATATAAGATACGGAAACATTATATCTTTATAGATAAGATAGTTCTTACTCTTGAAGACTGAAATATCCTCACTTTTCACACAATTAATATTTTCCTTCATAAATTCTCTTTAAAAACTTTAGCAAAGAGTAAATAAGGGGAAACTTTAGCTCTGATACCAATTGAGAATTCCCAGTAAGATCAATGTATTGGTGAGAGGGGAGGGGTGAATTAGTGATGTATTTTTCTTTTATGTTTTCTTTCTTTTTAAACTACCTTCAACTTCTGTTAAAGATATGTTACCTTTCTAGAAAAAAACCAATCACACATCCACATGATCTCAATAATTTACAGGGTTCACTATTCAACATGAGTAGTTATGTCCTTGGTATGGTTTTGAAATAATCTAATACCACACAATCCACTTGAAAATAATCCTTCTAGGTGGAATATAAAGAGTAGGATATGACCTTACACTAGTGTATCAGTATTTTCAATACAATAGTGTTTATTATTATTATAGAATAAATGATGTACTACAATTGTTTTTAAAAACATGATACCGTACTGGTTGATCAAAAGTCACAAATAATTCTTCCAATCAATTTTTCACTTTCTTACTTAGTAGAAGTCAAGAACTTATTTTAAACTTCATAATGATACTTAGTTTGATTTCCAAGTATTATTCCCAATTTGTTTCCTTAGTTTTCTAATTAACTCTATCAAAATACAATTGAAAAAATTCTGAATCACATCTATATGATACCAAAAATCTCAGAATAGTTTCCTAGTCTGATTCCAAAAAACTCTAATTATGATCTTGTCTCTTCTCATTTCTTCTTCTATCTAGTAAAATTTCATAGAAAATCACAATATGAAAACTTCTTCTCACTATTACATGGAAGATTATGTCTCTTCCTCTGTGCATATTACTTGTGTCAAGAAAGTATAAAATACCTCTTCTATACATATGCGACCCAAAAATGGTTTGGGAGGGATTCGGAAAAACTTTCTTGGTCAACCAAATTTCTTGAAAAATAAATTCTACCTGAATTTCAAATTCATATTGACTTTATAAGTTCTTCTCAACTCTTCTTAAAACTTCTTGAATATTCACAAATTCATATATCTTTTTTAATTATTAAAAACTTCTGGATAATCCTAATTCCTCCTTAGGATTATTTTTTTATGATAAAGACAGTAGTTTATTTGTCACGTTGATACACACTAATTGAAAAAAAACACGTGCCTTCTCATTATGATTCACATAACCAACTTCTAATTATTATTTTATTTATTATTATGGAAATAGAAGATTATTTATTATTTTTCTCTGTACTAAATGAAACATATAAAATTCATTCCTATAAATTCTTCAACCACTTCTATGATCCCCTTGATAACACTTTGATAAGATTTAAACAATTCTCCATTTCTTATTTTCACAAACTAAGGATCTTATGTCTGATAAATTTATCATTGTCAGGATTCATATGACTACCAGTCCTAGCTTTACTCTAATAAATTGGTGTCTCCTTCAATATGATGGCTCTTGATCCAAAAGAAAAAACAATTAGCGACTTGTCTTGATGAAAATGATTTACTACATTGTTGATCTTCGTTAATATTATCGGTCTCTGACTCTCATGCTTAGGTCCCAATAAACATTAAGTTTATTTTCCTTTTTCATTGGTTCTAATAAAACCCCAATGAAACAATTCTACATTTTATTTTCATTTAATGATTGGTGTCATCATGAATCCAATTATTGGCAGCACACCGAGTTCGATGGACCAGTTCCATCAGCTTTAACTTTGTTAATTTTTCTTCTCTTCTAATTATGATACCAATGAAATTTTAGCACTCAAATTATTTCTATACATATTTTTCCCTTATGGATTATTCGGATGACTAAATACCAAAACATTCATTTTTTCCATTATAATCATCCTTCCCATCCTTCAAAAAAAATCTATGTCTGGTGTTCTCACACTAATAGACTGAGACCCAAGATCTTCAGCATCAGAAAAATCATTCTTTCACAAAATTCTACTGGTTTCATGACCTCCCCATGATTTTGAATAAGGTTAGGATTTATATAGAATCGACATACTTACATTGAGAAGTATTGTATCTTCCTATCCTTTCCAACATCTACTTTATTTACAACCCTCAATACGATTGGTAGCACTAGTTCTCACCCTTTCCTTCATAAAAATATCATCATAAGTTCCACAGATTACTTATTATTTTTTGTGAATTAAAAAATAGAAAATAATTTTCATATTTATATTATAATCATTCTTACTTTGACCCTCATTACAATCAAAACACTTCCTAGACCCAAGGTGAGTCAGATGGACTATTTATTTTAGAAAACATCTCCCTAATCTAATGGACTTTCATAAATGTGTTTATAATGGAATAAATACGATGGTTGGTCTGATTTTCAACTTTTACATAGTGAATTGATTTCTTTCTTCCTTGAAAAAATGAAAATACTCGTAAAAAACTTCTTTCAACTTCTAAAAACCTTCTCCATCCAACATGGTCCCAACATAAATAATCATGGAGGTCATCCATGGGGTAATGAAGAAAATATCACTAGATAATAATTATTCCAAAAATATTCAACAGGAAAGGCTACCCCATACAATAATTATTTTAATGTTTCACTCTAAATAAGAGATACTTACAAAACTAAGATAAATTACACCATATAACTTCCTATTTATTGATGAAGTATCCTCTCAAACAATGTGTGGGTTAAAATAGTGGTTATCATCAGTCCCTTAATGGAACTGTACATGATTATATATATATTAGTATTTCTAAAATTATTACACTTAGGTATCATTACTGAAACATCTCATTACCCACTTTATGGTATTTATTTTATTTCCCATCATTTCCATATTTAATTGGGATCATTTTGGGACTCTCGAGGATGGGGAGTATCTGTTGGGGGAAATTATTTAAATTTATGGGAAGTATTTTTATCTGAATTAATGGAGTCTGGGTATAAACTTGTTTAAATGTTTTTAGGGTTCTCCCTCACATTGGATAATAATAGTGGTGGATTAGACTTTTGACTAGAATCTGGATTTTTTTGTAGTATATTGGGTGATTACATGCCATGTTAGGATTACATGTCACAAAATGTTTACACGCTATATAAAATATTCATGTCATGTAATGGTCTCTAGTTATATTTCATGAACTGATATAATTCTTGGAAGGGTTTTCATTCTATGAAAATATTACATGACATGTAATAATAAAAATACAAATTTTTAATCTGAGGTGACACGTTTTTCATAGTTTTTGGGTTTCAGGGATTACACAATGTGAAAATGGATCTCATACAATTTGATTCTTATGGATTCTTTTTTATTCTATTTCATAGTTTATTATTTATTTAATTCATATGTAGTATCGTCCCTCTTGACCTAGGAGATATCCAAGAAAATTTTGGAGACCTCTACTCCTTTCAGGTTTCTTTTTTCAGTGATTGATATCCATTGTTGTTCTGGTGTGTTTCTCTAAGGGGGTAATCCTTCTACTTCTTTATTTTCAAAGATTTTGGTAGCACTGTTGTTGTAACGTCCCTGGCCCGGGTGCCACTCAATGAGTGCCCCGATCTCGGTTGGTCACAAGTCCTCAAGCACATTTACCCAAACGCTAGAGGCTGATGACTAGCAGCGAGGGCCCAGGTCTGATAATGGGGAAACTATGCCCTCATTTGTCAAAGTGTAGCGTAGCAGAACAAAATATACCAACTTACAACAACAGCGGAAGCAATAATCCATACACGTTTAAAATGAACAACTGCAGTAAAAATATAACCGAAAGTCATATAGATAATGATGCAACATCTCTCAAGTTCTAAGAAAACAGCCAGAACATGTTACACAGCAATACAATGTGATACAATTGAAAGTACTGGTACAGTAGATCAAAACAGAATAGCAGGCAGCATCACGAGCCTGAGCTCAGTCCCATGCTCCCCTACACTTCAGAAATACTCAAGTACCTGTATAGGGACCCTTTCCCTTATCCACACCTATAGCAATATAGTCTGTTTGGGCTGAAGACATGACCCAAACAGGGTGTAGAAATAAATACCAGTAGGAACCTATCATGACTCGTCCTAGTGGGGCCCGTGCCGCAACTCCCCAAGCCCGCCTCCAATAGGCCAGGGGCTGGTGACTAGCACCAAGTAGGCATGGTACTAACATGGGAGGAATTTCCTATAAACCTGTACACACACACACACTTCTACAAGCCCGCAAAGTCGAAAATAAAAAACTAATAAAAAATGGAAATGCATGCATACACTAAAAATCCCAACCAATAGTGTACGACAGGAAAGTAAGGTACAACAAGTGTAAAACCCTGGGCCAAAAGTAAAATCCCACCAGAAGAGATTATGTAATAAAGTCCAACCTGTAAAGAAAGGTGTTGGGACTGCAGTCTGTAGTCGTAGGAACACACCTCGGCCTATCTGATCTCACTAAGTATCATCTGGTCCTAGTCCACCTAGAATCCTGTCAAAGGCTAACTCGTCTGCACAAGACACGACATGTGCGGGCAAATCCCATGTAGGGGTGAGTATAACAATACCCAGTAGGACACCCCAAAACCACAAAGTAAATACAACAAGGGAAATACCACAAAGGAATGATACAGTCAGCTCCACATAGTATATTTCTACAGAACATATAACAAGAATATCCAGATATTCTCATACATGATCCACTATCGCGAAACCACCCCAAAGATCTAGCTCAAAGATTCCACTAAGAACGTAATAAGGAGAACACACTCCTAGGTATGAAGATAGAGATAAAAACTACTCGTTCCGAGAGAAAACACTCCAAAATAACTTGAGAACATGATGCTCAGATGAGGATCACAAACAATCGCCATGGGGTGATTCTAACAACTCAGTCTGAGCTAATCCGCTAAGTAGAGGATCGGCACCCGGGTAAAGTTGGTCACGTCGATACCAAGAACTCTACCTAGGGTTCCAGGAATGAATAGAGGATCTGGATCTAAGTCTCACAGAGGGGATTCCAACAACTCTATTTAGGAAGTCCTGCTAAAGGGATCATACTTATATATGTAGGAAATGATACCGGGAACCCTCAGGAGAAAGACCAAGGGAACGAACCCTAAGGAAACTAGCCCAAGTCACATAAGGCAACTAGCTCAAGCCATGAATAATTGGTTACACGGTGTGTAGTATGGTTACACATCGTGTTCCTTGACCGCGGGTACTTCCCGTGTGAACGGCCTGTGTCATCCGTTCAAGCTGTGTAAAACTCAACGACACGGCACGTAGAAAAGTACACATCGTGTTCCTGACTCCGGGTACTTCCCATGTAAACGTCTCGTGTCATTCGGCTTATCGGATAGAATGTAACTACACAGCGTGTTGAATAATCACACGTTGTGTCCGAGAACCTGGGGTGTGCTCTGTGTATGTTGGCCATGTGCCCATACACGGTCTCTGTCCGTGTCCGTGTCACCTACCTGTGTACCAGTACACGGGGTATCCCGTGTATCTAGCTGGGTCTGGCCGGGGAGGGGTATACATGATGTGTTCCTTGGTCATGTACCCAACTCAGGTCCGTGTACTCCTGGAGTACATGCCAGGTAAATCCACCGATGAACACACGACGTGTATCCCATACTACACGCTGTGTAGTTGGGATTTTTCCAGAAACGTTGTCTTCTTCCTCGCGCTTTGGTCGATCTTCCGGATCCGCAATCTTTTGTCTGTTCATCCCGATACTCCACGGGTTGGTTCATTTCATCATAAGAACACCGTAACGGGTGTTTTTGGTCCTTAAAACGGATCAAAATCCTCAAACGATCCATCCGAAGAAAAACACCCAAAAACTCATAACTCTCTATCCACTCTGAATCGTCCACCGAAACCACCGTCGCACCTCCATGACATCGCTCTGGGATTAGATCCACAATCTCGGATCATTGCATTGCAGAACGGATTTGCAACGATCCATTGTTCATCGCCCCACGAAGATTGTGAAGAACGCGAAAGATATGTAGGGGAGAAATCTGACGAAATAAGTTTGAGGAACGAACCTCTGCTGTCATTCATCATGGCGTTGATCCGCTCCTGTTAGTATGATTAAATGGAGCAGAAAAAGATCAACAACAAAATATCAACATGGATTTAATCTCCCAGAATCCCCGTAAAATCCCATCCTGTAAGAACGATCGATCCATGGACTAATCTGTTCATGGATTAGCCTGCATTCATCGTAGAAATAAATAATGGGGAAGAAATCACAAATTAAACATCCTAACTAGATCCACGGTGTTCGTTGGTGAAGATCTGATCGCCGCGTCGTCGTCGCCGGTGAAGCTCATCAAGAACACTGTCGCCGCGTTGGGAGGTTTTCTCCAGAGCCTCTAGGGGAATTCAGGGTTATGGAAATTGTAACCCTAATCCCCTGAGAAAACTCAATTTAAAAGATAAGAGATTTTTTGTAACAAGGATTTAAATAAAATATTTTAATAAAATATTTTATTATGGTAGCATCCACAAACCAGATTTTACCACCGACCTGCGTCGGCCGATGTTAGGCCTCGCCTAAGGTAAAATCACTCTTCCGAACGCAACGGTGCCCTAGGATTTCTGATCTGAGAAACTGTTCGGGAGTTATTCCACTTTTTCAAGAAAACCGCATGGGCGCGTTATTTAATTATTAAATTAAATTCAAACATTTGTTCCAGGCTCACCGGGCCTCGGAACTGTGCATCATATCAAATCCTAGTCTCAAATTAATTCCCATATAATATTAAAATAATACATGGAAAAATCCAGGACATTACACCACACCCACCTTAGGGCTTTTACATCCCCGAAAAGACAAAACAATGGCTACTCAAAAAATTGTGGGTACTGCACTCGAATCTGAGGCTCCCCTCCCACATACTCTCCTGGAGATTCTCGTGCTGCCACTAGACATGCACAAAGGGAATAGCTTTCCCACAAAGGATCTTCACCTGTTGATCCTTGATCTCCAATGGGTACTCAGAAAAGGTTGCTTCATCACTGATTTCCAACCCTCCCGATTCGATAATGTGCGATGGATCATGCACGTACCTCCGTAGTTGCGACACATGGAAGACATTGTATACCCGGTCCATCTGAGGAGGTAGAGAAAGCGCAACGTCACCTCACCAACTCTACTCAGAATCTGGAAAGGGCCGATGACCCTTAGGGGTAGCTTTCCACCTCATCCAAATCTCTGTAATCCCCGTCGAGGTGAGACCCAAAGGAAAACATGGTCTCCCTCCTCGAACTCCAAGGGACTCTGCCTCCTTTCGGAATAAGACTTTTGCTGACTCTGTGTAGTCTTCATCCACTCCTGGATGACATGCACCTTCTCTGTATTAGCTCTCACCATCTCTGGGCCCATGAGTGCTGACTCTCCTGGGTCAGTCCAGCAAAGTGGTGACCTGCAAGTTCACCCGTACAGAGACTCGAATGGTGTCATACCAATAGTGGAATGATAACTATTATTATAAGAAAATTTCACCAGTGGTAGGTGATCCTCCTAGCTAAAACTGAAGTCAAGTTTTCAAGCTCGAAGCATATCCTCTAGAACCTGAATGTTTTTCTTTGTATGACCATCAGTCTGAGGATGGAATGTTGTGCTCAAGTGTAATTGAGTCCCAAAAGCTTCCTGCAATCCCTTCCACAACCGAGATGTGAAACGAGCATCACGATCTGAGATGATCGTGGATGGAACTCCATGAAGTCGAACTATCTTATGCACGTAGAGGCATCTCAATCTCTCTATTGAACTCTACTCCCGTATGGCTGGGAAGTGGGCCAACTTGGTGAGTCGATCAACGATCACCTAGATGGCATAGTGTCCCATGCATGTACGTGGTATACCCATCACGAAGTCCATGTATATCCCATCCCACTTCCACTCTGGCACCTTAAGGGGATGAGTCAGGCCTACTAGCACCTGGTGCTCAGACATTACATTGTGACAAGCAAGGCACTGAGAAACAAACTCTACCACACACTTCTTCATTCCTGGCCACCAGAACTGACGTCGGAGGTCCTGATACATCTTTTCCATTTTTGGATGCACTGCCAAAGGGGATGTATGGAACTCCCTTAGAACCTCCTCCCGCAATGTCACTGGTACTACTGTACGCCCTCTGAAAAGAACAACATTCTTCACACCTTCTCAATATCCATCAGCCATAACACCTGTGGATATCTGAGCATGTAGAGTCTCATAGCTAGCATCCTCACGTTGTTCTTCCCTAACTCGCTGTAAGAGTGGAGGGGTAACAACCATCGATTGAAGGTAGGATCACTAATCTCAATCCATGAAGGATAAATGAAAGGAGGCTAACTGCATCGTCGCCTCATCCAGCTACTGCGAACTAGATTTCCTGCTGAGAGCATATGCCACTAAATTCCCCTTCCCAGGTGTGTAAATGATCTCAAAGTCATAATCCTGGAGGAACTCAATCCATCATCTTTGTCTCAAATTCAGATCCTTCTGAGAAGAGATATATATGTGACTCTTTTGATCAGAGAAGATGGTAAACCACTCTCCCATCAGGTAGTGTCTCTAGATCTTCAATGTGAAGACTACCGCTACCAACTCAAGTTCATGGGTCACATAGATCTTCTCGTGTGGCCTCAACTGACGTGAGCCATAGGCAATCACTTCTTGCCTCTACATCAGGACACAACCAAGCATAGTTCTTGATGCGTCATAGAACACTATGTACTCGACACCCTCCTCTGGTAATCTCAAGATCGGGGTGCTCGTCAGACTCTGTCTCAACTGCTAGAAAGCCTCCTGGAATCTCTTGGTCCACACAAAAGGATTCCCCTTTCAGGTCAAAGCTATCATGGGTGCTGAAGTCCTGGAGAAATCAAGTATGAATCTCCGATAGTAGTCTGCCAACCCAAGGAAACTCCGCACCTCCATCACGCTCCGAGGTGGCTCCCATGCTAGAACTGCCTCCACCTTGGCTGGGTCCACTGCTACACCATCTACTAAGATAACGTGTCCCAGAAAGTGGACCTCCTGTATCCAGAACTGACACTTAGAGAGTTTCCCATAAAACTGGTGCTCTCAGAGTATATCTAGAACCATCCTTGGGTATCTCGCGTGCTCCTCCTCAGATGCAGAGTACACAAGGATATCGTCGATGAAGATAACTATGAACCGATATAGATAGGGTTGAAAGATTCGGTTCATGAGTCCCATGAACACTTCTGGGGCATTCATCACACCGAAGGGAATCACCAAGTACTCATAGTGACTGTAGAGACATCTGAAATCTGTTTTCGGTACATCCTCGTCCCGTACTCGCAACTGGTGATAGCCTGATCGTAGATCAGCCTTCGAGAACTATTGTTCCCCTCTCAACTAGTCGAAGAGGTCATAGATCCTCAGTAGTGGATACTTGTTCCTTACGGTCACCTGATTCAGGCACCGGTAATCCACACATAGCCTCAAGCTCCCGTCTGCCTTTTTGGAAAACAACACTGGGGTTGCCCAGGCTGAAACGTAGGGTCTCACAAAAACCTTCTTCTACAAGTCTTCCAACTGCACCCTCAGATCACGAAGCTCTGAAGGAGCCATCCGATATGTTGATGCTGATATCGGTGTCGTCTTGAGTTGCAACTCAATGCAGAAATCCATCTCCCGATGGGGAGGTAGTCCGGGGAAATCCTCTGGAAAGACATCCTCATACTCAGCCACTACTGCTAGAAACTGGAAAATCATAACATCTGCTGCGCCAAGGGCTAGGCTAGCCAACTAATATGATATCGGTTGCACCTTCCTACGTATTATTCCATCATGCGCTGCCTGGGTCTCTCTTTTACCAACAAAAGAGAACCTCGTTCCATCACTGCAGACACACCGCACCATTCGCCTAAAATAGTCGATCTGGGCATGAACTATGGATAGCCAATACATAACAAGAATGACATTGTAAGGACTCGATGCTATCACCAAGAGGTTCCAACCAAAACTCTCGCCTCCAAGGGTCAGGTCACACTGTCTACAGTGGTGTGTGATCTATGAGTCTTCTCCAGTTGGTGTTTCTAAGCATAAGGGTCAAGTCAACGGCTCAACTGGAATCTCAAGGTCTCAAACAAGATAAGAATCCAGAAAGGAATGACTAGAACCTGTGTCAATAAATACGGCAACCAAAGTATTAAAGACATAGATTGTACCTCTAATCATTCTGGGAGTACCTGGGTTATAAGCCTCAGCCGCCAGCAGTTGTCCCTGCCTCTGTCCAACGGCTCCCTGAACCTGGGGTGGACCTCCTGGGGGTGGTGGTGGTAAATGGTCAAAAGGCCGACCACCTCCAGCTGCTCTCCCATCTCCCCTACCACGTCTGCCACCCCGCGGATCTGTATGCTCCACCTATTGCTTCTGCCTCGGTGGTCCATCCACTGCTCCCGTGTCAGTAGTACGGAGGGTCAGACAATCTTGAGCAAGATTTCCCCTTCCATCACATGAGTAGCATCGCCTCTCTCGAGGCTGGATTGATGTTCCCTAAGAACCCTATACGGAAAATCCCTTATCCTGGAATCTCCATTGAAAACATCTCCCATGCATGGGTCCCTGACGTTGGCTCCCTGCTGCCAAGGTCTCTGCTCCATCTCGCTCGCTACTGACAAATTTCAGCTATCTCTGCTCTTCCAAGAATCTCTCGACCATCAAAGCCTGCTCGAGCACCCCAGCATAAGTAGGAATTCTAATAGGGATGATGCTATCTCGGATATCTCTGCGCAAGCCCTGCTCAAAAGTCTGAGCTCTGAAGTACTGATCTCTGACTATATCCATCGAGTACCGCGAGAGTTCGGTAAACCTCGATTAATAGTCAGCCACCATCATGGTTCCCTGCTGGAGCTGAAGAAGCATTTGTATACGTACTAGTCTCAGGGTAACCAGTGAAAACTCCTCTCTGAATATAAGCTCAAACTTTGACCATGAAAGATTTTCCTCATCGTGAGTCTGGATAACCAAACTCCACCATTGTCCTGCTGAGCCCCGCAGAAGGCTCGCTGCCTGGATCACCATCTGTTCTGCTGGTGTCCTGGCCAAATGGAAGACTCTGGTCACTGCCTCAAGCCAGTCCTCTGCTGCCTGAGGGTCATGCTCACCTCAATTCCTGAGGGGTCTCTGTCTCTGAAACTCGTGGAGTGCATTTAGCCTGTCCTCCTCCTCCACTGGTACAGCAGGCACTAAACACAACTTCACAAGTGGTGGGATAACTGGCACACCACCTGATGGTAAAATAGGGGGATCTGGTCCCTATATCGAAGCTTCATCACTGAGGGGGTCATCCTCATGATCGAGCTGCTGGATCCTAGTGGGAGCACATCGTGGAGGCATCTTGTTAAAGAAAAAAGATGTATCTCATTCAGTGAGTATATATGGAGATCTGACTTAAGAAGGAAATGGAAACCACAACTCATTCCTATATGATGCATGTACCATTTTTTTCCTTGCAACTAGTTTTCTCATGCTCCGAGTCAAAAATCAAGTAATCAGAGTCCTGGTGTATGGATACGTTAGCCGCCCGCAACAACACTGGGGTCCCTGGCCTGAATTTCGATCTTGAAACACTTAACACTATTTCACCAAACCAACTCACAGACTCTCGGTCCTAAGGTAGAACCGACCACCTCTGATACCACTCTGTCACGACCCGTCCCAGTGGGGCCCGAGCCACAACTCCCCAAGCCCGCCTCCAATAGGCCAGCAACTGGTGACTAGCACTGAGTAGGCATGGTACTAACATGGAAGGGATTGCCTATAAACCTATAAAAACACACACACACATCTCCAATACCACAAAGCTGAAAAGAAAAAAACTACTAAAAATGGAAATGCATTCATACACTAAAAATCCCAACCAAAAGAGTACGACATGAAAGTAAGGTATAGAAAGTGTAAAACCCTGGGCCAAAAGTACTAGCCCGCCAAAAGAGAGTATGTAACATAGTCCAACCTATAAAGAAAGGTGTTGGGACAATAGTCTGTAGTCGTAGGAACACACCTCGGCCTGTCTGATCTCACTGAGTACTGTCCGGTCCTGGTCTGCCTAGAATCTTGTCAAAGGCTCACTTGTCCGCACAAGACACGACATGTGCGGGCAAAGCCCATGAAGGGGTGAGTATAACAATACCCAGTAGGACACGCCGAAACCAAAAAGGAAATACAATAAGGGAAATACCACAAAGGAATGATACAGTCAGCTCCACATAGTATATGTATACAGAACATATAACAAGAATATCCAGATATACTCATACACGATTGACTATCATCAAACCACCACTAAGATCCAGCTCGAAGATTCCACTAAGCACGTAACAAAGAGAACACACTCCTAGGTCTGAAGAGAGAGATATGAAGTACTCATTTCGGGAGAACACACTCCAAAAGTACTTGAGAACATGATACTCAGATGAGGATCATAACCAATCGCCATGGGGTGATTCCAATAACTCAGTCTGAGCTAATCCGCTAAGTAGAGGATCGGCGCCCGGGTAAAGTTGGTCACGTCGATACCAAGAACTCTACCTAGGGTTCCAGGAATGAATAGAGGATCTGGATCTAAGTCTCACAAAGGGGATTCCAACAACTCTATTAAGGAAGTCCGGCTGAAGGGATCATACTCCTGTATGTAGGAAATAATACCGGGAACCTTCAAGAGAAAGACCAAGGGAACGAACCCTAAGGAAACTAGCCCAAGTCACAGAAGGCAACTGGCTCAAGCCATAAAGAATTGGTTACACGGCATGTAGTATGGTTACACGCCATGTTCCTTGACCACGGGTACTGCCCGTGTGAACGGCCCATGTCATCCATTCAGGCTGTGTAAAACTCAACTACACGGCGTGTAGAAAAGTAAACGCCGTGTTCCTAACTCCTAGTATTGCCCGTGTAAATGGTATGTGTCATTCGGCTTGTAGGATAGAATTTAACTACACAGGGTGTTGAAAAATCACATGTCGTGTCCGAACACCTGGGGCTCGCTCCATGTACACTGGTCGTGTGCCCGTACACAGTCTTTGTCCGTGTCTGTGTCACCTGCACGTGTACCAGTGCACGGGGTGTCCCATGTATCTGGATGGGGAGGGGTATACACACCATGTTCCTTGATAGTGTACCCAACCCGTGTTCGTGTACTCCCAGAGTACACGCCAGGTAAATCTGCCGACAAAAACACGCGGTGTAGCCCATACTACACACCGTGTAGTCGGGATTTTTCCAAAAATGTCATCTTCTTCCTCGCGCTTCAGCCAATCCTTCGGATCTGCAATCTTTCGTCCATTCATCCCAATACTCTAGGGGTTGGTTTGTTTCATCATATGAACACCGCAATGTGTGTTTTAGGTCCTTAAAATGGATCATAAACCTCAAATGATCCATCCGAAGAAAAACACCTGAAAACTCATAACTCGCGAGGCACAGCCGCGAAGCACAGCCGCGAAGCACCCACGCGAAGCACCCCAACCCTCGCGGCCTCGCGAAGCACCAGAGGCGGTAATGCTCCGCAAACGACTTTGACTTTCGCGAGCCGCCGCGAAGCACAAGAGGCGGTAATGCTCTGCGAACGCATTTGACGTTCGCGAGCCGCCGCGAAGCACCAGAGGCGGTAATGCTCCGCGAACGCATTTGACGTTCGCGAGCCGCCGCGAAGCACCAGAGGCGGTAATGCTCCACGAAAGCCTTTGACGTTCGCGAGCCACCGCGAAGCACCAGAGGCGGTAATGCTCCGCGAACGCATTTTACATTGGCGAGCCGCCGCGAAGCACCAGAGGCGGTAATGCTCCGCGAATGCATTTGACGTTCGCGAGCCGCCGCGAAGCACCATAGGAGGTAATGCTCCGTGATCCCATTTGACGTTCGCGAGCGCGCCGCGAAGCACCGGAGGCGGCGTGCGAGCCCTGCTTCGCGGCGCTCCTTACCTATAAATACTGGACTCCCCCTGAGTCCGGAAGGGGACAATCCGACCTTTCGGCTTCTCCTCTCCCGAATCGCGAAGCACTCTTTTCCCGGGAATCATGAGCTCCGCGAGGTATTTCTACTTCGCGAGACGACTCTGCTTTGTCTCGTTTTGAGCCCCTCTTCCAAGAGGGATGCCCTTCGCGAAGCTCAAGGGCGTTCGCGAAGGAAGGGGATTCCCAAGGGAACCCGGGTAGCCGCAGAGCGTTTATGCTTCGCGAAACACCCAACCCATACTAGTAATCCCTATGCCAAGGCAGGATAACTATGCATCGCGAAGCACATTGATTCGCAGGACCCTGCTTCGCGAGGCACCCCTTCCTCGCGAGTTAGTGCTCCGCGAACACTGTTCTACTTCGCGAAGCACCTTCCACTCACACCTATTCCCCATGCTAAGGCCAAGGCACTCCACTTCGTGAAGCACACTCCTCTGCTTAGCGATTCCTCTTCCCGTGCGGCCCTCCAAGTTTGCACGATGTGATTTCAAAGTCCCATGGACAATACCACCCGTAGCGTTGCTTCGCCTAATGCTTCTTCGCATAGGCACGCTAACGGCTATTGCCTTTTCGCATAGCCATGCTAATGTGGACCCCTCGATGGTTCTTCCCCCGACCCCCCTGAACCATGGCCTTACCGGTACCTTCCCTTCCCCAAGGACCAGAGGGTACCGGTTATGTAAGTCCTAGGGGTGTGGAGTGAACCCACCTCGTCCGAGCTGTAGGACGTTAAACTGCCAAGCACCACGTCCTCAACACATGACGTTAAACTGTGACCCAACCTCGTCTCCCTCATGAAGGGTCCCCCCAGCTCGAACATTCGTTACACCACTCGTCTCCACGGGAATGGAATCACCCATCCACAAGGGATGATATCCTCCTTTTCGGAGTGGCGTATGTTCGTAGGAGAAGGGCGACCCTAGTTCCCCAATGGATGGCTGCACCCCTGCATCTCCGTACTTCCCCACTACCAAAGTCGGTAGAGGGCGTGATATGGGACGGGGTACCCCCCATCATTGGACCAAGGTCCATCTTTCTCGCGCTTTTTCGCACCCTGGGCCGCCCTTGCGTAAGTCCCAACACCAACCATTTCTAGGAACCTTCTACCTAACAATCCTACCTACATGACTCTAAACTGTAGTATTCTCCCTATGTTCCAAACATAGGATGCCTCTTTCCCTATACGAGAGATGCCTTATGCTCCAAGCATGAGATGCTAATAGTCCTACCTACAAGACTCTAAACTGTAGTAATCCCTATGTTCCAAACATAGGATGCCTCTTCCTTTAAACAAGAGATGCCTTGTTCGCCAAGCATAAGATGCCTAATTCCATGATCACAGTGGCGTAACATCAAGAGCGTTGGAATCCATCCAAACATTCCATCACTCCACCTCACGCTTTGCGTGTCCTTCGTTTGGATCGTCATTTCACTTCCATGTCTGGAGGGACCCCCTAACAGTATGGATGCTCGACCTATGGTCTGCCTGCTGTCCTGGGCCAACGTCCCGAAGGATTAATCGAAAACACTTGTGACATGGTCCCGTGTTTCGAACATGGTCAACAGTCGACCCTCATTTGTTGTCCTCATTTCTGGCTAACGTGATATGGATGCTGCGTTGCGAACATGGTCAGCAGTAATCCTCCATCACCATGCCAATCTCACGACGTTCTGAATATTGGGCATGTGATTCACACTTTTCAACTCCCTTTGTTGGGATAGATTCCAATGCCCTTGGCATTATCCCGCTTGTGCACTGGTGCATAGGTGAAGGACTCAACCCATCAGTGAGTTGGGTTGCCCTCATGGCCAGACATGAGGAAGACAATACGGGCAGCTTCCTAGCGTAAACCCCATCCACCATTGTCACTCCATAGCGGCACCTGGGCCTCCATCCAAGAGCAAGTCCCAACACCATGGGCCGCTCAACGCGTAAGCCCCTCTTCGCTTCTCACGGACTCACCCGTCGCGACGTGATCGTCAGGTCCTTGCAACCTCTTGTTTCTCACACCGAGCATGACTCACGTGGGCTTAGAGTGAGCACCGACCCTGACCTAGAACATTACCGAAACTATGAGGTCTTTGATCCATGTCAAGGCATGGTATGTAGGAAGCCTCCACGAGGTTCAAGCCCACCCGTCGTTCTTCCATGTCAGGTCTCATTCCCGTCCAGCATGACGTTAAACTGCGCATTCCCTTGAAAACTATGAGGACTTTGATCCATGTTAAGGCATGGTACGTAGGAAGCCTCTATGAGGTTCAAGCCCACCAATAGTGGACCCCCGGGTCTACTTTCACGTCGGTTCACCAACGGACTCATCCCCGGAACTACGAGGTCTTTGATCCATGTCAAGGCATGGTACGTAGGAAGCCTCCACGAGGTTCAAGCTCACCCGTCTTTCACGTCAGGTTTCACCCCGTCCAGCACGACGTTAAACTGCACTCCGGTCCAGTGGTAAGCCATTGCGACCCATCCCACTTGAACTACGAGGACTTTGATCCATGTCAAGGCATGGTATGTAGGAAGCCTTCACAAGGTTCAAGCCCACCATTAGTGGACCCACGGGTCTACTCACACATCGGTACGCTGACGATCCCCATCGGGCCAAGGTCTACCTTCACGTCAGTTTATCGACGTCATCCCGAACTACGCGGACTTTGATTCCCTGCCACGGGGATACGTAGGAAGCCTCATCAAGGCTCAAGCCCAACTTCACTGTCGCCCCTGCGATGGTCCCACTTCACTCTCCTTCCACTCCATTCATCAACCTACCACCCGTTCCGATTCTCGCCCGGACCGTCTTATCCTGGTGAGACCATGTCGGTACGCTCTTCTTCACTGTCACCCACGGGCTGGCCCCGGTATCGATATCCCTTCAAGGAGGGTCCTTCAATCCGATCTATCCTAGCTAATGCTCTGGTTGGGTTGATCCGTCTCCGCTGGACGTTAAACTTGCGACATACCCTGTGTTGAGCACGGGAAGCTGAGGAAAACCTCATATATGTGTCTACGAAATATAATTCCCTGCTCTCGATGTGGGATGCCTCGGGCTTCCACGCCCTCGAGAAGCCCTATGGTCAAGGATAACAGACAGACATGCCAGGTACCCCAGCATCCAGACACGCTACTGATGCCTCAATGTGACTACTCCCCTGACTAAAGGTTGCTGCCCTGACTGGACCCTTTGGAATGTCCCAACAGAAGCAGTGTAATTAACCGGTGTCCATGGAAACATGGCACTGGGAAGGGTTTCATGAACTACGTATTAAATCTATAAGGGAGACCCGGACTAGGTGACGAGTCCTGAGGAGGAATCCACAGGAGGAAGAACCGACATCCCATCATCCTGTTTCGATCAAGGAGCAGACGTCCTTGAATAAGGAGCGAATGTCTCCAGCCTTTGGAAAGCGGGAATGCGGGGCAACAGAAGCGCCGCGCGTCCTCCCCCACGGACGGACGGGCGCGCGCCCCGGCGAAAGCGTCGGAAACAGAAATGGTGAACCCGACGTGAAATTCTTCTCCTCAATATGGAGATTAGTAGCGTCCGAGACACTAGTAGATTGACGTGTCACCGGATCCAGATATATGGTTCCCGGTCCCGCCAACCAAATAGCGGGCCTGTCGTGAAACTTACCGGAAGTCGGGGCAGTAGAACTTGGGGCACTCCGTTCCGCAGCGTATCGCCGTGGATCCTTCTCACAGACATGGAGAATGGAAGAATGCTGGGGCACCGGCCATCAATCCTTTTCCTCTCAGTACTGATGAGTTGATCCCTTCGTTTCTTAGGAACCAGGTTGTTGTTTCAGAGATGCAGTCACCATCCGCTCCTCGCCCACGCAGGGGCAGGGGAAACACCACAACGGCCACCCCACATGGTGCAACTACCGCCACGATGGCTGCCACTTCACGGAATACGGGACGCCCACGTCCCCTTTCCCCATCAGAGGTCATCCAATGAAGGGTGATCAACAGCCTCGTGTGCAGGTATGAGGAAGAAGGGGTCATCCCAACCCGGGATATGGCCCGCCTGGACCTGGAGGCCTCCAGGCCCCGCCGTCAACGCCGCCCTAACAGGCCGTGCAGGGAGCCTCTTCTCCCCACCCCAACATTCAACCGTTTCGGAAGCTTGTCTCCGGAACGCCATGACGACTCCTCGCCTTACGCTGAAGAGGCGGGCGCCGTCCGGCTGAGCCCGCTCAGGGTCCCGACCCAAGGGCCCCAAGCGAGAGCTCCAGCCCGGCTGCGTCAGCGCCACCGTTTGGCCCCGCAGGAAGAGCAGGCAGACTACGTTCCTGCACCACCTGCACCAGCTCTCCTGACCCGACGTCAGCGCCGGGCACGGGCTGAGGACGCTCGCCTAGGCGCGTCAACGTCGACGGCTACAGTGGCCCGAGCCACCGCCGACGTGCATCGTGAAGCCCCTGCGTACACTGAGCAGGGGAACTCCTTCACCCAACCAGGATTGAGACCCCAACCGCCCCACGGGTAGGCTGGGTTGACTCTCCGGGTTTCAGGCCCAAGTGGCGATCACCACGAGCTAACCCGCGGTAATGACACCCCGTACAGAGGTCCTCCCCGTACCACTACTCCACAGAGCGTGGGCCTTCCCCGCACCAAGGTTCTTCATGGAGGCATTCCTCGTGCTACCCCCATCCTGCCGAAAGACCCGCCCCGCAGCAATGACGCTCAGCGCGGAAACATTTCCCGCGCCCACTATACAGGGTATGGAGTCCATCCTCCTGCCCCCGGCCGCCAACCTGAAGGCACCGTCCATCTGGTCCCTCTCTAATGTGGGGGGCCTCCCTACGTCCTCTCTGCAATCGGCGAAGGTCCTCCTCGCCCCAGCAACTCGAGGAGTGAAGGTCGGCCCCGCTCCACCCGCATCGACCATGGAGGTCCTCCCCATGCTCCTGCCAGTTCCAACAGAGGTCCCGCCCACATGGGTACTATTCATGGAGATCCTCCCCATGTACCCTTCGACATTTGCCCCAGTTCCCCTCGCACCCCGGCTATCTCGAGTAGAGGCCCTCTCCGCCATGGCACCAGCGTCGCCCCGAGGCTTCCTGATAGGGGTCAACCCTGTCCCAAAGAGCCACCCCGGGGCAGAAGAGCGGGTCGTTGCCGCCACAAGAAGAACCCCGGGAAGGCCCAAGTGGAGATCAAACCTGCCCGCTTCTCCGACTCAGAAGCAGAATGCGATTCAGTAATGGAACCTTCTCCTCGTTCCTCCGTATCAAGGACTGGGGCAAGAACCAGACGCGTTAGCCTCGTTCTCCCAGAATTTGAGGTCCACCGGATTCCCGTCTCTCTCCGCAGGTACATCCAGGAGGAAGAAATCCTGGGAATTCCGCAGGTCTCGACCACGAAATCACCGCCCCTGTCACTAGAAGAGCCCTCTACCTCTACCAGAAATCACGTAGAGTTATTTTGGGGGCCAATGACGGTAGAGAGACAACACGACCTGTCGCCGGTAGCCGCGGCTCCTATTCCGGAAGCTGTGGTTATCAGCCCGCCGTATCGTGACATCGTGGCCAGGTCACCTCACTCTTCGGAGGATGGCCCGGAATTCGGCGGCCAGTCAGCTTGTTTGCCGTATTCTCCACCGCCGAGCTTACTATCCCAAAGGTCCGCCTCGGTACCGCTACCAGTCCCTCAGCCGCCCCCAGTTGACGAGTGGGGAAACACAGGGCCAGACCCTGAGTCCGAGACTAGGAGCTTCTGGAGTATCCTTGCAGCGGATTACTTCCCGGAGAAGTTCTGGCCGACGGTGGCACTGAATTTTGGCATACCAGAGTCTCTTACCCCTGAAGACATGGGGTGCTTTTGTCGAACCCTGTGGGCGACACACTTCCGCCTCCGTTATGAACGGGTGGTGTACCCCAGAAGTCGTGAGCACTTCGAAGAAATCGGCGAGCAGTGCCGCCTGATCGATGCAGCCGCACTTCTTGTGGCCCAGCACCCTGAGTTGCCAGGCCACCAGAGAACCCTTCAACTAAAATGCATTCAGAGTCTTAAAGCACTCTGCAGAATCGTCAGGGAAGCCACCCCCTATGTGCAAGTCCGTGGTTGGGGACACTATGCCGCTCTCCTCTTCGACCCTATCCGACGGCAGCCCGATTCGCTATGCGACATCGAGGATATGCCCTCAAGAGGGGTCGTGGTCCACATGGCCGACATTGTGGATAAGGAAGATGAGCTTGAGTTCCTCGATGGAAACTTACCATCCGAGGGTGTATCGCCGCTGCTCGACTCGTTGGGGAGAGTTACCCGTCATCAGAGGAACCTGCTAGGTCTCCCCGTACCCACCGAGTCGCTGGTACTCGGTCGAAGCACTGGAAAGGGTAAGGAGCACGTCGGAACAGTAAAGCACTCCGACCCGTCCGCCTCTATGCAGAAAACGGACAAAGATCCCGAGAAGGCCACGTTACGCCAGCAGCTTGCTGAGCAGAAAAGGCTGGTTGACGAACTCTTGGCTGAACGCGCTGCAGAGCGACGACCCGACTATGGTAATCCTAGGCCGGGGCAGCAGGGGCAGGAACAATTTCCCCCCGGCGAGATGCCTCCGGGCCACCCTGATCATGCTACTGCTGCAGACAGGGTGGAAGCCAGAACATACGGCAAGAGGGCGTGATATGTCTCGCCAAACCCCCTCGAGCGACGGGACAATCTGAAGAACCCAACCCGGGTTCCCCCAGTCGCCCCGCAGGTCGTCCATCCAGTTGACCCATGAGCGGCCGAAGCTGTCTACCGTATTGAAGAACCTGGAAACGCACTTGTGGTTAGGGATCCCCGTCAAGACAGGGACCCCCACCCGGAAGACCTTATTGCGGCACTCACAGCCCGCCTCGAGGCATTGGAAACGCGACAGGTGGCAATCCCACCGGATGGCAAGCCCTATCCCGCATGGGTGGATGATATGCCCGCGCCTCCGGGTTTTGGGAACCCCACTTTCTCGCCCTTTAACGGGACGGGGGACCCGCCCCAGCACTTGGCTCATTTTTCTTCCAGGTGTGGCCCCATGCTGGGGACCCCGGCTCAGCAAGAAGCCACCAAGCTCCGATGTTTCGTACAGACATTGGAAGGTCCAGCATTCGTCTGGTACAGCCAGCTCCCTATCGGATCAGTGACCGGTTGGGGGGATCTTCGCTGGCAGTTCTTATACCAGTTCAGCTCCACCACACAAAAGACCAGCTTTGCAGACCTCTTCAAGTGCAAGCAAAGGCCTGATGAGCGAGTCGCAGACTTCATCGCCCGGTGGAAGGGACTTACGTATTCCCTCGATATGACACTGACTCAGGAGAAATTACTAAAGATGTGTGTGGGGAACGTCAAGACAGAGTTGGTACCCTCCTTGATTACCCAGAACTACCATGGAGGGTTCAGAGATTTCTCGGACAAGGCTCAACGCCTCGAAGAATCCCTGCAACAGGCCAGTCAGGCGCGTTTGTTGCCCCCTATGATCCCAGCCAGGAGGACCGCCAGGGCTGAACCCGCCACGGTGGCTCAAATAGAAGCCCCGAGGTAGCTGGAATTGCTGCCGGCGGCACCACCCCCGCAGCCCCGTAGAGGTCCTCCACCTCAAGCACAGGCTCCCGCCCAGCAGCGACCGCCTCAGAACTGACAGGTTCACCCGCGCAACGCGCCACCGCCACCTAGGCGAGACAATCAGGCGCCGCCTCCTCGGCAGGCCCCTCCGGCCCCTCGTCAGGACCAGGCCCCCAGGGCCCCCTATCCGGAAAGAAGGTACCAGACCTATTCGTTCAACGAAGATCAGGTCCCTGGATACTTCCGAAGTGCTCTAGAGCAAGGGATTGTGCGTCTTCCTGAGTGAAAAAGGCCGGCAGAGGCGCATCTCACCAATCACCCCAACTACTGTCCTTATCATCGGATCCTGGGGAACACCCTCAAGTGATGCTATGTGTTTAAAGACTGGCTTCAGGACCAGGTCAACAACAACATAGTCAAGTTGGGCCCAGCACCAGCGCAAGTGTCAGGTGTCTTTGTAGGATCAGAGATCGGCAGCGACAGTGAAGGTGAGTGGCAGCAGGTCCCTAGCCGCGGATCCCAGAAATATGACGACTGGATGGCTCGAAAAATCGTCCTTTGTTCCCAGGGTATCATCTGGGCGCGCCTGAAGCAGTCGGAACCTTCAGAATAAGTAGTCATTGCCTCCGCATCGTCTTCACAGTCGACCTCTGCCCAAAAGGGCAAGCAGCAGCGACGCAAGAAGAAGCAACGTGCACCGCCAGTTCCGTCGTCATCCCACACTCTCGGTGACTTTATGCCCCCCGAAATGGGGATCCCTCCCAGAATCCGCCCAGCGGTGGAAGGCTCCTCGAGCGATAGCCAAGGGTACACTTCGGTTAACACCGTGGAGCTGGTAAAGCCCTATATGACTCCCGACGAGGGGGAACCCCAGGCAGACCTCCCCAACGATTCCAGCCGACGTCAACGTCAAAGGAACTACAATCGCGCCAGTCATCGAGGCATATCAGCAGGCACCTATGGCCAAGCCGTGCACGCTACGGAGACGAGGCAGTAGGCTCAGCGCAGATCTCAGCACGCGCAAACCCATCCAACACCCTCGGCTCTACCTCCACCGCCGTTCGTACTACTGGATCGGGGGGAGCCACCTCGTTCGTATCATAGCCAGTCTTGCCCGGCTACAGGTCAGCCTCCGTTGTCCGATCTTAGCCCGGCGACTACTCTTCAGGCTTCTACTGGTAGGTAGCAAGATGTACCCAGTACTAGTTACTCGCCGGTTCAGCCAGCCGGACCCGCTGTGCATCCAAATGTCGAATGACCTCCTGTAAGTAGAGGCTCACATTTGGCACGAAAGTATGATGTTCTGAAGCACCTGGCTGGCATCCCGGTGAGGCTCTCCATCCTTGAGGCCCTTCGACTATCATCTGAAATGCGCGAGGCACTCGCCGAGGCCCTAAGGAGCCCCCTCCAGTTCGAGACGGAAGTAGCAGCTGCGGAAGCCTTCCATGCCGAGACGATTGAAAACGCCGAATGTCAGGCGGTTATCTCGTTCTCCGGTTAAGATGAGGACCCTCCTATACAGGGGCACATTCTCCCACTGTATATCACTCGCCACTTCAATGGTGTGGAAGTCCTTCGCTGCCTCGTTGACACAGGGTCTGGAATCAATCTAATTCTGACCCGGACGCTGCAAAAGCTGGGTCTGTCTGAAGGTGATTTAACTCCCTCTGACTTCAGGATCCAGGGGTACAACAGGACAGAGCAAACCCCGGTCGGCAAGATCTGCCTGAAGACTCAGTTCGGTGGCTTAATTACCAGCACCGAGTTCATGGTTGTTCCTCAGGACACCGCTTACAACGCATTGATGGGTAGGCTATGGCTCCATCTGCATGCAGCGGTCCCCTCGTCGTATCACCAGTGCCTCAAGTACTCGCTCAACGGTCAAGTGGGCGTGCTCCAAGGAGACGCGTCCCCTTTCGCTTCGTGTGAGGCCCGCTATCTGGATCCGGGTTATTACAAAAGTAAGGACAAGAAAATCCTGGTAAGTGAGGATGAGCCCGCCCCGATCACAAGTGATCCCTGGGCAAGCATGGATGACGCCTACATCCTCCCGATCCACCGGTTGGAGGCCATGACCCCCGACATGGGACAATGTTTCATTGTTTCGGGTACGCAAGGAAGGCATGTTCCCGTGTCCAAGAGACAACGTAAAATCACCTCATACTCCTACATCAACCAGGCTCAAGTCATCCCGGAAACCCCTACCCTTGTACGGTACCGGTACGTCAAGCTCATGACAACGGCGGTGCGCCATACGTGTCTCTTCCGTCGGGCTGGAATTAACAGACTCAGGCCGACATGTCACCACTGCTTTGATATCATCAAACGTGGCCCTTTAGGCCGAAGGCCGGATGGGATAGGGTCGACTGCCTTCATTGTTATGGTCTCAATGGCAAGCGAGTCTCCCGATGTGATGACCGCTACTGCCCAGGCCGGCACGAGCTGCCCCTCGGATATTGATAACCCAGAAGCCCCCCCCCCTCCCATCACGAGAATTCCCCCCACGTGTGGGGAGGAAAACATGGAGGATGCTCCCCCAGCCTTTGAAGAAGGCGTCTCTACCACGGTTTATGAACTGGTACAGGTGAACCTTGGTAGCGAGGCAGATCCAAGACCCACATTGATCAGTGCAGCCATGTCCCTCGAGGAGTGGCAGCAGTACGTGGACTTCCTCAAACAGTACCGTGATGTGTTTGCCTGGAGTTACGATGAGATGCCGGGGTTGGATCCCCAAGTGGCCGTCCACCGTCTGGGCCTCCCGGCAAAACATTGTGGGTTTAAGCAGCCTCCCAGGAAGATGCACCCTTCTCATGGTGCCATGGTTGAGGCCGAAGTTGATAAGATAATCAAAGCCAACTTCGTTAAGGAGGTCCAGTACCCCAAGTGGCTTGCCAACATTGTGCCAGTTAGGAAGAAGAATGGGCAGGTCAGAGTCTGTATCGACTTCCGCGATCTTAATCGCCACTGCCCAAAGGATGACTTCCCACTCCCAGTGACAGAGCTGTTGATTGACGCCACGGCCGGGTTCCAAGCCCTCTCCTTCATGGATGGTTATTCCGGGTACAACCAGATCCAGATGGCCCCTGAAGACGAGGAGTCCACTGCCTTCAGGGCTCTCCAGAGTACCTTTTGCTACCAGGTAATGCCATTCGGTTTGAAGAATGCAGGTGCCACTTATCAGAGGGCCATGCATCACATATTCAAACCGATCCTCGGGACATTGGTGGAATGCTACGTGGATGACCTTGTAGTCAAATCATGCCAGTGCCGGGACCATCTCAGAGACCTTGAGAAAGTTTTCGGCTTCCTCCGTTCTCGTCACCTGAAGATGAACCCGCTGAAGTGTGCTTTTGGGGTCACCTCCGGGAAGTTTCTGGGTTTTGTTGTCAGATACCGAGGCATCGAGATCGACCCGGAGAAGATCAAGGGAATCAGCCAAATGCCTCCCCCGAGCAATATTCGGGAGCTCCGAGGCCTTCAAGGCCACTTATCCTATATACGCCGATTCATTGCGAATATGGCCGACAAGTGTAAGCCCTTTTCCCGGCTCATGAATAAGGGCGCCACCTATGAATGGGATGGGGAGTGTTGGACCGCCTTCAAGGAAATCAAGCAGTATCTGCTCCAACCTCCGGTTTTGATGCCACCCGTCTCCGGAAAGCCGCTGGTCCTTTACGTGACCGCCCTGGAGAGATCCCTCGGTGCGCTGCTTGCCCAGAAGAATAATGAGGGTACTGAGAATAGTCTCTACTATCTCAGCCGCATGCTTCTCGATACGGAGGTCAGATACTCCCCTATCGAAAAGAGCTGCCTTGCGCTCGTCTTCGCCGTGCAGAAGCTACGACATTACCTGCAGCACCACGAGGTGCAATTGGTCTCCCGGGTAGACCCACTGAAGTACATCCTGAGCCGTCCCATGCTGACTGGCCGACTAGCACGGTGGGCGGTTATTCTCCAGAAGTTTGATATCAAGTTTATACCTCAGAAGGCCATTAAGGGACAGGCATTGGCAGACTTTTTAGCTGCCCATCCAACCTCCGCAGATCAATACCTGGACTGGGATTTCCCTGATGAGACGATCCTCTCAGTCGATCATGCTACCCCGTGTTGGCAAATGCATTTCGACGGTGCCTCCCGGAGCCCCACCGGTAGAAGGCTCAACGACCCCAAGCTCAACAGAGTGGGTCTGGGTATTGTTTTCATTACCCTGAAGCAAGCCGTCCTACCGTACTCGTTCCTGTTGTCATAAGGTTGTACGAACAACGAGGCAGAGTACCAGGCTCTCATCACCGGCCTCGAGTTGGCCCTTGAGATCCATTTTCCCCATCTACATGTGAAAGGAGATTCTGAGCTGGTAATCAAACAGGTTAATGGCGACTACGTCGTCCGGAAGCTAGAGCTTGCACCATTGCTGGAGTACACCCTCCTTCTAATGGCCCAGTTCTCTGCTCGACCGGAGGTTACCCATGTCCCACGGTCGCAGAACGGCCAAGCGGACGCCCTGGCTGGCTTAGCCGCGTCGCTCGCAGAACCCGAGCAAGATGATTTGGTCATACACATGGCCCACCGGAGAGTCATTGCCCACGCCACTCAAGAGGACCGTGATAGCCTGCGGGTAAGTCATCTCACCACCGGACCCTCCATATCGGGAATCCCGGGTTCGTCAGACGCAATGGTTGAAACCACCCCCGACTGGAGAGCACCTATTGTCGAGTATCTCCAAAATGGTCAGCTCCCGGACGACCGGGCCGAACGCGAGCGAATCCGACGCCGCGCGCTGCAATTTACCCTCCGGAGCGGCCCCAGTCTAGAACCGATCCTGTATAAGTGGAGTTTCGATGGTGTCCTCCTCCGTTGCATCCAAGGAGGGGAGATACCTCAAGTTATGCAAGAGGTTCACGCCGGTTCCTGTGGAGCCCATCAAGCTGGGCCGAAACTGTCCCATCAAATCCAGAGGTTGGGGTACTTTTGGCCCTCTATGATCCACGATTGTATTGGATACGCCAAGAGATGCCACGCGTGCCAAGTACACGCCAACTTCTTGCATCGGCCGCCGGAGCCCCTCCACCCCACCAAGTACTCTTGGCCATTTCCGGTATGGGGACTTGATGTAGTGGGACCGTATCCACTGGCAACAGCCCGCTAGTGTAGGTTCATCCTGACTGCTGCGGATTTCTTCTCAAAGTGGGCAGAAGCAGTTCCACTCAAAGAGGTCAAGGCCCGTTCCATCGTTGACATTGTGAGCTCCAACATTATCCACCGGTTTGGAGTCCCTCACGCCGTCCTCACCGATAACGACACCAACTTCTGAGCAGCTGAATTGAAGAAATTGTACGCTAAGTACGACATCCGGTCGAACCATGCCTCCTGCTACCACGCACAGGCGAATGGACAGATCGAGGCGTTCAACAAGACCCTCTCTAACATTCTGCAGAAGATGGTTGGTCAGAACAAGAAGAGTTGGCCGGACAAGCTCCCCAACGCCCTCTGGGCTTACCGGACGACGACTCGCAACTCTACACAGGTGACCCCATATTCCCTGGTGTATGGAGCTGAGGTCGTCCTACCCATTGATATCCAGCTGCCATCGCTACGCACTGCAGTTTATGATCACCAGACATCAGATGAGGTAGCCGAGATCCGTCTAGCTGAATTAGAGGCACTGGACGTGAACCGCCTTCGTGCCCTACACAATCTGGAAAGGCATCAGGACAGGATAGCGAGAGCCTTTGACAAAAAGGTTCGTCTCCGCTCTTTTCTACAGGGTGACCTGGTACTGGCCCTTCGAGCGCCAATGATTCCCGGTAGGAAACCACCCAAGTTAGAACCCAAATGGGAAGGGCCTTATATCATCCATAAGGTTTACCCCAATGGAGCATACTCCTTGGTGACCACGGATGGAGAGCGTATAACCCCCCCCCCCCACCACCACCAATGCCAAATTCCTCAAACGATACTTTGCCTAGGGAAAAAAGGTCCAGAACGACCCTAAACTGTGAGATGGTCCTGCACGACCCTAAACTGCATCCATGTCCTTACCGCAAGACGTTAAACTGCAAGCCAGTCAGGCCTTCTTGACTGATACCTGACTTTAGGCCCCCTGGCCTTCTCGGATCTCTCCGCCCAATCTCTTACCCGGGGTGTACGGTGTGGTGTAGGACTACGTCCTCATTCACGTCAGATTACTTGTCGTACCGTACATATCCCCAAATGAGGTGCTTCTCATCGTCCTGCATGACGTTAAACTGCACTTCTAGAATTACGTGTGGCTTGATTCTCATCCTTATGAGATACGTAGGAATGCTCGAACACCTCGTCTTGAGCCCAGACCCAAACTTTTCCCTTCCACTATCCCCCCTAGGGATAGTTTTCTTGGAGGATCTTTGTGTAGCAGGGAGTAGGCTTCCTTGGCCCCGCTTACGCAACCCGGCTCGCACAAAGATGGTAAGGGTCACACCATGCGCCCACTCCCGTTCTTCTATCCTCCCACGTCCTCACCGCATGACGCTAAACTTCATGGCCATCAAGAACTACGTATGTCTTGATTCTCATCCTTATGAGATACGTAGGAACGCTCGGACACTTCGTCCGTTGGCCCAGCCCAAAAGCCAAAATCTTTCTCTCAGGTCAAGACATGGCAGGGTGCACACTTTTGCCCCGACCCACATCGAGCAATACTCGACCCGGCTGCACATTCCCCCCTGGAGGTGTTTGCCCCTTTCGTGGATGGATACAACTATGCTTCACCCACTCCTTGACTGGGATCCCGTCATTTTTCGCACCCAGAGGGACCCCCAAGAACGGCCTAGATACAACGCCCAAGAGCTCTCCTACCGATACGGGCCAACGCCCCCAAGGGTTTTCGAGCAACAAGCCGATACAAGTCCCGCGCTGCGAATTTGTTCAGCGGTCGATGCACATTTGTTGCCCCAATACGGGTCACCATAGGAACGCTGTGTTTCGAACATGGTCAACAGTGTCCTGGATTTTCGGGTCCACCCCGAGATGTCCCAGGCATCAGGAACAATGCTTCATTCTGCCCCATCCCGAGGTGACAAACTTCACCCAGGTGGTGCTAGCGATCGGGCCCATGGCCTAGGATTCCTCATAAGGGTGTACAGTGTGATGTGGGACCTTGTCCTCGTTCACGTCGGGATCATGTACCATGCCGTATGTCCTCCCTTTACGAGGCCCAGCCTCAGGCCCCTTGGCCTTCTCGGGTCCCCGACCCTCGTCCTCATGTAAGACGTTAAACTGCAAACCAGTCAGGCCTTCCTTACTGATGCCTGACCTTAGGCCCCTCGGCCTTTCCGGGCCACGACCCAGGTCCCCTCTTATAGGAGTATATGGTGTGGTGCGGGATTATGTCCTCATTCACGACGGTCTCGTAATGACCACGCCATGTTTCCCCCCTACTAAGTTGTTTCGTCGATCCATTTTTTCGGCGGTTCACCAATGTGCTTAAGAGTACTCTGGTTTATTACCTGGAATGCCGAGCTTTACTCGGACACGTCCACACCCGCTTTCCAGGCTTTGCGTATCCCCGCATCAGGGCTTCCGTCACCTTTCACACCCAGAGGGACCCCCAAGAACGGCCTGGATACAACGCCCAAGGGCTCTCCTACCGATACGGGCCAACGCCCCCGAGGGTTTCAGACAACAAATCGATAAAATCCCACGTTGCGAATATGGTCAGCGGTCGATGCTCGTTTATTGTTCCCACCTCAGGCTAACGCGATACGGACGCTGTGTTTCCATCATGGTTAACCATTTCCCTTTATCGCCACGTCAACCCATTAATCCCAAATGCCGGGTACACGATTCACACCCTTCATCACTTCACCATGTCCAAGAAGAGTCTTAGAATTCTTGGTACTTTTCCTCCGTGCACGTCTGCACGTTGGGAAAACAAGCTGCGTCAAAGGTGTCCTTCGAAACTCTCCGCCAACTCCCCTTTGATGAACGCCCCAAGTATTGCGATGAGGATACCCCCCTTGTTTCCCACACCGAGTTTATCTCACATGGGCTTTGGGATTGGGTTGACATCTGTGCTTACTCGGGAGTTGTCACCATCCATGGTCCGAGCTCTAAGACCATAAACTAAGACTCTCATCTAGAACTACCTTCAAGACCCCTTGTCTTTGGGTCCATCTTGGGTTCAGAAAGTTCACCTCTCTCGGGTCCTACCATTGGGACCCCTGCCACGGGACCGCGTGGCGTAGTGTAGGATTATTTCCTCATTCACGTCAGGTTTGCAACAGCTGCACCACGTGTACCCCGTTCTGAGAGTTAGCCCTCATATTCCTTGTCCTTCATGACATTAAAAGGAACCCTTTAGAACTACGTGTAGCTTGATTCCCATCCTCATGGGATACGTAGGACCACCTGGATGTTTAAGATTCGGGTCCAGCCCCACCTCCTAGTGATCTGCTGATCTCCCGGTCACCTAATCCACTTGGTCTATCCCTCTCCAGGAGGGGGAGGTGTAGGTATGATACAAGGTTTTGGGCACCGTGCCCCTTCCCCCAGGAACCTTCCATCTCTCTATCACCCTCAAAGTTGAGTCCATTGACTCCTTGCAGTGGTTCACCCATGTATTAAGAGCACTCTAGTCTAGGGCCAAGAGTGTCAGATTCAACTTGATCAAGTTCCTTCCACTTGTCAAGCTTCATGTTCCCATCTATTCGGACTTCCATCACCTTTCACACCCAGAGGGACCCCCAAGAACGGCATGGATACTATGCCCAAGGGCTCTCCTACCGATACGGGCCAATGCCCCCGAGGGTTTTGGACAACAAATCGATAAAATCCCGCGTTGCGAATATGGTCAGCGGTCGATGCTCGTTTGTTAGTCCTCATTTCAGGCTAACGCGACAGGATGCTATGTTGCGAACATGGTCAGCAGTAATCCTCTGTCGTCACGCCAGCCCCTTCAGTCCTTGAATGTTGGTTGCATGATTCACATCATTTTCCACCCCATCATGTCCAGGTGGAATCTCGACACTTTTGGCACTATCCCTCAGTGCACCTTTGCATGCTAGGGGGACAAAGCTGCAATCTGGCGTCCTTTGGGACTCCCATGGTCCGAGCCCTAAGACCATAAACTAAGACTCATTCGGGACTACGTTCAACTTGATTCCCATCCTCGTGGGATACGTAGGACCGCCCAGACGCCCTATCTCTGGGTACAACCCATTCAGGAAGCCAGTCTCTCTCCCTGTTTCACCTCTGTATAGGCCCCTCAGCCTAAGGTTTCCCTCTCCAGATGGCGTACAATCTTATGTGGGATCATGTCTCCGTCAATTGTGTTTTATAACACTGCGAACATTTCCCGCCTAGCATCATCTCTGCTACGTCTGTGCTGCATGATGATAAAATGCATGCTTGGTCCTATCATACGACCCTAAACTGTGACATTATCGTCCTAGTTGCACGACGAAAAACGGCACTGCATTGTGGTAACCTCGTTGTAGAGGACATCACGTTGGGTACTGTCCACATGCCATTCCATTTGTCAACGCCCATCGCGGCTTGATCCTTGTGGCGACATCACGACCTACTATTCTAGGCCTGTCGCTTCACAAAAAAAAACCATTCACCCTAAAGAACAAACAAGATACATCAAATTCCGCTTCTTTTAGTGCAAGGGCCACGCCCGCACTCCCCTTTTCCCCTGGCACTGGTATCTTACCATGTCAGCATCTCCAGAACTACGTATGGCTTGATTCTCATCCTTATGAGATACGTAGGAGCGCCCGGGCACTTCGCCACGGGCCCAGCCTAACCTTTGTGTTCGGTCCCTCGACTCGAGCATTTCCCCAGAGAATGCATGGTAAGTAGGTCTTAGGTCCTCCTTCACGTCGGGTCTTGACGCCATGCGTCCCCTGCTCCCTTTACCCATTTATGGTCAAAGGAACCCTTCAGAACTACGTATGGCTGGATTCTCATCCTCATGAGATACGTAGGAGCGCCCGGGCACTTCCCCGCGGGCCCAGCCTAACTTTCCCTTTCGGTCCCTTGACCAAGAACCTCTCCCGAGGAGGTTGCGCGGTGTGATATGGGGGTGTGCCCTCATTCACGTCGAGTTGTTCACCGCACCGTATACACCTCCTATTCCCGTTCACGCCAGGTGTTTGAGTTACTCTACCATGTGCCTCTTATGTTTCCTCTCACCCATGGTCCGAATTCTACGACCCTAAACTAAGATCCTCCCAAGGGAAAGGAATCTGCTCCCTCTCTCTAATACGTTTCGTTGTCGTATTCAGATGTGTTTCGACAAAGAGCCTAAAGTGTGGGATTTTCATGGGGAAATTCCCCTCGTCCCATGACCAAGCTTCGTAAGCTCTCTATTTGGATCCTCATCGTCTTTCACATCCAAAGGACCCTCAGACGACATGGATGCTTGGCTTAAGGGCCCTCCATGAATGCTGTACCTAAGGGCCCTTCAATCGTTTCGGGCCAACGTCCCTACGGATATCTGACAACATCTGTGACACGGTCCCGTGTTTCGAACATGGTCAACAGTCGACCCTCATTTGTCTGTCTCCATTCTAGGCTAACGCGACAGGATACTGCGTTGCGAATACGGTCAACAGTTACCCTCCGTCGTCACACTGCCATCATTGTGATCTGAATCTTGGGCACCATGATTCACACATTTCCACTTCCCCATGTTCAAGTGGAATTCCATCATACTCGGCTCTTTCTCTTTGCGCATCTAGGTGTGCCTCAAGATCGTGTTAGTATCACTGGGCCGGGATTCACCGAGCGTCCCTTTGCCCTAACTAGCCCCTCTCTGTGTCGGGAAATTCCCACCACTACTGCTTGTTTCCCACACCGATCACGACTCACGTGGGATTAGTAGTTTTGGCAGGATGTGTACCAACACGGTCGGGCTGCTCATCGTCCTGCATGACGTTAAAATGCACTTTCAGAACTACATGTGGCTTGATCCCCATCCTCATGGGGTACGTAGGAATGCACGACCACTTTACTTAGGGCCCAGCCCAATCCTCACTCTTGGTCCCTCGACCTGAAGAGTATCCTCCGGGGGTATGTGGTGTGATTTGGACTCCAAGTCCTCATTCGTGTCGGTGTCATATCTACCGCGCCACACGCTTCCTTCCCTCTTATTCCACGTCCTATCGTATGACGTTAAACTACAGGAGTCTCTATGTCCTCAACGCATGACAATAAACTGTGGTTCTGCCCTGAACAAGTTCAGGATTCCCCAAGATCCCACTGGGAAGTGACGGATCCCCTTGCCAGAGAGGCCCTGTCTAAAAGAAGGAATGATCCATGGTCAAACCGATGCGCCTATCACACGTACTCCCACCACGGTGGTGTAACTACCTAAGTGTTGGATTCTGTTCGGATAGGCCATCACCCCATATTCCACGCTTTGCGTGTCCCTTATTCGGACCCTCATCCTCTTTCGTGTCTAAAGGAACCCCCTAACGGCCTGGTCTCATGCCGCATTGGCTCACCTACCATCCTAGGCCAACGTTCCGGAAGACTGGTCATGTTTGGAGGGACCCCCAATAACGGCCTGGATACTATGCCTAGGGGCTCTCCTACCGTTACGGGACAACGTCCCGAAGAATTGATCGACAACAAGTTGATAAAATCACACGTTGCGAATATGGTCAGCGGTCGATGCTCATTTGTTTTCCCCATTTCGGGCTAACACAGTAAGGGTACCGTTTCTCCTCCAAGGTTAACGGTTGTCCCTTATTGTCACGCCATCCCCACCGTGTTCTGAATCTTGGGTATCGTGATTCACACTTCCTATTTTCATCTGTTTAGACCGATTTCAACGCCCTTGGCGTTGCCCCATTCGTGCATAAGAGCACGTCGAAGAAACGGTAATTCGGCTAGCCTGGAAGTTCCTCCTCCGATCAAGCCTTCCCCATCTTTCGGGAACCTGGACTGGCTTGGGGAATTGTCGTCAAACGTCCCGCAAACATTGTAGGGATGTGACAAGGCAATTCGAAAGTGGAAATCGTGCGTGTTACGGCATTCAAAACAAAGGTAAAATTCGGAAGCACGAAAGTACCAATAAAAGGGTGTTGGGTTTGTTACAATACTCGGGGGTTGACTTCCCCCATGGATGGTTTGACCCCGTCAAAAGAGCGTTGCAGCTCTGCCACCCGTTGACTTGCGGCATCCAAGGCTTGCTGCCGCTGAACTAGCTCTCGCTCCTCCTCCGCAGCGGCGGGGCGCAGTTCGTCAGTCCTGGCTTTGGCCCTCTCCACATCAGCTTGAACGGCAGCCATCTTTTCAGAGGTCTACCTTATATGCTCTTTTTCCTCCGCCAGCTAGGCCTTCAACCGTGAGACCAGCTCAATTTGTGCATCAAGATAGGCTGAAAGCTCGTCTGCCCGGGTCTGCATCCGTTGAACCTCACCTTAAGCCTCCTGAAACTTCTTGATGTTGGTCTCCTTCCTCCGCTTCCAGCCCACGCTGAGCCCACGATCATGCTCCCGGATCTTCTTAGCCATAAGATCTCGGATGAGTGCATGAGGACGTTGGGCATCCACTCCCCCAGCGCACAGTTCACGCAATCACGAGCGAAACCTATCCATTTCGGCCATCCATTGTGCTTGGGGAGTGTCCTTGATAAAGCGTGCGATCAGCTTCCAAGACCGGCATCGGACTATGCTGTTGTCTTCCTCGTCGGAGGCCGTTTCTTCCCAGTCTGCGTGATTGGCAGGCTCATACGCGGGATACGCCCGCAGGAAATCCTCGGCAGGATCAACATCTGGTGTCGAATCCAGTGCGACACCTGGCGCCGAAGTAGGTGCGACAGATCTGGGAACGGTCGTTTGATCCTCTTCCTCATAGTCCACCTCAATGATTTCGGGTACGTCCCTGCTGGCGGACCCGCCAGTGATGATGTGCGTCGCAGCTTGAGGAGATGGAGGAATTATTGCCACCATCACTGGCATGCCCCTAGGAGGGACGCCACCAGACATCCCGACCATCCTTGCCGCAGCAGCCCATGCCAGTCGAAGAACTGCATGACAAAGAGGGACATAAACATTAGTTGGCATGGCCTACATGTGATAACGAGGATACCGGTGGAGGAGACTTACGAAGATCGACCTCCGACCGCTGCTCCTGATCCGGTACTTATGGGACCCCGAGGCGAGGCCCCCCGTATACTGTTGGAAGGTCTGGGGATTCCAGAGGAGCCACCTCGGGCCCCCTGGTCCCACCAGACGCAGAACTGGACGCAGCCATAGTCGCGGGTTCTGAAGGTCCCGCATCATCACCCGCCAAGGAGCGAGAACGAGGCCTACGAACAAGTTCCTCCTGCATGGCTCAAACATTGGTGAGAAGTCCATAGGGATTCAAGAACAGATCGTAAGGAGAGACGTTCGGAATGTTACCTCGAGAGCCTCCGCGAAATCGTCGGATTCTGAGCCTCGGTCTCCGACCTCGCCCTCCTCCACCGGGCTCCCTCCTCCAGCCTCATCCTCCCGAGATGAGTGCTCTGATTCCTCCGGCAAGGGGAAGCGCTCCCTCCGATCGGCAGCCGATAACTGTGGGGGGACCGTCTGATTCAACAGTACCCTCACCCGGTCTGTCATTGGGTGAGGGACACCACTGGAGTGGACGTAATCCTCCAGCTCTTCCAGGTACTGTTCTTCCTCCTCCGGAGACGCCATGAATCCAGCCCGAATTGGACCTATACCTGGTAATTCCATCCCGAGGCGATTCAGGTGGGCCCATATCTCGAATGGGCTGAGGAATTGCCGGTTGACGTCCCAAATGTCCCAAGCTTCCGGGAAGACGGCGTCCTCTGCCATGTCAATGTGACGTAGGCGCTTCCCCAGAGCCTGAGTGGATATCCTACGGAATCCCCTCGATGGCCGCCCCTCCGGATGACCCTGCTCTCCCGGAATCACCGGATCCACCACTGCTGCCATACCCTCGGCTGGTGCTGGTCTCGCCGCCATGGCAGCCCCGCTTCCACGAGCGGCCCTAGCTTCCCTCCGACCTCGACCTCGAGATAGAGGAGGCCCACCGTCACCAACCCGGATCGTTGGTTGCTTCATCATCTCCCCCGGATAAGCGGCCTCCCAACTAATGGCGTACTCCTTCACTAATCCGAAGGCGGCGGTGGATGGAGGCAATGCAATCCGCATCTTTCCATCTTCGCGTGTGAACATGATCCACAGCTGCCTCATCACACACGGGTGCTCCTCATGATGCACCTCCCAGTAGACCTGCGGGGTCAGCTGCTGGAGGCACCGGAACTGCCTCGCAAAACGATGCGGGGTGTACAGTTCGCAGATTGGCTCACGATCTATCCGAGCCACCAAAACTCTACCTCGTAAGGCCAGAAGGTAAGCTCGATGTTCTTCCGTTCCTCGCCCGTCGTCAGCAAGTATTCTCGTCGGCAATGGGAAGGGGTGGAAATTAAACTCATCCGCCCTCCACACCCGATTCAGCACCATCGGGACAGCCAGTTTGAACGGGAAGCTCCCAACTGCGTTCAGGATGGAGGGGTGAAAGTTCGATCCCGGCGGCGAGATGGGGTTTGGATATTCGTAAATCCCCCTGATATGCGCTGCAATCCACCCATACAGGAGGTGGAAGGGCCCGCATATTCTTGCCGGCTTCTTGCCCTCGCTAATATGCCGCAGCATTCTGTACAGTTTGGTGAGCATCGGGATCCCCAGGTTGATCCGCTTCCCCATGGCCAACATCGACGCCATGATGAACGAGCTGGGCCGTACCCCCATGCTTGTATCTCTCACCGGTAGGATCCAGCCACAGATGAGAGCCGCGATGAATGCCGCTGGCCTGACTATCTGCTGTTGTTCAGTGCTGACGCTGAAACCCCAAGTTTTCCTTTGGCTGCCTTCCAAGACCCGCCAATACGACTGTCCCTTTCCCCGTTGGTCCGCCCTTGGACATGTTCGAGGCCTCGGAGGGAACTCTCAATTCTCTGGGAAATTAAGGAAACATTTGAACCACCTCCTGAAGTGGACGTCCCTCACTGCCTCCTTGTCCTCTCCAGGGACAAGCGCCATCAACGCCGATGCCAGTCGCGGCATTTGCTCCGCGTCCCCCCATGCGCTGGCAACGGGAAGGAACTCATCATACATGGCCCCCAACATTGGGACCCCAGAAATCTAGTGGACATCCCACAAGCTGATGCCCACCTCCCCGTGATGCAGGTGAAAAGTGTTGGTCCTAGATGACCATCTACTCAGCAACTCTGGCATTAGCTGCTTTGGTTGGTAAATGTGGAATTGGGAGGCCCATGCCGCCTCATACAACCCCACTCTCCTCAACTTGGCCCCGAACTCCTCGCATGAGGTGCCTACCCAGTAGGCCCAGGCCCAGTCATCAGTAAAGTTGCCGCCCTGGTGTAGGTCCCACTCATCGGACCATCCCTTCTTCGAATCCTGCAAGGACGCCTTCAGCATTGTACGGTAGAGGGGAGGGGAAGTCTCTGACAGCAGTGGCTTCCCGTCGATGTCGTTCACATGGTTGTAGAGGCCGTCAGTGGTAACGGGTGTGAAGTCCTCCCGCGCATGACCATCGGCTGCCCTGAACCATTGGTGTTGGCACGGTGTGCTCCTGAACCAGCAAGCTGGTTCATCCCTACTCGCCTCAGGGATGAAGACGTCATCCCTCAGCCCGAAGCCGTACAACGACAGTTTCTTGCACTGCGGATACTTTTTCTGACCCTCCGAGAGCAGATCCGTCAAGGAAGTGTGGTCCGAGTGGCTCCGGATCATCTCCCCTAAGCCCCGACGGTTGGCCATCTCATCTCGACGAGCAGCATCTGCAAGGACCCCCAAGACGGCTTCCTGATGGGCCATTTTTACTCTGGCCCTCAGAAAAAGATTCTTTCGGATTAATCGTGAAGCTCGACCGCGAAGCTCGATCGCGAAGCCGGATCGTGAAGATCGGTCGCGAGACCAAGCCGCGAAGTCCGGCCAAGGCCGACAAACAGAGGTTCGCTTGGCGCGGACGCAGAGTCGGAGACCCGCGGTTCTCCGCAAAGCTCGATTCGCGGAGTGCTGTCGCGGAGTACGCTGAGCTTCGCAAAATCGAGGGCACAAAAAGACAAGGAAGGCACGTGAAGACAAAAGAGGGCGGACCCCCCTATTTATAGGCGGCGACCCCGGAGCATCGCGGCGCGCCTCACCCGAGCGAAGCATCGCGGCGCTTCCGGATCCGCGGCCCCGGCGAGCATCACGGGGCCCCTTCGCGATGCTGCATCGTGAACCACCGACAATTTTGGCGATTTTCCCTCAGACTTCGACCCTTCTCCCTCCACAGCTCCAAGTCTGAGGGGGGGCATTTGTTGGCGCCAAAAATACGGCCCGAAAGAAAGGAAGGAAAAAGACAGTCGGCGCGCTGCCTCGCGAGGCACAGCCGCGAAGCACAGCCGCGAAGCCCCACGCGAAGCGCCCCAACCCTCGCGGCCTCGCGAAGCACCAGAGGCGGTAATGCTCTGCGAACGCCTTTGATGTTCGCGAGTCGCCGCGAAGCACCAGAGGCGGTAATGCTCCGCGAACGCATTTGACGTTCGCGAGCCGCCGCGAAGAACCAGAGGCGGTAATGCTCCGCGAATGCATTTGATGTTCGCGAGCCGCCGCGAAGCACCAGAGGCGGTAATGCTCCCTGAACTCCTTTGACGTTCGCGAGCCGCCACGAAGCACCAGAGGCGGTAATGCTCCGCGAACACATTTGACGTTCGCGAGCCACCGCGAAGCACCAGAGGTGGTAATGCTCCGCGATCCCATTTGACGTTCGCGAGCCGCCGCGAAGAACCAGAGGCGGTAATGCTCCGCGATCCCATTTGACGTTCGCGAGCGCGCCGCGAAGCACCGGAGGCGGCGCGCGAGCCCTGATTCGCGGCGCTCCTTCCCTATAAATACTGGACTCCCCCTGAGTCTGGAAGGGGACAATCCGACCTTTCGGCTTCTCCTCTCTCGAATCACGAAGCACTCTTTGCCCTGTAATCATGAGCTCCGCGAGGTATTTCTACTTCGCGAGACGACTCTTCTTTGTCTCGTTTTGAGCCCCTCTTCCGAGAGGGATGCCCTTCGCGAAGCTCAAGGGCGTTCGCAAAGGAAGGGGATTCCCAAGGGAACCCGGGCATCCTCGGAGCGTTTATGCTTCACGAAACACCCAACCCATGCTAGTAATCCCTATGCCAAGGCAGGATAACTATGCATCGCGAAGCACATTGCTTCGCAGGACCCTGCTTCGCGAGGCACCCCTTCCTCGTGAGGTAGTGCTCCGCGAACACTGTTCTACTTCGCAAAGCACCTTCCACTCAGACCTATGCCCCATGATAAGGCCAAGGCACTCCACTTCACGAAGCACACTCCTCTGCTTAGCGATTCCTCTTCCCGTGCGGCCCTCCAAGTTTGCACGATGTGATTTCAAAGTCCCATGGACAATACCACCCATAGCGTTGCTTCGCCTAATGCTTCTTCGCATAGGCATGCTAACGGCTATTGCCTCTTCGCATAGCCATGCTAACGTGGACCTCTCGATGGTTCGTCCCACGACCCCCCTTAACCATGGTCTTACCGGTACCTTCCCTTCCCCAAGGACCAGCGGGTACCGGTTATGTAAGTCCTAGGGGTGTGGAGTGAACCCACCTCGTCCGAGTTGTAGGACGTTAAACTGCCAAGCACCATGTCCTCAACACATGACGTTAAACTGTGACCCAACCTCGTCTCCCTCACGAAGGGTCCCCCCAGCTCGAACATTCGTTACACCACTCGTCTCCACGGGAATGGAATCACCCATCCACAAGGGATGATATCCTCCTTTTCGGAGTGGCGTATGTTCGTAGGAGAAGGGCGACCCTAGTTCCCCAACGGATGGCTGCACCCCTGCATCTCCGTACTTCCCCACTACCAAAGTCGGTAGAGGGCGTGATATGGGACAGGGTACCCCCATCATTGGACCAAGGTCCATCTTTCTCGCGCTTTGTCGCACCCTGGGCCGCCCTTGAGTAAGTCCCAACACCAACCATTTCTAGGCACCTTCTGCCTAACAGTCCTACCTACATGACTCTAAACTGTAGTATTCTCCCTATGTTCCAAACATAGGATGCCTCTTTCCCTATACGAGAGATTCCTTATGCTCCAAGCATGAGATGCTAATAGTCCTACCAACATGACTCTAAAATGTAGTAATCCCTATGTTCCAAACATAGGATGCCTCTTCCATTAAACAAGAGATGCCTTGTGCGCCAAGCATAAGATGCCTAATGCCATGATCACTGTGGCGTAACATCAAGAGCGTTGGAATCCATCCAAACATTACATCACTCCACCTCACGCTTTGTGTGTCCTTCGTTTGGATCGTCATTTCACTTCCATGTCTGGAGGGACCCCCTAACAGTATGGATGCTCGACCTATGGTCCGCCTGCTGTCCTGGGCCAACGTCCCGAAGGATTGATCGACAACACTTGTGACATGGTCCCGTGTTTCGAACATGGTCAACGGTCGACCGTAATTTGTTGTCCTCATTTCTGGCTAACGTGATATGGATGCTGCATTGCGAACATGGTCAGCAGTAATCCTCCATCACCACGCCAATCTCGCGACGTTCTGAATATTGGGCATGTGATTCACACTTTTCAACTCCCTTTGTTGGGATAGATTCCAATGCCCTTGGCATTATCCCGCTTGTGCACTAGTGCATAGGTGAAGGCCTCAACCCCTCAGTGAGTTGGGATGCCCTCATGGCCAGACATGAGGAAGACATTACGGGCAGCTTCCTAGCGTAAGCCCCATCCACCATTATCACTCCATAGCGGCACCTGGGCCTCCAACCTGGAGCAAGTCCCAACACCATGGGCCGCTCAACGCATAAGCCCCTCTTCGCTTCTCACGGATGCACCCATCGCGACGTGATCGTCAGGTCCTTGCAACCTCTTGTTTCTCACACCGAGCATGACTCACGTGGGCTTAGAGTGAGCACCGACCCTGACCCCGAACATTACCGGAACTACGAGGTCTTTGATCCATGTCAAGGCATGGTACGTAGGAAGCCTCCACGAGGTTCAAGCCCACCCGTCATTCTTCCACGTCGGGTCTCATTCCCGTCCAGCATGACGTTAAACTGCGCATTCCCTTGCGAACTACGAGGACTTTGATCCATGTTAAGGCATGGTACGTAGGAAGCCTCTATGAGGTTCAAGCCAACCAATAGTGGACCCCCGAGTCTACTTTCAAGTCGGTTCACCGACGGACTCATCCCCGGAACTACGAGGTCTTTGATCCATGTCAAGGCATGGTATGTAGGAAGCCTCCACGAGGTTCAAGCCCACCCGTCTTTCACGTCGGGTTTCACCCCGTCCAGCACGACGTTAAACTGCACTCTGGTCCAGTGGTAAGCCATTGCGACCCATCCCACTTGAACTACGAGGACTTTGATCCATGTCAAGTCATGGTATGTAGGAAGCCTTCACAAGGTTCAAGCCCACCATTAGTGGACCCACGGGTCTACTCTCACATTGGTACGCTGACGATCCCCATCGGGCCAAGGTCCACCTTCACGTCCGTTTATCGACGTCATCCCGAACTACGCAGACTTTGATTCCCTGCCATGGGGATACGTAGGAAGCCTCATCAAGGCTCAAGCCCAACTTCACTGTCACCCCTGCGATGGTCGCACTTCACTCTCCTTCAACTCCATTCATCAACCTACCACCCGTTCCGATTCTCGCCCGGACCGTCTTATCCTGGTGAGACCATGTCGGTACGCTCTTCTTCACTGTCGCCCACGGGCTGGCCCCGGTATCGATATCCCTTCAAGGAGGGTCCTTCAATCCGATCTATCCTAGCTAATGCTCTGGTTGGGTTGATCCATCTCCGCTGGATGTTAAACTTGCGACATACCCTGTGTTGAGCACGGGAAGTTGAGGAAAACCTTAGATATGTGTCTATGACATATAATTCCCCGCGCTCGATGTGGGATGCCTCGGGCTTCCACACCCTCGAGAATCCTTGTGGTCAAGGATAACAGACAGACATGCCAGGTACCCCAGCATCCAGACACGCTACTGATGCCTCAACGTGACTACTCCCCTGACTGAAGGTTGCTGCCCTGACTGGACCCTTTGGAATGTCCCGACAGAAGCAGTGTAATTAACCGGTGTCCATGGAAACATGGCACTGGGAAGGGTTCCACGAACTACGTATTAAATCTATAAGGGAGACCCGGACTAGGTGACGAGTCCTGAGGAGGAATCCACAGGAGGAAGAACCGACATCCCATCATCCCGTTTCGATCAAGGAGCAGACGTCCCTGAATTAGGAGCGAATTCCACCCGCCTTTGGAAAGAGGGAATGCGGGGCAACAGAAGCGCCGCACATCCTCCCCCACGGACGGACGGGCGCGCGCCCCGGCGAAAGCGTCAGAAACAATCCAGCTCGAAGATTCCACTAAGCACGTAACAAAGAGAACACACTCCTAGGTCTGAAGAGAGAGATATGAAGTACTCATTTCAGGAGAACACACTTCAAAAGTACTTGAGAACATGATACTTAGATGAGGATCATAACCAATCGTCATGGGGTGATTCCAATAACTCAGTCTGAGCTAATCCGCTAAGTAGAGGATCAGCGCCCGGGTAAAGTTGGTCACGTCGATACCAAGAACTCTACCTAGGGTTCCAGGAATGAATAGAGGCTCTGGATCTAAGTCTCACAAAGGGGATTCCAACAACTCTATTAAGGAAGTCCGGCTGAAGGGATCATACTCCTGTATGTAGGAAATAATACCGGGAACCTTCAGGAGAAAGACCAAGGGAACGAACCCTAAGGAAACTAGCCCAAGTCATAGAAGGAAACTAGATCAAGCCATAAAGAATTGGTTACACGACATGTAGTATGGTTACACGCCATGTTCCTTGACCACGGGTACTGCCCGTGTGAACAGCCCATGTCATCCATTCAAGCTGTGTAAAACTCAACTACACGGCGTGTAGAAAAGTACACGCCGTGTTCCTAAATCCTAGTACTGCCAGTGTAAATGGTCTGTGTCATTCGGCTTGTAGGATAGAATTTAACTAAACAGGGTGTTGAATAATCACATGCCGTGTCCGAACACCTGGGGCTCGCTCCATGTACACTGGTCGTGTGCCCGTACACAGTCTTTGTCCGTGTCTGTGTCACCTGCACGTGTACCAGTGCACGGGGTGTCCCATGTATCTGGACGGGGAGGGGTATACACACCATGTTCCTTGACAGTGTACCCAACCCGTGTTCGTGTACTCCCGGAGTACACGCCAGGTAAATCTGCCGACAAAAACACGCCGTGTAGCCCATACTACACACCGTGTAGTCGGGATTTTTCCAAAAATGTCATCTTCTTCCTCGCGCTTCAGCCAATCTTTCGGATCTGCAATCTTTCGTCCATTCATCCCAATACTCTAGGGGTTGGTTTGTTTCATCATACGAACACCGCAATGTGTGTTTTAGGTCCTTAAAATGGATCATAAACCTCAAATGATCCATCCGAAGAAAAACCCCTGAAAACTCATAACTCTCGATCTGCTCTGAATCATCCACCGAAACTGTTGTCGCACCTCTGTGACATCGCTCCGGGGATGGATCCACAATCTCATATCGTAGTGTCGCAGAACGGATGTGCAATGATCCATTGTTCATCCCCCCGGGAAGAACATGAAGAAAAATAAGGAGAGAAAGGGGAGAAATCCAACGAAACAAGTTTGAGGAACGAACCTCCATCGTCGTTTGTCACGGCGTTGATCCGCTCCCATTAGTATGATTAAACATAGCAGAAAAAGATCAACAACAAAATATCTACATGGATATAATCTCCCAGAATCCCCGAAAATCCCATCCCACAAGAACGATCGATCTACAGACTAATTTGTTTGTGGATTAGCCCAAGTTCCTCGTAGAAATCAAGAACAGGTAAGAAATCACAAATTAAACATCCTACATGGATCCGCGGCATTCGTTGGTGAAGATCTTGTCACCGCGTCGTTGTCGCCGGCGAAGCTCATCAAGAACACTATCGTCGTGTTGGGAGGTTTTCTCCAGAGCCTCCAGAGCCTCCAGGGGAATTTTGGGATATGGAAATTGTAACCCTGATCCCCTGTGAAAACTCCATTTATATGATAAGAGATTTCGATGTAACAAGGATTTAAATAAAATATTTTAATTAAATATTTTATTATGGTCGCATCCAAAAACCAGATTTCTCCACCGACCTGTGTCGGCCGATGTTAGGCCTCGCCTAAGGTAAAATCGTTGTTCTGAACGCAACGGTGCCCTCAGATTGCTGATCTGAGAACCCATTCGGGAGTTATTCCACTTTTTCAAGAAACCCGCATGCACGCGTTATTTAATTATTAAATAAAATTCAAACATTTCTTCCAGGCTCACCGGGCCTCGAAACTGCATGTCGTCTCAGAGCCTAGTCTCAAATTAATTCCCATATAATATTAAAAAAATACATGGAAAAATCCAGAACATTACAGCACCCACCAAAGGCTCATGCCCAACTGACAGTGTAAATATGCAAAAGAAGTGTGCAGTTGTAAAATGCAATCAAATAAGAAGTACTCAAAAGGAACTAACTTTACCAGTTGTATTTCCATTTTAATATTCATTTAATCCATTTAATATAAGACGTCACCTCAGTGAATGTTCTATGTAGATAGTCAGTGTCCTCAGACATGTCAACTCTTACCCTCAGGTAAACAGAAACAAAACCCTCAGGTAACTGTCCTCAGACATAATAGATATTGCCCTCAGGCATACGAAGTGTCTCCCTCGGGCATAGAAGTCACTGCCCTCCGGCATAAGAAGCGTTTCCCTTAGGCGGAATAGAACATTTCCCTCAGGCTAAGCAGTACCTTGCCCTCAGGCTAAACAAACAATGCCCTCAGGCTAAAAGAACATTTCCCTCAGGCGCAAGTAACCTGGCCGTGCCCAAATCATAAACACGGAATTAATATACAATCCCTCTCAAGGAAAAAGTAATGGACAATATAAACATGGAATACCCTCGGGTATCCTGGCCAAACGGCTAAACAGAGGAATGCACCCCCGGGGTGGTCCTGGATCCAAGCAGCAATCCCAAACAGTAGTTTCTTATCACATTTTATTACCCATACAATTCTAGTTATTCAAAACAGCCAAGGCCTCAGCCACACGACACCCCAACTTGGGTTCATAGAAAAAAGGTACACACAAACGCACAACAGTTGGAATTTAAACACCAAACCACCTACCTCGGTCACCCCGGATCGATATACGTGAACGACACTCCTCGAAATGTCCAAGAACCACGTAGATTTTAGGTAAAATAAATCTTGTTCAAACATAAATAACTCCCTTTAGAGGAAGAATTGGAAAGAACTACACATGGGGAAGGAAGAACTCACACGTGCGGTTCCAACGAGATAGAAGGAGGCAGAATTGGATCCCTGGTGTTCGATCGGGTGATCTCCAAAGCTTTGGTCGTCCCTCCCGAGTCCTCCTCTGATTCTAAGGCTTCCCTGTGAATAGGGGAGGCTACTGCCCATTTTATGTGAAAAAAACAGACAACTCGGCGTGCATTATTGGGTACATGGCGAGTACGTTTCTCATTTACATGTTCCTCTGGAGGCTTCTCACCAACGCAGCACTGTTCATCTATCGACATGAGTATATAGCGTGTATTCTTGAGTACACAGAATGTACTTTCGCTCAGCTGGCCACTGCCTTACTATTTTCCTGTCGACTGACTACACGGGGTGTAAATACCCACTACATGGTGTGTATTCGGTTTCTACACCCATCATCATTGACCGGCCTACACGACCCGTGTACTCCTTCCACACAGCCCAAGTACACAGTGTGTGGAAAACAACACAGCGTGTAGTCACAAAAAATAGGATTTTCCCATATTTTCTTTATTTTCTCAGAAACACTTCAGGAAAAGTGAAATGAAGAAACTCATACCTCAAGAATAAGAATCGGGTTCTTACAAACATCCCCCCTTAAAGAAATTCGTCCCCGAATTTCCCTTCCAAGGGTGGTGAAGATAATGATTAGAACAACTCTGGCCACTGAGCATGTACGTTGGTCTCCCGCTCCCAGGTTTCGTCCTGCACTTGGCCATGCTTCCATTGCACCTGTACGAGAGAAACTGACCATCCTCGGAGAACCTTCATGCTCCTATCAACTGTTGCGTCGTAGAGGATGGCAAGAGGGGGGTGAATTGCCTTTTCAAAAATAATTAACAATTTAAAACAATTATCAATGCAGCGGAAATAAAAAAGGCAAGACACAATTTGATAACGAAGTTCGGCTTAATTCCCAAGCCTACGTCTCCACTCCCAACAAGAACCGTTGAGAGATTAATACGTCAGCTTGATTTTTAATGGTTGTAGCAAGAAACCCACTAGCCGTTTTAAGGTGGGCTAGAACACCTTCGTACTGCTTGCTTTTTTATTATGGTTGTAGAAAGAAACCCACTAGCCGTTTTAAGGTAGGCTAGAACACCTTCGTACAACTTGCTTTTTTTATTCTGGTTGTAGCAAGAAACCCAATTGAAAGAAAGAATGGAAATGAGAGGTTTGTTTTAATCCAAACCCAATGAAGAACTAAAAAAAATAATACAAACACACGGAAGGCTTGAGCGCCAAAAGTGTGAGAGCAGCTGATGGAGAGGGAGCTCAAGCTTCAAGGATGGCAATGGATCACAAGAGGCCTTGGAGATTTGTCGTTAGAGCGTCAAGACATCAAAATATAATTCCGGTTGTGTTCCTGGCATCCATGGTTTCTTATTTATAGGAGAAATACCCATAAACACTTCAATATGGCCGTTGGAGGGCTTCCGGAGCCGTTGGGGGTCAAAAGTACAAGTCTGGTCAAATCCCAACGGCTAGTTTGACTGGGCACACGGGCTGGCCGCTGGTGTCTCACCAGCTGGCTGGTGGTCCAGACAGAGCAGGCTTTCTGTCTGGGTTCCACCGGCTGGCCGGTGGTCATCCACCGGTTGTCCAGTGGTCATCCACCGGTTTGCCGGTGGCACCAGGCAGTGGGCAAGCCTACTGCCTGGGTCCTCCGGCTGGCCGGTGGGCAAGAACTGGTTGGCCGGTTCCCATACCGGCTGGCCGGTGTGCTACCACCGGCGGACCGGTGGCTCTGGCAGAAAGCAATGCTTCTGCCAGAGACCACCGGCGGGCCGGTGGACTCAGAGAGTCCACTATCATCCTTCTTGGGCCAACTCCTAGGCAACCTTTTTCCTAGCATCAAAACACTTGAAAACAATTTAGAACACGATGAGAGTGATTGTGATCATTAAAATCCAAGAGAGAGGGGTACAACAATCTCCCCCTATTTTGATGATCACAATCACAAAAGAGAAAGCTTTAAAAAGGATATGCCAATTGAAAACTTAAATAAACAATTTTGGACAGGAAAATATATTAGAGATCATTTCAAAAAAAAAATTGAAGAGATGTACCATGTATTGAAAATGATCTTAATCTAAAGAGAATGAGTCATTTTGAAATTGTAACCATTTTTTTTAAGGAACAAAATCAATAACTTACCGGTTTAAAAAAAATGAACTTTTAAAAAGAGAAATTTAATCAATAGAAATATGAAACTAGTAAACAGATAAATTTCTCCCCCTTTGGGATTATCAAAATAGGAGGGAAAAAGAAAAAATAATGGGAAGAAATTAGATAAACAAAAAAAAGGTAAGCAATGGCAACAAAAAAAATATGATATATAAGACAACTTGAAATTTATAAAAGATAAAAAAAATTGAATTAAAATAAAAAAGAGTTAAATATTTAATAGTTCTCATTGACGAATCATTCCTAACTCCCCCTTAATAAAATCAAAACGTTCAACCGGGAGCGGTTTGGTAAAAATATCATCTAATTGGAAATCAGTAGAAATGAATTCCAAAGTGATATTCCCTTTTTGAAAATGGTCACGAAGGAAATGAAGCCTTAAGTCTATATTCTTCGTTCTAGAGTGTTGTATTGGATTCTTAGAAATACTAATGGCACTAGTGTTGTCACACCGAATAGGGACATGATCGTAGGAAAGTCCATAATCCAAGAGAGTGTGCTGCATCCAAATAATTTGGCCACAACAATTCCCAGCGGCTACGTACTCGGCCTCGGCAGTAGAAAGAGAAACACAGTTTTGCTTCTTGCTACTCCATGATACAAGGGACTTGCCTAGCAGATGACAGGTTCCACTAGTACTCTTTCGATCTAATTGACATCCGCCAAAATCAGCATCCGAATATGAAGAAAGTTCGAAAGAAGTATTACAAGGATAAAATAAACCAATGTTTTTGGATCCTCTTAAATACCTAAAAATCCTTTTGACCGATTTAAAATGAGATTCTTTGGGATTGTCTTGAAAACGATCACAAAGGCAAACACTGAACATGATGTCAGGACGGGTCGCAGTTAGGTAAAGTAGACTCCCGATCATACTCCTATAAAGATTGTTATCAACCGGTTTCCCGACTTCATCTAATGTAAGTTTACAGGAAGTACTCATGGGGGTACTAATTTCCTTTACTTGATCCATACCAAAATGACTTAAGAGCTCGTTTGTGTATTTGCCTTGGCTTAGAAAAATACCTTTTGAATTTTGAAAGATTTGAAAACTGAGAAAAAATTTCAATTCCCCCATAAAGCTCATTTCAAATTCTTTTCTCATTAAATCTGAAAAATCAGTACAAAGTGATTCTTTGGTAGAATCAAAGATAACGTCATCGACGTAGATTTGGACGATTAAAATATCTTTTGAAGTGTGTTTTAAAAAGAGGGTACAATCAGCTTGACCCATTTTAAAATCATTTTCTAAAAGGAATTTTGTTAACCGCTCATACCAAGCCCGAGGGGCTTGCTTTAAGCCATATAGAGCCTTGGTTAATTTAAAAACATGATTTGGAAATTTTGGATCTTCAAAACCGGGAGGTTGTTCAACAAAGATTTTTTCTAAAATAAAACCATTTAAAAAGGCTCTTTTAACATCCATTTGAAAAAGTTTGAAATTTAAGTGGGCGGCGAAAGCCAACAAGATCCTAATGGATTCCAATCTAGCAACTGGCGCAAAGGTTTCACCATAATCAATTCCTTCTTCTTGATTATAGCCCTTAGCTACTAGGCGAGCCTTGTTCCAGGTTATATTTCCTTGATCATCAAGTTTGTTCCTAAAAACCCATTTAGTGCCAATAATTGGATGATCATTGGGTCTTTCAACAAGAGTCCAAACCTCATTTCTAGAGAATTGATTTAGTTCATCTTGCATTGCAAGAACCCAATTCTCATCATTAATGGAATCATTAATGGTTTGAGGCTCTAGGTGAGAAATGAAGGCTTGATGTTCAACCTCGTTGAGGATTGATCTTCTAGTTTGAGTACCGGCTTGAAGATCACCTATAACATTTTCTAATGGATGGTCTCTAGAAGGTTTCCAAACCTTAGGCAAGGTGGAAGGCAAAGAAGGTGAAGAAGGTTCATGATCATCATCCTCCTTGAGAGGAGAAGAGGAATCATTTAATTCAAGTTTATCAAGCTTATCTTCAACATCTTCAATGACCAGATGGGGTTTTGGAAGATTTTCATCAAACTTGACATGAGATGATTCTTCGATGGTTTTTGAACGTTTGTTGAAGACACGATAGGATTTTCTTGAGTTGGAGTACCCAAGAAAAATACCTTCATTGGATTTGACATCAAATTTCCCAAGGTTATCTTTTGTGTTAAGGATAAAGCATTTACAACCAAACACTTTAAAATAACCAACTTTGGGCAATTTGCCTTTCCAAAGTTCATAGGGGGTTTTCTTAAGAAGGGATCTTACAAGGACTCTATTTATAGTATAACAAGCAGTGATAACTGCCTCGGCCCAGAAAAATTGAGGGAGGTTGAATTCACTAAGGAGGGTTCGAGCAATTTCTTGGAGAGTTCGGTTTCTCCTTTCAACCACTCCATTTTTTTCTGGAGTCCTAGGGGTAGAGAAGGTGTGATTGTATCCTTGAGAGGAACACAATTCATCGAATTCTTTGTTCTCGAATTCACCTCCATGGTCACTATGGAGCAATATAATTTTATATCCTTTTTCGTTTTCTACATTCCTGGAGAATTTCAAAAAGGTTCTACAAGCATCATTTTTATGAGCTAAAAAGAAAACCCAAGTGAAACGAGAAAAGTCATCTACTAGGACAAAGGTATAGGATTTTCCACCTAGACTTGCTACAGGGTTAGGACCAAAAAGATCAAGATGTAGGAGCTCAAGAGATTTTGAAGTGGAAACTTCCTTCTTATATTTTAAAGAAGACTTGTGTTGCTTGCCAAGTTGGCATGGCTCACAAATCAAATTTTTCTTAAACTTAAGTTTAGGAAGGTCATGGATGAGCTTGTTCTTATTAAGCTTTAGAAGTGAATGAGAGCTACAATGCCCCAACCTTCTATGCCAAAGCCAAGACTCATTGTCAAGAGCACTTAAACATTTAACATTTTGGCTAGTTAAAGACTTTAAATAAATAATGTAAACATTTTGAAAACGGGAAGCAGAAAATATCAATTTGTTTTGAAAATCACACACATTGCATAAATCATTTTGAAAATTCACCGAAAAACCACTATCACAAAGTTGACTAATGCTAATTAGATTATGTTTTAAACCTTTAACAAATAAAACATCTTTAATTAAAGATGTGCTACCAAATCCAATGGTACCTATTCCGACGATCTTGCTTTTTGAATTGTCACCGAAGGTGACGTATCCTCCATCGAATTCTTCAAGGGAGTTGAACTCAGAGGGATCGCCACACATGTGCCTCGAGCATCCACTGTCGAGATACCACGAGCCTTTCGAAGACCTACTTCTTTAGCGTTTATCCTAAAAAATCAAGAGAGAATAGATTTTGGTACCCATATAAGTTTGGGTCCGGAAAGATTAGCTAAAAGAGACTTTTGAACCCATATTTTTCAAGAGGGTTGCCATCTAAAATACTCATCCGAGTAGGTAATGGTTTTGGGGTTTCCATACCTTGCATTTTTACAATCACACTCATAAATAATGTGCCTAGTATTTTTACAATAATTACAAAATTTATATTGAGAGATCCCCCTTACAAAAGTAGTGGGTTCTCTAGAAGAAGTGGCTTGTTTGTTAAAGCCAAGTCCATGTGTTGTTCTAGCCGAACGCTGAGAACCTAGTAATTTGGTCAAATTTTGTTCACCTTAGGTGAACATGGAAAGAGACTCCCTTAGATCTTTAATGGTTGAATTCAAAGAATCAACATTTGGAATATCTTGGATCTTAAGGGTAAGTTCCTCATTCTTTTTGAGAAGTTGTTCTTTTTCAGAAATGAGAATTTTATTTTTCTTTTTCAAAGCCATAAATTTAGAGGTAAGTTCGTGAGAACCTTCCTCTAATTGATCTCTCGCATTTTAAAGATCTTCATAGGACATGTCATTATTGAAAGAGGAAGATGAGGAAGAGGAGTCGGAAGAGGATACCTCATCAAATGCCATTAGGCATTGTTCACCTTCATCACTTGAGTCACTTGAAGACATGGAGTCATCACTTGCACTCCATGTGGATGCTTTGAAAGCCTTCTTGTTTTTATTTTCTTTTACCCTTTTCTTGAAAATGGAGCACTCCGGTTTGATGTGGCCTTTCTTTCCACATTCAAAGCATGTAACTTCATTCTCCTCTTTGGGCTCTTCCTTTCGCGCCCTTCGAAAGTTCTTCATTTTCTTCATGAATTTGCTCATTTTTCTTGATAGTTGAGCAATCTCGGATTCGCTATCAGCGGAGGAGCTTTCTTCATTTGCTTTGAAAGCAATGTTCTTTTTCTCCTTGAAGGTTTTACCTTCTTTATCGGCTTGACTCTTCATGGTGATCTCGTAGGTCATGAGTGATCCAATGAGCTCTTCAACCGGCATTTTATTGACATCTTTTGCTTCTTGAATTGCGGTCACCTTTGGTGCCCATGAGCTTGGTAGGACCCAAAGAATCTTCTTGACCATCATTTCTTCAGAAACATCCTCACCAAGAGATTTTCTTCCATTGCAAACATCAGTAAAACGAGTAAACATTTCAGTAATTGATTCGTGTGGGTGCATGGTGAAACTTTCAAAATCTTGGCGATACATGTCTAATCTAGTGTCTTTGACTTTGTAAGTGCCCTCATGGGTTACTTCTAAAAGTTTCCAAATTTCATAAGAAGAGGAGCAAGTAGAAACACGGTTGAATTCATTACGGTCTAGCCCACAATGAAGAGCATTCATGTCTTTGCCATCACGCTCAAAATTGGAAATGTCTTCGGGGGTCCATTTGGACTCATCCTTGATAGATAAAGTATAGCCTTGCATTACAATCCTATAGATAGGATAACCAATGCTTCTAAGAAAAGTAATCATGCGAGTTTTCCAATAAGTGTAATCGGTTCCATCAAAGAATGGAGCCCGAGTCATAGAATACCCTTCGGGAGCATGCGAGGAATTGGCCATCACTAAGGATCTTAAGTTTGCAACCGGTTAAGGTATTACACAAACGCACCCTCTGATACCAAATGTTGGGTCGTAGAGGATGGAAAGAGGGGGGTGAATTGCATTTTCAAAAATAATTAACAATTTAAAACAATTATCAATGCAGCGGAAATAAAAAAGGCAAGACACAATTTGATAACGAAGTTCAGCTTAATTCCCAAGCCTACGTCTCCACTCCCAACAATAACCGCTGAGAGATTAATACATTAGCTTGCTTTTTAATGGTTGTAGCAAGAAACCCACTAGCCGTTTTAAGGTAGGATAGAACACCTTCGTACAGCTTGCTTTTTTATTATGGTTGTAGCAAGAAACCCACAAGCCGTTTTAAGGTAGGCTAGAACACCTTCGTACAGCTTGCTTTTTTTATTATGGTTGTAGCAAGAAACCCAATTGAAAGAAAGAATGGAAATGAGAGGTTTTTTTTAATCCAAACCCAATGAAGAACTAAACAAAAATAATACAAACACACGGAAGCCTTGAGTGCCAAAAGTGTGAGAGCAGCTGATGGAGAGGGAGCTCAAGCTTCAAGGATGGCAATGGATCACAAGAGGCCTTGGAGATTTGTCGTTAGAGAGTCAAGACATCAAAATATAATTATGGTTGTGTTCCTGGCATCCATGGTTTCTTATTTATAGGATAAATACCCATAAACACTTCAATATGGCCGTTGGAGGCCTTCCGGAGCCGTTGGGGGTCAAAAGTACAAGTTTGGTCAAATCCCAACGGCTAGTTTGACTGGGCACACCGGCTGGCCACTGGTGTCTCACCAGCTGGCTGGTGGTCCACCGGCTGGCCGGTGGTCCAGACAGAGCAGGCTTTCTGTCCGGGTTCCACCAGCTGGTTGGTAGTCAGCCACCGGTTGGCCGGTGGCACCAGGCAGTGGGCATGCCTACTGCCTGGGTCCTCCGGCGAGCCGGTGGGTAAGAACCTGTTGGTCGGTGCCCATAACGGCTGGCCGGTGCGCTAGCACCGGCTGACCGGTGGCTCTGGCAGAAAGCAATGCTTCTGCCAGAGACCACCAGCTGGCCGGTGGACTCAGAGAGTCCACTATCAGCCTTCTTGGCCCAACTCCTGGGCAACCTGTTTCCTAGCATCAAAACACTTGAAAACAAGTTAGAACACGATGAGAGTGATTGTGATCATTAAAATCCAAGAGAGAGGGGTACAACATCAATAATACGAATCAGATGCTTCTCAAAGGACGCATCGATCTAAAGCTCAACCTCCTCGGGCTGAAAGACGTGAGACAGGTCTAAATGATAGCGGCGGAACTGATATACATGTAAGACATCGTGCATGGCCATGTACCTCTATGGTAACTGAAATGGATAGGCAACCGGCCCGACTCTCTCCAGAATCTCTAATGTCCCCACATACCATGGTGAAAGATTACCCTGTCTTCTGATCCGTTTGTGTCCCAACCTTGGTGAAACATGAAGAAACACCTTATCCCTGACCACGAACTCGAAGGGTAATCTGCAGCGATCAGCATAAGATTTATGACGAGACTTTACAGTAGCCATCTACTTCTGAATCAACCAGACCTTCTCAGATGTCTCCTGCATGAGACGTGGTCCTAGAAAATCTTCCTCACCTGCCTCTAACCAGCACAAGGATGATCGACACGGCCTACTGTATAAAGCCTGGTAAGATAAAATCTCAATAGTTGCCTAAAAACTGTTATTATAGGAAAACTCAACTAGGGGTATATGCTTCTCCCAAGAGCCCCAAAAGTCAAGGATGCGTGCATGCGGCATGTCCAAAAGCACCTGTATCGTATACTCTAACTGACCATCGGTCTGAGGGTGGTAATTTGTGCTCAGAAGCACCTGTTTACCCAATTCCCTCTAAAACACTACCAAAAATGAGACATAAAGTGGGCTTCCCTATCTGAAATGATAGAACAAGGAACCCTATGAAGACGTATAACCTATTGGATATACAGCTTTCTGAGCTCGTCAACACCGAAGGTCTCCTTGATCATCAAATAGTGATCCACCTTCGTGAGTCTGTCAACCACAACCCACATGGCATCATTGCCTCGAGGTGACCACGAAAACCCAATCATGAAATCCATCGCAGAATCATCCCATTTCCACTCTGGGATGGGTAACTACTACAATAGTCCGACTAGCCTCTGATGCTCCGCCTTCACCTGCTGACAGGTGGAACATCTAGTAACAAAACCACCTACCTCTCTCTTCATACCCAGCCACCAATACTGATGTCTCAAGTCAAGGTACATTTTGGTAACTCCGAAATGCACTGTCCAAGATGAAGCATGAAACTCCTGCATTAAATCCTCGTGTATATCCCCTGGAACCCACACTCGTCCATGGAAACACAGTACCTCATCAGTGCCTATTGTCCATCCAGGAGGAGGGTCCCCACTTGCCACCGACTCCCATAGAACTAGGCCTTATGTATCAGATAGTTGTCTCATCCTCACTCTATCCATGAGGGTAGAAGTCACAGCTAAGGAAGAAAGATAGGTCTTCCCCTGACTGTCATGCACCTCAAAATTCATCCCAAAGAACAAGGCCATAATATTCCACTCACCACTGGCCTCTTGCACTGCTTGTATCTGAGTCTTCCTGCTCAGTGCATCAGCAACTGCATTAGCCTTACCAGGTGTATAGGCAAGCTCAAAATAGAAGTACTTAAGGTATTAGACCCACCTTCGCTGCCTCATATTCAAGTCACGCTGAGTAAAGATATATTGAGACTTTTTTGGTCGGTGAAAACCACAAAATGTTCTCCCGAGAGATAATTTCTCCAACAACGCAACGCATGAACGACTACAACCAACTTGAGGTCATGCATCAGGTAATTCCTCTCATGTGGCCTCAACTGCCGAGACCCGTACGAAAAAACTCGATCGCCATGCATCAACTCAGCTCCCATCCCAATACCTGATGCATTACAGTAAACTGTATAGCTCTTACCCTGCTCTGGGAGTATCAGGATTGGAACTGATGTCAACTTTCCCTTCAGCTCTTGAAAGGATGTCTCGCAGGATTCTAACCATACAAACATCACACCCTTGTTAGTCAAACCTATCAACGACGTTGCTAAGCGGGATAAGTCCTGTATAAAATGCCTGTAGAAACCATCCACCCCCAAGAAACTCCATATCTCAATCACGTTCTTAGGATTCTCCTAGGAAACTACTACTCTCACTTTCTCTGGGTCTACTGCAACTCCTTCCTATGAGATAATATGACAGAGTTTAGAAAATAGTTGATGCTATCTCAATGTACTCAGCACGATCTCAAGATGGGTGGCCTGGTTGGGTCAAGTTTGAGAGTACACCAAGATATCATCCACGAAGACTACCAAAAAAGAATCTAGATAAGGATGGAACACACGATTCATCAGATCCATGAAAACTGCCGGCGCGTTCGTGAGTCCAAACGGCATAACCAAGTACTCGTATAGACCATAGATACTCTTGAAGGCTGTGAGAGGTATATCAGATGGTCTAACATGTAACTAATGATATCCAGATCTCAAGTCAATCTTCGAGAACACTTGTGCTCCTCGATGTTGATCGAAAAGATCATAAATCCTTAGTAGGGGATATCAGTTCTTGACCGTAAACTGGTTCAGCTTCTGATAATCCACACATAGTTTGAGGGTACCATCTTCCTTCTTCAAAAACAGTACCGGAGAACCCCAAGGAGAAGTGTTGGGTTGGATTAAACCTTTTGACTGCAACTCCTCTAACTGTCACATGAGCTCCTGCAATTATGGTGTAGCCATCCTATAAGGAGGAATGGACACCGGTGCCACTCTTGGAATAATCTCAACAGAGAAATCCACCTCTCGTTCTGGAGGTAGACCTGAAAAGTCTTCCAGGAAGACATCCCTAAAATGATCAACCACTAGAGGGAAATACTTTTGACAAATCCTCGGATCATCCAGATATAAAATCGCAATCTGGGCTGTGACTCCACCTCTCCCACGATGCTCTGGTCCATCTTGACTCGCCTGAACTTCACACTCACCCTTTTATAGAAACTCTCTGCCCTCTGCTGACATGAAACACACCCTACGATGATAGCAGTCTACATAGGCTTGAAAGGGAACCAACCAGTCTATTCTGAGGACGACTTCATAGCTTTTATCTCTAAGACATAGAGGTCCCATAGAAAGTGACACCCACCAACCTCAAGGGGGCACTCCTTACAATAACGCACACCACCCATTCTCATCCCTAATGGAGTGTCTAGCGTCATAACATCAGAAGAATAAGAAACACAGAGCCCAAGGCTCTCTACAATGGGCATAGATATAAATCTATGTATAGAACCCGTATCGAAAAGTATAGAACATAAAACAGAAGCTACTAGAATAGTACCTCTGATAGTAGAAGGTTCAGGATCCTGCACCTGTTGGGTCTGTTGCACTGTATATGCCTGCCTAGTGTCACGGCCCTGCAACACAGCATGTCTACCCTGAGCTGTCATGTCCTGCTACCTCTGAGATCTTGGTGTCTGGCTACCATGGCCATGACCACCATCTCGGTATGCACGCCCTAGCGTATTCTACTTCCCCGACTGGTAAGAATCTTCTGGTCCCACTCCCGCACGCAGAGTCTGCACAGAACCCCTCTCACTAGCCACTGATGGAAACAACCTATAGTAACACTGGAGATGACCCATCTTTCCACAAGCTTGGGACTCCTCTAGGTCACGTGGACACTGAGGTCTCTTGTGCCCCTCTCTACCACACTAGTAACACATGACCATCCCACCTGAAGTAATCTTCTGGCTAGTACTACCACTATGAAAAAAACTCATCTGTTGCTTCCTTTTCCTGGTAGAAATAGTACCAGAAACTGGTGTCGAACCGCCCTGGCCCACACCACTAGCTTCCCACAAATTTCGTTCAGTAAACAGTGCCAGGTTCATAATAGCATGTATTGTAGGCAACCTGAAAACATTCACCAGTGCTTGGATGTCATATCAAAGACCATCCTCAAAGCGTCTAGCCCTCAACGTCTCATCACCCACCAGAACGGGTGCAAAACGCTTAAGATCGGTGAAACGAGCAGAATAATCCATCACCGACATAGCGCCCTACTGCAGATTCATGAACTCTTGAGCTTGATCTTCCCTCAGAGCCTCTGGGAAGAAGAAATCATATAAATCTATCTTAAAATCTTCCCACTCCATGTCTCTGTGATGCTCTGACTGGGTGTTAACGTCCCACCACCTCTTGGCGGAATCACGCAACATATAAGTCGCGAGCTTGACCCTCCACCCTGGAGGCATGTCAAGGTGATCGAAACTAGTCTGCATAGACCCCAGCCAGGACTCTTCAGCCTATGGTCCGTTATCCCCTGAAACCATTGGCGGACTGCGGTGCTCCCTGGAAGGTCTGCATGAACCACATGAAGCCTGCACAGAACTGTGCCTCCGTACCTATGTCTGGTATAACGGCTGGCGTCACATCTGGCACTGATACAAGATCAACTGGTATCTGATGGCCTACCATCTCCAGATTATAATCATTGTCGCTCTCTTGGAAAACAACCAGTGGTCGTCTCGGTGGCATGACTCTATGAGGTCAAAAACACTCCTTAGAACAAGATTATCATAAATCGAAACAAGGAGACAGGAGAAAGAAAGTCTTCAAGATTTAAAAAACTTGACTACATGGTGTGTATAAAACTATACGGTGGGTTCTCGCAATCCATTCACATGGTCATGTACTCCAGCTAAAATTGGTCATGTAACACCCCAAACACATGGCGTGTCCTCAGACTACATGGTGTGTACTTGAATCCTCCTTCCCTACCTGGGCTCTTCTACACGGCTAAGCCACTGGACTCCCATTGAACAATACTACACGGCATGTATAACCTCTACACGGTGTGTATGGTTTATTTTCCAACTGCCCGTGTCATTCGTGACACGGCCGACTACTCGGCTAAAACTACACGGCGTGTTACACCCGCACATGGCGTGTATACAACCCCGTTTTCCCAGCCACACGGTCAAGTCCACATGGTCTATTCTCGGTCAAGACTACACGGTGTGTCCCACAGGTACACGGCGTGTACTAGAGGAGGTAACACTGACCCGTCTTTGTTTGCTACACAGTCAGGTCTCCATGTCAGACTACACGGCGTGTTCTACAGAGGACACGGCGTGTGTGTCTAAAGGTTTTCGCCATTCGTGTTGTTCGTTACACGGGAAAACACTGGGTTACGACTACACAGTGTGTACAAATGGTACATGGTGTGTTTTTCCTAAGCCTTTCCCTTCCCCGTGTCCCCGCCCAAATGGTCCATGACACAGGAAGCGACTACACTGCGTGTAATGAGGGTACACGGCATGTACTTAAAAAGTTTCCATTTCTTACCAAATAGAAGAACACAAGGCGTGTGTCCATAGAACTACATGGCATGTATACTGGGTTTTCCAAATTGTATTCCTCAAGAACTACTCTGGAACCCAGTAAATACTAAACACAACACCTAAGGGAAAATTTCGATCCGTGAGGGCCCATACTCCCCGTGAATCAAAGTTTGGCATCTTATCTGTGTTATAAAAAGATAAACATTCAATGATCCACCAAATTCTGGTTATTGGAGTCCCATACTCCCCAAAAACCAAAGTTTGGAATCCATCTTATCAACAGGCTCACACAAAAATACCCTATCACATAGCAGGTATTTATCAAAGTAGTTATCACAACAACATGCTTTTTCTAGCACAAAAACTATAACAACAACATGAAATTTCTAATGCACCTACATGGCATGGAACTATGCATGGCATGTGATTTCTATCATGTACCTAAATGATGCATGATATGGAATACCCTCATCTCATCTAGTTGGAACTAAATAGAGCCCATAGACAAAATACAAACAGCACAATCACAAGTCCGTCACCCAACGGTGAAAATCAATCAACTGTAAAATTTGAAAATTCAGAAGAAGTGCAATAACTGAGGTAGACTGGATTTTCCCTGTACACGGGTTAGCTACTCCCAGGCACAGCTTATTACCAATTACTGTTTCCATCCTATCTCTGACTAAGGATCCAAATAGTAAGTCAAAGAAAAGAAATCTGCTGATACCACTTTGTAATATCTCGGGCCCGGGTGCCACACAACGGGTGCCCCAAACCCGGTTGGTCAAATGACCTCAAACGCATTTCCCCAAACGCCAGAGGCTTCTGACTATTAGTGAGGGCCCAGGTTTGATAGTGGGGAAACTATGACCTCATTTTTCAAAGTGTAGCACAACGGAACAAAATATACAAACATACAACAACAGCAGAAGCAATAATCCATACACATTTAAAATGAACAACTACAGTAAAAAAGATAACCAACATTCATATAGATAATCATGCAACATGTCTCATGTTCTAAGAAAACAGCCAGAACATGTTACACAGCAGTACAATGTGATACAATGGAAAGTACAGGTACATCAGAACAAAACAGAACAGCTGGCAGCATCATGAGCCTGAGCTCGATCCCATGCTCCCCTACACCTCAGCAACACTCAAGTACCTGTATAGGGAACCTTTATCTTATCCACACCTGCATAAATATAGTCTATTTGGGCCTAAAACATGACCCAAATAGGGTTTAAGAAATAAATCCCAGTAGGCACCCACCAAAGGCCCGTTCCCAACTGACAGTGTAAATATGCAACTACAGTGTGCAGTAGAAAAATGCAATCAACTAAGCAGTACTCAAAAGGAACTAACTTTACAAGTTGTATTTCCATTTTAATATTCATTTAATCCATTTAATATAAGACATCACATAGGTGAATGTTCTAAGTAGATAGTTAGTGTCCTCAGACATATCAACTCTTACCCTCAGGTAAACGGAAACAAAACCCTCGGGTAACTATCCTCAAACATAACAGATATTTCCCTCAGGCATACAAAGTGTCTCCCTCAGGCACAAAATTCACTTCCCTCAGGCATAAGAAGTTTTGCCCTCAGGAAGAATAGAACTTTGCCCTCTGGATAAGCAGTACCTTTCCCTCAGGCTAAACAAACAATGCCCTTAGGCTAATAGAACACTGCCCTCAGGCGCAAGTAATCGGGTCAAGAACAAATCATAAACGTGCAATTAATATAAAATTACTCTCAAGGAAAAAGTGATGCACAATATAAACATGGAATACCCTCGGGTATCTGGGCTAAACAGCTAAACAGAAGAATGCACCCCTAGGGTGGTCCTGGATCCAAGAAGCGATCCCAAACAGCAGTTTCTTATTACATTTAATTACCCATACAATTATAGGTATTCAAAACAACCAAGGCCTCAGCCACATGACACCCCAACATGGGTTCATAGCAAGAAGGTACACACAAACGCACAATAGTTGGAATTTAAATACCAATCCACCTACCTCAATCTCCCCTTCTCAATATACATGAACGACGCTCCTCGAAACGTCCAAGAATGACGTAGATCTGAGGTAAAATAAATCTTGTTAAAATGTAAATAACTCCCTTTAGAGGAAGAATTGGAAAGACCTATGAAAGGGGAATTAAGAACTCACCTGTGTGGTTCCAACGAGATCGACGGAGGCCGAATCGGATCCTTGGTGTTCGATTGGGTGATCTCCAAAGCTTCGGTCATCCCTCCTAAGCCCTCCTCTGGTTCTAAGCCGTCCTTGTGAACAAGGGAGGATACTGCCCATTTTAAGCAAAAAAACATACTACATGGAGTGTACTATTAGGTACACAGTGTGTACTTTTCTCATTTAACTATTCCTCTAGCGGCTTCTTGCCATCGCAACACTGTTAATCTGTCGACATGAGTACACGGTGTGTATTCTTGAGTACACGACATCTACTGTCACTCATCTGGCCATTGCCTTACTATTTTTCTACTGACTGACAACATGGCGTGTAAATACCCACTACATGGAGTGTAGTCAATTTTTACAACCATCATCATCGATCGGCCTACATGCCTCATGTACTCCTTCCACATGTCCCATGTACACGGCGAGTTGAAAAGTACAAGTCGTGTAGTCACAAAAATTAGGATTTTCCCCCATTTTCCTTATTTTCTCAAAAACACTTAAGGAAAAGAGAAAGGAAGAAACCCATACCTCAAGAATAAGAAACGGGTTCTTACAGTTGTATTTCATAATTGTATCCATTTATTTTTTATGATAAGAATATTCATATTTTCTCGATCTATTTCATGGTCTTTTTTAGGGGACTAATCCTTTATGGATGCGATGTAGCGGGTCTGTTTTCTTTAAGTTATGATGTGATCTATCCTTTTCCCCAACCTTTCTATTTATTGAATTAATTCTAGGATGTGAAGATAAATTTTAGGCCCTATGTTGTAATCGTTATGTTCTTCTTGGTTGGTGGATCCCATTATAGGTGTGTGTAACCCGAGTTTGAGGTAGGTCATTCCATCTCCATCCTATGTTGGATGAACTGCATTGCTCTGGTATTGATAAATTGTTTTATAAATGAAATTAAATGATTTATTGATTTATTTTTGTATGTGGAAATGATTTTTTTATAAAATAAGCTTTTCCCATTATTCTCGTAAAAGAAAATTTATTTTCGAATCATTATGAAATGGATTTATAAAATGGTTTTCAAAGTGTTGTTTTGATGAAATGGGTTAGAAAATAGAGCATATTGGATGATTTGGGTACTTATGTGGAAGGTCTTGTAATAGGCCTTGTTCATTCTCCAGGGTGTTTACTCATGGGGTTTTCATCTTATCCATATGCCCATTGTTTTAGAGAGTTATTAGACCTATTGGGGGTTAACTTTCTTGGGTGTTCCTCAAATATATATATTTGATGCATATATCAAGATACTTGATGTGTGAAATTATCTATGATTGGGTATGAGTGTCCTAGATAGCCCGACCTGTATTGACCCTTAGCATGATTTTAACAATGCTTTTGGATTGTACTTTTTTTAGCTTATACTTCCATGAATTTGATATGATACATGATACATTCCTTTATTTGATTTGACTACTTGGATATATATAAAATACTTTGAAGCTATTTTACTTGGATTATTTTGGAAATGTATAAAAGGGAGAAATAAATTGATTTACTATAATTTTTATATAAAAACTATCTGAATGATTATTATGTATTGTATTCTCTAAAGTTGAGCATGTTCGGGTTATTGTATAGATTCTTTTTATGGAACACATAGGTAAGATCTTACTGATCCTATTATCTCACACCATGTGAACCCCTTCGATGGTGTGTAGACCATTGTATGTGTTTCAATGTAGGGAAAGGGTTGTTTCTACAGTGAGGTAGTGAAGTTACTATTAGCTGAGATTGGGTTTCTAGTGGTGAGATAGTGGGAGTTTTCCTATAATTTCACACAGAGTAGTCATTTTCCTTTCTAGTTGCGCTTTGATATTGGACTTGTACTTTTGATTGTTCTGATTGCTTTCAAGTTTTTTCATTTCCAAAGTTTCTTTGAATTATGGAATAGTTTTATCTATTCCATTGTTTCTCATATATATATATATATATATCTGTGTGTGTGTGTGTTTAAATTTATGTCGTGTTGTTTCTTGAGGTCAGGAAAAATCATCCCCCCTTGTTTTTGATGATGTTTGGATGTCAGTCGCTGGTTTGTGGGGATTGGTAATTTTATTCACATATGTTATGGATCGGGTTGGGTACCAGTTTGAGATGGTATCCAGGTAAGGTTTTTCATATTTTGGTATCAAAGGTTGTTTTTCCTCAATATTCCTTGTCTTGAGATGTTTGGTAGACCGGAGGTAGTATTTTTTGGGATGTGAGAGGTAGGTTGTGATGAGTTCATGGCCAGCTCTTTTCTCAAGGAGAATCAAGTTACCAAGGGATGTTGGGATGTGTGTCCCTTTTTTTATGTTCTTTATATTTGTCTTATTTTTTACTTATTGTTTTTTAAACTGAGATTATTCTGTTGTTTGATCATTTCTTCTATTTTGGTGTGTAGTAGTATGCCTCTATGACTTGATATGTTAGTTCCTCAGGAGGGTGTAGCGGATTCCCCTCCAGTAACCCTCAAGTGAATCTTCCTCTAGATCAAAATCATGTCTATACTTTTATGTGGGTAGTTTGTGTTGTTGAACAAAATGTATCACAAATCCAGAAGATGGTTTTCAAGGTACATCCAAGATTTGGAGGAGAAATTGATCGATCATTTAGTTTATCTCAAGAGAATACATCATCCTTTAAGGGTACAAATGAACCTCAATATAAGGAGTATTGTATTGAAATGATCGATTAGATCTTTTTATGTCCTTGATATAACTGAGAGTTTCATGTAGCAGTCTGATTTTTTCAGACATGAGGGTCCTAGTACGTGAGGGTGTGGTTCTATTTTTCAAGAGGATAGGCATGTGGTCTTGGATTTGAAGGGTTTCAAGACTCTCTTCTTCCAATAAATTTTTCAAGAGTCACTGATGATTGTGAATTATCTCAAGTTCCTTTCCTTGTAGCAGGGAGAGCATTCAGTATTTGCATACACCAATCTATTTTCATATCTAATTATATTTTCTCCAAAGGTAATAAAGAATGACAAGCTTAAGGATCAGAAGTACCTGTAGGGTTTGCGACTGGATATCAGATCATAGGTATTTATGTTGAAGATTTCAACTTATTCAAAGAAATTAGATACGGATATGATGGAAGATATGGATATGAAAGGAATGGTGGTTTATTCTTCCCCTTATCTACCATATAGTGGTAGCTTCAGTGGCACACTAGGAAAGAAGAGAAAGTGGAATGATCATCAAAGGAGAGGTGCGGGTGTTTCTTAGTGGAAAGATACCTCTATTCCATCATTTGAATCTAGTACTGTCTCCATAACCTTCTATCAGTGTGGAATGGTTGGGCACACCTACTAGTCTTTTGTAACACCTATGTGGATGTACAATAGTTATTGATATTATAGTCATCTATAGTGTGTTTATCAGCATATTATTTCACCTCATTATGGTCTAGGATCATCAAATCTAAAGTTTACTGAAGTAAAATAAGATTCTTCAAATACTAAAAGGCTCTAGCCATTGGCCTCAAGATAGAATCACTTTCATACAGTTTATGAGTTTCAAATGGTGGTAGATGTGGGGCCAGTGATAATGAGAGGTACCATCTTTATTTTATCTTCAGTAGTGACTTATTTGTTTGATAGAGGTTCCTCACATACCTTTATATCTAGTCATTTTTTTATATGCTTAAACTTCCAATGGAACTCATGTTCTTTGTTATGGATTCAGTGACACCTCCTAGAAAAAATAAAGCATGGGGGATTTAGTTTCCTTCTTATTTGATATCAATAGTTGATGCAGATTTGGTATATGATTTCTTCATTCTTCATCTAGATATGTTTTAAATCATCATCAGGATGGATTGGCATGTTTCTCATCATGATGAGGTTAGTTTTTATCATTAGTGTGTCTCATTTCATATGGTTGATTGGATGTCATGGATATTTCTTAGAGATTGGGATCCAATGTCAGGTCATACTGTACCTTCCCTCAAATATATTAGGGATTATTTGTTAGCTATAATAGTTTAGCATGATGACATTTCTTCTATTGTTGATCTTACCACTATTGTTTGGGGATTTCCTGACATTTTCCCAAATTATTTCTTTAGGATTACTCTAGAGAGAATGGTAGAGTGTACTATTGATATGGTTCCAAGTTTTTAGTTGATTTTTATACCATTATATCAAATGGAACTAGAATATATGAAAGAGATAAGGATTTAGTTGGATGAATTGATGGGAAAATGTTTTGTTCACCCTATTTTTTCAAATTGGGTAACCCTTGTGCTCTTTTCTAATAAGTCAAATAGTCCACACTAATTGTTTTTGATATATAGAAAGTTAAACTTGGTAACAGTTAAGAGTAATTATCATTTTCCACATGTGTATTATTTTATTGATCAATTAAAGGGGTATAATTTGTTTTCAAAGATCGATATTCTATCGAGTTATCATCATCTCAGAGTTAAAAAGTCTGATGGGTCGAAGACGGATTTTAGGAGAAGGTATGGGCATTAGGAATATCTTTTGATACTGTTTTGTATGACTAATTCACTTGTAGTTTTTATATATTTTATGAATATTATATTCCATGAGTATCTCAATACTTTTGTGGTAGTGTTCATGGATGATTTTTTTTATTTTATATTTGATCATGATCACAAGCACCATTTGAGTTTGGTTATGGAAATCATAAAGAGTCACCATTTATATGGAAATCTTAAAAAATGAAATTTATAGATTATAGAGTGAATTTAATGGGGCATATGATTTCTAAGAAAGTTTAATTAGTTGATCCTAATTAATTAAAGGCAGTTTTTCCTTGGGAGGATCCATAAAATTTCTTTAAGAATCTGAACTTTCAAAGTATTTGTAGATATTACTGATGGTTCATTAAGGTTTTCTCAAATTCAGTGTAACATTTTAAAGAAATTAATAATAAAGGGTTGAAATTCATATGGAATGAAACGTGTTGGTCAAATTTCAATGAGAAAAAATTAATTCTAACATTGGATCCAATTCAGATCTTACCTAAGACCGGTAAGGGGTATGTCAATTTCTGTGAGGCTTATAGTGTTGTTTTAGGTTTCATTATTATACAGGATGATCATGTGGTCGAATATGTAACTCACTACCTTTAACCGTATAATAATAATTATCCCAATAGTGATTTAGATCTTTTCACTATTATACATGTGCTTTAGTTTTGTTGGAACTATCATTTTTGGGAGAGGTTCTTGGTCCTTTATAAACTTAAGAGTCTTACATAAGATTCTATCTTCTTCTATGTATGTTTCTCTTTGATTTTTTCATTTGGGCCTTAGTGGGCGAGTCTTGTTTGGAGATGGAGATCCTTCTTGGGGAAAATGACCTAATGATCGAGGATTTTTTCTTGCTGAGTTAATAGAGTCTAGGTAAATGGGATAAGTGTTAATATGTATTATTATAAATTTGAGATAATTTAAAGGGGTTTGGGTTATTTAAAAGGAAAATGGGATGAAAAATAAACTGTAAGACATTTACACATCTTGTAAAGGGATTACATGTCATCTGATTGTTGGTGGGTTTTAATTAAATAAATTTGAGGTGATGGGTTTTTTAGTGAATACCATTAAAAACATTTACATGATGTGTAACTATATTACACATCGTGGAAATGCCTGAAGTGCTATTTTAAACAATCTATTCAGATGAAATTCATTTTATTTCGCTGTAGATACTCTACTCTCAACCCTAGGGTGTTCTCTAGGCAATTTTAGAGTTACAACCTCCCCTCTAGTATTTTTTTTTTGCCTCTTAAATACCTGGTAAGTTCTTTTGGTTGGGTTTTTTATTTCTACCCTTTGGTTTTCCAACAATTGTTGTGAAATCATTTGGTTTATTGTGTTGCGGGTTTTTATCTTGATCAGTTTTGATCTAGAAACCTCTTTGTAATCATCTGCACCTTCTCCCTCTAGGGTGTTGGCCATTGGAATCATTATTGGATCATTGGTTAAAGGTAGGGGGACTAAATATTAACCCTATAGATTGATAATTTCTAAGTTTACACAATATCATTATTGTTCCATCAACGCAAGCTCTCAAATTAATTAAATAATTGAATGAGATTATGCCTTTATTTATTTTGGTTTCAAATGGATTTTTATTTGGCTATTATATTGAATTGTGTTTAGCATGAAATGTGACCTAGTGTGATTTATTATATTAGAATCCATGAATTATAGATTATTTCTTATTGATATAATTATTTGTAAATTTTCAATAGAATTGAAAAGTGGAATATGAAATAATTGTGTTAATTCATATAATTAACCATTGAGAATTATTATGTGATATTGTGTTATCCATGTTGTGTGATAGGGACTGTGTTCTATGATGTAATGATTATATATCAGGCTTTTCCTTGTAACTTTCACACTTATATGTTGTAATGTTGATATTGAGTGGTCTCTAACTAATCCCATGTTGTAATACTTATAGAGAGTGGGCTATGGTCAGTCCCATGTTTTAATGATTATAGGGATTTGACCCAAATTGATTTTTGTGACTATACCATGGATATATGGTTGTGGTTAGAATGGTTCTAAGATTTGATTAGAGATATTATGGCATGGTGTCTAAGAATTTTTTCTTACCCAAGTTATATTATTTTGGTTTGCATGGTTGAAATACATTCTTATAGGTATTCCAACATAGAGCCAAAGAAAGTTGTTGTATTTATTTTATTGTCTAATTAATTAATACCCATTTTTATCACTTTATTGAATTAACTTCTTATCAAACTAATTTTTTTAGACACATTGGTGTTGAAATACTGATTTATAGTCACACCCTATTCAGGTTGTTTTTTGGAACCCGAGCAGATTTAATGGATGTGGGTTTGGATAAGGGAAAAGGAAAGTGTTGTTGATTGCATGTTTATTGTTGGTATGGTGTTTGGATGTGGGACCGGTATGGGATTCAAGACTCGAAACCTTGAGTCTTTTATTTGAGTCTTCATGACATTTTCTTCTATTATTCTAGCATGAAATTTAGTTACATTCTATAACATCATTATATTATTCATTTATTATTATTGGATTATTCATATGGATTTCATTGTTATCTTCCACTATGACTTTAATTTGAATATTATTTCCATATTATTATTATTTTTTCTACTTCTATGACACTTCATACCAGGTGGTTTCATCTCTAAACTCTAAATTTTACACCCCCACTGTTAGTCGGTAGCCTCTAGTATATGAGGAAGAGCACTTGAGGTCTCATAACTAACCCATTCTGACCACGTGAGATATTATTGGATTGTGGGACATTATAAAGTGGTATCAAAGGAGAAAGTTTTATTTTCTTTTGCCTTATTATTGTGGGAAAGGTGGAAAAGAGACTAGGATGTGTTGGGACATGGTAATGATATTTTTCATAAGAGTATCTAACCCATGTATGTGAGAAAATCTAAGTATTCGGGGATGAGATTACTATTTGTGTTGTGTTATTGTTACAATTTATTTTATTTCACCTTGTGTGATTCACATTTCATGTAAGGGTATTGTTTTATGATGTTACTGATTCTTGAGTTTTGTACTCATGGCCAGGTATAATATGAGATGAGAATACATGCATCATAGTTGGCACACAGGAATATATTGGCATGGATTGTTCATAATATAAGAAATATATTTTTTCATGCGATATATACTGTCCAGTTGAACTGTAATATGAGATATTTATTTCTCTGGATAAGTAAAATCAGTTTTCATGTCATGAAAAAATAATTGTAAGTCATGTGTATAGAGACAAAGAGTTAGTGTTTCTCTATTACATCCACCTATTGGGTTGACCATGTTCCTAGCCGGTTCTCTAAGGTGTTTGTTTTTCTTATAGAGAACCTGTATCCCCATCATCTTTGACTCGATCATCTGGATTTTGAAAATCAACACACTTCTAACACAGCTAAACAAAAGCTACATATAGTTCCTAAGGAGTTGATGGATGTTCAGTTTCGTGAAAGGTTCCTTAGGTTCATGCAGCCTATGGAAAGGGATACTATTCATACCATTCCTTCAATGTCAAAGATAACAAGAGAGTTTCATCCACCGCAATCACTTGTGTTTACTAAGAATGGGGGGCCCTAGGTAGCCATGTTCTATATTGAGTGAGTCATAGAAATCTTTATGCATCTTGAGACACCCACATATTGAAGGGTGAAGCTTGCTACATATATGATTTGTGGACCTACTAATCATTGGTGGTATATTCTGGAGGAATCTGGGCAGCATGATGATCTATCTTTAAAGGATTTCAAGATAAAGTTCTTGAACCATATATATCATTAAACATTGATAGATGAAAAATCATGTGATTTCATGCATCTAACATAGAAGGATTTTTCATTGTTGGAATATATTGGATGTTTTATCGACCTACAATGCTTTGTGCAATCTTTGGAAGCTAATGAGATCTCCAGGGTGCGAAATTCCAAGGATGGTATTTTTTATGAGAATAGGTCATAGGTGAACTTTTTCTATTTATGTAGCTTTGAATACATGATGAATCTAGCAATCAACATGGAAGAGAATCTAAGAGAGTCCTCACGCAGTATCCATACTATTTCATTAGGGTGATATGGGAGTTATTCTTTGAGTGGTAAGAAGCATCCTTATGGAAATTTCAACCAAGTAATTAGTGGGAAGAGTAGTTAGGGTAGTGGATAACTATCTCAATATCATGTCTCATTCTAGTCAAATCAGTGTGAAACATTTGGTCACAAGTTCTTTTAGTGCCTTTACCCTATAGTCAAGTGTTTTATATGTTGTGGAGTGGGTTATATTTAGAGGTTCTATACGAACTTTACACAGTAGGCCAGTGGAAGAGGATCATGAAAAACATTAAAGTTGGGAAGGGGCTCAGCTACCCCTTACCTGGCTAGTAGCTAGGGTTCTACAATCCGTTCAGGAAAAGGTATAGTACATGGTACCCCAAGGCATGAGTATTAGTACCAATCAAGGGAAATAGATAAAGGTAATCAGACTGGATCCTAGGCCATAGGGAAAAGTCAGCTACATTATATGAAAACTACTCCGACTAACATGGATGAAACATCATCTACCTTCAGAGTAATGATTCATATGTCATCTACATTAGATTTTGTTTTTTATACAGGAGTATCGTATTATTTTCTATCCACACTTTTTGAAAATGGTTTGGTCTTAGGTGTGGAAACCCTAGATGGTGTTTTAACCATTAACAAACTGTTGGAAGTGGGGTTATAGAATATAAAACGTTTCAATGTGTGTTCTCTATAGATTGGTGGTTACCATTTATTTTTTGAATCATTCATAATATGAATGTTAGGCTTCAACATGATTCTTTTTAGGGATTCTTTAGTTCTATAATAGTCTCATACCGACCGTTACGGGAGGAGAGTTACTATACTATCTCCAGAAAGAAGTAATTATTCTCACCGGGGTGAGAAGGATCTTCAGGCTGTTCATGTGAGGCCAATTTACTGAATATTAGATTGTATCATGGTTGAAATCATCAGTCTTGCTCTATATAATGATGTAGTGTAGAACTATTATTTTCCTCTAGTGGTAAACTATTTTTGGGATGTTTTTCATAAAGAGTTATATGGTTTACCACCCTACTGATAGGTCTATTTCATGATCGATTTGGTGATAGAAGGAGAGAATGTTTCAATCCCACCTTATCTAATGTCACCACCAGAGCTTTAGGTGTTGAAAGTTCATTTGGAATATCATGAATCTAAAGGATACATATGGAAAATTACTTATCCTTAGGTTTATTCAGTTCTCTTCACCAAAAATTCTGATATATATTTTCACTTATGTGTGGATTATCAGAGGTTGAACCAGATGAAGGTCAAGACTAGTATCCTCTTCTGTGCATTGATTATCTTTTCGATCAATTTAGAGGTGATAAAATCTTCTCAAAAATTGAATTGAGATAAGGATATAATTATTTAAGGGTGATACTATCAAACATTAGTCGAACTGATTTTAGGAACATGTATAGTTTGTATGAATTCTTGGTGATGTCATTTGGTATGAAAAATGTGTATGTGGTATTCATGGACTTAATGGATAGGATCTTTCATCCATTTTTAGATCATTTTGTGGTGGTTTTCATAGATGATATCTTAGTGTATTCTCATATAGAAGAAGAACATGCAAAAAATATTTACATCATCTTGAGTACATTGAGAGGGCATCATCTTTATGCAAAGCTAACTAAAGGTAGTTCTTGGATAAATAATGTTCACTTCTTAGGCCATGTCTTCTTAGAGGGAAGAATGTTAGTGGATCTAGTTAATTTCACAGTCATTGTACCTTGGTAATATCATAAGAACGTCTTCAAAGATAGAATATTTCTTGGTTTATTAGGCTATTACCATATTTATATCCAATATTTCTCAAATTTAGCTTCACCAATGTCTGGGATGGCCAAGAAATGGGTCAAGTTTGTATGGTTTTATGCTTGTGAGAGATCATTTTAGGATCTTAAAGGCAGGATGACCTCAGCACCTATCCTCACTTCATCTATATTGGGTAAATCATATACCATGTACTATGATGCATCCAGATTTTTAATCAGAGTAGTTCAAATGTAGGAGGATCATGTGGTTGCTTATGTCTCCAAGAAACTGAAACCGTAAGAGAGGAGTTACCCTACTCACAATCTGGATTAAGCGGTAATGGTACAAGCCTTGAGATGTTAGAGACACTAAATCATGGGTGAGAGGTTTGTGGTATACATGGATCAAAAGACCCTCAGGTACATATTTTCTTGGGGATACCTAAACTTCGGTAGAGGAGATGGGTTGAGTATTTGCAGTCTTTTGACATTGAATTTTCTTATACACCAAACAAGGGAAATTTCATTACTGATGCTTTGATATGTAATACACATATAGAGGCAGTAGGATATTTATATTATGAGTGGTGGATAATTTCCATTTTTCATACATGAATCTGGATGTTTAGGAATCTCAGGGGCTAGTAGTTATGACTTAGACATCTATTATACCCATTCTTTTATAATGGATTAAGACCAAGAAGTTTTCTGATTCTGAGGGATTTTTTATAAGAGACAAATTATATGGTGGAGAGAAACCATCCGGATTGTCTCCCATCTATGTAAATTCTTTTCTTTTCTATGGCCGAGTATGGGTTCATACAAGCTTGTGCGAGGAGATGATGAGGGAGTTTTTGGCTTCTAGATGGGAGGTGCATCCTGGTTCAACAAATATGTGTCATTATCTTTTTGGACAGTACCAATGGTCAAGAATGAAGAATAATGTAGAATGATTCGTGGATAGATTTTTCAATTGTCAGCATGTGAAATCCGAGCATCAAAGGCTATCTAGGCTTCTGCAACCTTTTACTGTTTCAGAGTGGAAATGGGTCGATGTCACAATGTATTTTGTGAGAGGATTTTCCAGGACAACACATAAGAATGATATTGTATGGATTTTATTATATCGACTAACCAAGGCAGCCCACTTCTAACCAATTAGGGAGACCATTATATTTGATGGTTTACAAAACATTTATGTGAATGAATTGGTTCGATTGCATGGTGTTCTAAGGAGTATCATTTAAAATAGAGATCCTCGTTTCACATTAAATTTTTGAAAGGGTCTTCATAAAGCCTTGGGATATTGAGTTATTTTAAGCATGGACTATCATCCATATACTAATGGTCAATCTGAATGGACTATTTAACTTTTGGAGGATATACTACGAGCCTATGTTTTTTATTTTTGTGGTTGATGGGAGAAACATATGGCACTCATTGAGTTTTCATATAACATTATATTCTAGGAATAGATTCAAATAGAACATTTTGGGGATTTTTATGGAATTTTGTGTCATTAACCTCTTTGTTCAATGTAGTCAGGTGAGTCATTGCATGTTGGGCCTAGTCTTCTGTAGAAGAAATCTGAATAGGTTCTGTTGATTAGGCAGCGGTTGGTGACTATGCAGAGCAGGTAGAAATCATATTCTGACCATCGGAGATGAGCTCTGAAATTCAAGGTTGTTCATAATTTTTTCCTTCATGTGTCACCTTGACTATGGAAACTTCATATTAGGAAATAAAAAAATATAGCACCTAGTTTTATCGGGCCATTTCAAATAGTGGTATGGTTCAATCCATTGGTGTGTTGTTTATCCCTTCCACAATGTTATAGTTCCATTCATGACATGTTACATGTATGCAACTATAAAGATATCATCCAAAAACTTACCTTGTGATAGATATAGTAGACTTAGAGATTCTTGTTGATCCATCCTTTGAGTATCATCTGATATGGGTTGTGGATCATAATGAGAAATATCTTCAAGCTAGGACTATACTATTGTTCTGAGTGTAGTGGAATCATGGAATATTATAGGAGGATATCTAGGATAGGGATTCTGATATACCAAAACAGTGGCCAAATTTTTTCACTGAGACCTTGTAGTGATTCTTGGAGCAACTTGAGGATGATCTATTATAAGGTGGGGAGGTTGTAAGATCCCATATTTTTTGAGTACATATATCTCTGAGTTTTTTTGCCTTAGCGGATGAGTCTTGTTTAAAGATGGAGATCCTAGTTGGATAAAGTGAATTAAATTTTGGGGATGTTTTTTATGTTGAGTTAATGCTGTATAAATAAATGAGCTAAGTGTAAATATGGGTTCTTGGAATGTTTATATGCTTTAAAGGGGGTTCGGGTTGTTTAAAATTAAAATGGGATGAAAATCAACTACAGAACATTTACACATCATGTAAAGGGATTACACATCTTATAATTGTTCATGGGTTTTAATTAAATAAATCTGATTAAATGGGTTTTTCATCAAATACCATTAGAAACATTTACATGAATTGTAACTGCATTACACACTATGTAATTTCCCGGCCTACATTTTTAAACATGCTATGTGGCTGAAATTCATTCTATTTCACTACAGATAATCTCCTCTCAACCCTAGGTAATTCTATAGGTGATTTTAGAGTGCCAAACGCCCTTCCAAACATTCCATTTGCATATTCAATCCCTAGTAAGTTCTTTTGGTTCGGTTTACTCTTTCATCCCTTTGGTTCTCCAACTGTTTTGGTGAAATCATTTGGTTGATTGTGTTTTTGATTTTAAACTTGATCATTTTTTATCTAGAAAAATATTTTCAATCATCTACACCTTCTTCCTCATGGGATTTGGCTATTTGAAGCATTGTTTGATATTCAGTTAAAGGTATGGTGTATAAATATTAACTCTATGTTTTTATAATTTCCAAGTTCATGAAATATTGTTATTTCACCATCATTTCATGTGCCCAAATTAATTAAATAATTGTATGAGATTATTCATTGATTTTTTTTGGTTTCAAAATTATTTGTGTTTAGGTAATGGGTTGAAGAATGTTTACCATGAAATATGACCCAGGGTGATTTCTTGTTATAGAATCCCTAAATTTTGGATTATTTCTTATTGATATAATTCTTAATCAATTTTGAATTGAATTGAAAAATGGAATATGAAAGAATAATGGTAATTCACATAATTAACCGTTGAGAGTTATGATGTGATATTGTGATATCCATGTTGTATGATAGGGAATGTGTTCCATGTTTTAATGCTTATATATCTGGCATGACCCTAGAACATTCACACTTATATGATGTAATGTTGATATTGAGTAGGTTATTTCCAGTCCCATGCTATAATGATTATAGGGATTTGACCTAGAATATTTTAATTCTTATAGGGATTTTACCCAGATTGATTTTTGTGACTATATCATGGTTATATGGTTATGGTTTGAATGGTTCTAAGACATGCTTAGAGATATTTTGGCATAGCACTTAAGCAAGTTATCTTACCTTGGTTATATTATTTTGGATAGAATGGTTGTAAGAAAGGCTTAGAGATATTCCAAAATGGAGATAAATTAGGTTATTGTATTTATTTAATTGTTGAATTAATTAATACCCTTGTTTATTACTTTATTGCAAACACTTCTTATTAGACTGGTTTTGTTTATACATGGTGGTGTTGATCTACTAATTTATAATCACCCCCTATTTGGGTCAACATTTAGAACCCAATAAGATTTTGTGGATGCAGTTTTGGACAAGGGAAAATGACCTTACTATTTATTGCTTGTTTGTGGTTGGGATAGAGTTTGAAGATGGGTCTGACATGGGATTTGGGACCTAGGACCACAAGTATTTTATTTGAGTCTAATATTCTATTTCTAGTATTGTTATAACATGAAATTTATTTACATTCCAACACATCATTACATTATTTATTTATTATTATTGGATTTTTTAGTTGGATTTATTTGTTGTATTCCTCTATGAATTTACATTGATTATTATTTATGTTTTATTATGATTTCTTATACTATTGTGACACTTCAAACTAGGGGGTATAGTCTCACCACAATACATTTCACATCCCCACTACTAGTTGGTAGCATTTGTCATACGGGGTGGCACACTTGAGGCCACATAACAAACCCATTCTAACCAAGTTAGAGAGTTACAAATTAGGTGATGTTATGTATGAGATATATATTTTATCATAAATACATGAATCTTAGTCGTAGATGATGGATTTAATACCATTAGATGTTTTAATTTGACATCACCAACACCCCGGGGAAGGGGAATGTCATTGTAGATTCACTGAATAAGAAAGTACCATCACAAGACATTCTATAATCAAAGGAGGAGTGCAACTGTAAGTGTATCTTCATTTAGTTTCACCAGTATTTTTAGAAAAAAAAAATTCTAGTATGGTTATGGATAATTTTTAATTATCATTATCTATTCTTGAGTCTATTCTATATGATTAGCAATAGGATTATGAGTTCAAAGGAATTTGACAGACCCTATATGGTAGAGATACCATTTCTAGTTAGTCTCTCTCTTCATATGGTATATTCTTTATTGGGGATTGGTTACTCATCCCAATATCTGTGAGGATCTTAGTTTTGTTTAATTTTCATAGTTCTTGATGGGTCATTCATCTGAGTACTGTTAATATGTATTATGACATGAGTTGATGATTCAGGTTTCCAGGTATAAACTGTGACATTATATATAATATGCTTCCCCCTATTACACCAGTTAACATATAAAGGTAGAGTGTCTAAAACCTTCTAGTTCAATCTAGCCTCTTTCTTGTGCTGGTTTGGAAATGAGATCAGTTGACCATGAACATTAATTTCATATTACCATAGACTCCATTAGGAAGTAACTCTATCAGGGCGGTGGTTTATCAGTTAAAAAATATAGATCACTTCATTACAATTAGGGACGCTAGAAAAGTTGAAGATCTGGGTAATTTGTATATATAGGTGATCAGGAGGTTACATTAGTTTCCTTCTTCCATTGTTTCAAATATGAATCCTATGATTACTTAAAGGTTTTTTAGGAGTATCTAAGAGGTAATGGGGACTCGGGTAAGCATGATTACAATATACCATCCATAGATAGATTGTTAAAAGAAGCATTCTATTTAGATCTTAGAGGATATGCTCCATGAATGCACCATGGATTTTAGTGGAACATGGGATAGCAATATGAGACTGGTTAAGTTTTCTTATAACAATAGTTATCAGTCATTGATCAGAATGACTCCTTTCGATGATTTCTATTGTTTCCCATGTGGATCACCTATTTTTTAGGAAGTGGTGGTTGAGGTCTCTTTGGTGTTACTTAGTCTCGTTTAAGAGATGTTAGTGAGAATTCAGAATATACATCAGTGTCTTTTTACAGATCAAAGTCGACAGAAATCATATGTTCATTGTCGACATCATCCATTGGATTTTTTCATTTGGGACCATATTTTTTTGAAATTTTCTCCTTGTTTAGGTCCCTTTTGTCTTGGAGAATAGGTAATGTTGGCTCAAAGATATGTGGGACTATTTGAGGTCACTGAGCATCTTGAGAAATTTTCTTATTTGTTGGAATTACTAGTTCAATTGATAGGTATTCATGATTTTTTCCACATATCATAGCTTAGGAAATTCCATCCTGATCCCTCTCACATTCTTATTTGGGTAGAGACTGATTTAAATCCAAACATTTCTATTTTTGAGAAACATGTTAAGATCATTGAATCTCAAGTGAAATTCTTATGTGGGATGTTGATTCCATTGGTCAGAGTGTTATCGAAAAACATAATAGATTTTCATAAGACTTGGGAGCAGGATTTTTTGGTGATGGAGCAATGACCTCACCAATTTTCTTGGCATCATCCTTCCACATGACTTCTGAGGGACATAAATTATTATATTGAGGAGTTTGTAATATCTCGTTATCTACTTTCAGGTATTTTAATTCACCCTTTTCATTTCACTCTTTAGTTGGGTGCATTTAGGACTCCCGGGGATGGAGTGGTTTTTTTGGGGAAAATAAGCTAATGGTTGGGGATATATGTTTGTTTGAATTAATAGAGTCTTGGTATAAACGTGATTTAAATATTTTAGTTTTCTCCCCATGTTTGGAGAATACCGATGGTGGTTTGGAATTTTAATCATAATATCGAGTTTTGTAGTCTATTGGGAGATTACATGCCATGAAATAATTACACATCATTAAATTTTTACACATATTGTAAAATATTCACATTGTAAAATGGTTTTGGAAATATTTCATGAACTAGTAAAAGTTGTGAAAGGCTTTACACACCGTAAAAATATTACATTCCATGTAGTGGAAAAAATATGGATTTTTAACCCAAGGTGATGCATTTTTAAAAGTTTTATGGTTTCATGGATTACATGACATGAAAAGAGTTTCATGCCATTTAATTATCATGGATTTTTTTAGGGCACTGTATGGATGATTTTTTACTTCATTTATCCATAGTCTCATCACCCTCTACCTATGAGATCTCCTAAGAAATTTTGGAGACCTCCACTCCTTCTAGATCGCTTTGATCAATGATTGATATCTATTATTATTGTGGTTCATTTCCCTGGGTGTGTAATCCTTATGCTTTTTTGTTTCCATTAATCGTGGTAGCACCATTGTGTTGTTTTATTGGATCGGTTGATCTATTATGATAATCTTATTTATCCTTTCTAGGTCCATTGTGTGAGTGGATCTTAGGGGTAATTCATTTGTTTTTTGCAGTGTCGTGGGTGCTTTTTCTTTGAGGTATGTTATGATATGTCCTCTTCACTAACCATTTTGTTTTATGAATTGATTTTGGGATGTGAGGATTGATTATAGGGCCTCTATTTTTGTCTTTTTGTTCAACCTGTTTAGTGGATCCCATTATTGGTGTGAGTGACCCGAGTTTGAGGTAGGTGGTTCCATCTCTTACCTATGTTGTATGCAATTCATTAATCTGATTTTGATAAATTGTTTTATAAATAAAATGGTTTGATTTATTTATTTATTTTTGTGTGTGGAAACGGATTTTTTTGATAAAATATACTTTTCACCTTAATTTGGTAAAATAATAGGTATTTTCAAAGTATTTAGAAATTTATTTGTGAAATGGTTTTCAAAATGTTGTTTTGATCAAATATTTTGTAAAATAGAACACATGGGAATCCTTTGGTACTTTAGTGGAAGGTGTAGTAAAAGTCCTTATAAATTCATTAAGGGGTTCACTCATGGGGTGTTTCTTTTCTACCTAGGCTCATTATTCTAGGGACCTGTTAGACATGTTAAGGGGTTTTATTTTGTGGAGTGTTCCCTTTCTCTTGAGATTAGATGTATATATATAAGGACTTGATGCACATGATTTTCTATGATTATGTATGGGTTTCTAAGATATATTGACCTATAGTGATCCTTGGTTTAATGTTACCTATTATTTTGTATTGTACCATCTTTATCTTATACTTCCCTAGATCTGATATGATATTTAAAACATGATTTGATTGATTTTGTGTATATGAAATGCTTTGAGAATATTTTACCTTTATTATTTTGAGAATATAAGAAAATGATAAATAAAATGATTTACCGTTATTTTGATATAATAACTATTCAACTATTTATCATACCTCATTTTATTTAAATTTGAGCATGTTTAGATTATTGTATAGACACATGTTATGGAATTATTGGGTTTGATCCTACTATGTCCATTAACTCACACCATACGCACCCCTTCAGTGGTGTGTAGACCATTGTATTTATTTAAATACAGGGAAAGGAAATGCACTTCAGTGAGGCTGTGAGGTTTTTTTAGCTGAGTTAGGGTTGCAGGTAGTGAGATAATGGGATTTTTTCCACCCGATCACATGGAGAAGTCAGTTTTATGTTTCAGTTTTTCTTTTATATTGGACGTTTACATTAGGGCGTTCTAACTTCTTAAAAGTTTTTTTTTCATCGTCTTACTTCATTTTTTCCAAAGTTTCATCTCTTTTTTGTTTCTATCAGTGGTATAAATATGCCTGAATGGCATGTTGTTGCTACATATTGGGTGAAATTGTTCCCTCTAGTTGTTGTTGACGCCTTGGTTCTCATCACCAGCTCATGGGGTTCTAGAATTACCTTTGGATATGTGATGGTTCTGGTCGGGTACTAGTTTTATGGGGTATCCCAGTTGGGTTAGTTGCATAGAAATAGACCTTTATGGTCAAAACAAGTGGAGGAACCATTCATCATGGACAAAGAAGATGTTATCATTATATAAAAATAATTAATAATTGAAAAAATACCTCTTATATTCTTCCCCTTCACCACATCCTAGAATTTAATTTCTGAGACTCTAAAATAAGAATGCATTTCATACCTTCACAAAAATATCTCGGTGATATTTAGTCTCCTCAGGTTTAAAAACTTATATTATGTGGGATACATAAATCATTTCATGGTACTAAATGATCAATTTCATCATATTGAATGCTCCTCCCTCTCAGTAACTTGGAATCCTAAATACAATAAACAATATGAATGTATATAAATTTATTTATTTAATAACCTAAAGGAACCTCATCAAATAATTTTTGAATCTTACATGCACATGTGCATCAATGGATATGGTGAATTTGGGACACCTCATATCACCCCATTCATTAGTAAACATTGTTTCTCTTACAAGGAAGATTGTAATGACCTTGTTATGTATTATGCTCCAGATATAAGATATGGATATACAGGTTGGTAAATTGAGTGTAGGATTATTCATAAATCTAAATGAAAAGTAAAAAAAGTGGGTAACTTAAGGAAAACGAGCTTTGTGAAGTCATAACCACCCTCAATAGAATTCACTTCTTATCAAGAACAACTAGATGATATGTACATCTAATATCTATTAGGGTACAATCATAGAAAGGAACAAGTGATGAGATAATATCTTTAATGACTCAAGGGAAACCAAAACTATCAAGACTATCATAATTTCTATACTCACCACCACCCATTTTCTCATCAAATAGATAGAGGAATACCTAAAATAATGAAACAACTCCTCAATGAAGATTAATTTTTTTAGCCTGCAGATAACATAAAAGTTAATATAATAGTCATATTTATTAATAATTAGATTAATTTAGCATAATTTATATATTTTTTACATCATTTTTTAACTAAAAAATACATCCAAATAGTTAATTCACATAATCTCATAACATAAAGGTTTAGTGTTAATATATATTAGTTACATAAATCTATTATTATGCATTATTGGTTCAAAATATCTCAAAAACTTCTCCCCACATTAATTCATCCTACGCATATTTTTTATATAGTCTCTTAGATAAATAGTAAACCTAATAAGAATTCAGAATAAAAATTAAATAAGGGAAAATATCAATGAATCATACAGGATTTGATCACAAGAATGTGAGAAAACATGAATATATGAGAAATGATTAAATAAAAAGAACAATAAATATTAAGAACTTATTGTAAGGAATGTTAGAATAACATATATCATAGAATGGGGATATATACCCTCAAAAAGGATCATTATAAAAGAAAAACATATATTATGACAAAAGAATGTGGAAATATGAGACAATAATTGCTGCCTATGGAACATACTCGTAGAAAATGGTAAAAACATAAGAAAAGGAAATCATAAATTTTTTAACATAGATAATCACGTGATTTCTATATATAATGTTGTAAAAATAGTTTAAAAAATCATGTTAATGAATAGTTTTTTTAACATAGATTACCCCAATCATGTCCATGTATAATGTTTTCAATACAACTAACTACAATCATGTCCATTCAAAGCATCATTATGTCATGAGATATAATTATTTACCCAATTCATTGGGAGAAAATATATTTCTAGGACCACTAATAACATAATGAAAAACCATACATATATTTGATATAATAATTCACATCATACATCAATGAATCTTTAACCAGTCAGAATAAAAAGGGTTACAAAACATTCGCAAATGATTTCATAGAAAGACACATCAAAAAAGGGAAAAATAATACCTAAAACCAAATCACCCAAAAGAATCATGTCCTGATTGGAAGTTAGAGTATTATTCATGAAACATCACTCCATAAAAATTAGTTCTTTAAGATATAGTAATTAAAATGAAATTAAAATCATAGAGATAAATTACTTAAAGTTTTGGTAACAATGATGTGAAAATGAAGTCATAAGTCACATTAAAAAAATAAATAGTCAAAGAACACTTTTAAAACATTATTTAAAATGTATATGTCTCAATAATAGAACTTTGAAAAAAAACATAATGTTTAAAGTAAAATAAATTTGGAGTTGAAGATAAAAAATGTTTAGAAACATAAAGAAATATGTCTTTAAATATTTTTTAACATTTCAAAGAAACTGATATTGATAAAATAATTATAATAAATTATTTTGAATAGAGATATATACAAAAATAAAGGTATATAATAAAATATATATATACCTTTCAAAATAAATAAATAATGGTATGCGATTTGAATGAATATTGATATAGAGGGGAAATACCCAAAATATAAATAAGAGTTTTTCCTTTAAATCAAAATATCTTTATAATGTAAGAATTTATAAACAGACCATTTTGGAAAGGAATTTAAGTCTCCCTAAAAATAAATAGAAAATAACACAAGATATAAATAAGGGGGAGAAAATATAAGTCTTTTTATAAATTATTTAATGAGAAAGAGGATAAAATAATTAAAAGAACATTGATTCAAGAAATCTTTACCCTAGATTCCATCATGGTTCTATACACTCTAATCGCTTTGATGGAATAACTCATTTATGTAATTACTTTATTCAAAATGAAGTATTAAGGCCTTCTGAATGGGACAAAAAACACCATTGGGAGGATTTAAGGGGATATAATTTGAGTAGTTTTACAAAATAAAATATAATTATTTAATTGGATTGTAGTACGTATATTAAATATCCCCAAATTAGTAAAAATTTAAGAGATTTTTTTGTAAACTTTATTTAAGAGAATGGTGAATATGGAATTAGATGAGTGTTAGGTGAGTTAGGTAGTAAATATTCTTAGGAATGTGGAATATACTCTCACACCTATTAAAGGATGTATAAATTAACTAATTACCAATTTAATTATTAAAAAATAATTCCACAATGGTTTACCAATTTTTACCTTTTTATACTTGATTTAATTATTTAACACGGTAAATTTAAAAATAATACTATATAACACCTCTAAATAATTTCAAATTACTGAATTTAAATTTAGTAACCATTCTATCAAATTCTAATCAAACATATAAGAAATTTAAATTTGAAATGAAAATATAAATTATATTATAAAACCCTTTTTATAGGGAAATTATTTTTTATGCGTCCTTATTAAAATTTTCTATCATACAACTGAGGGTTAACATATTTTTCAAAATTATAAACCATTTAATTTATTGTAATCATCATTTAATGATAATATTTTTATTTAGTTAAAATAAAAATGAAAAATAAATTTTTATAAATGTATCATTTTAACCATTTATTGATTTTTTCATTATATATAATAAAATAATAAACATTAGATCAATGTTATAAATAATAAATTTAATTAAAAATAATCTCTATTGGTGATAAATTTAATTCAAAAGCATAAAACCTTTAAATACTATATATTTAAAAATGTGAATTTTTAACATTAATTGGTTTTTTATTCCTATTTCATTAATTATAACATTAATTGAATTTTATTCATCCATTTACATTAAAATTATTCTTTTAATGGATAATTTTATAATAACACTAAAAAATACTTATTTATATAATCCTAAATCATACTTACTAAACCCCTTAATATATCTAAGAGATAAGGTTGAGATAAGAAATGATGGTAGTTGCGGGTGGAGATTCAGCCTATACAAAACTCACAATGAGTTCTCTAAGCAAGAACTTTTTTCATATGATTCCACTCAAGACAAACTTTTTGAAGCTAATATTTCACTAGGTTTGGGGAAAACCATAATGATGCCAACTATTTTTCAAGATTGGATAGTTTAGCATTATTACAAAGTCTTCTATAACCAGATGTCATTTATTCTCCTTTTTTACATAAATATAATAATATGATTACACTTATATAAACTCACCCATTCTATGGATATATTATAATGGTCATGTTTTTTAATGTAATTATACCCCCAAATTCATGAACCAACTGAGGTCGACCCTGAACTGGTCACCCGAGCCGGCCCGTGGCGTGGCTCGAGGGGTGTGCACAATCCCCAGAGGCTGGAAACTAGTGTCGGGCATCAACACTTAACTATTTGGAACAATTTGGCCCGAGAACAAAAGATAAATAAATAAATAAACTAACGATAACCAAATAAAACTAGCAGGGGAATGAAAATAAAATGTACATACCTCCTTGTGACCTTTTTGGTCACAACCCAACTCAAAACCAAGTCGGATCCAACATTGAGTAGCTGAACCATGAACCTACATGAGAAACTGAACGTACAAATGGAAAGATATAATAGGAATGAGCACCGAGATGCTTAGTAGGGATGCCAAAAATAAACCATTGAATCCAACAGTTCTCTTTTCCAAAACAGTTCACTGACACAAGTTTGAAATACATATATAAAAGTAGGGTTTTCATATTTTAAAAATAAACAACATGTTGATCCCATTTAAAAACCCAACACACGCTACACACCGTTTACAAAATCATTTGTCATTTTATAAATGAAATCCAAAACAAAAAAAATATTAAAGCTGGGATAGAGTAAAACAAGTAAAAAGTGCAAACTGAAAATAAACTAGTGAAGTGGAAAGTAAACAATTAATGTAAATAATCCAGAAACCATGGGTGATCCTAGACATCCCTAGAAGACCCCTGGATGTACTCATATTTGGAACCACCTGATGGCGTATGGTGAAGCTCCTATGTCTATAACCAACTGGTCACCCTAATTGACCAATCTAGTGGAATATCCCGTATGTCCTAACAACCAATCCAGGGGTATCAACCCATCTAATTGGGGTTGGTCCGCAACCATCACTCGATCATCTAAAAGACACCCAGAAACCCATGGTGGTTATAATAATGTTGTGTAAGTAGGAAGTCCCTTGCACGTGTTATAACGACCCATAATTTATATACATTGTTATTAATTCAAAATTGAAGCATACATAATACAACATATAACAGAACCATGAAAGGACCGTATAGTTATAGTGTCTCTAGAAACTGGGAAACATAAACAACTGGTTCATAAAGCGTCTACACTGTCTCCCATTTATTTCATCATATCTATAGTCCCTTTTGGCATATCTTACCTAATAACATTCTTCCTGACCTAGGAAAAGAAAACATACAAAAGGGTGATCTCAAATGATCAGTAAGGGTAAACAAAAGAAATATCAATCACATCATATTCATAAGAACATAACATTTTGGAAATCTTAACCTGCAAAAGAGAGCATAATTTCATAACATGGGATAAATCATAGTAGTGAAATGAAATCCGAATAATCATAACTTAAAACATGAAACTTTGTGGCATACACACATAATCATATAGAATCATTTCTTATTAGTCAAGACTCATTTCCAAGACTATCTTAGTGGACAAAGTCCATTTCTGAATCAAGTTCACTCCTTGTTTCAGTCCTATTTCACTGAACCGGTTTAACCCGCCGTTCCAGCCATGTCTATCTCATGAGATATAAAATCTTTACCCAATGAATTGGAGGGAGATATAGGTCCCACCCATCTCATAATGATACCATTCTTATGTGTGCCACAAAATCATAAACCACACATAATAGCATAACCCATGTAATAAAAATGAGAATCTTAATCATCGTGACATCATAAAACAATTCATATAATATAAAGGAATTCATAAAAATAATTCCATCACAACATAATAAAATCAATGTAATAATAGGGATAGAAATAGAACCCTTTATTATCTTAGATGGAAAATAATTTTGATAAAACACTTGAACTCCATTCTTGAGGAAAATATCCTTTCTACTTCAAAAACACTTTTCCTTTCTTAACATGTCATAAAATTCTAAACTAAAAGAAGTTTATTAAAAATTATAAGGCCCCAGCCTTAAACCTTACTTAATCTTGAGTTATTACAAGATTACACATTGAGGATCTTTTCAGGTTTAGAGTTTTAGAGAATTAGATCACGAAACTTGCATTACATTCCACATTTAAACAAAGTGGTTACATAAAAGACAATATTCATTCTTCCCATCAATGGAAACCTATTTAAAATAAAACACGGATTCTTTCTTGACACATCTTTGACACTATCGTCACATCATGTACCTTTCCCTTGACCTGTGAAAAACATTTCAAAAACTTGGGATGAGCATAAAAAGCTCAGTAAGGGTAATAAAAAATATGGAAAGGAAACATGAGTTCATATATATATGAGAATGAAATCATACTTTACCCATAAAACATAGGCACTTTAACATACCTCATCAAACCATGAATAAATCATAGAAAACATAAGACATAAAGGTAACTTGAGGCATTCATAACATTCTTACGTAGGGAGTAACCCTCTTGGTTACGTTTGGAATACCCATCACAGTATATTCCCTAAATCTCTTCGGAGAAACCTTAACATTTCACTCCTTCGCGTTACCCAATGCATTGGAGAGCTATATCGGGCTCACCCGCCCTTAGTTTATCACGGAACCACCCATTCTTCATAACAATGTCCAAGAACCATAACATAATCGTATCACATAAACATGAATAAAGGAAACATAACATTTCCACATTTCAATCACAATATAACATTTTAGGATATTGAAATAATGAATCCATTAAAAAAGAAACCATTTCCAAAACCATTTAAAACATTTAATAAAGAGATTTTTGAATCAAAGTGTCCCATACCACCATGAAGCTTTTAACATTTTAAACCATTAATATCCATATAAATAATTTCTTAAAACCATATTGAAAACATGGATATTAATAAGAACAAATAATTAAAACATTTAAAACGATATTTTGGTTAAAGGGGTTTTACCAAAATTAGAGACACTTGAATACAATAATCGAGGAATAACATTTAGTCAGAACTTTATAATATTCTGAGAATAAAAGGATTCATTATATAATACTCCAAAGGACATTATATACACCATATAAGAGTGAATTGGTGCATAACAACAATGAACCCTCAATAGAAATGTCAAATGTGATGAAATCCCTTATAAAGAAGGTATCCTTAAATTAAGGACAAATCAATCTCAAAATATGTGTGAAAAATATAAATACACCCAATATAAGTTGATATTAAGTGTAAAACAATAAAAGGTCATTCACACATATTCAATGACTACATGTTGAACCCAAAGAAATCGAAATTGGGTTAAAACGTTTCCTTGACAGCCTAACGGCATCACATCAAAATGAGTTGATGAGAGATAAAAAGTGTATCTAATCACTTGGACATAAAATTTACATCAATAAGGATATATGAGAACATATCCCAACATAAAAATATGTAAATTAAAAGACCCAACAAAAGAAGACTTTTAAAAAAAGAGGAGGGTGAAAGGTTCCCTTACCGACTTGGGTATCTTTCAAAACATACACCCCATAAAAGAAAGACAATAGGTCATTGATGTAAATACTCATAAACGAAAGTATATTACACAAAGAGTAGAATAATGGGCAGTACATACACCACTAAATGGAATTTGTGGCAAATGTAGCATAAATCTCACGGGAATAAAAGTGAGATGAAAAATCCCTTACGAAAACTTGGCAGCCTAACGGTGCCACTTAAAACTTCCAAAAATGGATTGATGAGAGAGAATAGGGTCTCTAATCACATGAACATAAAAATTAAAGTAAGTGTAATATAAAAGATCATCCCAATAACAAGAAATATGAGCTTTAAAAGGAACGAAATAAAAGAGTGTACTTAAAAAGAAAGAGTGGAGTAGGATCCCTTACCTCGGGTCCGACTTGACTCGATCGTTCTTTAATCTCCTGAATAATAAACTTGAGTTAATTTATAATTCCTTAAGAACCTTTTTAAAGTTAATTATTACTTTTATACCACTTATTACCATGTCATAAACATTATGTAATCATTTAAGTTAATAATATTTGTTTTGCCGATATTTGGTTCTTAAGTCGAAAGTGGACTTCTTACAATTACATGTTGTTCGTGTGGCCAAATGTTTATTATATCCAGAATTGTATTCATTATGTAGTTATCATATATGTCATATATATCCAGTACATGCATGCATTTATAACATTACATAATCATTTAGAGGTAAGAAATGAAATGCACCGTTCATGGAGACGGTAAGCCGTACGTACGCATGAACTCTACTTTCATTTCTATTTCGTATTTTATAGAATGGAATAATAATGATATAAAGGTATATTATAATTCCAGTATAATATCATATATAATATCATATTTCCATCCTTTATACATCCCACATATGGTATTTAATGAATCAAATCACTTTGAGGGGGCGGTAGTCCCCACTTCCTTAAATGAAGATATCACGTATACCCATAATGGAAGCCATAAAGGTAAGACAAAAATGAAAAATACAGATGCATAAATAAATAATAAACATATTATATATCATATATAAAAATAGTGACATCATAATGGCCACCTTTGAAGGTGTTAAATGAGTATTGAACAATCATCGTTTCGGGAGGCAGAATTTCACCATCCACGGAAACCGTATGTTCTTTAACAATTTGATGTAGTTGTGTGAGAGTGTAGCTCGAATAAATCTTATAACAACATCCTAGTATATTGAAGATACTGGTGTTGTTACAAAAGAAGTAAATAAAAAGAGTTTAGGGGGTTGGAGAAGCAAAATAAAACAAATGAACATGAGAGAGTGAATTACCTTTAAAAGTGTAACTCTTTTTGATTTGAGCCTAAAGGCTTCCTTTGAAAGGATTCTGCCCAAAGGAAATCCTCTAGGATGAGTAGAGGGATGTGGAGAGAGTAAATGGGTAGGGGTTGGCCGAGCCAAAGGCTTGAGGAGTGTGTTAAATGAGGTAGAGGTGGGGGCCTTTTATAAGAGGAGAGGAGGGGAACTTTTGGAAAGTAAAGAAATATTACATTATTTGAAAATGTGTTTCGGTTTCAAAAGGTCCCACATTGATATAATTCGTGGATACGGTGATAAGTCTTTGAAATACACTCATCCAATAAGTTTTGGACATGTGTAGTTCATATATATTACATTATCTTTCCATTTTATTTAAATTGTCAAAAAATGATGTCATCGCTGCATCATTATTATGTCATAAATAATTTAATTTATTTAATGTCTAAAAATTATAAAAAAAATACTATGATGTAGGAAATCTTTTTATCTTTCCAATGAATATTAATAACCAAAAATATGACTTGTATAACCCCACTTAAAAATTGTTTTAGTAAAACATATCATGTTTGTGTCAATTTTACTTTTACATTAAATAAAATGTTATTTATGTCATTTCCCAACCAAAGTGGATCCATGGGGTCCCCAAGTTTACCCATGGCTTGTCTTGGTCGGCCATGATACAACCAATGAGGGTAAGACATGTGTCAAGCTCATCTCATTTTATTAAAGCATTATTTTTACCTTAAACTACACTAATTACCACTAATCGCGATTAAAAACTTAATAAGTTACTATTCACCAAAAAATTATTTTAATCTCATTGAACCACATTTTACTTATTAATGACAACCATGTATGTCGGATTTTTGAAAATCAAAACACAATGATGGCAAAATTTCATTTAAACGGAAAATCAGTTTTTATAAGTACCACTTAGTGGTTTCACTATTCATCAAAAATTGAAGTTTTTCAGAAAAATCCCAAAAATTCACCCTAAGCTATATTTGATATTCTGAATTCAAAAATGAAGTCCGTTTTACAAAATTCAAAACATATAAGTCACATTAATTAATTTAATAATTAATTCCCACTTTCATGACAAATAGCGTGTTTTATGAAACAATAAGTTTCAAAAGATTGACACTAGTTTAAGTCTGATTTCAAAGTGAAATTGATTCCAACGACCACTATTGGATTTAATGGTAAAAATATTTTCTAATTTAACTTTAAAACCAATTAAAAATATAATCTAATCATATAAATAAATTAGATTAAAAAGTGGTTTTGAATTAAAATACAACATTTTACACTATTCATTAAAAAATGAACTTTATCGGAAAGATACCAAAAATTTACACAAAGTAAATTTTGATGTCCCGATTCTTAATAAGAGTTTTATTTGGTCCAAAAGAATGTTTAAGAGTGAACAAAACTATATTTAATGACGTTTCTCCATCAAAAGGTGATAAGTGAACCTTTAGTGAAAACTAGGGCATATACGCCTAAAATTGAATTCTTTCCGTATTTTAAGCCTTTATCTTTTATTGTACAAATGTAAAAATATTTAAGAACATATATAATCATATTTTAGTTATTTCTATCCATTCCCGCCATTACAATGGCTACATGTTAACTACCATTTAAAATAATATTATTTTATTATTAGAGTGCAACGTAAGATTCCCAAGAAACTCGTTGTTGCGTGTTGGGTACGCCATCGAGCATAGATTCCCCTTTAAAGTCATTTCAATATTTTATTCACAAATATAGATAAATATGAAATGTCATATTCTTTATTTACCTGGGGTGTTACATCCTTCCCCCCTTTTGGGAATTGCGTCCTCGCAATTTTAAAATTGTGCTTGGAAACATCCTTGAACGTCCCACATCGGAACAAGAGTCAGTAAAACAATCACTTTAAAATAAAGAAAGATAAGCACAGAGGTCACCCGAGTTAACCCATACTAGGATTCTAAGTATGAAAATATGGACATGGAGGAGAAAACATAGGGTCATGTTCCGATGGAGAGTGATAGAAAACATGTTTAGGAGAAAGTTAACAATAAGAAAATCACAAACTTGTGATGGGTTAAACGGTGTTGGGTTCCCCAGTAGGAAAAGTTAATAGAAAACATTTTTGTTTTAAGTTACTTTTTATTGAGGAATTTATTCATAAGGAAGCATAATCACTTATCATGTTGACTTTCAACTTTTACTAGATTCCTTAGTCAAACTCATATTTTTTCCAAAAGACGAGTATTTAGGGAGACTTGTTCGCATTAAGAGTACTATAATCAACTTCAAGAGAATCAACTAATCCCCAAAAGAGAACTATATACATGCCATGTATTTAGGCTTTAACCAAACCAAAACCAAAAAGGTTAGTACAAGATCAGATAATCCAGAAAAGGATAACCCCTTATAAAAAGAAAATCTATTCTTAATCTCCAAAATTTGTCCAACAAAACCCAAAGTTCAACGAGGACCATCTGATAAACAATTTGTCCATAAAATTATTCAAAATAAACTAATATCATATTGAAACCCAAATATTTGAAGGATTTAGTCACATAGTCTTCCAAGTTAAATCGTAACATTTATCTCCAAACAACATCAGTTGCTCCTAAAGTCTCACATTGAAAAGTAATTATCCTAATCACATATCCTCCAAAATCAACTTACTCTTAATTCATAAAATCATATAACTAAAAAGAATCAGTCAAACTAACCAGGGACTTCACGTAGTCCAGTGGTAGGCGATAAATATCAGTCGCACTTTGGTTGTGGGTTCGATTCCCGCAGCATTGTCCGACGTGACGGGTTGTCACACGGTCTGCGTGTTGTCCTTTTTCCAAAACTATATAATTCTCAAATCATTACCCAAAAAGGGATAAAATCATCAAAAATAACCATAACATAATTTAACCTCAATTTTATCCCATTCCTTTCACTTCAATCATAACATATGGTAACCCATAATTACCTCAAAAGTAAGGATCATATAAACCCAAATGGTTTTTTATAACTATGTCCACAAAAGAAAAGATAACTATTACTTGAATAAAATTTTCCTATATTAAACATCAGGGTTACACATAATATAAAAAGTCTTCTAATGTAACCCCATCATCAAAAGAGACTTAATACTCTTAAGAATTTCACCCTAACTCTTAAAGCCCTTATATGTTGACATCTTACTCATTCAACATTCTTCATGATCCATTATCCATTCCTTTCCAACTTATTCCGAAATACCTCTTTCCTACAAACAAAATCATGAATCATATCCTAAGATTCCAAAATAAGAAAACAATAGTCCTGAAATAGTACATACCTTTGATTGGTCATTGTCAGTTTCTTCATCCTCAATCGGAATGGCATTAGGTATTGGTAAACGAATATTGGTACGCTCTTGGTGACCCCATTCACGAAACTTCTTCATAGGACATGTGTTTGCATAATGACCATGCACACCACATTTAAAACATTCAATTGATCCCTCAGAAAGAACTTCTTTCCCTTTCCTCGATTCAACTGGATTCTTCCTTTTTCCATGGCAGGTTCTTACTTTATGACCTTCATTTCCACATCTATAGCATATTTCTGTCCCTTTGAAACATTTTCCTAGGTGTTTCTTTCCACACCTTTGACACATAGGTTTTTGAACACACTTACCTTTATGATTATTACCTGTACTTTCGTAGGGATTTGTTTCTTGCATATATGATGCCTTAGAGAAATCTCTAAGGTTTAGGTGGTCAATCATGACTCCAGATATTTGGTTGAGGATAATCAAAAGAGTTCTCATTGCAGCTCCCATATCATTCAGTTGCTTGCTCAAAAAAACTGTCACAGTTTCCTTCACATCCACTGTTACTTTGGTGCCTGCTAGATCCATCCATTTACTAAAACCAAAAAGGTCAGTGTGAGTATATCAACAAAACCATCATGTACTAATGAGTAAGATAGAAAATAAGATATACTTACTCATTCACTTTATCTAAAACTAAGACTCTTTCTGAAATCCTAACCATTATGGTAATTGTCAATTATGCTTAAAGAATACCCTAACCTCTAAAGTTATCTAAACCGACCTTTGATACCAAATATAAGGCCCCAGCCTTAAACCTTACTTAATCTTGAGTTATTACAAGATTACACATTGAGGATCTTTTCAGGTTTACAGTTTTAGAGAACTAGATCATGAAACTTGCATTACATTCCATATTTAAACAAAGTGGTTACATAAAAGACAATATTCATTCTTCCCATCAATGGAAACCTATTTAAAATAAAACACGTATTCTTTCTTGACACATCCTTGACACAATCGTCACATCATGTACCTTTCCCTTGACCTGTGAAAAACATTTCAAAAACTTGGGATGAGCATAAAAAGCTCAGTAAGGGTTATAAAAAATATGGAAAGGAAACATGAGTTCATATATATATGAGAATGAAATCATACTTTACCCATAAAACATAGGCACTTTAACATACCTCATCAAACCATGAATAAATCATAGAAAACATAAGACATAAAGGTAACTTGAGGCATTCATAACATTCTTACGTAGGGAGTAACCCTCTTGGTTACGTTTGGAATACCCATCACAGTATATTCCCTAAATCTCTTCGGAGAAACCTTAACATTTCACTCCTTCGCGTTACCCAATGCATTGGAGAGCTATATCGGGCTCACCCGCCCTTAGTTTATCACGGAACCACCCGTTCTTCATAAAAATGCCCAAGAACCATAACATAATCGTATCACATAAACATGAATAAAGGAAACATAACATTTCCACATTTCAATCACAATATAACATTTTAGGATATTGAAATAATGAATCCATTCAAAAAGAAACCATTTCCAAAACCATTTAAAACATTTAATAAAGAGATTTTTGAATCAAAGTGTCCCATACCACCATGAAGATTTTAACATTTTAAACCATTAATATCCATATAAATAATTCCTTAAAACCATATTGAAAACATGGATATTAATTAGAACAAATATTTAAAATATTTAAAACGATATTTTGGTTAAAGGGGTTTTACCAAAATTAGAGACACTTGAATACAATAATCGAGGAATAACATTTAGTCAGAACATTATAATATCATGAGAATAAAAGTATTCATGATATAATACTCCAAAGGAAATTATATACACCATATAAGAGTGAATTGGTGCATAACAACAATGAACCCTCAATAGAAATGTCAAATGTGATGAAATCCCTTATAAAGAAGGTATCCTTAAATTAAGGACAAATCAATCTCAAAATATGTGTGAAAAATATAAATACAACCAATATAAGTGGATATTAAGTGTAAAACAATAAAAGGTCATTCACACATATTCAATGGATGACATATTCAATGACTACTTGTTGAACCCAAAGAAATCGAAATTGGGTTAAAAGGTTTCCTTGACAGCCTAACGGCATCAGATCAAAATGAGTTGATGAGAGATAAAAAGTGTATCTCATCACTTGGAAATAAAATTTACATCAATAAGGATATATGAGAACATATCCCAACATAAAAATATGTAAATTAAAAGACCCAACAAAAGAAGTCTTTTAAAAAAAGAGGAGGGTGAAAGGTTCCCTTACCGACTTGGGTATCTTTCAAAACATACACCCCATAAAAGAAAGACAATAGGTCTTTGATGTAAATACTCATAAACGAAAGTATATTACACAAAGAGTAGAATAATGGGAAGTACATACACCACTCAATGGAATTTGTGGCAAATGTAGCATAAATCTCACGGGAATAAAAGTGAGATGAAAAATCCCTTACGAAAACTCGGCAGCCTAACGGCGCCACTTAAAACTTCCAAAAATGGATTGATGAGAGAGAATAGGGTCTCTAATCACATGAACATAAAAATTACAGTAAGTGTAATATAAAAGATCATCCCAATAACAAGAAAGATGAGCTTTAAAAGGAACGACATAAAAGAGTGTACTTAAAAAGAAAGAGTGGAGTAGGATCCCTTACCTCGGGTCCGACTTGACTCGATCGTTCTTTAATCTCCTGAATAATAAACTTGAGTTAATTTATAATTCCTTAAGAACCTTTTTCAAGTAAATTATTACTTTTATACCACTTATTACCATGTCATAAACATTATTTAATCATTTAAGTTAATAATATTTGTTTTTCCGATATTTGGTTCTTAAGTCGAAAGTGGACTTCTTACAATTACATGTTGTTCGTGTGGCCAAATGTTTATTATATGAAGAATTGTATTAATTATGTAGATATCATATATGTCATATATATCCAGTATATGCATGCATTTATAACATTACATAATCATTTAGAGGTAAGAAATGAAATGCACCGTTCATGGAGACGGTAAGCCGTACGTACGCATGAACGCTACTTTCATTTCTATTTCGTATTTTATAGAATGGAATAATAATTATATAAAGGTATATTATAATTCCAGTATAATATCATATATAATATCATATTTCCATCCTTTATACATCCCACATATGGTATTTAACGAATCAAATCACTTTGAGGGGGCGGTAGTCCGCACTTCCTTAAATGAAGATATCGCGTATACCCATAATGGAAGCCATAAAGGTAAGACAAAAATGAAAAATACAGACACATAAATAAATCATAAACATATTATATATAATATATAAAAATAGTGACATCATAATGGCCACCTTTGAAGGTGTTAAATGAGTATTGAACAATCATCGTTTCGGGAAGCAGAATTTCACCATCCACGGAAACCGTATGTTCTTTAACAATTTGATGTAGTTTTGTGAGAGTTTAGCTCGAATAAATATTATAACAACATCCTAGAATATTGAAGATACTGGTGTTGTTACAAAATAAGTAAATAAAAAGAGTTTAGGGGGTTGGAGAAGCAAAATAAAACAAATGAACAAGAGAGAGTGAATTACCTTTAAATGTGTAACTCCTTTTGATTTGAGCCTAAAGTCTTCCATTGAAAGGCTTATGCCCAAATGAAATCCTCTAGAATGAGGATAGGGATGTGGAGAGAGTAAATTGGTAGGGTTTGGGCGAGCCAAAGTCTTGAGTAGTGTGTTAAATGAGGTAGAGGTGGGGGCCTTTTATAAGAGGAGAGGAGGGGCACTTTTGGAAAGTAAAGAAATATTACTTTATTTGAAAATTTGTTTCGGTTTCAAAAGGTCCCACATTGATATAATTAGTGGATACGGTGATAAGGCTTCTAAATCCACTCATCCAATAAGTTTTGGACACGTTTAGTTCATAGATATTACATTATCTTTCCATTTTATTTAAATCGTCAAAAAATGATGTCAACGCTGCATCATTATTATGTCATAAATAATTTAATTTATTTAATGTCTAAAAATTATAAAAAAATACTATGATGTAGGAAATCTTTTTAGATTTCCAATGAATATTTATAATCAAAAATATGACTTGTATAACCCCACTTAAAAATTGTTTTAGTAAAACATATCATGTTTGTGTCAATTTTACTTTTACATTAAATAAAATGTTATTTATGTCATTTCCCAACCAAAGTGGATCCATGGGGTCCCCAAGTTGACACATGGCTTGTATTGGTCGGCCATGATACTACCAATGAGGGTAAGACATGTTTCAAGCTCATCTCATTTTATTAAAGTATAATTTTTACCTTAAACTACACTAATTACCACTAATCGCGATTAAAAACTTAATAAGTTACTATTCACCAAAAAATTATTTTAATCTCATTGAACCACATTTTACTTATTAATGACAACCATGTATGTCGGATTTTTAAAAATCAAAACACAATGATGGAAAAATTTCATTTAAGCGGAAAATCAGTTTTTATAAGTACCACTTAGTGGTTTCACTATTCATCAAAAATTGAAGTTTTTCAGAAAAATCCCAAAAATTCACCCTAAGCTATATTTGATATTCTGAATTCAAAAATGAAGTCCATTTTACAAAATTCAAAACATATAAGTCACATTAATTAATTTAATAATTAATTCCCGCTGTCATGACAAATAGCGTGTTTTATGAAACAATAAGTATCAAAAGATTGACACTAGTTTAAGTCTCATTTCAAAGTGAAATTGATTCCAACGACCACTATTGGATTTAATGGTAAAAATATTTTCTAATTTAACTTTAAAACCAATTCAAAATATAATCTAATCATATAAATAAATTAGATTAAAAAGTGGTTTTGAATTAAAATACAACATTTTACACTATTCATTAAAAAAATGAACTTTATCGGAAAGATACCAAAAATTTACACAAAGTAAATTTTGATGTCCCGATTCTTAATAAGAGTTTTATTTGGTCCAAAAGAATGTTTAAGAGTGAACAAAACTATATTTAATGACGTTTCTCCATCAAAAGGTGATAAGTGAACCTTTAATGAAAACTAGGGCATATACGCCTAAAATTGAATTCTTTCCGTATTTTAAGCCTTTATCTTTTATTATACAAATGTAAAAATATTTAAGAACATATATAATCATATTTTAGTTATTTCTATCCATTCCCGCCATTACAACGGCTACATGTTAACTACCATTTAAAATAATATTATTTTATTATTAGAGTGCAACATAAGATTCCCAAGAAACTCATTGTTGCGTGTTGGGTACGCCATCGAGCATAGCTTCCCCTTTAAAGTCATTTCAATATTTTATTCACAAATATAGATAAATATGAAATGTCATATTCTTTATTTACCTGGGGTGTTACAAAAACAAACTTGAAAACTTGTAAAGGAAGCTTCTTGGAAATAATGTTAAAAATCCATTCATGTCGTATAAGTTAAAAAAACATTCTTTCCGTACTTTTGTCAGAAAAGTCAAAAAGTACCTCATACAAAAAATGACAAAAGATTCCTTTTATATCTTTTACTAAAAACTCACTGAAGGGTAAAATTGGATTTAAACAATTGTAGGTGGATGGAAACAATATTAAATATTGAGGAAACATGGATGTGGATGATAAAATACACCCCAGTAAATACCAAAGTATAAACAATCTCAGATAAAATGAGATTGTGATATTTTCCCTTACCTTAGGTCCGATTTGCTTCGTAAGTGTCCAAACCTCCTGTATAATGATTTAAATAATATTATTGACTTATTCCAGAATCATAATTATTTTTATGATATCATATATGGTCATATTCTTAGCTTCTTATTAGTAATATTTCATTACTACTTGTTATTCGGGTGTTTATTACTTTTTGTTCTTATGCGCGTTTTGTCGAATAAATTATTATTTTTGTTTTTAGGTTATAGATACCACATTTCCATAATTTTATTTGTGTAATATATATCATATTAATTCACTCAATTCGTTTATATAATCATTATGCAATGAAGATCTTGTATAACGAGTCGCATCACATCGTGGAGACGGTATTCTGTAAGTACGCACGAGCGATGATATCGTTCCCATGATCGTGGAATTGTATTGGAGTGTATGTATAATATTTAAGAATCAATATCACTTTGAAATAATCATATATAGTTATTATTTACACCATTATACCCATCCGAGTATGGTGGCGGTGGAAAATAGATTATTCCACGGCGTGGAGACGGTATTTCGTACGTACGCACGCGTGGTGATTTCATTTTACGTAGGATTGATAGATGGTGAAATAGGGTTGTTTAATACTTATAATAACATATCATTATATGAGTGATACTTATTTTATTACTTCATAATGAAAAAACTAAAGAAAAATAAGTGGAAGAAGAAATAAAGATGAAAGAATCGGTAACGGGCATTACCTCTTCTTTGAAGCGCCTCTTTGAGACCTCCTCTTAGGGCACTAAAATTGGTTATTTAAGAAGACTAGGACCTATAGGATGTTTCTAGAGAAGTGGAGAGGTGATATTGGAAGGGTTTTTCCGTGATTGAAGGCTCAAAGTGGTGTGAGGAAGAGAGGGAGGAGGTGCCCTTTTATAAGGGAGGAGAGGGGCACCTTTGGAATAACTAAAAATATTATTTTATTATAAAGTCAAATTCGGTTTTTAATAGCTCAAAATTGATATATTTAGAAGCTAAGGTGTGGATGGGTTGCAACACTCTCATCCAATAGAATTTAGACAAGTTTAGGTATCAATTTTAACATTATCATTTAGATTTAACTTTAAGTTAGATAATTTAACTTTTACCGTGTCTTCTTGTTTTCTTACACTATAAGGTTAATAAACTTACTATATCAAGCCAAACGAACCCCAAGTTTTTTATTATTAATATATATAACCGTATCTAAGTCATTTAGCTGAAACTTATACTTTTAGGAATAAAATAACAATTAATAATATAGTATTTGTTTTAAAAACTATTTTATGTCAATTTTGACACTATTTGGTAATTGATTTTTGTGAAAATAGTAACAGAATTATTAGTTCGAAAAAATTTAATTAAATCAATAATAACATGTCATATTAACATATAAAATTATTTTAATTCATAAAAAGTCTCAAATTACATTTATTTTGGTATTTATAACATCAATTATGTCAATATTTCATTAATAAGATAATTACTGCATCATCATTGTATCATAAATAAATTAAATTATTTTAAGTCTAAAAATTACAAATAAAATATAATTATGTAGGAAATATTTTTATCTTTCTAATTAATATTTATAGTCGAATTTATCTTATGTATAACCCTATATTAAAATTTCATTAGTTATTAAACTTTGATTTTAACTATTTTAACCCTTATTTAAATAAATTGATAATAAATGTCCTAATCTAATCCAAGTGGTCCTAAATGGTAAAATTTTATTCCTAAGGTTGTTTTTGGTCGAATTACACTTATCCAATAGAATTAGGACATGTGTTAGGGTAATAATAATATCATTTTTACCCTTAACTACCCTATTTACTTTTAACCGTGGTAAAAAAAGTAAAAAGTTACTATTCACCAAAAATTATTTTCATCTCATTGAACCACATTTTATTCCTTGATATTAACCGTGTCTCTCTGATTTTCTAAATTTCACTCACAGAAGCGGTAAAATTATGTTTTATGAAAAAATTCAGTTTTTTAACTACTACTTAGTGGTTTCACTATTCATCAAAAAATGAAAGTTTCCAGAAAAATACAAAAAATTAGGCCTAAGATATATTTGATATTATGAATTCAAAAATGATGTTTATTTTACCAAATTAAAAACATATCAGTTACATTAACTAATTTAAAAATTAATTCTCGTCGTCAAAACAAATAGCGTGTTTTTTAGAGATAATAACTATCAAAAGATTGACACTTGTTTATGTCTGGTTTAAATGTGAAATTACATCCAATGAACAACATTGTATTAAATTTTAAAAATATATTCTAAATATACTTTAAAACCACTCAAATTAATAATTTATCACTATTAATTATTTCGATTAAAAAAGTGGTTTTTAATTAAAATTTAATAATTTTCACTATTCATCATAATATGAAAGTTATCCGAAAAGTAACAAAATTTTACCCTAAGCTAATTTCGATATTCCGAATCCAAAAATGAAGTCCATTTTGAAAAATAAAAATAAAAATTTCAAAATTTCAAAAAGTAGTTATTTATATTCATAACGGCTAGTTTTAATAATATTTTAATAGCATATCGTTGTTTAGTGAAACTCGGTATTGCCTACGAGGAAAGCTATCGAGGAAGGTCGTGGTTGCATGTAAAGCAAGTCAATCTATTGTTGTGTGTAGTGAAAGATTCCTTTGATGATTTATATAACATAAAATCAAAATATTTCTCATAAAAGTCTCGGGTGGTACATTCTACCCCCCTTAAAATGAATTTCACCCTCGAAATTCTGTCACTTTGTAACAAAAAGATGAGGATACCTCTCCCTCATAATATCCTCAAGCTCCTATGTAGCTTCTTATAATTGGTGGTTCCTCCATAAAACTTTCACCAAGTGAGTGGTCTTGTTCCGTAGGACTTTTTCACTACGACCTATAATCTCTATCGGCTGTTCTTCATAAGAAAGATCTTGCTCTAGCGGTACAACTTCTGAGCTAAGTACATGTGAAGGATCAGGTTTGTACTTTCTCAGGAGAGATACATGGAACACATCATGAAATTGAGAGAGATTCGGTGGAAGCGCCAATCGGTAAGCTACCTTTCCAACACGATCCAGTATTTCGAAAGGACCGATATATCTAGGGATCAACTTCCCCTTCTTTCCAAATCTCATGACCCTCTTCCAGGGAGATATTCGTAAGAACACTTTATCACCCACTTCAAACTCTAGGTATTTTCTTCGGTTGTCGGCATAACTTTTCGGTCGACTCTGAGCTGCTCTTATGTGTTGTTGAATAGATTGGACCTTTTCTGCCATCTCATCAACAAGATCAGGTCCCAATAGCTTTCTTTCCCTAACTTCATCCCAACAAGTTGGAGTCCTGCATTTCTTTCCGTAGAGAGCTTCATAAGGAGCCATCTGAATATTGGAGTGAAAGCTGTTATTATAAGGAAATTCAACAAAATGTAGGTGTTGATCCCAACCACCTTTGAAATCCATAGATCAAGCTCTCAACATATCTTCTAGAGTTTGAATTGTTCTCTCAGACTGACCGTCTGTCTGAGGATGATAAGCAGTGCTGAAACTCAACTCTGTATCCAGAGTATGCTGAAGACTTCGCCAGAACTTCTAGGTAAATCTCGGATCCCGATCATATGTAATAGAAAGTGGTACTCCATGCAATCTTACCACTTCCTTTACATATATCCTGGCAAGCTGATCCAGAGAGAAATCCTCTCTAATAGCAATGAAGTGTGCAGACTTTGTAAGATGATCAACTATGACCCGGATAGCATTATTGCCTTTTTATGTTTTAGGAAGTCCTATGACAAAGTCCATAGTGATTTCTTCCCATTTCCATTCGGGTATGGGTAATGGTTATAACATCCCCTTAGACTTCTATCTCTCAGCTTTAACTTGCTAACAAACCAAGCATCGAGAGACATATTCAGCAACATCTCTTTTCATGTCATACCACTAGAAGTACTCTTTCAGGTCCCTATACATCTTTGTGCTTCCAGGATGAATAGAGAATGAAGAACTATGAGCCTCATCCAGCAGCTCCTTCTTTAATTCTGGGATGGGAGGAACACAAACCCAATTCCTGGACTTTATTATCTCATCACAATCAAGGTTGAATTTAGGAATATTTCTCACCTTCTTTTATAACTCTACAACTTCATTCTGTGCCTCTTTAATCTTCACATGTATATATGGTTGAACATTCATTTGAGAAAGATACGATTTTCCCCCTTCCATTAAAATTTCAAGATCCATCTTTTGTAAATCCATAAATATTGGATCTTTTGTGATCCTCATCATAGATAAGCTAGCATGGTCTTGTCAACTTAATGCATCTGCCACCTTGTTTGCTTTCCCAGGGTGGTAATAAATTGAGCAGTCGTAATCCTTAATCAGTTCCAACCATCTTCTTTGGCGCATATTCATCTCCTTTTTTTTGAAAATATACTTTAAACTTTTGTGATCAGTATAAATGCCACACCTTTCTCCATAAAGATAACGCCTCCAAATATTTAATGAAAATATTAATGCAGCTAACTTCAAATCATGTGTTGGGTAATTTTGCTCATGGATTTTCAAGTGTCGTGAGGCATAAGCTATCACCATATCGTTTTGCATAAGAACACACCCCAACCCCTTCTTGGATGCATCACTGTAGATCACAATCCTTTCTCCACTACAAGCTAGTGTGAGCATAGGTTCACTGGATAACCTTCTTTTCAACTCCTTGAAATTCTCTTCACATTCCTCCGTCCAAACAAACGTAACTCCTTTCCGAGTCAACCTAGTGAGTGGATTAGATAATCGTGAAAAATATTTCACAAAACGTCGATAATATCCATCCAAACCAAGATAACTTCGGATCTCAGTTACTATTGTTGGTCTCGACCATCTTTCAATAACCTCTGTTTTTTATGGATCCATAGATATCCCCTCTTTTGAGATTATGTTACCCAAAAATGCAACTTTTTGAAGCCAAAATTCACACTTGGTAAATTTGGCATAAAGCTTCTCCTTTCTCAGGGTCTTCAATATAATTCTCAAGTGATCTTCATGTTCTTCCTTGCTCTTTGAATAGACAAGAATATCGTCTATAAAGACTACCACAAATTGATCAAGATAGTCTCTAAAGAATCTATTCATCAGATCCATGAAGATAGCAGGGGAATTAGTTAGACCAAATGGCATCACTATAAATTCATAGTGTCCATACATTGTACGGAAAGCCATCTTTGGTATATCCTCTCTTTTGACCCATAATTGATGATACCCAGAACGAAGATCAATCTTGGAAAAGTATTGAGCTCCGCGTAGTTGGTCAAATAAGTCATCAATGCGTGGGAGAGGATATTTGTTCTTGATAGTGATCTTGTTAAGTTCTCGATAATCAATGCAGAGTATCATTGATCCATCTTTCTTCTTAACAAATAGAACATGTGCTCCCCAAGGTGACGCACTAGGGCGTATGAATCCCTTATCAAGATTCTCTTGGAGTTTCTTCTTCAATTCCTGCAACTCAATTGGGGCCATTCTATAAGGTGTCTTTTAAATAGGCAAAGCACCCGGTACGAGTTCTATTGAAAACTCAACTTCAAGATTTGGTGGAAGACCCGGAAATTCCTCCAGAAATACATCATCAAACTCCCGTGCAATGGGAATATTTTTAATTGTGAGTTTCTCACCAACCATTTGAGATAAATAACCTTCATTCAGTGGAATCAAGACCCATAAGATGGAAGAAATTTCCACTGGAAGGTTATGTTCATCCTTGCATCGATAGACGATCATAGATTGATCTGGAATATGAAATGTGACTTCCCTTATTTGTCAATTGATATGAGCTCCATATAAAGAAAGTCAATCCATGCCAAGAATCACATCAAATTCCACTATAGGAAGGATCACAAGATTTGTAGGAATCACTTTCCCAGAAACTTCAATCGGGGAAGAATTATATACTTTTGATGCGACTGTTGTGCCATTAGGTGTTGTCACAGCTAACTCAACATCTAATTTTTGAGGTAATATGGTGATACCCTTAGAAAAATCTTCAGAAATAAAATAGTGGGTGGATCCAGAATGAAATAAAACATTTTCTACTTTAGAGTGGATGGTAAGTGTACCTTTCACCACATCGTTATCGCACTCCACATCGCTGATAGAAATTGCATGTGACTTTCCTTTGTCTTTAGCCTTAAGATTTTGTTGATGTTGATCATCATCAACAACCCTTGGATTAGAGCATTTATTGGCATAATTCCCCATCTCCTTGTGCTTGAAACATTAAAGTGTAGTAGGTTCATTCTGTGTGTCCCTTCCTTTGTCTGCATCATTAGACATCTTCTTCCCATCATTTCAACATTCAAATTCCCAATGACCTTCCTTTCCACATTTGAAACATTTACTTGTCCCTTTAAGACAACTCCCTCCGTGTTTCTTTCCACACTTTGGGAATAAGGGAAATCTCATCTTCTTTTCAGTGTTCTCTTTAGATTTTCCTTTGAATTCAATTTTCCTCTTCTTATCAAACCCATATGACTGATGGGTTACTCCAATCTCCATCTCAACTTTGAGAGCACATCGAACGATTTTCTCGTAGCTATTGAAGTCCCTTATGGATAAGGCCCTTCGAAGACTTGGTTTTAAGCCACTAAAGAATCGATCAATCTTACTCTCAGGTTGGATAATAATACCAGAAGCGTACCTTGAAAGTCTTGTAAAATTTGCTTCATAGGTACCAATAGATTCATCATCCTTTTTCTTCAGTTCAAGAAACTCTTTCTCCATCATTGTTCAGAGAATATGAGGGAAGTACTTATTGAAAAATAAGTTCTTCAACTCGTCCCATTCCATGGACTCAATTTCATCCCTTTGCCTCATATTCTTAATAAGATTCCACCATTGATCAGCATCTCCTTCCAAAAGATACACTGCTAGGATGACTTTATCATGTTCATAACATTGAAGAACTGAAAATATCTTTTCAGTAGTACTAATCCATTGTTCAGCAACTAATGGATCAGTAGACCCGCTGAAAGAAGGTGGACGCTGCCTCATAAAGGATTCAACAGAATGTTGCTCCTTCCTTTTCTCGTTTGGAAGTCCTGCATGATTCATAGCTTGAGAAATTTGTGTGAGTATGGCTACAAGATTTTTCATTCCATCTCCCATAATGTTTGTTTGCTCAGGGGGACAATAATTGCATTTCCCGTCACATTCCGCATTAACACGGTTCCTTAGGGTTCCAACCATTGACTAAAACCAAGAAGAATAGTGTGAGAAACACTAATTATAATAGGAAAACCACATAATCAAGAATAAAATTTCACACTTAAGGTCTTATCCTACGTTATTCATGGTCATTTCTAAAACACTAAGATTGTGTTCTATGCTTATAATTATCCTTAGGGTTCTTACTAAGGCTTTCACATCCTAGTTTCCAAAGGTTAACTATACCTTTCCTCTGATACCAACTATAATGACCCATACATTACATACATTGTTATTAATTCAAAATTGAAGCATACTTATTACAACATATAACAAAACCATGAAAGGACAGTATACGTATAGTGTCTTTAGAAACTGGGAAACATAAACAACTGGTTCATAAAGCATCTACAGTGTCTCCCATTTATTTCATCATATCTATAGTCCATTTTGGAATATCTTACTTAATAACCTTCTTCCTAACCTGGGGAAAGAAAACATACAAAAGGTTGATCTCAAATTCTCAGAAAGGGTAAACAAAAGAAATATAAATCACATCATATTCATAAGAACATAACATTTTGGAAATCTTAACCTGCAAAAGAGAGCATATTTTCATAACATGGGATAAATAATATTAGGGAAATGAAATCCCAATAATCATACCTTAAAACATGAAACTTTGTGGCATACACACATAATCATAGAGAATCATTTCTTATTAGTCAAGACTCATTGCCAAGACTATCTTAGTGGACAAAGTCCATTTCTGAACTGAGTTCACTCCTCGTTTCAGTCCTGTTTCACTGAACCGGTTTAACCTGTCATTCCAGTCATGTCTATCTCATGAGATATAAAATCTTTACCCAATTCATTGGAGGGAAATATAGGTCCCACCAATCTCATAATGATACCATTCTTATGTTTTCCACAAAATCATAAACCATACATCATAGCATAACCCATGTAATAAAAATGGGAATCTTAAACATCGTGACATCATAAAACAATTCATATAATATAAAGGAATTCATAAGAATAATTCCATCACAACATAATAAAATCAATGTAATAATAGGGATAGAAATATAACCCTTTATTATTTAGATGGAAAATAATTTTGATAAAACACTTGAACTCCATTCTTGAGGAAAATATCATTTCTACTTCAAAAACACTTTTCCTTTCTTAACATGTCAGACAATTATAAACTAAAAGAAGTTGATTAAAAATAAACTTGAAAACTTGTAAAGGAAGATTCTTGGAAATAATGTTAAAAATCCATTCATTCCGTATAAGTTAAAAAAACATTTTTTCCGTACTTTTGTCGGAAAAGTCAAAAAATACCTCGTACGAAAAACAACAAAAGATTACTTTTATATATTTTACTAAAAACTCACCGAAGGGTAAAATTGGATTTAAACAATTGTAGGTGGATGGAAACAATAATAAATATTGAGGAAACCTGGATGTGGATGATAAAATACACCCCAGTAAATACCAAAGTATAAACAATCTCGGATAAAATGAGATTGTGATATTTTCCCTTACCTTAGGTCCGATTTGCTTCGTAAGTGTCTGAACCTCCTGTATAATGATTTAAATAATGTTATTTACTTATTCCAGAATCATACTTATTTTTATGATATCATATATGGTCATATTCTTAGCTTCTTATTAGTAATATTTCATTACTACTTGTTATTTGGGTGTTTATTACTTTTTGTTCCTATGCGTGTTTTGTCGAATAAATTCTTATTTTTCTTTTTAGGTTATAGATAACTCATTTCCAGAATGGTATTAGCGTAATATATATCATATTCATTCACTCAATTCATTTAAATAATCATTATTCAATGAATATCATGTATAACGAGTCGCATCACATCGTGGAGACAGTATTCCGTATGTACACACGAGCGATGATATCGTTCCCATGATCGTGGAATTGTATTGGAGTGTATGTATACTATTTCAGAATCAATATCACTTTACAATAATCATATATAGTTATTATTACACCATTATACCCATCCTAGTAAGGTGGTTGTGGAAAATAGATTACACCATGGCGTGGAGATGGTATTCCGTACGTACGCATGTGTGGTGATTTCGTTTTCCGTAGGATGGATAGATGGTGAAATATGGTTTTTTCATACTTATAATAACATATCAGTATATGAGTGATACTGATGTTATTACTTCATAATGAAACAACTAAATAAGAAGAAGTGGAAAAAGAAATAAAGATGACAGAATGGTAACGGGCATTACCTCTTCTTTGAAGCGCCTCTTTGAGACCTCCTCTTAGGGCACTAAAATTGGTCTTTGAAGAAGACCAGGACCTCTAGGATGTTTCTAGGGAAGTGGATAGAAGATATTGGCAGGGGTTGGCCGATCTTGAAGGCTCAATGTGGTGTGAGGAAGAGAGTGAGGAGGTTCCCTTTTATAAGGGAGGAGAGGGGCACCTTTGGAATAACTAAAAATATTATTTTATTATAAAGTCAAATTCGGCTTTTAATAGCTCCAAATTGATATATTTCGAAGCTAAGGTGTGTATGGGTCAAAATCCTCTCATACAATATAAGTTAGACAAGTTTAGGTATCAATTTTAACCTTATCATTTAGATTTAACTTTAAGTTAGATAATTTAACTTTTACCGTGTCTTCTTGTTTTCTTACACTATAAGGTTAATAAACTTACTATATCAAGACAAAAGAACCCCAAGTTGTTTATTATTAATATATATAACCTTATATAAGTCATTTGGCCGAACCTTATATTTTTAGGAATAAAATAACAATTAATAATACAGTATTTTTTTTAAAAACTATTTTATGTCAATTTTGACACTATTTGGTAATTGATTTTTGTGAAAATAATAACCGAATGATTAGTTCGAAAACATTTAATTAAATCAATACTAACATGTCATATTAAAATATAAAATTATTGGAATTCATAAAAAGTCTCAAATTACATTTATTTGGGTATTTATAACATCAATTATGCCAATATTTCATTAATAAGATAATTACTCCATCATCATTGTATCATAAATAAATTAAATTATTTTAAGTCTAAAAATTACAAATAAAATACAATTAGAATTAGGACATGTGTTAGGGTAATAATAATATCATTTTTACTCTTAACTACCCTATTTACTTTTAACCGTGGTAAAAAAAAGTAAATAGTTACTATTCACCAAAAATTATTTTCATCTCATTGAACCACGTTTTAGTCCTTGATATTAACTGTGTCTCTCGGATTTTCCAAATTCCACTCAAAGAAGTGGTAAAATAAAGTTTTATGAAAAAAAAATCAGTTTTTTAACTACCACTTAGTGGTTTCACTATTCATCAAAAAATGAAAGTTTCCAGAAAAATACCAAAAATTAGGCCTACTCTATATTTGATATTATGAATTCCAAAATGATGTTTATTTTACCAAATTCAAAACATATCAATTAAATTAACTGATTTAAAAATTAATTCCCGTCATCAAGACAAATAGCTTGTTTTTAAGAGATAACGACTATCAAAAGATTGACACTTGTTTATGTCTGGTTTAAATGTGAAATTACATCCAATGAACAACATTGTATTAAATTGTAAAAATATGTTCTAAATATACTTTAAAACCACTCAAATTAATAATTTATCACTATTAATTATTTCGATTAAAAAAGTTGTTTTTAATTAAAATTTAATAATTTTCACTATTCATCATAATATGAAAGTTATCCGAAAAGTACCAAAATTTCACCCTAAGCTAATTTCGATATTCCGAATCCAAAATTGAAGTCCATTTTGAAAAATAAAAATAAAATTTACAAAATTTCAAAAAGTGGTTATTTCTATTCATAATGGCTAGTTTTAATAATATTTTAATAGCATATCGTTGTTTAGTGAAACTCGGTATTGCGTACAATGCAAGCTATCGAGGAAGGCCGCAATTGCGTGTAAAGAAATCCAAGCTAGTGTTGTGTGTAGTGAAAGATTCCTTTGATGATTTATATAACATAAAAACAAAATATTTCTCATAAAAGTCTCGGGTGTTAGACGCGTGACTCATCTCACTGCACTTGCGTACCCCAAACACGGATGCTTCATATGCGTTCACCCATAAAAGGTTACCCTATATAGGATTGCCCCATATAATTATATATATGCATACATGTCAAACATACAATGTGCCAACTGGGCCATCACATCATTCGGTTATCAAAACCACTTTATTGAACACTTAGAGTTGTAAACTGGGTCTCTAGTTTTACATAATCAAATGCCTTTATGAAAACATTGTACAAGATCTTCTAAAACAACTCTAAACACCAATTTTGTATTTAGAAAGCCAAACGGGCCCTTAGGTCCCAAGTTTCAAAGCATTTCCATAAAAGTCTTTAGTAATACTATGTTCAATTTTGTAAAAGAAAATCAATTGTTTCCTTACACCACTCACTCAACAAAATATATACACCAAAATCCAAACAGGTATATACTCATGGATTTCTTTTCAAACCAATTTAAACAACCACACGAACAGACCTAGGTCATTCAGAAAACAAGAACCGCTTATGAAACTAAGGATTCAAGAAAAATGCCAATTCCAAGAGATGCAAAATCATTTCTACAAAAACACTAATCTCCATAAAACTAACCAACATAGGACAAACTAGTTCTATAAAATGTTTTTACAAGTAAAAACCAATCAAGACATCCAACAGTACCCTTTACAGATAAAGGCACTTAGTTCTTACCAAGTTGGCAATGTATAAACATGTGCATAAATAGAGGAGAATCAAAAAATCCATTTTTTATCAAATCATTCAATTGGAAAACACTACCATAAGTTAACTATAAACAAAATAGAGGTGTGAAATATAATCTGAGATTTAGTTAAAAAAACACAAACATTAAATGATTTAAAACAGGGAGAAAGGACATGGAAAAGCCTACACATAACCAAGGAACTATTTCAAATCTATATTTAACACTTTTAACCATCATAAAAAAACTACAATGAATTAAATATCATGCTTATAAAGGTGTGAATAACATTTATAAATTAAATGAAATAATTCAAGTGCATATGGAAAAATCCAGATGAGAGAAAGGAATGAAACACTTACCTCAATAGAAGGACCAATAAAATGCTTGGCATTCAGATCTTTCTAACTCAAGCAGTCATCCACTCACGCGCACATACCTCCATATATATCTATGTTTCCCCTTACCCACTGCCCGTATTCTCCATGCCATGAGGGAATACGCACAGAAAGGATATACATATCTATTTATATACATAACTTCGTATATGTACCCAGGTCTTCCAAAGAAACTGGAAACAATACACATAAAAACTGAGACCCTCAAACATCATAAGATTATCAAATTACACGTGCAGAAACCAAAATAATGTTTCAACTCTTACGTTGGATGATGATAGTGAACCGAAACTACCTTGCCTTCAGAAACAGTTTCCATAAAACACACCAATGGGTCTCGAGTGTCCCTTTGCACAACCTTAGATGTCCAAAGAGAGGTTGACGCACGAAGATAAATTCAAAGGAGGGGCTTTCCAGGGTGCTGGCGCAAAAAGAAGGGTGCGCTGAGATGTGGTTCGTCAAAAAAAGGAGGGCGCAGAGCATGGGGGTCAGGCCGCTAGGAAAGGAAGCAGCGCAGCGTCCGAATAGTGGTCAGAAACGGACCGAAACTATAGGTGTGGAGAAGGGGGTGCGGATGGGGAGGGCGGTGCTGGGTCGTTGGGTCGTTGCAGGTGAGCGGAAGCATAGGATGGCCGTGAAAAAAAGGGTGGCATCGCGCTGGCTGGTCGGGGAAGGGGAGGGCATGGCTTCGCTGGACCGGGGAAGAGGAGGAGGGCGCGGCTTCACTGGACCGGGGAAGAGGAGGAGGCCACCAAGAGGGGCTAGTGGCGCGAAGCTCAGAATGGGATAAGGGGGGTATGGGATGGGATGCCGACACAAGTGGTGGTCGGATGGTTGACAGCGATAGTGGGAAGTCGTGCTGTAAGTGTGGCGCGCGAGGGGGGAGAATTAGGGGAGAGGGAGGCCACGTGAGAGAGGGTATAAAAGGGGGGAAAGAGGCTAGGGTTAATAGGGGAAAAGAAACAAAAAAAAAGAAAATTAAATAATAATTTTATTATTATTATTAAAAATAATAATAATAATAATACCAGAATAATAATAATAAAACCAATAAATATAATTGTTTTTTATCCATTTTATTTTAAGTGATAATAATAATATTAATCTCAATGTCACAATAATAATAATACTATTAATTCTCTTATACATAATAATATATATACATTATTAAATGTTTAGCATTCTTTTAATTTATATTTCATCCTTGTTTTATCGATATAAAATTTTATTTAGCTTAATTTTTCAATTACCTTAAATTATTTATTTAATTTATTATTCATTTGATGTGTCATGCCACTACGCATTCACCATGACCAAGCGCATGGTCGCCGCTAATAGTACGGTGACTCTACACTGTCCCAAGACCCACCAAAAACATCAAACTTAGAAAATTTCAAACCGGTACCCAACCAAACCTCATCCAAATGACGCGGTACAAAGTAACTAATAAAAATAAGATAAAATAAATAGGTTTCCAAGTTTGGGGTGTGACAATTCCGCCCACCAGATACACTTTCTAACCCAGAAAGTCATCGAGCCAACAGTTGGCATGGCTAGGGTCCATGCCCAGACAAAACCAAAGGAAAATGAGAGTCTCAGAGTAACTATTCCCAACAAACATCACACCCAACCAATTCAAGGGGGACCACAACATGATTTTTAGGAGTGAACTCAGGAGGGTTCTCCCCACCACAAGAATTAACTAATATGGAAACCCTTGAAACCCGAACAAACCACCCCCCCCCCCCAGGGGAGCCAATATGGGAACACCCAAATAGAACTCATTCAACCTCTCCACATGGACCAAACAACCCTCCTAAAACTTAGACAAAATCTCGCTATGAAATAACCCAGAAACCTGAGGATGGGAAAAGAACTCAACACTTCCCCTTAATTTCACAATACCAAACATTCCCTTAATAAGAACAGTTGAAACCAGCTCAAAATCAATACGGGTCCGCTTATTCACAGGCCCAACACCCCTAAAAGTATAAAAATAATTTAAAATTCACCTTTAGAGTAGATAAAGTTGATTGGATTTCGGTAAAATGAGCTCATCACACCACCACAAAAAAGATGATCTTACAAAAATGACATGAATCAAATAAAGAAACATTGTGTATTTCTCTCCCCAAATCTGAGAACATGGTCCGAACCGAAGTTACACACACCCTCAGCAACTCCTGACTCTGTGCGAGCTTCACCCTGAGACCTGTGGCAGGGGCCTTGATGGATGAAGCATCTCCTGCCTCACAGTCAAGTGTCTGCATCCTCTGATCCCTAATTCCTTCCTCTTGAATGATGCTTCTTTTAGAACTCTCCCCGGTTGGTTGAACAACCACATGGTAGAAAGACATCGGAGGGATGTGACCAGGTGGCTTAGAATGCCTGAACTGACCACACTAGTGGCATGGGTGGGATCGGTCCAACAAACTAGGAGTTGGTACAAAAAAATATCCTTGATAGACGGGGAACCTTCACAAGATTAGACCCCCACCAACTACATCCGAGGCTTTAACGATGATGAGATATCCCCCATTTTCTAGTCCAGTTTGGAACCCTTAAATAACCCTAGGACGGTACAAACCTTAACTACCCAGGGAGTTCCCAACAACCTAGAGACACACTATCTTTCTAAACTATAAAACTGCATTTAACAGACTTCGATTACCTCGATAAGTAGGTTACACACAAAAAGAACTAGGAACTAGGAAAAACTCATTAATAACTTTTGGAGGCTTTTTGGGTGGCATACTCATAACAACACAAAAAACGCCATTGAAACCAGTCATCAAGACAAAAATCAATCAAATAAACAACACAAGACAAGGGAAACATACCCCCAAGTCAAACATATACAAACACAACCAAAAATCACTTTTCCAAAACTGTTATTTCATTAAAATTGTAAAATGAAACTCTGGAACCTTATGAAGAGTCACATGTATGTTCATTCAATCTCACTCACATTATTTGAGAACAATTTCTCCCCGTGCACTCTTCATACGTACCGACGCATGTGTGACCCTCCATAAGGAGTGACAAGGTTAAAACACTTATTTTTCTTACCAAATCCAAACACATACCTTGTTTTTCCAAACCAATACATTTTCTCTTTAAAAACACATTTTTCTAATTTCACAAACAATTTGTATCAAACCCCATTATTTTAATTTTCATTTCGAAATCACATTCATTCTTAACACACACTCACATAAACTGAGTTTAAAACGAAACACAACCAACGATAAAGCATCAGAATGAAGAACTAGTGCATATGCCTAACCCGATGACATGGTGGTGAGCCATGCCCTAAGTAAAGAATAACACTAAGCGGACCTTGATCCAGAAACTTGGACCTCACTTGGGTCACCACCCCATGTGAGGCCACAATGTGAACTGATTCGCCTCCATTTTAACCCCTCAATCCAAAACAACCCAAGACAAAAGACTCAAAACTCAGACTAACCCTGGTAACTTAGGTCTCGTCACGAGCGATGGTGATCAAGCACCAACATGTAACCTACCTTCTGAGCCCCGAAAGTATTAATCTCCTTCTACCTGACAAACCAAATAACAAGGGCCTCCTCTGATACAATTTTGTCACGAACTAACTTGGGTCGACCCGGAATCGGTAACCCGAGCCAGCCCGCAGCATAGACCGAGGGGCGTTCCCTATCCCCACGGGCTGACAACTAGTGTCGGGCATCAACACTTATCCGTTGTGAAATATTTTTCTCATGAAAAAAATATAAATAGATAAAAAAAAATAAAAATTTCCAAATAAAACTAGCAGCAGAAAGAAAATAAACTGCACATACCTCCTTGTGACCTCTTAGGTTACAACCCAACTAAGAACCAAGCCTCCTCCAACATTGAGTAGCTGAACTAGGAACCTGCACGAGAAACTAAACCTGAAACTGGAAAGATATAATAGTCAAGAGCACTGAGATGCTCAGTAGGGATTCCAAAAATAAACCACTGAATCCAATCGTTCTCTTTTCCAAAATAGTCCACTGATACAAGTTTGAAATAAATATATAAAAGTAGGGTTTTCATATTTTAAAAATAAACAACATGTTGATCCCATTTAAAAACCCAACATGCACTACACACCATTTCCAAAATCATTTGTCATTTTATAAATGAAATAAAAAACAAAAAAACCAAAGATGGGCTAAAGTAAAACAAGTAAAAAAGTGTAAACCGAAAATAAACTAGTGAAACATAAAGTAAACAAGCAATGTTAATAATCCAGTAACCATGGATGCTTCTAGACATCCCTAGAAGATCCTTGGGCGTACTTGGTTTCTGAACCACCTATCGGGGTATGGTGACTCTCCTAAGTCTATAACCAACTGGCTGCCCTAACTGACCAATCCAGTGGAAAATCCCTCCTGGCCTAACAACAAATCCAGGGGGTACCAACCCGTCTAATCGGGGTTTGTCAGCAAACGTCACTCGATCATCTAAAAGACGCCCAGGAACCCATGGTGGTTATAATAATGTTGTGTAAGTAGGAAGTTCATCACACGTGTGACTCGTCTCACCGCACTTACCTACACCAAACACGGATGCTTACTATGCATTCACCCATAAAGGGTTACCCTAGATAGGAGTGCCCCATATACTTATATATATGCATAAATTTCAAACATACAAAGTTCCAACCTGGCAGTCACATCATTCATTTATCAAAAGCTCTTTATTAAACACCTGGAGTTAAAAACTAGGTCTCTAGTTTTACATAATCAAATGCCTCTATGAAATAAATTGCACAAGCTTTTCCAAAACAACTCTAAACACAACTTATCTATTTAAAAATCCAAACGGGCCCTTAGGTTCCATGTTTGAAAGCATTTCCATAAAAGTCATTAGTAATAATACGTTCAATTTTGTAAAAAAAATAAAGTGTTCTCTTACACCACACACTCAACAAAATATATACAACAAAATCCAAATAGGTATATAATCATGGATTTCTTTTCAAACCAATTTAAAGAACCCCACAAAAAGACCCGCATCATTTAGAAAACAAGAACCACTTATAAAACCAAGGATTTGAGAAAAAATACCAATTCAAAGAGACACAAAATCATTTCTACAAAAACACTATGTTCCATAAAACTAACCAACACAAGAAAAAAAAGTTCCATAAAATGTTTCTACAAGAAAACACCACTCAAGACGTCCAAAAATCCCCTTTGTAGATAAAGGAAGTTACTTCCAACCTAGTTGGCAATGTATAAACATGTTCATAAATAGAGGAACATCCAAAAATCTTTTTTTGATCAAATATTTCAATAGGAAAACACTACCATAAGTTAACTATAAAAAAATAGAGGTGAAAAACATAATATAAGATTTAATTAAGAAAACACCAACATTAAATGGATTAAAATGGGGAGCAAGGACATGGAAACACATACACATAACCAAGGAACTATTTCAAATATATTTTTTAACACTTTTAACCACCATAAAAAACTCCAATGAATAACATATCATCCTTATAAAGGTGTGAATAACATTTATAAATTAAATGAAATAATACAGGTGCATATGGAAAACTTCGTATGAGATAAAGTATGGAAACGCCTACCTCAAGAGCAGGACCAATACAACACTTGGGATTTGGTGCTTTCTAACTCAAGAAGTCATCCGCTCGTGCACACATACCTCTATATATATCTATATATCCCCTTACCCAATGCCCATATTCCTTGTGCCATGATGGAATACGCACATAAAGGATATAAATATCTATATATATGCATACCTTCGTATATGTGCACAAGTCTTCCAATGAAACTGGAAACAATACACATAAAAACCCGGACCCTCAAACATCATAAGATTATCAAATTACATGCCCGAAAACCAAAATAAGGTTTCAACTCTTACATTGGATGACAACAACGAACTGAAACCGCCTCACCTTCAGTGGAAGTTTCCAGAACACACACCAACGGGTCCCAAGTGGCCCTTTTCACAACCACATAAGTCTAAAGAGAGGCAAACTCATAGAGAGGGATTCATAGGGGGGATGGTCGGGGCACTGGCGCAAAAAGAAGGGTGCACCAAGATGGGGTCGTCAAACAAAGGAGGGTATAGTGCATGGGAGTCTGGACACTGGTAAATGAAGCAGCACAACGGTTGGGTAGTGGTCAGAAATGGATCGGAACTATTGGCAAGGAGAAGGGGGTCGCGGATGGGGAGGGCGGTGCTAGGTCATCAGGTCACTAAAGGTGAGCTGTAGTAGGGGCAGGCCACGAACAATAGGGTGGCATCGCGCTGGCTGGATATGAAAGGGGAGGGCGCTGCTTTGCTGGACTGGGGAATAAGAGGATGGAATGGCTTCGCTGGACTGGGGAAGAGGAGGAGGCCACAGGGAGGTGTTGGCGGAGCGAAGCGTAGAATGGGGGAAGGGGGTACGAGATGGGATTCTGACATAGGTGGTGGTCGGATGGCTGCTGGTGCAAGGGGGAAGTCGTGTTGTAGGTGTGGCACGCGAGGGGGGAGAAGAAGGAGAGAGGGAGGCCGCGTGAGAGAGGGGATAAAAGTGGGGAAAAGCGTCTACGCTTAAGAGGGGAAAAGAAGCAAAAAAACGAAATTAAATAATAATAATAATACCATAATAATAATAATAAAACCAATAAATATAATTTTTTATTATCCAATTATTTTAAGTGATAATAATAATATTAATCTCAATGTCACAATAATAATAATAGTAATAATTCTCTTATAAATAATAATATATAAACATTATTAAATGTTTAGCATTCTTTTAATTTGTTATTTTATCCTTGTTTTATAGATATAAAATTTTATTTAGATTCTTTTTTCAATTAAATTAATTAATTTATTTAATTTATTATTTATTTGAAGTGTCGTCCACTGCCCATTCACCAAAACCAAGTGCATGGTCACCGCTTACAGTAAGGTGACCGTACACATGCCCATGACCCACCAAAAACATTAAACATTGAAAATTTCAAACCGGTACCCAACCAAACCTTGTCAAAATGATGCGGGGTAGAATAAATAATAAAAATAAAATAAAATAAATAGGCATATGAGGTCAGGGTGTGACACCCAAATGCTTAATACATATATTACGGTCACATTTTAATTGATAATAAAAATTTATTTACATTAACCTTGTAATTTAACTCTTAATCCTTATAATATCCAATTATGATATATACCCAATAGTTATCATTTATAGTGTGATATTAATGGAAGATAAGGTTTATTAATATTTCAATCTAATTGTATTTTTATTTAATTCTAGTTATATACATTTTATAATTTTCCAAATTCTATTTGTTTTATCTATATTGTAGTGTTTTTCTATTTTAATGTTATACTTTAATGGAATTAGGATTTACTCTTATTATTTTACTTTTTAATGTAATAAAATCTATTAGATACAAGTTTTTTATTTAAATGTAATTTCATAATGAAAAATTAGAGAGTTACATTCTCCCCCTTAAATAATTTTTCCTAAAAAATCATTTCTAAGGTGAAAAGATATAAGAGTAATTTTTTCTCATTACATCTTCAAGATCCCACATAAATTTATCAAATTTTAGAATACTCCATGTAACATTGACTAAGTGAGTGGTATTTTTTTGCAGTACTTTATCTTTATGATCCAAGAACCCTACTATTTGTTTCTCATAAGAGAGATCATGTTCCAATAATACATATTCTTAGTTCTGTATATTTGATAAATCTATGATGTACTTTATCGAATGTGATACAAGGAACACATCATGTACTAAGGAGAGGTTTAGTGGAATCACTTATCATAAAAAATAGTCCCCATGTAGTCAATAATATCAATGCGGTCAACGTATCTATAGTTGAGCTTTTCCTTCTTCATGAATCTTATAACACTCTTCTATGGAGATATTCAAAAGGATAATTCCTAATGATGTCCAAATCTATATTTGTTCGTTTTTTTGAATAATTCTCTGAAACATCATTGTGAACCATTGATTTTGATTATATTCAGTTTAATGTAGTGCTCAATGTAGCCTTATCATTTCCTTTATATATTTATTTTCATGTTGTTCAAGTGGTAAATCCCAAAAAATGTAAATAGTGTGTCAACATTGTAAGTCATCAACCACTTCCCAAATAAGATTATTTCCTTTAGAATCCATGGGAATACCAATGTAAAAAACCCATGGTGATAATCCCCCATTTTAATATAGGCATAGGTAAGGGTTGTATCATCCCATAGACTATTTACTGACAACCTTAACTTTCTGGAAGACCAATTGAGATATTACCCTTCAATCACACTCTTCGGGTTGTCCCACTAGAAGGGATCTATAATATCTCCATAAAAATTTATTCTTCCTAGGTGTATATATAAGGATGAGTTATAAGTGTAATCTGAAATATCCTTCTTAAACTCTAGTATAAATGGGACATGTATCTAGGATAGAAATCTTATAAATTCATATTTGTAATGGTTTAACTCTGTAATATTTATTACCTTCTTTTGTTTCTCCATATCCTCCTTTTTCTCTTCATTGATCTTCACATAGATGGATATTAGAGAAATCATTTGGGAATGGTAAGATTATAACCATTCCCTTATGGTTTCAATGTCACTCCTTTAAATATCCAATAATATTGGGTCCATTTTAATCCTCATCATGGATATGGGAGCACGATATTTATTTATTATAGAAAAATACACCTTGTTTTCATACTAGTGTATTAAGTATGTCATTATATTTGAAAAACTCTAATTATCTCTTTCTGAGAATGTAAAAATCTTTCGGTGTTTATATATAATATTTTCACTTGTATTTTGAGTATATATCACACTTATCATCCTAAAGATAATGTATCCAAATCTAAAATTCAAAAATTATTGTTTCTAACTATAGATCATGCATTGAGTAATTTTGTTCATTGACCTTTAATTGATGTAAGGGATAATTTATCATATTTTCATTTTTTATGAGAATATATCCTAATACCTTCTTCTAAGAATCACTATATATCAAAAATTCCTCACCACCAACCATCATCCTCTTAAGGACTTAGAATATGTCTTCACATTCCTTCACCAAAAGAAACATTAATCTCTTATATATAAACATGGTTAGATTATTTGGTATTCATTAGAAATTTCTCAATAAGTGTTGATAATATCAATTCAATCTAAGAAAACTATCGCTAGTATAAAAACACTTATTTATATTGATTTTTTTAGCTTTTTAACATCGGTTTTGAGGCGACGTCTTTGCATGAAACGTTATAAATATGTTTTTTAACATATTTTATCAAATAACCAACATTAAAAATGTATTTTTGGGATTTTCCCCATCAGGTTTTTGAAAAACAACATGAAATACCATCTGTATTACAAAAAACGACATTAAAAATCTATTTTTAACCTCAGTTTTTAAAAAATCGATGTTAAAATTCATTTTTTTACATCATTTTTTAACAAAACATATGTTAAAAGTTATTTTTAACATCAGTTATTTAAAAACCGACATCATATATATTTAACATATTTTATATAATTTCCTAATATTTGATTTTATATGTTGTAGAGTTCAAATGTAATTACAGATCAAAAGTTATGACCATCAGAAGTTTCATATATGTTTTTCTAAGGAAATATCGAATGAGCCAACCAAACCTTAATCTTAGAATTAATTTTAGAATATGAAGGAATATTTATAGTTTTAAAATGATACTAAGAATTATTATTTATTGTAATAACATAAGAATCATTAAATGGTATATCTATTAGGAAAACTTATCATAAAAAATATAAATCATGGAAAAATAATTACAAATACCTTGATGAGATCATGGAAAGAAGAAATAGTGGATTCATGTAGAAGATCAAATAATTAGAGTCAGTGGAATGATGAAGGTTGAAATAAATGATAGTTAAATTATGATATGTGTATAATGAAAACATATAATTGAGATGGTAAAATAAAATTGGGTATTAAAAATTTTAGGCGACAAATGAAAATTTTGATGTCGCGCTATAAAAAAATGAAATTCCAGGTTGGTAGAATATTAAAATTATCTTTCACATTAGTTTTATGATAACCATCATGAAAAGATATTAAAATCTTATATTTTTTTCATATCAGTTATATAATTACCAATGTGAAAAATCAATTTTCATGACTTTTTCATGTCAATTCTAAATAACCTACGTGAAAAATCAATTTTTCACATCAGTTGTTTAATAACTGGTGTCAAAAGGCAGTTTTCATATCATTTTTCAAAAAAACGGTGTGAAAAATATTTACAAACATGTATTTAATTTCCAAAGATTCAATTTTACTATTCTCAAAGCTCAAATTGAGTTACGGATCAAATGTTATGGCCATCATAATTTGTCCTTCTCTAAGACTTTGTTTAGAGATGGTCAACTTCTGATGGCCATAACTTTTGATTCGTAACTCCGTTTGAGCTCTGAGACCATTAAAATTGAAACTTGGATAATTAAATACATGTTTTCAAACATTTTTCACATCATTTTTTAAATAAATAACATGAAAAATTCCTTTTGACTTTGGTTATTTAGAACCGATGTGAAAAATTCCAAAAAATTGATTTTTTATGTCCGTTATTTAATAACTGGTGTGAAAAATGTGATGTTAAAAATATTTTTTGTACTATAGTATGGATCTCTATTATGGATGTTAACATATACCATCTTTAATTTTTTATATCATTCATGGATATACTAATACAATATCTTTTTTTCTAATATGACCAAATAAATAATCATTATGTAACTAAAATTCACACTTTTTTGACATGGAATATAGTTTATCCCTCTATAATGTCCATAAAATTCCAAAAATGTTCATAATGTTCCCCATTGCTATTTAAATATGTACTAAAATCATTAATAAACAGTAATATAAATTTATCATTTTAATATATAAAAAACATTATTCATTGATTCCATAAAGATAGATGGTATATTTGTTTTTCTCAATGTCGTCACTATGAATTCATAGTGTCCACATCATATCTGGATGGTTTTATTGGGAATATCCACCCCTTTTACCCTCAGTTGGTGATATCAAGATAAAATATCCATATTGTAGACGTATTTATCCCATTTATGTTCATAAAAAATCATTAATACAGGAAAGAATATACTTATTCATGTTCATTATATTGTTATGCTAATGATGATCAATTCAAAAAAAAACATTGACATGTCATGTTTCTTAAGAAAGAGGACTGGAGTACCCCTTGGAGAAGAACATGTCTGAGTAAAATCATTGTCTATATTATCTTGAAGTTTATTATTTAATTCATCTAACTTAATAGGTGAATTATATAAGGTAACTTTTATATTCTTATAGAACTAGGATTGAGTTCAATTGAGAAATCTACCTCTAAATCCTTGGGAAGAACAGAAAAACTTCTAGAAATACATTAACATGTTAATGTATAAATAGAATGTATTTAATATTGAGTTTCTTCCTGACTATTTGATCAATATATACCACATTATTTGGTATTATGTCTTGTATTAATGAATTAGTTTCCAATGGAAATTCATCTTCATCATTGTATTGATATTTAATCTTGGGATGATTTGGGATATAAAATGAGATTTATCTATCCTGACAATTTATATAATCTCTAGGTGAGAGATCTAATCATTGTCCAATATCACAATGAATTATATAAAGGGAAGGATAACAATATTTACAAGAAGTATCTTCTAGAAAACATTGGCTATAGAAGATATATATATGAGGGATGAAATAATTTTACCATTGATTTTTATAATAGTAACTCAATATCTAATCTTTGAGGGGGTAAATTAATAATATAAGAAACAAATGAAATATATGATGGAATATAAGGAACTGTAGTCAAATAAAATAAATTCAATTTCTGATTGGATAATAAGTGTACATTTCAACACTTAATTATCATGATATAATTTGATAGTAGTGATTTCATATACCCTTCCGTGATCCCATAGTTTTGGAGGGTTTTACACATCTATTATCCTCATTATCCCTTCCATTTGAGAATTTATTTATATAATATCCAATCACATTACTTTGGAAGCATTAAAGTCTGGGTAGTTCATTAGGAGGGGCCTTATTATTCGTCATTGTATTAGTCATAATATTTTTTTTCATTTGATAATAAATAACTTGATGTCTTACACATTCACACATGATAAAATTTTATTTTCTTTTAAGACATGTTTTTGGGGGTTTCCTACCATATTTTTAACATGTAAAGAGCTCAATTTTCATTCCTCCATTAAATTTATTACTTGTAAATCCATGAATCCAAATATTACTCTTCTTATCCATATATCCAAAAGAATAATGAGATTATCTAGTTTCTATTTCCACCATTAATTCACAACAAACAATTTATTTATAGCTACTAAAGTATCTTATATCTATAAATTTTTAGGGACATGGATTTAATCAACTAAAGAAAAAATCAATTTTTCTTTTAGGATCGACAATGAAACCATAATAATGCCTTATTTTATTCATGATCTTTTCTTTATATGAACTAATAAATTCATCCTAATTCATATTTAATTCAAGTTGTAATAGAACTATTTTTATGAGAATAATTCAGATAAAATATATGTAAAGAAAAATTTCTTAATATAATCTCATTCCATTTATCTAATTTCATCCATTTTACTTGTATTATTGATCATTCCCACCATTTTTTTGCCTCACCTTCCAACCAATAAATATCCAAGATTTTTTCTACCCATTCTAACCATTAAAGAATAAAAAAAATATTGACTCAATTCTCATAAATTAAAGGCTCTGAAGACCCACTAAATAATGGTGGTCTCTAATGAAAGTAATCAAATGAATGTTTCTTTTTATTTATAATGTTTGAGGGCTCAATGTGGTTTATTTTATTTCTAATAACCATAGAAATTATTTCAATAAGGGTTTTCACACCATTTCCCATCCCATTTGGTTGTTCATTGGGGAAAACCCAATATTATCCATCAAACCATTATTAATATTATTCATCCTGGATCTAGATGTTTTTTTAAACCAATAGTGTTAACATGAGTAATAAAAAATAATATTTTTGGAAAATAAGAGTAAGAAACTATATGAATGTGAAAAATAAAACCTATGATATCTTACTTTATTACACATTCATTTCAACCTATGATTATTTTTACTCCACCAATTTTAAATTATGTTGGGTTCTCCAATAATTCTTAACATAATTCCCAAAATTAAATAAACCATGCACTGATACAAATTGATATGATTCAAGAATAAAATACATATAACTTACAAAATTTCCCAAAAACTAAACATCATATCACAATATTTAAAAATCACATTAAAAGAACTTAATGGTGTATTTATTTTGGAGATAATATACAAAAATGTGTTATTGCTCATTATTATATCAATATCTCCCATAAAATTCTCAACATGTTACTACCTTCTAGACATATTCCAACATACACTCTTAAAGGTAAATGGAAAATAGGATAATAATTGAGCTCAAACATTGATAAAGTGAAAAACATATCAATGATTAAAAGAGGATTAGATTATATGAATGTGAGAAAACTTTAAAAAGCATGAAATACTTAATTAAAAAGAACATGAAATCATAATTTTCTATCACAAGTCGTGATAGAATAACATAGATCACTAAATAATAAAATATAAACCCAAAAGTGATAAATCTATGTATAAAATATACCATGGAATAATAATGAGTAAACATGGGAAAATAAATGAAAGGCTTGGATCATAGGACCGAATTGATGTAAAAACAAAAGTATAAAAAATCATAAAACTACTAAAATAGATAACAACAACATATCAATGCATTCATTATTAAACATAGAAAAGAAAAATCATGTCCAATTGTAAGTTTTTTATCATATCAAAAAATAATCATGAACATGAATAAATTTTTTCCCATAGATAACCACAATAATTTATATGAATAAAATAATTTACTGATGATATATTAATATTTAACCGATGAATTTGATGGGTATATAGTATCTAGTTAACCAAAAATATAATTATAATACATACATATGTGTTACATAAGAAATAAAATCATACACAAAATATTTTCTAACACATGTGAAGAAAATGGCTTCCAAGACATTTTAAAATGGCTTCACTTAAAGAGAAATCATGAAATGTATTGGATGATACCCAAAATGAAATCACCCAAAAAATAATATCATAATTCAATTTAGAGATGAAATATTGAAACACATCTCAATATCAGATATATCCTTTAATAATAGATATTAAAATTGAATCATAGTAAAAAATCATAATGTTTGGAAAAGTTTTCATAAAAACAAAATCATAAGTCATGTTTAAAATAATAAAAGGTGTAAAAAATATAAGAAATTATTTTAAAAGTAAATTTTTCAGTAATGGAATGTTGAAAAAACATAAATATTAAAGTATAATTAATTTTAAGTGGAACATATAAAATGTTTAAAAATAGAATGAAATTACCATTTAAAGAATCTTAATCATTTTATAGAAACACACATCAGTATAAGAAATAAAAAAAAATCCTTTTGAATGGATATATTAAGAAACCTAAGATGTTGAGAATAAAATGTATATTTATCTTTGATAATAATAAAAAATTCGTTTTTTATAAGAAATAATATTGTTATATAATGAAAATAGCCCAAATATGAAGCAAAGATTTTCCTTTATATCAAAATGTCTTTATAGATTAATAATCCATCTAAAGGGAATTTTTGAATGGAAATAATGTATTTTATAAAAATTTATAGAATTTAATCATAGATAATGAGGATGGACCAATGAAAATAAAATTTAGTTATATAAAATCGTACCTCAAATTCTTAAATGGATGAATGTCCTCTAAATCCATCAATGGAATCACACCATTGCATAACGGCATCCTTTAGAATGAAGGATTTACAACTCCTTATTCAGACTAGAAGTTAACCAAGATGGGGAAGGACTTTAGGATATGGAATTTTTTGGAGGTAATTGAAAGAAATAAAAGAATATATGTGGATTATAGTGGGTAGAGAAGGGATCGTTTTATAGATGAAACCTGGGGACATTTCTTTGGAAACATGAATTAAATTAATGGTAAAGATGGAATCACATGGGTGTTAGGTGAGTTAAGTAGAAAATATTGTTTGTAGATATAGGGTAGACTCCCAAACCAAATAGAAGACCGCTAAAATCTCATCTTATCAATTTTATTAATAAAATTCCATGCTAGTTATTTTACTTCTATTTACCTCATTCATCTTGATTTAATTATTTATCATGGTAATTATTATGTTTTGACAAAAATATAATATAACCCCTCTTACCTAATTTTGATGTCCCAATTCCAAGTTTGAACTCCAGTTAATCAAATTTTAATCCTAAATATCTAAAATTTACCTTTTAAATTTAAAAATAAAATATATATGAAAAACTAATTTTTATATAAAAATAAATTTTAAAGACATTAAATCTTATTATTGATATTTCATAAAAATATATGAGTGTTAATATTTTATATATATATATAATCGTTTAATTTTATAATAATCATAATTTAACCATGTTATGTTTATTATATTTAAATATAAATGTATAATGTTTTTATTTAAAACTATTTTTTAAGCATTAAATGATTTTATATTTTTACCTAACAAGTTTATAAACATTATATCAATGTTATAAATAATATATCTCATTAAAATTATACTTTCTTGATGATCAATTTTAATAAAAAATGCTATGTATATATAATTTATTTAAAAACATGGCTTTTTAACATTAAAAGGTTTTTATTCCAATTTATTTAATTATAAAATTCATTGAATTTTAGGTATCCATTTATATTAAAATAAATATTTCCATAAATAAATTTATAATAAAAAATTACAGATTTGTATCATCCCAAAATCTACTTACAAAACACATCAAGACCGGTGCATAAGACTGAAGGGTGAGACAAGAAATGGTGGTCGGTGCAGGTGGTGATTCAGCTACCATGGATCTTTTACTAATTTCTATGATATTTATATTTTTCATAGATGATTCTAATAAAATCATACTTGTTAAATTTTTGCATGGCTTTGGTCAAGGTAAAACCAAAATTATGCCACATCATTTCCAATCTTGGACAAGTGAGCTTCATAAAGAAGTGTTTTATTATCATATGTCATTTCCTTTTCATTTTCTACATATATTTTATAATGTGATTATAATTTTTTAACTCACCAATTAAATGGTTATATTATAATGGTAACATTTTAATTAATTAACAAATACTATTTCCATTAACTTCAAAAATTTACTAATAAACCCTTTATATAATCAATGATGGTATATTCATAATTTCCACATAATCCCAAAATATATATTCCATTCTTATTTATAACTTCTCATACATTATAACAATCATTAAACTAATTTAATCATTTATTTTACATATAATTTTATCATATTTCTAACATGTAATATACTATCCTGAATAATTATTGGTGGTATTATATCCATTCCAAATCTGGATGAGAAATATTTCAACATTTTTATATTTTTATTTACATCTATATTTATTCCTTTTGTAATTTTACTAATTTTATTGCATTTATCTATCTTATAATTTTTATTCTATTTTTATGTTACAAAAAAAATGGAATATGTATTTCTTCTTCTTATTTCAGTGTTTCATGTAAATCAAAATATTAAACACAAGATTTTTATTTAATAATAATTTCATACTAAATATTTAAGGTTTTATAGATAGTTCATAAAACAACTCTTCCATTAGGATCATGTTTAGTGGGGATCAGTAGAGATTCTCTCAAAATCATCCTTCATTGGTGGCTTCCTACTTAACCATAATCAAAACACCGAGAGAATGAATCGAGACCTCATAGGGCCTTAAATATAAGACATAATTCAACAAAGAATAAATAATAGAGTTTTTTTATTTCACCCATTAAGGTTATTATAAGGATAATGAAGCCCCCTATTTCTAAGATTCAAATTAATACATGGTTATTATAATTTGGTTTACATCAGAAAATATTTTTTTTCAATTGGTTCTACTAACACTATAAAGAATCATAGTGAGAAAGAATGAGATAATAATGAATCAATCCATGAGAATTTAATTCATATAGAAGTACATGAAGAAGGTGTGTGTATTAATTATTATAGGAAAACTCATTATTTAGGAGTCCCTCTTGGCATTACATTACTAAATCATCAACAAGATAATAGAAATGAAAAAAAATGGTTTGGATATATCCATATCTCACTGAACAATGGAATGTGTTGAAACCATCTCATTATATCAATAGTGTACCTAGTATGAGGCTAGGATTGATAAAATTAACTAAATTGAAGATAAAATACTAAGGGGAAAATATCCATAATGTATATATTCTAGGATAAGTTTTACATAACTGGTGTATCTAAAATTACATAGTAACAACTAACTGATCATCCAATAAAGGAATATTCAAGTCATCTAGATGACCATAGAAAATATCATCCTATCTAATTTATATAAACACATGTTGAATTTCTTTAATTTCAAAAATTGGGAAAATTTATAAAATGGACACTAAAATTTTACCAGGAGCATGCTCAGGAAAAATATATTGAGAAAACATCAATACTAGAAGTAGTATACTAAATAGAGATGTTGGAAATCATTACTACTCAATTAGAATATATTAAAGTAAAATATATACAAATATAGTCAGATAAGATATCATACTATAAGGTTTTAATGACTTGGATTTTCCATGTATTTTTTTATATTGAATGGATTATTTCTGAGACCAAGTGTTGAGACGGTGTGTGATTCTGAAGCCCAGTGTGTCCAGAATAAGTGTTTAAAATATATTAAATATATAAAATAGCACACATGAATGGTTTTCTTGAATAATTGTAATAACATCTAAATGGGATATCAAATTAGAAATCTGAGGGCATTGTAGAGTTCATAATACAAGGTTTACCCTAGGTGTGACATAACCTTGGTCATCACATGGAATTCATGGAAAATTCATCATGGACGTGGAAATGGATAAAATAATTAAATTAATTCTTTTTTACAGAGATGTTGGATAGTATTTAATTAAACTATTATGATAGAATTATAGTGTTATCCACATAACCATGGATCAGTTGGAGAGAGTGTTGGAGGATCTCTCCCAGGTGAACGGAAACCATATCATAGATTCAAGATTGATGCGCAACCGAATTGAAGAATGTCACCAATGAAAATGATGAAACTTTTTTCTTTATCAGTGATCAATCTGTATCAAGTTATTATTTTTTTATTGGACTCTTTTCCTATTCTTAAATATTACAACAAGCATGAATTAATCGACCAAAGGATTGATTCACATATTAGTCTCCTTGCGGGATGGGATTGTTTGGGAGGATTTTAATAGGATAATTAGTTATGTGATCATTAATTTAATGTATTTATTGTAAAAGATATGGATCATGGCCAAGATGAATATTTAATGAGGTTCATTCCTCATGTTCGTGGTTGTGAATTTCTCCCCGTATTCTTCATTCATCACAAAAGTTCGTCATTTGGCCTGTGGTTCGACATATCATGATGAATCAATTTTTTCGCACCCTTTTCAAGGTGAAATCATATTATATCATAGATCTGGATCAGTGTGAAATGAAGGTGGTGTAACAATAGAGTTGGCAATAGATCCAATAGTTTGGTTACCAAAGTTCATATTCTTCTTCATGCAATGATTAATGATGGATAATCCCATTTTCCTAACTGATTTGATGATTGGGACCTATTTTTCATCTACGAAAAGGCTCCGACAATAAATCTACGTTATTTTCTTCATGAGGTATAGCTAAAATTGTTGTAGGAGCATCGAAGAAGAATATGGAAACCAGATCTGCGAATCTGGAAAATTCCCTGATACATGGCATGCCACTCAGAGCCACAGGTCTTGTCACTTGATCACATGCGTTCGGGAGACATGATTCCATCTAATTGATCATAGACTGACTCACTAAGTTCACCCGGTTCTTAGATATTCTAGAGAAATGTTCAGTATAGATATTCGGATGCCTCTACATCCAGGAAGTATTCCAACTTCATGTAGTTCTATCGATGATCATTTCTGATCGTGATGATCACTTCACATCCCAGTTGTGGAATGGATTGCAGTAGGTGTTTGGAACTCGTTTATGCTTAATAATATAATTTCACCCTAAAAGTGATGGCTAGACCGAGCGACCCATTTAGTTTCTGGAGTACATGCTATGATCTTGCATGTTTTACTTTTTCCATAGTTGGGAGGATCACTTACCCCTGGTGGAGCTTGTGTACAATAATAGTTTTCATTCCATCATTAGTATGACTCCATTTGAGGCTTAATACGGACAAACCTATAGGTCACCAATTTACTATAATGAATGAGGAGATTTGGCACTCATATGCCTAAATTTGGTGTGATCAACTACTAAAAAGATATAGATCATCCTGGAGCTGATGAAGACTAGACAAATCCTCAAAAGGTCTTATGTAGATAGAAGACAGAGGCCTTTAGAATTTAAGGAAGGAGACTATGTGTTCTTATGGGTTTCACCTCAATGCCTATTATGAAGATTTGTCTAGGGAGACAAGTTATCTCTAAGATTCATCATCTCTTTCTAAATACTACCTAGATTATTTGAGGTGGTGTACCACTTAGCTCTACCACCTTAGTTATATTGGGTACACGACGTCTTCCACATGTCGCAGCTAAGGGGGTATGTGCATGACCCATCATACGTTATCGACTGAGCTGAGATGGGAATCAAGGATGAATCTACATTTGCCGAGTACCTAGTAGATATTGAGGATCAGCAAAAGATAATCCTCTATGGGAAAGAAATTACATTAGTGTGTTTCTGGTGGTATTACGGGAATATCTAGGAGATCACATGGAATCGAGAAGTTCGAGTTTGTGCTCAGTACCCACATCTCTTTGTGTAACCTTGTTTTGTATTTTTGGGGTGTAAATACCCAATGTGGAGAGAATGTAATGACTCGAATTTACCAAAATTTATTTTTGGACATTCTAAGAATTGAGACGACTTTCAATTCTGAGAACCGGTGTGCCCAAAATAAAATTTTAAAATATATTAAATATATTAAATAACATGCACAATTAGTATTCCTTAAAAGGTGGAATGACTTCTAAAATATGATCCATATCATAAATCTGAGGGAACCATTGAGTTTAGAACATAGGGTTTACCCTAGGCACGAGATAACCATAGTCATCATAGGGAATTTGTGGAAAAGAAAATACGGGTATGGAAATGAATATAAGAATTAAATAAATTATTTTAATTCTATTTCATTGATGTCAATATTGTATATTCTTTAATTAAACTATTATGATATAATTATATGTTTATCTACATAACCCTAGAGATATTAGATAGAACATTTGAATATCTCTCTTAGGCTAATGGAAACTGGATCATGGATCGATGATTGATGTGCAATGAAATTGAATAATCCTACCAATGATCATGGAGTAGCTCTTTTCTTTATTAGGGATCAACCTGAATAGAGGTAAGACATTTATTTTGATTGGATTATTTCTACATTATTAATTTCTACGATGAACATATTGATTTGTGGATCATTCTACTAGAGGGATTGGTTTATTTGTGGTGATTTTTTGGGACAATTACTTTGTGATTATTGATTCTTCATTTTTATTCTAATGAAGATAGATGAAGGCCAACATGAACATTGTTCGAGGTTCATTAATCATTTTTATTTTGTTCATTTCTCCCCTGATACTTCATTAATCGTGGTATTTATTCATTTGGCCCATGGTTCATTGTATCTCAATGAATTGAATATTTTTCACATTTTTCCTTGTGTAACGATTAGATATCATGGATCCAGAATCAGTGCTATAGGAAGGTGTTTCAACAAATAAAATGGTGAGGATTATATATTTTGTTTACCTAATTTTGTGTTCTTCATCACATAACAAAGAACAATGGATAACCCAATTTTCTGGATGGAATTGATGATTCGAACCTAGTTTTTGATGACAAAAAGTATTTTACGAGGAGCCTCTATGATTTTCTGGGTGAGGCATGACTAGAAAAATTTCCAGAGCACTAGAGATGAATGAAAAAACTAGATCTGGGAATTTGGAAAATTCTATGATACACGGTGTGTAACTCAAACCCACACACTGTGTGGGCCACCCTCAGCAGTCGTTGGGGTTTTCGAGAAAAGTTAAGTATCACATGTTGTGTGAGCCTATCAGATGGTGTGTAATTCTGTCACATAATGTCTGCTCTCCCCATTGTGGCTTGGTGTGTACCTCAGAGGTTACACGAACATAGGATGGGGTACACAGGTTGGAGCATGCCTTGTACTCACCTACAAGAACATGGCCTAGATAAGTTCATGGGTTAAGCCGTGTACTAGTACAGGGGCAGAGTAAATGTGTAGACAACATTCCTTGTACTGTCACACAAACATGGGCAGGAGACATAAAACATTTACATGGGCAGGACCTAAGGTCAAGGAATGCAATAGGTGACCTATTACACTCACTATATACTTTATAAAACATGTCTTGTAATCCTTATACTTCATATCTTTTACAAGTTTCTTTAGGGTTTTTTCCCTATATACTATCATTAAGGGTTAGTATGGAATATCCTCCTATAAACAAGATGGTAATCCCTTTATCTTGACTTATTGGATAGAGTTTTTGGAATCCTTCAGTGTGGAATGAAGTGAGATCATCTATTCATCTTCATTTCCTAAGTGGAGTTCTTGGTATCCTCATGACCGACACTACGCGGGCTCTGAACCTCTACTTAGAAGATTAATCCAAATTAAATAATTGGTATACCCCTGGCCTTGAGATTGATCCTAGTCAGTGTAACGTATCTCTTTAGAATTACAGCATGTTATTCCTATGATGATACCCAACAATAATTGCCTCTCGAACAGACATCATCATTGTTATTAGACTCAAGAGTTTGTTCTCTCGAATGAGTGCTACATGGAACCTTCAAGTTGGAATCCTTGTATGGTATTACAGTTATAACTTACCTTTAAGAATGTGTGTCTTTTTTGAGAATATGTTGATATTCTTATCATATGTGTTGAATATGTATAACTATATAGTGTTGAATTTACTTCTTTTTCATATCCTTCATGGTTTCAAGGCATCCTACTAGGTATTGTTATAATCAACCTTTCAATGGATTTTTCTGTATGTATTGTGTATTTTTCAAATTATGGACCTTTCAACAAAGTCATAAAAATACTCGAACCAGATGGTATTTACTGAGACCGGACAAACTGAGTTCTGTTCTAGCAGTATCTTGATAGCAGTCCTAGTTTTACTTTCAGGATGGACTTGTTTTTAGACCCTCTGGTGGGCTTTTATTTGGCCTTGTGTACTTTATTTTACTTCTTATCATATTCTGGTTATGGTATTTAAATGTATGCATGCATGGTTGTTCAGTTGTTTTTACATACTAGAATATTATAAGAATGCATATGTGTGTGTGTGTGTAGGTACTTAGGCTAAGTCCTCCCATGTTATTGATATTCCTACTTTGTACTACTCTTCATCCCCGGGCCTTTTAAAGGTGGTCTTGGGGATTTGCGAAAATGGCCCCATTGGGTTGGGTTGTGACATAGGGTGTGGGGTTAAATCCTCCACAACCTAACATTTAGAATCCAAATTTCTCATCATTCAACGGAACATGTTATCTAGAGAAACATCACACCCACTTTGTATATTGAAGTGTCTCAATACCAGGGAACCCAAAATGATACATGGTAAATAAGCTTAGATGATTCATAAATGCTCTATAAGATCCTGCATTCATCATTTATGTGATTTTAGTAGCTAAATTTAATTATATTAAGGAGGATATATATTACAAATTACCTAATTAGTTCATAAACTCCCTAAAGAACCCCATTATTCATGACCACTCCAATTGAAAGAAACTTGAAAAGGAGTAATTCATGGATTTCATTTCTAGAGGGAAGGGTCAAACTGATTTTCAAGATGTATAGCTTCTATTGGAATAAATATTGTAGATTTTCATAGATAATATCAAGGATGAGCTGAAAACCATGATCGTTCCACAAAAATAACCTGATGGGTTTCAAGAGTTTTTTTAATGTAATGATGGTTAGAAGTTTCTATTCGATATTGTAATAATATATATTGATAAATTCCATCATCATAGGTAAGAAATATTCAGAAGTTAGAAACTATTATCATCACTCTTAAATCAGAACCCGATAAGGATCAAACCCCTATGGAGCTAGATTTAATGGAGTGTTTCTATTTAATAAACAAAAACAATTCTATTATCCTAATTGAAACACATTGGGTGTGAAGAAGGAGAAGAGTCTCCAAAATTTTAAAAATATGAAGAATGGGTTTTAATCCTTCAATAATGATCAATTCCTTGAGTATGTCAGATTGGTAGAGAATTAAATTCAATTAAACTACTAAAAATCTAGAAACTAGATATAAAATTATTGAATAGAAATCTTATTTATGGTACTTTCCCTTGGATGTCTAGGAATACCATCCAAGATTTCTTTTTTATAATATATTTTATGAAAAAGATGGTGGATAATGTTTGGTTAACCTTTGACAGCCCGATGACACATGGAACATGTGTGTTTTTTTCTCCACTACAAGAAGGATAGGAATTCTATAAAGTTACATATACAAATTATCAAGACATTGATGACTGAATAAATCAAAATATGATAAACCACATATGTGAAATGATTAGGGAACAACTAAACCAATCAATCACATCCCCAATTAATCCAATTTTTCTTATAGAAACATCATGCTCCAAAACATTCCAATATTATATTCAATAAATGTTGATAAATAAAATCATATAAATATGAACCCTAGATGTACTAAAGTAATTCCAAACTTATATAGATATTATGCCTTTATCGGTAGAAAGAAAGAAATGGCCCTACCAAATGGAATTTGCCTCTAATTAAGTGTCTTAAGTTGGATCTAAAAATTTAATTCATTAGATAGACATATATAATTATGGAGTGGATTTTTATAAAACTAGTATCTAATCAAAAATCATAGAGGAGGTCACTAAGGAAGAGAAAAACACACCTGATGAAAAACTTGTATTCTAGGAAACATCTTTACCAAAAACATACATGCCACTAAAACCAATAGAAAAGAACCTTCCCTAACCTGATGATATAACCCATCCAATATTGAATACTTCAAGATAAATTCTACCTTATTAGGATATTGAATTGATTGGCCAATGGAAATATACCTTGTTAATCACACAACATGGGAAAGTTAAATCATCCGGACCTGTAGAAATTATTACCCCCAATCCTAATACTTGAGAAATATTATCATCATCATATCCAGTTCATAACTTCATTCCTAATACTCAATAACAGGTTCATAAAAGGAAAAACATTCCATTTAATCAAAATTATGATTTTTTTAAATAATCACTATATTGATCAATCACTACTCCCAATTTTAGATATCATTTGTCTCTCCAAGGATCTCAGAGAATCCCTTTCCAATTATTTATCAAATCACCATGATTCTACTACTGAAGTATCAGTAATTAAATAATATCATGATAAGATAATACCTACTTAATGGCATGCATTCATCTCTATTATGGATCCAGATTAGGATAACAACATACTAAGACACACTAAACCCTTATTTGTTCATGGAATACTCGATGATGTTAATATTTCCATAGAATTGGTAGATAATGCATCAAAAATATATTATAACTCATCCCAGAATAATCATAATTTTTTATATAAGGAACCTAACCAATACCTTTATAATATAAAAATTTTAGGCTACACTAAGATAAAATAGAAAAAATTGGGAAAGATTAGGTTGAAAACCAAATTCAAGGATCTAATCACTAACTCTATATTTTGTGTTGGATCACCAAGATACTACTTTAATTTCCTTTTTGGGTAATACATGTCATAATATACACATAATAGGGAATTTATTATACCACCATTATTTGAAGTATTATAATGAATTAAAAAATCAGTGTTTTTTATAATTATATTTCTCCTTTTGACTTCCATTATGATTGATACAGATATATAGGTAATTTCAAAAGGAAATAGAAAAAACATAGATGGATAGTAAAACATAGATTACTACCCCATAAGGGTTGTAAAATTCTCCTATAAGTCCGAAGAATAATTTTAAGGGAGTATTTTTACTCATTATCATCATATTACAATAATGAATATGGATATGGAAAATCACAAAGTTCAACTAGTTGAAGGGACAAACCATTAAACCACTATATTATCTTACGATGAATGGGAAAATGAACTTTTTAAGACATGTATATTTAGAAAGATAAATTATTGTGTGACCTATGTTGGTTGATCCTAGCCACAAGAATCTCTATCAAAATGAAGGTTTGAAAAATATTCAATCAACACAACCAAGGATTTTTTTTAATTGATATAAATACACTATTAGAATAATATCCATGGATTACGTTCCATCACATCAATTCACATAGAATCTATCAATCCTAGTAGATCCATGTATTTCCTAGATTTATACAATTATAGAAATATTATTGGTGGTCTCATGTAACTATTATTGACTCAAAAAAATGTTTAATCCCTTGTCATTTATTAAGATACGTAAGAATAACTTGGTTATGGACCACATATATTTAAAGAAGTTTTCTCTGGCACTATTGATGTGTATAATCAAGTGAATCTAGGTAAAAAAGGAAGACTCATAGGCAACACTGACTAGTGTATCATTAAGTTCTGATGAGGAACATTAGTGTATTTCTTTCCTCAAAAAATACGATGATGTTTTTATATCATTACAAGAAATTTAGGCTATAGCTGTAGTTTGGAACCATGGGTATAAGCCCAAAAACTATGGCCATAGGTTATAGCCATAGTTTAATGAATTTTGGTTGTTATTGGCATGGCAATACGGCAAGGCCTATATCCACTGTTTGAAACTGTGGCTAAATCCCTATAGCCATGGTTTGAAACCGGGGCTATAGGTCTTTATCCACATATCAAATTCTGGCTATAGGCCTTCCCATTTTATAAAAAACACCCCCACCACAACCACCACTCCCCCTACATCCCTCCTTCCCCCCTACAAATCCCCCACTCCACTCTTCCCTGGATACCCCCCCACCCAGGACTGACCCCACCCCCTGGATAGACCCCCCCCCCTTTCTGGATAGACACCCCCTAGACAAACACCACCCCCTCTCAGGACAGATCCCCCCTCCCTGCATCACTTTTTATGGAACAAAAGAACATAAATTGTTTCATTTTAATCCATTACCATAAATTTCATCATGAATCTGGAGGTATATAATAAAAAACTATTTGAAATCTAACTTATATCATGTGTTGAAATGAAAATTTAGAAGCATACAAAATGATAAAAAATAGAACATAACAAAAAAATCCCTTAAAAATAAGATGCCAATTCATGTTCTACCTAGTTTCTTATACACTAGAAAAACAATTAGGAACATCACCCTAAAGAATGTAAGGCCCAACACTTTATCTATAAATAAGATAAGTTATCAAAATAAATTTATAAAATATGTTACTTAAAACAAAATCTCTCAAAGTTCCAATGCAGTTTTTTTATAAACTACATCACTTGTTTATGGAACAAAAGAACTGAAATTGTATCACTAAAATCTTTGACCATAAATATATCCTTGAATTTTGAGGTATATAATAAAAAATTACTAGAAAACTGAATAAATTATAGATCATGTTGAAATGAAAATTCGTAATTGTAAATAATTATAAAAAATAAAACACAAAAATATAAATAATATCCCTAGAGAGAATAGATTTTTGGTGAAGATACTAAGAGATCCAAACACTTTTATTTCATCAAATGGGATGTTATGAAAAAGGTTTACATGAACCATTGTGTTGTGAAAGTTACATATGAAAACCACTGATTTATTAGAATATATTATTTGTGTGGCCCTTTTCGTTATGTGAAGAATAGTCTATCACAAAATAACTAATCTTGATTGAGTTCATGTATATAAATTTATAGTTTCATGTTAACATAAATATAAGTTTTATGAAAATGTTCATTGGAACAATGAATAAATTCAATAGGCTCTCATTAAATACCTTGAAAAATTATGAATTTGTCATTAAAGACACATAGAATATCATTAAGGAAAGTGAAACTATTTTAATGGAGGATTTCACATGTCATGTGTGAAAGAGTGTTTTGAAGATCAATGATCACCTACTCATATTTAGTGCAGTGCATAGATAGTGAAGCCTTGCCTTGAAATGTGGGTCAAAGTGTTATCCCTCTATTATTAGTGAGTAAAAGAAAGAAAGGATGGAGTGTCCATATGGTCGAGGAGTGATAAGACCCTATATCATTGATATGGGAGTGTCCCTATAGATGAGGAGTGATAAGACCCTATATCCAGGACACCCTCCTAGACACCCCCTGGACCCCCGCCCCCTTGAGATAACATCCCCCCCTCATGGACACCCCCCTCCTGGACAACCCCTCCCTCGTGGACACCCCCTCCTAGACACCCCCTACTAGACACCCCCCCCCCCCTCTTGGACACCCACCTCCTGGACAACCCCCCTCCATCCTAGACCCCACCCCCTTCTAGAAAACCCCCTCCCTCCTGGACACCCCTACCTCTTAGACCACCCCCTCCCTTTTGGACACCCCCTCCTAGACACCCCTCCTTCTGAAAATCCCTCCTCCACCCCCCTAGACACCCCCCCACACACACACACCTACACCAGTCCTAGACACCCCTTCCCTCTGTAATGAACCCCCCCCCCCACCCCCCTACACTTGGAATAGACAAAAAAGTATTGGAAATTAATAGACAACACAGGAGCACACAAAAAAAGGAGAATCATTTCGGCATTGTAATTTGTCGGGTCCAAGAAGGAAACTCTAAAAAAATATAGTTTTAGTAGTCCAAAGAACTAATAAATTACAACATGAATGAATAATTCTAACTATTCAAGGAAAAACATTATATAGTTTCAAAATATAACATTTACACACACATAAAACACTTTAAATTTGAGTTATAATATACTAATAAAGAGCACTTATTTTTGAAAGTTAACTAACCCAAAAACTAAAACATGAATAAAAATTCATCAAAAAATATGTCTTTAAACATCGCCTATTAAAGTAGGAGAATCCACATAATACAATGATGGAATTTCATAAATTTTTAATGATAAACCAATCATGTGTAATTAAATTTAGTTTCAGAAATGTATAAAACTATTAAAAAGTATATCAAACAATGTAAGATCCTACTGACCCATTGTATGCACACTAATAGTTTGATCTCCCCAACAGTTTTTATAGCGGTATCCTCTACACCAATTGAATCATTTGAAATAGTACCCTCAAGAATTTACAATGATACACATCATCATCATAATAAAATTAAATCTAATATGTTTGTTTAAGCATCCGATTATTTTGAAAATGAATTTGCAGATGCTGTAAAAGTTTAGAAAATGTGAAAAACAAATATTATTTTAAAGAAACTATTTAATGTGATATTATAACAGTTCAAAATATATATTAAAAGGATAAAAAAATTTCATATACTAAATTTTTTAATCCAGTTCAAATTATATATTATGTTTTGATGTTTCTTTTTGTTAAACTCGCACCTAGAATCATCATTACAAATCTTTTTTGAAGGAATATGGATTTCATAAAATGGGATTCTCAGGGCTTCATATCATCATCAAAGTTAATTTTTTATTATGAAGAAAACAAATCAAACAAACAAACAAAAATACAATCATGAGAAACAAGCATCCTAAGGAGGTCTGAAGTAATGCAGACCAAGGGAATCCCCGCAGATCAAATTGACCCCTGCGGGCTTCAAGGTGGAAATATTGTGCAAACAAATCAGGTCAGAACCAAGGTCCTCCATAGAAGCAAGTTGATTCGCCACTTGGTTACCTTCACTCCAAGAGTGACTGATTTTGGTTCCATTATCGAGCATGACTTTTAACTTTCTTCTAATGTAGATAATGGACTAAGGAGGGGAGCATATATAATTCAGGGCATCATGGAGAATTTTAGAATCTGTTTCAACTTCAAAAAGATTAATACCCTTCTGATGAAAAAGGGTAACCCTTGTGATCATGGCCTTAGCTTCTGCCTGGAGGGAGGAGCCATTGCCTAATTGGGAGTAGAAATCCAGAAGGACGGAACCCCACGAGTCTCGAACCACCCCACCACCGCGTAGAGAAACCATGGAACATGACCCATCAGTGTTGAGTTTAAGGCCTCGGAGGGGGGAGACCAGCATACCCAAAAACCGCTATTGGGATTCACACTCAGCTGGGCTCCATGAGAACCGAAAGCCAACTAGCTGAGGGAAGGAGTGGCCGGCCAATTACTATGAAGACGGACCAGGTCAGAGAGGATGGATTTCATCCTGGTGATAATAGACCTGCCTGAAGTGCAAGATCCCTCATATCTAGACTAATTTCTGGCATTCCAAATCGTCCAACATCCCACATAGAGAATCATAGAACGTTCCGTCCTCTTGGGACCTCCAGATCCCGCTCTATGAAACCATTTTTTTCAGGAACAGGAGGGCCTCCAGATAAGGAACACTATACACTGTAAAATCGCCAAAGAAACACCAGATAGAAACTACCCAGATGTTAAAACAATTAAAATATTTTTTTAACTATTATTCCCTCTTTTGGGATTTCTATAACGAAAAAAACATGAGGGATGTCTAAGATTTTTTACATAAACAACAGGTAAATAAACTAAATCCCCAAAAGTTTTGGGAAGAGTTTATGGAACAATAACTAGGTTGTGATGAAACACATGTAACATGAATTCTATCAATCAGAAGATTTACTTAAAGAAAAGGTCATAAACCCTCAAATCCTAATCATAATCACCTGTAAAAGTATGTGTGAATGAAGGGGGAGAAGTGACACTAAAAAAATAGTATACTAAAAAATTGAATTTGCATAATTTTATTTACTCTAAATGTATTAACAAACCTTAGAAGGGTCAGCTCTGAATATCCTTTCAATTAGAAGCTGTAATTCCAGCGATACATGAACATTTTTAGAAATAGAATACTGGAAATTCAGAATTCCCTACAGTTAAAATTCAATATCTTAGAGAAATTCAACATGATATGGCATAATAAGTTATAATAACGTGATTTAAAAAAACATACACTTATTTTTTCCGGAAGTTACTTGGATCTCCAGGGTCCTCGAAGGAGAAAGAGTGCTTTATGTGGAATACATCGTTCATGATTGTATTGAGAAGCTTACAACCAGTTTTACCTCCCCCCTGTTATCCCCCCTATCAGTTTTCCCTCCCCCCTTCCAGTTCCACCCCTGCTAGTTCCACCCCTACCTGTTCCACCCCCTTCAATCCCCCTACCAGTAATTAAATGGGAACAAACAACCTATATATTTAGGACATTCCTTGAGACTACAATCAGAGGTGATCCAGAATGAGCTCACTTATAGAATAAATTTAAATATAATAAAAGTGAGGGGGAGAAACTGATAGTAGAAAGAGAAATGAATCATAAAAAATGGAAAAGTGGACTGCATACCATCTGATGTGTGCCATAAGAGATAGAGGGGTTGTCTCGGAGAAGAGTAAATGAGGAGGTATGATGGTCCCATTGAAGGAAGATATCATTCAATATAACAATAATAATAAAACTTAACTACTATATAATCAAACGTACATTATAATAGAATAATTCAATATATGTACAAATTGATAGATACACCGCAATACAATTCAATTTTACAATAATCAAACCACACTGCATAATAAAATTCCACAATATTAATAATCCAAAAATATAATTTACATCAATAGTGAGTCGCAATATCAGTATCATAAAAATCATAATAACCCTCATCCATGCCTCCTACAGAAACACCATCACCACATCTCACACCACCAGTATCATCATTGGCATCAGCATCGCTACTGACACCGGTACCGGCTCTGGCTTCGGCTCCGATAGAAGAATCTGCATAAGCAGAATGCATCAATATAAAACAGGCATCAACTGTTGTAGCTTCTTCTAGTGGAAGTGTAGAAGAAATGGAATACATAACTTTCATCATATTTTTATTTATCACATTTTCTGATTTTTGAGTTTCTTCTTTGATTGTGTCATTAATTTGTTCCAATGTGACCAAACCAGAACCAGAACATTAAGAAACATTGTCAGAAGACCATTATCGAGATTATACAATCTTCTCCCAAGGTTGACAACACACTTTTCCCTGATTCTCATCTCCTAATACCAGATGTATATGATCATTTGGTCCCAAATTGTCGGGTTCTTTTTCTTCCAATGCCTCTAAAGCATTCTGTTGATTGATATATAACATAAATTAAAATTATAAAATAATATATGGAATTAAATTCAGTCAAAATAAAAAAACATTCTTACAATCACCTTCTCAGTGTCGGTATTGGTCATAGTATCATCTTTCTTTTTTCTGCCTATACAAAACAAAGTAGAGCGAGGAACTCGGCCCTCGATATTTAATTCCTTTTTTCTGGAAAAAACAAAGAAATAAATCAAAATTGGAATTCAAAAAAATTACACTAAATGAAGCTAAATATTTTAAATGTTAAATTACCTATGTTTTCTCATGATCTAGGAGTGAAGTTTATGCACGAGTATAAATGTATTTCATTCTACTCTTATTTATTTTATTTCTATTTAATTTCTACTATAAACAAATAATTTTATAATTTCATTAACATAAATAAAAAAATTAATTTATAATATAAAAATCACTTTCAAAGAAATAAATGAATATATATATAAATTTAAAAAATACCTTAAACCTTGGACTCTTCCAATGGTCAATCTTCTCTTTGTATTGTGATATTGGACAATCATGAATCACCGGTACTTCTTCAATCTCCTTACCAACAATCTTTTCTCAACCAAGATATAAGTCATACTTGTACGCTCACCATATTTCACCTAAATCCATTAACCTTGCAACCATGGAATTTTTTCAATCAGGAAAATTATATCAAAGCTACAATAGAAAAAATATTTGTTAATAAAATATTATAAATTAATATATATATAAGGTGATTAACATTACATACCCATATCTATTCCCAGAAATTCTCCTTTATTTGTTCTCCAACTTCCCTCCAACCTATTGATTGAACTAGAAGGATATTGTCATGTCTAGAAAGCGTTCCCATAAATATTTTACATTCTGTACCATTTTTTTAAATATAGAACTATCATCATTGTATTCAACCATGATTTTCATGTGTCAATTCCAAAACTCTCATATTTTTGTGCGGCCTCGTCGTCTAGTGGAGGTTGGATATAATCATGAGAAAAATAAAGGAAAATAATATATATGAATTTATCACTAATCACTAATAGTAATGTTTAAACACAAACCAGAAGATTGGGTATCTACTGACCCCTAAAGTGTTGCATATAGAGGGGTAGTCACATTTCTGGTAGGTGAGATATCTACAGTAGGAGTAATTTGTATAGTAGATGGTGATAAGTGTAATGATGAAGGGATAAAACCCAATGGATAACCTTGTACAGATGAGGGTGGATATGGATATGGATATTGTAGTGGGATATATGGGGGTGTAGTGCCCTGTATAGTGGATGGTAGGAATGGAAAATAAGGAGGGATGGGAGTATAAGAACTACCATATGATGTGGGTACTGGAAAAAAGGGATATGGAAAAGGTGAGTGTGGATAATATGGAGGTGGAATAATGGGAGGATGACCTCCTGGTGTCTCAAGAAACATAGTAGTAGGTTGAACTATAGAATCAGTACCCCACCATAATATCAGCCTCAATAGTATAATCCAACCGTCTCCTCAACGATGTAGCCTAAAATAACATAGATGATAAAATAAAATGAATTATAACAAGATAAATATTATAAAATACCATAATATTTAAACCTAAATTGTACTTACAGTGTTGGACAGAGGAGATATATGATGTTCATTTCATTGTATTCTTCTATTTCTTCTAGTATCATCATAATCAGACATTTTTGACTTGGATTTTAAAAAAAAATTCTCAAATAAATTAAAATGATTCAAAATGTTAAATAATACAATTTTATCATAAAACAATGAGATACATTTTCATGTGTGATATTTATATTGATAAAATATCAAGACTTTTCTATGTTCAATAATTACTAGAGATGTTCTTAAACACAAATTTATCATTCTATTAATAGTTTTATATTCCCCAATGGTATAAAATATACTAGTTAATTTGATATCATGTATGAAATTTTAAAAAAGTGCATACAATATTGAAATAATATTAGGTAAATACTTATAAATGTGTCATTGCTATTAGTGGTCTACGACAATTTCTGGTTCATAATCTATTCTAACAATTGATTCGTCTATGTCATCAAATGCAACATTCGAATAAATACTGAAAAGTTCATCCACAACATCATTGTTATCCAAGTCTTCATCAAAAATATATCTGGGAATGACATAAAAAATAACACCAAATTGTTGTCGTAACAGGTAAGTTATATAAAAAACTTATCTAGGATGTTATGCAAGAATATAAGGTTCATCAGTATGAAGTTGGTGGTTCATATCAATCACTCTAAATCCTCATTTATCAATATGAATTTCTTGTTGTGTCATTAAATCAATCCACCTGCATTTCATCATTGCAACACAACCATGTTCATAGTAATATAATAAAATGATTCTTTCAATAAAACTGTAATATGATATATTTTTTATCAAGGTTTTTTGTCCGATCCACTCTCATAACAATATTTTGTTGAGATTATCATGACATCATCATGTTGTGTAGCCATTTTTTATAGAGCTATTTATAAAAAATTTAAATCCATTGACAACCATTTCCTTACAATCATGTACCACATCATTTGGACCAAAGGACAATGCTCTTACTTCATCTGATACTTTATTAATTTGTAGAGTTAATACCTAAAATATACTAACATAGAATATCAAACCGAGACATGTTATTATGTTATGAGAAGAAAAAAATCTATTACCTTTGATTTTAACCAAGCAGCAAGTTCTTTGTTGTGCAACATTTTCTTCCTCTTAATAGATAGAGAGCGATGTCTATTTTTTATAATTTATAAATGTTATCTACATATATGAAATATTTAAAATGCCAGAAGATATGAAGAAATCACATAATGAACAAAATTAATATTTATTATTTTATTTACTTGATATAACCATCATGCACACCACAGTTGAGTAATACTGTACGATGGGCCATTTCCCACTCTTCCCTACTTAACGTACACAATGAGTACGATCCAGATATCCCCCCAATTTGGGGTAGTTAGGGAAATACAGGCTCAATGGGTTCATATTTCTCATCTTCGGTTCTCATTAGTCGATTAAACATCATAGTGATGTTATCCAAGTATGATGAATAGAAATTCATGCATTCTTGTTCTAAATAGCATTTCACAACAGTTTCTTCGAGATGATATTTATTTATCACATAATATTTCAATGTAAACTTCATTATTTCTGTATGATACATCCACTAACTCGAAATAGGACCCCAAAAAAGAACTTCTATGGGAATATTCACATTCAGATGTAACATACATGTGAAAAATAACAGTGGGAAAATTTTCTCCAAGTCACAAAGAATAATCGGTGCATCTCTCTACACATTATAAACAACACTTCTACTCAATATTTTGGAAAAAAGGTCTTGATAAAAATTTAATAATTTAATCCAACAACTCTAACATTATGTGAAAGTAAATGCCGAATAGAAATAGGAATCAACTCATGTAACAAGACATGGTAATAATGGGTTTTAAGAGATTTTAGTTTCACATCTTGTGTATTCACCCTTTTCGAAATATTACTTGAATAGCCATCTGGAACCTTCAAACTTTCCAAGACCTAGAGAAATTGTTTCTTCTTCACATATGTCATTGAATGATAGTAAAAAAGGAACTTTACACTTATTTTGACCAATTAACTCAGGATGAATTCTTGCTCGTATACCACAATCCATCAAATCATGACAAGACAACAAATAGTCTTTTGTTTTTCCTTTGAAATTTAAAATAGTATCAAGTAATATCTCACAAATGTTTTTCTCGATATTCATTACATCCAAACAATGACACAATAAATTCGAGGACCAATACGGAAACTCAAAGAGTACGTTTTTCTTTCTCCAATTATTATTGGAATTTAAATTAACATGCTTTAATTTTATGATATTTGATAAACTTTTTCTAATAACATAATTCAAATCATAAAGTTCTTTAATAATATCATTCCCTAACATTCGTTGAGTTTTCTCATCTGTCTCAATGGAATTATCGAACTGTCTCTGATTTATCCTGTATGTATAATCCATCGGTAGAAATTGTTGATGCCCTATAAAGCTAAAAGTTCATCGAAAATTTAATATTCGGGAATATGTATTTTTATTAAAAAAGGGCATGATAATTTCCCATTAATACTCCAACTAGACATCATTCTATAGGTAGAGAAATCATTTATCTTCCATAATAAAGCTGCAAAAAATATAAAGTACTCCTTCCCAAATTCATCGTATGCTTTGGAACCAACAATCCAAAGCTCCTTTAACTCCTATATTAATGGATAAAAGTATATATCAATATCATTTATAGGATCACTAATTTTATATATCAATATAATCATGATAGTAAGTGTCTTCTTCATACACATATGTGAAGGAAAGGTATAAATGTGAATAAAAACAGTACAAGTACTATATGCAATATGAATTTGGAGAAATGGGTTGAAACCATCACAGGATAATCCCAATCTAACATTTCATGGGTCAGCTAAAAAATTAGGATGTAACCTATCAAATTTATTCCAATCCAACTCGTCTGTACGATGAAATATTTCATCATTATCCTTATTTCATTCATCATTATGCCATCTCATATTCCTTGACATTTTTTCTGACATAAAAAGTTTTTGAGTCCTAGGAATTAAAGGGAATTCCCACATCACTTGCGAGATTGAGTTCCATATTTATTAGTCTTCTACATTAATGTGTCACATCATTTTCACTAACTCAACTCCGCATTTTCCGTCCAGAATATACAACAATCTTTGGGGCGAGAATGAATATTAAGGGATGAAAATTCAAATTTTCCAACCAACATTGATTCCATGTAATCATTTTCTAGAATACATGCGTCATCAGGAAGTAAATTCTTAATAAATATTAGGAGATAGTCGACCGAAGTATTACTAAGTCCATAAATTGTTCTCCCATGATATAATCACATTAAAAAACTCAAGTTTTCTCATTTTTTCACATGCTTGATATACTGGGGTATTTGTATCGTCCATCATCTTTCTAACACTCTCAACGTCATCATCCTTATTAATAGAAAAAAACTATGTTTTGGTATTCATTTCCTCCTACACAGGTCTACATAAGGAGTTGTTTTCAGAAACAAAAGGAAACCGATCAGAAATGAGATTTTTCATATCAATCTTTTCCACTAAAATGATGTCATTCACCACTTCAACTTTTTCTCCATTGTGATACCACACAGAATAATTTATTTTGGAAACCCTTTATATTTATATGGAGACTCACTTCCTGATGAGTTAACCATGGTTTTCCAACACAATCAAAACACAAGCATCAAATCAATCCACCATCTGAATCAATAGTTAATACAATGTACAAAAAATATTGTAACTCCAAAAATTTATTAGTGATCCAATAAAGTTTTTAACAATAGTATTTATCCATTCTGAGATATATAAATATACATTAAATAAATAATCTAGAAAATGACCAAACATTATATGTATTGTTTCATAAGATAATAAGTAACCATCAATAAAATTTTAATAAAAAATCATGACAAATATTATGGTTTAGGGAATTCATAAATGTTCTAAATTATAAAAAATTGTGAATAGTCACACTTAAGTTCCAATAAAGAGGATTTATTATAGTAAAAAGAGTTTATATGAAATCTAATAAATAATAATAATAAAATTCCAAAAGTGTATGGATGGATTCACAATGAGTTGTGATGTTTTCTATTAATTCTATAACTATTTATTTAAATTTTGATACATTTTGAAAATATAAACCATATCATATACCATAGTGTGTAGAAGGAATCCAATATATCATAGTGTGTTGAAGGACGTCATTCCATTGTTGATTTTTAATCATGGAGTATAACACCACATCATGGTGAAAATGGGAATGATATTGGATACCATTTGATTAATTTTTCTAACATGGGTATCATGTGTTCTTCAATTTTCAACACATAAATTTGTAATGCGTTAAATAAATTCAAAATCTAAAAAAAAGATAGAGTTTGGTTTAATCAAAGAAGTGTGATCCAACATATGAATTTTTTTTTTGTGTTCTATAAATGGTTTGATCCATGATCTCAATAATCATTAACATTTTCCATAAACAGTTTTTCACATGATTTAGTTATAGAATCATGTATTTGTATTGGTCAATGGAAAATCCCTATGAGTCAATATTGATTAGAATCTCTTATTAATGGTATTTATGATATAATATCCCACTATTCAATGTCATTGAATATTCTTTTTGTGTCAATTGGAATTTATCATAAACCATAATATATAATAATCTTAATGGTCACCGTATAATGGCTATATTATCAATGTTTATGAATTTTATTATTCTTTTTAATCTAATTGGATATAACTTATAACCATCCAATGTGAAAAAAATAAGTTAATGTATATTTATAACATCATTACATAACCAAGAATTTATTCATTTTAAAAAGGAATTTCATTTATAAAACAAGTAGGGAATTATAGTGTCCCTAAAAAATACCAATATAAATTGGTTCATGTATAATGTTATATGAGTTTATGTAAAATAACAAGAAATGGAAATAATAATAATAAATTTTCCACAACCATGGGTACTACACAACCTCCCGACTGTGGATATATCTACTTTAGAAATTTTAATGATTTGTCATAACATATCACATGGAAACCAACTCAGAATCATGTCCAAATTCAGAACCAATTAGTATAATCTCCATTCAGATTACAATTACCATTATATGGAAAATGAATCCCCAGATAATATCCACAATGATTTTTCATCACTTAGTAGGGGATGCTTCCTGAATAGGAATTTAGATCAGGATTTTGACCATTTTAACGTCACTTTGAGATAGTTTATGATGTGGATTGAGGCCCGATTACTTTTTTCAGTGATAGATCAAACATTGGATAAGGTTTTAGGGGTCCCATATATGTTTTTTTATAAGTCAATACCAAATCGAATACTTAGTCATTATGGTGTACCATATTGTGTCCTTTCATTCTCAATTTTAAGGTAGGGAGGATATGGAATATTCTAAAAGGTTTAAAAAATGGGTTTATGACTGGGATACAACCATATCTAGTCTAGGATTAGTGCAGTGGATGTCTCCTAGGGGGCTACATAATATGTATCATCTTGGATGGGTGATGTGTCATGTGGCTTGGTTCTACATCTAGGTGGTGATCAAATTATGAATCAAATCTCCCTGGAGTGGGGGATACATGGTAGAGGGCCTTGGGAGGTAGTAAATTTTGTTTTCTCCCATGGTTGATTGTATAATTAATCCCTACTCCACCCCATATCCTGATACTATTATGAAAACATATATCATGGACCATGTGGTCGTCCAACAAGGTTTCCTCTCTTTGTTGCTTATGGGGTGAAAACTCATCATTTCATGGTTGGTCTCCATTATATTTAAGTTTGATAGGGTAATGTATAGAGGTATATTTTTTTATCCATCCTTCTATATACATCCCAATTCAATACCCCATGTGTAGTGAAATTATTATACATTTCTATGGTGATTTATGTTGTGTTCTTCTATTTTCCTATTTATGATTTCTTTATATTGGTGCCTTATGATGTTGGTGTGATCTTATGTTGTTTATTTTTTATAATTTCATTATATCATGGTGGAATTATGATAGGAGGATTAGTATTTAATGCTTCTTGGCTAGAGAAGGTCTTGAAATGCAGAACACACATTGTTGGTTGCAGTTTGTATGATACAACAACACCATGGATTTTTCTTAAAAATATACATCTTCGTATTAAATTAAAAAAACATATTATAATTAATTATTTTGGTTTTATAGACTAATATAGAACTATAGATATTAATAACATTTTTTATGAATTTTAAAATGTTTTAAAGGAAGAAGTGTGTTTCAACAAAAAGTATATTATCACTATTTCTTTTTGTAAAACCAAAATTAGTTTTAGAAAAGAAACTACACCTTACTATTTTTTTTAATTTAAATCATAGAAAATTTGATATTTTATTCCATGGGTACAGAAGAAATGAACTACTTTCTAATTGAAATAATATTGTTTCTACTATTGAAACTATAAAAATTCTAAATGTGTTCAAATACCTTTCCTTTTTTACTAGTTTAAAGTAAGAGTAATATAATTATTTATTTTATGAAAGTTTTATCAAACACTCGTAGTATTAGATATCTGCCATTGGTGATCATTTAGACTTAGAAACATCGATTTTTTAAGTTTGTTTAAATAGAATTAATTAGACAATATTCTTTACAATATAAAATATCAGAAATAGTTATCAAACAAACATATAAACAAATCCTTAAATATGTTTTTACCTAGTTTTTTGGATTACCTTAAACTCTACATGCAAGTTACAACTAAGAAACAATGATATTGAACATTTTTTAATTGAACCATGATGTTATATATTTTATAAAAAATGTAATTGGTATCATAATAATGCTATGGGAATATTAATTGATATGTAATTAGTTTATAATAATATGTAGTTATATAAATTACACTATAAAATTGTACTAAAAATACCGAAAAACTATAAAATAAATACTAAATGACACAAAATATAGTGAAAAAGTTTAATGGATTTACTAAAAAAGAAATCTATAAATACATATTGATATGGATTTCATTTTTCAAGTATAACATAGGTCTACATAGTTCTTTTTAGAAAGGACTGATAATTATGTAAACTTTATTTACATGGATTTATTATAGAAATGAAGCATGAAATAAAATTAATTAAACATGTTTATAATATTATAATTTTTGTTATATTCAAGTGAAAAATATGTATCGTTATATATGTTAACAAACACTGAAGATATTTTTCTGAAGTTAGTATTTTGTGAACTTTTATTATAAGAAATGCCCTATAAAGAGATAAAGGAAAAATTAGTCAGGTAAAAATGCATAATATATTCATGTTGTCGTTGTATCAATGATAATAATTTGGAAATTATAATCTATATTGTGTAATAATGTAAATTTTTATGGAGGTTGAACATTCATTTGGTTCACGGAATTGTTGAAATCTCTATTTTCTTTCGTATTTTCCAAGAGTAAGTGAATGTTAAAAGTATTTTGTTCACATGTTTAGTGTTTATTTGTAATGTTGAATTTTTTAATTTTAACGCTGATCAATATTGTTTTATATTTTAAGACATTCAACTTAGTTTGAAACCTAAACTCTTATTTTTCTATTGTGTAGAGATATACTTTCTCTAGACATTTTAATTTTCTTAATATATTAGAGGAATATTAGTGACCAACTGGAATTAAAATATAATTTACTATAATTATATTATGGATATAAATTGCATGACCTATTTATTAAAAATTATAATAGAGATAGATCATATATTATCATTGATTAACAGTTGCACTCAGAATCTGGAAAAATATATGTTACAATTAATTAAGAATGAAATGTTTAATGATAATAAATCAATATATTTAATGGGCCTAAATTACTCAAAATAGATTATGAAAGTCAAAAAGAATATAAATTTAAACTTTTGAAACAACCAAATATTTTCTAAATGGAATTTGGGAATTGAACCTGAGTTGTTACCTTCTAAACTGTATGGATTTATATGAAAAAAATATATAATAACACTTACTGAAAATCATCAACAAATATTCTAATCATTTAATATTAGATCACTAGAAATTTCAAAGGTAGAAAAAAATACCCAAAATGAAAACTCCCGCCATTTATTTTATTGAAACTTAGGAGGAAATCCTCACATTAATTCATCAAACTGGGTCAAAACAGATGGATATATTCACTCAATCACAGTAAGATTTTAACGTGAAATGAATGAATGTAATGGAATCACAAGGAGGAGGAGGATCACTGGGAGGGGGTGGCCACATCAGAGGAGTTTCGGAGAAAGATATGGGGAGGCCACCTAGGAGTATCATTGGTAGGGGAGGTGAGGTGTCAGGTGTTCGGTGGAAGCAAGGGGCAGCATCGCAAGGGGCATCGTCGTAAGGGGCACCGTCATGAGGGGCATTATCGTGGAAGAAGGTTTGTTTGTGTATCATCGAAAGAAGAAGAAGGGTCACACGGGTATCGTTGGGGAAGAAGGGTTGTGAGGGCACCATCAGGGAAGAAGGATCAGTGATAGGAGAGGTCGTGAAGGGAACCATCAAGGAAAAAGGGTCGCATGGGTATCGTGAGAGGGGGTCACGAAGATTTGAGGAAACGTGATTAATTAAGCCCTACTACTATGAGTTTAATTTGAAGTGTGGCTATAAATTATTCTATAGTCATGGACTTCTATAACTATGGATATAGGTCTGTGGCTATAAGTCATTTTTCTTGTACTGTATTGAATAGCATTTATACTCAAATACTATATTCTTAGCTAATTGTTAATAATTTATGTTTACCAACAAACAATCTTAGTTACAAATAGGCAATTAGTATGATGTATTAAACTCATGGTTCCTAGGAGGAATCCAAGGTTAACAATATGAATATAGAAATTTTCATTTGTGATGTCTAGTACCACATATGGTTAGAAAACATTATCCGCATCAAGTAAAAGAATAGATAAATTAGGGTCTACATCAACTTTTGGGATCTTAACTATTACTTTCCAAAGGATGACTTCCCCATCCTTGACATAGAATGACTGATCAATGGAATATCTAGATTTCAAGCCACCTCATTATTGGATGGTTATTCTAGCTATAACCATATTCAAATAGATTTGGAAGATAAAGAATCCAAAGACTACAGAACTCCAAGGAAGGTATTTCTATAAATAGATTCTTGTTGGTCTTAAATATACCAAGACCACTTATCAAAGGCTGATTCACTATATCTTTAAAACATTCCAAAACAAGACTGCACAATACTAGGTGTATGGAAAATTCATCAAATCTTGATAAAATCAATAATGATTCATTAAAATTAATTTAATATTATCGAAACATTTATTGCCCAACATGAAGATGAACCCTTTATATTATTCATTTTTGGTGATGTTATAGAATATTCTTATCTTTATATTCCATCATAATAGTGTCAATTTTGATATAGGGAAATATAAATCAATGATCAAGATTCCTCCCACTCTGAATATTTGAAAGTAAAGAGGGATTTAGGGATGAATTCCCAAAAATAGGTGATTAATCACAAACCATGTGGGAAATTTTTTACCCTTCATGATGTTTATATAGAAGGGTGCAATTTACCAGAAGGAAGAATATTTCTATAGCACTTTTGATAAACTTAAATAGTACATATCACATCTCTATGTGTTAATTCCTCATGAAAGAAAATAAACCCATCCTCTATGTGTCAAATCAAAGTGATCCATAAGTTCTCTCATTTCCCAAAATAATATAGTGATTAATGAAAATAGTATCTACTCCCATATGAAAACAATGTTAGAAGCTAATTGGTGATATACTATAAATGAGAAGAATTTTCTAGATTTGATAATTAAAATTTAGAAACTACATCACAATTTATAGAATTAAAAGGCTCACTTGATCTCCCATATCAATCAATTGAATTTTATCCTTGTTCATTCAATTATTGATGGATGATTAGAAACATGGGATTCAATTATACAATAGTTTGATATTAGTTCTTCCTCTCAAATGGAAATCAATGGTTAGGAACTAAATGATTTACTATTACCACATCCAACCCCAAAGAAATTTCCATTGGATATGGATATCCTATATGAAAAAGTATTATTAATTAAAAAGTATCTGAAACATGGGAAATTTATTTTCATAGTTCTTTTCAAAGTCCAACCAATAATGGAATGGGGAACCAAAAACTCAATTGATTTGGTTTGGGAATTGTGTTCATTACTATTGTGACGGAACCCTTATCATACTATTTTCTTATTTTATAAGGATTCACTGATAATAAGGGAAAATATCAACACATCATCATTGGATTGAATATATCCATGCAGATGCCTATTGTATGAATGAATGTCAAAAGTTACCTAGAGTTGCTGATAAAGTATAATAATAGAGAGTATTCTATCAAGAAATAAGAATCCATACATATTCCTATAAACATATGAGAATTGATAAACCACTTCCCTTTAGAACTAGTGAAATCTCATGTAATACATTCATGATATCATTTAATTTTTATTAAATGGAGAAAAATAAAAGTATGTCGTCAACCAAAGAAGAAACCTTCAAGCATGAGACTAAAACAAGAAATCATAGGGTGGTGAAAGTATTGGAGCTCGAGATCATCTCAACTAAATATGATCACCCACTCTAGGGTAAGTGATACCATATTTGAAAATGAAACAAACTCATCATCATGATTGTACCTCAATGCAAGATAATCTTCCACTTTATTTCCCTCTCGCCAAGTGTGATGTAAGCATGTATGGTTATGGATGAGAGATATGCATCTCTGGATATGATATGATATGGACCAGTGGTGGTACTAAGGTTATTGAGAGAGCTATAAATAATTTTGGAATCTATTTAGATGTCCATGAGACTAATATTCTTAGACATGCAGAACTGAAGACCTTATAATAAAGCACACACCTCATCCTGAAGGGAATGCCCACTCCAAAAGTTTGCTCTGAAAGAAAAAACCACATATCCTTTTGGGTCTCAAAAAACACGTACCCCCTCATTTATCCCACGATAAATGAACCATCAATATTGACCTTCATACCTTTGTTAAGAGGGTTCCAAAAAATCCACTGCCCCTCTGAATGGACACTTTTTCCAAAAGGAAGTTGGTTTTTATACCACAGTAAGTTTCTTAGTGAGCGTGCCTCTTCCCATTTTCTAATAAGGACTCCTAGATCATAAATCAACTGCCTTGTTCTAGAGACCAGTTTCATCCTTTATCATGAGAGACCCTTAAGATGAGAATAATTTCTTCCCTCCCAAATACACCATCATTCGACAGAAATAATAATGGCTCTCACCTTCATCTTTGAGAAATTTATGCCCACCCCTTGCAACCACCTTCCAATGAAGGTATCGCCTTGAAGAACATGGGAAGACAATCTTGAATACTCACCCACTACATTCCATACTATTCTTTCCCATTCACTCTCAAAAAATAAGTGAGATGTTGATTTGATTCTAATATGGTGGCAAAAAAGCCATTTAGAAACAATATAAATCCCTTTATCTCTCACCTCTTCATTCGTGGAGATTGCATGGTTTCATAAATTCCAGATAAGGAAATTATACTTTATAGGTATTTATTTGCATTATAGTATTTTTTTTCCCATATATCCTGAAAATGGTTATCCAATAACACTGATCTATAAGCCTTGAATAAGAAATATCCTGAAGTTGAAGCCTTGAAAACACATTTTTCTACTCATCTCATAGATTAATAAGATGAAAAATATAATGTTGTTCATCGTTGAGCACAACCAAAGTAAAAAACTAGATATTCATAGGCCTGAAAAAATGTGAAATCCAGGATTGGTAAACTAGGGAATCCAAGATTTCAGAAGCTGATTTCTCCTTTGCCTATAATCCATCTTGCATGGTGTTGAATACATGGAATATGTTTTTGGATTTTTTCCATAAATTTGAATAATTTCCTCTCAGAATTTTCATATTGTTCCCATACTTATCAATTATGATCTTTTCAAATATTGTACATCTTTTAATCACCTCCCAATCTAGTCATACATTCAATACATCATATCAGAGACACTTCTCAGGAAAATACCTCCCTCATCTATTGGAAAATTCATTCTCAACCAGGATGCTCAGTGGTACATGCCTATTAAATGAGAATCCCAAATTAATGAGGTCAATAGTTTCTCAATATTTTTTATAATTTTATTTTTAACATTTATAACTAAAAGAATGTTCATGGGAATTGATGTGAGCACACTATTAACAAGTGTAATTCTCCCTTCGAAAAAGAGAAAATAGTTATTCCACTTATTGATCCGAGATGTGATTTTCCCACCACCTTATCTAGATGCATTATATGTATCCTCCTAACCATGATTGGATATCCTAAATAATCTATAAGAAGACTACTTTTTCAAATTCCAATACTGTATTAAATTATGTGTTCGTGCATCTCCAAGCATCATCCCAAGATATAGATATTACTCTTATCATGATTAACGAGTTTCCCTATCCATTTACATTACTCATCGAGGATATTATTGAATACTCTGATGGAATTTTATATTTCGTTTAGAAATATGATCATGTCATCTACAAACATCATATGGGAAAAAATTTGGAAGTGTGATCTACATAAAAAAATTTGGATCATCCCTGCTTGAACTTTGGAATTAATTAATCTAATTTGAGAATCCTCGGTCTAGATGAACAAACATGGAGACAATAGGTCCCCTTGTCACATCCCATGTACTGAATTCAAAAACCCATTTCTCTTTCCCATGAAGCATATTGAAATCCATAGTGTGAAAATACATCTAAATAGGAGGTCAACTATCCAAGAAGAAAGTCTCATATAGTTTATGACATTTAAGATAAATCTCCACTCAATCCTATGATATGCTTTCTCCAAATCCACATTGATAACTGTCATGACCCGCCTTCACCAAGATGAGGAAAGGGATAACAGATTATCAGACCCTTGCTTCTTCAATTTTAAGGAGAGATAACAACCCCCCTAGACCCACCTTCAATAGGTCCTAGAGTGGCGACTAGCATCAAGGGTATAAAATCACACGAAAAATATAAGACATTACCATTTTTTTTAGTAGGATCAGCAGATAAGATAGTAAGTCCCAAAAATCACCAAAACTGAAAGTAAAAGTAAATCCCAAACAATCCATTCTCAGAAGAATGTTTAAATAATAAGTGGTACCATACAAGAAAACTCCAAAGGTAAATACCAAAGAAAAGAAAAACAGCAACAACAACTGTCCCAACGTCCGAACTAGTACAGTCTTGCATGGTCCTCGAAGTCCTCTTGGAAACCTGAAATCAGTTTTATATACGTAGGGTGAGTCTATAGGTATACTCGGTAGGGAAAACCTAAAGCTCTCGTGCAAAAGTCGGGAGGCATTATAATGCCCCATGAGAAAAGGAGATAACCAAGCACCTAATAAAGAAACTATCCACCCAAACCTCACCAAGGCACACTCCCCAAACAATGCAAGTCAAGTAAATTAATAGTAATAACACATTGATGTTTGGGTACCCCGCACCACTTTCCCACTGGTTATTAAAGACATCCTACACACCAAACTTCCCCCACCATTATCACCACAGTCCCACTGCCAAACCCTGCCCGCACACACCTGGGCTACCACAACCTCACATCCTACCCGCAAACACCTAGGCCACAACCACGCATAACCATGCCAGCACACAATTGGGACAGAACAACTACCGCCACACCTAAAGACACCTGGGCCTCATCCTGAAGACACTTGGGAAACAACCTGCCCACACACTCCTGGGCTAACCACCACAATGTACCCTGCCTGAAAAATCTTGGGCTATAATGGACCTCAGGCCATCACAGCCTGCCAGAATAGTCTTGGGATACTCTAGAAAGGGAGAAAAAAAGGTAATAACCAGTCACTCATATGAGTATTGGGAAAAACACCATCCCCCGTGAAATGGTGGTGTTCAACATAAAGTGATCAACTTGGGTGGGGCGTGAATAAAAAACATAAGAAATAAATTTTACATATAGGTAAACAAGCACTCATCCCAAACTAGGGGTTCCAAAACCTGCCCATATACAAACACCCTTGTTACTATTCATTCTTAAAAGCATAACAGCCACGGCCCAATAACAACTCATTCCTGAAAAACATTTCCCCATTGATCCCATTCTTGTTATCATGTTCAAGTGGTTCAATTTAAATAATTCTTCACTAATGGCCAAATAACAGGCATAGCCACAAGCTAAGGAAGTAAAAATATTCAAGCACCAATTTAAGCATTCAGACTCGATTCTCTTGTAAAGTCACAACCACAAAATGGATCTGTGAGATCCCTCAAAGTAATGGAACCAAACCAAGCCCCAACATATAGCCTCACATAGCCTTAGATCCACAAACCAACAATTTCACCACAATAGGGGATCCCATCCTCATCCACGTCACCCCGCAAGCATCAAGCCGAACAACCATACACATCATCAGAATAGAGAAAATAATTTTTCAGATTTAAAACCACCATTTCTTTAGTTCTGTCTTTCCGTTTGGTTAATCGGGGTGACCACCCAAGGATTATTATTAAATGGGTGTCCATTTAATCAGCCAAGTTTACGTGATTAACCAGTTTCCATGTTATAGACATTCAATCACAGAAATATCCGGAAAAATAGAGGTTCATTACTGCGCAAGAAAGGACCACCAACGACCATGATTTTTAGTGGACACAAGCCCATACGATTCACAACATATAAGAAGAGGTAAAAGAGTATAGCCACATCGTCAAACACACCCCTTCATTCTTTAAAATCTATTTATTATCTTCGTTAAGGTTTGGATTCATCCATCCTCATGGGAACATTATCATATCCACCCCGCATGGTACAGAGTAAAGAGAGACAAAGGAAAAACCCTACCTAGATGATCAACGATCAAGGTTTTTATCCTCATGCCAATAATTGGGATGCGCGACTTGTAGTGGAAGAACTCTAGGGACTCCAAGAGTGAGCAGGAAAGGCTCCAGCACAGGCGCACGACTAGCCTCGGGAGGGGGGGGGGGGGAATCCAAACACATGATGGAAAGGAAAGAGAAAAACCAAGAAGAAGAAAGAATGAATTCTCATGCGATAAAAAGGAAAGATCCTAGAGTTACTAGATATGAATTTTTAATGGATTTAAATGTGGATCGTGGTTTCACCAAGAGGTTGGACGGTTACACACAATGTAATTAATTGTTATTTAATAATTCTCATCGGAGGGATGGTTATAACAGCTGTGGGTTAAATGATTTCATTTAAAGAGAGGAAAAAGGGTCCGTTGAGGGTCGCCCCACTTCTATGAAACTTAAAACATTTTTTATGGCGCTAAAAACGGCCTTGAACCACTTTAAAAAGTTTAAAAGACTTAAAAGTGGTGTTGCGGAAAAAACTGGGGAAGGAAACCCCGACACCCATTTATGGATGATTAGTGAGACGGATCGGTGAAACCGATCGGTGGAGCTGATCAAGTGAAGCTGATCTCGTGCAGCTGATCGGTGAAACTGGTTGGGTGAAGCTGATCGGGTGAAGATGATCCCGTGAAGCTGATCAGTGAAACTGATCGGGTGAAACTGATCATTGAAACAGATCGAGTAAAACTGATTGGGTGAAATCAATCGGGTGATACTGATATGGTGAAACTAATGAGTGAAACTGATCAGTTGAAACATAGGTGTGAAACTGATCGGGTTAAATCGATCGGGTGAAGCCGATCGGGTGAAAACGATTAGGTGAAACCAATTGGGTGAAATCGATGGGAAAAACTAATTAGTGAAAGTGGTCGAGTGAAACCGATTGGGGATACCGATCAGGTGAAACTGATGGGAGAAACTAATGGGTGAAACCGATTGGGTGAAACCGATCAGGTGAAACAGATCGGGTAAAACTGATCGTGTGAAACCGGTCGGGTGAAACCGATGGGAGAAACCAATTAGTGAAACTGGTGGAGATGATCCGTGAAGATTTTCCCATGAATCTAATCAGTGAATCTGATCTGTGAAACCGATCGAGTGAAATCGATCAGGTGAAACTGATCGGCGAAACCGATCACTGAAACTGGTGGAGCTGATTCATGAAGTTGATCACATGAAGTTGATCAATGAAGTTAATCTATGAAGCTAATCTGTGAAGCTAGTCAGTGAAGCTGATCTATGGAGCTGATCAGTGAATCAGATCAGTGGAGCTGATCAATGAAGCTGATCAATGAAGCTGATCTGTGAAGCTGATCAGTGAAGCTAATCAGTGGAGCTAATCAGTGAAGGTGATCAATGGAGCTGATCAGTGGAGCTGATCAGTGGAGCTGATCAGTGGAGCTGATCAGTGGAGCTGATCAGTGGACCTGATCAGTGGAGCTGATCAGTGGAGCTGATCAGTGGAGCTGATCAGTGGACCTGATCAGTGGACCTGATCACTGGACCTGATCTGTGCAGCTGATCAGTAAAGTTGATCTGTAAAGCCGATCTGTGAAGCCGATCCGTGAAGCCGATCTGTGAAGCCGATCTGTGAAGCTGATCTGTGAAGCTGATCGATGGAGCAGGTCTGTAAATCTGATCAGTAAAACCGATGGGTGGAACTGATCGGTGAGACTGATCAGTGGCACTCATAGGTGACACCACGGTGACATGTTTCCACTGACACCCACATCCTCCTAACTCACTGATGGTTTCCAGGACACCCCAAAATATAAAATTTGGCAAAGTAATAGACCATGAGGGTCTGGGCCATTACAATAATGATGTTTTAACCTTGAGATTTCTTACTGATATCCTCAATCATCTCTTGCGCAATCTCGATAGCACCCGAAATTGACCTTCCCCTAGTGAATTCATGTTGTTCCTTAGTGACCCAGATTGGATGGTGGTGGGTTATTCTACTATTGAGAAAACTAGCTAAATTTTACAAGGAAAGTTTCAATTACATATAGTCCTAAGTTACCTATGGATTTAAGGTCACTTAACCTTTGGTATCAAGATGAGGGTAGTATCACTAGCCACCCGTGGGAGGCTTCCATAGTGAAATAAATCTTTCACAACATAAAAAATTTCTTTCTTCACTATGATCCTACATCCAACATAGAATGATATGGGAAATCCATCCATCCATGCAGTGCTCTCCAGATTGAGGCCTAACACTACCTCCCATATCTCTTTCTCCTCAGTAAGGGATTCTAAAATTCGACTGTTTTTCTTCATCACCATTCTTGGAATGGTGTCCAATATTGAATCTTGTCCTATTGGAAAATCATCCTTCATAGTGAAGTTAGGGCCAACATATTTAAAAATATTTTTGGCAATACCTTCAGCAGCATGAATGTCATTAGAATATGAACCATAATGAAAAAGGATGTTGGGCTTACTGATGCATATCCTTTCTTTAACACATGCATGAATTTACCCAGTTTAACTATCACCTTCTTGAAGCCACATTACTTTGTACTTCTCATGAGACGGTCAATCTTGAACAAGGATAAATTCTTCCAGGATAGTATTTCTATGAATAAGGGTGCTAAAAATGTCTTTATTACATCCTTCTTCAAGCATTTATTCCATCTGTTCAATATCCTTCTTAGAGTTTTCAAACTTCTGTTGTTAAGGGGTTTGATTGTTACTCTAGAAGTGAAAATTATTCTTCAATCATTTTAATATATTATGTAGATTGATCTAATGTTTCCCCTATGTTGGTTTGGGCTAGGAGTCAAGCACCTCTTTATGGGAGTCTGAATCAGATGTCCTATTGCTTGAGAATAAAAATATTCTGTTTCCCACATACCTATTTTCTGTATTCTTCACTAGAATCAAAGAGTGATCTAATAAATAATGAGTGTGGTGGGAGACTATTTCTTTTGATAAGTGGATATCACATGCAAGTAGGCAAAACATCTATCTAGAAAACTCTTAGTGTGGTTGGATCTCTTTTGATTATTACTCCAAGTGAATTTATATTTAATGTAACTAATGTCCTTTAAACCATTACAGGACACGGAGTAGGATAAGTCCTGACTCGACTTCCTTCAGATGGAACCTCCACCTTTCTTTTACTTGGGATCTAAAATTTCATTAATGTCACCTCCCACAAACCATGCAGAAGCTCTGAGATCAAATAATATGAGGCCTTCCTAATGGGACTCCCTATCCAGAGTCTCACATTTAGCATAAAAAAATGATACAAAACAACGATGTGCACCCAACGTAATATTAGTGGTGAGGAACTTGTCACTACCCCCTCCCCACAAGGTGTACCCCTCCTAGGCCGGAAATGTGAGAAGGGAGATAGTGACCCCCAAGTCCTGCCTCCAGTAGGCCCTGGGTTGGCGACCAGCACCAAGGGTATAGTAAACACACAAATTAGAAGCATTACCCTCTAAGAGAACAAAAGAAAAAGTGAGAGATAAGATAGACACCAACCAACTCCAAATCATACTTCAATATAAAATAAATCTCAAGTACACATATGTAATGTCATGCAAAACTACTACAACTGAATAGAAAAACTACAAGTACCAAGGAAAGTAAAAACTGCAGCATCCACGAAGGCCGAATAACTCCTGCAACCCAAAGCTAGTAGTAACTAGCCTGATCTCCAACCTTCTCCATGTGACCTAAAAAATAGTTTATATATACATAGGGTGAGTATAAAAATATTCTCAGTAGGATCCTCCCCATAGCCTCTCGTGCAAAATTTAAGAAATCGTGCTAGAGCACAGTGAACTACAAATGAAACTAACTCATCACCTAAACAGGTATACAAAATTCTCATCCTCATCATGGATTCTGTCACCAAGTATCACATACAAGAATATATAATATAATAAAGAATATCAAGGGTACCATGCTACTACTTTCCCACTATTTTGTCATTTTTCCCCAACGTCACACGTCCTAAGCATCTCTCTTCAAAAAAGCTTTCCTACAAACACATGGGCGTAACACCACAACATGCACCTTATTAAACAAACCCAACACATCCACGCAACCAAAGTAAATAGGTAGTTTCTGGGAGCCACCACAGCTTGCATAACGTGTATCATAGGTTGGGTATTAATCCTGAAGCTATTATAGTCCATACACTGAGTAAGGATCCTCAAGCCATAATAGCCTATACATGTTACACCTATAGTGGTCCATAGAAAACTATATCCAAAATATATATGTGTAAGACATTACATCCCTCTACACACATATATGGGGAAAACTAACTGTTTTTCCTACCAGCACAAGTAACTACCAAAAGAAGAGAGGCCAATGGGGTAGTCAGTCATCCATCCTCCCACCAGAATGTTAGGGAAAACACTTCCTAGGGCTCAGAATCCCAGGGATGTCAGTTTCCCTAACTGAAGGGGTGGATTAGCATATAGAAACACAAAAAGTATAGAATATACTATAGCTCACAACCACACTATGGGAATAACCTAGTCTTAGACTCAACTGCAGCTAAAGTCTCTCAGACTCTTGGATGCCACTTCTAAGAGTAGGTATCTTATAAGCACACAACCATTTAATGAGCTTTATTACATTACTTCACCCTCTTTTTAACAGTTACACTTTACATTAATTAATTATTTAAACATTAATTAACCATTAAAAATTCCACATTATATTTCATTAGCATCACACCCAAAGTCTATTGTTCCTTTAAATTGTAACCTCAGCATTACATCACGGCAAGCTCCAACCCCATGGGTCAACATCATTTACTCAATCATTTATTAACAACATTATTACATTCTCATATTCCCATGAATTCTAGAAAAACATTCTAAGCTACTAAACACAAGGGGGATCACCACGGTGAGTAGATGAACTGCCCATCGAGTCTTTGCTGCCTATAGCCAGAGCGTAGACTCATCCTCCCTCGGGAAGATAAACATGGAAATCATGTGTCATACTCCACACGTATTCACCACTTTTGGAAGGAGGGTATTCAAACCATCTACCATGAGCAGTGGGAAAATTAAAGAAGGTAAACAACCAACAAGAATCAGCAAGCATCGAAACATTCACATCCAGCTCGTTTCATCATCCCATGTTCCTCCCCGACACCCACATGCATAAACCAATGAATCTCGCCACTCTAGGCATCAATTGCTGCCACAACCAATGGGGCTTCCTACCCTCACATATCACAACATTCATCCAGGCTCACATCACATCACAAGCAGCATGAAAACAAACATCATATTAATTAAGCTTTTAGCCTTTAATAAGGCATCCAACCTTCAAACACAATGAGCTTTCACAGCTCCAAGAATAAGGCTCTTGGCCTTTACAAGAAAGAGGGTAACTCAAAACCCTATGAGGCATTATCTTTTTATCAAATAGACGGTTCTTTAATCCATCTGGAATTAACCGATTTATTATTTTTAGGTTCCAACTATGGGTAACCTAAACAGCAAGCTATCATAGCTATCAAAAATTTATTAAACATGCTTACTACATCAATTTTATTAACATCAAATTACTTCAACAACAACAATAACCTGATTCATTTAAATACCTATTTATCTTTAGCCAAATAATTATCAATTAATTTCGGCTTTATGTTCTTTACCAATTTCCATCAAGAACGAAATGCTAAACAAAGAAAACATAGATATCATACTATCTATAAAAACAAGAGGCAATAATATACGATCGATATCAATTTATTTATCCGGTTCAAATATTTAGTATGTCAATTCCATTGTGATCCAGTGGGATAAAATATGCTAACTCTACAGTTGCATGTAAAAGAAAAGAGTAGCAATGAATCCCCTACCTCAAAAGGTTTCTGATGCTCTCTAAACAGACTAACATAATAGATCATGATCACCTCTCTTGGAGGGCTGCATCCACCGGAGGTTTCAAAGACACCATCACATAGGCCAACACCCAATAAAAGTCCATTAGGAACATGGAGATATCATTTCATAATAGGGCATAGAGAAACAGAAGGATATGAACACAAAATAACGACGATAGATCATACCTTATATCGAAGATTGACCGATACTGCTTGGTTGCACCAAAATAGGGGGTGCACTTGTAGAAATAAGAACTTAAAGGGGAACCAGCCCAAGGAGAAAATTTTGATCGCACTACTACTATAGGAAAGAAGGAAAGGTTCTAGCATCTTGCACTAGAGAGCATGGAGGAAGAACAAGGGAGGAAGATATCCCCCTTTAGAAGATTTAATGGAATAGAAATTTAAGATACATTGGATTTTGCATTAAAAGTGGGTCACATTAAACCATGCATTTTGACCAAGTATGGGAATCTTGAACCATAGGAAAATTAATATAGGAGTTATGGGCTTTTAATTTGCCTTAAATCCCTTAAAATAAGGCTTGAATGCGTTTAACTTCAAGGAAAACGTTAAATCAGTGAAACTGGAAAAAAAATTGGAAATTAGGAAAAGGAAATATGAAACAGTTCGGAAAACACTATAGATCATCCGTTTATGTGACACTGTGACACTCTAGATCTTCCGTTTCTGTGACACCGTGACACTGTAGATCTTCTGTTTCTGTGACACCATGACACTGTGGATCTTCTGTTTTTGTGACACCGTGACAGTGTAGATCTTTCATATCTGTGACATTGTGACACTGCAGATCTTCTGTTTCTATGGCACTGTGACACTGTAGATCTCTTTGTTTATGTGACACCATGACACTATTCATAAAGTTGGAAACATTGTTAATTTAACTAGAAACACTATTAACATAACTGTAAATTTGGAAAAGTGTTGGGATGAGCCACCTTGACCTCCCAGAACACCTCAACCACCAGATTTCAGCAAGGGAATAGACCAGAAAGTTCTGGGCCATTACATCAGATACCTTTCAAAACATTCTCGTCCTCGAGAATCCAAAACCAACCCAATATAAAAGTGGTCTGAACAACCACCCATCGAGATACCTCTCAAAATAGAGCAAGCCACAATAAGCAACAAAAGAAAGCCATATTATAAACACGAAAGATCTATAACTAGAAAGCGAACATTTTTACGTGAAAAGATTTAAACATCAAACAACCTAGGGTACTGAGCACGTATCTATGAGTCACGTTCCCAAGTACTCTCATCCACGCCACTGTGTTGCCACAAGACACAAAACAAGGGGATAGAACGCTCGTGAAACACCTTCTGTTTGCGGTCTTGGGTTTCCACAGGCCACTCCTCGAAGGTCGCATCTTCATCAACATCGATCTTTCCCCAATCGATGATGTTAGAGTCATCATGATGATAACAATGGAGCTGTGACACATGAAAAACATCATGTATCTCGCTCATCTACAGGGGAAGTGCTACTCGATACGCCATGGCTCCAACATGATCCAACACCTCGAAAGCCCCAACAAACTGAGGAGAAAGCTTACCCCCATGACCAAACATTCACTGCCCACGACGAGGAGTTACCTTCAGAAACACGTTATCCCAAACATCAAGCTCTAAAGGTATCCTCCTTTGATCGGCATATGATTTCTGACGATCCTGAACTGCCTTCATCCTCTCACGAATCACTTAAACCATCTTTGTCATATTATGCACTAGTTCTGGTCCGAGAATTGCTGACTCTCCAACCCCATTCCAGCACAACAGATAATGGCAAGGTCGGCCATACAAGTCTTCAAACGGTGCCACACGAATGGTGGAGTGAAAACTATTGTTGTAAGAGAACTCCACCAATGGTAAGTGCCTCATCCATGAACCTCCAAAATCTAGGACATAAGAACAGAACATGTCTTCAAGAGTCTGGATAGTCTCCTCTGTCTGATCGTCCATCTGCGAATGAAAAGAAACGTTAAGTCGCAGCTAAGAACCAAAAGCATGTTGGAGACCTCTGCAAACCCTAGAGGTAAAATGGTGATCTCGATCAGAAATGATCGTCCTTGGGACTCTGTGGAGTCTGGCCACCTCTTCCAGATACTTCCTTGAAAAAACATCCACTGATCTCGATTCCTTGATTTCTATAAAGTGGTCTGATTTTGTTAAATGATCAAGTACCACCCAAATAGCGTCATGACCTCCCTGATCTTGAGGTAAACAAGTAAAAAGTCCATTAGGATGTCCTCTCACTTCCACTGAGCAATATCTAATGGATGGAACAAACCATTGGGGACACAATGCTCGGCCTTCACATTCTGGCAGACCAAACATCAATACACAAACTCCAAAACTGCATGCTTCATCCCAGGCCACCAAAACTGACTCCTCAAGCCTCGGTACATATTTTTCACGCCAGGATGCACTTCTAAAGGTGAACTATAAAAATCCATGAGAACCGTCTCATGCATCGCCAAAGGAACAAAAAGCCTTCCATGATACAACACCCTGTGTTGTTCATCCTCAGACCAACCATCAGGGGTATCGCCACAAACAACTTGGTCTCTCCAGACCTCCACCTCTAAATCCCCCAACTAGGACTCTTCCACCTAATGCACCACAGATAACTGCACTATCATCTGAAAAAGACAACCTCTACCCCTAACTTCTCCCATATCAAGATGTAATGATGAAAGTTCTTCCATTACTCTCCAAAAATCACCAAATTCATGCACTGCATCACTACGTGGCATCCTGATAAGCGCATCAGCTACAAAATTCTCCTTCCCATGTGTATAAGAGATTTCAAAGTCGTATTCCTGTAAGAACTCCATCCACTGATGTTGTCGCAAGTTTAAGTCACATTAGGAGAAAACATACCTCAGACTCTTATGATCAGTGAAAACCACAAAGCCCTCACCAATGAGGTAATGTCTCCATAACTTCAGATCAAACACCACTACCTCCAACTCAAGATCGTGGGTTGCATAGTTGCTTTCATGGGGACGCAACTGTTGAGACCCATAAGAAACAACTGATCTTTTCTACATCAAAACACAACCTAACCCTAATTGTGAAGCATCACAGAAAACATTAAACTGAACTCCCTCTGTTGGAAGACAAAGAACTAGAGCACTTACCAACTTATCCTTGAGATACTCAAAATTTGTCTGAAATTGATCTTCCCACATGAACGCCTGATCCTTCTTGGTCAATGTTGTTAGAGGACTCGCAAGCCAAGATAAGTCGTCTACGAACCTCCTGTAGTAGCCTGCGAGACCAAGGAAACTTCGCACCTCTTCCACTTTCTTGGAGGCTTCCCAAGACACAACTACTTCTATCTTTGATGGATCCACAACTACTCTCTAATAGGATGCAATATTCCCTAAGAAAGGGAATTCTCGAGCCCAAAACTCAAACTTTGAAAACTTCCCAAGTAGTTTCTGTTGATGAAGAACTCCCAAAACAGCGTGCAGATGCTCTGTATGCTCATCCTCAGACGTGGAGTACACAAGGATGCCGTCGATGAAAACCACCACAAACTTATCTAGGAATTCACAGAGGACAGCATTCATCAATACCATGAACACAGCTAGATCATTCATCACACATAACGGCATTAGAACGAACTCGCAATGCCCATGATGATAACAAAAAGCAGTCTTCAGAATATCATCATCCTTCACACTCATCTGATGATATCCTGACTGCAATTCAATATTGAAGTACCATCATTCACCCTTCAGTTGATCGAATAAATCATAAATCTATGGAAGAAGATAATAATTATTCCATGTCACTTAGTTTAAGCGGCAATAAATGATACACAACTACAAACTGTCATCAGCCTTCTTCGCGATCAAAACCGGTGCACCCCACAGTAACACACTTGGATGAACAAAACTGCACTATAACAAACCATCAATCTGTATATGTAGCTCTCATAAATCAAAATGGGAAATCCTATATGGATATAGAGAGATGGGAAACACTCCTAGTTGTAGCTCGATCCCAAACTCGATCTCTCATCGAGGGGGTAATGCTACAACCTCTTCTGGAAAGACACCAGAGTAATCTTCTATGACCCTAGAAAACACCAACTACTGAACCTTTTAAGAACTCAGCATCAGATCATCCATCAAGGATGATAAGGATAGAACATGCCTCTAACCCATATGAAGGTCTCGCTAACCAATAAACACTGCTGGCTATCCATCAATATCAAAGAACACCACCTTCCTCTTGAAACAATCCATGATAGCCTGCAATGAATACAACCAATCCATGATAAGGATGAAAACATATGGTTATATCCATAAACAAAAGAAATATCCCCAAGATCGGTGTTGCCCCAGCACTAGCTCACAGTCTCTACATACATTAAACAAGTCAGCTCGACCTCCAACTGGTCTAGTCAACGCCAAGGGCACTGGAAGCTTCTCTATCTCAATTCCCAAAGCATAGACAAGGGCATGTGATATGAAAGAGTGTGTCAATCCTGAATTAGACAAGGCATACACCCAAGTAGAAAACAAGCAAAGGGTACCTCGAACAACGTCTTGCTCACCTAGAACTGGAAACGATAAAACATGAAGCTGACCATGAACTCCTCTATGACCTCTATGTCCCTGATGAAGACCACCACCATGGTCACAATTAGCTCTCTAAGGATAGGGAGCATCATAGGGTTGTCCTATGTCTACCCCATCTACCCTCTGTTGATCCAAAGCTAGTGCAACCTGATACTACCGCCTCGACTGGAACTACCTCAACGGAGGAACCGGGAGCTGAACACCTGGTGCACAATGACTACTCTGAAAGGTTGGGCACTCTCGCTGCTGATGACCTCGCCCTCCACAAGAAAAACAATCGCCTAATCCCTTGGCATAGGCCCGAGAGCCTCCACCCCAGGAGAAACGAGATGTTGAGGGCTAGGACCTACCCCTGGCTGAAGGAAATCTCTTCTACCCTCAAACCCATGAACCTCATACCACAGTTCTTCTTCGTGAGGAATCATGATGACTCCCCTCTCGTGACGATCTGGTTTTGTCCAATTTCCTCTCGACAACATCTTCCCTCACCAGCACCTCAAGATATGTCTTTAACATAAACAGGGTGACCTAGCGCTAGATCTCTGGATGCAAAGCCTCCTGAAAATGCCTCTCTCTAGCCTCCTCATCTGGCAACAGGTCTGAAGCATATCGTAAAAGGTTCCTGAAACATATTCCAAACTCTCGCACACTAGAGATCCCTTGTCGAAGGGTAAGAAGCTCCTAGAAACTAGACACCTACGCGGTTGAAGAAAGAAACTTGACTCTAAACTTGTCTCAAAACTCCTACCATGAGATCTCTAACTCCTCGCAATCCCCGAGGAACAAAAATAACCACTACCTCGCTGCTTCACGCAGCATCGTCACAATCAAAGATACCCAGTGCTACTTCCAAGCACATATTGAAATGAAGATTATCTCGACCTCCTCCAACCATTCTTCCATGAATACATCTGAAACGGAGTCCTCGTACTTCTATAGAAGCTGGAACTGAAACTCTTGGAGTGTCCTCCTCCAAGAGTCATCATCGTCAACCTCTACCCTGTGGTGATCTGCTGGTGCATCCTACAGGACATCTTCTGCTTGAACCTGATGAGGACGTTAACTTGGAGCCATACCTGTAAAATAACAAAAAGTTAGAGCTCCTAAACCAGAAATATGGAAGACTCAACATTAATTAATTAATTGTTTTCTTTTATTCATTTTAGGTTAACATGTTCCTAGGTCTACCCATTCAAACACATGCACCAAGAAGAATGATGCATGATCATTTCCTAGGTCTCTACCCTGCAACTAGTATCACCTCGTTTAGTAGCCACTATAAACATAAAGGTCCATGCATCAGATCATAAGGGCCCCAAACGCCTATGTCTCAACTGGTCTCCAGTGTTTACATGACTAGCTAAACATGACTGACACCATTGTCATACCAACTCATGCAACCTCACCAGTTCCTAACACCAAACATCATCTTATCCCTCAACCAGACATCTGATACCACTCTGTCACGAGCTTCTCTCCACAAGGTTTACCCCTCCTAGACTGGTCATGTGGGAAGGGAGATAGTGACCCCCCGAGTCCCGCCTCCAATAGGCCTCGGGTTGGCGACTAGTAGTGAGGGTATAATAAACACACAAATTAAAGACATTACCCTCTAAAAGAACACATTCGAAAGAGAGAGATAAGACATACACCAACCAACTCCAACTCAGACTAAAATATAAAAGATATCCCAAGTACACATATGCAATGAAATGAAAAACTACTACAACTGAACAGAAAAAACTGCAAGTACTAAGGAAAGTAAAAAATAGCAGCAACCATGAAGCTCGAACAACTCCTGCAACCCCAAACTGGTAGTAACCAACCTGATCTCAAACCTGCTCTATGTGACATAAAAATAGTTAATATATGCATAGGGTGAGTATAACAATATACTCAGTATGATCCCCCCCAGAGCCGCTCATGAAAAAGTAAAGAAAGCATGCTAAAGCACAGTGAACAAAAAATGAAACTAACTCGTCACCTAAATAGGTATACTAAGTTCTACGTCTCACCATGGCTACTCTCACTAAGTATCGCATACAATAGTATATAATATAATAAATAATATCAAGGGTATCCCACTACTACATCCCCACTAGTTTTCTGCTTTGCCCCAACATTGCATGTCTTAAGCATCTCTCTCCAAAAAGGCTTGCCCACAGACACCTAGGCGTAGCACCACAACATGCACCTTGTGCAACAAAACCACCACATCCACGCAACCAAAGTAACTAGGTAGTTTCTGGATGCCACCATAGCTTTCATAACGTGTATCATACATTGGGTATTAAACCTCAAGTTATTATAACTCATACACCGAGTAAGAATCCTCAAGCCATCATAGCCTATAAATGTTACACCTATAGTAGTCCAAACGAAACTATATCCAGAATATATGTGTGTGAATATCCACAAGCCATTACATCCCTCTACACACATATATGGGGAAAACTAATCGTTGTACCTACCAGCACAAGTAACAACCAAGAGAAGAGTGCAGAGCCAAAGGGGATATTCATCCATCCATCCTGGAAAACACCCAGAGGGCTTAGAATCCTCAGAGTGTTAGTTTCCCTAATTGACGGGGTGGAGTAGCGTATAGAAACACAAAAAGTATAAAATATATTGTAGATTACAACCACTCTATGGGCATAACATAGTCTTAGACTGAACTGCAGCTAACGTCTCTCAGACTCCCAGCTGCCACTTCTAAGACATTGTATCCTATAATTACACAATCATTTAATGAGTTTTATTACATTACATCATTCCCTTTTTATCAGTTTCACTTTACGTTAATTAATTCTTTAAACATTAATTAACCATTAACAATTCCACATTATATTTCATTAGCATCACACCCAATGTCCATTGTTCCTTTAAATTATAACTTTATCATTGCGTCCCAGCAAGCTTCAACCCCATGGGTTAACATCGTTTACTAAATCATTTATTAACAACATTATTACATTCCCATATTCCTAGGCATTATAGAATAACATTCTAAGCTACTAAACACAAGGGGGCTCAACACAGTGAGTAGATGAACTACCCGTCGAGTCTTTGCTGCCTATAGCAAAAGCGTAGACTCATCCTCACTCAAGAAGCTAAACATGGAAATCACGTGGCATACCTTATCACGAACCGTCCTCGGGGCTCGTGCCGTGACTACCCCAAGCCCTCCTTCCATAGGCCAGGGGCTGGCGACTAGCACCAAAGGTGTAAATCCCGTTAACTGGGAATGTATTGCCTTTATAAAAGTAAACAAAACACCATAGAGTACAAGCGGAAGTAAAAAACTAAGTAAAACTGAAACAAGCTGTGCTGAAAGTAAAGGGGCCGAAAATACAAGCCCAACTGTAAAGTATGAGGAAAAAGATAAAACAGTCGGAAGGTGACAAGCAGCTCGTGGATCATCCACCAAGGATCCTACCTAAAGGGTAGGTACAGATAGCGCAGCTCCTGGATCGTCCACCACGGATCCTACCTCAAGGGTAGGTACAGATAGCCTCCACAACGCTCTCACCCGTCAACCTCCTCCGAGTGTCGCCTCGTCGTGAAGTCCACCACCAGATACTTTCTTGTTGTGAGTTCCACCTCCGGGTACCGTCCAGTCCTCGAACACTCGGCATCTGTCTGCGCTGCCTGCCGTCTGCAACCAACACAACGAGGTGCGGACATAGCCCGTGCAAGTGTGAGTATAACGATAATCAGTAGGGACCACGAGACCCTCAAGATCTCACTAAATCCAACAAGGATAACCACAAGGAAGATCTCAACAGATAACCTCTACTCAGGTATATTCCCATACATATACCCAAGTTATCAAGTAACCCATCTCAATCATGAGGAAACACAAAGATTATGAAATCAATAGATAACCACTACCCAGGTATATGCCCATACATATACCTAAGTTATCAAGTGGACCATCTCAATCATGAGGAAACCCAAAGATTATAGACTCAGCTCAAACTAGGATTTAATCATGAAGTCGAAACCACGACTGCTGGAGAACTCCTCCTCTTTCGAGTACAGTGGGCCAGCCGCTAAAACCAAGCGTGCCCCACTAACCTTGGACTGTTTTAGTACTCCACCAGTCGAGTACTATGGGCCTGCTGCTACAACCAAGCGCTTCCCACCATGGGTCTGCCGCTAAAACCAAGCACTCACCCTCATAAGCTCCAGATGTACTCCTTCTATTGAGTATCGCGGGTCTGCCGCTACAACCAAGCGCTCCACCGCCGTGGGTCTACCACTACAACCAATCACTCCCCCTCATAGCTTCTAGAGGTCCTCCTTTTGTTGAGTACCGCGGGTCTTCCGCTACAACCAAGCGCTCCTCCGCCGTGGGTCTACCGCTACAACAAAGCGCTTCCCACTGGGCTATCCGAAACACACCGAGATGATAGATCATCAGTCGTCAAGTCTCAGCCAGCTACTAGGTCTCTGCACTCTGCTAGCTTGTCACCAAGAAGGTCCGCCCCACGAGCTACTGGTCGATACTCAAAGTATCACAAACTCCCACGAAGAAGTATCTCACAGATCCTCCTTGTCATAGGGGTCTCAATGCAACAGACGGCGCGTTAGTCGGATGTCTGGTCTGTGAGTTACTAGCCTTTTCGTCCCAGGGGCCCGATTTGTTTCATGTTCGAACCAACCCGGCCATATCTCGGTTGAACCCTGAACTCTCATAGGGACCGTTCCTCAACGTGATCACCAACGCCGCTGACGGTTCGTCAAACGGACGTCTGGTCTGAAAGTTATCAGCTTTTCCGTTCCAGGGGCCCGGTTGGATTTTGGGTAAAATCCAACCTGGCCATTATCCAACTACATCCAAAACTCATGCGATGTATTCCAAAAGTTCCGTCTCATCAAGAGGAATCCAACAAAGTCGACGGCACGTCAATCAGACATCCAGAGCTCAAGTTATAAGTGTTTCCGCTCCGAGGGCCCGATTGGTTTCATGTTCGAACCAACCACTTTTATTTTATTCTTTTACTTAAGCCCAAAATTTTTTAAAAAAAACACACCCAAGCAAACACAACTCCGGAAAAGGTGTTCCTAAACATTTACCGGCGCTGCGATTCCATCGGTGCCCTCAGATTTCGATTCCGAGCACCGGTTCAAAAGTTAGAAAAACCCGCTCATTCGTTCACTGAACGTACCCGAGCTAAACTTCAAAAATTGATTCTGGGCACACCGGGCATCGAAATCAGGCGCCGTAAGGAACTATGTTCTTGTAAAACTCCAAATAAAATCAAGAAAAAAATTTCCTTGAAATTTCAGGGTCTTTACATGCCTCGCGCATCTTCAGCCCTTTTGGAAGGAGGGTAAGCAAACCACCTGCCTTGAGCAATGGGGAAATTAAAGAAGATAAACAACCAAAAAAATCACCAAGCATCCAAATATTCACATCCAACTCGTTTCATCATCATCAGTGTCTTCCCAAACACTCAGATGCATAAACCGGTGCATCTCGCCACTCTAGGCGTAAACTGATCCCAAAACCAATGTATCTCCCTACCCCCACATATCACAATAGCCATCTTGGATCACATCACATCACAAGCAGCAGGAAAAAAACATCATATCAATTGGGCTCTTGGACCTTAAATAATGTATCCAACATTCAAACACAATAAGCTCTCACAACTCCAAGCATAAGGCTCTTGGCCTTTTTAAGTAAGAGGGTAACTCAGAACCCTGCGAGGCATTATCTTTTTATCAAACAACTTATTCTTTAATCTGTATAGTATTAACCTATTTATTACTTTTAAGTTCAAACTATGGGTATCCTAAACATCAAGCTATCATAGCTACCACAAATTGATTAAACATTCTTATTAAATCAATTTTATTAACATCAAATTAAAACAACAACAACCGATTCATTTAAATTCCTCTTTATCTTTAACCAAATAATTATCATTTAATTCCGGCTTTAAGTTCTTTACCAATTTCCATCAAGAATTAAAAGTTAAACAAAGCAAGCATAGATATCACACTATCTATAAAAACAAGAGGCAATAACATACGATTGAAATGAATTTATTTATTTGGTTCAAATATTTATTATGTCAATTCCATTTTGATCCAATGGGCTAAAACATGCAGACTCTATAGTTGCATGTAAAAGAAAAGAGTGGAAATGAATCCCCTAACTCAAAAGTTTTTTGATGCTCTCTGAACCCACTAAAAAAATAGGTTACGATCACCTCTCTTGGAGGACTGCATCCACCCAAGGATGCAGAGACACCACCACACCGGCCAATGCCCAATAAACGTTCTATAGAGATATGGAGATAGAATTCCATAACAGGGCAAGGAGAAACTGAAGGAGATGAACCCAAAAGAACAATGATAGATCATACCTTATATCAAAGATTGATTGATACTACTTGGTTGAACAGAAATAGGGGGTGCACTTGTAGCAAGAAGAACTTCAAGGGGAACAAATATAAGGAGGAAAGTTTGATCACATGACTCCTATGGGAAGGAAGAAAAGGTTCGAGCATCTGGCACCAGAGAACAAGGAGGAAGAACAATGAAGGAAGATATCTTTCCCCTTTAAAAGATTTAACGGAGTAGCGGTTTAAGATACGCTGGATTTTCCATTAAAATAGGGCCGCATTAAAACACACAGTTTGACCAGGTATAGGCATCCCGAACCTTAGGAACATTAATATAGGAGTTATTGGATTTTAATCAGCCTTAAATCCCTTAAAACAAGGCCTTGAATGCATTTAATGTCAAAGAAAATGTTAAATCGGTGAAACTGGAAAAAAATCTGGAAATTTGGCAAGGGAAATATAAAACAGTTCTGGAATAACTGTAGATCTTCTGTTTTTGTGACACCGTGACACTAGATCTTCCGTTTCTGTGACACTGTGACACTATAGATCTTCTGTTTCTGTGACACTATAGATCTTCCATTTTTGTGACATCGTGATGGTGTAGATCTTCCGTTTCTATGACACCGTGACACTATAGATCTTCCGTTTCTGTGACATAGTGACACTGTAGATCTCCCATTTCTATGACACCATGACACTATTCATAAAACTGGAAACATTGTTCATAGAACTGGAAACACAGTGCACAGAACTGGAAATTTGGCAGTGTTGGGGATGAGTCACCTTGACCTCCCAGAAAACCTCAACCACTAGATTTCAATAAAGGAATAGACTAACTAGAGAGGTTTGAGGAATAACAAACTAGTCTGAAACTTCAACAAGCTCCACTAAAATGTAGGAGTTATAGAAAAAACAAACATATTGGTTAAAGGTATTGTTCATGAAATTAATGAAGGTTTCAGACGCAATCAGAGTGTGGTTGGGACGGAACCCAACTTTGATTTTTACCATGATCAATGATTATTCTGGGATAAATACAACGATGAATGCCAGTCTCTATAGAATAGAATCAAAGATTTAAATAAAGAAGGAAGAGGCCTGAAACCTTTAGATAGGATCTTGGACATCATGTTTATAATTAATTTAATTATTTTTATTAATTTTATAAAGAAAATAATACCAGGATCTTCGAAATTTTCTTCGTTGATGATGTTGATCGTCCGAAATGACCCTTCCAAATTATCCTTTTGCGTTTGCAAGGATCTAAACTAGAATCCCTCTAGTGATGATCCACATGTGCTTTGATGGCCTCCGATCGACATCACTCGTTCTCTAGGTGCTAGCACAGCGAAGCGAGTGTTTTGTGTCGGTCGTTCTTGATCAATAGTTCTTCGGCCTTGAAGAATGTCTCTCATTCTTGAGAGGGGAGGGAAGAGGATTCGAGAGAGAAATTTTTCAGCTCCACAATTCTCAATATACCGGGTGTGTAGTTTGGTACATGGAAAAATAGATGTATATTTCTATTTATTGATATGGGGCTTCAATTACAATATTTAATTGCGTAACAACAATTAAATACATTCGTAACCTTAGATAAAACTCATGCTATTAAAAATAATAATGCGTCATTATTTATAGTGCGCCAACTTGCACAAAATGGAATTATAAATTAAATTCCGCGTCACAAAATAATAGCAGCGTTTTTTTAATTTGTGTCATCTAGTTAAATAATTATTTATCATCTTGAAAATAATTATTTTACTACCGGACTGGCATTGATCCTCTCGAAGTCCACTTCCATTTATTGAACACAAAAATAAATAAATAAATAAATTATTCTCTTAAATAAATATTTTATTTACAAACTAGTAAATAAATATTTATTAAATGTTGAATAAGATAAATAAATATATTTTACCTACAATCGAATGAATAAATATTTATTTAATTTATGCAATAATTTTAACTTGAATAAAATTATTCCATTATCTTGAGGATAATACTTATTAATTAAATTCAAATAGAATTTAACCGAGACCACCAGAAACACTTAGTGTGTGACCCTCTAGGATTCTTTCTCATTTGCATTAGGCAGGATTGCCTAAAGTCCAAGAGTACTGTCTAGAAACGGGTCAAGGCACCCATGAAAAAGAACATAAAGTCACAAAAACAACATCCACATACGAACACGCACTATGTAATATAATCCCTTTGTCGCAATATCTCATCAAACGGGTTTCATGATAATGCCATAATCTTTTATGCTTGTTACGTCATTCTTTGACTACCTGAAATAAACTCATTGTTACACCATGGCCATGTAATTTCGTGGGACGGTTATATTGCAATCAAAAGGTTGAGATATAAACTTCCATAAATAGAAGGGACAAATCCTTCATCATTTTATCCATTAATAACATGCCACTCGTGATGCAACCAACGTACCCCACTTCCCGCCAACTATCTGCGTGATGGTTTTCATCAGTAAATCAAAGTGCACGAGTCGTGACACATATTAATGATAATATTAAAATCTAAGAATCATTACACATGCTCGTAGATAGAAATATCTGATGACACCAAAACATGTGGAATTCCTATTAGCGGGATTGTTCTCATAATCTCCTGTCTTGGTGATTACCAAGTGTGAACTTCATAAGAGAAAGTCCCATCTGCTTACGAGTACTCACATCTGAGGGTTTTCATGCTATGTGTCTCATCATAGTATTTCATCTAACCGTAGAACTATATTTAAGAATATTGTTATAGAATTTCAAGGTTCTCATCATAACGGGGAAGTGTAATTACCTTATCAATGAAACAAATACTCTAGGAAATTATTACATCATAGTCATGCAGAACAATGAACAATATGTAATAATATGTTTAATATATAAATAAATTAAATTTCCATGTAATCAAAGTACAACCAGTTGGTTCTAGGACACCAACTCTTACAAACTCAAACTTTGACTAGAGACAACTACCTACGACTTTCAGTCTGCTAGACCTCACATGGTGATCATGTTTCTGCTGAGTCAAGGATTTAGTCAATGGGTCTGCCATGTTGTCTTCTGTGGAAATATTGCTCACTGCAACTTCACCTCTCTGAGAAAAATCCCTCAAGGGATGATAATTTTGAAGTATGTGTTATTTCTACTGATGTGACCTTGGCTCTTTTGCGAGAGTCACCACTGTAGTATTATCACAGTACAATGTGATGGGATCTTTACTTCTAGGTATCACAACCAGCTCCTAGACAAAGCTTCGCATCCAAACTGCTTCTTTAGCTCCCTCAGAAGCTGCGATATACTCTGACTTTGCTACAAAATCTGCGTCCACACTCTGCATTTAGCTCTTCCAGCTCACTGTACCTCCATTCAAAGTGAAGATGTATCCTTTTGTGACTTCATGTCATCATGATCAGTCTGGAAACTAGCATCTTCATATCCTTTGATGCTTAGATGCTCATCTCCTCCATAAACCAGGAACATATCCTTAGTATGCCTCAGATACATTAGGATAGTCTTGACTGTCATCCAATGGAGGTCACCTGGGTCAACTTGATATTTTACTACCGCACTCAATGCGTAAGTGACATCCAGCCGAGTACATAGAATGACATACATGAATGGCCCAATCGCTGATTCATATGGAGTCCTTTCCATTATCTTTCTTTCCTCATATGTTTGCAGACATATTTTCTTGGAAAGATAAATGTCATGTGATGCTGGCAACAATCCCCTCTTGGATGGTTCCATACTGAATCACTTTAATATCTTATCAATGTATGTACTTTGACTTAGGCCCAACGATCTCTTGGATCTATCACGATGGATCTTGATCCCAAGAATATATGTTTTCTCGCTTAAGTCCTTCATGGAGAAGCATTGATCAACCATGCCTTAACAGATTGTAAGACTGATATCACATTTCCAATAAGTAATAGGTCGTCAACATATACTATTTGGAAAACGACTGCACTCTAACTAAATTGTTTGTAGATACAAGGCTCACATTCATTCTTGATAAAACCAAATTTCGTTATGACTTCGTCAAAATGAATGTTTTATGACTTGGATGCTTGCTTGAATCCATAAATGGATTTCTGCAACTTTCATACCCTATTGGTATCATTTGGAGTCATAGAACCGTCAGGTTATGTCTTGTAGACATCTTCCTGAAGGTTCCCATTAAGCAAGGTTGTTTTGACATCCATTTTTCAAATATCATAGTCATGGTAAGCGGCAATGGCCAATAGAATTTTGATGGATATCCGCATTGCAACTGGTGAAAAGGTTTCATCGTAGTCAATATCTTGACGTTGTTTGAACCCTTTTGCAACCAGTTTTTCCTTATAGGTGCTGACTTCTCCTTCCATGTTTGGTTTCTTCTTGAATACCCATTTGCAACCAATAGGATTTACATCAATGGGAGGATCAACCAAAATCCAGACTTGGTTTTGGTATATGGAATCCATTTCAGAATTCATGGCTTCTTGCCACTTGGCAACATCTATGCCACATACTGCTTCCTTAAAGGTTATAGGATCATTATTATCAACTAATAATGAGTCACCATCCTAGGTAACTAGAAAATTGTATTGTTCCGGTTCTCTAACATCTCTTTTACTGCTACGCAGCTCTTGTGTCTCTGTAACAATTCTTTCTTCCACGGGGCTTTGTAAAATCTATTCTTATACCAACTCTAGTGTACCTTGAGCCTCAACTTCATCGATGTCTATCTCTCTCCCACTATCTCTTTTGGAGATGTACTCCCTCTCAAGTAATATGGCGTGCCTTTCCACTATAACTTTTTTGTCTGAGGGGTTTTATAGGTAATATCCCCTTGTTTCCTTAAGGTATCCTATAAAGGTAAACTTTGTGCCTCATGGTGTAATTTTGTTACCTAAAGAGGCCTTAACAAATGCATCGCTTCCCCACACATGTAAATTCGATAATATGTCTTTCTTTCCACTCCAGAACTCGTATGGAATACCATTTATCAATTTAGTTGGTACTTGGTTTATTATGTGTGTCGCTGTTTGTAATGCATATCCCCAAAAGAATAATGTAAGACTCACATGAATCATCATTGATCTCACCATGTCCAATAGGGTGCGGTTCCTCCTTTTACTCACACCATTCCATTGGGGCGTGTATGGAGGAGTGAGTTGGTATAGGATCTCAAACTCCCGTAAGTAAACAATGAAGTCTTGGTTAAGATATTCTCCATCTTGGTCTGAGCAGAGTTTCTTAATCTTCTTATCAAACTTATTCTCAACTTCATTCTTGTATTCTTTGAACTTATCAAAAGAATCTGACTTACACCTCATTAAGTAGATATATTCATATCTACTAAAATCATCATTAAAAGTTATGAAGTATGAGTATCCTCCCCTTTCTTCTACTAGAAATGGTCCACACACATCGGTATGAACCAATTCAAGAAGTTCTTTATCCCTTTCACCTTTCCCACTAAATGAGGATTTGGACATTTTGCCTTGTAAACATGAATGACATACACCAAGTGGTTTTAGTTAGAAAGAATCTAAATATCCATCTTGATGTAACTTTGTCAAGCGTTTCTAGTTTACATGACCTAGATGATGATGCCAAAGTTGGGTGTGGTATGAGTCATGTGAGGTATCTTTGTTATCGATTTCCATTACTTGGTTTGTGTAATCCAACACGTAAAGATTGTTGTATAAATGTTCCTTACCAAAACAAATGATATCTTTGTAAAAAAAGAAACATTCATTTCCAAACATGAAAACAAATCCATCTGTATCTAATCTGGATGTAGAAATAATCTTTTTAGTAACAGAAAACACATAATAACAACCCTTTAACACCAAGATCATCTCAGTTGGCAACGTGAGGTGGTAGTCCCCAACAGCTACATCAGCAAGTCTGGCTCTGTTGGCTGTTCATAGATCTACCTCCCCTCAGTAAATCTTTTTTAATATACTTGGTTCCTGTTTTTTGATATTGTTGGGCAAAAATCCCTGAAGGTATCATTGAAGCATTTTTGAGATGATTGTGTTTGTTGACAATGCAGGACTTCATGTTGTTTTTGTTGAAAAAGTGAGTCTCAATGACTCAAACTATTGGCAAAGGGGGTTTTCCTAGAGAATGAGGAAAAGTGTTTTTGGTAAATGGAGTTGTGCTCTTGTGTTTAGGAGGTTTCTAATGTTGTACGCCAGGAATTTTTCGAATTCAGAAAATAAAAATTTTGGCAAAAGAAAAATTGTGCGCACTTTCAAAAGTGGCGCGCAAGTGTGGTGTGCAAGTCCTAAAGTGGTGTGCAAGTATGACGCACAAGTATGGTTAGCAAGTATGGAGCACAAGTCATATTTCAAGATCATCATATAAAAATATGACAAAGGAAAGAAAGAGTCATGAAAGTCCTAAAGTGACGTGCAAGTGTGGTGCGCAAGTGTCGTGCACAGGTCCTCAAAACGCCTATAAATTGACGAATACTTTCCTTATTTATTAACGAGCTCAGCGCTCAGAGAAAATCCGAGCTCTGATCGTGCAAGTGGAAGTGATGTTCAAGTTCAGTGTGTGCGCAAGTGGGGCGTGAAAGTGTGTGGGGCAAGTGTGATGCGCAAGTGTACCGCGCAAGTGTACCGTGCAGGTGTACCGCGCAAGTGTACTTCGCAAGTGTGTCGTGAAAGCCGTGTAGAGCGCAAGTTTGGCGTGCAAGTTGGTTTTTCCACAATGAAGCCAGATGTTTTTCACTAGTTAAATGGGCACACAAGTCCCCTTAGGGTTGCGTGAAAGTTAGAAATTTCCCAGAACATCTGTGTCGTAAAGTGGTATTCATCAGTGGATGAATCTTGGACTTTAACAGATCATCTACAAACAGTGAAGGATGCATTAATTAGTGATAATGAAGAGACCTACAGGTCTATAAACTGTGAGTGGGTCTTCTGAAGAAGTGGTGATCTCACTTCAGTTGAGAGAGTAGTGAGTTCTCAAATTGTGAGTAGTTGTAAACCAGGTGGGACAGGGAGTCCACTTCGAACTTGTAAACATCAGTGCGCTTATAGTGGAATTGGTATATCGGCACATTGTCAGTGTATGCTCCTTGGACGTAGACCAGTAAGGGTGAACCAAGTAAAAATCGTTGTGTCCTATGCATGCTTTAAGTTTTATTCATACTCTACATCGGGAAGGAGAGAGAAGAGGGTTTTGTCTAACAGCAAAACAAGATCAAAAGGGGCAGTTGTTCTAATCTGTCATACCCAAATTCACCCCCCTCTCAGGGTATCTAGCCTAGTGGACCTAACAATTGATATTATAGAAAAATGTTGATATCAGTGTTTCTCTCTCAAATGGAGGTCACTAATCATAAAGGGATTCCGATCATCGACGGGAACAATTTTTATCTATGGAAGAATCGGATGGAACACTACATCCGATCTTTGGGAATGGATTTGTTTATAGTAGCAATGCATGGTATCACAGCTGATATTAATAGCGGTGCATTATCAGAAGCTGAGCGAATAGAATTGGATGCTGACGCAAAGGGAATCAATGCTTTGGGAGGAGCCTTATCCAATTCTAAATATACCAAGGTGATGTCATGCAAAACATCACATGCTCTGTGGGAAAAGTTGTTGAACATATATGAAGGAGATACAAAAGTCAGAGAAGAGAAGTTGCAAGTATTATGGAATAAGTATGAAGATCTAATAATGAACCCGAATGAGTCTGTTGATGGATTCTTTGACAGGTTAAATGTTGTTGTGGAAGATATGTGAGGTCTGGGAGAAGTCATTGAAGACATAAAGATCTTAAAGTGCATCTTGGGGAAACTTCCACCTCGGTTCAATCTGAAGGTTTTAGTATTGGAAGATAAAGATCCAAAGGAGCTAACATTTGACAATTTGCACAGTACCTTGGTTGCATATGCAATGCGAAACAATGATAACGAGGCTGTGGAAAAGGGGAAATCTAAAGAAGTGGAATTCAAGGCCATGAAGAAGCTCACCATTGAAGATTATTAGGAAGAAGAAGAGACAGATGAGATTATGTCATTCCTCTCCTCAAATATTCAAAGAGGAAAAGGAAAGTTTAAAGGTAAACTTCCACTGTCTTGTTTTTGATGTGGAAAGGTTGGTCATCTTGCATCAAGGTGTCCCAAAAAGTTCCAAGAAGATGATGATGTTGAAGAAGTTTAAATTCCCAAGAAGAAGTCATTAGCCGATGGGAAAGGAAAGAAACAGCTTAAGAAAAATTTCTTTAAGAAGAAAAATCTCCTTTCAAAAGAATGCAACAGTTCGGATGAGTCTGAGGCTAAGGAGGTTGAAGAGATAGATAACTACAAAGATTGTGGAGAAAATGATATGGTGGAAGTTTTCGGTAGTTCTCAGGAGAAGAATGAAACCGAAGGTGATGATGAAGAAGAAGAAGTTGAAGGATGAATAGATATGCAAGCTGAGTTAGAGACTGCTCTTGAGGAAATAGATGTTTGGAGAGCCAAAACAAAGAAACCTAAAAAAGTTGTTCGTGACGTCAAACTCTATATGCAGCAGTAGGAAGAAGAGAAGTCCGAGTTGATGGAAGAAATTGAGAAACTCAAGTCATCAACACCAGAGAACTCAAAATCAGTTAGTGGGTATAAAATCAAGATTGAAGAACAGAAAAGGGAGATCGATGGCTTGAAAAACACAAGGAAAGATCATGTCAAGTGTATCGAATAGCATGAATAGGAAGTTGTCGGTCTGTGGAGAAAAGTTAAAGACCGGGAAAAACCTTGGATTTCCAACACATTATTTTGAAAGCAGGTCATTATGAAGACTAAAAATATAAAAGTGGATCCTAGTAGTTCAGCAGTAAAGAAGTAGCAATTGAGCTCAGACGTTAAGGCTGATTCAGGGATTGATCATAAACAAAAATCTATGAAAATTGAAGTCAGACCGCAAGTACTCATCTCGAGATTGATGGTTGATTTGGGCACAAAATAGAATCAGAATATTCAGATATCCCAAGGGGAAACTCATAGTTCATAAGTAACATGAAGGAATGCACCTTATATCAGGTGTTATTGTTGTGGAAAGATGGGGCATTCAAAGTATGTGTGTTCCATAGTCAATAGATATCGAAGGGAATAAGAAAAAATGTGGAAGCCAAACAGAGAACGATTCTACAGAACATATTTTGAAGGACACTGTTTTTGGTGCGGAGGATTTGGGCACATGTCTAGGTACTGCACTTCGACCACACAGAGGAATGTGCCAAAGCAGAATCAAAATGTTCGCAAGCAGCAGACGAATAAACCAATAGGTGGGTTAAAAATGAAAAATAGATTTGCAGCTTTACAAGTTGAAGCTGGTCCATCATACTCTGAGAAATAACAGAAGTCTCAATTCATGCCGAGTGTGAAGGAAAAAATATGGACCAAAAAGAAGAAAGATGATAAGGCTGTGGGGGCAGAAATTTCCCTTAAAGCATCAGATCGCTCTGGTGTGTGGATCCTTGATAGTGGTTTCACATCTCACATGATGGGTAATAAGAATCTTGTTACATGCGTAAAATTTGATAAAGAAATAGTTTTAAAGTTTTTAAATGATGAAGGCCGGAAGATTATTAGCGCAGGAAAGGCCAAGTTTGGAGGAAAAGAGATGGGACGTGATGATGTCTTAGTAGTAGAAGTCCTCAGTCACAATTTTCTCAGTGTTAGTCAACTATGTGACTTAGGACATTCTATAAGGTTTACTAAGAAGATGTGTGTCATAAAAGGAAGAGACAGGGTAGTAGTTCTATAGAGAAAAAGAATAAAGGAAAATCTCTACCTGGTAAGTGGAGAAAAAGATATGTGTTTTCTGTCCAGAGAGGAAGAAAACAAGTTGTGGCATAAACGACTTGGTCATCTTTGCCAACCATCCCTGGAAGATCTAGTGAAGTGTGATGAATCAAGATACCTCTCTAAGCTATCATGTGATCGTACTCACACGTGTGAAGCATGCCAACAAGGAAAGCTTATCAGAAAGACATATAAGGCAAAGGAAAAGAACACAATAAGAGTGATTGAATTGGAGGATTCTGATGTTTGTGGTCCTATCACACCAAGAGAAACTGACGGAAAGAGGTACTATGTTTTTTTTCATTGATGACTATAGCAGAATGACATGGGTATTTGTTATTGTCCATAAGTCAGATGTGTTCAGTTGCTTAAAACAGTACCTAAGGGAGTGTGAAAGGATGCTTGGATAGAAAATTTTGAAGCTTCGTACTGAAAATGGTACTGAATTCACAAACAGTCTAGTGGAAAGCTATCTTGAGAAACATAGGATAAGACATCAAGTTTCCTCAGTAAGAAATCCCCAATAGAATGTAGTGGTTGAAAGGAGAAATCAGATCATCAATAACATGTCCAAAATGATGCTCATTGAAAAAGACCTACCAGAGAAATTTTGGAAGCAGTTTTGACATCGGTCTACATTTCTAACAGGGCTTTGTTGTGTCCAAAGGAAGGAAAAACGCCGTACGAGATGTGTTATAGAAAGAATCCAAAGGTGAAATACTTTTGAATATTTGGAAGTAAGTGTTTTATCCTCAACAAGAAAAAACATAGGAAATATGAGTCATGAGGAGATGAAGGGATATTCCTTGGCTACTTAGGAAAAAGTAAGGCATATAAATGCTTTAACAAAAGGATGGGAAAAGTGGTTGAGACCAATGATGTCACTGTATTAGAAAATGAGGAGATCATTCAACAGCGCAGTGAAATATTTCTTGATGAGAGTGATGAGGAAGAAAGCAACGCAGGGAGAGCAGAAGTGAATGATGTTGATTCAGAAGAAGATATTGATGATGAGCATGAGGAAGTAAAATATGTATCTGCACAAAAGCCAATGAGTCGAGCTGAAATTGACAGGAAGAATATCATTGGTGATCAATCATCTCCAGTTCAGACAAGAAGAATGAAATCACTACAGCAGAAATCTTTACTATCACAGGTTGAGCCGAAATGCTTCACTGATGCAGCTGAAGATGAAAACTGGATTCCGGCAAAGAATGAAGAGCTAGATCAGATTGATAAGAATCAGACATGGGAGATTGTTTTGAGGCCAGTAGATAAGAATGTCACCAGGACTAAATGGGTCCATCACAACAAGATGAATGAAGACGCCACAGTGATTCGAAACAAATCATGACTAGTGTGCAAGGGGTACTCCCAAATAGAGGGAATAGATGTTGATGAGACATTTGCATCGGTTGCGAGACTATAGACAATCAAATTATTTCTAGTCATTGCAGTGCAACAGAAGTTCAGAGTTTTCCAGATGGATTTCAAATATACATTTTTGAACGGGGTTATAGAGGAAGAGGTGTATATTGAGCAGCCATATGGTTTTATCATTCATGAGGATGAGAACAAGGTTTGCAGACTGAAGAAGGCATTGTATGGACTGAAACAAGCACCAAGAGCATGATACTCAATGCATGATCAGTACTTGAAGAAGCATGGTTTCCAGCGTGGGGGATTTGATTAAAATCTCTATTTCAACAACAATAGTAATCAAAGGATTATGGTCCTGGTTTATGTCGAAGACATAATATTTGGCGGATCAGATTAAGCTCAGTGCAGACAGTTTTCCAAATTCATGGAAAGTGAGTTTCAAATATCAATGATTGGAAAGATAACATTTTTCATTGGTCTATAGGTGACACAAGGAAGGAATGGAACATTCATTTCTCAATCCAAATATGCCAAGAATGTTTTGAAAATATTTGGAATGGAAAATTCTAAGGAGATGAAGACTCTGGTTGCTACCCGGATGAAATTAACGAAAGATGATAATGAAAAGGCAGTTAATATCACCGAATACAGGCAAATTATTGGGAGTTTACTACACCTGACAATGACGATACCTGATATTATTTTTGCCACCTGCTAAGAAGCATGATATCAAAGCAATCCCAAGGAAAGCCACATGCTTGCAGTGAAAAGAATACTTCAGTATATCAAGGGCACGGTAGACTTTGGCTTAATGTATAATGGAAAATATCAGACATAGTTATTGGGATATACTGATGTAGATTGGGCCAGTTCAGCGGATGATAGGAAATCAACGTCAGGAGGTGCATTCTATCTTGGTGGCTTGTGTGTTTCTTGGCTAAGCAAGAAGCAAGATTTCATTTCATTGAGCACTACATAAGTTGAATATATTGCCGCCACTCAAGCTTTCACACTGTTATTGTGGATTAAGTATCAACTTGATGATATGGGCATTGGAGTGAAGTCTCTAATCGGAATCTAGTGCGATAACTCAAGTGCTATAAATCTCAGCAAAAATCATGTCCATCACGCAAGGATAAATCACATTGAGATAAAGTATCATTTTATCAAGGAGAAGGTTGAGAAATGAATTGTAAAGTTGGATTATTTGCCTACAGAACTACAGATTGTAGACATTCTGATAAAGGCCTTACCCAAGGAAGCGTTTGAAAGGCATCTACTAGCTCTGGGAGTTCAGTCGACTCCCCGCACTTAAAAGAGTGTGGATGTGGAACCCCCTCCCTGAGGTATTGGGTGTTTTTCTCTAATGCACTAATATGTGTTCTTTCCAATGTTTCAGACCACAAAGGGGTGACCTTTGGGTTCATTGACAAAGGGGTAGATATAGTGACTCCCCAAGGGGGAGAAACTGTGGCTAAGGAAGGAAGAAAATGTCTTAGTAAAAGACATGGGGAGAATCTGACAGATGGAGTAGCGAGATAGGGGGAGAAATGAGATAGAGGGAGAATTTTAAAATCTGACGATGCTAGACGTGATCGATCAAAGAATAGATATCACGATAGTTGAGGATTGCGATAAAAGTAGAAGTGCGGTTTGGTATCAGGTTGGTATGAAAATTTCAATTGGTATCAGGTTGGTCTCAACAGTGGTGTTATAAATGAAGTGACTCATAAATTAACTTTTCATGATACTCTTGTCTCTCACACCAAGCATTGCTCATGTGGGCTTAGAGTATGTGTTGAGTAAATCTATAATCGTTATTTGTATCTCAAGAGGCGCATGGTGGCTGAAGATAAATAAAGCCTTAATGAGGTATCAAATAACGGAGAATTGTTTTGAGAAGAGTTGTCAAAAAACCCAAAGGGAAAGATTGTTGGGAAAAAATACCTCAAGGTATCATTGAAACATTCATGAGATGATTGTGTTTGTTGACAATGCATGACTCCATGTTGTGTTTGTTGAAAAGGCGAGTCTCAATGACTCAAACTGTTGACAAAGGGGGTTTTCCTGGAGAATGGGGAAATGTGTTTTTGAAAAATGGAGTTGTGTTCTTGTGTTAAGGAGGTTTCTAATAGTGTACGCCAGGAATTTTTCGAATTTAGAACATCAAAAATTTGGAAAAGGAAAAATGGTGTGCAAGTCCAAAAGTGGCGCACAAGTGTGGCGCGCAAGTCCTAAAGTGGTGCGCAAGTATGACGCGCTAGTGTGGCGCGCAAGTCATATTTCAAGATCATCATATCAAAATATGACAAAGGAACGAAAGAGGCATGCAAGTAATAAAGTCACGTGCAAGTGTGGCACGCATGTGTGGTGTGCAAGTCCTCAAAATGCCTATAAATAGACGGCTACTCTTCTCATTTATTAACGAGCTCAACACTTAGAGAAAATCAGAGCTCTGATCGCACAAGTGGAAGTGACATGCAAGTTCAATGTGTGTGCAAGTGGGGTGCGAAAGTGTGCGGGGAAAGTGTGATGCGCAAGTGTACCGCGCAAGTATACCGCGCAAGTGTGTCACGCAAATAGTGTGGAGCGCATGTTTGGCGCGCTAGTGTGGCCCGCAAGTGTGGCGCACGTTGGTTTTTTCGCAATGAAGCCAGAGGTTGTGCACTAGTTAAAGGGGCACACAAGTCACCATAGGTTTGCATGAAAGTCATAAATTTCCCAGAACATCTGTGGTAAAGCGGTATTTATCAGTGGATGAACTTGGATTTTAACAGAGCATCTACATATAGTGGAGTATGCATTCATTAGTGATAATGAAGAGACTTACAGGTCTATAAACTATGAGTGGATCTGCTGAAGAAGCAGTGAACTCACTTCAGTAGAGTGAGCAGTGAGTTCTCAAATTGTGAGTGGTTGTAAACTAGGAGGGATAGTGAGTCCAATTAAAACTTGTAAAGAGCAGTGCACTTATAGTGGAATTGGTACATCGACACACTGTTGGTGTATGCTCCTTGGACGTAGCCCAGTGAGGGGGAACCAAGTAAAAATCATTGTGTCATGTGCATGCTTTAAATTTTAGTCATACTCTGCATCGGGAAGGAGAGAGAAGATGGTTTTGTCTAACATCAAAACAAGATCAAAAGGGGCAGTTGTTTTAATCTGACATACCTTGATTCACCCCCCCCCCTTCAGGGTATCTAGCCTAGTGGACCTAATAGATACATATGTGAGCACCACAAACTGTATCTAATACCAAATTTTTAGAAATAGATAGATTTCATTTCATAACCAACGTGCTTGATGTTTCCTCTTGCTTCTTAGGTTGGGTGCAGTTCTTCTTCCAGTGGCCCTTCTTGCCACATGCGAAACAAACAGCCTCATGTTCCCTTGTCTCCCCTTTGATCTTCCTTTTCTTGGAAGGTCATGAAGAAGCTTTGGGATTAAAGCTTTTCGTCTTCTCTTTCCTCTTATTCTTCATAAGGATAGAAGGATTTCCACACTTCATATCTTTGTCCACTTGGAGAATGAGGATAAGAAGATCAGATAAAGACTTCTCAATGTTGTTCATATTGAAATTGACAACAAATTTAGAGAATCTATGAGGGAGTGATGCAAGAATGAGATCAGTACCCAGTTCTTTAGGGAGTTTAAACCCTAGATCCTCCAGGCGCTCAATGTAGCCAATGAGCTTGACTACATGAGGCCCAGATGGGGCACCTTCTCCAACCTCACTCTGAAAGAGTGCCTTAGAGATCTCAAACATTTCCTGTCTTTCTCCCTCTTGGTAAAGACCACAGAGGTGCTCGAGCACGCGATAATCATCCATGTTTTCATGAGACATTATGAGCTCACTAGACATTGGTGATAACATCAAACATTGAACGTAGACCGCATCGTTCATATGTTTCTCATTGACCAGAAAATCCTCATCACTCACCTCTTTGGCAGGCGAATCAGGCAATGCTGACTACAGCACGTAAGACTTCCGTTCATGGAGTAGGGAATCCCAAATGTGTCTAAACCATTCCCGGAAGTTACTTCTGGTGAGGATGTTGTCTTTATCCAGAATTGATCGCAGGGATAGTGTGGTTGATGAGTTTTTCATTTTTATTCTACAATTAAAAGAGCATATCATTAGTACTTTATCGGTTACATTTTTTGAGAAATAATAATTTTTAAATCTCCCACTATTTTATCAAGTCTCAATGGCCCTCACCATTGAACTCGGAATGTCCAGTTGTCATGACATTCTAGTGGAAAGGATCTAATTTCCCTATGCATAACCCCAACAATGATTGGTCAAGCTATTAGAAGGTATTTAGGTAGGCAGGTCTTTGCCAACTGCAGGCTTGCAGCTCCTTGATCTGTTGAGTGGACTCCCCAATCCTGAAATCATGACTTTGAATTTCCTCAACTCTTGCCTCCAATATTACACAAAGTCTAGCAAGGATCACTCCTCTTGATGTAATATGGTTAAGTCAACCTGAAACCATTCATAAGGACTTCCTTTATAAAAGTATGTGTCCCAACAAGGGTTGGTCAAACACATAGTTTTATTGAGTTTTTCCCATGATCAAGTAGCGAAAGGCTTGATCTGGCTTAATATTTTATTTGAGGGATTTTTATCTCTTATGCATGAATTTCTTATTATTATCACGTGCTTGTTAATATTAAGTGGAAATTGCTTAAGTGATTAACCATGTCTTGATGATGTTTATGCATAAGTCTGGTTTATTTTAGTTCTATCTTGCATTCTTGTCTAATTCATTAATTATGTGATCGTGACAACACATCCATAATGATAAAACATGCAACTAACAGAAATAAAATAAAGAGAATGGTAATGAGATTTTCTAATGGTTAGTTTATCTAGTGGTTGATAAAATTAACCTGACCTAAGGGAGAAACATCCTGAACCATTTTGGTTCGTGTTTATAGCTTTCCACATGTCCAGCTCTGTATCTCATGGGATTGGTTTCATCTCGGTTCCAGCTTGAACCACCTACACTAGCATGGGAGTTTCATTCATTACATATTCCTTTTTTAACTCACATGCAGGTGAGGGGTAAAAAGAGGTTTTACATAAAAGAAACATTGGGCACGCAAGCCCTACATATTAATGACAATAAGGCACGCAGACTGAAAAATTTAATTTAAATAAATAAATTAAAAGAAACCCTCTACATACAAAGGTATTGGTCTAGCTCATGATTATCCATACATGCAACAATATTTACGCATAAATTAAACTAGCATTCAATTCTTTAATCGTTATTGTTTAAGAAAAATCACACTCGAATCAATTAATTATCATCTTTTATTAATCAATCCTTTTATCTTAAACCTTTTTATGCATTTCCTTGAGATTCTCATCCATCATAATTTTAACCAAATAAATTCATTTAAAATTATCTTTGTACGTAACGTGTACCTTGGAGGAAACCCGGTGAATTCTTATTCATAACTACCCAATGAGTAGAAATGAACATCACGCAGATGTTAAATTAGACACACATATATAAAACATCTATCACGTGATGTGTCTCAGCTTTACGCATGCACGATGGTACATGTCTCAAGGGTTTGTATAATATAATAATAAATTTTAATAAATATGTGTAATTTGGATGAGTACACGGCGTGTAGTTCCAATTACACGGCGTGTACTGTTTTTCACCGTCCATCCGAAGTACATGCCCCGGGGAAACGAAGTGTGAGTGTGCTTCGGAAATCTTCAGAGTACAAGGCGTGTACTATTTTTCATCATCCATCCGAAGTACATGCCCGAGAAAACGGCATGTGAGTGTGCTTCGGAAATCTTCGGAGTACACGGTGTGTCTAGTAAGCCACACATCGTGTAGTTCCTCGTTACACGGTCTCCAGTCGAGCAAGCTGTGTACGTGGTACACGATCCAACCCCAACCCAAAGGGACTACACGTCATGTCTAGTGGGTCACACAACATGTAATCCAAAAACTGCATGCCACCTATTCCGGGTCAACACACCGAGTCATTAAGACTTAGGCAAACTCCGATGATATGGATTGGTTTGGCGGACCAGACCCGATGCATTGAACCATGGTTAAACATCGTGTACTACCGAATATACGTCGTGTCTTCTTGTTTTGTACGTCCAAGAACCTTTGGCACTTCCAAATGAGATCCTCTATTTTATTTTAATCAAAATTAAAAGAAAATATTTCTTATGTAAGGTGAATGAGAAACAAAAGAGTAGGAAGAGATCTCGAGATTCAGATTTGTGAAACGATTAACTTGAATTGAAACAACTAAATTATTAAATGCGTAAATCATCAACGAAATATTTAAATAATTATAAAGTATGATGTAACCCCTCTAATATCACTTGAAGGATCTGGGCGCAGTGGGAACGTTGTTACGACGGAACCCAACTTTGATTTTTACCATGATCAATGATTATTCCAGAATCAATACGATGATGAACGCTAGTCTCCACGGAATAGAATCAATGATTTAGTTAAAAAAGAAAGAGGCCTGAAACCTTTAGAGAGGATCATGCACATCATGTTTATAATTAATTTAATTAATTTCATAAAGAAAATAATAACTGAATCTTTGGTACTTTCTTCGTTAATGATGTTGGTCATCCGAAATGACCCTTTCGGATTATCTTGTTGTGCTTGCAAGGATCAAAAGTAGAATCCTTTTAACATTGATCCACACATGCTCCGATGACCTTTGATCAACACCACTCGTTCTCTGAGTGCTAGCACAAAGAAGCGGGTGTCTTGTGTCCGTCGTTCTTGATCGCTTGTTCTTCGGCCTTAGAGAACGTCTCTCGTTCTTGAGAGGGGTGGGAAGAGGATTCGATAAATAAATTGTTCAGCTTAACAATTCTCAATTCACCAGGTGTGCGGTTCGGTACATGGAACAATAGACGTATGTGTCTATTTATTGACATGGGGCTTCAGTTACAATATTTAATTTCATAACAGTAACTAAATACATTCATAACCTTATAGAAAACTCATGCTATTAATAATAATATTGCGTCATTATTTATGGTGTGTCAACTTGTGCAAAACAGAATTATAAATAAAATTCTGCGTCACAAAATAATTGCATTGTTATTTTAATTTGTATCAACTAGTTAAATAATTATTTATCGTCTTGTAAATAATGATTTTACTACTGGACCGACATTAGTCCTCTCGAACTCCACTTCCATTTATTGAACACCCGAATAAATAAATAAATAAATTATTCTCTTAAATAAATATTTTATTTACAAACTAGTAAATAAATATTTATTAAATGTTCAATAAAATAAATAAATATATTTTACCCACAATCCGGTAAATAAATATTTATTTAATGTATGCAATAATTTTATGTTGAATAAAATTATTCCATTGTCTTGAGAATAATATTTATTAATTAAATTCAAATAAAATTTAATAGATACCACCAGAAACACTTAGTGTGTGACCCTCTAGAATTCTTTCTCATTGACATTAGGCAGACTTGCCTAAATTCCAAGAGTACTATCTAACAATGGGTCAAGGTAACCAAGAGAAAGAACTTAAAGTCGCAAAAATGACATCTACATACAAACACTCACTGTGTAATATAATCTCTTTGTTGCAGTATCTCATCAAGCAAGTTTCCTGATAGTGTTATCAACTTTTATGTTTGATACGTCATTCTTTGACTACCTGAAATAAACTCATCGTTACATCATGGTCATGGAATTTCGCACGACAGTCTTATTACAATCAAAGGTTCGAGATATCAACTTCCATAAATGGAAGAGATAAATCATTTCTCAACTTATCCATTAATAACATGCCCCTTGTGACGCACCCAACGTATTCTACTTTCCGCCAACTGTCTGCGTGACTGTTTTCGTCAGTAAATCAAAGTGCGCGAGTCGTGACACATATTAATGATAATTTTAAAGTCTAAAGATTATTACACACGCCCGCAAATAGAAATATCTAATGACACCAAAACATGTGGAATTACTACTGATGAGTTTGTTCTAATTATTTCATGTCTTGTAGATTATCAAGTGGGAACTTAATGAGATGAAGTCTCATCTGCTTACGAGTACTCACACCTAACGGTCTGCATGTTATGTGTCACATCATAGTATGTCATCCAACCGTAAAACTATATTTAAAAATACTGTTATAACATTTCAAAGTTCTCATCATAATGGGGAACTGTCATGACTTTATCAATGCAACAAATACTCTAGGACATTATTATATCATAGTCATGCAGAACAATGAACAATATGTAATAAGAGGTTTAATATTTAAAAACATTAAATGTTCATGTAATAAAAGTACAAACAGTTGGTTCTAGGATACCAACTCTTATAATGAATAATCCTCATTCTGTTGGAAAAGATAGAGATCTTGGACACTTTTTGTTCGAGTTCTAAAATTTCCACTAGATATAGATAGTTATTGCAGATTTCATTAGAGATGAAGTCTAATTTCAACTGTTCTCCCATGCCACAGGAGTTCCAGACGAGAAATATTGACACTGAAGATGGATACATCTTGGGTTGGATCCCGACATCAAAGGCTTTGAAGTATTCTTTGATTGGAGGAGCACAGGTGCTTAGTGAAGCTTGACTTAAGAGTGGGTTAGAACTCCCAATAGAGGATTTGAGACATAATTGGGGAAAGGGTTGTGGATTCCATATTCTAATCAAGAGAGACAAGAAATGAAAAAGGATATGAGGATTTCTGAACATGGAGATTAACCCCACATGAGACATTGAAAGAAGTTTACCAAGAGAAACATGGTAAAGCAAACCTGGAAAGGGATCTTGTGATCATGACACCTTATGGGGATTCTGGGGGGGGCATTTGACTGTGGAGATACCACATTCGATATCTTGGACGAAAACCATTATCATAAATCATGGACCTGTTGGACATGCGATTATTTACTGTTGAGATATGGAAGCATAGAGAGCGCCTGGTTTGAGAGGTCTGGGTCGCAATGAAGAGAGTCACAAATTGGAGATAAGAGGGTTTCAATTTCTTTATTTCAAAAATAAACTTTTGGTAAGGGAGACCATTCCCTGATTAACCATTCGAGCAGAGAGAAAGATATTAGTGCCTTGTAAGGCACCCAGACTAGGAAAGAGGATGCTTCATCGACCAATTGAAAGGGAACCTTATCCATTGAATCCAATGCTGATAATATGACCTAGGGAGAAGAATTAGAATCCCCTGAATCATCTAGATCCTGATCCAACTCCACCTGATTTGGTTTGGACAAGAAAGAAGCTCCATCTCCAAAAGAAGAGGGGGCTCAATTGCTACTGGAGGGATCCCGGTAGAGATTATCTGAGCTAACTTGTCTTTGATTCCTACAAACTAACAGATAATTCGAATGAATAATTAAAAAAGATAAAAACCTAGGAGGTGAGGGATAAATGATCTCTTGAGACCAGTCAGATGAGCCCTGGACACAGATACAGATATGATCCGAAAGCGGCTAAGAAATATCAATGTCCACACAAATCCATGTTGATGAAGACTCCTTGAATAAAAGAGTGTGATCATCCATAGAAACAAATCCCCCTAAGGAATCACTGATGACGTGCAGGAGAGAAAGGTTATGAAATAGAAGCGGCAAGCCTGGGAGTCAGAGCCACATTGTTGCTCTAGGGGAATCCCTACCCTGGTAGACCTCTATCTCTCACTGAGAAAGAGATCACCTCTACTAATATACAGATCTTGGAGCCTTACACCACGCCTGAACAAATTCTTCCTTAGAAACCAAAACAATATAAAGAGATTTTTGGTTCAAGGATGAGACTCGAGTCGGCGAAACCATGACCCAAGAATCCACAAAATTATAGAAAAGAGGGAGTGGAAGCTTTCCCACAACAAACCTTACCACCAATGTCTACTTGAGGAGATCTGAAGCTTCTTCAAAGGCCTTCGCAGGAACTTCCAACACTGGTTCGGTGCCCTCTGGGACTCTGATCGGAAACTTCAGGGAAATCCTAGGGAAGCAAACCTAGAAGCTTCGAGAAGGATGGCGAAGCGAATCTCAGTAGGAATCATCTAGAAATGGGGCCATAGTGGGAGATCAAAAACCATCAGGCATGGGCACAGACTGAACCACATCCATAAAAGGCTCTGGAGGATGAGAAAGATGGCCAGGAATAGGGTCCTTCTTAGACAATCCTCTATAATTTACGCTTCAATGGGGTCTTTTAGTGAATTGAAAGAAAAGAGACTCGTATTTTAATATAAAAATTCTACACTAGAACATGTGGCACACATTAGATTGGAATTAATATTTCTAACAAAATTATGATATTTAAGTACTTTTTGCCTTCCAGGATGTAATACTATGAAGAATTAATAAGGAAATGCTATACATGTCACGCGAATTATAATTTTATCCCTAAAACTCCAAAGTTACTTACAGATATAAATTACTTCTATCTATTTTCTATATATTTTCTATCTTGTGGATTAATATTATGGGTCCAAACCCTTCAGAAACCATTTGGAACTTTATATTTTTCAATATTTTCATTGATTTCTTTTTCAAATGGGTTGAAGCTATACCCCTAAAGAAATTCATAACGGAGGAAATGATTAATTTTTTAAAGTATAATATCATCACTATATTTTGAGTTCCCCATACCATAATCATGGAAAATGGTATAAAATTATATTCATCTAAGTTGAAGATATTGTATGTGAAGTATAATATTCCTATTAATCATTCATTTCACTATTATATATCTATAAATGGATAAGTAGATGCATTCTATAATAATCTATAAAATATCCTTAAGAAAAAATATATAAAGATAAATGGTCTTGGTCGGATAAACTACTCATTACTTTAGGGTCTACCACGCTCACTCTTATATAAGAAACCCCATATTAATTAGTGTATAAAATTGAAGTAGTTTTACTCATAGTGATTCACCCCCTAAGGGTGTCTGCTTCAAATTGAATCATTCTACCTGCAGTTGGGAAGATTCCGAGATTTAGAATTTTCATTTTTTAATACCATTCATTCACATTCCATAAGGATGAGAAAATCATTAGGTGTTAAGTTTTGTTGCTCATAATTTCATCAATTTAGGATTAGCCTATATGAGATTTGTTTTCACATATAATGTGTAAAACATTTAGTCCCATGATTGAGATAGAATGGGGAAGAATATGTCCATACCTCTCTAAGTTACACGTGATGTTCTTATTTATCGAGATGCTTGGAATATGATGTGCTCATCCACTTAGGTGAATGACATGGGATATATTCATCGTTCTAGTTAGTATTTACTCAAATAATTAAGACTGTATGTGTTGGAAATATTTAATTGAAATACATAATTTCCTATAGCCACTTGATGTCTTGGATAAAAGGATTATATGATTATTCTGACTTTTATATGAGATGATTGGTGGGAATATGTGTAGACATACGCGTGTTTGAAAGATATCATTCCATTCCCTTTTACACCTTCAATATCATTGATACCTTTCATGAGGCCAAACTTTTCTTAAAGTTTTGTATTGGAGATTTTATAATTGTTTTCAATGCTACAAAGGCCCAAAGTTTCACACTTGTTGGATATGTGAATGAGGACCATGTTTATAAAGCATTAAGATCTACCCCAAAAGTATTATAGTGGATATCTAGAGGAAGTTCTTGATAGATATTCATAAGTTTTCACATATGGTATAACATGTGGAGAAAATGACGGATACTTTTTCCAAAAGAAGTGTTGGATATAATTTTAAAAGTTGTTGTATATGATGTAACATATAGTGAAAGTGTATTAATCCTATAAATAATTAGTATAAGAGGAAGAATGATAGAGATGTGAACTAAATTTTAAGACCATGACATGGTGAATTGGACTATTCCATGGGTTTTAGGTTACTACTTAATATAGTTGAAGTCACTAAGTTATGTTTATTTTCATGTTAGTTTATACATTATTTGATATCATGTACAAAAACCATCTTCTTGTTCTCTATTATATCATTATCGATTTGATCATCATTTGATGATGATTAGAGTATTTTAAAAATCTAATACATTTTTTAAATATTAAACAAATGAATCACAATAATACGTTGTGATTGTAACACCTTTAGATTTCAATATGAAATTCCCCTTTAAATAAAAAACATGTTAAATATACTATTTCACATGAAACATTGAACTAAAATGATCTATAAAATATTATATGAATATAATTAAAAAACCTTTTTCCATTATTCTTTACCCTGTAACAGCTAAACCTATATAAATTTACCCTATAACAACATACCATATAGTAAGTTACCCTAGAGCAAGTTACACTATAGAATGTCACCCAAAATGAAGTTACCAAATACAAGCCTACCATATAGTATGTTACCTTACATCTTGTGGTTATACTTGTGGTAGGGAAAACACTACTCTAAATTTTTAGTTTTTAATGTTTACCAAAAGAAAAGAGTATTTATTTATCTTTTTAAAGAACATTTTTTTAAAGTGTTGGGTATTTTATCCTAATAAATAAATACCAATTTTAAAATACGATTAGGATAATATATAATATTTCAATGTATTAAAAAAATTATTAGAATTCATTTCTTTTGTAAATGATATGAAATAAAATTAATAATGCTTAAAGCATAAATGTCATTTTTACTATAAGTGTGGGTTTTCCTTATATATTGAACATTAATTAAAATATAAATTTTAGAATTATAGAATTTTTATTCTATTAAATTAACATAATTTGGAATTCATAATATAGATTTCGGTTAAGGTTAATATTTGGGATTTTTCTAAAATGGTTTATTTTTCGGAGAATGGTGAAAAATACATTTTTTACCAAAACCATAGATTTTATGAAATTATCATGGTGTAAGATTGAAATAAAAAATTATAAAACCTTTTTTTAGCCCAAATATTTAAATAATTTTTAAAATTATTCATTTAGAAATATTATATTGGAATTTAAAACCTATTATGAACATTTTCAAAACCTAAAGATATATTTTATCCTAATAAAAATTATTTTTATCTCTTTTATTTTAATTAAGTATTAAAAGGATATAATTTGGTTTTGGATTACTTTTAATGACAGGTAACTATACTTGGATAACAATAAACCAATTAATGCCCTGAAAATCTCTATAATTCCTAATTTTTATACTATACTCATTTTTATGTTTGAAATATAGTATTTTTGAAAAACAATTTTTTTATGTGTTATACATTTATTATTTTATAATTAATTTTTATCGCATTTAGAAATCTAATATATTAAAATATATTTAATATTTGATATCATAATTTTCAAATTATGTAAAATGGTCGATTTTATATTTAGTTATAAAAAATTACTTAGTTAAATGCTAATCACCACAATAATGGCTTAAAATGGTAAACGTTTTAAACCAATGGTAAAAACAAATAATACATTAAAGATTTATCCTAAAATGAGTGGATGAAGACATGATCAACCCCCCCCCCCCATCATTTCATTCATTGTTAGTGGAACTTTAACCCACATGTCTCAAAATTTGACATTATTTTTATATTAAATATTATATATTTTGAAAAATGTCACTCTCCCTCACTTAATATTTTTAATATATAGTAATGACAATGATATAGATAAAAAAATAAAACATTAAAAATTATAGATTTTAATATTTATTATGGATAAAATTTATTAATGTTTAATTTTTTTAAAATTTAAAAAATAGTATGATTATCTAAAACACATACGAAACATCAACATGACGCTCTTCCAAGAAGTAGAAAAATCAAGTAAATGATATTTAAGACATTAAAAGTGATCATGTTTGGATGAACTATGAATATCCACTAATGTTATAGATAATTATTGGGAATAATTTATTATTTAAGTTTATATATTCAAGATGTTTTGTTCTCTTGATTTCTTAAAGTCGTACTATATGAATAGGCATGAAATTGTATTTAAGGATATATAATGTTAAAAAATAATTTATTAATCAATTTTAAAAACATAAATATTTTATAAAAGGATATGTGTTATTTTTAATTGTTTAACATTTAGTCCATGGTCTATTTGTGATCCAATTTCCTTAATAGAAGTACATTCTTTACCCTTAAAATTAGAATATTTTCAAAAATAACAATTATTTAAACCTATAAAATGGAATCAATATATACATTACAAATTCATAGAAGAGTAAAATTTTCTATCCAAATTATGCCCAAATATTTCTCTACACTTCCTATAAAATGAATTCAAGCCCCTAGTTTGACTATAAACATCTCTTCTAAATACCTTAAGTTCAATCTAAAGGATGATATCAAAAGAAGAGGTAGTCATCTTAACAAAGTTTTTCATGATTATTTCTTCATAAAACTCCTCCATATCTCCTATAGAAAAAAGGTCTATGTTCTGTTCATCTGGATCTTAGAAAATATTATATAAAAAAGAACAAGGAGAGACAAGTGTTACAAGGGGTTATTACAAAGTCAAGTATGTAGGGTACCACACATGTCTGCATCCACCATGGGGATACAAAAATTAGGGGTTCTAAATGACCACATCATACCCATATCCAAGACCACCTTCTTCGATAAGGCATCTGTTACTTGATTTTCTTCTCGATAAGCATGTGAGATAACAAAATTGAGTTGATCAATATTACTAAGACAATCAATCCAATAGGGTAGGATTTTCTAGGGAACATTCTTTGTTCTTCATTATAGAGATTTAATAGAAAATTTAAAATCATATTCAATCCATAAGCAGTTCCACTTATATTGAATGGAATACCTAACTACGTGCACAATAGCCCATAATTCTGCTTCATAGGCCACTCCAATTCCAGTGTAATGATAAAATCATCCCTTGACAAAGCCGCAGTAAGTGCGTAAAACAACACCACAACCTGAGGGTCTTGTAATTCCATAGGATGCACCATCAACATTAACCTTGATCCATGAAATGATATGTGGGATCCATCCTATAAATTTAAGAACTTTGTGTTTTCTCGGCCTACCTGCAACACCCAACCGTCGAAAGGTGTCAAGGTCCTCAAGGTTGTTTGACATGATTTCGGTTTGTAGAACTGATGCAGCGTACACCTCCCTATGAATCACCATCTTTCCCACACAAAGGGATGACTATTGATTATCAAAGGTCCCAATATTCCTTGCAATCCAGACTGCTGAAAAAATGGATGCAGTGGTTACAAGTAGACAATGCTAAATCTGGTCACTTCGGCATGTATTGGTGAGCAGATCCATGAAATCATGAACCTACAGTTGAGTGTTAAAACGCATGCCAAACAGATAACCAACATATTCCCACAACTGCTACAAAAAACTATAAGTAAAGAAAAGATGATGGGTATCTTCCTCATCCTTGAAACATAGGAGACAAACTGACACCATGTGATGTCCACTCTTCCAGACTTAGTCCTGGGTAGGGAAACTATGCTTCCATATCCTCCAAAGGAGAATAAATCAGTAAGGTTGTATAAAGGGTGCCCTAAATTTCATAAGACATGATGGTAGTCTGTTAAATTCCCTACAATTCAAGTTATAGTAATCCTTGGGGCTGAAGTGACCAAACCTATTGTGTCTCCATATAAGGGTATCATGATTCATAAAGAAGTAATTATGAATGTCCAGATGGATGTGAGTAGGTATAATGTGACTATGGTTTTGGTAATGTGTGATAAAAACTTCAATGTTCATGTTCATAAGACCAGAAGGTATGCTGACAAGGTTCTCTAGTGGGCTTCCAAGCCAATTGTCGGTCCAACAGTTGAGAGTAGAATTCCTTCTCACCATCCATTGAATATCATGAGCGATATTAGTGAAGGAATCCATATCTCCTATAACCACCTCAGAAAATAGATTATAATTATTATACTAGAATATTATTATTTTAATGGAAACAAAATTTATATCTCCTTTCCATCTAGTTGAAAAATTAATACATCCCTCATGGGTACATGCAGACTACTTCCTCTATGTGGCGATGAATTTTATTTTCTTATCACCGCCTCACATTTATGGTCATATAAATGGATTTAATGAATATATATGATATTTATGATAAAACTATTATCATTTACAGACAAACTATTGTCTAATTGTTTCCCTCACATTCGTTGGAAATGGAAACATCAATCATGTGTTTGAGCGGACTACTGATTCCAATAAGCGATATATTTCATTTTTTATCACCTTACATAGATGGCTATAAAAGATTATATAATAAATAATTATTTTATTTAGGTTATTATTGAAATTATAATACCATTACCATGGTTACAGTTTTATATCCATCAAACCAAAACAAACATGGAAAATGTAATAATTAGCATCCATATATATATATTAATTGATAATAATTAATAAACGGGAAATGCTAAATTATAAGTGAATGGAATATAGTAATAAAAATATAAATATAGTTATGATATAAGATGTATAATAAATATAAATTTATTATACTGGTGGATAGAATGCATCGGATCGATTGGGATTCCAAGTTAAGGGGACTCTTAAATCTATTTCCTTTCATTGTGTCCTATCACTTCTTCATTGAAACTATGATGCTAATATTATGTGTGTTCTGACCTATGATTGTTTTAAATTTTATTTTTAATTTTATTATGTGGATTTAAATATTTTTCACATAATAAAATTATTTATTAATTCTTACTTCAAAATTCATGATACTTGTAAGGGTTCTTGGTCTCAATTTCGATTTCTTGGGAAAATTTCATGTTATAAACCATAAATTATTTTTATACTGCACATATTACCCCACAAATATATTTTGAAATATTATTTCATATAATTCATGGGATTTATGTAACCATATATTGTTCTAATTTTACATTTATTTTGATTCACATGTTAACAAAGTCATAAGGGTTTATTTTAAAATCTAACTTTTTATCAATATTATTTATGTTTAAATTTACATTGAGGGTAATTTTTTGTTCTTTATCTCCTAAAACCAATATATTTGATTTTAAAATGGTTTTTATTTCACTACGGCAAAAAAGGCATTTAGCGGCGGTTTTTTTTCGTTTCACGGCGGTTTAAACCGCCGCTAAATCGATTGGCGACGGTTTTGAAAAGCCGCCGCGAAATCGTGCGTCGAGAAACTATTCGCGGCGCTTTTCAAAACCGTCGCAGAACATTTACCGGCGGTTTTTGAGCGGCGGTTTTTTTATTTTTTTTATTTTTTATTTTTTTTATTTTTTTTATTTTTTTTTATTTTTTTTATTTTTTTTTATTTTTTTTTTTTTTATTTTTTTTTTTATTTTTTTAAATTTTTTTAAATTTTTTTAAATTTTAATTATATATATTTATTTATATATTTATTTATATATTTATTTATTTATTGTATTTATTTGTTTTATTTATTTGTTTTATTTATTTATTTATTTTATTTTATTTATTTATTTTATTTTATTTATTTATTTTATTTATTTTATTTATTTATTTTCCGTATTTATTTATTTTATTTATTTTATTTCGTATTTATTTTATTTATTTATTTTATTTTATTTATTTATTTTATTTATTTAATTTCGTATTTATTTTTTATTTATTTTATTTCATATTTATTTTATTTATTTATTTATTTTATTTATTTTATTTACTTTATTTATCCATGCATGCACATCCCATGCACATGCACATGCACATCTCATGCAATATAAAGAAATTCTGCGTTTGGTGAGATTTGAACCCCTAACCTCTTGGATATTATCCAAAGACTTTACCACTCCAACAAGCTCGTCATGTGGTTAATAAACAGAATTTAATATACTTATATATATTAATTGAAAAAACAAATAATACATAAATAATAGATATAAGATCAATAATAATAAATAATAAATAATAAATAATAAATAAATATAAATAACAAATAATAATTAAATATAAATAATAAATCATAAATAATAAATAAATATAAATAACAAATAATAATTAAATATATATAATAATTAAATATAAATAATAAATAAATAATCAATAATAAATAATAATTAATAAATAATAAATAAATATATATAATAAATAATAAATAATAAATAATAAATAATAAATAAATATAAATAACAAATAATAATTAAATATAAATAATAATTAAATATAAATAATAAATAAATAATAAATAATAAATAATAAATAAAGATAAATAATAAATAATAAAAAATAAAAAATAAATAATAAGTAATAAATAATAAATAATAAATAATAAATATAAATAATAAATAATAAATACATAATAGATATAAATAATAAATAATAAATAATAAATAATAGATATAAATAATAAATAATAAATAATAAATAATAAACAATAAATAAATATAAATAATAAATAAATATAAATAATAAATAATAAATAAATATAAATAATAAATAAATATAAATAATAAATAATAAATAATAAATAATAAATAAATATAAATAATAAATAACAAATAATAAATAATAACTAATAACTAATAAATAAATATAAATAATAAATAATAAATAAATATACATAATAAATTATAAATAAATATAAATAATAAATAAATATAAATAATAAATAATAAATAAATATAAATAATAAATAATAAATAAATATAAATAATAAATAATAAATAAATATAAATAATAAATAATAAATACTAAATACTAAATAATAAATAATAAATAATAAATAAATATAAATAATAAATAATAAATAATAAATAAATATAAATAATAAATAATAAATAATAAATAATAAATAATAAATAAATATAAATAATATATAATATATAATATATAATATATAAATATAAATAATAAATAATAAATAATAAATAATAACTAATAAATAATAACTAATAAATAAATATAAATAATAAATAATAAATAATAAATAATAAATAATAAATAATAAATAATAAATAAATATAAATAATAAATAATAAATAATAAATAAATATAAATAATAAATAATAAATAATAAATAATAAATAATTTATAATTAATAATTAATAATAACTAATAACTAATAACTAATAAATAAATATAAATAATAAATAATAAATAATAAATAATAATTAATAATTAAATATAAACAATAAATAAATATAAATAATAAATAATAAATAATAAATAATAAATATAAATAATAAATATATATAATAAATAATAAATAATAAATAATAAATAATAAATAATAAATAATAAATAATAAATAAAAACTAATAAATAAAAACTAATAACTAATAACTAATAAATAATTACTAGTAAATAATAACAATTAAATAATAACTAATAAATAAATATAAATAATAAATAAATAATAATAAATAATAAATAATAAATAAATATAAATAATAAATAAATATAAATATTAACTAATAAATAATAACTAATAAATAAATATAAATAATAAATAATAAATAAACATAAATAAATAATAAATATAAATAAAAAATAAAAAATAAAAAATAAAAAATAACCAGTTACAAATAATAGATAATAAATAATTTAAAGTATATTATAAATAATAAATAATAAATGAAACACATGAAAAAGTATGAAAAGACGTGATAAGGGATGAAAAATCATGAAAACGCATGAAAAAGGATGGAGAAGCATATGAAGAATGAGACATTAGAAAGAATGAGAACGCATGAAAACTCGTGACAACTCTAAAAAACTCCTTAATAATTCAGCATAATCATCATAATAACCCAGAAAAAACCATTGATAAAGATAAAAAGTCCTGAAAACCCAAATAAACAGTAATAAATGGAGCTACCGTTAAATCCCGTCAAAACGGTCATAAAGAGACAAAAACATTGGACTCACATTAACAGAGATAACTTATGATACGAGAGTCTGTTTTAGATCCGCGACCTGTCAAATCAAAGATCTGGAATCGATCTTCGACCTGAAAGGTGAAAGAGTCTGAATGGACAGGCGGATCAGAAGTTATGACCTTTAAAAAAAAGCTGACGGGGAACGGGTGCTAGAAACGAGACATTGAAAAACATAACAAACCCGATACCCACTAAAAAGGACATAACATATGATCTAGGAGTGCATGTGGGCGCCGCGACTAGTCAAACTGAAGCTCATGGAACGAGCTATGATCTGGAAGGTGGAGGAGGCCGAACTGACACACGGATCGAAAGTTAGCACTGTTTGAAGACAAGTTCGACGGGACACCGGTGACAGAAACTGGGTTTTGGAGGCCTTCGGAGGGGTTTTTGGGGTCAAAAGACACAATAGAAGCTATCTGGTGTCTATCTGGTGCGTATATCTCTTCGTTGGCTTCGATTTGATATGTGGTAGAGCCCAAACGGACACCCAGAGCGAAAGTTATGGCCGTTTGAAGTTGTAGAACTTTTTTCAACTTTCTTATAACTTTAATATCTTCCGCACCTTAGAACGTCTCACGGTTTTGATTATATGTGCCTCTAGATCTCTTCATGTGCTTCGATTTGACTAGTCGTGGCGCTTCAATGGACGCCCGGATCAAAAGTTATGGTCGTTTTAGTGATTTCGGGGTTTCTCGTGTTTTTTTATTTTTTTCATTTCATTTAACGGCGGTTTTACCGAAACCGCCGCTATTTCGCGGCTGTTTTTTAAAAAACCGCCGCTAATCCTCGAATAAAATTAAAAAAAAAATTAAAAAAAAAAAAAAATTAGCCGTTTAGCGGCGGTTTTTTCACGGCGGTTTTTAAAACCGCCACGAAACGGCGGCCTGAAACGCATTTCGCAACGGTTTTCTTGTAGTGTTTGTCAATCAAGTATTATTTAAAATTTACCTCTCTTTGGTACTCAAAAAGACTAAATGAATGATTTTTAAGAAAAGTTGACCACATTTCTTCTTTTACATCACGTATATTCTTCTTCCAATTCCATATTTGTTATTTTTTTCAATAATTTTATTTCATGTAATTTAATTATTTCTAATGGTTTATTTCTAGAATCTTTATTAATGATTTTAAAATTTTAAAATTTCAAAATAAATCTTTCTAATGTTTTTCATACATTTCATTTTTTACTTTATTTACAAAATCTTGAAAAGAATCTAATTTTAAACATTTATTTCAAGAATGGATTTTCCTGGAATCATGACGATTATTCATTATTTAGATTTATTTATATGTTTTTAGGGTTTTACAAAGTAATACATATGTCTATGATCCTATCATTTTTTAAATTTAATGGATATTATTTTCTTAATATTTTTGAAAAGATATTTTGTTTCACTTATATAAATATTTCTCTTCCACTCCATATCTTCTTACATAGAATTAGTTTATTTTTAATTTTTTATCAATATAAATTATTTTGAAAATAATTATTTAAAATATCCATCAAATATCATGAAAATTTTTTTGTAATTGTTTTATAACATTGATTTTATAATAAAGTTACAAAATATTTAAAAAAATACTTTTACTAGATTCACATCAATTTTACTCTCTATTTTTATAAAATATATATCCTATATAGAAATATTCATTATCAATATCCTAATTATATTTTGATATTCTGATACAAATATTTTCAATCATTGAATCTTTTATATCAACCAGTTTATGTTATTGTTTTCATTTTATATGATACCATATGAAAATGTTATGTATTCCATTTTATTTCTAAGGGGTTTCATCAATGATAACATTATATAACATTTATTATGATCCACTAGGGACATATTATAATGATACCATACAACTTATTTAAATAGATGGATTATGATGATATTTTAGGAATGTTTTATTAGACATGTTTCTCTCCAATGGGTAATTAATATCTGATAAAATGATGAATGTTTATGTGATCTTATTGAACACATATATATGGTTTTCATTATGTGATAGGTGGGCCATAAAATATATAAACTTCCAATGCGTTGTGTAAATATTTACATCCCATTAGATAATATGTAAAGGAATGGGGAGTGAACCCAATCCACTATGGGACTCTATCCACCAAGGGTAAAAAGGGAATAAAGAGTGAACCCAATCCATTATGGTAATTTTTCCACTCGTTGATGATGGTCTTGGTAGTGATCCATCAAAACAGAAATGATTTTATATTATTATCTGTATGGCACAGCCTTATCTTGTATTCTTATGATTATGATATGATCTCATAGCTCATGATTGATTATTGATGATTCCATAATTTATGACTCATGTATTTTATTATGAAAAATATTTATGTCATGACACATGATTTATGATCTAGGATTTTCTGGGTATATTTTTTAAGTAATGATCATGTTCTCATACCATTATACATATATCATTCTCATTTAAAATGGTCGATTGATATCTCCAATGTTTACCATTAATGAGTGTTCAATCTCACCCTTCTTATATCACCATTTCCCTAGGATATAAATTATAGTAATACATATGATATATCAGGAAGGGGATCACATTTGGATATTTTTGTGGTATATTTTGAAGAATTATTATAGAATATGAAAAAATATGTACAATTGAAAAAGTGTCAATTGTATGGAAAAAACCATGAATTTTTCACTAATTTTGTACTATTATAAACCTAAAATATCAAAGGTGTGTAAGTGACTCAATAATTTTGTTTGATGTTCCAAATATAAATGTTTAAAATTAGGTCACTTGAGTTAGTATCATATCCATTATGTAAATACTATGTTTTTATCACCAGATCCAGGAGTATGGTTCTAAGAAATATATGTTGGTATCATATCAAGGTTTAGATAATTTAAGGTAGGATGTATTCACTGAGGATAATTTATGAATTTGCATACCCTTATCAGTTAATAAGGTTATGTTCAATCATAATCTCAAAGGAATAAATACCCATTTTAGGTCTTATGTGACTAGATTTTAAATCATTATGGTAAAATAATTCCTCAAACTCAATAAATATAAATATGAATTTATTGAATATTATTTATAAAATATCACTGACCTATCAAGGTATTATTTTGGAAACTCATTTAAAATAATAACTCTTATAATGGTACATAGTTAGTGAGAAAAAACTGAAATTTTGAGGATGAAATTTTTATTAAAGGGGGAGAATGTAACACCCCAATATTTCAATATGAATTCTACATTAAATAAAAAATTTGTTAAATATACTATTTCACACACAATATTGAACTAAAATTATCCATAACATGTTAGATGAACATGATTAAGAAAACCCTTTTTCCATTTTAACTTACCCTATAGAAAGTTACCCTATAAAAACTTACCATATAAAAAGTTACCCTTTAGCAAGATACCCAATAGCAAGTTACCCAATGGAATATTAACTAACCAAAACTTTCCCAAACATAAGTTACCTAGTAGAAAGTTAGCCTATATAATATTACCCAATAATAGGTTACCTTTCTGCATGGAAGTACACTTGTTGTAGGGTATAAACTTTTCCAAATTATGAGTTTTTAAAAGTTACCAAAAAATTAGTATTTATTCTTTTTTTCAAGGAACTTCTTTTTTAACGTGTTGTGTAGTTTATCTAAATAAATTATTTTCATCACTTATAAAAGATAATTAGGATAATATAAAATATCTAAATATATTAACTAATATATTAATATTAATTTCCTTAGTAAATGACATGAAACAATATTAAGAACACTTAAATCATAAGTGCCCCTTTTTTATAAAATAATTTTTTATTTATAAATTTTACTTCAATTTAGAACATAAATTTATGAATTTGGTAATTTTATTTTTATGAAATCAATTTCATTTTTAATTTATCATATCGTAATTAGCTTATGGTGAATTTTTTGGATTTTTATGAAATGTTTAATTATTTAATTAATAGTGAGAAATATAGTTTCTACCAGTACAGTAGCTTTTATAAATTTATCATGATTTAGGTATGAGTTAAATATGTATAAAAAAATTCTCAACCAAATATGTATTTAAAGTTTAAAATAATTCATTTACATATAGTATTTTGAAATAAAAAACCTATGATTGACATTTTGAAACCTAAAGTAATATTTTATCCTTAAAAAATCACTTTTCTTGTAATTAACTATTCACAAGGTTGAATTAATTTTTGGATTAATTTAAAATCCTAATAAATCTCCTTTGGTTAATGATAAACTAATTAATTTCATGAAAATCCCGAACATTTATATTTTGTATGCTAAACTCATTTTATGCATAAAAATACATTTTTTTAAAAATAGTTTTTAATAAATAATGCATTTATTATTTTAGAATTAAAATGGATTTCATATTTTTAATATTAATTTTTTAATTAGGTTAAATGGTGTATTTTAATTTTAGCCCAAAAATATTAAATTACTTAGGTATGTTTCAGTTACCATGGTAAAAGCTAAAAATGGTAAAAGTGTCAAATCATGGGTAAAATCCTAAAATATATTTAAAACCTATCCGATTATGTGTGGATGAGGAATTTATAGACCCCATATAGACATTAAATTTTATTCAAATTGGTACCCACATGCCTCAAAATTTGACTTCCTTTTAATATTAACGTTTAAGTAAAACAAAAATGTCACTCTCTCTCACTTAATATTTTTATTATGTTGTCATGATAATGATAAGGATTAAAATAAAATATGAATGGTAATATATAATAATATTTATTTTTAATAAATATATTTATATTATTAATTATTTAAAAATATTAATAATAGTATAATTATCTAAAATTCTTATGTTGTGTCGGCACAACGGTTGTGTAAGAAGTAAAAAAATAAAGTAAATAATTTTTAAAATATTAAAAGTAAAAATTTATGGATAAATAATGATGTTAAATTATTTTTATAGATAATTATGAGGGATAAGTTATGATTTAAGTTTTTATATTTGTGTTCTATTTTTATCTTCATGTTTTTAATGTCAAATCAAGTGAATAGTCTAGAAAATGACTTTAAGGAAATTTCGTGTTAAAAAATATTTTATTAATTGATCTAAAAAACATTAATAAAATTAAAATTGAACAATTGGGATGGTAAATGGTCAAAACTTTATTCAATGGTTTCTTTTTGAGACACTTTACTTCTTATAATTATATTCTTAGCCCTTAAAGTTTGAATATTTGTGAAAACACCATTAATTTTGGACTACAAATGGGTCTCGATTGATACATTACAAACACATATATAAGTTACATATTCTATAAAAAATCTAGTCAAATACCCATTAAAACATCATATACCATGTCTCTAATACTTTGGTGTGACTATAAACCTCTCTTCCAAAGGCTTTAAGTTCAATCGAATAGAGGATACCAAAAGAACATGTAATCATCTTAACCAAGTACTTCCATGTTTATTTCTTCATAAAAGTCCTACAAACATTTTATAGCCACATCAACATAATTTAATTAGTGTAATTATTATAATTTATTGTTATTATATTTATACAAACCCCTTTTTATATCTTCTTTCTGTCTAATGTAAAATTAAAACGTTGTTTATGCGTATGTGCGGACTAACACCTCCAGGAAGCGATGTACCTCATTTTTCATCAAAACCTCACATGGATGATTATATATATATGTATATATTTAATTAATATATATAATATTTATTTTATAATTATAATTATATAAAGATAAAATATTATATAATTTCCTTCCCTCATGTTTGTTGGAAAACAAAAATGTTGATCATGTGTAAGTGCGGACTACCGTCTCTATGAAGCAATGTATTTCATTTTTCAGCACCTCATTACACATATGGTTATAAAAGTTTATATAATAAATAAATATAAATTTTATTATATCATTAAAACTCTATAACCATGAACCTGGTGCAAGGACAAGAACGATTGACCAGAAACATTGATGAAAAATGGAACAGTTAACACCCAAATGTTGATTTTAACAAGAAATTATTAATAAATGGGTAATGAGAAATTAAATGTGAATAGAATATAGTAATATTAATATAAATATTATTTTTTATAAGTTTTATAATTAATCTAAATTTATTATATAGGAGGATAAAATGCATACAACCAATCAGGAATCCAAGGTCAGGGGATTCTTAACTCAATTTATTTTCATTGGGTTATTCAAATTTTTCATTGACCATGTTATAAAAATATTTTGTGTGTTATGAACTATGATAGTTTTATCCTATATTTAAAATTATATTATTTGAATTTACATTTTTTTCCATATAATCACTTTATTTATTTATTCTTACTTCAAATTATATGATCTTTTTATGGGTTCTTGGACCCAAATTTGATTTCTTGATATATGTTTAATATAATCCACCATGATTTATTTTATAAGATTTACTTACTTCCCATGAATGTATTTTTAAATATTAATTCATAAAAATCATTTTATTTACATATCCCTTTTCTATTATACATTTCCTTGGATTTTGATTCAAAAGTTATCAAATTCGTCATGGTTTATTTTACAATCAAACTTTTATACATGATTGTTTGTGTTTCAATTTACATTAGAGGTAATTGTATTATATTACACTCCTAAAAATAATTTACTTTATTATCCTATAGTTATTTCTAGGTTTTTAATTATTTTTTCAATTCTCCCACTCTTTGGTACACAAAAAAACTAAAATATGTTTTTCCAGCAAATCTAGCCTTATTTCTTCTTCTAGGTCGTGAATCATTTTCTTAGAGGTATATATAATTTATTTTCCTAAAAAATGTTATTTTATTTAATTAAATGATTTAAAAGTTATATTTAATCAATATTAGAATTAACTTTCAAAATATTTTAATTAATATTTTAAATAGTTCTCATACAATTCCTTTTAGATGTTCTTTATAAGAGTGTGAAAGAATCTCTTTTTAAACACTTTCTACATGAACATATTTTCCCACTGGCATGACCATTCCACATGATTAATATTACTTTTCTATTTTTTATTTTTTTTTCAACATAATATTTATTCTCATTATTATATGAATTTTATGAAGGAAAAGGATATTATTTTCTTAAGAGTTTTGAAAAATGATTTCATTCCACTTATGTATATTTTTATCTTTCACTCTGCATGTTATTACATAAAAATAAATTATTTTAAATATTTAATTATTGGAAATTATTTTAAAAATAATATTCCAAAATTACACTTAAAATATAATGAAAATTTTAATTAACTTATAGTTTTTTTACAACAAAGTTTAAAACTTATAGGAGAATTATTTCAACTGTTTTGCTTCCATTTTCATCATTATTTCAAAAAGATCACTCTCTTATATAGTAATTTTCATGCTCAACCTATAATATGTATATTTTGGATTATTCAATCATTTTTATGAACTGATTATGTTACTGTTTTCATCTTATATCATACCATATGAAAATTTCATTTGAACTATTTCTTTTCCATGGATTTTTCATTTATATCGAAATATTTTATCATTTCTTATGATACACTAGGGATATGTTCTAATGATACCATAAACATTATTTATATGTAATAATTATGATGATATTTTAATAAATTTTTATTAAACCAATTTCTTTCCCATGGTTTAATTAAGAGCTGATGAAATGATGAAGGTTTATGCGATCTTAAGGCGCATATATGCCTGGTTTTCATTATGTGATAGTTGGGTCCAAAATTATAAAACATTTTAACGAATTGGTTAATGTTTTACATCTCATGAGATAATATATAAGGGAATGAGGAGTGAACTCAATCCACTATAGGGAACTTTTCACCAAGGGTTTAAGGGGAACGGGGAGTGAACACAATCCACTGTGGGACTTTATCCACTATGTGATGATGGCCTTGGTAGTGTGCCTTGATAAAGAAAATGATGTTTAATGATTATATATTTTCCACAATATTATGATATTCTCTCATAGATCAGGACTTATTATTGATGATTCTATACTATTAACATTCATGTATTTTGTTGTGACAATGTTTTATACCATGACTCATGATTTGTGATCTATGAATTTTTGGGTTTGATTTTCAAAAGTTGTGATATTTTTCACATCCTCTTATGTATATCTAATTCTCACTTATGAGATTCGATTGATATCTCCCATATTTACCCTTACTAAGTGTTTGAATTCACTCTTGTTATGTGTCCATTTCCTGAGGTTATGAAGAATAGTAATAAATATGATATATCTATAAGCATATCATGTGCAGATACTTTTTTGAGAGATGTTGAATGCATACTATGGAATTATAAAATCTTGGTATAATGGTAAAAGAGTCTATTATATCGAAGAGACATGTTTTTTAAGTAAAATATTTCCGAAATTCTATAAAAATATATACCTAAAATATATTGGGTATGTAAGATTTTGATGTTTTAATTACGAATGGTTAAAATTGGGTCAATTGAGTTTGTAACAAAGGGATTATGTAAAGATTTTGCTTTTAGAAATAATCTGAGAGTATGGTTCTAGAGAATATCCAGGATTAAAAAATAGTTATAACTCAAGAAAAATTTATGAAATGTTTCCCCATGAATGATTAAACATTTAGACTCTATGGAGAATCCATAATGTCATACATAAATAAACTTAGTGTATGGTAGTCGAGTGGCATTACATTATATTAATACAGATAGATAAAATCCTCAAAATAAATATATCTCTATCTCATGAACTCTTTTATAATTTAATAAAATGGTTTTAGAAAATCATGGATGGGAGTGGATCCTTCTTAATCTTCAAGAGATTCAACTAACTCATCAAAACCCTTGGAATAATTAATTGATAAGTTTCTTCTTAGTGATCCATATAAAATACTTTTTTTAATCTTTAATCAACTGGTGAATGGTAAACCATTATTATTTCTTGATATTATTCAATAAAATTCATATTTAAGTATCCTATAGATTTGAGTTTTTATTATTTATTTTCTGACTTTTGGATAAATATTATCCCATATAAAACCCTTCAATGATAATGATAACCCTAAATGTTATATATAATTTTTTATCAATTCTCCACAGTTATTCATTCATTTATTAGATAATGCACGTGGTAGATGTCTAATATTGCAGGAAATAAGGATTCATAAGATTCCAAAAAAGAAATCCAGAAAAGCTACAAAAATGGCCTAGTACACATTAGGATGGACAAGTTCACGTCATGTGCGTGATGATCACAGCCTGCATCAAGCTGGAGAAATTACTAGTTCATGTCGTGAAGCCATCCTACACGTCATGAATCAAGTCAATCCAAAAGCCGATAAAGTCATGAGGATTCAATGCAAAAAGCCAGCTGGCCATGGGGTACATGTTATGAACCACCTGTATATGATAGGACCATAGTCAAAATTCAATAACCTGTAGAAGATTGACATTGTACACTAGAAATCCTAGTGGAAGTAACACGGATTAAGGGTTCACGACGTGACGATTAAGTATACGTCGTGACCATTTTCGCCTATATAAAGAGCATCTCGGCAGCAAATTAGAGAACATGGGGATTATCTCTCTCTCCCTTTTAGGATCCCTTCTGAATTTCCTTCTCTTTTCCCTCTTAAAACACTTTATTTATTTCTAATTCCTTTACATTTTAAATCATAGATTTGTGGATTCATTTTCCTCAACACCTTCAATTCTCGCATCATTTAAATTCCACTTCATTCCTTTCAAGTAAGGTTTTATTTAAAGTATTCATGCATGCTTATTTCATATCGTCACATGTTTATTCAATTTAATCCCATTAGCATCATTATTATGATATCCTTTATCCCTTTTGTTGTTTTAAATACCATCATGAGTAGCTAAACACATCAGGGGTAGGGATCATGATTCGATGTATCTACACGATTAATTAGACCTCTAGTTCTAAACCTGGAAAACCTAATTGGATTAGTAATTAGGATATAAACCAACAGTCAAACCCCATTTATGCGACTGTACCATGACCATCAAAAATCCAAATAAACGACCATATCCTAATTAGAGGGAACTAATACTATGAACATTATCTTAGGTAACTTTCTGCAATAGAGGCTGAACTTAATGCATCTAGGATTGTGTAAGAACCCGGATCTTCGTTTGAGGTATGTTTTTCCTTTTTCTGGGGTTTTTCGGAAAAATAAATTTTCTAGAACTTTTTGAAGTACACGCCGTGTACTTTCTGAGTACACGCCCTGTACTCTTTTCCCGCTCGAAGCCGTTTTCTAGTCGTGCCTGAGCCACACACACGGTGTGTAGGGGTGAAGTGGAGACAAATTTTTGGTGGAGTACAGAAATACCTAGTATACGACGTGTCCTCTAAAAGTACACGCTGTGTACTTTCTTTTTTATTTCATTAATCGGACCGGGGTCGCGCCTAATTCTCATAAACTTCTTCTTCTCTACCTAATTCCGTCCAAGGAATCCGAGGAGGCCAATTCTTCTCCGAGTCACCGATCGTTCACCGGTCGTCCGAATCAAACTCCGTCGATTGCAGAAGAATCACAGCGGTGAGTTCTTGGTTATTCTTTGTCCTCGTTTCCTGATTCTTTCTCTCATGTGAGTTATCTGAGGTTGAACATTTTAGACGTTTTTTCAGATCTACTCCATTCTAGTACGATTCACAGGCCAAGGTTCAAGTATATCGATCTACAAGGATCGAGGTAGGTGGTTTGTTTCCCTACGTTTAAGTTCTTTGAGTTTTGGCTGCAAAAGTTCTTGATACCCATGTATCGGGTATCCTGGGTTTAGAATTTTGATCCTATCTTTTGTTTACCCTATATTTCTTGTTATCTTATGATTAATTGTTGCTAATATATGCTAGGTTGCATGTTTGAGGATCACCCCATGGGTGTCTCTTCCGGTTTGGTTTTTTATTGTCGTTTGGCACCGTTTGCCTGTGAGGCAAACCCTATTGCAATTGTTAGTTTACTTGTTATCACTGGTTGCATGTGTTTCCTACTGTTTAAATGCTTTTGATACATAGTAGCTATTAGCCAATTAGTTTTTGAACTTACATAGGGAAACTGATAGTCAATTACGCACGACTGGACTGCTCAGGGATTTGAGAACCTAGTGCGGGAAATAAAAGATGGAATAGACGATTAAGTTCTTCCCTAGAGGGTCTGTTGGTTTTAGTTTCGTATGTAAGACCTACAGGAATAGGACTTTGTGAAACCCAATAGTGTTCTTAGTTTACCCACGCATCGAGACCACATGAGGAATTAGACGTAAGTGCATCCTCAGAGAGTCTATAGATATCGTTTCAAGACCATAGGGGAATTGACGTGAGAGCTTCCCATAGTGTCTGTGCCTTGTTTGATTACTGTACTATAGGGGTCTTCTAGTTTGATCCACCTAGACAGTCAGTGTGAATTTTGTTAGTTGGTTGTGGTGAGCCCACCAACCCAAAGAAGAAGCATGGGTTTTGTGCTGCTTGTGTTTAGTTAGTATTTTGGGATACCTGTTGTGATACTTGCATTACCTTGTAATAGAGAACATTCTAGTTTTCCTTGGTCATTTAATTAAATGAATGTGAATGGTAATTTGTAGGATTATTTACTGGTGTACTCCTAGTCCATTACTGTACTTATTTTCCTTTACTTTTTCTATATTACTCACTGACGGTAGGGCACAAATCTTGAGGTGGTTGCCTATTGGGATTAGTCTCACACCCTGTTTGGGTCCTGCTTTTCGGCCCAAACAGATTATATGGTTGCAGGTGTAGATAGGGATTGTGGCCCTTCTACCTCAGGTACTTGATTGTTGGTCGGAGCTGGAGAGCATGGGACCGGGCTTTGGCTCGCGATGCTGCTGGAGTTGTTTTTTACGTTTAGTACTTGGGTTTCAGTTGTATTTCATCGCGTTGATTTGTTTACTGCTTTCTATAGATACATATACCATACTGTATCATCATTATATCAGACATTTCTTCTACTTTTAGTTGAGTTGTTGTATGTTTTTACTACTTTCACTATTGATTATGTTTATTCTTCCAATGCATACTTTACCAAATGAGGGCATAGTTTCCCCACTGACTTATTAAGGCCCTCGCTGCTAGTCATCAGCCTCTGGCGTTTGGGGAAACCTGCTTGAGTTCAGGTGGCGAACCGGGTACGGGGCACCAGTTATGTGGCTCCATATTCGGGTCGTTACAAAGTGGTATCAGAGGGGTTTTCTTCTTTTCTATTGCCTTACTATTTTTTGACAATAGATAGGGATAGGAAGAAATGGGAAGTTAGTAATTAACTGTGCCTGGGAGTAATTAACCCATGTACAGGGAAAAGCTATATTACTTCGTAATTGTAATTTTCAGTTTTTGAAAGTGTTACAGTTTATTATATTTCACCGTTGGGTGATGCACATGTTTTGTGTTGTTACAGTTTATATGATTGTGGTTCTATTTTGTTGCAACCCGATGATATGAGGGTGTTCCATCTCATGCATCATATAGGCACTGGGTAGGAAATCACATGTCATGCATTTTACCATTCCATCTAGGGTGCATTAGAATTTCATGTTGTTGTGATAGATGCCATGATAAATTATGCATGTTGTTGTGATAGCTGTTGTGACAGACATACTTGTTATTCTATTTTTCATGATATATGCATTGTTATGATTCCAATATTTGATTCGCGGAGAGTATGGACCCCCACGGATCGGAATTTGGCACATAGATGTTTGTTTTTCAGTGTTTCTGGTATTCGGTGCAGTTTTTGAGCTACTATCCAAAAAAACCTAGAATACACAGTGTGTACTTTATAAATACATGCCATGTAGTTTTTAAACCATGTTACTAACTGTGTGAATAGAGGCACGGGGTGGTGGAGAGTCTTCGGGGACACGCTGTGTACCATAAGTACACACAGTGTAGTAGTCAATCATGTACCCGGCCATGTCACTAACAACACGGGTCGGGGAAACTCGTGTAGTACATGACGTGTGTTATAAGAACACGCCGTGTAGTTTTCTTTTGCGTACCCGGCCATGTCATGAACAACACAGGCCAGTGTTATCTATCCTTATACATGATGTGTTTGTTTGGAACACACCGTGTAGGGGTCAGCCGTGTAGTCGGCCATGTAACCGCTACATGGGTTGCCGAAACCTGTCTAGTACACGTCGTGTCCTTTGTGAAAACTCCATGAAGTTTAGAATTAGGAGGACCATGTAGGTTAGCTGTGTAAAGAGACTTGGGCAGGGGATTGTAGTTCAAGTACACACCGTGTTTTGGGACAACACGCCGTGTAGTTTGGGATTTTACACGACCAGTGGTGGCGGAAGTACACACCCATGTAAATGGATTTAACAAACACGCCGTGTAGTTTAAATACACGCCATGTAGTTGTGTTTTGCAAACTTAAGTGTTTTCTCTCTCATGTTCCCATTTTGCACTCTTGTGTATTCTATCCTTGTTAATCCTTAATATGAGGTGTGATTTCGACCTTTCAGGGCAATGGCACCAAGACTTCCTCCTGTTGCATGTCAGGAACCAGGCAGTGACCGTATGCCTGATACAATAGACCAGGGACTACCAGTAGTTCTGCTGATCATTCCGTACATGGAACCTGCAGTGATTCTAGACACTGGTGCTAATGCTCAGTTCAGAGAAGGTTTCATGAGGTTCATGAAGACCTTCCAGGGATCTCTGCATCCTGACTCGTCTATGGCAGAGCTGATGTGAGTCTTCCAGCATCAACATCCTCCCACCTTCACAGGGGATGGAGGACCTCAGGCTTCAGATTCATGGCTAGAAACCATGTTTTCCATCTTCAAGCATTTGGAGACACCCCCAGACAGAAGGGTGAAGCTCACGACTTACATGCTGAGAGATTCTGCCAAGAGATGGTGGGATGTAGTCTCGCGGGCAGGGTGCCAGTGGACTATGTCTTGGGACGAATTCCAGCGTACGTTCTATGACTACTTCTATCCGGTGACGCTGAGGGCCAACAGAGCCAGAGAATTCATGAACCTGCAATAGGGTACTATTTCGATTATGGAGTATTCCTCCTGTTTCACTGAGTTACAGCATTTCTCTCCCGTTCTGGGAAATGACGAGCTGTTTTTGGCAAGAAAGTTTGAGGAAGGACTCAAACCAGAGATCAGATCACTGTTGAACGTCTTCCATTTGACTTCTATTAACCTAATAGTCAACCAGGAGCGGATCACCGAACAAGATCCGAGGGAGACTGGAGCTGTTGACTAGGGCGGTTCAGCATCCAAGACTGATTCATTACATACTAACAGCAGGAAACGTCGTCGAGAGTCTACTCGAGGTGACTCAGAGAAGCAAAGTAATTCTTCTGGAAGACGAGATCTTCCTTATATTAACTAGTTGGTGTGCTATCAGTGTGGAAAGAGCGAGCATAAGAAGCCTTAGTGCCCGAGATATCCAGTAGAGTGCCGAGCTTGCGGCAATATGGGTCATCTGCAGCGTTTTTGTGGGGTTCTTCTTCTAGAAGATAGTGAATGAGGATCGGTTTCTACTCCTCGTATAGGATCAGGATTACCAATTCCACAGAAGACTGGGGGATGGAGTTCTTCAGGTCATTCAGGCCAGGGTAGAGGTGATGGACACAGTGGTCAGGCTCAGGGAGGATCAGCTCAGGGATATCAGGCTGCTACACAGGGCCGCGGTACTGGCCAGACGTTTGCAGTGGAGCAGATTCATCGGGAGCAGGATCCTGGACCTTCCATAGTTCGAGGTACGATCTTAGTAGCCTCAATTTTATCTTCTACACTTTTCTATATCGGAGCTTCTCATAGCTTTATTTCTGTGCACACTATGGAGAGCCTTAGACTTACTCTCCTTACTTCCGAGGATATGTTGGCACTAGACACTCCTTTGGGACATAGAAATACTAGTGTGTGTCTGTTCAAGGAGTTCCCCCTTGAGGTTGGTGGGTGTCACTTCTTGTGGGATCTTTATTTCCTTGAGATGACGGGTTATGATGTCATTCTCAGAATGTACTGGCTAGTTCCTTTTCAGGACTTTTTTGATTGTTATCGCTGTAGGGTGAGTTTCACGTCACCAAAGGGTGGGTCCTTTCTTCACAAGGGAGAATGGGATGTCCATGCAAGCAGAGCTAGACTAGAGCATCATGGGTTGGGCAGTGTTACACCCTAGATTTCTAGTTTGTATCTGGATGATCAGGGGACTTCACAGATGGACTTCCCTCCATTAGTTTACTATTTTCCGGATATATTTCCAGAAGACTTTTCAGGGTTGCCTCCAGAATGTGAGGTAGACTTCTCTATTGAGCTTGTTCCAGGAGAAGCACTGGTATCCATACCTTCTTATAGGATGGCTATGCCTGAGTTGCAAGAAATCAAGAAGCAGTTGGAGGAGTTTCAGGTGAAGGGTTTTATCCGACCGAGTACTTCTTCTTGAGGTTCACCTGTGTTGTTTGTGAATAAGGTGGATGGTACCTTACGGCTTTGTGTGGACTATCGGAAGCTGAACCAGTTGATGGTAAAGAACCGATATCCATTGCCGATGATTGATGATCTTTTTGATCAGCTTCGAGGAGCCAGGGTGTTCTCAAAAATCAACTTGAGATCTGGTTATCATCAGTTGCAGGTCAGAACATCTGATATACCTCTCACAGCTTTCCGAAGTAGGTATGGTCTGTACGAGTATCTTGTTATGTCGTTCGGTCTCACGAACGCGCTGACAGTTTTCATGGCGCTTAAGAAAATATTTTTCCATCCTTACTTGAACTCCTTCGTCATTGTCTTTGTGGACAATATCTTGGTGTACTCTCACACTCGACACGACCATGCTACCCATCTTGAGATCGTATTGAGTAAACTGAGAGAGAATCAGTTATATGCTATGATCTCAAAGTTCCACTTCTAGATGGATGAGATTCACTTATTGTGCCATGTAATCTCAGAGACAGGAGTATCAGTAGACCTAGAGAAGGTGAGAGCAGTAGTTACCTGGGAGAAACCGAAGAATGTCTTCGAGGTACAGAGTTTCTTGGGAATAGCTGGTTACTATAGGCAGTTTATACAGGACTTCTCACGCTTAGCAGCACCATTGACGGGCTTGACTAAGAAGGGTGTGAAGTACGTTTGGTCAGAAGCTTGCCACTCAGCCTTCTAGGAGCTAAAGGGGAGATTGACTTCAGCACCGATTTTAGTTCTTCCAAAGCCAAGAAAGAGTTATACAGTTTTCTGTGATGCATCTGGCATCGGGCTTGGAGCAGTGCTTATGCAGGAAGATCGTGTTGTTGCGTACAGATCTCAGCAATTGAGTCCCCATGAGAAGAACTATCCTACGCATGACCTAGAGTTGGATGTGGTTGTTCATGCCTTGTGTTGTTGGAGACACTATATCATGGGAGAGAATTTTTTGGTATATACTGACCATAAGATCCTCAAGTATATCTTCACACAGTGGGACTTAAATCTGAGACAGCAGAGGTGGGTCGAGTACCTACAGTCTGTCGACCTCTAGCTTGGTTATACGCCTGGGAAAGGTAATGCTATGGCAGACACACTGAGCAGGAGGACTCAATTACAGGCAGTTCAGGAGGCCAGTAGCGAGTGGCAGCTTATGGCTCTGTTCTATGAGATGAATTTGGAGGTGCACGACAGACAAGGACAAATTTTTCTTTATTCTGTAGCTGTTACCTCTACTCTTTTAGATTGAGTTTGAATGAGGCATCTATCAGACCCAGAAGGCCTAGTCCTACGGGAGGGTGTGTCAGATGGAGATCCTACTCTGGGGTGGATAGTGGGTGATGATGAGGTGCTACATTTTCATGGCCGCATATGGGTTTCAGCAGACATACGTGAGGAGCGTATGTGGGAGTTTCATGCTTCAGCTTGGGCAGTTCATCCCGGTGTCACCAAAATGTACTGAGACTTACACCGTTAGTATTGGTGGCCAAGTATGAATAAATATTTGGCTGGTTTTGTTATGCGGTGTTCCACCTATCAGTAGGTGAAGGAAGAGCATCATTGACCAGTATAGCTTTTACAGTAGTTACCCATTTTTGAGTGGAAATGGAATGATGTCGCGATGGACTTTGTGACAGGGTTACCAATATCGCCTCGAGGAAATGAGGTGGTTTGGGATGTAGTGGACAGGCTCACGAAGGTTGCACACTTCTTGCCGGTCAAGGAGACCTTTAGTTTTGAGGAGATGGGACAGTTGTACATCCGAGAGATTGTACGTCTGCATGGAGTTCCACACTCCATTGTTTCATACAGGGATGCGCATTTTACTTCGCACTTCTGGGAAGGCATATAGAGGGCTTTTGGTACACAGGTACTTTTGAGTACAACATACCATCCCCAGACTGATGGTCAGTCTGAGCGTACAATTAAGGTGCTTGAGGATATGTTCCGAGCTTGCATTCTAGACTTTTGCGGTACTTGGTAAAATCATATCCCTTTGGTGGAGTTCGCCCACAACAACACTTTTCAGGAGACTATTCAAATGGCACCTTACGAGGAATTATACGGTAGGCCATGCCGATCACCTTTATACTGGATAGAGGTAGGAGAGGCAGACTTGATGGGACCTCATCTTGTTCAGGAGACCTCAGAGCTGATAGAGTTAATTCGGAAGAGGATTACTACTGTTCAATCTCGGCAGAAATCTTCTGCTGATCAGTGGAGATGGCCTCTGGAGTTCAAGGTCGGAGATCAGGTTTTCCTGGGCGTTACCCCAAGGATTAGGAGGCAGAGGAAACTTTCACCAAGATACTTCAGGCCGTTTGAGGTTCCGAAGAGGGTCAGGCTGGTTTCTTACATGTTTCAGTTACCTCAGAGGTACCAGGCTATGCACGACGTCTTCCATGTTTCTCATCTTTAACGGTATTTCCCAGACCCGTCTCATGTTTTTCAACCCGAGGAGGTTAAGCTAGAGAAGGATTCATCTTTCTAGGAGCATCCTATCAGGATTTTTGATCATAATGAAAAGGTACTCCGTGGCCGGTCTGTTCCTCTGGTACGGGTGTTATGGTAGCACGACCGTATACAAAACGAGACTTGGGAAAGGGAGGCTGATATGTGATCGTAGTGGCTAGAGTTGTTCGATATTTCTTCTTCAATGCCTCGTTAGAGAAATTTGGGGATTGATTTCTTTAAGGGGGGAAGTTTGTAAGAACCCATATCTTCGTTTTAGGTATGTTTTTCTTTTTTCTGGGGTTTTTGGGAAAAATTAAGTTTCTGGAAATTTTTGAAGTACACATCGTGTACTTTCTGAGTACACACCATGTACTCTTTTCCCGCTCAAAGTCATGTCCTTTCCATGCCCGGGCCACACACACGGTGTGTAGGGGTGACGTGGAAGCCGATTTTTGGCAGAGTACGGAAAGACCTAGTACACGCCGTGTACTCTAAAAGTACACGCCCTATACTTTCTTTTTTATTTCATTAATCGGATCGGGGTCGCGCTTAATGATCATAAACATCTTCTACTCCTCCTAATTCCATCCAGAGCGTCCGAGGAGGCCAATTCTTCTCCGAGCCACCGATCTATCACCGGTTGTCCGAATCAAACTCTATCGATTGTAGAAGAATCGCAGCGGTGAGTTCTTGGTTCTTCTTTGGCCTTGTTTCAAGATTCTTTCTCTCGTGTGAGTTATCTAAGGATGAACATTTTAGAAGTTTTTGCAAATCTACTCTGTTCTAGGCCAATTCACTATCCAAGGTTCAAGTATATCGATCTTCAAGGATCGAGGTAGGTGGTTTCTTGCCCTACGTTGAAGTTCTTTGAGTTTTGGTTGAAAAGTGTCGGATACCCATGTATCGGGTATCTCGTGTTTACGATATTGATCCTATCATTTTTTCCCTAGATTGCCTGTAATCTTATGATTAATTGTTGCTAATATATTCTAGGTTGCATGTTTGAGGATCACCCCATGGGTGTCTCTTCCTATTTGGTTGTTTATCGCCATTTGGCACCGTTCGCCTGTGAGGCAACCCCTATTGCAATTGTTATTTCACTTGTTTTCACTGATTGCATGTGTTGCCTACTGTTTAAATTCTTTTGATGCATAGTTTCTATTATCCAAGTAGTTGTTGAACGTACTTAGGGATGCTGACAATCGATAACGCACGACTGGACTGCTCAGGGCTATGAGAACCTGGTGCGAGAGATCAAAGAGGGAATAGACGATTAAGTGCTTCCCTAGAGGGTCTGTTGGTTTTAGTTTCGTATGCAGGACCTACAGGAATAGGACTTTGTGCTTCCCAAGAGTTTTCTTAGTTTACCCACGCATTGAGACCACATGAGGAATTAGAATTAAGTCCTTCCTCATAGAGTCTGTAGCTATCGTTGCAAGACCATAGGGGAATTGACATGAGAGCTTCCCATAGTGTCTGTGCCTTGTTTGATTACTGGACTATAGGGGTCTGCTATTTTGAACCACCCAAAGGGTCAGTGTGAATATTTTTGGTTGGTTGTGATGAGCCCACCAAGCCAAAGAAGAAGCTTGGGTTTTGTATTGCTTGTGTTTAGTTAGTCTTTTTAGATACCTGTTGTGATACTTTCTTTAACTTGGAATGGAGAACTTGCTAGTTTTCCTTGGTCATTTAATTAAATGAATGTGAATGGTAATTGGTAGGATTATTTACGGGTGTACTCCTAGTCCATTACTATACTTATTTTCCTTTACTTTTGCTATATTACTCACTGACAGTAGGGAACAAATCTTGTGGTGGTTGCCTACTATGATTAGTCTCACACCCTGTTTGGGTCCTGCTTTTCGGCCCAAACAGATTATATGGGTGTAGGTGTAGATAGGGATTATGGCCCTTCTACCTCAGGTACTTGATTGCTGGTTAGAGCTGGAGAGCATGGGACTGAGCTTTGGCTCAAGATGCTGCTAGAGTTTCTATTTACATTTAGTACTTTGGTTTCAGTTGTATTTCAGCACGTTGATTTGTTTAATGCTTTCCATAGATACATGTACTGTACTACATCATTATTATATCAGACATTGCTTCTACTTTTAGTTCAGTTGTTGTATATTGTTTACCGCTTCCGCTATTGATTATGTTTATTCTTCCGCTGCATACTTTCCCAAATGAGGGCATAGTTTCCTCACTGACTTAACAAGGCCCTCGCTGCTACTCTGCAGCCTCTGGCGTTTGGGGAAATGCGCTTGAGGTCATGTGGCGAACCGGGTACGGGGCACCAGTTATGTGGCTCCGGATTCAGGTCATTACAGACTGCAACTAGCCTACTGACCATGGAATAGTTACATCCTAGGTTGAACTAGAAGACTGGACCATGGTTAACTAGAGACTACTACTTGCTTCATAGACTAAGTAATTAGGAACTTTCCGAGAATAAAATTAGGATCACCTTTATCAAGATACTCGAACGTGATACCGACCCCTCTATAATCAACTAAAGTAAAACCCAAGAATAGTTAGAAAACTGCAAAAAATTAGTGATAAAACACTATTTTGTTGAATATTTTATTGATAATAAATGATATAATTTCCTCACATTGTGTTTAATATGTTTATTTATAAAATATTTGGGATTTGATCATTCATTTGAAAATTTGGAGGAAATTCTAGTTTTACCCGTTATAGTGCACTGTAGTATTTCGAAGATAAATATTTTTATATTTATTATTTAAATTTTAACTTTTGTAAAAGTGTTACTAACTTAATGTTATACAACTTTCATTCATAACACTAGAGCTAAAAAGTTCATTTGGATGAAATAAATGGGCCATTAATCCAATGGTGGGCTGGACTCGGTAGAATGGACATGAGTTTTGTATTTGGGTCATATCTTCTTCATCCAGAATTGGTGTGAGCCCAAATTTTGAGGAAATCTCTGGGACACGATTTGGAAAAAATAATCCTTCTGGAAGGACGGTCAATTCACGCGTCGTGGAGGTCTACTAGGCGGTACAACCTGGAATAAAATATTTGGCCGATTGTTTCATTTCACACTTAAAAAGTTATGTTTCCCTAGCCCTCACAAACTATATTTAAAGGGTTTTTTAACTCTTTGAGAGGGATATTAGAGGATTTGGGAAGGTGTGGAAGAAAGGGTGTCTCTTGGGAGACCCTCACAACTCTTGGAAGAAGTAATCCTTTGTGCAAACCTCTTTTCCAAAAAGGCTCTCCTCTCCCACCTCCTCTTTGTATTTATTTTCTTTCATGTTTGTTTCTTGAATTTTTCTTCAAATAATCTTCTGTGTTTTTCCCTATTATTATTCTATTAATCTACTTAATTGGGTTGGAATCAAGAGTGGATACAATATTGGGTTATACCCTTTCAATCCTCTGCTTATGCAAAACGTCTCCACGATGACTACACCGCCCATGGAAGAGTAGTTCTTTTTAGTAATCGATCGACCTCTATCCTTCTTCATTTAATTATTTTGAATCATTGAGATATTTTAATTCACTTAATTTGATCCATGGATTGTGTTTTTAAATTTTAATAAACTAAGCAAGCAATTGAACAATTAACACAAAAACACGCGAGGTCAGGATTTTGTGTAAATTGTGAGAGCGTAATCTTAATCTATAATACAAAACCATATGGGATAAATTTGTAGAGTTAAAATATGATCCCTAAACACAATTCATCCTCATTTCCAGAATGGATATGCGCCTTAATTTATCACTGACCATAAGCTAATCTTAGAACATCAATCAAAGTAGGGTGCTGTGATTGCGTGTTCTGAAGTTAGCCTAGGGTTAAATTCACATCATCTTCGTGGTAAAGTTAATTCTAGTAGGGTTTGGGATTTAACTAATTAAGGGGTCATAATTAAGTGAATGTTAATTTAAATGATAATGATTAATAATAAAGTGAAGAGGTAGAGTTAGATTGATTACGCCTTTTAAAATAGATTTCTAAAAAACAACTTCTTGTTGTGTCATTTTAATCGAAATTCATTTCAAAACTAAAAGCAAAAAAAAAATTATACAATCTTTTTCCAGCAAACTTCTTCTAGATTCATAAACTATAACAAACCCCAATCCTTTAAAGTAGTGTTTTTATTCTATTCTATTTCATTTTTTTAGAATACCTCTAATAAGTTGTTAAATTCACTTCCTCCTTTGAGAGACGACCTTGGTCAGCCACTCTACTGCACCTAAGTATCCCAAAATCACACTAATCATTTGAGGGAACCCACGACAGTGCTCTATCAAATTGGCGCCGTTTCTGGGGAGGCAAGTAATAATTTAAACCAATTATAGGTATTTATTTTATTTTACATTTTATTCTCTTCCTCTCTTCTTTCTTCCTTCTTTACCCAATCTGATTTTTCTTCTTCTTTTATTTTCTTCTACTTCTTTTTGGACCATTAACTCAAACTTCTCATTTTTATTTTAATATGGTCCACTTTCTTTCTTTTTATTTTTATTTGATTTATGACACGAACTTATCCCGAATATCTCTTAGATCTTGACCCTGAGATTGAACGTAGCCTTAGGGCACGAATCAGACATTCTCAATTTACGGGAAGTTTCAATATTCAACCAGTTGGTGAATTCGTCTCTTCTGGAAACATTGAAATTGGAATCAATTCAAATTCAAACATAAAAGAGGAACCAATGGCTGGAAATAATGGAAATAAACTTAATATAACCATTAGAGAATTGGATGCACCAGATATTAACTATCAACCAAATTGTATTGCATACCCAAATCTCGAATCGGACTTTGAATTGAAATCTGGATTAATTCACCTTCTTCCAAAGTTTCATGGATTATCCAGTAAGGATCCCAACAAACACCTTAAGGAATTTATTGTGGTTTTCTCAACTTTAAAACCAAGAAATGTTTCTAAAGATCAAATTAAATTAAGAGCATTCCCATTCTTGCTTGATAGAGCTGCAAAAGATTGGATTTATTATTTGCACCCTGAATATGTAACATGTTGGAATGATTTAGAAAGTCTTTTCTTGCAATGATTTTTTCCAGAATCAATGACAAAATCCATTCAAAAGGAGATATCCGGGATCAAGCAAGCCCAAGGGGAGTCAATGTATGAGTACTGGGAGTGATTCAAGAAGTTGTGTGCAAGCTGCCCACATAACCAAATCAGTGAGCAATTACTCATCCAGTACTTCTATGAAGGACTCACACCAATGGAGAGAAGCATGGTAGATGCTGCGACTGGAGGTGTATTGGTGGACAAGACACCAATAGCTGCATGTGCGTTGATCGACAAGATGGCCCAAAACTCCCAACAATTTGGTGATAGAGGTACACCACATGTTAGGGGAGTACATCAAGTAAGTCCTTCTTCTCTTGAATGTAATTTTATTGATACTAAGTTGGAAAAATTGACCACTATGGTGAGGCAAATTGCATTGGAACAAAAGACATCTCTACCCCCTCCTTCAAGGCCTTGTGGTATTTCCACTGAGACAAGCCACCCAACTGACTGTTGCCCACAACTCTAAGAAACAGAAGATTGTGCAACAGTGTTCCCTAGGAGACCATATCAGCAACAACAACAACAACCATATCCCCAAAATAAGTTTTATCCAGCATATAACCAAGGGTGGAAAGATCAGTTGGACATGAGGTATGGATCTGGACAACAACAAAGGCCCCCTTTTCAACCAAACTTCCAGAATCCTCCACCTTACCAACAGGGTTTCCAACAACTCCAAAGGATATTCGAAGCTCAAACATCAATGAGTCAGCAACAAGGGAATCTCCAACACAAGGTAGACTCTAATATTGATGATCTTTTGAAACAAATTGTTCTTAATAAATAGAATGATCTAAAGAGTCAAGGTTCGGAACTGAGGGAGTTAAAGACTCAAATGAGCCAGATTGCCACCGCCCTCCATGAACTTGTAAGTAAGAATTCTGGAAATCTACCTTCCCAACCCACTCCAAATCCAAAGGGGAATGTTAGTGCCATCACATTGAGAAGTTGGAAGCAAATGAACGATACATCTGTACCTACCATTCCACAGGGATTCACCTCAACTCCAGAGAAACCGCATTCCATACCAACTGATGAGCAATCCAAGGAGAAAGATAAAGGTAAGAAAAAGATTGATGATGTTCCTCCTAAACCCCTTCCTTTTCCAAATAGGGTTGTTCAAACCAAGAAGATGGATGAAGAAGTAATGAAAAAGGAGGTTTTGGACACATTCAAGCGTGTGTAGATCAACATTCCTCTACTTGAAGCCATTAAGCAAATCCCAAGGTATGCCAAATTATTAAAAGAACTCTGCACCAATCAAAGAGGGCTCAAGGGAAATGAGAGGATCAACCTTGGAAGGAATGTCTCGGCACTCATTACACCAACTCTAGCAATGCCACCAAAGTGCAAGGATCCCGGGACATTCACCATCCCATGTACCATAGAAGAGTTTCACTTATCTGATGCTCTTTGTGATTTAGGAGATTCAATAATTGTGATGCATCACTCTATATTATCTTCATTGCAGGTTGGTGAGTTGAAGCCAACAAGAGTAGTGGTGCAATTGGAGAATAGAGCTATCGGATATCCAGCGGGAGTCCTTGAGGATGTACTTGTCCGGGTAAGAGACATGATCTTTCCAGCAGACTTCTATGTGCTTAACATGGAGGATGATCAGGTAAGTTCTCATGCCCCCATTATCTTAGGTAGGACCTTCCTCAAAACTGCAAAAACTATCATAAATGTCAATGAGGGTACACTTTCCATGGAATTTGGAGATGAAGTTGTGATATTTAATGTTATGGATTCTATGAAGTACCCCTCAGAGGACCATTCTGCTTTTGTTATCTCCCATTTTCAACCATCAAGTAAAAACCCCATGCAATTGGATTGTCCCGTGCATAGGGAGATTATGAGTATTAGTTCTTGTTTGATGTCTAAGAGTACGTATACACCCATTTTTAAGGAACAATACTCTCTAAGATTTGATTTTGAAATGGAATCATATTCCGATTTTGATCATGTGAACTCTGATTATGACATGGCTATTGAGTATGCTGATGGATTTGGTGCTTTATTCTTTGATTGTGATGGTTTTTATTCTGATACTGATGTTCATTGTGCAGATATGTCTATTGCATCAATTTCTCCATCCATATATCACCCCCTACATTGGAACTCAAGACATTGCCCCCAAATCTTAAATATGCATACTTGCTGAGTGGTGATAGATTACCTGTTATCATTGCTAACAATCTCTCTTTTGAACATGAAGAAAAACTTTTGAATCTTTTGAGAGATAACATTAGGGAAATTGGTTGGACATTGGCAGACATATCAGGTATTAGCTCCTCCATTTTCATGCATAGGATTCTCTTGGAGGATCGGGCTAAACTGGTGAGGCAACCACAAAGGAGACTCAATCCAACCCTTATGGAGGTTGTTAAAAAGAGGTTGAAAAATTGCTCGAGGCAGGTATAATCTATCCCATTTCAGATTCTCAGTGGGTAAGTCCTATTCAGGTTGTGCCTAAGAAGAGTGGTGTTACTATTGTTAAAAATGAGAAAGATGAGTTAGTTCCAATGAGGGTTCAAAACAGTTGGCGTGTGTGTATTGATTATAGGAAACTAAATCATTCCACTCGCAAAGACCATTTCCTCCTCCCATTTATGGATCAGATGCTTGAGAGACTAGCTGAGAAGACACACTATTGTTTTCTGGATGGATTTTCTGGATATTTTCAGGTTCCTGTAGCTCCAGAGGATCAGGAGAGGACTACATTCACCTGTCCCTTTGGCACATTTTCCTACCGTAGGATGCCATTTGGACTTTGCAACGCCCCAGGTACCTTCTAGAGATGCATGGTGAGTATTTTTTATGATTTTATTGAGACCTGCATGGAGGTATTTATGGATGATTTTACAGTGTATGGGTCTTCATTTGATCAATGTCTAATTAGTTTGGGAAAGGTGTTGAATCGTTGTATTGAGAAGAATCTGGTCCTAAACTTTGAAAAGTGTCATTTCAGGGTAGAGCATGGCATTGTCTTGTGGAATGTAGTGTCAAAACATGGGATATAGGTTGATAGATCAAAGGTAGATATTATTTCATCCTTACCATATCCTTCATGTGTGCGTGATGTTAGATCTTTCCTAGGGCATGCATGATTTTATCGGTGCTTCATCAAATATTTTAGTAAGATTGCTCTCCCTATGTCACGATTACTCCAAAAGGATTCTGATTTTGTGTTTGATGATTCTTGTAGGACTTCCTTTGATGAGATAAATAAGTGTCTAACCACTCCACCGATCATACAGCCCCCACGGTGGGAGATTCCTTTTGAGCTCATGTGCAACGCCTCCAACTTCGCAGTTGGAGCTATCTTATCTTAGAGGGTGGAAGGACATTCACATGTGATTGCCTATGCATCAAGGACATTGAATTCAGCCCAATCAAACTACACTACCACATAAAAGGAATTTCTTGCTGTCATATTTGCTTTAGATAAATTCCGTTCATATTTATTGGGCTCTAAAGTAGTTTTTTTCTCTGACCATGCAGCTTTGAGGTACCTCCTGAAGAAGCCAGATGCAAAGCCCAGGCTGATTCGATGGATTCTCTTTCTTCAGGAATTTGATATTGAGATAAAGTACAAGAAGGGTTCAGAGAATTTGGTGGCAGACCACATGAGTAGGCTTACTCACACACTAGAGGATGACACCTTGGACCAGGTACCACTTCGGGATACTTTCCCCGATGATCATATTTATTCAATCTCAGGTACGCATCCTTGGTATGAGGATTTAGTGAACTACCTTGTTTCCTCTGAAATCCTTGCAAATTTAAAGAATCATCAAGTCCAAAAATTAAAAAGTGAGTCTAGGTTTTATGTGTGGGATGATCCTTACCTCTGGAGCATGTGTAGTGACCAAGTCATTAGGAGGTGTGTTCCTGATCATGAGTTTGAGCCTGTTTTTCATTTCTGTCACACACTTGCTTGTGGTGGACACATTGGACCCCAACGGATAGCTAGGAAGGTTTTGGAATCTGGATTATATTGTCCTAGCTTGTTCCATGATGCCCATGTGTTTTGTAAGTCATGATATTGTTGCCAACACACTGGGAATATTTCTAAGAGACATGAGATTCCCCAAAAACCCATAATATTCTGTGAGATTTTTGATGTATGGGGCATTGCTTTTATGGGTCATTTTCCTAGTTCATTTGGATTTTTGTACATTTTGGTTGCTGTTGATTATGTGAGTAAATGGGTGGAGGCTAAGGCCACTAGGACTGATGATTCTCATGTTTTTGTGGACTTTGTCAAAGCACAGATTTTTTGCAGGTTTGGAGTACCAAAGGCCATCATTAGTGACCAAGGGACACACTTTTTCAATAGGAATTTTTCTTCCCTCCTTCGAAAGTATGGGGTGACACAAAAAACATCAACACCATACCACCCCCAAACAAATGGTCAGGCTGAGGTTTCAAATCGTGAGTTGAAACAAATTTTAGGGAAAACTGGGTAGCCAAATAGGAAGGATTGGAGCAAGCGCTTGGATGATGCATTGTGGGCTTATAGAACAGCATACAAGACCCCCATTGGTATGTCCCCATTTCGTATTGTTTTTGGGAAATCATGTCATCTCCCAGTGGAAGTCGAGCATCGGGCTTATTGGGCTATAAAGAAATGAAACATGGATTTGGCCCAAGCTGGAATTAAAAGGAAGTTGCAAATTCAAGAGCTTGAGGAGATTCGACTCTCATCATATGAGAACTCAAGGCTCTACAAGGAAAGATCAAAATCAGCTCATGACAAAATGATCCAACAAAAGAAGTTTCATGTTGGAGAGAAAGTCCTTCTCTACAGTTCACGACTGAAGCTGATGCCTGGTAAGTTGCGTTCCAGATGGTTAGGTCCTTATATTGTATCTAATGTTTTTCCTTATGGTGCAGCAGAGATCACACAAGAGGACACTCAAAGGAGCTTTACAGTCAATGGGAAACTTTTGAAGAGATACATTGAGGGACTTCCTACTAATGCAGTGGATTTTATCACACTGCATGACCCCATCATCACTTGAGCACATCAGGCTGTTCCTAACCCTTTCACTTTTTTATTATTTTTCCTATTTAAAAATTCTGCATTTCATGTGCATATATCAACTCATGGGTTCACATTGAGGAAAATGCAATATTTTAATTGTGGGGGAGGGAACCTTTTAGTTTAGTAATTTCAATTGTTTTCCGGTTTAAAAAGATTGTGTGTTTTTCAAATTTTGTGTGTTTATTTTTCAATTTTCTTTGTGTTTTTAAAATTTTTGAGCTAAAATGATTCTCATCACCATTTTGAAATGCATATCAATGAGTGAAACGATTTATCCCTTGAAACTAAGCTTAAATGAATGCTGAAATGACTTTATTTCAAGTACAAATATTTAGTAATTTCATGAAAAGTACACTGAATTTTGAATCCCATGCCACATCTCACTGTATTTATATTTGAAATCACTTTCCTATGAGGCTTCTAAACCATTATTTTCATATTCTTTACATTCACCTCACTTCTTGATAGAACCAAACCATGCTTGATTTAACCAGAATTTGATCTATTCCTGTCAAAACTTGAGGGTTTGAGGTACATATGTTTAAATGATTGAGGCATTTGTTTGGTATTAAAGCCCCTATTTCAAAGAATCCTTTTTTATAATGGCCTACATTGAATATTTAATCCTTGTAGCCCTTATAAGCCATGCACAGCCTGTTAGGTTAGCCACATTACAAGCCAATTTTCCCTATCCAACCAACTCTTGAAGTGAAATTGCATAATCTAGTTGAGCTTAAGTGTGGGGGAAGCTGTCTTGTGTTGTGATACTACATTTTGTGATACTTTGGGTGGAAAATTAAATTCTAAAGAGATGTGTTTGCTGCTGAAGAAAGTAATTATATTGAAAGTTGTGCCTTTTCTTGAGCTTTCATGACAAGTGATGTTGTGCCTTTTCTGGACCTTCTAATTGAGGTGGAAAGTTGTGCGTATCTGGAGCATTCAAGAAAATCATGTTTGAGAAGATTGACAATTTTTTATGCTGAAATGAAGAATGGTGTAAAATTTTCATGACTTTTCGTGATGATGGAGCAGAATTGATACTATGGGGATTAATGAGGAGACCATATTTAAGTGAAAATTAGATTAATGCAATTTTGCTTCAAAAAGATTCAAGCCCTCCTTATTCAACCTCAGAATTTTTCACATCTAAATCCGACCAACCGAAAGCCACAGGACAACCCTGAAAAGTCCTCATGATAAACATATATCCTTGACTCACATCAGGTAGCGATGTAGGAATCTATCAATCCTATGGTGACCCTTGTATGAGTTTGGATGAGAAAGACATTGCAAAAAATTGATATTTGAGTGATGAGAGAAAATTCAAGCGAGGTAAGTGTTTTGTGCATGGGAGGATAAATGAAGTGGAAATATATTGAATGATATAAATGGAGAACTTGAAATAAGGTTTTTTATGAGGCATGATATCTTTTGATTCTTGGTTTGAAATTGATTAAACTCAAGGATATGTGTTTTAAAATTGGTTTTGATTTGATATTGATGTTTACTTGATATGAGGTTTTGCTGAGGAGTGCAAAAGGGTAAGTGTGGGGGAGTTGATAAAACACTATTTTGTTGAATATTTTATTGATAATAAATGATATAATTTCCTCACATTGTGTTCAATATATTTATAAAATATTTGGGATTTGATCATTCATTTGAAAATTTGGAGGAAATTCCAGTTTTACCCTTTATAGTGCACTGTAGTATTTCGAAGATAAATATTTTTATATTTATTATTTGAATTTGAAATTTTGTAAAAATTTTCATAACTTAATGTTATACAACTTTAATTCAAGACACTAGAGCTAAAAAGTTCATTTGGATGAAGTAAATGGTCCATTAATCCAATGGAGGGCTGGACACGGCAGAATGGACAGGGGTTCTGTATTTGGGCCATATCCTCTTCATACGGCCATGGATTGAGCCCAAATTTTGATTAAGGCTCGGGGACATGATTTGGCACAAATCCTCCTTCTAGAAGGATGGTCAAGTCACGCATTTTAGAGGTCAACTAGGCGGTGGAACTTGGAACAAAATATTTGGCCAAGTTTTTCATTTCACACTTAAAAAGTTATGTATCCCTAGCCCTCACAAACACTATTTAAAGGGGGTTTTAACTCTTTTAGAGGTATGTTCGAGGCTTTGGGAAGGTTTGGCCGAAAGGGTGTCTCTTGGGAGCCCCTAACAACTCTTGGAAGAAGTAATCCCTTGTGCAAACCTCTCTTCCAAAAAGGATCTCCTCTCCCACCTCCTCTTTGTATTTATTTTCTTTCATGTTTGTTTCTTGAATTTTTTTTTCAAATAATGTTCTGTGTTCTTACCTCTTCTTTTTCTATTAATCTTATTAATTGGGTTGGAATCAAGAGTGTAGACAAGATTGGGTTCTACCCTTTCAATCCTTTGCTTATGAAAAACGTCTCAATGATGACTACACCGCCCATGGAAGAGTAGTTCTTTTTAGTAATCGATCGACCTATATCCTTCTTCATTTAATTATTTTGAGTCATTGAGATATTGTAATTCACTTAATATGATCCATGGATTGTGTTTTTAAATTGTATGAAACTAAGCAAGCAATTGAACAATTAACACAAAAACACGCGAGGTCGGGATTTTGTGTAAATTGTTAGAGCGTAATCTTAATCGGTAATACAAAACCATATGGGAAAAATTTGTAGAGTTAAAATATGATCCCTAAACACAATTCATCCTCATTTATAGAATAGATATGTGCCTTAATTTACCACTGACCATAAGCTAATCTTAGAACATCAATCAAAGCAGGGTGATGCGATTGCGTGTTCCGAAGTTAGCCTAGGGTTAAATTCACATCATCTTCGTGGAAAAGTTTATTCTCTTAGGGTTCGACATTTAACAAATTAAGGGATCATAATTAAGTGAATTTTAATTTAAATGATAATGATTAATAATAAAGTGAAGAGGTAGAGATAGATCGATTACACCTTTTAAAATAGATTTCTAAAAAAACATCTTCTTGTTGAGTCATTTTAATCGAAATTCATTTCAAAACTAAAAGCAAAAAAAAATTATACAATCTTCTTCCACCAAACTTCTTCTAGATTCATAAACTATAAAAAACCCCAATCCTTTAAAGTATTTTTTTTATTCTATTCTATTTCATTTTTTTAGAATACCTCTAATAATTTGTTAAATTCACTTCCTCTTTTGAGAGACGACCTTGGTCAGCCACTCTGCTGCACCTAAGTACCCCAAAATCACACTAATCATTTGAGGGCACCCACGACAGTGCTCTTTCAATTAGTTAACTAGTAAGGACTCCAGAAAAGGATTTAATACCATATTTCTTCTCCCTACAAAATAGTGTCGACTTTGTGGTATCGACCTTAGACTTTTACTATACTATACCCTAGTATTTAGTAAATTTTGGGACACATATAAATTTCTAATATGACACGCCCGTGAAGAAACAAACGACCCGTAAAGCTCATGTGCGTCAAATTTTTGCACCATTTCCGGGGAGACAATGTTGTTTCTTTGTTTTAGGACTCTGGTCTAGATCTGGGATTACCTTTCCCTCACCCCCTTTCCTTCTTTTTTTAGATTCTCTTGCATATCTTCTCTTTTTATTGTGCATGTACCAAGGTCCCTTGGCTCGTTCAAGGAATTTTGAAGAACATTCCCCTTTTTTCATTCGATCTTGAGATCTAAAGGCATCTCTCTTCTCTTTTCTAGTTAGTGATGGCTGAGAAATTCCACCCTGCGGGACCAAACCCGCCAAACCCCAACAATCAAGTCATTATGGGAGAACACCCGATAATGAACTAGGAGAAGACAATCATGGATTTTGGCTTGCCATCAATCCATGGTATGATCCCTAGAATTGTTAAACCCCCTATCCAAGCCCATACATTTGAAATAAAACCTAGTCTCATTCATATGATCAAAAACACGGGGCAATTCAGCAGTCTTCAAAGAAAATATCCACATGAACATATTTCCAACTTCCTGGAGGTCTGCAATACCTTTCACAACTAGGGAGTTTCTTCTGATGCAATAAAACTCTATGTATTCCCATTCTCATTATGAGGTAGAGCCAAGGAATTTCTAAATAGTCAAGATCCTGATTAAATTACGACTTGGGACAAACTAGCCAAAAAAAATTGGACAAGTACTTCCCACCCATATGGACCTGGAAGCTCCGAATGGACATTCAAAATTTCAACCACATTGGTGGAGAGTCTTCTTGGAAAGTGTGGGACCAATTTATAGAATCAATGAGGAAGTGTCCATATCATGGACTTGATATGTGGATACAACTCCAAACCTTATATCAAGGAATCCAGCCATCAGCATTTAATGTTGCAGATGCAGCTGCTGATGGAGGTCTCATGTTCAAGACTCCCGAAGCTAGAAGAGCAATTCTTGATGAAGTATTTCAAAATGACAGTCTGTGATAGAGTGATCGTGGACCAACATGGTGTGGAATCTACCATATTGATGAGACAAAAAGGCTAGCAACACAAGTGGAAGCACTCACTAAAAAGGTAGAAGCATTTCATATACCAACTACTCAATCCCCCTCCTGCCCCTGTAATGAAATTGCAATCCTGAGAGATGTGTGGTGGCCCACATCTATATCAAGAATGCAAAGATGGATATGAAAACCACAATAAGATTGTAATTACATCAATTACAATCATTAGAACCCACTATTCCAGAAGCATCAATACTATCAGTAGAGGCCTGCTCAGCAGCAAGCTCAAAAACAATCAGGGTTATTTTCAACCGAGAGGTGGACAGAACAAATTTAGAGCTCAAGGTACACTACAGTATCCTCTGATAAACCCTATACCAAGACCATAAGATCAATAACAACCCTTCCCTAAAAAATCACAACAATTTCATCCACCTCAGCCAAGTCCTCATAAATCACCTATGCAAATCAATCTGGAAAACCTCTATTCATCATTTGTGAAAAAGTATGATCAAAGAATGACGACCCATGAGATAGATATGAAAAACCAGAGAGCTTCTCTAAAGAAACTTGTAGTGAAAATGGGTCAAATATAAAAGACCTTATCTGAGATATTACCAGTTAATCTACCTAGTAATACTAAGACATACCCACAAGAGGAAGCTAAGGTAGTAGTGCTGAGGAGCAGAAAGATTCTAGACTTCCAACAACCCAAAGAAGTAAGGCCGCAAGGAGAAGAGATGAGAAAACAACCAGTACTTGATGTACAAGCTGATGAAGTCCCCCCACCTTACACCATGAAGAATAACCAGATGAGAAGGAATATATACCTGAGCAACATAAGGAACCCATGTATGTTTCCCCACCTCCATATCAGTCACCTCTTCCCTATCCGGAAAGAGTGAGACAAATTAGGCATGAGACACAATACAAGAAGTTCCGGGATATGTTCACGAAATTTCATATTAACATCCCATTTTCCAAATATATTTCTCAGATGCCTATTTATGACAAGTTCTTAAAAGACTTATTATCAAAAAAGAAAATAAAAATAGAATACCTAGGAGTCATGTCCACAAAAGAAGAATGATCTTCTGTGGTACAACAGAATATTCCACAAAAAATGAGAGACCCCGCAAGCTTCTCAATCCATTGTGAGATAAGAATGAGCAACTTTAGTAGAGCACTATGTGATCTTGGAGAAATCATTAACATTATGCCAATTATTATTCTTCAAAATATCAGACTCAAATTAATCAAGGAGATAGGGGTAGCTTTGCAATTAGCCGATCGCTCGGTCAAGCACCCTAGAGGCATTATGGAAGATGTTCTGGTAAAAGTTGACAAGTTTATATTCCCAGCTGATTTTTTGGTGTTGGAAATGGAAGAAGATGGAGATGTTCTTATTATCCTTGGAAGACCCTTCCTAGCAATAGGAAAGGCACTGATCGATGTGAACCAAGGAAGTCTCATCTTCAGAGTGGGAGAGGAACAAGTTGTGTTCAACCAGATTAGAGTTTTGCAACACTCAGATGACAATAAAGACCATAACATCATATCTCTTACCTAGGATGAAGAATATTCCATGGATAAAAAGGAATAAAGTGATGACTCCTCTACTAAAAAAGAAGAAGTCTATGACTTCAAGGAAGTCAACATTATTAAACCACCCATCAGAGAAGTTGTACCTTCATTGATCACATCCATCATTAATCCCAGTACTTTAAAAAACGCATTTCTAGAGGAATCTTCCTCCTTACCCATTATTGTCAACTTCGAATTATACACAGATATATCACCATTAAAAATAAATGATCACGGATTAAAGATGTACCATGAACCATTCCACGAGAACTATGTCATCAAATGAGCCTTAACTAAGTCAAGATCTTAACTTTAAATGAAGAACTGATTGGGAGGAAACCCAGGTTAGGAGTTAGTTAAATTAGAATATGAAAAATCTCTTTAGAGTCTTTTTTTTATTTGAATAAATAGGCGATGAAGGAAAGGAGGAAAAATAGAGGAAACCAATGAAGTACATGTCGTGAACCCAGAGATCATGACGTGACCCCTTGTCACCTGAAAATATGATTCTTATCAAGGATCACAAAGTGACCCTCATGTACTGGTTGTGACCCAACTCAGGTCATTTTTTAAAAAAACTTGAAGGGTCAAAACCCTTCGAAACCCCTCAAACATGATCCCCTCTCCTCCTAAACCACTCCCTCCCACATGCAGCCTTTCCCCTTCAACCCTCACAATGTGACACCTTCCTTCCTCTCCTCCTCCTGCAAGCCACGTGCACCCCCACTCCTCCTCTCCATGGCATGTACAAAGAGACTGCAACCCGATTTGTCATCGAGTTTTGCATCCGCTTCATCTGTATCCACGAGCCAGCAACCTGCTACTAAGCGCATGCGTGCTCCATCTGTCTCGCCGAGCACGAGTTCCTACCCATCTAGAGATGATAATCTTCATTTTCACCTAGTGTTATTTTTTACCAACCCGCAACACCAGTTTAATCTCATTCAGCTCCAATAAAACCCATGACGACCAACAAGACTCTGGATATGGTTGTGCTTACAAAGCTAAATGTAGAAGACAACATATTGAGCTTATTAAAGATGTTACACGTCGATAACATCATTGACATCTAGGAGAAGATGTACATGGAGTTGTTCTAGGAGTTCCTTGCCACCTTTGAAATATTGGTGGATTCCTATCACTTCAGGATAGGAGGAAGACCACACCAGCTCACCATGGTCAAATTTGGTGTAGGAATCTGTATCTACATTGATGAGTTAATTATCTCATAAATCTATCCAACTTTGCAGATGAGGCTCTCTAAGGAGGATGCGCCAATCCTTTGGAATCTTGTTGCCCGTGACCCGCGTTCCAACCATGACCCCAAGATGGTAAGGTCTACCTAGATGAGGACTCCAGCTCTGCGTATTCTACACCGGGCTATGACACACGGGTGGTTCACGCAAGGTGAGACCCATGGAAACATCATCCATCTTGAAATTCTTGTCCTCGCAGCTACCATGGGTGGAACTCCCACCAACATGACTGCCCAGTTCACCTCCTACTACATATTACTAACACAGAGGAGGCGGGGTATGCTTATGGTTGGATCGCTCATCACCATGTTGGCTATATACCTCCATGTTTGTATGCCTCACAGCCCCTTACCTTAGTTGGCCTAGTAGACTTGATTGATCTTGTGCTCCTGCACAAGATAAGGATGCTAGTGAAGGAGGGATACATCTATTTTTTTGGCACCTGGAGTCTAGGAGCCTTTACCCCAGCTAGATGCACCTCAGGAGGCTGATCTGATGGAGTAGCCACCGGCAGCAGCCGCAGACCCTTCAACCCAACCACTGGCAGACCTGATCACCACCCCATCCACCCAGCCTGCACCTACCCATCCAACTCCTTATGACCTGTGGGTACTCCTCCGGTGCGTCCTTTAAAATCATCACCAGCTCATTTCCCAACTCCACCTTACCTTTATTGAGCCTACTGCCTTCACCCAAACCACCAACTACCACTGGCCCTTCCTCATCCACCCTTCCCCCCTCACCCTCTATGCCTTCCGACCTACCTCCTGACGTCACAAACCTTATTGCTCAGCATGATTTTATCATAGAGCAGGCTCAAAAGGGCAAGGGATCAGCCACTCAACCCACTCCTAACGTCCCTTTCATTGATCCAGCTTCCAGACACACAACCACTATATGGATCAGGGATTTTCCACCACCCACCCCGTACCAGCTTATCACCTCCACCACACCACCATCTGACTCAACCCTACCTACCAATACTATTACTGCTACCACGGGTGATCTAGCTACCCAGTTTATTCCACCTTCTGCTGTTGGCATGACCATATAGGAGATTTTTGTCCTAGAGCACCGATTTTTATTTTCATACATTTTGGGATGTGGGACACTTTTTTAGGGGCAGGCTTCTTTTTGATTCTTTTGTACCAAACTGAGATATTTATATACATTTTGGTATTCTTTTCCCTTTTTCATGTTTTTTTTACTTTTACTTCAGTTTTCTTTTTTCCTTATAAATGTCTAGCTCCTTTCAGTCTTCTAATTTTATCGATGGACCCATTCCTCCATTCACTCTTCTGCAACGAGTAACCCAGTGTGTCGTAGACATTGCCAATCAACTTCAGGTTTTATCATTGGAAATCTACCAACTGCATCAACCACCTCCACTAATGATTCAATTCCTACCATATTTAATATTTGGTCAAGCTGCACCTGAAATTGTGAATCTAGTTAAGTGATCACACAAACTCGAGGACACAACGACTAATAGCTATAAGTGAAAAAGGAGAAACTAAGCCACTGGACCCACTCTTTGAATTTTTGGTCCACCCATATGGATGATGATTATAATTTATCCCTTTATGGGAGGCAACCCATAGTTTTTTTTTGAGTTTTGTTTGAGTATTAGATTTTTCAGTGTTTCATTGAAGTACTTTGTACAAAATTTCATTCAATAAATAAAATGGTTACTATTGTTCCTTGTTTTTACACCTGCCTATTTTTAAACTATTCAAATTTTTAAAACTGTGAATTAACATTTGTTCTATAGTGAAACATTTTACAACTAACATATTTTTCAGGTGCATAAAACTTCAATTTTAAGCAGCTTAGACACCCCCATGGAATACCACTTCATATTAAGGAGCTCTCTATTCCTTCTTTTTAAATTATTTCATCACTACCATGTCAATTAAATTATTAAAAGTCACTTCCACACCACTCCCACCCATTATTTTATAGCTAGTGGGGACACTGTCTCCTTTTAAGTGTGTGTGTGTGGGGGGGGGGGGGTTCTCTTAATTTCACTTGTGATACAATTGATTATTTCCTGTTCTCACTATTCTAGGAGAAATTTTTCAAATTGATAAGCATGTTGAAAATTTTAACACCATTATAACCATATAAATTAAAATAAATTTAAAAAGAAAAATGTTAAGAACCATATTTCACCCCTTCTTAGAATTTTAGAATAATTACTGAGTGTAGAAGTTTAATTCAAATTTAAAATATTTGAAATTATGATTAATTAACTTAATAATTAGGATTTATTCCCTTTGTAATTTCTAGTTTTTATTTTATTCTCATTACCTAAGAAGATTCTAAGACTTCATTCTCATTTTCTTTTCTGATCATATTTCTTGAGAGATACCTAGGACATGTAAACCTACTAAAACTTGCACTGAGATCTTATCAAAATGATTTCTAGACAATTTTAATTTTAAAATGATTGAGGAAGCATTTGATATCCATTTTACATGATAACCACCTGACATCTATCCTTTGTTTAGACCATAGTTTCCATGAATGTATTATTAGAAGAAAAGCTATTTCAAGCTTATTTTCCTTCCGACCCTTCTCTTTGTATAATGCTTGAAGATTATTTTTGAACAAGTGTGGGGGAGGCATTCAGGCAGCATGGGATTCTTTCACTAGTAGAGATGTGAGGTGCACTCAATTGACTACTAGGTTATGATCCATATACCTTTTTGTTGTATTTCATTTGTATTCTATTCCTTTGTAAAATTTAAAAGAAAAGAAAAAAAAATTGACATGGGTTGTGTACTAGGAGGGTCAAAAATTACCATTTTCTAGACCGATGAATCCCTTGAAGGATCATATGTGGTTAGGTTATGGATGTGATACCTATCCTAGGCATAAATTTCAAAAAAATAAAAATTAAAAATAAATAGGAAAGAAACAAAATCAATTCTTCAACAACGTACTTGCTATATATATGGATCCAACCTGGTCTAATGGAGTATGGACCTGACTCTCCCGATGGAGGAATTTGGTCACACTTATCTTATTTCATTTTCATTGTACTTTAGAGCTTTCCCTCCTTTTGAGCCTGATTTTCACATTTTACCTACCTACCTACAACATGAGAGTCATCAGAACCTTATTGCTAAAAGTCATCAAGATTACTTTTATACTTGTCTTTACAAAGTGGAGATTATAGAACCAGTGCAAGACTATGGTTAGGAACAAGTAATCATGGTATTAGCATACCTTAATTACAATTTACCCTGAGTGATGACTGAAAATCATGGTGAGGTAAATTACAACTAAGCATATAGATTAAGGAACAATTAAAAGATTATGATTAAAAGAATAGATTTAAAAAAAAAATTAACTATGAGGCATGACTAATTTACTAGGAAGGTTTAAAACTCGAACTTGACTACTTCTCTACTTACACTTAAATTAATTTCATGGACATAACATACATTTTTTTCTTTGCAAATTTCTTATACTTTTTGAAATCTTTATTGAGATATTTTTCTTGAGGACAAGAAATGATTCAAGTGTGGGAATATTTGATAAGCCTAAATGTTATATATAGTTTTCTTTCACTTTTACATTATTTTTCATTCATTTATTAGATAGTTTACATGGTAGATGTCCAATATTAAAGGAAGTAGGGCTTCGCAAGATTCCAAATAAGAAAGGCTGAAGAGCTTCAAAAATGGCCTAGTACATGTCGTGATGGCCAAGTTCACGCCATGTACTTGATGATCATAGCCCGCATCAAGCCATAGAAATTTACAATTCATGTCGTGAAGCCCTCATACATGTCATGAATCAAGTTAAACCAGAAGCCAAGAAAGATGTGAGGATTCAATGTTAAAAGCTAGCTATCCATGGGGTACATGTCGTGAACCACCTGTACATGACGTTACCATGGTCAAACTTCATTAATCCATAGAATATCTGAATGCCATGTAGGAAATCCCAGTGGAAGTAATGCGGATTAAGGGTTCACAACGTGAAGATTAAGTATACATCGAGACCATTTTCACCTATATAAGGAGAAGCTCGATAGCATGTCAAACGCATCTACATTCTTATCTCATACACATGGGAATCCTATAGGGTCCCTTAGACCCGTCCTAGTTGCCACTCACTGACCATAATCCTCATCCTACACACTATAATATTCTCTCGGCATATAGGCTATTCCTTAATTATATTATCAATAATCCGGTCAATAACCTCATCAAAATCATGTATTATAACCCAGCCCCACTAACCATGTTCCATCCTAATCTAAATCACACCAAGCCTCTTGGAATTATAATTCCAATCTATCTGACAATACCTAATACTCACACTAGCATCTCGTCCTTCATCTCTTTAGTTGAACTATTTAATCATTAAATGGAGTAAGACCTATCATAATACATTTTATATACTCAGAGGGACCATCCCACTATAAGAACCCACCAATATTCCAATCCATCCTCATCAGCATTTCCTCATCAAATTCTAGACGTACAATTGCCACACCTATCACGACAAGGCCCAATACTCTTAGGAATATTTTACTTGATGTAAACCCTTATTTAGTCCATAAAAATATCATCCCAATTATAATACAAATGTTAGACCACTCATATCCCAATCGATATCTTATCAACTTGGAGACCCAATGACAGGGTGATTTCATTTCCATAAAATCACTAAATTACCTTCTCAAAATCTAGGTGGCTTGTGAACACCATATCTATAGGTCTACCATGTTAATCTATTTCCTTTCATTTACTATTCTTAGATACCTTGACTCTCATAGCACATAGTTATAATCAATACCTTTTAAATATATGAATTAATAATCATGTTAGGCTCTTAATACTTTCTTTATACACATGGAATTCAAATGTTTTTCAATGTTGATAATTCAAAACAAGGAAGGAATCACCACATATTGTAATATTTCCCATGATTCCCTAGATAAAACTGGTTTCCTATGAATAAAAAATAATGATAATATGTTCTCATAAGACTGTATGAGATCTTATATATTTTACCCTAGAGAAGTTACAGATTGGGATAATTAATCAATTGATATAGTCCTTACCTCTACAGCCTATCATAGTTCTTCCACCTGGGTAGCAACATCATGTATGGCTTGCTCTAACACATCATGGAGCCTATATTATTCTCCTATTATCTTATTTTCAATAGTCAACATGTATTATGGGTGGGAAAACTCCTATTGAATCCTATCAATTTCAACACTCCCAAAATTGAATGAATTTTGGTCAGTCACTAATTCCATTTCATGTTGAGAGGATTTTTCTAGGGAATTACTATGATGTTGTACATCCAAACATGAAACATCCAATACTGATAGATTAAATTAAATGTCCCTATTCTCCTCTCTAATGGTGACCACCTCCTTCACCCTAGCATGTAGTAATTAATATCCAAACCCACTAGAGTTGAGGTTTCTAAACATGTACCAGAAGTGGTCCAAATGGTCCTTGATCTCATTAAAGGGACCCTATAAGATCATTATTTATATCTCTCACCACACTTTTTGCCTAATTTTTTTATTGAAATGTAGAGTAGTCTGAACCTTAGCATAGACCTAGTTCAGGAACATAGATGCATTCAGGAACAAGGTGGTGAGTGAGGGACTCGTGATCGCATCCCTTGGTGATCATGGTGTATAGATTGATTCTACGAGAAGAGATACTAAGGCCAAAGGGTTTGGGATCTCATATCATTGAGGAGAAATTTCCATAATTAATCACATAAGTCTTGTTAGTCAACGTACATAAATAATTTTTTCAAATGAATAGCAATTATGTTAATCTCTAAGGATTTAACTTTTTCAGTTAATGTAGTAGCTAGTTATTTCACCTCAATGTTAACCCGGGGGATGATAGAAATGTGTTCCTGCCACACATCATTGATGAATAAATGATTCCCCTTTCACTAACACAATATGTTCAAGGAGAATTCTAGGGAAACCACCACCCTAAAGGGGTGGAAGCAAAAAAAGGATAGAAAATTTGATACAGACCTGATGGTATATTCAATTTCAGGATAAATGATTACCATCTACCAGTGATGCCTCCATCCTAGCTAGGTATATTGGATAATATTTACCCATATCAATAGATTATAAGAGCATTCAAAGTGATTTCAGATCAAAACGTATGAGGAATATTGCACCCACATCAGACATCAGGTTCAACCCTTCTTGGACCTCCGTCATTTTATAATCTCCTTGGACCCTGTCCAAGACATGGGGCACACTGAAGTGATGGAAGGTGTGTCTTTATTGGATACATAATTTTTTTCCCTCTAAGTAACTTGAAGAGAACTGACATAGTTATGTAGGTCAAGAAGAGATACTTAAGAAATTTGATGATTAGAGTCAGAAAACACACAACTTACTTGATGATTTTGTGTGAGGTTTTTTAGCTGGCTACCTCACACATTTCCTCTTGTTTGTATTATTTAAGGGAAGTACTTCAGAAGGGGGTGACACTTGATGTGTTGGAGGTGGCACCAGCGGAGGTATATATCCCTTTCATGGTGATACCACATATCAGATTCATATGAACAACATGCATAAACCATAGAGAGATTTTCAAGGATTTACTATGTAACAGCCCGAGATTTTATGAAAAATATTCTTTTTAATTTTATTAATTTCTTGTGTTGTATGCTACACCAAAAGGAGCTTGAAAAACACACATCCTTGACTTGCCTTTCATTACACGCAATCACAACCTTCCTCGATAGCGTGTGTAGTATGCAATACTGAGTTTCACGAAACAACGATATGCTATTAAAATACTATTAAAACTAGCCGTTATGAATAGTAATAACCACTTTTTAAATTTTAGAAATTTTATCTCTCAAAATAGACTTCATTTTTGGATTCGGAGTATCAAATTTAGCCTAAGGTGAAATTTTGGTACTTTTCGGATAACTTTCATATTCTGATGAATAGTGAAAATTACTAAATTATAATTAAAAACAACTTTTTTAATCGAAATAATTAATAGTGATAAATTATTAATTTGAGTGTTTCTAAAGTATATTTAGAATATATTTTTACAATTTAATACAATGTTGGTCATTGAATGTAATTTCACATTTAAACCAGACATAATCAAGTGTCAATCTTTTGATAGATATTGTTTCTTAAAAACACGCTATTTGTTTTAACAGCGGGATTTAATTATAAAATTAATTAATGCAATTTCTATGTTATGAATTTGGTAAAATAGACTTCATTTTTGAATTTGGAATATGAAATATAGCTTAGGATGAAATTTTGGCATTTTTCTGAAAACTTTCAATTTTTGATAAATAGTGAAACCACTAAGTGGTAGGTTAAAAATTGAATTTTGCATAAAACTTAATTTTACCGCTTCTGTGAATGGAATTTCGAAAATCTGACAGACACGGTTAATATCAAGGACTAAAATGTGGTTCAATGAGATGAAAATAATTTTTGGTGAATAGTAACTTTTTACTTTTTTTACCACGGTTAATAGTAAATAGGGTAACTAAGGGTAAATATGATATTACTATTACCCTAACACATGTCCTAATTCTATTGGATAAGTGTAATTCGACCAAAAACAACCTTATGAATATAATATGACCATTTAGGTCCACTTGGATTAGATTATAACATTTAATATTATTTTATTTAATGAATAGTTAAAATAGTTAAAATCAAAGTTTAATAACTAAAACATTTTTAATATGGGGTTATACATAAGATAAATTGGACTATAAATATTCATTAGAAAGCTAAAAATATTTCCTACATAATGATATTTTATTTATAATTTTTAGACTTTAAATAAATTAATTTATTTATGACACAACGATGATGCAGTAATTACCCTTTTAAGGAAATATTAACATAATTGATGTTATAAATGCTCAAATAAATGTAATTTGAGACTTTTTATGAATTCCACTAATTTTCTAGGTTACTATGATATATTAGTGTTGACTTAATCAACTTGTTTCGAACATATAATTCTGTTATGACTTTCACAAAAATCATATATCAAATAGTGTCAAAATTGACACAAAATAGTTTTTAAATAAAATATTATATTATTAATTGTCATTTTATTCCTAAAAATCTAAGGTTCGGCCAAATGACATAGATAAGGATATATATATTAATAATAAACAATTTGGGGTTCGTTTGGCATGTTATAGTAAGTTTATTAACCATATAGTGATAGAAAACAAAAAGACACGGTAAAAGTTAAATTATTTAACTTAGAGTTAAATCTAATTGATAAGGTTAAAATAATACCCTAAACTTGTCTAAATCCTATTGGATGATAGGATTTCGACCCATCCCCACTTTATCTTCGAAATAAGACCCTTTGGATCCATTATAAACCGATTTTGACTTTAATATAAAATAATATTTTGAGATATTCCTATGGTGCCCCTCTCCTCCCTTATAAAAAGGCACCTCCTCCCCCTTCTCCTCACACCAATTTGAGCACTCAAGCTCGGCCAACCCCTGCCAAAATCTCTTCTCCACTTACCTAGCAACATCCTAGAGGTTCTGGTCTTCCTCAAAGACCAATTTTAGTGCCCTAAGAGGAGGTCTCAAAGAGGCGCTTCAAAGAAGAGGTAATTACCGTTACCAATTCTTTCATCTTTATTTCTTCTTCCACTTATTCTTCTTTAGTTGTTTCATGATAAAGTAATAACATCAGTATTTCTTATATACTGATCTGTTATTATAAATATGAAATAACCCTAATTCACCTTCTATTCATCCTACGGAAAAAGAAATCACCGCGCGTGCGTACGTACGGAATACCGTCTCCACGCCGTGGTGTAATCTATTTTCCACCACCACCTTACATGGATGGGTATAATGGTGTAAAGAATAACTATACATAGTTATTACAACATCATATTGATTCTTATATCTTGTATAATCCACTCCAATTCAATTCAATATTTATGGAAATGATATCATCGCTCGTGCGTACGTACGGACTACCGTCTCCACGATGTGATGAGATTCATTCTCAATGATTAACCATTCACGAATGATTATAAAGTATATATAATAAGTTCTAATGAAATATATGACATAATAATGATACTGGAATTATTTATATTTATATTTATGTCATCTACTTAATTCCATTCAATTCAATAAGGAAACGAAAACATCGTTCATGCGTACGTACGGACTACCGTCTCCATGAACGGTGTATTTCTTTCCATTTACTGATTTATTATATATGTATATTATGAATATATATATATATATATATATATATATATAAATCATGTTTTATATTCTGGAATTAAGTAATCATGATCTAAGTAATCATATGAATAATTACAAGTTAAAAACACGAACGACAAGTGATACGATTTTACCCAAAACGTTTTTTTAACATGAATCTACAAAAGAACGGGTAATATAAAGTCATAAGTGGACCATATATGATATAATAACAATGAATATGATTCTTTAATAAGTCAATAACATGATTTAAATCATTATACGGGAGGTTCGGATACTTACAAAGCAAGTCGGACCTAAGGTTAGGGAAATATCACAATCTCATTTTTATACGAGATTGTTTATTTGTAAGTATTTACTGGGGTGTATCCACATCCATGTTCCCTCAATATGTAATATTGTTTCCATCCACTTACAATAGTTTAAATCCAATTTTACCCTTCGGTGAGTTTTTAGTAAAGAATATGAAAGGAATCTTTTGTCGTTTTTTTTCATACGAGGTACATTTTTTCTTTTCCGACAAAAGTACGAAGAATGTTTTTTTAACTTATACGGCATGAATGGATTCTTAAAATATTATTTCCAATAAGATTCCTTTACAAGTATTCAAGTTTATTTTTAATCTTCTTCTTTTAGTTTAAAATTGTATGACATGTTAAGAAATGAAAAATGTTTTTGAAGTAGAAAAGATATTTTCCTCAAAAATGGAGTTCAAGTATTTTATCAAAATTATTTTCCATCTAAGATAATAAAAGGGTTCTGTTTTTATCCCTATTATTACATGGATTTTATTATGTTGTGATGGAAATATTTTTATGAATTCCTTTATCTTATATGAATTGTTTTATGATGTCATGTTGTTTAAGAATTCTATTTTTATTACATGGGTTACGCTATGATGTGTGGTTTATGATTATGTGGCACACATAAGAAAGGATTCATTATAAGATGGGTGGGACCTATATCTCCCTCCAATTCATTGGGTAAAGATTTTATATCCCATGAGATAGACATGGCTGGAATGGTAGGTTATACCGGTTCAGTAAAACAGGACTGAAACGAGGGTTACTCGATTCAGAAAGGGACTTTGTCCACTAAGATAGTCTTGGAAATGAGTCTTGACTAACAAGAAATGATTCTCTATGATTATGTGTGAATGCCACAAAGTTTCATGTTTTAAGTTATGATTATTGTGATTACATTTCACTGCCATGATTTATCCCATGTTATGAAATCTGCTCTCTTTTGCAGGTTATGATTTCCAAAATGTTATGTTCTTATGAATATGATGTGATTGATATTTCTTTTGTTTACCCTTACTGAGCATTTGAGCTCACCCTTTTATGTTTTCTTTTCCCCAGGATATAAAGAAAAGTTTTAGGTATAAAAAAAAGGAAGATCTTTATGGGAGATGTTGAAGATCTTTCACCATGATTTGGAGATTACGTTCCGAGTTTCCAAAGACACTAAACTATTACGGTCCTTGTGTGTGTGTTTTTGTAATGTACTAAGTATTCCGCAAATGTAATGTAATGTCCATGTACGTCAAGATTCGGGTCTCTACAGTTGGTATCAGAGGAAAGTTTTAGTCAACCTTTGGAAACTAGGATGCGAGAACTTTAGTGAGATCCCTAGAGATATTTATAAGGTATGTCTAGGGATGTCCCTAAGGATAAGTATACGTATAGGATACAGTCCTAGAACTACGGTAACGATCATAGAATTTAACATAAGATGTTAGATATTGAGGGTACTCTCCCTTTATTATGTTGTTTTCCCTAGCATGATTTTTTCCTCTCACACTATTATTTTTGGGTTTTAGACGATGGCTGGAACCCGAAGGAACCGTGTTGATCAATGCAATGGACAATGCAATGATTGTCCTCCTGAACAAAAAAATGTTATGGGAGATGGAGTGAAAAATCTTATTGCTATAATTACACAAGATATGAATCATTCTGGACTTCCAAATGAGCAGAGAAGGGAACAATATTCTATTGAGTCCTTCATGAGGCAACGTCCACCTTCTTTCAGTGGGTCTTCTGATCCACTTGTTGCTGAACAATGGATCAGTACCACTGAAAAGATATTTTCAGTTCTTCAATGTTCTGAACATGATAAAGTCATCTTAGCAGTATATCGTTTGGGAGGTGAAGCTGATCAATGGTGGAATCTTATCAAGAATACAAGGCAAAGAGATGAAATTGAGTCCATGGAATGGGACGAGTTCAAGAACTTATTTTTCAATAAGTACTTACCTCGTATTCTTCGAACAAAGATGGAGAATGAGTTTCTTGAACTAAAGCAAAAGGATGATGAATCTGTTGGTATATACGAAGCGAATTTTACAAGACTTGCAAGGTATGCATCTGGCATTATCATCCAACCTGAAAGTAAAGTTGATCGATTTTTCAGTGGCTTAAAACCAAGTCTTCGAAGGGCATTAGCTATAAGAGACTTCAGTTGCAATGAAGAAATTGTGCGTTGTGCTATCAAGGTAGAAATGGAAGTTGGTGTTACATATCCATCTCATGGTTTTGACAAGAAACGAAAGATGGAGTTCAAGGAGAAATCTCAGAATAATGGTGAAAAGAAGATGAATGTTTCCTTATTCACAAAGTGTGGAAAGAAGCATGGTGGAGATTGTCTTAAAGGGATGTTTTAAGTGTGGAAAAGAAGGTCATCGAGCAGCTGAGTGTCGAAGTAATGGAAAAAGGGTTTCTAATGATGTGAATAAAGAAAACACTGCAGAGAACGCACCACCAACACTTCAATGCTTCAAGTGCAAGGAAATGAGGCATTATGCTAATAAATGCCCTAATCCAAGGGTTAGTGATGATCAACATGAGAAACCACTGAAGGCAAAGGACAAAGGGAAGTCACATGCGATCACTATTGGAAATGTTGAATATGACAACGATGTGGTGGAATGATTAAGTTTTTATGTAATGGGATTCCAAAATAATGTTGTATCATTGAGTATTGCAATATTTATTGATGTGGTATTCAAATTGATTGAGATATTTTTTGGAAATAAGATGATATGCACATAATGAAGGGAAAACGAGAAAATGAAATGTTTAATAGTATTCATAAGCTCATGATTTATATAAGGACTAAGTGATATCATGGTTTGAGTATATAGAATTTTGAGGATTTTGGTATGTGGAAAGTGTTAACTTTAAACTGCATTCATGTTTTCACAAAGGTATTCAAGAGAATACATGATTAAGGACTTTGAATGTTTGGAATATGACCAACAAAACATATCTTATGATATATGGGGATCAACGATGGTATTAAATCTCTGGTAATCGTTTTCACTATGTTATGAGAGTGGACTGCAGTATTATGGATAAGCCTAAAGATTGAAATGGATTATGTTGGACATAAGTGAGTATTGTTTAAGGATAGAAGTTTTTTTTCGATATTATTGATGGGATGTTATAGTAATGTAGTTTTAGAAAAAGGACAACCTGCAGGACGGGCGACAGCCCATCGCGTCGGACAAGGCTGTGGGAATCGAACCCACAACCGAAGTGCGACTGGCCTTTATCGCCTACCACTGGACTACAGGAAGTCCCTATTTAGTAGAAACTAGTTTTATTATATTAAGCAGTATGATATATGATGTATAAGCACATTTTAGGAACTATATATGATTAATCCCACTATAGATCGACTTATGTATATAAATTTTGCTAACCTTTTGAGACAGATGGAATGACCCGTCATTCTATCACATGATTTGCTAACACTTCACAAATAACAAATTCAACTTCATTTATTTAAGAGATGAAGTGGAAATTGTTCAAGGCACGAACAACAGTGAGATTGTACCAAAATAAAGTAAGTATTTATTCTAATTCAAATTCTTCAACTTTAGGGAAACGATCTTGAAAACCAAAAATGTTGTCCTAGTGATCTTATATCTGATGAATCAGATGGTACCTTAGATCGTCACAAATTTATGGATTTGTGATTGTTGGCTTTTCCATAGCCATGTTCTCTACCACTCTCCATCAGAACATGATGGTTAGATTTCTCTTCCATATCCATATTTTCACCTATGTGGAAACCCAGTGATTAGTTTATTTGGGTAACCGTTACGTTTCATACTTTTGTTTTTAAAGATTGGTTTTGATATTCCTTTTTACGATGTGGGTTTCTATTAAATAAACTTTCGAATAGTAAACCATTTATAACCCCGACGAATTTCGAGGGAGAAATTCATTTTAAGGGGGGTAGAATGTAACAGCCCGAGATTTTATGAAAAATATTCTTTTTAATTTTATTAATGTCTTGTGTTGTATGCTACACCAAAAGGATCTTGCACAACACACATCCTTGACTTGCCTTGCATTACACGCAATCGCAACCTTCCTCGATAGCGTGTGTAGTACGCAATACTGAGTTTCACGAAACAATGATATGCTATTAAAATACTATTAAAACTAGCCGTTATGAAGAGTAATAACCACTTTTTAAATTTTAGAAATTTTAGCTCTCAAAATGGACTTCATTTTTGGATTCAGAGTATCGAATTTAGCCTAAGGTGAAATTTTGGTACTTTTCGGATAACTTTCATATTCTGATGAATAGTGAAAATTACTAAATTATAATTAAAAACAACTTTTTTAATCGAAATAATTAATAGTGATAAATTATTAATTTGAGTGGTTTTAAAGTATATTTAGAATATATTTTTACAATTTAATACAATGTTGGTCATTGAATGTAATTTCACATTTAAACCAGACATAATCAAGTGTCAATCTTTTGATAGATATTGTTTCTTAAAAAAACGCTATTTGTTTTAACAGCGAGATTTAATTATAAAATTAATTAATGCAATTTCTATGTTATGAATTTGGTAAAATAGACTTCATTTTTGAATTTGGAATATGAAATATAGCTTAGGATGAAATTTTGGCATTTTTCTGAAAACTTTCAATTTTTGATGAATAGTGAAACCACTAAGTGGTAGGTTAAAAACTGATTTTTGCATAAAACTTAATTTTACCGCTTCTGTGAATGGAATTTCGAAAATCTGACAGACACGGTTAATATCAAGGACTAAAATGTGGTTCAATGAGATGAAAATAATTTTTGGTGAATAGTAACTTTTTACTTTTTTTACCACGGTTAATAGTAAATAGGGTAACTAAGGGTAAATATGATATTACTATTACCCTAACACATGTCCTAATTCTATTGGATAAGTTTAATTCGACCAAAAACAACCTTATGAATATAATATGACCATTTAGGTCCACTTGGATTAGATTATGACATTTAATATTATTTTATTTAATGAATAGTTAAAATAGTTAAAATCAAAGTTTAATAACTAAAACATTTTTAATATGGGGTTATACATAAGATAAATTCGACTATAAATATTCATTAGAAAGCTAAAAAGATTTCCTAGATAATGATATTTTATTTATAATTTTTAGACTTTAAATAAATTAATTTATTTATGAGACAACGATGATGCAGTAATTACCCTTTTAAGGAAATATTAACATAATTGATGTTATAAATGCTCAAATAAATGTAATTTGAGACTTTTTATGAATTCCACTAATTTTATAGGTTACTATGATATATTAGTGTTGCTTTAATCAACTTGGTTCGAACATATAATTCTGTTATGACTTTCACAAAAATCATATATCAAATAGTGTCAAAATTGACACAAAATAGTTTTTAAATCAAATATTATATTATTAATTGTTATTTTATTCCTAAAAATCTAAGGTTCGGCCAAATGACATAGATAAAGATATATATATTAATAATAAACAATTTGGGGTTCGTTTGGCATGTTATAGTAAGTGTATTAACCATATAGTGAAAGAAAACAAAAAGACACGGTAAAAGTTAAATTATTTAACTTAGAGTTAAATCTAATTGATAAGGTTAAAATAATACCCTAAACTTGCCTAAATCCTATTGGATGATAGGATTTCGACCCATCCCCACTTTAGCTTCGAAATAAGACCCTTTGGATCCATTATAAACCGATTTTTACTTTAATATAAAATAATATTTTGAGATATTCCTAAGGTGCCCCTCTCCTCCCTTATAAAAAGGCACCTCCTCCCCCTTCTCCTCACACCAATTTGAGCACTCAAGCTCGGCCAAACCATGCCAAACTCTCTTCTCCACTTCCCTAGAAACATCCTAGAGGTTCTGGTCTTCCTCAAAGACCAATTTTAGTGCCCTAAGAGGAGGTCTCAAAGAGGCGCTTCAAATAAGAGGTAATTACCGTTACCAATTCTTTCATCTTTATTTCTTCTTCCACTTCTTCTTCTTTAGTTGTTTCATGATAAAGTAATAACATCAGTATTTATTATATACTGATATGTTATTATAAATATTAAATAACCCTAATTCACCTTCTATCCATCCTACGGAAAAAGAAATCACCGCGCGTGCGTAAGTACGGAATACCGTCTCCACGCCGTGGTGTAATCTATTTTCCACCACCACCTTACATGGATGGTATAATGGTGTAAAGAATAACTATACATATTTATTACAACATCATATTGATTCTTGTATCTTTTATAATCCACTCCAATTCAATTCAATATTTATGGAAATGATATCATCGCTCATGCGTACGTACGGACTACCGTCTCCACGACGCGATGAGATTCATTCTCAATGATTAACCATTCATGAATGATTATAAAGTATATATAATAAGTTCTAATGAAATATATGACATAATAATGATACTGGAATTATTTATATTTATATGTATGTCATCTACTTAATTCCATTCAATTCAATAAGGAAACGAAAACATCGTTCATGCGTACGTACGGACTACCGTCTCCATGAACGGTGTATTTCTTTCCATTTACTAATTTATTATATATGTATATTCTGAATATATATATATATATATAAATCATGTTTTATATTCTGGAATTAAGTAATCATGATCTAAGTAATCATATGAATAATTACAAGTTAAAAACACGAACGACAAGTGAGACGATTTTACCCAAAACGCTTCTTTAACATGCATTTACAAAAGAACGGGTAATATAAAGTCATAAGTGGACCATATATGATATAATAACAATGAATATGATTCTGTAATAAGTCAATAACATGATTTAAATCATTATACAGGAGGTTCGAACACTTACAAAGCAAGTCGGACCTAAGGTAAGGGAAATATCACAATCTCATTTTTATCCGAGATTGTTTATTCGTAAGTATTTACTGGGGTGTATTTTATCATCCACATCCATGTTCCCTCAATATGTAATATTATTTCCATCCACTTACAATATTTTAAATCCAATTTTACCCTTCGGTGAGTTTTTAGTAAAGAATATGAAAGGAATCTTTTGTCGTTTTTTTTCATACGAGGTACTTTTTGTCTTTTCCGAAAAAAGTACGAAGAATGTTTTTTTAACTTATACGGCATGAATGGATTATTAAAACATTATTTCCAATAAGATTCCTTTACAAGTATTGAAGTTTATTTTTAATCTTCTTCTTTTAGTATAAAATTGTATGACATGTTAAGAAAGGACAAATGTTTTTGAAGTAGAAAGGATATTTTCCTCAAAAATGGAGTTCAAGTATTTTATCAAAATTATTTTCCATCTAAGATAATAAAAGGGTTATGTTTTTATCCCTATTATTACATGAATTTGATTATGTTGTGATGGAAATATTTTTATGAATTCCTTTATCTTATATGAATTGTTTTATGATGTCATGTTGTTTAAGAATTCCATTTTTATTACATGGGTTACGCTATGATGTATGGTTTATGATTATGTGGCACACATAAGAAAGGATTCATTATAAGATGGGTGGGACCTATATATCCCTCCAATTCATTGGGTAAAGATTTTATATCTCATGAGATAGACATGTCTGGAATGGTAGGTTATACCGGTTCAGTAAAACAGGACTGAAACGAGGGTTACTCGATTCAGAAAGGGACTTTGTCCACTAAGATAGTCTTGGCAATGAGTCTTGAATAACAAGAAATGATTCTCTATGATTATGTGTGAATGACACAAAGTTTCATGTTTTAAGTTATGATTATTGTGATTACATTTCACTGCCATGATTTATCCCATGTTATGAAATCTGCTCTCTTTTGCAGGTTATGATTTCCAAAATGTTATGTTCTTATGAATATGATGTGATTGATATTTCTTTTGTTTACCCTTACTGAGCATTTGAGCTCACCCTTTTATGTTTTCTTTTCCCCAGGATATAAAGAATGGTTTTAGGTAAAAAAAAGGAATATCTTTATGGGAGATGTTGAAGATCTTTCACCATGATTAGGAGATTACGTTCCGAGTTTCCAAAGACACTAAACTATTACGGTCCTTGTGTGTGTGTTTTTGTAATGTACTAAGTATTCCGCAAATGTAATTTAATGTCCATGTACGTCAAGCTTCAGGTCTCTACATACTATATTATATAGTGATAATCTAGCCATTAATCTTGACCTACTTAGATCATTAATTTATAGATAACTCATTGAATATTATCTTGTAATATCTAATGATTTTTGGCTCTGTAACTACAAACACTAATTCCCGATATTCACTAAACATCCAAATCTCTACTCATCACCATACTTAATATTGAGACAACATAAAACTAAGACCATCTATCCCAAGACAACATTGTATCAAAAACCACTCATCCCCAAACATATGGTGCTCCCCACCATAATACATGGATCATACAAATCAATTTCAACAAATGGTAGTCCACATCATAAGAATCACCTATCGATAATGTATCCCCAATGGTCCATCAACTATCGTAATATAGTTCCCACCTTACAACAACTAGTATTATATAAAAACACTGGTATGTCATCCTCTATTTGAATTAACCCAGAAATGCTTAGTCCCACCCACAAACATGATATCACATCTCTCGATCATGATGTTTAATTACTATAAGGCATCATTAGATCATCTAAATTTCCACACTTACAATTAGTCTAATTCCATGGGTAGATCACCCACTTTCAAGCACCCATCCTTACTGAGGATCGTTATACTAGACCACCCCACTCAAATATTAGGTCACATCCAAGAAAATATAATGACATAATTATATAATGATTCGTATCATGTAAAACAATAGATAAATGATTTGGTTAAGTATAATTCCACCATGAAGTGATATGGGAAACAAATTATATAGCTTATTGGTGACACAATGAGTTATTAGACTCTGTCATAGCCAACAAAAAGGGATTAATTACCAACATAACCAGTTCCTATACTGACCCACCAAGGGTCAGTATACATCCCTAGCATAGAGAGACTATGTAGTCATCATCAAGTAAAATCTCACTATATGGTCCATAATACCATTAATTAGAAGTAATATTGTGGTTCAACTATGTAGAACACATCCAATAAGTTAAATAAGAAAACACCATATAGGGTTTTTTAATTTAAATAGTGGATCCCTCATCGTTACTGACCTTAATCACATTAAAGCGCAAAAATTTAAACTGAACCCTGTATTCCAAGAATTATTCATGTGGATAGGCCCCATGCTAATAGGATAAGAACTAAAACCATAAATAATAATGGAAAATACATGAATCATATTTAAATAAATATCTCAACTGTAAACATAAAAACCAAGAATAATAAGACATCATCCCTTATAACCTAGAATTCCCACCAAAAAAGGTATTCATAATTCACTTTTATGAGATCCAAAAAATTCTCAAAATTAATGAAACTTCAGGTTTATTAAACCACCTAAACTAGAGTGACACATAAAATTCATAACCATGATATATTATCTTTGATGACATTACTTGAACACCAAGTTAACTACACAATATTTTAACATCCCCTTTTTTTGAAACTTGCTAAAACTCTACTAATTTATGTAAAATTGTGGAATATTATAAATCCTAAAACATGATATTGGTAACCATGGTTCATGATTCTACCCCAAGATAATTACCTATACTATAGAAGGAACTAAAACACAAAATCATTAATCCCCTATTGTCTCTAAATACTCTTTCCCCCTCATTGCCCAAGACATTCATGTTCCATCCACATTTAATTTCATACTGGTATTGGGTGGCCTCCTCTGTATCCATTTACCCTAAATACCTTGAGCACATTCCATATTAATGAAATTCTTTAGTAGTAACCTTCATAACTATGAAGTGGACTCCCCTCCATTAATTATTGCACCAAAATCCGCTATAAGAGGATTAACTCACACCAAAATGAGAAGGGAATACATTATTTCATCTCTTTTGTCTTATTTTATACCCTAATAAATCACCATACAACCATAAAATCCATTTCATGAGTTTTTTTTGAATTCTATACATTGTATTATCTTTATGAGTGTTTTTTTAAAATTTTGTATTTTCAGGTGTTGTAGTCATCGTTATATATTATTTTCATGCATGTTTTTATGTATTCATAAATATTCTATAGTTTTGTACTGTAATTCTAGAGTGGAGGCAATTATATACTGGTTTTTGGAATTTTAGTACTAGAATTTTATAGGGGAGGCTACTGGAATTGCATAGGAGGGGAGGCCGTTGTATGCTGCTTGCTAGAATTGCAGTACTGTAGAGGGGAGGCCCCTGGAATTGCAGTGGGAAGGTGCAAGTTTTGTCTAGCTTATGCTATGGGAGGTGCATGTTTATAGTGGGGGGAATCTTACTATGGAGTATTGGAAATACCAATAGTTCTGTAAACCATTGGTATACTGTATGATGGACTACATATCCCAATGGTTTCATTTAAACCGTTGGAAAAAAATATGTTGCATTTATACCAACAGTTCAAAAATTGTTGGTATACATATATTCCAACAGTTTTATTGAAACAATTGGGATATTTTAAATACTGGACATCATTTGTACCAATGGTTCTTGAACCGTTGGTACACATATATTCCAACGGTTTTACTTAAATTGTTGTCATATATTACATTCAGAGAGCCTATACCAATGGTTTATAATAAACCGTTGGCATAAGGCTATTGCAATGCCTAACATACCAATGGTTCTTGAGACCATTAGTATAGGCTATCCCAATGGTTTCATGCCCTATCCCAATGGTTTCAAACTGTTCAGATATGTCAAATATTTAGTAGTGATCCTTTGGTTAGTGATTTGATGGATTTTTTATTGGAAGGTATTGGTGCAGGAAATTCTTCTGTTTTGTTTCAAGTGGCAGTAAAATCATCTCTATCAGAAAGAATTAAGAAATAAAAGAAAGAAGATAGTGAGTTTTAGAAAAATGTAGAATTTATTTAGAAGGATATGTTACCAGAATTTAACATTGGTAAAGATTGTGTTTTGAGATATGGGAAGAGTTTATGTGTGCCTTTTGATTCATAATTGATGAAAGAGTTGTTATGTAAAGTTCATAGTTATTAATTTTCAATTCATCCTAGAAGTACTTAGATGTATAGTGACCTTTGAGATTATTACAGTTGGGATGGAATGAAAATAGTTATTGCTGAATTTACTGTGAAGTGTTTGACTTGTCAGCAGGTGAAAGTAGAATGATAGTTTCCAAAAGAGATGCTTCAGCCTTTGGCAGTACTAGACTGGAAATGGGAAAATATATCCATGGATTTTATAGTGGGATTACCAAAGACTTATTGAGGTAAAAAAATGATTTGGGTTATTGTTGATAGATTGACTAAATATTGTCATTTTCTATCTATTCAAGATACAATGTCCCTAGATCAATTTTCTCGGTTTTATCTTAGAGAGATAGTTAGGTTATATAGAGTTCCTCTCTCCATTGTATCTGATCATGATCCAAGTTTAACTTATAACTTTTTTAAAGGCCTTCAGAAGTTATTGGGAACTAAATTAAATTTCAGTACATGTTTTCATCCTCAATCATATGGGTAGTCATAACAAACAATTTAGACCTTAGGGATATGATACGAGCTTGTTCAATGGATTACCAGCCAAGTTGGGATCAACACATTTAATTGGTTGACTTTTCTTATAATAACAGTTTTCATTCCAGTATACAGATGAAACCATTTGAGTCATTATATGGAAAGTAGTGGTTAACTCTATACTTTTGGGATGAAGTAGGTGAATGGAATTTTATGGGACCAAAATTGGTAGAAGAGATGGAAAAAAAGTCCAATTGATTCAGAAACACATGAGGAAAACTCAGAGTAGGCAGAAAAGTAATGAAGATAACCAAAGGAAGGTTATTTATTTTGAGGTAGGTGATCATTTCTTTCTCAAAGTTTCACCATGGAAAAGTGTGATGTGTTTTAGTAAGAAGGGAAAGTTGAGTTTGCGGTTCATTGGACCCGATGAAATCCAAGAGAAAGTTGGACTAGTTTTATACCTAGTGGTTTTACCTACGAGTTTATCCCAGTTACACAATGTTTTTCATGTTTCAATGTTGAGAAAGTATTTTTCAGATCCATCTCATGTTTTGAGTCCATAAGTAGTTTAGTTAGAAGAGAATCATTCTTATAAAGAACAACCGGTTCAGATTATTGACCGCAAAGAGAAGGTGTTGTGGAATAAGGTGACTCATATGGTTAAGGTTTAGTGAAAAAACCATATAGTTGAAGAGGGAACATGGGAATCTGAAACTTCTATGAGAGATAAATACCCTCACCTATTTGATGAGTGAATAAAATTGTCAGGATGCAATTTCCAAAAGGGGGAAAGAGGTAACATCCCAGGTAATTATAAAATATTAAATTTTCATATCTATTAATATTTATGAATTATATATTAATTTTAATTAAAATGGGACACTGAGTATGATATCATACTCGACACACGATAACGGGTTTCTCCAAAATCTTATGTTGCACACAAGACTGAGTTATACCGAAAAATAATACATTATTATTATTATTATTTTAAAAGTTGTCGCATAGTCTTTGTATTGGAAGGAATGAAAAAACTAACTATATTATGTTTAAAAATATTTTTTAAATGTTTTTACTTTCATCTAATAAATTTTAGTGGATTAAAATGATAATAAATCTAGTTTTAAGCATAAAATACAATATTTTTAAAAGGTAGTTTTACAGCATTTTGATGGAGAACCCTTTCTAAATATAGTTTTTCACTATTATATATTCAATTGGTCAAAATAAATTTCTTATTTATAATAGGGGCATATAAATTTACTTTGGTTGAATTTTGATATTTTTATGATAAAATTTATTTTTTAATGAATAGTGAAAATACTGCATTTTAATACAAAACTACCTTTTCGTCTAATTTTTTTATATAGTTAGGTTATTGTTTTAATTGGTTTTAAAGTATAATCGGACTATGTTTTTATAATTTAATACAATTTTTTTCATTGGAATTAATTTCACATTGAAATTTGATATAAATATGTGTCAATCTTTTGATGGTTTTTAATTTTTAAAAAACATGTTTTCTCATTACGACAACATGAATTAATTTTATATTAATAACTGAAACTTATATGTTTGAAATTTGAAAAAATGGATTCTATATTTTGAATCATAAGTTACAAATTATGTAAATAGTACCCTTTTATTTTTGGAAATTATGAATAGTAACTTTAGTAATTATTTTTATTTGCGATGGTTAAAGGGTAAATCAGGTAAATAAGGGTAAAAATAATATTATAATAATATAAAACTACCCTAACACTTGTCCTAATCCTATTATATGAGATATTTCTAACCAAGACAACCATTGGTATAAAAATTTGGCCTTTGGAATCCACTTGGGTGTGATTATGAAACTTATAACTTTTAATTTAAAGTAAAGGAATATATGTTATAAACATATATCTTATTACTAGAAGAATTTTAATATGGGTTTATATATATGATATATTCAACTATAAATATTAATTATAAATCTATAAATATTTTCTACATAATGGTATTTTATTTATAATTTTTAGTCATTATATAATTAAATTTAATTACGACATAATGATGATGCACTGATTGGCATATTAATGAAGAAATAAAATAAATGAGATTATAAATATTAAAATAAATATTATTTGACATAATTTATATCATAAAAAATTTCTTGGTTAATATGACATGTTATAAGACTATTCAGTGGTTTTTTTTGAAGTTATCTCTTTGTTTAAATTTTATTGAAATTCAATAAAAGGAATAGTGGAAAAATTGACATAATGGATATTTTATAAAGATGATAATTGATTAAATTATTAAAAGATCCTAAAAAAATATTTTAAAATCAAAAAATTACTATGATAAGGTATAAAAGTTCATTATGTGTCCAATTATGGTAAATTTATCTCATATAAGTAAAATTAATAGCCTCTTAATAATTAAAATGTTGTTACCACTTTTAAAATTAAAATAGAATGATTTAGGGTAAACTGAAAAGATAAGGTTTAAAATAAAAGAAATACATGTCTAAAAATTATCAGATGATAGGTTCAGACTATTCTCATATTATCTTCAACATATTGTAATTTTGAATCATTTGGATTAAATAATTAATTTATATTAATTTAATATTTTAAAAATTTCCAAGGGTGCCCCTCCCTCTCCTTTAAAAGGTACCGGATCTTCTATAATAATCACACATCAAAAGCCTTTTGGTTCATCCAAGCTCTTCCCAAACCTCTTTTTATAATCTCTCACCACATTATTTAGGCCTTATTTTAGTCAGAACACCCATATCAGAGGTTTGAAGGAGTTCATCAAAGGTGATCGACCAAAGAAGAGGTATCGTTTTTTTAGAGTTTCTATTTTCTTTCTTCTTCCAATTCATTTAAATGTACTTCTTACAAGATGAAATAATAACTACAGTATCCTCAATATACTGATATGTTATTATGTTAATATCATCCCCTAAATTTATTTCTACTTCCATCAAATGGGAGAGGAATTAATCATTCATGTGTACGTTTGAATTATCACCTCAACGAACCAATTTAGTTAATTTTCCATTACAGTCTATCAACATCAGTTATAATGAAGAAATTAATATTTATATATGATATTCATGATATATTTATCATTTTAAAAGAATAATATTTCAATTATTTTCTTACCTTCCGTGCGCATAAAAACAAAAACATTGTTGTTGCGTACACGTGAACTATCCCCACCACGAAGTGATGTGAATAATTTTTATTCACAACATCACTTGTATGATATATATAAGTATATTTAAATAATTATTATGATGATGTAAATATTATGATTATTATGGAAATATAAAGTAATAATTACCCTATTTCCAAAAATAACCAATGAAAAATGAAAATGTTACTCATGCGTACGTTCGACCTACCGTCTCCATGAAAATAACATTGCTCATTTTTCATAACAATAATTAATGGTTTGATTTAAAAAGTATGAATAATGTATAAAAGTTATGATTATGTTTTGAATAATATTATAGAGATGATGGAGTTATGACCACATAGACTAGTGACATCAAAACCATGTTCGTTTTTGACTCAAGTACCGAATATCGATAAAAGATCCGATATGAACCTAAATAATAATGTAATTTTTATAACATGGTAATAAGTGATATAAAAGGAATAATGAAATTGAAAAAGGTTATCAATAATGTATAAATTAACCTAAGTTTATTATTTAGTAATATAATGACTTTACGTGATGTGTTAGACTCAAGGTAAGGGACTTCATCTCATTCTCCTTTCATTGAGGCATATTTTGATAATATACACCACATTATTTTATACAATGTATATTTAACCCCTTTGAATTTTAATTTCATTAAACATTTTTCAAAATGGAATATTTTTATATGAAGAATTTTTATAAATGAAAAAGAAATGTTTTTCTATCATATGCGGCGATAATGACCTTTCCATCATTGTGGCCATTATTTGGTATTTGGATTCCTCTATAAGCTGTAATGTTTTTAAATGAAAAGTAAATACCATATTTCATTTTTAGGTATTTTGGTATTGAAAATGGTTTTCAAAATTTCTTGATTATATCAATATCTTGAAATGATATCATATGATTTCAAAGTGGAAATGTTATTTTTCCTTTATACATGTTTTATGTGTTATGATTATGTTATCGTTCTTGGGAATTGCTTATGCGTACAGGTGGTTCCATAATAAACTAAGGTTAAGTGATCCCAAGATAGCTGTCCAATGCATTGGGTAATGAGACAGAGTTAAACAACAAAGTTTCACCTAAGGGATTTAGGGAATATACTATGATGTGTATTCCAAATGTAACCATGAAGGTTACTCTCTATGTAGTTGTGAAAGCTATAATTTAAGTATGATATGGATGCCAGAAGTTACCATTATGATTTATGATTTCTATGAATCTTTTAAGGATTCTTATGATTTCATGGGTTTATAAATATTCATGGACTAAGGTTATCCTGTAATTTCCTAGAATTTCTATATAATTTTTTTAAAATTATATAGATTTATTTTGAGACCAGGCTGTGAGACGACATTCCATTCTGAGGCCCGACGTACCCGGAATGATCCGTCGAAAAATGTTAATATTTTCATAGTGGCATAAATAGTTTTCCTAAAAAAAGTGGAATAACTCTTAAATGGGTACCCAGATAAAAAATATGAGGGCACTGTTGTGTTCAGGATAGCGGGTTTACCCTAGGCGCGACATAAGTTTAGTTGGCGCAACTCTCCAGTGAGAAACCCCAAAAATGGAATAACCATAAATAAAATAATGAAATAAAATTATTTTATTTTTCAAATTTTTATAACTCTGAATGGTTACTTCAATTAAAAATATAAGACTGTCGTTCAGGTCATGAGGGCATGCTTTCCTTAGGTAGATCCTTACATTGGCCAGCACATGCTAATAAAGGAAGTTAGTTTTTGACCGTAAATAAAATTATTAAGTAACAAATATTTTATTGTAAAATGATTATAAATCCTAAATGGTAACTCGGATGGAAAATTAAAGAGTACTATTGATCTAGTGAGGGTATTTTCCCCTTAGGCGGAGCCTAACCTCGATCGGTGTGGTTCGAGGGTGGAAGTTAATTTTTGAACTTGTTTTAAGGTACGTTCAGTAAATGTGTGAGTGGGTTTTTATAACTTTTGAACCGGTACTCAGATCAAAAATCCAAGGTCACTGTTGAACTCAAAACACCATAATTCTCCTAGAAAGAACTTAACTTCAACCAACATGGGTCAGATGAAAAAGTTAATTTTTGGGACTTTTTAGAAAAATAATAACATGACGTTAAAAAGTTATTTTATTTTTCTTTCACACCATTGAGCAGCGGACAACAAACCTGCGGTGAAGATATGAGGAAACGATGAGGCACAATTAAGGAATCCCCTTAAATGGCTCGTTGTGCAAGCATCACCGCTACGCTATTTCATAAATGAAACAGTGTAACGATGCAACGTAGAAAGGTAATAGAAACACTACAACATGTTTCTTTTTATTAAATGAATGCGTTTCAGAGTGGGGGAATTAAACTACGAGGATTCTCGGATTAAACACTGATAAACTTCCTCTCTAATGAAGAATGAAAAATGCCGAAGAACATCAAACGTCTTCGATGAAACTCGAAGAATGGATCCAGAAGAGATGAACAACGTCAATGTTTGGAAACCATGAGGGCGAAACGATGCGGCATCAAGTGTCAATGAGGTAGGGGTAATTTGATTTTAAAGTTCTTCCCTGTTCTTATTCTAGAAACAATGACATAGATCAACCCATGAACAAGTTGATCAGTGAATCGTGCATTTATGCAGGAGGGTGACTTTTCTTTTGAGAGTTATTATCTGGGATCAGTTTGTCTCTAGTTTGATTGAGCCACAATCCCTGAGTCTCCCCATGATTATAAAACTCTAACATGAAGGGTGCGAACCGTCACAAACAAGGCCCGATCACCTTTTTCATGTGCATTTTTTGTGGCCGCACCCTCAAAGTGGTGGTAAGATGATTCTGGGACCTTTGTGGTGAAGAAGACGTTCCCCGGAAAGCGCAGGCATTGGAGGCACGAAGAACGCTCCAACAGAGCGCGTACAGTGGTCTACCGAACATCTACCGGCATGCCGGTAGCCCACAGCATCGGCCGTGGGCAGAGGTGGTGGTGTGCTCGTCGGTGCTCCATGATGGAAGGAGGCCGTAACCAACTCATCACAGTAGTAGCGGGGAGACACGACACCCGCCTGGCACCGCGTGGAGGGACAACCCGCGTCTGGGCCGTCCGGGTGGTTCAGCAAGCCACAGTCACCCAACCATGGCAGGAGGCCCCTGCGCATCTGCGGGGATAGAAAAGGCCAGAAACGGCAGTCGGCCACATCTCGGCCAAGCGACACACCACTGGCCCGCACCATGCGGGTCGGGCTTCGGGAAGGACATGCGGACCAGCAGGCCAGTCCTGCAGCCCAATGCACTGGACCCATGCCAGTGGGCCAAACCCATGTTGGTAAGCCAAACCCGCACCCTTTCGGCCAGCCCAGATGATATTGGGTCACCTGGCGACCCAGCGGGCTAGACCCTCAACCAAACTGGGCTGGACCTAGCGAATCCCTTTGGGTGTGGCCCATAGGCCAGGCCATACCAGACCAACCCAGACCCGAACTAGATTAGGTTGAGTCAGTTGGAACTAAATTGGGGTATGTGAGGCCCCTGGGCTGGGTTGGTCGGGTCGGTTCGACTGGGTCGGACCAAACCTAGACACAACCGGCCCCTGTTTACTAAAATGGAAATCACTTGCAAATCGGGTGTCTGATTGACGATCCCTTTGCAGTGTTGGGACTCTCTCGACAAGGGAGATCTTTTGGAATACCTTGAGGAGGATCTAATGGAAGTTGTGTCAGGTCCACATGGATGAATACCCTGAGAGGGGGCTGAATCAGGGTACGACTAATTTGAAATTAAAGCCCGTTTTTATCTTGTTTCACTGTAAAGAAAAACACTCTTCTCTCTCTTTCCTATTGCACAATATAAACAGAAATTAAAGCATGCATAGGACACAACAATTTTTACTTGGTTCACCCTCACTGGGCTATGTCCAAGGAGCATACACCGGAAATGTGCCGATGTATCGAATCCACTATAATCACACTACTATTTACAAGGTTCGGGATAGATCACTTCTATTCCCAGGATCACTTCCTTTACAAAGTTTAGGGTCAGCTCCCTACTTTCCCAAGGTTCACTCCATGTCTCTCTCTCTCTGACTCACTGCCGGTGGAGAGGATCACCTTCTTCCTCTTCCTTTGATCACTTTTATGGAAAGGATATACACATAGTTTATAGACCTATAGGTCTCTTCATTATCACTAATTAATACATCCTATGTTGTATTTGGATGCTCTATTAAAGTTCAACTTTCAACCATAGATGAATCTCACTTTGCACCGAAGGTATCGGGAAAACTTCTAGCTTTCACGTGGCCCTGAATCTCTGCCATGAATCAACTTTACTTGGCTCCCTTCTCTAATCCGGTGCGCAAGTCTCAGCATGAAAGTCAAAACTGGCATGCAATTCCACCTCAACCACTTGCGCAACACAAGCTTAGGCAACTCCAAACTTGCGCGACGCACACCCTTTTACGCCCAAACCAATATTGGCGTGCAACCAACAACTTTCGCGCTTCTTCAGAATCTAGCGCACAAGTGTCACAAAACCACTTACGTGATGCCTTATTCTTCAGCCCAAAACTTGCATGACTCACTTCCTTTCTCACGAAATCCACCTTAGGCGTGAAACATAAACATGCGCGGCCACACACCACTTGCGCGACCACCACACCTGCCCGATGTGAGCTCTGATTTTTCTAAGTGTTGAACTCGACACCGAATAAGGAGGGGTCGACCTGTATTTATAGCCATTTGGACAGCTTGCGCGATGGCACACAAGTCTCTCCTCGGTGCACAACTTTCAGTGCGCACGTCTCCTGCCACACAACTCACTTGCGCGACCAACTACAAAACTTGCGCGACCCTTCTTCCTTTGCCACATTTTGATGATTTGATCTTGAAAAACATATGGAGCGCAAGTTTATTCTTCTCCAAGACCTCGGCGTGTATGGATCTTTTCAAAAACCACTTTTCTCTATTTTTCAATTTTCAGGCCCAAAAATTTGGCAAACAGTGGAAAACGACGCCACCTTGTATTTGCTCTTTTTGTACTGCCTCCAGATCATCCATTACTTTGTCGACATTCTTGAATCAAACATAGATCATTAACCAAAGCCCTCGAACTCGACATGCCACCATGAAATCCCCTTTTTTGACAAATTTGTATGTCATGGTTTGCTTTTTCAACAATCACAACACAGATGTCCATTTTGTCAACAAACACAATCACCTCAAAAATGCTTCAATGATACCTTGAGGGATTTTTGTGCAACAAGTTGAGATGCGAATAATGGCTTGAGGATTGGTTGTCCATAGCGCTCTATGTACGGAACACTATGATTGGTTGAGACCTGAAGAATATTGACTTTTGACTCTTTGAGACTTGACTATAACCTAGTGGGAAACACTTCTGTGTGACTTTACAAGCCCACTATGGGAATCACTTCTGTGTGACTTTGCAGGCCCATGGTACGCAATGAGGAGGAGTACCTCAGTTGTCCAAGATTAATGGGAAACAATTCTGTGTGAATTTTCAAGCCCATGATACATGATGAGGAGGTGTTCCAAAGTAGTCCAAGGTTAGTGGGAAGCACTTCTGTGTGAATTGGCAGTCCCACTATACTCAATAGAGGAAAAGTTCTCTAGAATCTGAGGTGTTCGATGATGTGACTAATGCTTCTACTATCACTACCCTAAATGTATACCTGGTGTTAGCTATATTGTGCTTCATTTTTCACTTTTAGGATTGATATGTGGTATTTACTCTTTTGTTTTATGGTCCCTACTAAGTATTTTGTTACTCACCCCTGCACAGGCTTCACCTGCACGTGTTTTGTCTGGTGCAGATGATCAGTGTTTCGACAGAGACTTTGGTGGACCAGGACCCATAGGTTCTCAGGAATACGGGACCAATGAATGTTACGAAATAGACTTGGTGGACTAGGACCAGGCGGGGCCCAATAAGATTGGGTGGATAGGACGTTCTACTTCGGCTTCCAGTAGCTACACTACTCTCACAATCATGTGGGGTTTTCCACGGACGACCATCAGAGTTCCCTTTTGTAATTTTCTATTTTCATTTACTTTGTTGGGTTTGTATTTTGGCCCAATCGTATTATTTTTAATTGTAATCATCTTTTTTTAGTGATACTTGTTTCCCTTTTAGTGTGGGGGACTTGGTTAGGTGTGTGTGTATGCATATAGGTACTCAGGAAAATGCCTCCCACATACAGGTTGATGCCTACAATGCTTGTTGCCAGCCCCTGGCCTTTAGGAGGCAGACTTGGGGTAGTCACATCATGGGCCCCGGGTGATGGCATGCGACGAAGTGGTATCAGATGGTGGTCGACCCTACCACAAATAATGGGAGTCTATTGTTTTGTTTTTGGGAAATAATGTTAAGTGTTGCGAGTTTGAATTTAACATTCTGGGAGTCCAGTGTTGGTAAGGTGGATGACGTATCCATAAACCAAGACCTGGAATTCTGCTTGTAAGCTCTATACATGAAAACATTAGTTTCATAAGTGTCTCCTTATGTTCTTTTTAATAAAATTCATCTCACTAGGTATAACCTTTTTGAATGTGGTTCATATTGATTCCCTTTCAAGATGTCTCCATGGAAACAACCAACCAGGATTCTAGTGCGTGACCATGAGGATGGTCCACAGAGTGATGAGGCTTCATTATAGGGAATGTTTCCTAAGATGGTACCTTCGGGTGGTGTCCCATAAATACCACTGCCCGTTGGTCAGCAGTTACTACCGGCACTACCGATAGAGGACATATGTAGGCTCAATGCCTTACACGAGTTTCACGACAGATACCCCTCGGGTGTCGAGGAAATCCTGAATCACAGGCGGCTAAGGACTGGATTGAGGTGTTGACCATGTTTCCATCTCTCTAGGTAACCATCAGATCAGATGGTGGTCCTAGCAGTGAGCCTTCTACATGGCTCAATAGGGTGATAATAGGGTTTAGATTACCCTGATTTTATGATGAAGTGACATTTTTGTGTATAGATCTTGAGAACCTTTCTCAAGGAATGGGTATCTTTCCATAAAAAGATAAGGTGTATGTGTTCCCAAGAACTTCTATAGCTTTGATAAGACAACATGTTGGTAGCTGAGTATTCATCGAGGCGAACCGACCATTCTAGGTACTCGATGAATATGATACGACCAGTGCTTCAGGGATCAGACCCTGAGTGAGATGTGTTTAGGGAAATCTGAGCCAACACTATTCCTCTATGCATTCCTAATTGTGTTAGAGAGATAGAGAGAACCTTTTTGGTTGAAAGTTCTTTGGCTGAGCATATACATCAATTGAATTTCAGTTGTGGGAAATCAGGAAAATGACGTCAGTCTCAGAGACTTGGACATGTAAAATGTTTCAGGAAGAGGAATTGATAGGAAAATATGAATCTTCAGGGCATCAGATTTGGAATAGGAGATAAGAGAGCAGTAGTAGGTGGTATACACTTCAACATGTTACAACCACCACCCCAATGTGTTCCCCACCAGGCTCAGGGAGTTGGTGGATAGGGGATGGGAGAAGCTGCATACGGCCAAGAAGTATGACCCAAGGGCTCCAAGAAGGATTTTAGGTATGGTTTGTGTCTACTAATAGCTACTGTATTAATAGATATAGGTACTAATCATTCCTTCTTGTTATGAATCTTGTTTAAAACCTAAACTTTCTGGTTAAATCATTGACTTGATCTTTACGTCTGGATATACCTAGGAGAGGAGACTCAATAATAACACTTATGATGATGGTGTGATATGACCCTTGAGACGAGAGTTTTTCTTGGAACCTCTTAGTGGAAGCATCGAGGCCTTATGATTTTATTCTAGGTGTGGACTGGTCATCCACATTTCATGCCCACATTGACTATTTTTGGAAAAAAGGATGTAGTATATCTACAGCGTTGGAATGGGGGTTTCCTTGGTCGGAGAAAAAAAGGAAACCTTGGTAGCATGGGATAAAATAATGCATAAGAGGATGCAACTGATCACTCTTGAGTTGGACAGCCTTAACCTCGTGGCAGCGGATGTTTTGAATTTTCAGTTCCCAATAGTAGTGGTGGAGTGTGGGAACGAACTTTCAAAAGATGTTTCTACGATTACCTCCTCACAGGGAGAGGGACTTCTGCATCATTCTACACCCGGATATGGAACTGATATCAACATCAATATATCGAAGGGCTTTTCTAGAGCTTCACGAGCAGAGGCCATAGGTGGTATACTTGTAGAGGAAGGGCTCATTAAGACCCATTGTTCAAGGTTATATGTGGATTACCAGAACTTTAACCATGTGGTCGTGGAGAATGAGTACCCACTTCCAGAGGGTAGATGGGCACATCAATCAGGTAAAGGGGGTAGCCTTTCACGTGGATGGAAAGGTGTAGGTAGGATTTTTAGTAGTTGAGAAAGAGGTGATGGATGGAGTTACTCTAGAACTATGTCTCTGAGATAGTCTATACTCCTGGGAAGGGGAACGTGGTGGATGACACATTCAGTGGGAGGTATGGTTTGCAGCTGATGAGTGAGGTGACAGAGTAGTTAGTTGCGATGCATATATCCTTCATCGATGATGATGGAGCATCTTACCTACAGTATATGATTGCCACTCCCCCACTCCTTCAGTGAGTTAGGGAGGCACAACTTGTGAATGTTGACTACAAGTCCCGACATGCTCAGATATCTTTAGGACAGACTCCTGAAGGATTTTCGATTGGTGGGGAGAATGTCAACCTTTTTAGAGGACGCACTATGGTTCTAGTGATGTTACAGGAGGAGTTGTTGAGGGAATTCCATAAACCCCCTTTGGTAGTACATCCTAGTGTGTCGAAGATGTACCAGGACCTCTGAAGTCAATATTGGTGGCTAGGAATGAAGAAAGTGGTGGTGGAGTACATTTCACAATAGTTAACTTATCAACATGTGAAAGCTGAGCATCAGGTTCCAGCATGCTTGGAACAACCACTTGAGCTATCAGAGTAGAATTGGGATGATATATCTATATACTTCATGATGGGATTTCCACACATGTCTAGTGGCCACAATTCTATCTGGATGATCATAGACCGACTCACCAATCGACTAAATCTTTACCCATCCGGGAGTAGGGATCAGTAGAGGGCTTGAGATGCCTCTATGTCCAAGAAATAGTGCGGCTTCACGGGGTTCCTTCAATGATAATCTCAGAATATGATGCATGATTTAAATCTCGATTGTGTAAGGGGTTGCAAGAGGCGTTTGGGACTCAGCTGTGCTTGAGAACATATTTTCACCCCCAGACAGATGGTTAGACGAAGTGGACCACACAGACCTTATAAGAAATCCTTCGTACTTGTGTCCTGGATTTTGGTCATAGTTTGGAGGAACACTTACCATTGGTGGAGTTTTCTTAGAATAATATATATCACTCCACCGTTGACATAGAAAAATTTGAGGCCTTGTACAGGCGGCCATGAAAATCATCTCTATGTTGGACACACCTAGGGGAGTCCGCACTCATGGGTCGAGAGTTGGAATAGGCTACCACTGAGAAGGTGTAGATCATCCAGAAGCAAGTGGGGACTACATAGAGATGACAAAAGTCTTATGATGATAGGAGATAGAGACCCTTGGAGTTTGACAAGGGCGGCCATGTTTTCCTTCGGGTCTCACCCTGATGGGGATTGTGAAAATTTGGCCGGGGTGACAAGTTATCTCTGAGATTAATTAGACCTTTCCAGATCCTTAGCAGAGTTGGCAAGGTGGCATAACGCCTAGCTCTTCCCCCATATATGCACCGATTACATGATTTTTTCTATGTGTCGCAGCTAAGGAGGTACGTGCATGATCCACGCATGTCATCGACTAGGGAGAGCTGTACATTGATGATGGGGAGACGTTTGCAGAGTTCCCGGTGGAGATAGAGGATCGATAGAAGCATTTCCTTAGTGGATGGTCAAATCCTCTGGTGTGTTTTTGGTGGCAGCACATGAATCTCTAGGAGAGAACATGGGAGTGGAAGGCTCTGATTCATTCTCAGTACCCCCACTTGTTTGATTAGCCTTTGTTTTGGATTATAGGGATGTAAATCCCTAAGGTGGGGAGAATGTAATGTCCTAGAATTTCCATATATTTTTTTAAAATATATGGAATTATTTCAAGACCAAGTGATGAGATGACATGCAATTCTGAGGCCCGGAGTGCCCTGAATGATCCGTCAAAAAACACTAAGCTTTAAATAGCACGCTTGAGTAGTTTTCTTGAAAAAGTGGAATAACTCTTAAACGGGTGCTAAGATCATAAATCTGAGGGCACCGTTGTATTTAGGATGGCGGGTTTACCCTAGGTGCGACTTAAGTATAGTTAGCGCAGCTCTCCTGCGAGAAAACTCAAAAATGGTATAACTATAAATAAAATTATTAAATAAAATTATTTTATTTTTCAAATAATTATAACAAACAAAGAGTGGATTAGATTAAAAATCCTAAAACACCACTAAGATCGTGAGGGTATTCCTTCTTTAGGAAGATCCTAACATTGGCCAGCGTGGGCTAACAACGGAAGTTAGTTTCTGGCCACAAATAAAATAATTAAGTAACAATTATTTTATAATCAAACCCTTATAACTAATAAAAGGTAACTAAGATTGAAAATTAGAGAGTACTATTGAGCTCGTGAGGGCGTGTTCCCCTTAGCCAGGTCCTAACCACAATTGACGAGGGTCAAGGGTGAAGGTAAACTTTGGAACTTTTTTTAAGGTATATATGTTTAGTGAACATACGAGTGGGTTTTTCTAACTTTTGAACTGGTGCTCGGATCGAAAATCCGAGGGCACCGTTGAACTCAGAATTCTAGGATTCTTCTAAAAAATAATTAAATTCGACTGAAAAGGGTTAAATGGAAAATTTAATTTTCAGGACTTTTCATAAAAATAATAAAATAACTTTAAGAAGTTTTTTATTTTTCTTTCACACTATTGATCGGTGGACAGTGGTGCTATGGTGCATTTACGAGGTGACAATGAGGAGCAATTAAGGAATCCCCTTAAATGGCTCATTCTGAAAGTGTAACCACTTAAATATTTTATAAATGAAACAACGTAACGACGCAACATTGTAGCATAACAGAAACGATGTGACATGTTTATTTTTATTAAACGAACGCGTTGGAGAGTGAAGGTATTAAACTGGATGATTCTCTGACGAACCTCCAAAGAACATCCTCTACAATGAAGAATGAAAAATGATGATGAATTTTAAACGTCTTCAATGCACCTCGAAGAATGGAGTCAGAAGCAACGAATGACGTCAACGTCTTGAAACCTCAAGGATGAAATGTTGCGGCATCGAGTGTCAATGAGGTACAGGTCATTTGATTTTAAAGTTCCTCCCCATTGTTATTCAAGAAATTAAGAACATGGATCAACCCACGAACAGGTTGATCCGTGAATCGTGCATTTATGTGGTAGGATTACTTTTCCTTTGGGAGTTATTATCCAAGATTAGTTTTTCTCTAGTTTGACTGAGCCACAATCCCCGACCCACCCCATGATTATAAACCTCTAACGCGGAGGGTGTAGGACAACATTAAAAAGGCCCAAGCACTTTCTCTATGTGTGTTCTTTGTGGCCACACCCTCAAATTGGCGACAAGATGATTCTAGGAGCTTTTTGGTGAAGAGGACATTCCCCATAGAGCGCAGGTGTAGGCGACGTGAACAACGGACCACCGGAGCGTGTCCGGTGGTCCGCTGAACATCTTCCTACAACCCGTGGAGAAAGCGGCGGGCAAAGGTGGTGGTGCACTCATCGTCAAGCCGCGGTGGGAGGAGGCTACGATTGACTGGCCGTGGCGGCAGTGGGGAGATGTGGTGCCCACCTGGCGCCGCATGGAGGGACGACCCACGTCTGGGCCGTTCGGGTGGATCGGCGAGCCGCGATCGCTCGACTGTGGTAAGAGGCCCCCACATGTCCATGGGGCCATAGGTGTCTAGACATAGAATTCATCCATGTCCCGGCCTAGTGATGCACAATCGGCCTACACCGCATGGGCTGGGCTTTGGGTTGGCAGGTCACGCCCCTAGCTAGCGGGCCAGACCCATGAACCAGTGGTCTGGTCCTGTGGCCCTGCACACCGGATCCGTGGCGACGACCGAACCTATTCTAGTAGGTCAGAACCGTGCCAGTAGGCTAGACATGTGCCCTTCTGGCCAGGCCAGATGAGACTGGGTCACTAGGTGACCCGGCGGGCTGGACCCTCGGCCAAACCGGGTCGGGCCCAACGAATCCCCTTGGGCTTGGCCCATTGTCCAGGCCAGACCGAACCGACCCAGACCCAAAACGGGTCAGGTCGAGTTAGTCGGAACTAAACTAAGGTATGTAGGACCCCTAGGCTGGGTTGGTATGGTCGGTCCGACTGGGTCGAACCTAACCCAAATGCAACTGGCCCCTGTTTACTAAAACGCTAATAACATGTAAACCGGGAATCCGATTGACAAGCCGTTTAATTCATCGAGACCCAGTCGACGAGGTGGGTATTTTGGCATGCCCTGAGAATTATCTCATGGTAGTTGAGATACGAATTATTGATTGAGTAGTGGTTCTCCCTGGTGTGCTACGTACAGAACCCTGCAGTTGGTTAAGACCGGAAGACTGCTGACTTTTTACTTTTTGAGACTCAATTTTAGCCCAACAGGAAGAACTTATATGTGAATTTGAAATACCATGGTGGGAATAAATTATATGTGACATTGAAGGCCCACAATATGCAATGAGGAGGAGTACCTCAGTTGGCCAATATTAGTAGGAAGCACTTCTGTGTGATTTTGTAGGCCCACAGTACGTGATGAGGAGGTGTACCTAAACAGTACAAGGTTAGTGGTAAGCACTTCTATGTGACTTGAAATGACCACTATACTCGATAGAGGGGGAGTTCTCCATTGTCAAAGGTGTTTAATGATGTGAATGATGTTTCTACTATCACTACCCTAAATGTATACCTGGTGTGAGATGTCTCGTACTTCATGCTTCACTTTGAGGATTACTGTGTGGTCTTTCCTCTTTGTTTTGGGGTCCCCACTGGTTATTTTGTTACTCACCCATGTACGGGCTTCACCCGTACGTGTTGTGTATGCTGTAGACAATCATAATTTCAATGGAGACTTTGGTGGATCGGGACCCATAGGTGCTCAAGGATAAGAGACCAAAAGATGCTACGATAGTGGACTTAGTGGCATAGGACTAGGCTGGGCCCAATAGAATAGGGTGGACGATACATTCTACTTTAGCTTCCAGTAGCTACACTACTCTCATGATCAAGAGATTTTTTCCACAGACGACCATTAGAGTTCCCTTTTTCTACTTTTTTGTTTTCAGTTCCTTTGTTGGGTTTGTATTTTGGGCCACTCATATTAGTTTTACTTATACTAAGCTTTGTTTTAGTGATAATTGTTTTCTTTTTAGTTTAGGGTACTTGGTTAGGCGCACATGTGTGTATAGGTACTCAGAAAAATGCCTCCCACTTGCAGTTCGACGCCTTCGACACTAGTCGCTAGCCCCTGGCCTTAGAGAGGTGGGCTTCGGGTAGTCATGACACGGGCCATGTGGGATGGGTCGTGACATTTCCTTTCTTATTTTATATCCCTTGCTAAGCTTTTTGTTCCCATACCAAGTTTTTAAAATGTTTTCACAGGTCATAGGGATGGGTATGATAAAGGAAGAATTCAATAATATTTTTATCAAGAAAAATAAATCACGTTTACTTTTAAATGTTTTATATTATGGAAGAAATGGATATTGTTTTGGTTTTATCCACTTTGTATGTAACAGTTATGGCATGATTCTCTACAACTCTAAACCTGAAAAGATGATCAATGTGATTTATTGACATAAATAAAGATTATGAAATTTTTAGGGCTGTAGACTTATATTTTTAGTTATTTATAACACCTTATCATCCATTTATTAATAATTTGTTATTAAAATCACTATTCTGGGTGATAACAACTTTTTTTCCAATCTTGTTTTAGTTTGGAAGTCTTGGTCCTTATACATTGATCTTTATCTAATGATTTAAATATTTTTAAAAATGGTATAAAATTTACATATAAAAATTATATACATATTTTTATTCATTCATATAAAGTTGAAATGGACAAATGAATTAAATTTTTCATGGAGATGGTAGGTCATACATACACATGAACGCTGATTTCATTTCTCAATTTATGAAATAAAAGAAGGGTAAATAATAATTCATACTTCCAAAATAATTATTATATAATATATATTATATATATTCATTAAACCCATAATAATACCTATCCACACAAGTTGATGATGAAAAATGAATTTTATCTCTATGTGAAGATAGTGAGCTTTACGTACGCACAAGCGATACTTTCACTTATTGTTTGATGAGAAAGAGGGTGTATGATGATTTTTTAATAATAATAATAAAATTTCATAATATTTAGGATACATAATTTATTATTTTAGGAAAACAATAATAAATTTATAGGAATTATGGAAGATTAGAAAAATAAATTGATCGGTGAGAGCGATTACCTCTTCAAAATGTCTCCATTGGATCTCCACTAAATGGCACTACGGTTGGACTTTTGAGAATACTAGAACCTATAGAATGTGTATAGTGAAGTTTTGAAGTAAAATTTCAAGGTTATGGTCAATATATAAGGTTACAGATGTAGATAAGTTAGGGAAGAAATAACCATATATAATTGAGGTGAGGGGAACTCCTAGAATTTACAAAAAGATTAAATTATAATAAATTAATTTTCAATAAAAATACCAAAAAATTTCATTGTATTAGAATATAAGAAAATATAAGGTTGTAATATCATCAAATAATATATTGGAGACAATTTTTTTTGTAATTTTAATTGTTATCATTTTGAGTAACCCTTAGTTAACTTTGTTTAATTTTAACTATGGTAATGACCTTTTCAATTTTAAAATGTTAAAATTTTTACTTGTAAGGTTTAAATTGGACTATATATGGAAAATTTAAGATATTTTAGACCATATATCATACTATGTGCCTTTAAATAGTATTTTTATTATTTTTAAATAATTTAATAAAATATTATTTTCCTAAAATATCATTAGTGTCGATTTTCCCACTATTCATAACATTGACTTTAAGAAAATCAATAAAACAAGATAAATTAAAAGAATCATTAAATAATTCAAAAATATGTCATAATAATATACAAAATTCGTAGATCCCATTAGTAAATTCCAATTATTTTTCTTTTAGTATTTTTAATATCATTGTTTTTCATTTATTGAATAATTACAACATCATCATTGTGTACTAATATAAGGTAAATATTTCTTCACTAAAATTTTAAAAAAAATTGATGATATAGATAAATATTTTATATTTTAGAATAATATTTATAGTATAACATATCTTATAGATAAAACAATATTAAAAAAAATTATACTTACTAAAATAAGAGTGTGATATGTTTGATTTTTCAATAAATGAAATACTATAAAGGTCGTAATCTTATCCAAGTTTCCCAAAAAAGTCATAAAAAATTTTATACCATAAAAATATGTTTATTATGTAAACAATTCACATTAATATTCATCCATAACCTAATTGTGCCTTCATTTTGACACATAAGAGATAGTTAAGACAAATAAAGTGACATTTTGTGACTTTCTTTGATTTAAGTAAAATAAATGTCATTTTCATGAAACAGTGTCCACTAAACAACTCAATTTCTAATATTAGGTGTTTAAGATCGAAATAAAATCATCCAATAATAAATAGGATGAAAAGGTATGGCCTTATCACTTATTTTTAATCCATATTAACCTATTTTACCCTTTATTGAGGTAATACATTTTATCACAGTTACTATTCATATTGGCAAAAAATAAAAGTGAGATATTTTATAAACTTGGACCCAATGAATCCAAATATAGAATACATTATTAAAAATTAAAAATATATAATTTCAATAATTTTATTTAAAATAAAAATAGAAAATTGCAACAAAAATGTTTTTTTTTCGGAAAAATGATCGTTATAAATATAAAATGATTTCATACTATATGAAAGTATACAATCCTGGTAAAAAAGAACAATGGGATTATTATAAATCAAAATTAACTAAATAAAATTTAAAACTATTAAAAAACATAATGTCAACTTTTAAAAACTTTCAAATAAAATGTATTTTCCCACAAAAATTAATATTTTTCCCTATTACTTAAAAAATAAAAGTTTTTAGAAAACTCTCAAAAATTCATCCTAAAATATTTTTAATATTATGATTTTAAAAATGAAGTTAATTTTATAAAATAAATTTTCTAAAAGTCTAAAAAATTAATTATATTTATTTTATCATAGAAAGTAATTAAAATCTATTTTCTAAAGAAAACATATATTTAAAGGATAAATATAACTTTACTAAAAATTGTGAAAATTTTATAAGAAGATAACAATACATTAATATTGAGTTTGGAATTTATATTCATTTCAGAAATTATTTATTCCTATTAATTCCCACCAATTTAATGGTTATGTTATGATGGGAATATAATATTTTAAAAATATTTGTTGGTTCATCTAAACTTGTTATTGTGTGCAACACAAGCTATCAAAGAAATCAAATTATTTGAAAATATATTTCATAAAAATATAGAGGTGTTATAAGAAAACTCCATATTGACCCTTTTGAGATCATGATATTAAAAATATTACCCAATTTATTAGAAAGTTATATAATTATATGTCCACTCTTCACATAATAAAAATCATACATATGTGTAGAACAAGATCATATAAATATTCACATTTTCATCATAACGTAATTAACCTATCACAAAGAAATAGATTTCATAGAAATATCATTAAAAAAGTAATCATAATCCATATGTAGAAATAAAGTGGATGGTATCATTTGACTATATCCCTAATATATCATATAATTATTTAAAGGATGTTGACATAGTTGAAAAATATTTTATAAAAACATTAAAAAAAATTGTTGAAAAATAAGAGAGAACATACTTTTCTGTTGGTAAAATTAAAAAACTAATAATTACTATAACAATGAGAATCATATTTTATTATAAAACCCATAGAAACCAATAAATGAATATTGATAATTAATAATTCTCATTATGGTGGGAAAATGTGGATGAGTCATAAATGTTAAAAAACATTGTTTTCTTACTTTTTAAAAAAAAGGTCAAAAGTTAGTTGCATAGATACTATTTGAAAAGATTAATTTTATAATTTTCTAAATAAATAAAAAGTATTTATAAAATACCTTTATCATAAATTTATTTATAGATAAAAATTTCCATAAAACAGTTTGAAGAACATGGATATGGAGGAGAATGATTCCCGACCAAAAAAGTGAAATAAAGTCGTCTTTTCTTAAAAATATGCTTTCATTATTTATGAGAACAAAATTGGGGTTAAATGTAAATAATACTCTAAAACATAAGGAATAAAAATATTAAATGAAAATATCTAGGGTTTAGTGGATAAGAAACATAAAATTTTCTTTTAATTTAAATTAAAACCTAAACCATCCCAATAAAATGTGAGATTTTAATATAATCCATTATATCTTTGGGAACCATTAAATTAAAACCTAATCAAAGAGAGGGCCTTTTATGGATTTTTATTCCCCATAATTTTCATGAAATTTATTTTAAAAAAAATTCATGGTCAATATATACACCATAGAATATAAATAAGGTGGTGAATGCATTGCATATATCAATGAAGGGAAGTTAAGATGATGAATCCCCAACAACATTAGTATCTCTTAAATTAAAATCCCCAAAAATATAGAACTTGAGATAGATTTTTTAATCCATTTAATTTTATAAATAGTAATAAAAAGATCCATACGTTACTACATACACCACACAATGTAAAACAAGGGGGGATATGGCATATGACTTAAAGAAATAAAAGTGAGATGAGAAACAATTATCTTACATGAAAGTTATTTAACCTATTGTATAGTAGAAATAATTATACTGATAACTATTTTAATAAATTTAGTCATATTTAATTATTTTTATACTTTTTAATTATAGTCATTAATTATACATTTATTAGATAGTTAATGTTTATTTTCATTATCTGATGATAGAAATTTTGATTGTTTTGTATATGTTTTGTAATGGTGATGTCATAACCCATTATATGAAATAAATTTCATAATTACCATATTATTTAAGGTAATGGAATATATATTTCATCAGGATTTATAATTCACTAATGTAATTCCATGAAATATTTAGTTGTGACTCTTGAAAATGAAATCAGTAAAGAGCATGTTTTCAGATAATTTAGTGATATATATAGGTTACTTTATAATGATTATAAATGTTTGTGTTATCCTTAATGAATTATATTAATGAAATATTTTACTCCTTAATATCATATATATTACTAAAATACATTTTTACAACTATCCGTGTAATGCGGTGGTGAAAAATAAATTACATCACTCTGTGGAGGTGGTGGTCTGCACTTACAAATGTATGATATTTTCATTTTTCAATGGATAGAAAGAAATTATGGTAAATAATAATTTTTATTTAAAAAATTATAATTAATTTATAAATATAATTTATATTATTTAAGTTCATATATATAACAATTTATGAGAGATGGTGATGAGAAATGATATACATCACTTCATTGAGGCGGTAGTTTGAACGTATGAATGAGTGATGTTCTTATTTTCAATTGGATGCATGGGAAGTATTAAATAGTTTTACTATAAACCTAATGAAATTTATATATAATACTGATATTTATTTTATTATATTAATATTTTTATATAAAATTATGAGGAGGTTTAAGAATAAATAAACATGAAAAATCTTAGTAAGAACACATACCTCTTCCTCAGATAATCTCCCCTAAAAAACACCTTAGGAATTCATAAATCAAAATTTTGGGAAGAAACGAACCTATAGAGCATATATAAGTGTTCTAGGATGGAATATGAAAAAATATTGGTCTATTTAATTTCCTAAACTTGTGTGTAGAAGTGATAATAAGATGTTCCCTTTTATAAGTGAGGAGTGTGGCACTCCTGTAAATGTCCTTAACTTTAAAATAATACAAATAAATTTTAATGGGAAAGTGGAACCAAATGGAAAATTTTTAGAATATAGGATATTTTATAGTCTTAATAAACACATACAATCATATTTATAAAATTTTTAGTGATATTTTAGTTCTTATCTCTTAGTTTAACCCCCTCGTTAACCCTTTTAAACCATGTCGTGATGGCAATATTTTTTCCTTGGAAACTATTCATTAAGGATAAAAATGAAATGGTAATTATCACATAATGTGAAAATTATGATTAAAAATATGGAATAAATTTTATCAGATTTTATTTCTAATGGTTTTATATATTAGTTAAATATAATTACGCAAAACGAAATGAAAAATAGTTTTTAGAAAAATCTCTTTTTAAGAATAAAAATGAATTTACACAAAAATAATGTAAAAAATCTATCTCCATGAAATTTATTGGATTATGGACAAAACAATAATTTTTTTAATTTAAAATCAAGGAAAATGTTATTTGAATATAGTGAATACTTATTTAAATGGAAAGGATTAAAATAGTTTTTATTTAGAATAAAATATATCTTATGTTACCAAAAGTTAAGCATGGGTTTCAAAATTAAATATAATAGTTTTAAATGAATATTTTATTCCATATAAATAACTTTTTATTAAATAAAAAGGTTTAATATATTTTCAATTAATTTTTATATTTGTACGATATCATAAAATTTAAGGTATTTATAAATATGATATTTTTCAATATTAACTTAAAAAATAAAACATTTCATAGAAATCCCAAAAAACACCCTAATTTAACTTTGAAATTATGAATTATAAACTTTTATTAATTTTTTCATATTAACATTCAAAAATTTCAAAATTTACATTAAAATAAAACATATAATATACAATAAAAACAATTTTTTAGTAAAATCATTTTGTTTAACAAAGAATAATTAAATTATCATTCCTTATAGTTTCTTAATTATTTATTAATAGTTATGAATTTATTTTTACAATAATTTCTTGAAAGTAATAACTTTAATAAAAACTAAAATTTTATATAAATTCAAAATGTATACAACTAAAATATAAAACATATAAAATTTTATAAGTTAATAATTACATTCTTGTATCATCATAATTTATACTTAAAAACCCCTCATGATGTATAAATAACATCTAAGGGTATGATATGCATGGGAGAATTGGGGTTGGTGGTCTATCTAGTAGGGATATTATCTTGATTTCCATGCGCTCGAACTTATCCTGTATGAGATTTTCCCTAAGACATACTTACTAAATATTATCTTGGGCTTGGTCTAGGGAAGTCCAAAATGACACCGCCTCTTTTCAAATCTTGTGAAATTGACCTTAACAAGGAATACTTCTACTTCTTGAATTCATTTTTATTGGTTTCATTATGCGTTCTCTTCTATTTATACCCAATAATTAAATGAATATATCATAACATCATATTTAATACTTATAAAATGTATATGGTTTGGTTTTAGTTTGTTGTTTTGTGTGAAATAAGATATTTAATATTATTTATTTAAAGTAAAATAAATACTAAAATCTCATGGTTTTACATTATATCCCTTTAAATAATTTGTTCCCTCATAATATAAATTATCAATTAATAATTGAAAAAGATAAGGGTACCCCAAGTATAGTCAAAATTTAATGTGATATATTAATATTACTATCTTTATTAGGACAATTAAACTCATATTTTACACTTATAATAGACATGTCCTTGATATTATGTTTCTACCCAAAAAATTGAGCTAAATATCCCTTACAAAATTGTATTAAGAATCCTATAATGGAAGTAATTTTCATTGGGAGTTCATAGTCATCCTTTGACCATTAATGATCATAGGTTGATTTTGGATATGAAATGTGACTCTCCTTCCTCAAAAATTGATATAGAATCTAAATAGTGAGATTCAAACCATGCTAAATATCATATCAAATTTTTCTTAAGGGAGAATAATATTATTTTTAAGAATCACATTCACACAAACAACTATTATAAAAGGGTTATAGTCATTGGATAAAATCAATATAACATTATGAACCTTAATAAATAATTAATTATCTAATCATTAGTGTAGTTATTTGATTCCCTTAGAAAAAATTCCATATATAATGGAATTTATATATCCAGAATTTAATAAGGGATTTGATGTTATTGATTTGGTGATGAGTTTATCATACGCCACTTCATTATCCTGAACCACTTGGGTAGTTCGGACTTCAAAAACCTTTACTTTTCCCCTTGTATTATGGGATTACTGACATTAATTATTAACATTAACATTTGGTTTGGTACACTTGGTGTTATTGTTGAGTCAAAAGTTATCTTTTGACTTCTATATTTTTTTTTGGAAATCACAAATGTCTTTTCAATAGTATCGTACTGACCATGCTGATCGTACTAACCATGCTGATCGTACTGACCATGGTGATCGTACTGACCATGATGATTGTACTCACCATGCTGATCGTACTGACCATGCTGATCGTACTGACCATGCTGATCGTACTGACCATGCTGATCGTACTGACCATGCTGATCGTAATGACCATGCTGATCGTACTGAACATGCTGATCGTACTGACCATGCTTATCGTACTGAACATGCTGATCATACTGACCATGCTGATCGTACTGATCATGCTGATCGTACTGATCATACCAATCGTACTATACTGATCGTACTGAATATGGAAATTGTATTGACTCTGCTACTCATCTCTTTCATTATATACTTGTTTTGGTACATTTTCAGAAACACATGCTTCATTTAAATCATACTCATGATTATCTTATTCATATATCTTGTTCTAACCAATACGATGTTGTTGAGTTAGTTACAAACTAATCAAAAATATGTCGTGATTTCTGTTTCAATATGACCGTTATGATTCTAGGTTTCCAAGTCCCTCCGAGTTTTTCAGAGAAATATGACCGTTGGAGGAGATGTGACCATTGGAACTCGAGGCTTATAAATAGGAGGTCATTTGAGGCTGAGAGTACAATAGAAAACGAAGAGATTTTAGAACAAGTGTGATACTTTTCTTCAATCAAGATTCTAGAGAGAGATGTTATGACTTCTCTCATGTTGTGTGCTTTGTGTGTCTGATCATCGTATCGAGGGATTTCAAGTAATTGAAAGACAGAGGTGCCGATTACCTACAAAATCAAGGGCTGCCGGGGATAGGTAGACGGATGGTCCGATCATCATATCGAGGGCTTCCAGGGATAGGCAGACAGACATACTGATCATCGTATCGAGGGCTGCCGGGGATAGGCAGATGGACGTTCCGATCATCATATCGAGGGCTTACCAAGGTGTTGGTGAGACAGACCTTTTATTCTAGATGAAAGGATAAACCTTCTCTTTGGGTCAAAATAATTGTAATACTTTTACATTTCCGTTGTTATCAATATTATAAAGGAATTTGTATTGTTTCCTCTCTTCTTTACATATTCAATTGTAATTGTTTCAATTACAATCATTATATTACATATTGTATTAATTGATTCTATAAGCTTTAAGGTAGAATCATTCATCTTTATATTACTATGATTATTGTGTTCATCTTGAATACAATTGTTTTGCATTTCATTAGCATTACATTACATCATACCTTTTATATTCAATACAATTGTGGGTGTTTGTATTTGTATTAGTTTAAGATCATTTAAACTAATCTCTTAAGATCTAAAACTCAAAAAGGTTTTTAAACCTACAATTCACCCCCCCCCCCTCTTGTATTGTTCCATATAATAGACATAAATATCTACATATTCGATCCAACAATTGGTATCAAAGGAGGTTTTCCACTGATTTGTATTTATTGTTCTATTTTCACTGACTACACTAACGCATTGAGTGGAAAAGTTTATTGTTTTTAGATGGCAGGAATGAATATTGGTTCAATAGACAATATGAATCCTTATAGACCACCTATCTTTGATGGAAATGATTATGAGTACTGGAGAGATCGTATGAAGACTTTTGTGATCAATACTGGCATAGACAACTTTATAATGCTTACTGGAGGTTACAAAATTCCTAACAAAGAAGTCAGTACTTTTACTAACCAAGATAAGCAAGAATATCAACTGAATTACAAGGTATGCAATACATTATTATGCTCTATGACCAGGAACATATACAGTCAGATATATTCATGTCAAGCAGCAAACTACATATGGAAGAAATTGGAAGTCACTCATTTTGGTACATCCAAGGTTATAGAAACAAGGAGATCAATGCTTTGTGTAGAGTATCATGGGTTTGTTTTTCCTTATGGAGAGCCAGTATGTAAAGTGCAACAAAGATTTATGACAATTGTCAACAGCTTAAAATCTATTGGAGAAAAAGGTCTGGATGATGAAGCTCTGGTTGATAAGATTATAGATATAATGCCAAATGAATGGGAGTCAAAAAGGACAGCTATTGATGAAAATAGAAAAGTTTCCCAGATTTCTCTGGATGAACTCTTTGGAACTCTTTTACAGCACGAGACAAGAATGAAGAGAGATTTTGATTTCAACAAGAAAAATAATGGGAATGGAAGTGTAGCCTTTGCATCTAAAGCTAAAACACCTGAAAGGCTTACAAGATCCAAATCCAAGAAAGTTGTTATATCTGATTCAAGTGATTGTAATCTTTCGGATAATGAGTTAGCCAATATTGCTAGAAGGATGAACAAGATTGTGGGAAAGAAAGACTTCCAATATAGATTCAAAAAGAAAGATAGGAAGGATAATAAAGATTCAGAGGTAACTTGTTATGAATGTAAGAAAGCAGGACATATAAGGCCTGATTGTCCTTTACTGAAGAGGAATGACAGAAAGGAGAAACACTCTCAAAGAAAAAAGAAAATGTTTTATAAGACAAAGAATGTTTTGAAGGCAAATGATACCTGGAGTGAAAGTGGTAGTGATTCCTCAGACGATTCTTCAGAATATGAGTCCTCAGGACAGAAAAAAATTGGACTTATAGTCAGATTACAAATTGATGATCATTGTCTCATGGCTAAGGTACACAATGCTGAAGCTATTACAAATATCTCTTTGAATGTAAATTATACTGATAATAGATATTATGAATCTTCAAATGATGAATCTTCATCATCAGAAGATGATACATTACCTTCTTTTGAATAAGTATCTAGATTTTCTAAATTACTTGAAAATGAAAATTATAAACTCAAGAAGAAGTTTGAAAAGGAAAATTCAAGAATTTCAATCTTAACTAATGAAGTATCAGGTCTTTCTAAAGATCTTGATGTGAAAACTTCTGATTTTGAAAGTATTTTAAAAACCCTTGAGAAAGTCAAATCCGATAAGGATAAGCTTTCTAAGGATCTTGAAAATGTGTTTTCAAAGAAAAATATTTTAGAGCCCAACTCTAGTTCAAATTCAAATGTTTTGGAAAATAAGAATTTGGTTTTAAAATTAAATTCAGAAATTTTTTCCTTGAAAAAATGTTTGTCAAACTTTACTCATGGAAAGGAAAACTTTGACAAGAAGTATTCTCAAATTAAACCTTTGAGAAATCGTTCTGGTCTTGGTTATACTCATTCCAAACCTGTTTTTTGTAATAACTATTTTTTTTAACAAAAAATCTCTTTTAGTTCTAAGTGCCAATGTGATGGACACTGGAGAAGAGATTGTTCTCTTAACAGAACTCAATCCTTAGGATTTCATAAAGCTCATTTTGAAAAACAAATGTGGATTCCTAAAATTATTTTATCTAACCCTTCTAGATCCAAACAAGTTTGAATTCCGAAAAACTAATTGTTTCTTTTTCAAGAAAATGAGAAGTGTACCAATAAGAATATTTTTTACATGGATAGTGGTTGTTCTCGACACATGACCGGAAACAAAGATCTCTTTTAAAAGGTTATCAAAAAAAGGGTGGAAAAGTTACCTTTGGAGATAATGCTCAAGGAAAGATTGTTGGTATAGGTAATATCGTTTTTCTTGGAAAAGTTCTTATCTCAAATGTTTTGTTTGTTTAAGGTCTTAGGCACAATCACATCAGCATAAGTCAATTATGTGATGAAGTTTACCTTGTGAATTTTAGAAATGATAAGTGTCTAGTTCACAATTCTAAGTGTGAATTCATTCTATCTTCTCATAGGAAATAGAATGTTTACACTATTAACTTAGAAGACCTTAGGAGCCAAAAATTACCCTGCTTAAGTGCAATAGAAGACCAATCATGGCTATGGAATAGAATATTAGGACACTGTAATCTGAGAAACCTTAATAAAATTTCAAAGAAAAGACTTGTGAAGGGACTACCGGACCTTAGATATGTTTCTTCAAAAGTCTGTGATCCTTGTTAATTTGGCAAGAAACATAAAACTAGCTTTAAATCAATAAATGAAGTTTCAACTTCTAATGCATTACAGCTAGTGCATATGGATCTTTTTGGTCCTACACAAACTGGAAGCATTGGAGGAAAATACTATGTATTTGTTTTAGTTGATTACTTTACTAGATTTACATGGGTCTATTTTCTAACAAAGAAATCTGAAGCCTTTTCCTATTTCAAAATTTTAGAGCCCAAGTTAAAAATGAGAAAAACCTACCATTGATAACTATTCATAGTGATCATGGTGGAGAATTTCAAAATTCAGATTTTGAAAATTTTTGTAGTAAGAAATGTATTACTCACAACTTCTCAGCTCCAAGAACTCCTCAGCAAAATGGTGTAGTTGAAAGAAGAAATCGTATTCTTCAGGAAATGACTCGAATCTATTCGTATTCTATTAGCCTTTGCAGCATACTTCAATTTCAAACTATTTCAAATGGATGTAAAATGTGATTTTCTAAACGGTTTTGTTCAAGAAGAAGTTTATGTCGAACAACCTCCTGTTTTTCAAGACCCAAAATATCCTGATCATGTTTTCAAACTTACCAAGGCTCTATATGGTCTTAAACAAGCCCCTAGAGCATGGTATGATAGACTTACAGGATTTCTTTTACAAAACAATTATACAAAAGGTACAGCAAATCCAACCCTTTTATAAAAATGGAAAATAAAAAAGTTTTGATTGTTCAAATATATGTTGATGACATCATATTCGGATCAACTCAAAAATCTTTAACTGATTCTTTTGAAAATTTAATGAAATCTGAGTTTAAAATGAGTATGATGGGTGAGTTAAAATTCTGTTTAGGTTTTCAAATTTCTCAAAAACCAGAAGGAACATATATATCTCAACACAATTATATAAAAGATTTACTCAAAAAGTATGGTTATGACAAGACTAAAAGTATTAGCACTCCAATCAGTACCTCAAATACACTTGATCCTGATGAAACTGGGAAACCAGTAGATCAAACAATCTTTAGAGGTATGATAGTAAGTTTGTTATACTTGACAGCTAGTTGACCAGACTTAATGTTTTCTGTATGCTTATGTGCAAGATATCAATCTAATCCAAAAGAGTCTCATTTAAAAGTCGTAAAGAGAATCTTTGGGTATTTAAAAGGCACTATGGAGTTAGGTCTTTTTTACTCTTCTGGGAATGATTTTGTTTTAAAAAGTTTTTCAGATGCTGACTTTGGTGGTTGTAGAATGGTTAGAAAAATTACATCTAGAACATGTCATTTCTTAGGAGATTCTCTGGCTTCTTGGTCCTGCAAGAAACAACACTCAGTAGCACTATCCACTGCTGAAGCTGAATATGTAGCAGCTGGAAGTAGTTGTGCTCAAGTATTGTGGATGAAACACGCACTCACTGACTATGGATTGAGTTTCTCCAAAACTCAAATTCTATGTGATAATACTAGTGACATAGATCTTAGTACAAACCCAGCACATCACTCTCATGCAAAACACATATATATCAGGCATCACTTTCTTAGGGATCACACAAAAAAAGGATATATTATTCTACAACTTATCGGAACGCAAGAACAACTTGCTGACATTTTTACAAAACCATTACCTTCTGATAGATTTGAGTTTATTAAACAGAAGCTAGGAATGATTACATTAAAATAATCATTCATATCTACTTCATGTTTTCCAATTCTCCTTACAGTAAATAACTCCCTTTTAAAAGGGAAGGACATTTCTTACTATGTTTTTTTATGTTTCTTTTTATCTTATGATCTTTAATTATTTACTCTCCTAGTATGTGTTTTTTTGTTTTTCTGTTTATCGTATTGATAGTTTTATCGTATCATTTACTTTTCTGTTTATCACATTGACAGTTTTATTTTTATACACCTTTCTTTTCCATCGTATCGACCGATGATGGTAATGAATTTCTTTTCGATCGTATCGACCAATGATGGTAATGAATTTCTTTTCCATCATATTGACCAATGATGGTAATGGATTTCTTTTCCATCGTATCGACCGATGATGGTAATGAGATTCTTTTCCATCATACTGACCAATCATGGTAACGATATTGTTTTCCATCGTATTGTCAGTTCATGGTAACAAGATTTTTTTCCATCCTATTGTCAGTTCATGGTAACGAGATTGTTTTCCATCGTATTGTTAGTTCATGGTAATGAGATTTTTTTCCATCATATTGTCAGTTCATGGTAACGATATTGTTTTCCATCGGCTTGTCAGTTAATGGTAACGACTTTGTTTTCCATAGGAATGACGATTGATAGTTTTTTACTTCGTACGTTTGTGTTTCCTTTTGAACTCTACTAAAACCAACAACTACCTTACGTTCTCCGGGAGGTACTTTCCATTTTTTTAATTTTTTTTCTTTCATTTTTAATCCTAACCATTGATCTGTTTTCCTCTAATCTTGACTGTAGAAGATCAACGGTCGCCCCTTTATCGCCTATAAATAGCCCCCCCCCCTCCCAAACCCACATTGGTTTTTCAGGTTTTGAGGCGAAACTCTGCTCCACTGTTTTAAGTCATCGTATGATCTTTCATCGGCAGCATCCCTATGTCTCAATCTTCTCCCAACACTCCTGCCGATATGTCTTCAGAGGCTTTCTCGGAAAAAGACCTTTTAAGGGAAAGGTTAGTCTCCCGCGACTTCTATGATTCATATGATTCTATTATCAAGAGGATTATCGTATTTCAAGGATGGGAGCATTTGTGTGTTGAAAAGCCTATTTCTCAAGATCTGGTTCTCTTTGATGAAGTGTGTCAGTTCTATAAAACCGTATCTTTCGACAAAGACATGACTATAAATTTTGTTGTGTATGATAGAAATTTGTTTATGTCTGTGAAACAAGCGGCTCATTTTCTGAATGTCCCAATAGAAGGGGTTTCTTTCTCTCCATCTCATAAACTACCAGAGGAATTTGGTAAGTTTAATAGAGAAAGTGCCGAGAAATCTCTGTTTTTTGTGAATGAAGAGAAAAGGAAAGTGGCTCATCTTTCACCAGACAATAGGTTTGTGGCTTTATGGATGCAAGGTTTTCTTATCCCAAGGAAAGGGGATATAGAAACTTTGAAAGTTTCTGATATTTTTATGCTTGACTATATAGTAAATATGAGAAAAGTAAATCTCATGGGATATGTTTTCAAAACAATTAAGAATGTGAAGTTAGGGGAAATCAAATCTGATTTGATCATGTATCCATCTATCCTCAAAAAGTTTATTCTCGAGAGTATGAAAATTTTCAACATTCCTTTGAAAGGGAAGCTGATAGATTTGAAGACCTCCTGGATTAGAAAAAGTACTATGAATAAGTTGAATGTTTGTTTTGATCAAAATTCAAAACTTTTTGTCAGAGATGTAGCAGCTAAATCGGCTCAGAATCAATCGGCACCTATATCAGCGAAAGACATTCAATCTGCTGGTTTTACTCAAAAGTCTGATTTGCAAACCAGCTCGAAGACAAAGAAGAAGCCCAAGTACAGTAAGGAGGTTGTAGCCAAATGGAGAAAGGATAAGGAACAGAGAAAGGAAGGTGATCTAAAGTTCAGTCTTGACTCGACTGAGGCTTTTGCAGAAAGAATAAGGGTAGAAGAAACCCTTAAGGCTGAAAAGAAAAAGAAAACTGTTTTGAAAAGAAAGGCTCAAGACTTCGATATCTCTAAAGTCTTGAAAATGGTTGAGGATGCTAGTGCTCAACTGACAGAAGAAGTGCATCAAGAGCCCATCGTACAGAGTCTTCCTGAGAAAGAAAAATGAAAAAAATTGATGGAAGAAACAAAAGAAATTGAAGAAGAGGAAGAAGATTTTATTTTATAATTCCTTCAGAGTTCGAAGAAGAGTAGAGAGGAATCAGTTCAAAAGCAAAGTGAATATATTCAACAAGTTCCTCGTGCCGATCAATCATGAACTCTGGATATAATTTCATCTCAAGAAAATCAAGGTGCTCAATCCTCTCACACTGATAAAGTTGTTGTCATTAATGACAAAGTGGAAGACGAAAGAAAGAAGAAATAAAAAGAAAAAGGAAAACAACCAGTTGTAGATTCAGGCTGATCGAATGAACTGGCTTCGTACGATGAAGATACTGATTCAGAACATACAATCTCTCTCAAGAAGAGTGATTACATTGTCCATGTTTTGAGAAGGGTTGAGAAGACCATTCCATATTTCCCTAGGCTGGAAGGAAATATTGATTTTATTACTGACAATCAGAAGAAGAAGTTTGGATCTGTAAAAGAATTAAGAAAGAAAGTTTTGTCAGTTGAAGCCGATTTGAAAGTTATTTCAGAAAGTTTGGTTGCTCATAAGAAGGCCTGCAACAAGATGACCAAGTGGTCGTAAAAAACAGAGAGCTCAGTAAATGACCATGAGATAGAAATTGAAGATATAAGAAGGTTGTCAAATGAGCTTGCAATTGCTTTTAATAAGCTTGACAGAGAAACTGTTGAAAGGTTCAATCTTTTGTCTTCCCAACGAGCCGATGTTCCTTTAGTAAAAGACTTGCAGGAGAGAATGGATGCTTTTCAGGATGAGTTTTCGAAGGTTTCATCTTTCAAAGATCAAATAGTTCTCTTGAAGAAACAGAAATCTGGGTTATCCAAAGATAACAAGAATCTGCAAGACAGAATTGATACTCATGAGGAGGTAATCAGAGTTCAGGAAGAGACAATCAGAAATCAATATCAACTCTTTGCTGATCAATAAGACCTTCTCAGATATCAGGGTGATGCTATTTCTGAAGACAAGAAGGAGATCAAAAATATGAAATTAGTTCTTCATGAGTTAATCAAGAAGGAAAAAAGAAAGAGAAAACAAATGACTATTGTATTTGTTTTTTCCTTTGGAACTTGTCTTTGTTTTTTAATAACTTTTATGATTCTTTTCTTTTTTTTCCTGCAATTCTTATTTCTAACTCTTTCAGAAAATTCAAGTTTACCCCTTTCTTTTTGTAAATCACAAAGGGGGAGAATATTTTATCAAGGGGGAGAAAGATTATAAAGGGGGAGAATGTTTTATCAAGGGGGGAAATTCTTTACAAAACTTGAGGTAAATCTACGAATACAATCCTTAGGAAAGTACACCTAAGGGGGAGTTAGTTGTATTAAAATTTATATTCAGAAGAGTTTCCAATAACTCAGGGGGAGATAAGTATTTCTTTTTAAATTTACCTTGTGTGTTGTGATTTCCAAAAAGGGGGTGATTGTTGAGTAAAAAGTTATCTTTTTTACTTCTATATTTTGTTTTGGAAATCACAAATGTCTTTTTAATCGTATCGTACTGGCCATGCTGATCGTACTGACCATACTGATCGTACTGACCATACTGATCGTACTGACCATACTGATCGTACTGACCATGCTGATCGTATTGACCATGCTGATCGTACTGACCATGCTGATCGTACTGAACATGATGATCGTACTGACCATGCTGATCGTACTGAACATGCTGATCATACTGACCATGCTGATCGTACTGATCATACCAATCGTACAATACTGATCGTACTGAATATGGAAATTGTATTGACTCTGCTACTCATATCTTTCATTACATACTTGTTTTGGTACTTTTTCAGAAACACATGCTTCATTTAAATCGTACTCGTGATTATCTTATTCATATATCTTGTTCTAACCAATACGATGTCGTTGAGTTAGTTACAAACTAATCAAAACGATGTCATGCTTTCTGTTTCAATATGATCGTTATGATGCCAGGTGTCCAACTCCCTCCGAGTTTTTCGGAGAAATATGACCGTTGGAGGAGATGTGACCATTGGAACCCGAGGCCTATAAATAGGAGGTCATTTGAATCTGAGAGTACAACAGACAATGAAGATATTTTAGAACAAGTGTGATACTTTTCTTCAATCAACATTCTAGAGAGAGATGTTGTGACTTCTCTCATGCTGTGTGCTTTGTGCATCCGATCATCGTATCGAGGGCTTTCAAGTAATTGAAAGACAGAGGTGTCGATTACCTACAAAATCGAGGGCTGTCGGGGATAGGCAGACGGACGGTCCAATCATCGTATCGAGGGATGCCAGGGATAGGCAGACAGACATACCAATAATCGTATCGAGGGCTGCCGGGGATAGGCAGACGGACGTTCCGATCATCGTATCGAGGGCTTACCAAGGTGTTGGTGAGACAGACCTTTTATCCTAGGTGAAAGGATAACACTTATCTTTGGGTCAAAAGAATTGTAATACTTTTACATTTCTGAAGTTATCTATATTAGAAATGAATTTGTATTGTTTCATTTCTTATTTACATATTCAATTGTAATTGTTTCAATTACAATCATTATATTACATATTGTATTGATTGATTCTATACGCTTTAAGGTAGAATCATTCATCTTTATATTACTCTGATGATTGTGTTCATCTTGAATACAATTGTTTTGCATTTCATTAGTATTACATTACATCATACCTTTTATATTCAATACAATTGTGGGTGTTTGTATTTGTATTAGTTTAAGATAATTTAAACTAATCTCTTAAGTTTTAAAACTCAAATAGGTTTTTAAACCTACAATTCACCCCCACTTGTATTGTTCCATCTAATAGACATACAAATCTACATATTCGATCCAACAGTTATAATACTCATACTTCATATAATTGAGTAATTTGAGTGCGGGAGAACCTTTGTCCAAGATTTCCCCCATTTAAAGCACTTATCCATTCCACATAGATACTTTCCTCCATAATTCTTCCCACTTTTTTACATATAGTGTGATTAATATTCTTTTATCCATGGGTTTGATCATTTAATTTCAATCAAAATAAAATTTCCCCTTTTTTTATGTGTTTGTAGGGTTGAAAGGATTCAAGTTGTTAACGATAACTCAATATATCTAGACAATAATAACCATAATTTTTTTCATTCTAGATCCCAAGTACTTTAGTTTATTAAGAGATAAACCATTGAATTGTCTATCACGTTCATTATTAACAAGATTTATCCAGGATAAAAACATTGTTTATAACAAAAATTTAAATTGTGAGTATAAATGAACACTAATCAAAGTAAGAAATCATATGATAATAAAAATCATTCCTGATATTTCCCAAATCATGACACCAACTTTCCATCCACAACATTCTATGTTACAATATATGTTTTATATTTTCATCTCTTATAAGTTTTTATAAACTATATATATTTAAATTCCTCAAAATGATTCATAAATATAAATTTAATTAACTAAAGCATATCCCCTAGTATTTTCAAATTGGGTTTGTTGTTATTCTTCCTTTTCACGAACCAATTGAAGATCGAGTTAATACCCAAATAGGCTTTTCATCATTATTTACCTAATGTGCATATACTCTAGATCCTACATCCAATTTATTGTATCTAGTTAGGGATTTTATTTCTAGAAAATAATTCACTCTATACTTTACCAAATTATTAGGATACTTTCTATATTTAAACTTATACCTAGGGTTCTCACTAATGTTTTCAAATCCATATCTCCAAAAATAAATAAACAAAAATTATCATGATCTTTCTTACCATATTCTAAACACAAAAATCATAAAAATATATAATCTTGAAATTCATCTTATCTTTACACCCAAACCAAATTAATCGTATACTAATAAGAATATCACATAATCATGAATACATATTAATTTTTTTTCCAAAAATAACTATAATCACTTTGTCAACAAATAAAATTTCAACCCACAAGGTAATTTATAGTTTTTAACATATACTACCAATATCAAGTGACCCATTATCCCATGTAAATAAAATTACCTCAATATTAAATTAAATATCAACCCAAAATAATATAAAAATCTTAAACATGTATTATTATTAAAATACAATTAACATTTCTCAAAATATCAGTAATCACTATATAATATAATCACCAAACACCTCAAAAGGGTATTTATAACATTGAACTTATGATTAAAAATATACTTATCAACCCATGATGGTATCTATAACTCTCAAATTATCCTTATATGATAACTTCCTAACCTCTAATGTTGTTTAAATTCTTCTCTAATACCATCAGTGTGACATCCCAACCCGAAATTTATCCTTTGATAATTTTATTTAAATTCATCACTTGATAATCTGGTGGAATTATCTTTGATTAATATTATGATTTATTATTTTATTAGTAAACCAAGTTTCCTTTTATAGTTTTTTTAATAATAAAGAAAATATAATAGGAGAATAATAATTTAATAATAAAAGAAGTGAAACTCACCATCAACCTTCTGCAAAATGCACTAGGGAAGGAGTAACACACTGCACGTCCTAGTTTCAGAATAAAGGGACCTATGGAGGATTTCCTAGTCACATGAAAGGGGATCCGGGATATCTATGACTCGTTAGAATGAGAAAATAAAAATTACTAAAGATTCGGCAATTAAAAATTCAAAAAATCATAGTATTCAAAAGACCTAATTAAAACACCGGATTTGATTCATGATTTAACTGAAAATTGAGGGTGAAATTCTTCTCAATTATGGATTTGGTAATTAAAACAGGCCAAAATTATTTTATATAGTGGTTTTTGGATTATAACATGTAAAAAAATGGTGTATTTGAATTTGGGGTTTGAGTTTGATGAATAATAAGGTAAAAATAATAATATTAATTAATTATAATATAATTATTAAAATATTAAATAAAACACCCTCATGTGAGATCTAACCAAACACTCAACGAACGTAAATGTTATGTCATAACTTAGATAAAACCCACATTCTGGACCAAATGGAGGTCTCATATTTCTCATATGATACATAGTTTTAGAGATATTCCATTATTTTTGTAAAAATATATAATAAATATATTAAATAAGTTATCCTCTCATATGATATGACCGAACAACTGATGTGAACAAATTTTATGTCACACCTAAGGTAAAACCATAATTCCAGACCCAAAAGTGGTCTCAAATTTCTCATACGAGACACTGTTTGGGAGATATTTTATTTTTTGGAAAAATCATGTGCGCATAATATAATATATTTAATATTTTTATTTCATATGTGTCGAGGCTCTACATGACTTTAAATCTCACACAAACTTCACAAATGACTTTGAATATATTCCATAAAATATTCTAAAGTGTTAATAGAGTTTTTTACCCATACAAAAATCATTTATTAACTAATTTTTATTGAAAAATTATAATTTTCACATAAAAACATTAATAAATTTTAAAAAATAAGGTTTTATTATCATAAAAATTTGAGAATATTAAAATTATCCTCTTCTATCAAATTCTATTCCTAAAGAAGTATCTCCAACAGTATTTCTTAAATAACTCATGCCATTGAGCTTAAACGTCAGACTCACGATCTCACACCTCCTCCTGAATTCATCCATGCTTTCACCGAATCTGGACAAGTGGTTTCTTCTTCCCTCATAGATGTTTATAAATATAGTATAATATATAAATCAAAAGGTACTCATATGATTAATTCATCCCTAAATCATCATACTTTTGATCTATAACATGTTTTAGAACTGAAGTGTACCTACAGAGTTTAGAAATGTGGAAAACATCATGCATACCTCAATAACATGGAAGAAAGTCTAGATGGTATGGAATTGTCTAAATTCATTCAGTAATCTCAAAGGGTCCCACACAAGTTGTATCTTGATTTCCCTACTTCCACATATGTTGGTTCCATTGTTGGGGATTCACTCACACGAAAAACCAAATCACCCACAGCAAACTCTATAAGTATCCGCTTATGATAAATATATAATATTTTTTCTTCTATGAGAGGTGATCAACATATTTTGTATCAACTAAACTCTCTCATAGGTATCTTGAACAAAAATAGTCTTGAAAAATGTTGTCTCACCTACCTCATTACATCAATGGAATAAATGAAATGACATCCAGTAAAGAGCCCCTTATGGTATTAAGGCTAGGTGATCATGTCACACTCCATAAAAGTATAAGAGGTGAGCTCGAAACATATCCTATTGTATTCATATAGTTCAGCCATACCATCATCCTCTCAAAGGATGGTATATAGTTTATAATCTTAATTGAGTCCCTAGGGCTTTCTGTAAGTCTTACTAAAACCAAAATGTAAAATGGGTGTGTCTTCCCAACACATTTCTCAAGGAAAATCCTCATCTTCACAATACCTCACATACATAAAAAATTTTCAATTATAATACTGGTAATGTCTATCTGATTGGAATAAAAGTGGGAAATAGTTTTTCATTGACTGATATTCACCTATATTTCATCATGACTGCTCAAGGTCTTGGGTAACCCCATCACGAAGTCCACCATAATTTCCTCACACCTATTGATATGGAATTCTATCATCAGTCTCTCATTTATGGAAGCACTAACTATCATTTTCTTATATAATAGAGTTTCACAACGTCGCTCAACGATTTATTCAAAGAAAGGTAAGTTAGGGAAAACAAAACTATACCAGTTATTGTATTCCAGACATAGCTCATACAAATATATGAAAACCAGGATTATGTGAGGCAGAATATAAAAAAGATATGTTCAAGAACATACCACATAAAGTAACAATATCCTCATCACCATCTATTAGATCTTGATCCACTGCATAGATATGGACTACTTTATCTCTATAACCTTATCCTCAAGTCATTTTTTCTGAGAAGTTTGTATCCTTTGCTAAGGTTCCCCACTCCCAACATGTCATAGTATTTTGGTACCCCTTTTAGAGGCCTTCAAGAAAAATCAGTGAATATGACCATCCTTCCCACAATGGTGGCACTCCATAGATGGATTCATTCAATTGATTCAATAATGTCCCCTTATATCATAGTTTTAGAACCTATCTACCATATATTATACTCAAGAATTCATGCTCTGGACTGACTGCCTACCACTCTATTTCTCTTACTCCACCTTTCTATTCCAACTACCAATAGATAACCCCATGGTAGAGAGAGAAATATCATTCACTGACTAAAAGTAATCTGGATGCTATGTATTCCTCTTATCCATTCTGAAAGTATAGGGCCTTATAAATAACCTGTGAGAATTTCCTCAAGTAAGATCCCCTATCCTAGTGTCTCAGCTTTGATCAAAGACCCGTCTCAAACTTTTGAGCCTTGTATGCATTTTTTTCGACTAAAAAGGGGAAAATAGAATTAATTTTGTGAACCAATCAAATCTTTCATAGAAATTCAAAGTAAATTGTTTTAACTCCATGAACTCCTAGCCATGGTCCATTCTCACCATTCTAGGAATAAATTTCATGAGAAAAAACTCCTTGAATTTATCCAGGTAAGACCCTCTCATCTCCTAGTGTGACTCATGGATATCCCCCGCCTTTTATTGGGTCCATAGAAAATGATGGTCTCCAGAAAAACTCATCCCTCCCCAAGAGTTCGTACCAAATTGAAAATACTCTTGATTAATTCAATTCAATCCTCTACATATTTTGGGCCACCATCACTCTAGAATTCCAAAGTATAAAAAAGTTCAAAATCAAAATCATGTCCAGTCAAAGTACTTTGACTAAATCTTCATTAAATTAGAACTATCTTAAAGTGTCCTAGCTAGACGGTCTCTGTATACAAGATTGTCTATGTCAATATAGAAGTATATTGGGGAGTATCCTCCTGCACTATGGGTGGTGGCACTGGGATATCCTAGGTTTCCTCAGTTAAAGACAACATCAAACATCTCTGAGGGGGAATATTTTTCAATAGAAGGACCATCAAGAACAAAAAAAGACCCTAACAATTCAATGGGATCACAAAAAGGATTTTCTAGGAGTCTACCCTCAACTCACGGTTTTCCTCTCATAGAACTAACCATAGTATCCATCCTTGCACATCGGTCTCAGTCATCTTATATATACTAACACCAAAACATGATCAATTAAACTATTTAAATATAATAAATATATATCACACAACATTTCAAAAGATATATCATACAAGTAACCTATCCTAAATAAGTAGTGCAAAAAAATGAAATAAATTTAAGAACTATTATAGAGAATATCAACAGGTAAATATATGGAATATGAAACTATGTGTCTATTCAGGGTGCATGAATATATGTTAAATCTCATAAATCATATATCAACATCATGTGTGTCACCCAAGGTGATTTTAATCATCTGTAATAGAAAAAAATAAATTCCCATCTTATGGTAACTCAGAGGTCCACTATATAGTGTTGGATAGACAATGTGATAGTTACCCTACCTGAGTCCCAACCGTCCTATCTTTTGTTTACCCTATCCCAAATTAGAAAAAAGATAAGAAACAATTTAATGAGTCCTGGTCCTCTGAAACCATTTTATAACATCTGGACCTGGACCACCAAGTCCAAGACATAATTCCACATGACCTCATGTGTGCCTCCCCATAACCAAGAGGTTGTCAACTAAAAGTGGGGGTCTAAGTTTGATAGTAAAGAGATTATACACTCTTCATCACGTCGTCAAGAAGGATAATAAATAAACAATAATAATAAACAATTAGAATAAAAATAAGGAAACTGAGTAAATTACATATATAATAATAGGTCCCAAGGTGGTATGATTGTCTAGAGTATGAGTAGGAGATAATAAATGAAAAGTAAATAAACAAACATTTGTGGTCCTTTGAAGTCTATTACTGTCAACTCGAGCTCCATGCACCCCTACTCAATCGTCCACCATCAAGCCGTTTCCATTAACTGGATATTTGGTTGAAAAAACTACACGAATAATGAAATTCCTAAGTAGGGTTTGAGTAAAAGACATAGTTGGGCACCACTAAGTTTTTATCACCATAACTACACAATATATATCAATGTATTTTATTACATAAGTTAATTATAAATAAACACACAACATATGATGAGTCGTTATATGTAGACTAAGCCACCAAAAACCCTATACTCAACTACTTTAGTTCATTATGGAAAGGATTTCAAAGAATTCACTTACCTTCATCAAGGTAGCATATCTCACCCAACCCAGTCAGTGGTTGTCATATGAATGTCGCACACTCCTCCATTTCAAAAATTCACCCTACCCAGTTAGTGGCTATCACCAGAACACTGCACATTAAATCATGTTTATCCTCATCTAGATTATAATTTTAATCATCCATCGACTAGGTATGTAGGAAACACTAACTGCTTTCTTCTAACCATCAACTATTCTTTTCCATCTACAACAATATCCATGCCAACCTTTAAGGAAGTAGCACTTCCCTAGGATGGGTAACTAGACATGGATGATTTTCCCTCTATAGGGATATACATACCCAAATCTAAGGATATTAGAACCACAGAAACCATAACCTCAAGACTCCACCAAAATATCTCACTCCCAAAATCACAATTCTACATGTTATGCAACACAAAAACAATTCATTTTATGTAAAATAATGATAATAATTTGAAGATCAAATTCAGGGTCCACACATAATCACAAGGTCATAATAAATAAAAATCATGTCCAATCATTCACACACATGAATCTCATAACAATCATGGGTTAATCAAGTATAAACATTACATCATGATAAAAAACATATATACAGTGACCATAATGGTAAAGAACCTCCTACCTTGAAGTCTTTGACATCAACTATAAGAATAAACCACTCTATATGCTTTTAAAGTTGGATTGCAAACCTAAAAAGTCAAGAATATGTGCCCTTGGGCCTTATTATCATGGTTTTTGACATGTCGATGTTCAAGGTCCATCATAGGTTCCTAGAACTAAAACCATCTATTTTATTTTATAAAGAAATAAAATATTATATACAATGATACCTTCACTCTCATGGATAATTTTTGAATTATTTATCTAGGTCAACACATGAATTCATAATATTATTCTGAATAATAATTATCTTTCAATAATTTCTTATAAATTATCCTTTTATATTTATCTATTGAAAATTTATCATAAATTATACTTTTATAATTATCTTTTTAAAATTTCTTATAATTCATCCTTTTCTAATTATCTCTTAATAATTCATCATAAATTATCCTATTATAATTATATGTTGATAATTTATCATAAATTATCATTTTATAATTATCTATTGATAATTTCTTATAAATTATCCTTTTATAATTATCTCTTGATAATTTATCTTTAATTATCCTTTTATGATCATTTCTTGATAATTATGTATAAATTACCCTTTTATAATCATATTTTCATAATTTATTATAAATTAACCTTTTAAAATTATCACTTGATAATTTACCAACAATTATCCTTTTATAATTATCTCTTGATAATTTATCATAAATTCTCCTTTTAAAATTTTATACTCATAATTTCTTATAAATTATCCTTTTATAATCATCTTTTGATAATTTCTTAAAAAAAATCTTTCTTAATTATATTTTAAAAATTTATAATAAATAATAAATCTCTACAAGTATTGTCCCTTTATATATCTTATATGCACCCAAGAAACTAATTCCAACTTTTCCATATAAAAGATGGAAAATTTTTGTTTGGGGAATTCCGTGGATCAAAAAGTCAAGGTTGATGATGATGTTCTTTTACAGGTATTCCTAGTAAATTCTTATGTTTCTTTAAGATGATTCTCAATATCCAGATATTTTTTCACAAACAATATTCCCATATCCATTAAATACTAAACTGAAACCATGACAAATATCTCTACTCATCTTCCATATTTGAAGGTGATTAATAGCTTATTATTCATATATAAAATAATATATATGATTCCTAGGATCTAGATAATATTTATGATTATCCGAAGTTCCAATTGTATACCATATAATATATGTTAGTTTGGTAAAATAATATTTAATATAGGATCCCACATTGGAAATGTCAGCCCTTTCGAATAATGAGTAGTTTGTAAACCAGGACCCTTGAAGATTATGATCCAATCATAAAAAGGTAAAATAATCTAGTAACTCTTATCCATACATAGGAGGGAAATTTTATGATGGGTAGTTTTTGAGGCTTCCTATGAAGGATTATGTCGTAGCTACATATATTCCCTACATTGAAGAATTTTCCCCATCTCATTATCATTGATCAATTATTCAATAAGTGTTGTTGTGGTTATATTATACATAGTGTTCATACATTTATCTATCTCCTATACATAATTAATAGATTATTATCCAATTTATGAAAAATAGAAGGAAAATTAAGGATTCTAGAGATGAAACACTAATCAAATCATGTGAGGAAGTTGGTGAAATTTTAAAAAAGTTTAATTTTTTGCATAGATCCTTTCGACCAACCCTATGCACTCAATATTTTTCACCCAGATTAGTTTACATAGCATCCCCAACATAGTATTTCTATATTTATATGACCAAATCAAGTGGGAAAATGTTTCATCTAGTATAGAAGATCCTTGTCTTACAAAAGGGGAAATCATGAATAGATATTCATAGAGGAAAAAAGAGATAGATTAAATATAATGGATTTTTCTATATCTTATGAGCCCTTCCATAGTGGTACCCACCACCCCTTTACTTATAGAGGTAGAATATGGGTTCCCCAATTCCCACATTTTTTATTACATCCCCACTTTGGCATGCACCAATATATCCAAGAGTGTACACCCATATCCACTAGAGTGCATGCCTATATCTTCACTATCATTCATATCCAGAGTGTCCACCCTTATTCAAGGTAATTTTATTCCAAAAATCAATTTTACAGGAAATTTTATCCAATTAATTTCAAACATATCTAATTTAAGTTGTATTTTTTTCTATTATCAAATTTTGAAAAGGTAATTAAAAAAGGATCGTAATAAGTTATATAGACAAATTTTCAAGGAAGGTGGGTCGGGTGCCCTAGATCACCTATAGGAAAAGAATGTCTAGGATTACTACCACGCCTATGTTTGACCTCATCAACACTTGTGTATTCTCTACTAAATTAACATGCACACAATCTTCTAAACACACTTGAACATTATCCACCACACTCACCTTAATTCCTTTCTGAATAACTCGGGGACCAAGGATCCATTTCCTATAGAAGGACACCCTCGACCTCTCATTTTGTTTATAGGACCAAATATAATTATACACCAAGTACATGAGTGAACAAATAATGAAACTATGAACCAACATTTTCAAAATCCTACCATTTTTTTATTATAAATCAAAAAACTAGAAGAAGTACTGGGAAATAGAGGTATTTGGGTAATACAAGGGTTTCGTACATAAAACCATTATGAAAGAAAAATTTGACCAGAGTTATATAAAATATTTGGGGAAAGTATACTTTCAATGAGATTACTAAGGAAAAAATGTTGAAGTATGATGTGGCTTTATGTTCATCCATTATGAGTCACATCTGACTTTCAGGGTCATATTTGGGTGTAATATTCACCTCTGATCTTCTTATTTGGAGTTACTCTCAACTTTCAAGGGTTCATTTGGGTGATCAATCTTCTAGGTCACATACCTTGATTAATTGTTACTCATTCTCCCTAGTATATTTTAGGAACTCATTAGACCCTTTCCACCTATTTATACCACTCAAAAATCCCACTTCACCCAATCCTAAACAGTGGATGCTTGAAAAACATTATCTGGTTAATTTATATATATTTTTATGTTTTATGATCATGTATTTATTTGATAATTGGAGTATTAAATCCTATAATAATTATCTATAACTGTGATTCCTCATAGTATAATCGATATAGTATTCCTTGAATAATGAGTAATCTCTTTATTAAGGAAACTAGTGGTATATCTCATGTCCCAAAATGACCATATTGGTTGTTCTAAACCAGTATATATCATTCAATCATACCATTATCTTCCCCCAGGGATAATATGATATTTTTGAGATATAAATGAACAAGAATTCTATTGTAAGTCCCTCCATGTATTAACCTATATCATCTTCTAAAGTAAACTAGAAAGGGTCTATCAAGTGTAAGTACCACACCAAACCATTTCTAGGTTCCCTTCACCTAATAGAATGATATAAATTACATTAAACTACTTGTAATAGGATTTAAACAATTAAAATTAAACTAGATGATAAAATAGTCCCAGTTATATGACCTTAAAAGGAACCAAAATAGGTCATGTATACACAAACATAAAAGGAACCATTTTGTTACTTGTCATAAGAATTTAAAAGTTATGATTTTCTTTATTATATGGAACTTAACTATGTGGGTTTTGATTCCATTCACATGAATATATAGGTATCCCATTTTATGGGAAAAGTCCCTCTATAATAAAACATTTTTCCTGCATGAATAGTGATAAGTTCCAAAGTTACCTTGTATATAGATTTAAACAATAAATAATAAAATATGTGTACTAACTATGGGATAATATAATTAACCCATTTAGGATTCTTTTAAATTCATTGTTCCAATAAATTAATCTCAAGAATGGGTAACCTATGTTGTTAATATGAATCATTTCACTAATGCTCTTAAATCAAAAGGAGTGTCTCAAACAAGATAAAAGAGATCCTATATGAGGTGATTTTATCTCACTTACTCTAAATTTTTTCATATATTCCTTTAAAAATAAAACCAAAGGGGAATGAAAAATAGATATAAAAAACATTAATATTAGTATACAGGTCATGAAAACTTTACCTTATACTTCTCATGGATGTGACGGTGTAGGGGTGATAATAAAAAATGGATAGCCTTTTAAACCCTCTAGTGTGAGTACATATAAACTAAAATTATATTATTACTCAAATTAAACTTATAATTAAAATGATTTTAATATTTTAAATTAGTAAAAATCTAATAAATCAACCTAAACTATATGAACATAAATTTCAAATGATATAATTAGTGTTCATATTTCATTGATTGTATCAGAATATACTTTCAATATAGATGATTGAATTATTAGTGACAATCAGACATGATTAAACTCTAATATGGTTGAACCTATTATTGTTAAAAAATATCATTTATACACACAATATTGATGATAATAAATTATCAAAAAATCAATGTTTATAATAAGATCAGCATGGTCCAATCAAGGATACATTAACAACAATTTATTGATTATTTAATATATAATGTAATTATATAATGTTTCCATCAGTATGTAATGAAATAATATTATTAATATTATAAATTTATGTAATTATAAGAATAATGATGAAGAGTCAATATATAGGTAATGAATAGTTTTTAAATGATTAAAAATAAACTAAAATAAAAATGAGAAAGAAATAAAATAAAGATAAATTTGGAATGAAAACTAGTGGAATTGGGAAGTGAATGAGTATAATTTTGGAAAAAAACAATATTAAATTAAAAAAGTTAGAATTTTATTCATAGAGAAATTATAATCTATATTGGTTAAGAATATTTGAAAAAATAGAAAATAAGGGGACTCGAGATCAACACAGTTTGATTTTAATTCATTCCATTATTTTTAAACAAAATTTCTTCATGAATATTATAATCATCACATTATAATTTCATGAACACCATTAATAATATCAATATCTCAAAAAATCAATCCACACCCCTTATCCATAAAGAGAATTAAATAAGCCAAAAAAATTGATAACTATTTTTTGTTCACTGTGCGTTAAATAATCTATTCTGGTTGTGATCATGAAGCTTCCTCTATAAATACTTTATTTAGTGATTGAAAGATTATTCAACTAGGGAAAAATGATTTCATACATTTTCCTTTTGGTACATCAACCAAGTACTTCTAATTTTATGTCAACAAACTCATGAAATAATTAAAATATAACTCAAAAAAATAGGGAGGAATACAAAAAGTAAAAAGTATAATGTTATTGTGATAAAAAAAATATAAATCTATGTCCCATTAATTGTATTATCCAAAAATCATGATAAGAAGAAATTACGGGATTATTATGAACCTTTTTGGATTAAAACTTAGAATTTAGATATATATATATATATCAAAGAAAAGTATCCCCTAAAATCCCTTCCTTGATGATAATTTATTTTTTAAACATCCTCATCTTATTTTTGGGATTATGATTTTAATAAAATCTATTTCAAGATAATAGATTTCTTCTATATGGACCATGAAAATATTTTTTATTTTATGGATGTAGATCATAGTGAATCCCTCTTTCTCATAAATTAGTTATGAAATTTATAATAAGACATTCTTGCACATGGGATGAACAAATATTTTAGTTAATTTTTTTCCAAAATTTACTCGCTTAAAATTCTAACCATATTTACCATGTTTGACTAACTTCATTTGCTTAATTTTTTTTACAGATGTAAGCTTCCAATTTTAAAATCTCATTTGATGGCTTTTGGTGACCTGAAACACTTCCTATCTTATCACCTAGAAAATATTTAAGTTTTAATAATGAGTTTCTTCTAGTTTCACTATATGATATATCTTATTTGGTGATATGTTCAAATTAATTTCTCTAATTAAGTAATTTTGTTAGATATTTTTAGGGCATAAACAGTGATATTCATATCTTATTTTTTATGGGTAGTGACATGCTTTCGATTTTTCCCATGATATTTTTACCACTACTAGTAAAAGATATCATAGACAAAGAATTTCTTTTTTTATTTAAAATACTCATGTAAATCCCCAATTTCATCACGTATTAATTTGGTTTGTTTATGGTTATCATTTCCTCCATAGTGATGCCAATAAAATGCTTCCTTTTCAAGGTGAATACTTTTTATAGATATAATTATTTCCTATGGGTTCCCCACCACCCCTAACTGGTGTTTTCAACTTACAATACCAACCAAGATCATCTCTTATTGTTCTATCTAAAAGGAATCTAATGATTTCAATACATTCTCCTAGTGGATAATGATTTATGTTGGGATACATGAATAAATAAGTTTGGTTGATGAAAAATTACTCCTCACTTCCGTATAGCATCCTTTCCATAATTTCATGGTATAAACCATTCCTAAAGAATAGTCAACACACTGATGGTTTATAGAAACAAATAATTCAATATAGAAAAACCGTAATTTTAACTATATTAATGTTTTATTTATTTTACAAGGAAAATTTCTAGTGTTCATGTTTGATTTTAATATTTTACATTATCAATCATGCTATTAAAATTTACGCCTTTAGAGTAGCTTTGAATTACTCTAAATGGTCAGCTCAAAATGGTTCATATTCAATTGTAACTCAAATACTTTTACAAAATAAAAATTTTCATACTATTTTACACTTCTTGTGATATATAAAAATAATTTTTACGATTAATTTAATCATTTAAATACTTAAAAACAAAATCACTTAAAAAAATTATAAAATTCCTAAAATAACTTCAATATTTCATTTATAACCCAAAATGATGATTAATTAATAAAAAAAATATTTAATTAGTATTTTCACATTAATGTACAAATTTTTTTTAATAATAATATTTAATTATTCTAAAAAATTCAATTATCAATTCTCCCCACACATGAACCATTACTTGTTCTCATATAATTTGTTTCCACTATATGCAAAAAGAATTTACATATTTTACTAGTTTGATCCCTGGTAAAATATATTTTAAAATTGATGTTTTGATTAAATTTTATATTCACATTAATTACATAATTTCACCTATGTACTCATCAATATATCATTAACATTACATTTTTAGTTTTCTTATATTACACCCCTATCCAGATCACTTGATTTTCAAAATTTAGTATTATTTATTTCAATAGGTCAGTTCCGTTTTTGTCCACCTTGAAAAACTATCAGGAATACATACCCACACTCATTTTATATATATATATATATATATATATATATTATATTCAAAACTATCACAACCCTTGTTCTTATCAATAATTTCCCCTCAAGGTTATGTGTTATAGTAAAGTCACAAAGGGGATTGGTATAATGTCATTGGTCATTCCTAGATTATTATTATAATTAAATGGAAATAAATAATTCAAATATAGGAATCCCTTAGGTATAATTTCAATAGTTAAGGAATTAATATCCCATTAATTTAAAACTCTCAAAAAATTTATAGATTTTTCACACACCTTTTTACACACAAATGGGGACAAAATTGAGATCTAATGTTTTAAAATTAGTTTTCAAACTATTTATACTATTAAAAATTTCAATATAAATTTATCTATTTTGGATATGATTTTAAAAAATACTACCTGATATTAAAATTAATTAACTGATTTTTTTATTTTTCAGACCAATAAATTGAAAGAAATAGCAAAAAATCACCTATATTCTACCTAATTTGGCATCAATATTCATGATGCCTAAATATGGAAATAATATGAATCCTAACTGATCCATGTATACTAAATCTTAATGGATAGTAAATTACTTGGGTTTTCCCTAACACCTACTCCCTTATACTTATTTTACATTATCACTATGTTCAAATGTGTAAGTAAGGGAAATGTAGATAAACAATTCAAAACATTATTTGATGAGAATAAATTAAAAAACAAAATTAGAATACCACCCTTCTTATAGTTTCATACATATCAATAGTTATTTATGGTTTATTCTACTTGAATGTAATCTCATTCCTCAGCACATTTCAATTGAAATGTCAAGTGATAAGAGATTTTAAGGGTTTATTATTGATAATTCAGATAATTATTCATTTATTTCATGTGTTGTTTAATTAAGAAACACCATTTTTTTGAATGGTCTAACCTAGAACTTATATAGATAGACTATAGGGCCTATAAATTATATAGATTACATGTAATATATTTGCTAAATATGATTCATGTATTTGTTAAAAAACACATATGATTGGTACACATGCAACTTGAATACCACATGAAGTGGAGCCTAGTTACACACCATGTAATCCATTAATATTCATTATAGGCCAACAAACTTATTCCCTAATCTTATGCCATGTATAGACAGTAAAGAACTATAGATAACGTGTAGCTAGATAGTATACACCATGTATATTACTTGACTATGTAGAATTTAATGTTTTTTCATTATACTTTTTAAGCCTTATCAACATATTTTATTCATGTCATTTATTTTACACATGCATTCCATGTGATGGGTTATATATATATATATATATATATATATATATATATATATTAAATTCTTAATTATTATTTTTGTAATATTCGGAACTACATATCAGGTATAATTTGTAATAAACTGATCACTCTATGCACATTAAAATCATAACATATGATGTAAATAACATTTTCCAAGGTTTCATTATTTTATAGTACACACCATGAAATTATGTGATAATATGTATCTTTTATATGTCGTATGAATAAACAGTAAACAATCATCATACACACCATATAGTTTGAATGAGAACTCATTATGTCACCTCAAAGGCACATATTTTTTATATAGTCAATTTTAAATAAATTATTTATTTTTTAAAAAATATTGAGGGATGATAATATAAAGAATGTTTGGATGAAAATTAAGATAAAATAACCAATATATTAATGAAGATAAAAAATTGATTTAAGAGTGATTTTTCTTAAATAAGAACAATTGGTAATGAATTTTAATTTATTAAATACATAACTTGTTTCATATATTTGGATGATTTAGAGAATATACTAGGTTATTTCATGTGATTGGTTTCCTCTTAATTAATAATTATTATTAAATTAAAATTATTGTATTTTTGTCATCACCATCTCATTATATAAGGGAATGCCCACCTATGATTTCCTGGTATGTAAACCCATTTACACTGTTACTTTGGTTCCCCTCACCTGCATGTGAGTAAATATAATTTAATGGATGGAAATACAAGGATAATAGAGGTGGTTCATGTTTTTAACTGAGTTGAAACAAATCCAAAAGATACATGTAAGGACATGGGGAAAGTTGCAACATGAATCCAGTCCTAGTTCAAGGTTTTTTCCCATAAGTTGAGGGTTAATATATCATACACTAGATAAACTAACCATTAAAAAGGCTCATGATCATACTAATTTTAATTGTTTTATTTCTATAAATTTTATGGTTAATTTTATTATGGATGTTTTATCACAATGAAAAAAATTAAATAATTATCAAGAATGAAAGATAGAACTAAAACAAATTGAATTATGCATAAACTTTATCTAAAACATGGTTAATCACTTAAGTAAATCCACTAAATATTAAAAATAATATAATAAATATAATAATGGTAAATTTATTTATAATTATAAGAAACCATCAATAATATATATTAATTCTATATAGCCTTCCACTAATTAAGTTAAAATTAAACCATAGTTCAAAACACATAACTTTCCCAAGTGAGGGTGCTTTTAATTATCAGTGAATTTTAGCTTGAGTTTTGGTTAGAATTAAATTTAGATCATATATATGGTTAACATGACAATTATTAATTTATGTAACTAGGATATAATATTTGAGGAAATATATATTAAGAATTTCTAGATTGGGGAGTCTAATCAACAGATCATAGAGCAGCGAGTTAATGCAGTTGGAAATTTATGCCTACCTAAAACTGTTAAAATAAGTTTTCAAGACCAAATTTGGGTTATAAAAAGTTTAATATGGGATCTTTACACAATAATTTACATGAATCATGATATTTTAAAACCAACTATGGGGGATTTGATATTTAAATAAAATGGTGGGAGATTAATAAATTTAAAATTTATTATCTAAATTTTATAAATCAAATAAGGTAACAAAAATCAAATTTTCTGAATTAAAGAAATTTACACTCACATGAATTAAAATATATCACTAAGATATATAATATATCAGGATAACCTTATTTCTAACACTAATTTTAAATAATGAAAATTTTATTTTTAAATTATTCTATGCTATCAAAATAAATTGTTTGTGCTTGAAAACCCCATTCTTATAGCACCTGGAAAAGTGGATATTGAGGAAGAACTATATCTTTACCTAAAAAATATAGAATATATGACATATTTACAATGATTCATGAAATATCACATGTCAAATGATATTTTAAAGAAACGTGAGGATATGGATGTGCACAGCATCATGTCTCACCTTCGTGATCTTTATAAAGAGAAGGCAAGATAAGAAATATATGTGGTATCTGATGAACTATTCACCTGAAAGATTAGTGAGTCAGTTATAATTGGACCTCATATAGTCATATTAGTGGATACATATAGTTCTTTTAAACCTTAGTGCTTAAGATTTCATATGATCTATACATAGATCACATCCTTTCCTTGGTGCCTAAATCTTTCTCTTGTTTCATTATGAATTACAACATGATAACTTGCAATAAGAAAATTTTAGAACTTATTACTCTCATTTTCCAAGTTAAAAATGAAATGGGGTGTGAAAAAATTAGGTTCCTTATGGTGGAAAAGGAAAATAAGAACAAGGTAAAGGGGCTTAAGACTCATTCCAAGTCAAAGGATCCCAAACACCATCCTTCCAAGAAGAAGAATATTCAATGGTGGAAAAATGAACAAAATATAGTATGTTTTTATATGTAAATCTAGGAAAAGAAAATACTAAATACACTCTTAATCAAGGGGAATCTAAAGGTTCATTAATTATTGAGTGTAATATTTCTATATCTACACATTTTTTACTATATACAGCTAGTGGTTCTCAATTTTTGTATCCAAATTAAGGAACTAAGTAGATTCTGAAGGATTTCTTGAGGAGAGTTAGATATTAAAGCATACAATAGATCATGAATTATTGATTTGGATAATTAAAATACCATATTTGATTTCCAATTGGAATTATTTTGGTTCTAAAGACCTGTTATTTTGTTCTAAGTGTCACAAAGGATATCGTTTTTTTCATGCCTTGACATAGATGGATTTATTTTTAAATTTAGAAATAAAGAATTTCTTTTTCACAAGGATAGGGTTTGTTATGTAATGATAAAAAATTATGGTATATATATATATATATTAAATTATTAAAAAATAATTATTATATGTAGATAATGAATCATATCTGTATAAATCATATAACACCTAGTTATGGAATCACTATCTTGCTCACGTAAATGAGAATTGTTTAACAAATCTCTATCAAGATGGTTATTTATAATCTTATAAAATAAGTATACTTCAAATATTTCATTCTTGTTTACAAGTGATAATTAAAAAACAACTAATAAATGGATAGGGTGAAAGGTTTATAGATCTTCTAGGATTGGTACACATAGGTGTGCGTGGACCTTTTCCTGTAGAATCAAGATATGGATATTCTTACTTTGTAACTATTATTGATGACTTTGGTAGATATGATTATGTATAATTGATGAGGTATAAGTATGAGTCCTTCAAAAAATTCAATGATTTCAAGAATTAATTATATAATTAACTTGGTAATAAGATCTATAATCATTGATCAAATAGCACTGGTGAATATCTCAACCATTAGTTTATTGAATTTCTATGGGAGTTTGGGGTTCTTTCTCAAATCACTTCAACTTATACACCATAGTGGAATATTATTGGTGAAAGGATGAACCATATCTTAATTTACAAGGTGAGGATGATTATCAGTCAAACTAATCTTCCTTTATGATTTTGGATATATTCACTTCATAATAAATAATGCATACTAAAATGATTAATAAAAAGGTGTAAATTTGAATTAACTTCAAGTTATTGTGTGGAAAAACATCATCTTGTCACATACTTAGGCATGAGGAAAAAATACATTTGTTAAGACCCAATCAGGAATAAAATAACACCCATATACATAATGTTCATCTTTATAGGGTATCCTATGGAAATATGGATGTACTATCTATACAACACCTCAGATAAGAAGGCAACGTTCATAAGGAAATTCATTTTTCTTGGTATGAGGTTAAATACTCTACAAGGATAGTGGGAGAGAGATTGGATTTGATGAAGATAATGATAATGATACACTAGAGTTTCTATAGTAATATATTTTATAGGTTTCAATGGAAGAAATTATTCCTAAAACCCAAGAACTGAGTTGGAGCACAAGAGAGGTTAGAGAACCAGAGAGATATGGTTTTATAGTCACTGATGATGGTGAATTATTGTTAATTGATAATGATCATCCTATTTACTATAAGGATGTTGTAAATATCTTAGAATATATAATGTGGAAAGAATCCATGAATTATGATATGGATTCCATATACTAGAACCATGTTTTGGTTTTAGTCGATCCTCCAGTTGATGTAAAACTTATTGGGTGCCAATGGGTATTCACGAGAAAATTTAAAATATAAGGTAAAGTGAATACCTATAATGAATGGTTATTGAATAGAGGGTTTAAACACTTTCAAGTCATTGATTAGGAGGAAACCATGTATCTAATTCCCATTATTAAATCCACCAAAATTATACTTTCTATATAAATTTTCCATGACTTTGAGATTTGGAATATGAATGTCAAAACAACCTTCCTTCCTTAGTGGGAATTTTCATAAATATGTCTATTTGACATAACCTGAAGGTTTTTTTACTCCAAGAAATTACAAAAATGTGTAAAAGTAGTATATATCCATTTATGTATTGAATAAAGAATCCAAGTTATGCAATATTCAGTTCAATAAAACTATAGATAAATTTTGTTTCATTAATAAAGAATGTGATCCATGTGCTAGGGGTTTATTGAGAGTGTTTTAATTATCCTAGTTGTATGTTTTGATGAAATATTACTTGGGAAATGACATAAAAGTCTTATTGTTAGTTATTGACTAGTTGAACAAGTTATTCTCCATAAAGGAATTTTCTAAAGAAGACTACATTATATAGATCAAGTTAATTTTTTATACATCAAAGAGGATTCTTAGACTAAGAAAAGGTACATGCATTGACCAGATATTAAATAAATTTAGTATGGAACAATCCACTATAAAATTAGATCTAGTATCACGTTTTATAAATATTTCTAAGAAATTATATCCTTAGACATAATTGAAAAGAGACAGAATGAGTCATATCCCATACTCTTCTATGATAGGATCAGTCAGGTATTTCATGTTATGTACCAGGAATAATTTTTCCTATTCCTTGAGTATGGTAAGTAGATATCAACCCAATCAAAGTGAATAACATTGGTCTTATATAGAGTAATTTGAGTATGTTGAGGATTCTGAAGCACCCAAAGATTATTTTTAGATACACAACTTTTTTATGATCTTGATTGATTACATAGTAGTAAAAAACCTATCAAATTATATTTTAATAATCCTACAGTGGTGTCTCTCAAAAAGGATCCAAGGTTATACCAATTAACAAAGCACAAACTTAAAAATTATCACTTATTTAGGAATTTTTCTTATAGGGGTAAAGTTTTTTCGAGAATAATTTCTAAAGAAGAGAACATGGTGAACCCCTTGACCAAATCCTTGTATCAGTAGAAGTATGAGTATCATGTCAGAGCAGGTGGAGTAAGGATAGTGAGAAGTTGGCTCTAGTGCAAGTGGGAGTTAGTTATAGTTGGCTCTTTAGAACCAAATTCTATATACTTTTTTATCACCTATATTCATTTTTTTAATATTTACAAAACTCTTATCAAATCATTATTTTTTATCTTTGTTACATAGTATATGATAATGTCTAAAAGTTAATTACTCTTAAAAAAGGCCATATTGTTTTCCTGCTATGATGAGAACCTATAATTTCCATGAATTTATTCTTAAAATATATATTTTATTGTATGATGAAATCATTTTATGGTATTAAAATGATACAGGAAATTATGGGTGAAGACTCATAAGAATTTGAGACACTTTGTCTTGGTGTATACCCTTGGTAATTTTGAGTACAAGAGATTATCCAAACATCACCCGCCGGTAGGAAATATACTTTTTTATATTTCACTGGATATTTATATATGTGGACATGTGTATTGATCCATAGTCTTTAAAATTATTATTATTTTATATCATTATTCAAATACACTGATATATTTATGAAAAATTTGACAATATATGTTCACAATGAAGTAAGAAATGTGAGGAGAATCATGAGTAAAATTATATTAATTAGTATTGAAAAAAATGATTTTTCTGTAATTCTATTTAATATAATTTCATATCTCATACCATTTTATGGGAATAAAATAGCCAAAAAATCAATGGATATGGTGTTTTTTGGGTAGGTTCATTTATAGAATTTCAAAGAAATAGAAATCAAGAACATAAGTTGATGACACCAATAAGAAATCTACTTTATTAGAGACATTGTGAAAAAGGGACTATATTACATAGTAAGAATTATTATAAGTTTTTATATTGTTTCAAAAATAACAACTTTATCTATGAGTGTATAGGCATGTTTCAAGACACTAACCTTGGACTTTGGGTGGCTATGCTTAATTCCATTGAGAAAGAGGTCTGGAGGGTCACACACTAAGTTTATTAAGAACCTTAGTTAATCATTAGTATTATTATTTAACATCTTGAATAAATATTATTCTCATAATGGTTTTAGTAATTATTCATGTTTTCTTGATAAATTATATTAGGTCACTATCTATTTTAGAGAATACTTTTGAGAAAAATATTTAATAAATATTTGATCTCAATTTAGTAAATATACTATTTGTTTATTTTTTTATTAGTGAATAATGAAATCATATTTATTCATTAAATAAATATTCATTATTCAAGTAATGATAAATATTTTATAGGAATTGAAGATCAAGTTTAATTGATCTAGAGACAAATAATATATATTAAATATTATTTGAATAAATTTTTAAACAACATATTCAAGAAATAATATTTAATTAATTCTTTACATTTTCATATCTTGCCTACAATTTGTCTAGTTACCCCCAACAAAAACTGGAGAGTCCTTTTAATCCCTAGATAGATCCTCTCTATGAAAACTCTCAAGAACATAATGCAACCCCTATCCATCACCACTATCAACTCTAGAAAGAAAAAAGACATTCCTTGTTTATATAATTTCTCATGGAGATCAAATATGAACATAGAAATCATTATGATCTTCTATGTTAGCACTTTGATATTTTTATAGTGTCTCTCGGAGGTTTCTGGTGCACATGTGGATCACTGCTAAAGAGAAAATATACTTTCTTCCTATAGAAAAATGACAGTATTATGTTGAGATGTTATTAAATTCATCAATAAAAAATAATTCATTGGAAAGTAATTATTTAACTTCTTAAATTAATTATATATCATTATGTAATGATCCCACATTCTAGTTCTGATGATCTATCATAAATTTATACTTGAATTTATTCCACTTGTCATGATATTATACATCAAATACATCTTGAAATAATCAATGATTATGATAAAAATATGAGTTGGGTTTTCACTACTGGTTCTTCTGTTATTCCCCAAAACCTACACCATCAACCTTCTATAGTTTAAAAATTTCATCTTATAAAAAATATGAAATAAGTGATAATTGAATTTAATTATCCTTATCCTTGAATAGAACAATATATTATTAGTAAGTTAGACTTCATTATTTTTTAGAGAATGAAATTTATTTCACATAGTTCTGTCTACTTATCTTTAAAAAACACTTCATCCATATCATCTCCTTCCAAACCTTATCTTTTTCCAAATTGTAAGAACCCAGGTTTTTGTATGAGGTATGGATCCCTTATTTTTTATATTTAAATTCTTTGAAGTGGCCTAGTGTGAGAACCCAACTTGATCATAGGTGTTTCGAGGTTAACTAGGCCTTGTTCAAAACTTGGTGACCAAGTTTGTGGTAATTTAAGTCTGCTTTATGGTTAGTGCAAACCGTTCTGGGTAGGCCACCCGATTTGACTAAACTGTGTGTGGCTAGACAAAGGGGTAATATAGTCTGCAAGATTTTTCCAAACCATATAGAATGGGTTGCACAACCAAGCAGCTAGGTCCATAATTTTTGTGGACTTGGATAGAGGGTTAGCACATGGTTTCTTCACGGTTAGTGAAACCATGCAAGGAAACCATGCGGGTTCCCCTAAACTTACATGAAGTCATGCGGTTTGGAACATGGTTTATCAAACTGTTCACCTAAACTATGCAGCCCTATATTTTGTGGGTTTTAATAAATTTATGTTTAAAAATTAAATTCTTTATAACCCTAAATGGGTTTTCTTCGACAGACAAAAAAGGATTCCCCTTTTTGAAGCTCTCAAAGGAGACTACCCTTGGAATTGATCCCAATCCTTTGGTTGATCTCTGTTTCAAGTGTAGTTTCTCTCATTGGATCTACATTAGTAAGATATACTTTTCATTTTAGACGTTATCAATTCTTCTGGATATTATTTTTTCTATTTGTATTTTAGACCATATACCCTAATTTATTTTTCATTGTCTATTGTATTTCTTCTAATATGATTAGAATTAAGACTTGAAACTAGACAAGAACTCCACTACCAAGGTAAGGTATGTGGTCTATAATTTTCTTTTGAGTTTTGGTCCTTTATAGAGCTATCATCCATTATGTCACCCACATTAATTTCCATATCAACTCCAAAATTCAAATTTTTATTTAAAATACATGTAATATAAACTATTATGGATTCCCATAGGTTCCTTTGAGATGTGTTGGGGGGTTTTTTCTCCAACCCAAGGCCACCAATGGGGTTTGTTGTGCCCTTTCCTTAGTTTGGACCTTTAATTAACAACCCTGTGGGAGAGTTCTTGAGTTTCCAAGATATGGGGATCACATTTGGAACTAAATGGAATTGAATTACATGTGTAGGAGATTTACTACCTCTATTTCTTATGTTAACAAATTATTTCATTCTTGAAATGATTAAAATGGTCTATGTGTAAATGGTTAAAGGATTGGGTATACTTATTGGTTGCGTTTTAATGGTTGGAATGGTTTAATTGGAATGTTGATGTATGGGTGGGTATACTCAAGAGTGATTTAATATAAATTGGAATACATAAGTGGGTAAACTCATGGGGTGAATTTGATTACATGAGTGGGTAGACTCATGTGAGATAAATGAATTGGTATGAAATGTAACACCCCGGGTAAATAAAGAATATGAAATTTTCATATTTATCCATATTTTTGAATAAAATATTAATATGACTTTAAAGAGGATGCTATGCTCGATGGCGTACCCAACATGCAACAACGAGTTTCTTGGAAATCTTACGTTGCACTCTAATAATATTATTTTAAATGGTAGTTAACATGTAGCTGTTGTATTGGCGGGAATGGATAGAAATAAATAAAATATGATTATATATGTTTTTAAATGTTTTTACATTTATCCAATAAAAGATAAAGACTTAAAATATGGAAATAATTCAATTTTAGGCGTATATGCCCTTGTTTTTACTAAAGGTTCACTTATCGCCTTTTGATGGAGATCCGTCATTAAATATAGTTTTTTTCACTATTATACATTCTATTGGACCAATTAAAACTATTCTTAAGAATTGGGACATCAAAATTTACTTTGTGTAAATTTTTGGTATCTTTCCGATAAAGTTCATTTTTTAATAAATAGTGTAAAATGTTGTATTTTAATTCAAAACCTCTTTTTAATCTAATTTATTTATATGATAATATTATATTTTGAATTGGTTTTAATGTGAAATTAGAATATATTTTTACCAATAAATCCAATAGTGGTCGTTGGAATTAATTTCACTTTGAAATCAGACTTAAACTAGTGTCAATCTTTTGATACTTATTGTTTCATAAAAACACGCTATTTTCTCTGACAGCGGGAATTAATTATTAAATTAATTAATGTGACTTATATGTTTTGAATTTTTTAAAATAGACTTCATTTTTGCATTCGGAATATCAAATATATATTAGGGTGAGTTTTTGGAATTTTTTTGAAAAACTTCAATTTTTGATGAATAGTGAAACCACTAAGTGGTACTTATAAAAACTGATTTTTCCGTTTAAATGAAATTTTGCCATCTTTGTGTTTTGAATTTAAAAAATCCGACATACATGGTTTTAATTAAGAAGTAAAATGTGGTTCAATGGGATAAAAATAATTTTTTGGTGAATAGTAACTTGTTAACTTTTTAATGGCGATTAGAGGTAATTAGTGTAGTTTACGGTAAAAATAATGTTTTAATAAAATGAAATGACCTAGACACATGTCCTACCCCCATTGGATGTTTCATGGCCGACCAAGAAAATCCATGGGTCAACTTGGGGACCCAATGGAGCCACTTTGGTTGGGAAATGACATAAATATCTTTTTATTTAATGTTAAAGTAAAAATGACACAAACATGAGATGTTTTACTAAAAAAAAAATTACATGGGGTTATACAAGTCATATTTTTTACTATAAATAGTCATTGGAAAGATACAATAATTTCCTACATCATATTATTTGTTTTATAATTTTTAGACATTAAATAAATTAAATTATGTATGACATCATGATGATGCAGCGATGACCTCATTATTTAATGATTTAAATAAAATGGAAAGATAATGTAAAATATAAGACCTAAACATTTACAAAACCTATTGGATGGGTGTATTTCGAACCCTTATCACCTTATCCTCTAAACACATCAATGTGGGACCATTAAAATCCGAAACGCTTTTGGAAATAATGTTACATTTTATAGCTTTCCAAGAGTGCCCCTCCTCTCCTCTTATAAAAGGCCCCCACCTCTACCTCCTTACCCGCCCTCCCAAAGCCTTTGGCTCGGCCAACCCCTGCCCATTTTGTCTCTCCACATCCCTCTATAACTCCTTGAAGCCTCACTTTGGTCAGAATCCTTTCCAAGGAAGCCTTTGAGCTCAAATCAAAGGAAGTTACCCGATTTTAAGGTAATGTCTTCACTTGAGTCCTTTTGTTTTATTTTACTTCTCCAACCCCCTAAACTATTTTTATTATTTTCTTTTGTAACAACTCCATTATATTTAATATACTAGGATGTTTTTATAAGAATTATTCGAGCTACACTTACACACACCTACATCTAATGGTTAAAGAACATACTGTTTCCGTGGATGGCGAATTTCTACCTCCCGAAACGATGATTGTTCAACATTCTTCTAACACCTTAAAAGGTGGCCATTAAGATGACACTATATTTATATATGATATATAATATGTTTATGTTTTACTTAAGCTTCTGTATTTTTCATTTATGGCATACCTTTATGGTTTCCATTATGGGTAAACGTGATATCTTCATTTAAGGAAGTGCGGACTACCGCCCCCTCAAAGTGATTTGATTCGTTAATACCATATGTGGTACGTATAAAGGATATATTTAATGATATTATATATGATACGATACTGGAATTAAAATACTATTATGTATCATTATGTTTTAATTCCATTAAATATGACATAGAAATGGAAGTAGCGTTCATGCGTATGTACGGCTTACCGTCTCCACGAACGGTGCATTTCATTTCTTAACTCTAAATGTTATGTAATACTATAAATGCATGAATATAATGGATATATATGATATATATGATATCTACATCATGAATAAAATTCTGGATATAATGAAAATTTGTCCACACGAACAACATATAATTGTAAGAAGTCCACTTCTGACTTAAGAACCAAATATCGGCAAAACAAATATTATTAACTTAAATGATTACATAATGTTTATGACATGGTAATAAGTGATATAAAAGGAATAATGAACTTGAAAAAGGTTCTTAAGGAAGTAGAAATTAACTCATGTTTATTATTCAGGAGATTAAAGAACGATCGATTCAAGTCGGACCCGAGGTAAGGGATCCTACACCTCTCTTTCTTTTTAAGTACACTATTTTATGACATTCCTTTTAAGCTCATATTATTATGATTGGGATGTTCTTTTATATTCCTATTTCTGTAAACTTTATGTTAATACGATGAGAGACCCTATTTGATCTCATCAATCCATTTTTGGAAGTTTTATGTGGCGTCGTTAGGCTGCCGAGTTTTCGTAAGGGAATTTTCATCTCACTTTTATTCCCGTGAGATTTATGCTACATTTGCCACAATTTCCTTTGAGTGGTGTATGTACTGCCCATTATTTTACTCATTGGGTAATATACTTTCTTTTATGAGTATTTACATCAATATTTTATTTTCCTTCTTTCACGAGGTGTATGTTTCGAAAGATACCCATGTCGGTAAGGGAACCTTTCACCCTCCTCTTTTTAAAAGACTTCTTTTGTTGGGTCTTTTAATTTACATATTGTTATGTTGGGATATGTTCTCATATATCCTTATTGATGTAAATTTTATTTCCAAGTGATGAGATACCCTTTTTTTATCTCTCATCAACTCTTTTTGATGTGACGTCGTTAGGCTGTCAAGGGAACTTCTTAACCCAATTTCGATTTCTTTGGGTTCAACATGTAGTTATTGAATATGTCATCTTTTGAATATGTGTGAATGACCTTTTATTGTTTTACACTTAATATCCACTTATATTTGGTGTATTTATATTTTTCACACATAATTCTGAGATTGAATTATCCTTAATTTAAGGATACCTTCTTTATAAGGGAATTTATCACATTTGACGTTTCTACTGAGACTTCATTGTTGTTATGCACCAATTCACTCTTATATGGTGTATATACTGTCCTTTGGAATATTATATCATGAATCCATTTATTCTCATGATATTATAAAGTTCTGACTAAATGTTATTCCTCAATTATTGTATTCAAGTGTCTCTAATTTTGGTAGAACCCCTTTAACCAAAATATCGCTTTAAATGTTTTAATTATTTGTTCTTATTAATATACATGTTTTCAAAGTGGTTTTAAGGATTTATTTATATGGATATTAATGGTTTAAACTTTTAAAAGCTTCAAGGTGGTATGGGACACTTTGATACAAAAATCTCTTTATTAAATGTTTTAAATGGTTTTGGAAATGGTTTCTTTTTGAATGGATTCATTATTTCAATATCCTAAAATGTTATATTGTGATTGAAATGTGGAAATGTTATCTTTACTTTATGCATGTTTTATGTGATACGTTTATGTTATGGTTCTTGGGCATTGTTATGAAAACGGGTGGTTCCGTGATAAACTACGGGCGGCTGAGCCCGATATAGCTCTCCAATGCATTGGGTAACGTGAAGGAGTGAAACGTTAAGGTTTCTCCAAAGAGATTTAGGGAATATACTATGGTGGGTATTCCAAACGTAACCAAGAGGGTTACTCCCTACGTAATAATGTTATGAATGCCTCAAGATACCTTTTATGTCTTATGATTTCTATGATTTATTCATCATTTTATATGCCTATGTTTTATGGGTAAAGTATGATTTCATTCTAATGTATATATGAACTCATGTTTCCTTTCCATATTTATATAACTCTTACTGAGCTTTTTATGCTCATCCCATGTTTTTGAAAATTTTTTCACAGGTCAAGGGAAAGGTACCTGATGTGATGATAGTGTCAAGGATGTGTCAAGAAAGAATCCGTGTTTTATTTTAAATATGTTTCTGTTGATGGGAAGAATGAATACTGTCTTTTATGTAACCACTTTGTTTAAATGTGGAATGTAATGCAAGTTTCATGATCTAATTCTATAAAACTCTAAACCTGAAAATATCCTCAATGTGTAATCTTGTAATAACTCAAGATTAAGTAAGGTTTAAGGATGGGGCCTTATAGTTGGTATCAAAGGTCGGTTTAGATAACTTTAGAGGTTAGGGTATTCTTTAAGCATAAGTGACATTAACATAATGGTTAAGATTTCAGAAAGAGTCAGAGTTTTAGATAAAGTGAATGAGTAAGTATATCTTAGTTTTTATCTTCCTCATTAGTACATAATGGTTTTGTTGATATACTCACACTGAACTTTATGGTTTTAGTAAATGGCTGGATCTAGGAGGCACCAAAGTAACAGTGGATGTGAAGGAAACTGTGACAGTTTTTTGAGCAAGAAACTGAATGATATGGGAGCTGCAATGAGAACTCTTGTGATTATACTCAACTAACTATCTGGAGTCATGATTGACCACCTAAACCTTGGTGATTTTTCTATGGAATCATATTTGCGAGAAACAAATCCCTACGGAAGTACAAGTAATAATCATTAAGGTAAGTGTGTTCAAAAACCTATGTGTCAATGATGTGGAAAGAAACACCTAGGAAAATGTTTCAAAGGGACAGAAATATGTTATAGATGTGGAAATGAAGGTCATAAAGCAAGAACCTGCCATGGAAAAAGGAAGCATCCAATTGACTCGAGGAAATGGAAAGAAGTTCTTTCTGAGGGATCAATTGAATGTTTTAAATGTGGTGTGCATGGTCATTATGAAAAAACATGTCCTATGAAGAAGTTTCGTAAATGGGATCACCAAGAATCCATGTACTAGTCTGTAGAGGATGCGCCCATAAGGGTCTCTCTCTCTAGGCTTCCCTCTCGCCGCCACAGGCTCCTCCGCGGCGGAGGGCGCGACGCTCCTTCTCGATCTCGGTGGGCTGGTGGAGGTCTCCTGCTACTGGCTTGCGTTTCGTGGTACCTCGCTGGCTGTGGAGATGCACTAAGGACGGCGGTGGTTTCGGGTTCAGATCTGCAGGTGTAAGACCGGTCTCCGTCGACGGCACACTCTCCGGAGTGCCTTTGGCTCTGTTCTATGCAGCTCACTGTCATCCTCTAGGGTGTTTCTTAGCGTTTGAGGTCTACGCTCATGCGTCGGTGTTTTGGGGGCTCCGACTCTTCTCAGGTGAGTGAGGGGGGCTCTGTTGCGTCTGATGCGGTCGATCTAGTCGGTGGTGGCGGGGTTCTCGTTTTAGGGTTTTTTGGTTCGTTTTGATTTTCTCTTTTGAGTGATTTCTGGTTTGATGGTGATGTTCACCCTCTCGCAATCTGCTTTGCGAGCGTTTATTAGTTTCACGGATGAAAATGGATGGGTTTTGGTTTATGAACGTGGTTGTTTTCTGGTGAAATGGTGTTTCCGACCAGTTTCTGAGCTGGTGGTTGAGGGATGCGGTCTCGTTGAGGATAGAGGAGGGGAGGATGGTGTTACTTCGGCGATGACAGGCTCCGGGATGGGCACGCCGGTGATCTGAACTGGAGCAGACCCCGTTGTGACGACGGCGAGATTGGCTTTCCGGCGCTGTGATGATGGGAGGCGGATGGATCTGACGCCGATGCGATGGGCGTCCGCTTCGAGGCAGGCACGTGAATCGAGTTGAAGGGTGATGATGATGTTTAGTTTTTGAAATTTGAATTCGCGGTCTTCAGGAACCAGATACCCCTTAAACCGGCTTTTAAAAAAATCCAAAAAAAGTGATTTCCAGGCAGGATCACCAAGAGCGTAAAAATGTTTGTTTACCAATACCTAATGCCATTCCGATTGAGGATGAAGAAACTGACAATGACCAATCAAAGGTATGTATTATTTCATGACTGTTGTTTTCCTATTTTTGAATCTTAGGATATGATTCATGATTTTGTTTGTAGGAAAGAGGTATTTCGGAATAAGTTGGAAATGAATGATTTATGGATCATGAAGAATGTTGAATGAGTAAGATGTCAACATATAAGGTCTTCAAGAGTTATGGTGAAATTCTTAAGAGTATTAAGTCTCTTTTGATGATGGGGTTACATTAGAAAACTTTTTATATTATGTGTAACCCTGATGTTTAATATATGAAAATTTTATTCGAGGAATACTTATCTTTTATTTTGTGGACATAGTTATAAAGAACCATTTGGGTTTATATGATCCTTACTTTTGAGGTAATTATGGGTTACTATATGTTATGATTGAAGTGAAAGGCATGAGATAAAATTGTGGTTAAATTATGTTATGGTTATTTTTGATGATTTTATCCCTTTTTGGGGAATTATTTGAGAATTATATAGTTTTTGAAAAAGGACAACACGCAGACCGTGTGACTACCCGTCACGTTGGACAAAGCTGTGGGAATCGAACCCACAACCAAAGTGCGACTGGTATTTATCGCCTACCACTGGACTACGTGAAGTCCCGGGTTAGTTTGACTGATTCTTTTTAGTTATATTATTTTATGAATTAAGAGTAAGTTGATTTTGGGTTATTTATGAAAATAATTAATCTATCATGGAGGATATTTGATTAGGTTAATTACTTTTCAATACGAGACTTTAGGAGCAACTAATGTTGTTTGGAGATAAATGTTACGATTTAACTTGGAAGACTATGTGACTAAATCCTTCAAATATTTGGGTTTCAATCTTAGTTTGGTTTACTTTGAAGAATTTTATGGACAAATTGATTATAGAATGGTCCTCGTTGAACTTTGGGTTTTGTTGGACAAATTTTGGAGATTAAGAATATATTTTCTTTTTATAAAGGGTTATCCTTTTCTAGATTATCTGATCTTGTACTAACCTTTTTGGTTTTGGTTTTTGTTAAAGTCTAAAGAAATGAGAAGTATATAGTTCTCTTTTGTGGATTAAGTGACTCTCTAGAAGTTGATTATAGTACTCTTAATGCGAACAAGTCTCCCTAAATACTCGTCTTTTGAAAAAAAAATATGAGTTTGATTAAGGAATCTAGTAAAAGTTGAAAGTCAACATGATAAGTGATTATGTTTCCTTATGAATAAATTCCTCAATAAAAATTAACTTAAAACAAAAATGTTGTCTATTAACTTTTCCTACCGGGGAATCGAATACCGTTTAACCCATCACAAGTTTGTGATTTTCTTATGGTTAACTTTCTCCTAGACATGTTTACTATCACTCTCCCTCAAGAACATGACCCTTTGCTTTTTCTTCCATGTCCATGTTTTTCTACATGGAATCTTAGTATGGTTTAACTCGGGTGGCCTCTGTACTTATCTTCCTTTATTTTAAAGTGATTTTTTTACCGACTCTTGTTCCGATGTGGGACTTTCAAGGATGTTTCCAAGCTCAATTTTAAAAATTGTGAGGACGCAATTACCAAAAGGGGGGAAGGATGTAACACCCCAGGTAAATAAAGAATATGAAATTTTCATATTTTTCCATATTTGTGAATAAAATATTAATATGACTTTAAAGGGGACGCTATGCTCGATGGCGTACCCTACACGCAACAACGAGTTTCTTGGGAATCTTACGTTGCACTCTAATAATATTATTTTAAACGGTAGTTAACATGTAGCTGTTGTATTGGCGGGAATGGATAGAAATAACTAAAATATGATTATATATGTTTTTAAATGTTTTTACATTTATCCAATAAAAGATAAATACTTAAAATATGGAAAGAATTCAATTTTAGGCGTATATGCCCTAGTTTTCACTAAAGGTTCACTTATCGCATTTTGATGGCGAACCGTCATTAAATATAGTTTTGTTCACTCTTATACATTCTATTGGACCAATTAAAACTATTATTAAGAATTGGGACATCAAAATTTACTTTGTGTAAATTTTTGGTATCTTTCCGATAAAGTTCATTTTTTAATGAATAGTGTAAAATGTTGTATTTTAATTCAAAACTTCTTTTTCATCTAATTTATTTATATGATTAGATTATCTTTTGAATTGGTTTTAATGTGAAATTAGAATATATTTTTACCATTAAATCCAATAGTGGTCTTTGGAATTAATTTTACTTTGAAATTAGACTTAAACTAGTGTCAATCTTTTGATACTTATTGTTTCATAAAAACACGCTATTTGCTCTGACAGCGGGAATTGATTATTAAATTAATTAATGTGACTTATATGTTTTTAATTTTTTAAAATAGACTTCATTTTTGAATTCGGAATATCAAATATAGCTTAGGGTGAGTTTTTTGGATTTTTTTTGAAAAACTTCAATTTTTGATGAATAGTGAAACCATTAAGTGGTACTTATAAAAACTGATTTTTCTGTTTAAATGAAATTTTGCCATCTTTGTGTTTTGAATTTCAAAAATCCGACATACATGGTTGTCATTAATAAGTAAAATTTGGTTCAATGGGATAAAAATAATTTTTTTTGTGAATAGTAACTTATTAACTTTTTAATCGCGATTAGAGGTAATTAGTGTATTTTATGGTAAGAATAATGTTTTAATAAAATAAAATGACCTAGACACATGTCCTACCCTCATTGGATGTGTCATGGCCGACCAAGAAAATCCATGGGTCAACTTGGGGACCCCATGGAGCCACTTTGGTTGGGAAATGACATAAATATCTTTTTATTTAATGTTAAAGAAAAAATGACACAAACATGAGATGTTTTACTAAAACAATTTTTACATGGGGTTATACAAGTCATATTTTTGAATATAAATAGTAATTGGAAATATAAAAAGATTTCCTACATCATATTATTTGTTTTATAATTTTTAGACATTAAATAAATTAAATTATGTATGACATCATGATGATGCAGCGATGACCTCATTATTTAACGATTTAAATAAAATGGAAAGATAATGTAAAATCTAAGACCTACACATGTCCAAAACCTATTGTATGGGTGTATTTCGAACCCTTATCACCTTATACTCTAAACACATCATTGTGGGACCATTAAAATCCAAAACTCTTTTGGAAATAATGTTACATTTTATACCTTTCCAAGAGTGCCCCTCCTCTCCTCTTATAAAAGGCCCCCACCTCTACCTCCTTACCCACACTCCCAGTGCCTTTGGCTCGGCCAAACCCTGCCCATTGTTTCTCTACACATCACTCTCTAACTCCTTGAAGCCTCACTTTGGGAATAATCCTTTCCAAGGAAGCCTTTGAGCTCAAATCAAAGGAAGTTACCCGATTTTAAGGTAATGTCTTCACTTGAGTCCTTTTGTTTTATTTTACTTCTCCAACCCCCTAAACTCTTTTTATTATTTTCTTTTGTAACAACTACAGTATCTTCAATATACTAGGATGTTGTTATAAGAATTATTTGAGCTACACTTACACACACCTACATCTAATGGTTAAAGAACATACTGTTTCCGTGGATGGCGAATTTCTGCCTCCCGAAACGATGATTGTTCAACATTCTTATAACACCTTAAAAGGTGGACATTAAGATGACACTATATTTATATATGATATATAATATGTTTATGTTTTACTTAAGCTTCTGTATTTTTCATTTATGGCATACCTTTATGGTTTCCATTATGGGTAAACGTGATATCTTCATTTAAGGAAGTGCGGACTACCGCCCCCTCAAAGTGATTTGATTTGTTAATACCATATGTGGTACGTATAAAGGATATATTTAATGATATTATATATGATACCATAATGGAATTAAAATACTATTATGTATCATTATGTTTTAATTCCATTAAATATGAAATAGAAATGGAAGTAGCGTTCATGCGTACGTACGGCTTACCGTCTCCATGAACGGTGCATTTCATTTCTTAACTCTAAATGTTATGTAATAATATAAATGCATGAATATACTGGATATATATTATATATATAATATCTACATCATGAATAAAATTCTGGATATAATGAACATTTGGCCACACGAACAACATGTAATTATAAGAAGTCCACTTCTGACTTAAGAACCAAATATCGGAAAAACAAATATTATTAACTTAAATGATTAAATAATGTTTATGACATGGTAATAAGTTATATAAAAGGAATAATGAACTTGAAAAGGGTTATTAAGGAAGTAGAAATTAACTCAAGTTTATTATTCAGGAGATTAAAGAACGATCGAGTCAAGTCGGACCCGAGGTAAGGGATCCTACACCTCTCTTTCTTTTTAAGTACACTATTTTATGACATTCCTTTTAAGCTCATATTTCTTATGATTGGGATGTTATTTTATATTCCTCTTTATGTAAACTTTATGTTAATACGATTAGATACCCTATTTGATCTCATCAATCCATTTTTGGAATTTTTATGGGGCGTCGTTAGGCTGCCGAGTTTTCGTAAGGGAATTTTCATCTCACTTTTATTCCCGTGAGATTTATGCTACATTTGCCACAATTTCCTTTGAGTGGTGTATGTACTGCCCATTATTTTACTCATTGTGTAATATACTTTCTTTTATGAGTATTTACATCAATATTGTATTGTCCTTCTTTCACAAGGTGTATGTTTCGAAAGATACCCATGTCGGTAAGGGAACCTTTCACCCTCCTCTTTTAAAAAGACTTCTTTTGTTGGGTCTTTTAATTTACATATTTTTATGTTTGGATATGTTCGCATATATACTTATTGATGTAAATTTTATGTCCAAGTGATGAGATACACTTTTTTTATCTCTCATCAACTCATTTTGATGTGACGCCGTTAGGCTGTCAAGGGAACTTCTTAACCCAATTTCGATTTCTTTGGGTTCAACATGTATTTATTGAATATGTCATCTTTTGAATATGTGTGAATGACCTTTTATTGTTTTACACATAATATCCACTTATATTGGGTGTATTTATATTTTTCACACATAATTCTGAGATTGAATTATCCTTAATTTAAGGATACCTTCTTTATAAGGGAATTTATCACATTTGACATTTCTACTGAGACTTCATTGTTGTTATGCACCAATTCACTCTGATATGGTGTATATACTGTCCTTTGGAATATTATATCATGAATACATTTATTCTCATGATATTATAAAGTTCTGACAAAATTTTATTCCTCAATTATTGTATTCAAGTGTCTCTAATTTTGGTAGAACCCCTTTAACCAAAATATCGCTTTAAATGTTTTAATTATTTGTTCTTATTAATATCCTTGTTTTCAAAGTGGTTTTAAGGATTTATTTATATTCATATTAATGGTTTAAACTTTTAAAAGATTCAAGGTTGTATGGGACACGTTTATTCAAAAATCTCTTTATTAAATGGTTTAAATTGTTTTGGAAATGGTTTCTTTTTGAATGGATTCATTATTTAAATATCCTAAAATGTTATATTGTGATTGAAATTTGGAAATGTTATCTTTACTTTATACATGTTTTATGTGATACGTTTATGTTATGGTTCTTGGGCATTGTTATGAAAACGGGTGGTTCAGTGATAAACTAAGGGCGGGTGAGCCCGATATAGCTCTCCAATGCATTGGGTAATGTGAAGGAGTGAAATGTTAAGGTTTCTCCGAAGAGATTTAGGGAATATACTGTGGTGGGTATTCCAAACGTAACCAAGAGGGTTACTCCCTACGTAAGAATGTTATGAATGCCTCAAGATACCTTTTATGACTTATGATTTCTATGATTTATTCATGATTTGACATGCCTATGTTTTATGGGTAAAGTATGATATCATTCTAATGTATATATGAACTCATGTTTCCTTTCCATATTTATATAACTCTTACTGAGCTTTTTATGCTCATCCCAAGTTTTTGAAATGTTTTTCACAGGTCAAGGGAAAGGTACATGATGTGATGATAGTGTCAAGGATGTGTCAAGAAAGAATCCATGTTTTATTTTAAATATGTTTCCGTTGATGGGAAGAATGAATACTGTCTTTTATGTAACCACTATGTTTAAATGTGGAATGTAATGCATGTTTCATGATCTAATTCTCTAAAAATATAAACCTGAAAAGATCCTCAATGTGTAATCTTGTAATAACTCAAGATTAAGTAAGGTTTAAGGATGGGGCCTTATATGAAATGTTGATTTTAATAGATTCCATAGATGACTCTCTATGGATCTAGAATGTGGTAGTGGATGCCTTAAATAGAGCACACTCCTTGGGTCTTGATTCCATGAGATGCATGGGGCCTTGCTACCCCTTAGATCTAGATTTCTTGGACTCGTAAAGGACATGTTGGTACACATGATCCTTGGAATCCAACCAATGCATATATTGAGTTTCCATTGAGATACTCCCAAAAATAATTAAGGATGCCCCAGTCTATGACACCTTGGATCCAACCTTTCATGGTCTGAAACTTTGATTATATAGAACGACCGTGGAAATCATGACATACTTGGATGAATGGCTCGACTGTGGAAAATTGGAATGGATTCTTGTATGGAAAGGATATGGATTTTGATATGGTTTCATTATATGAAAATGTATTATAGATAGGATATGTATGGAAGTACAACAGGGTAGTGTTTTTATTCATATTACTTATAACTATCATGATAGGAGTTTAACACTTTTTATGAATGGAGCCTTGAGAGGATATTTGGTATCACTTACTAAGTATTATAGGTTCCATGGGTATGCACACTTTGATTTTCTACTTACCTTCTTTACTATTACCTACTTTTCTTGTTATATTGCACAATAGGGAATTGTATAGATGTTGGGTGGTTGCCTACTGGGATGTTATCTCACACCCTATTTGGACCTCCCTTGGGGACCCCAATTTATTATACAGTTTCACGTATGGACAAGGGAAAGAACCCTCCTACAGATTTTTGATTTCCACATAAGAGCAAGAGAGCATGAGACCAAGCTGAGACTTGCAATTCTATTTGGAGATAACACTTTTTTAATTTTTTGTTTTTGGATGCATTTATTGTAACATACTGTTGTTTACTTGTCTTTTCTGTTTTCCATGATATATGACATGTATCATTTTCATGATTGGATATGCTACACTTTTGGATTTATTCACATTCCTATCTTACTTATCTATCTACTATATACTTGTGGTATATTCTTTCATAGTTGGTATGTTTTGATGTTCCATTTTTTATACTCTTGTGATGAGGGAATAATATACCCATTAACATGCCTAGGACCTCACTTCTAGTTGGTATATTATGGTATTTTGGGAGATGAGTTAGAGGCCTTGTGACCCACCAGGATCGGTGTACTGTTGAGTGGCATCCAGGTTTGGGATGTTAGAAAGTGGTATCAGAATGTATTTTCTAGTTTTCCTTACTATTTGACGATAATAGACAAGGATAGAAAGAAAAAGGAATTTTTTAATGAGTTGTTCATGGGAGTAGCTACCCTGCGTATAGAGAAAATCCACATTTCCTCAAATGGAATTTTTTTTTGGCTATTACAGTTATTTTGATTTCACTATTGCGTGATGTACGTGGATTAAAATGTTACTATTGATATGATTATGGGTTCTATTTTTTTTTGCATCCTAATGAGATGAGTGTATTTCAACTCATTCATCATATAGGGACTTGTTTTAAATCACATATCAAGCATTATGTCATGAAATTTAAGATGCATTACTTGATGCATTCTATTATTACAAGTGTTGTGATAGAATTATATGTTGTTGTGGTAGAGTTTTTGTAGTGGATATTTATGTGACCCCATCTTTCAGTTCATAAGGTGTATGGGCCATTAAGGACATGGAAGTGACACACCTTTTAAATTCAATTGTTAAAGTGAATTTTGTTATGTATGGATTCAATGGGAACTGAATTTTGGGTTCATGAAATGTTGTGGGCCCTCATGGATTTGGAATTGGTGAACCATTGGTTGAACCTCTTGAATAGTTGAATTGTGGAAATGGAATTTAAAATGAATGTGAATTCAAATGAAAATGAAATGGAAACATGTATTGATAAATTGAAACATGACTTAGACCCAGATTTTCAGTGGGAAAGAGGTTGTGTTTCTAGTTGTGTTGTGACTGTTCTTTTTTACAATCCTATCTTTCAGAGAATGGTGTGGAGTATGACTTATTTTAGGATATTTTTGACCTATCCTATACTTTGAGCTCTGATATTTGGTATTGTTCTTTTATGAGGAGTGTTTTTGTAATTGTAGAGGGATTCCACCGTGATAATCTCTAGTCATACACCGGGAGGGAGGCAATGACCACACTCTGAAGATGGTGGGCCATGGGCTATCGGTGGATCCTACTTTAGTGAAAATTTTGACACCATCTGTTGTTCCAAATATAGGTTTTGAAGAACAGTTTTGTGATGGATTAATTTTCTTTATGTAGACTTATCAAGTAGTACCAAAACCTACCTTGTCTATAGATGAGCTGATGCAGGTGTTCCAACAGTTATATCCTCTTACGTTTTTGAGGGATGGAGGTCCCTAGGCTACTGATTTGTGGCTTAAAACCATGCTATATATCTTCTATCATCTTGATATTGCTCCTGATATTAGGGTCAAGATCTCCATATATGTTCTATGTGGAGCAGAAAATTGCTGGTGGGATGAACTGAACCAAGAATATGGGCTATGAGATATGGATTGGGCTGATTTATAGACTTGATTCTATGACTATTCTACCCTAAAATATTTGAGTAGAGCAGTCTAGTGAGTTTATTCATCTTGAGTATGGCGTGATGAAATTTATGGATACTCAACATGCATTATATAAATGGATTGTTTTGCGCCGACCTATCTTACTGATGATCTATCTAGAGAAAGACAATTGGAGGAAGGTCTCTTACATGCTATCAAATCTTAGTTCAATGTGTTCAGATTGACCAATATCACTAAAAATGTAAATCATGTGATAATTACATAGAAGAACCTGAGAGAATCTGGGGGCATTGAGTAGGGTAGTGTTATTTCTCAACCCAATAGTTCCACATCTTCAGTTAGGAAGCGTCGTTTTGAGGTTTCTTATGATATGAGTGCCAATCAAGTTGTGAGTGCTGGTAGCTCAACATTCTATCATCAGTGTGGTAGGAGAGGCCAAGAATCAGTGCGACAAAACCCATTAGAATGTCGAGATTGCAGCATGATGGGCCATGTGCAACGTTTCTGCAAGACCTTCCCTCCATCTATGAGTGGAATATGGTCATCTTCGAGGTACCCAGGGACTAGTTACATCTATAAATCAATTTCATCATACTTAGGGCAATGAGGTTATATCACAGGGCCATGGTACATGCCAGATCTATTTTGTATAGCCTAATATCGAGTAGCAGGGTTTTGGATAGTCTAAGGTGAGTGGTACTATCTTAGTAGCCTCTGCTATTGTATTTTCTCTATTTAGTATAGGTGCATCATATAGTTTTATATTAGCGCATATGGTGAAAATCATTAGGATCATTTTTTTGTCTTTTAAGAGTTTTATGATGATATACATTCCATTGGAAATTAGAGTGGAGGATGTGCACCAGTGTAGGGAGTTCCCCCTTGAGGTTGGCGGCCATAAATTCATATGGATATTTATATCCTTAAGACGACTAGGTTTTACATCATACTCAAGACATATTATTTAGTTTCTTATCAAGATTACATTGACTACCGTTGTTGTAGGGTGACTTTCATGTCACTAGAAGGTGCATTGTATACTCACAAGGGTGAATGCAATGTCTTAGAGAGCTGAGCTAGACCACAACATCATGGGCTATGTGGAATGAAATCCTTGATTGATAGTTTATATCTGGATGATTAGGGACTGAGTCAAGTGGACTTCCCTCCAATAGTTGAGCACTTCAAGTATATATTTCCCAAAAAATTGTTTTGATTACCTCTTGAGAGAGAGGTGCAATTCTCCATCGATCTAGTGCGAGGAGCTGCACTTGTATCCATTCCTCCTAATAGAATGACTATGATAGAGTTTTAGGAGATCAAGAGGTAGATAGAGGATTTTGAGGTTAAGGGGTTCATTCAAACCAATACTTCTCTATGGGGTTATTTGGTCTTTTTGAAAAAGGAAGATGAAACTCTTATCCTATGCATGGATTATCATAAACTGAACTATTTGACGGTTAAAACCCGATATCCCTTTCCATAGATAAGTGACCTATATGATCATCTTTGAGGAGCCTGAGTGTTCTTGAAAATAAACTTGAGGTTTGTAAATCACCATGTATGTGTCTCACTTACATACATACCTTGTACAACTTTCCTTAGTAGGTATGGTCTATATAAATATTTGTTCATGATGTTCTGTCTCATGAGCGCACCAATGGTTTTTGTTGAGATGATGAACTGAGTGTTACATCCTTACCTAGATTCTTTTGTGGTGGTTTTCATGGATGACATCTTGGTGCATTATCACAATCAACATGACCATGATAACCATCTTGAGATCATTTTTAACACACTAAGAGAGCATCAGTTATATTCTAAGAATACAAATTTTCACTTCTTGATGAATTAGATTCATCTCCTGGGTCACATCATCTCAGAGACAAGTGTAGCATTAGACCCATAAAAGGTGAGAGCTATAGTTTCTTGGGAAAATCCAAAGAAAATTCATAATGGACTTATCATTCTCAGAATCACCACTGGTGAGACTGAATAAGAAGGGTGTGAAGTTTTTATGGTCAGACACTTGTGAGACAACCTTTCAGGAGATGAAAGGGATGTTGAAATCAAAACGAGTCCTGATGCTTTCAGAATAGGGAAAGAGCTATATTGTGTATTGTGATGCATTTGGTATCAGGCTGGGGGTAGTTATCATGTTGGGGGATAGGGTCATGGTGTACGGTTCTTGGCAGGTGAGGCCACATGAGAGGAATTACCTGATGCATGATCTGGTGTTAGCTTCGGTCATTCATGCTTTGCGTTATTGGAGGCATTACTTACATAGGGAACATTTTGTGGTATATAGGGACCAAAAAAGCCTCAAGTAAATATTTAAATAGTGTGATCTAAATTTGAGATAGTGAAGGTGGGTGGAGTACCTTCAATATTTTGACTTTGAGCTTGCCTTCATGCTTGGTAAAGGCAATGCAGTGGCCATTCCACTGAGCAAGAGAATTTAAATACAGGTAGTGCAGCTAGCCAAAAGTGAGTAGAATCTTATTGAGTTGTTATCTAATATGCATTTGAAGGTTCAAGATAGTCATTGATAGACATATCTATCACCCTTAGTTGTGACCAATACCTTATTGGATAGAGTGATGATGAGACAACTATCAGATTTTAAGAGCCTAGTCCTACGATAGAGTATGGAAGGTAAAGACCCACCTCCTGGTTAGACTGTAGGTGGGGATGTGATCTAACATATTCATGATCATGTTTGGGTTCTAGAGTACATGTATGATGGTTTGATGAGGGACTTTCATGCTTCAACTTTTTCAGTCCATCATGGGGTCACCATGATGTATCGTGACTTACATCATCAGTATCGATGGCCAGGTATCAAGAGAGAGGTAGTTGGTTTTATTACAAGGTGTTCTACCAGTTAGCAGGTGAAGGAATAACATCAGTTACTAGCCAAAATTTTATAGTTGTTACCTATTCCAGAGTGGAAATGGGATGATTTTACGATGGATTTCATGACCAGTTTACAGAGGTCGTCTCGAGATAACGATGTTGTGTGGGTTGTGGTTAGCTGGCTCATGAAGTTTTATAATTTCTTTTCAATCAAGGAGACCTTCAGTATTGTTTATCTTTGAAGGTTGTACATATATAAGATAGTATGACTTCATGGGGTCCCACACACTATCATTTCAGATAGAGATACCCTCTTTACATCTTGTTTCTAGAAGAGTTTTTATAGGGTGCTAGGTATACAGGTGCTTCTGAGCACAACATACCACCCTTAGACTGATAGCCAATTAGAGTGTATGATATAGGTTCTAGAAGATATGTTGTGAGCATGCGTCCTAGATTTTGGGGACTTTTGGGAGGAGCATATAACCCTTGTTGAGTTTACCTACAATAACAGTTATCAGGTGACTATACAGATGGAATATTATGTGGATTTATATGGTAGAAGATGTTAGGCACACCTATTCTAGTTAGAGGTAGGGGAGGTATCTTTATTATAACCATGTATCGTATAAGATATTTCTTATTATGGCCAGTTGATTCAAAATTGGGTCGATAATGTAAAGTTTTGGTAGAAATCGTACAATGATCTCTAAAGATGACCTCTAGAGTTCGAGTTTGGGGATCGGGTTTTCTTGTATGTTTCTCCAAGGATATGATACAGAAGAATCATGAGACAGGGTAAGATTTCACTATGATATGTTGGGTCATTTGAGATTCTAGAGAGAGATGATTCGGTAACCTATTAGTTTCAGTTACCTAATAGGTACCAATCCATGAATGATGTCTTCCACGTATCTCATTTGTGCTGCTATCTAATTTTTTTCATCCCTAGGAGGTTGAATTATGGGTTGATGCATCCTTTGAGAAGCATTTGATTCATATCATTGAAAGGAGCATGAGGGTTCTCTGAGGCCAGCCAGTTCCTATACTATGGGTGATATAGAAGCACAACCATTTATAGGATGAGGCTTTGGAGTGGGAGACAGGCGTAAATGCTCAGTGGTCAGAGTTATTCTTAGAAGAATCTTAACCACCATTCAAAGAGAAATTAGGGGATAAGGTGGAGGATTTTAGGAATCCATGTTTTCATATGAGGTACAAATCCCTTATTTTTAGTTTAAATGATTTAAAATGGCCTAATCTGAGTAACCAACTTGATCACGGGTATTTTAGGGTTGGCTGGGGCTTGTTTGAAGCCTGAATCCCTAGATTGGGGTAATTTAATCTTAGTGCATGGTTAGTAAAAACTATGTGGGAAAGGAAGAACGGTTTGAATAAACTATTCGAGGTTGGACATAGGATAAATACATACCATATAGTTAGGACAAACCCTATGGAATGAGATACAAAAAGTGAGGACAAGTTTGTAATTTTTAAAGACTTGGATAGATGGTTAGCACATGGTTTCTACACGGTTAGTGAAACTGTGCAAGGAAACTGTATGGGTGTCCCTTGGCTTACAGGAAGTCCTTCAGTTTGGTGCATGGTTTATCAAATGATGTTTCCCCTATATTTTGAGGATATTATTAATTTTATGTTTAAAAATTAAAAATTTATATCCCTAAATGGGGTTTTTTCAATAGAGAATAAAATATTTCCCTTTTTGAAGCTCTTAAAGGAGACTACCATTGGATTTGAGACAAATCCTACGTCTAATCTTCATTTCAAGCACGGTGTGTCTCATCGGATCTGTATCGGTAAGATAAAATTTCATCTTTATCCATTCTGTATTCTTCTGGATATCAATTTCATTATTTAGATTTAGTCTCATATGACCTAATATATCATTATTCTTCCATTTATTATATTTATCTTAATCCGAATCAAATAAAGACTTGATACTGGATGAAAACTCCACTACCAAGCCAATGTAGGTAGTCTATACTTTTCTTTTGAGTTTTGGTTCTTTATAGAGCTATTGATAGTTATGATGCCCATTGGACCTTCCAACACGACCTAAAAATTGAATTGTTAATTTGAAATAAATATAATATGACCTATTAGAGATTCCCATAGGTTCTTTATAGATGTGTTGGTGGTTGTATCACCAACCCAAGGCCACCCATGGGTGTGTCATGACCATGACTTATTTTTGACCTTTAATGAACCACCCAAGGGGTGAGTTCTTGAGTTACCTAGATATATGAAGATTATTTTGAACTAAATGGAATTTAATTACATGTTTATAAGATTTAATACCTCCTTATGACATTAAAAAAGTATTCCATGCTTGAACTGATGAAAATGGAATATGTGGAAATGGTTAAAGGAGTAGGTATACTTCTTGGTTGTGTTCTAATTATTTGAATGATTTAATTGGCATGCTAATATACGGGTGGGTATACTCAAGATTTATTTAATATAAATTGGAATACATGAGGGGGTATAGTCATGGGGTTTATTTGATTGCATGAGTCAGTAGAGTCATGTGAGGTGAATGAATTAGTATGGAATGACGATTGCAATAGATACCATGGATGGATATCCATGGATATGGAATGCAGTAGTGGATGCATTGGATAGAGTACACTCCTTGGTTCTTGATTTTGTGGGATGTTGTGTGCCTTGCTACCCCTTGGATATAACTTTCTTGGACTCACAAACTACATGTTGGTACACATGCTCCTTGGACTCTAACCAGTGCTTATACTGAGTTCCCATCATGATTATCCTGGAACTCATTAAGGATTCCGCAGTCTTGGAAACCTCGTATCTAGACCTTTGTGGTATGACACTTTCATTATACAGCATAGCCATGGAAATTATGACATGCTTGGTTGAACGGCTTAGCCATGGTAAATTGGAATGAATGGTTGTATGGAAAGTCCATGGATTTTTATTGGGTTTTATTATACGTCAATGTCATGTGGAAAGGATATTTATTGGGGTACTATAAGTACATGTTGTTTATTTATATTAATTTTTTCTACCCTGTTAGGATATTGACACTTATTATGAAGGGAACCTTGAGAGGCTATTTACTATCACTTTCTTAGTAGTGGATGTACCATGGGAACTATTCTTTGTTTTACTGCTTACCCGATTTACTATTACCTACTTAGTTTGTTATATATCACACCATGGAATTGTTTAAATCTTGGGTGGTTTTCTATGGGGATGTTATCTAACACCCACTACAAAAATATTGGTTTATACCAACAGAAAACTAGCGACAGATAAAATATATGTTGGTAAAAACAATTAATTTCAACAGATATAATTTTTTGTTGATATTAATTATAATTACCAACACTTTTTTTTACCAAAAAATGCATCTTTCGATATTAACTGTTTAATACTAAAAAATCTTTTACTTATAGTTGGATCTGTTACTTTATCATTCTTATACAAACATTTTTTCCAAAAAATAATTTTTTTATAATCACCTATTCAATTTTTTATTTTTCATAACATTATATTTTTAATAATTATTAAAAAGAAATATTTAATTCACTAGATATCAATTAAACATCAGAAAACCCTACCATGTGCCCCTGATCCCACGCCCCCAAATTTTTCTATCGAAGAACACGTATACCAGTTTGATGGGTTTGACTGGTGTCCTCTGGTTCTTCAAGCCATCATTCATCGCTCTTCAGTTCATCGCTCTTTGGTTCATCACTCTTCTGTTCATCCCCCTTCCTTATGTCACCACATGTTCGACTCCACACCACCCGTTAAAAGGTACGTTTCCCTTCTCCAGCCACCCCTTCAGTTCACCGATGTCATTTATTCTCTATCTTATGTGCATATCATCACATTTGGTAGGAAATCATTATTTCTACGATCAATTTATTTGACTACACTCAATGTATTGATGAAATAAGAATTTTTTTTATTTCTGGTAAAAAGTAAGTGAATTTTGTTGTGAAGAACTTGTTGGAGGCAAAAAAAAGTGAAATGTCTATCACAGCTTCCCAATTTTTGGCTGTGAATGCGGAGTGAGTGCCTCAATTGTACATTTCATCATTCATATTTTAAATATTCATTAATCACTCTTTGTATTAATACAATGATTCTCATCTGCAATATTGTATTCCATAAATATTTTTCCTTATGAAATCCCTATTTGAGGTTAGGAAAAATCATTATAGAAAAATTAACTAAATCTACTTCCATATGGTATCTTCTCTAAGATAGAGGTTGTACAACCACTCTTTGGATAATCCTTTAGGAGATCCAGGTAATAATCTATATTTATATTGGACCTCTACGACACTTCATAGATTAAATGTTACACACACAATAGAAAACATATTGATGTATTTGTTCTGATCCTCTCCTATATGGACACTAAAATTTGGCACTTGCTGAATCATTCAAATTTTCAATTAAAAATGTTCTTTTCAGAAATGCACTATAGATATGTCTCATAATGTTTAATTCAGTGATATTTTAAATTGAATTCACAATGACCACTTGGAGTTTCACATGGTCCATTCAATGAAATAACCTCTAATTTAGTGTGTTGAATATCAATGTATCTCAATTATTTATTTCTAGTTAGAACGGTTCTATCAATATCTATATCAAGAGTTAACAATTTTCCATCATGATAATAGGTCATGAAAGTCTAAGATAGTTAATAGGTGTTATGAAATTTTGCCCATAATCCAATTATAATGGTGTAAGTGATTCAGTAGAGGAACACCCTATCATGAGGTGGTTGAATAAAAGATAGAATATAAGGTTAAATATAATGTATTTGGATATTATATTGTCACCATGGAGGGCTGAAATTTCACAGTTGTAATGAATTTAAGTGTTAAAAGGGGGGTTTTAGTTTTCAATGAGATTGATAGAAGTATGATGTTGTAAACTTGATTAACAATTAGATGATAGATTATTGAGCATAACTATACTGCAAAAACTGCTAGATTATTGGATATGCATGTTATGGGTACACTAAGGTGTTAATGCGCATGCTAAAGTCAGTGTTAATGTGCATGCTAAAGTATTTGTTGTTGAAAAATATTGTGATATTTTTTTAACATGCAATTATTTTCTGAAAATCTAAATTTTTAATTTTTTAGAACAGTTTTGAATGCATTCTTTTACTGAATCTTTAAATGAGTGATAAGAAAGTTTCTTTTATTAAATTCATCAGTTTTTCATACTTTGATTGAATTTTATAGTTGTATAAATTAATGATAGACTATGTAATACACTTATAGAGCCATGTGATGGACTAATTAAACCAAGATATGCAAAAACAAATTTAACATGGCTTCTTTTCACTCCAAATTTTCTCGTGGTAGATTTGGGGACCTCAAATCATTAACCTATTAAAATTCGGGTTACAATTTTAATTGAATTAAACTGTGGTTATTAATGTTACATATTCTTTTTTAGGAGCTTCAATGGTTGAAACCAGATTATTTTCTATAATTTTGAAGAGTGAATTGCTTATGGCTGAATTTAGAAGTCCAAGAATAACTTATCAGGGGAGTTATTGTTTTAATTCTGCACTTTTTTCAGTGCAATTACTCAGCTCTATAGCTTATATTTTTAAGGGGATTATATACTGAAAATAGTTTAAGGTGCTGTTGCATGCTGATTTTAATTCTTGACTGAGAAATCCTTTTGCAAATTCATAAAAAAACATGCATTGCTTTGAATTACATGGTACATCATTGAATGATCCACGTGATAAAAGTTCCAATGTTATTCTATAAAAATTCCTAAAATTATGAACCCTTTTTCTATCTCTTGATTAATTATAGGGTCTTTATGAAGATACTCTAACATCTGGTTGCTAGTTTTGTGGAGTTATAGCATTAAAATGATCACATTAAGCTAATCTTGTCACCTTTTTGAATAAATATAGTAGATAATAATTATCCAATCCTCCAATAGAGGTATCATATTCAAATATGAAGGAACCTAATTATTAGAAGACATTGATCATGAGTATATTAGGGAGATATTCTTTCTTCCACACATGTTCCAACAATCACCAACCACTTCACTACCCTATCAATCATATAGCATCATATTCATGATTGATTGAGTAGAGGAAGAAAATTGATTAATAACTAAAGTATTAAATAGAAAAATGAATTGAAAATTTATCACAATCACATTCAACAACATATCACTACTTATAAAGTAATATAAGTCGATTAAGGAAGAATAGAAGATGGTTTTGGAATATCAAGTATAAAAAGTCTCTCCCACTTTAATCACTAAATAATTTTCAATCTATCAATGTGATAGTTCAAAACCACAAAAATCAAGATACATAGACTAAAAAAATTTCCAACTAAAAGCCTACTAATGGAAAAAAATACTCTGTTAATGAAGATGTTTTCTACCTTTTTTTTTCATTTCCCCCCATCCCATGTCATTCCTTAGGTCATTTAGATGCTACTAATTTTTTACACATGGATTATGTCAGTATCTATTGAATTCTTAGGTAATGGGTTCACTCCTATCAATTTAATGGATTTTTTATATCTTTTAAATCATCCACAACCTTCCTATTGCATTATCTAATTTCCAAATTTAGTTAGAAATTGTTATTGAACATTCCTTTTTTCCATGTATACTTTATATGCTTTCTATATTCACTTAATTTAGATGCTACTAATTTTTTAAACATGGATTATGTCATTCTCTATTGAATTTTTAGGTAATGGGTTCACTCCAATCAATTCAATGGATTTTTTATATCTTGTAAATCATCCACAACTTTCCTATTGCATTATCAAATTTCCTAATTTAGTTAGAAATTTTTATTGAACATTCCACTTTTCCATGCGTATTTTATATTCTTTACATATTCACTTCATAATGATTTATGGATCTTCCAGCGTCAAGTATTTCTTTTCTTGTGTTCTGAATTAGAAAACATCAGGTGGATAACATGATCTACATTGAGTGTTGATATTTCATTGGATGTTTATTTTGTCAAGAGAGTCTGTTAACATGGCCTCTAAAATATGTAGTCACATAAGCAATGTGTTGTATAGAGTTTGGATGTGTTGTTGACTTCCTACCAACCTGTTGGGCATGTCGTAATGTCATTATATAGGCACATAGACTATTGGAAGTTGTGTAAAATATGATTCAGACCCAAAGTAAGTGATGGATTCATAAGTAATGTGAGGTGATGATGAGATATTCCTTTAATTGGTAGTAATATACTCAGTTCTAAGATGATTTTAATTCACAAAAATTCTAGGTATCATAATTCTCATTACTTTTACCATCCAGCAGAGTCTTACGTGACATCGATGCACTTTGTTGGGATGAATATAATGTTCGAGGTAGTAGCAGTATAGAAATTCATTAAACTTAGAATATATTCTATTTTACTTCCTTCTATTAGACACATGATTTTTTGTCATCTGAGATAGACTTGGGTCCAAAAGACAAATTAGATTATACAAAGTTTCATAAAGAAGACAACTTTTTCTTTAAATTTACAACATACTCCCAAGGGGAAATGCCAGAAAGTGTTGGAACATGAAATAGTTAGAGAATAAAGCATAATAATACATTGGATTAACCATATATTATTCAACCGTAACAAAGGAAAAATTATCCTTCCAAGGTTATTAGTATTTGAAAACGTAGTTTCAGCATACTTATTCAGATCTACAACTCCTTCACACTCAAAACACCTTATGTGATCACATTTCATCCAGTATATTAATAAATTAAAAGAGGTATTATATTCAACCATTCATATTATTCCCAATAAATGATTAATCTATAATAATCACAGTTTTTCCAAATCCAGAAATATTTATTACATCTAAATAATTGAGGTGTTATACTAAAAACATCCTTGAATGCTCATGAGTAAAATGCGAGAGGGGATAAAATTAGTCTATTATGTATAATATATTTTAATATCATGGGTAAATTCTGCAAGTTATTATTTCAAACGTAATGCAAAGTCTACATTTTTTATATATAAAAAGCTATTTTTGAATGTTAATTTTCCTGTTGTGTAGGTACTACCTTTATTGAAAGATAAAAGGAAGTTCACCTCTACATTTTTCTAAAGACAGTAGGAGGTTAACCATAATGGATGATCCATTTATTGAAAAGAAGCATCCAATGAATGGTCTCTACCAAGATATTATAGTTTCTATTTGTATCTCCATGAGGAAGCCATAACATTGACTTTTGATTTGTGATGTCCTTACTACCACAGAATACTTGGAGCAGAATGATAACCCAGGTAGTGACATTGAATTTCAGTTAGTCTCTATTGATTTTTCATAATTTTTTGGATTGATGGGTTTAAATTTATCAGCGTGATGGGAGGTTGACATTCGTCTATTGATTTTTCCTGAATTTTCATGTTGTGAAATGAAAACATGTTATGTTGATTGAATTGGTTTTTTTTGTATAGAGAAATTTTATAGGGTTTGCTGGAAGATATCTGGGATGGATGGGTTAGTGATGATCATTGTTTTTTGGAGTTGGCTTGCTGGTATTGATGGGTTGATGGAGACGACTCGCAGGCACGAATGGGTCACTTGTGCTCGCTGGCATGGATGGGTTGGTGCTGGAGCTTTGGATTGGTTGGTTTTAGAGTTGGCTTGCTAGCATAGATGGGAGTGGGCATGATGGCATGGATGGGATACTTCTGTGATAGCATGACATGGATGGGTCACTGGTGGTACTTGTTGGTCGTTGTTGTGGGAGTTGGTTCACTAGCATGGATGGGTTGCTGCTGCACTGGAATGGATGAGTCATGGGGGGGGGGTCTCATCTTTTTGTGGGTGGAGTGTGATGAATCATATTGTATTAACTTTCATTATTAATATATATATATATTTTCTATGACTGGATGTGTTAAAATTATCTTAAGATGTATTATAAATGATAAATTAATTAATTAATATGATATGAAATTTTACTATCAAAAAAAAATTATGTTTTTTATTCAAATGTAATTTATAAACATATTATATGTTGGTAATATTATTACCAATAGAAAAATTTGTCATTAGAACCTGTTGAAAAACACATTAACCAACATATATTTTATCTATTGGTATTTTTATAATTGTAATAGAACTATTTTATCTGTCACAAAAATAATTAGCGACGGAGTTTTTACAGATAGTTTAGTGATAGGAACATATGTGTTGGTAAAACATTTTACCAACAGAAAATGTACTTTTACCCACAGATATACCCCCGCTGTAAAAAGTGAAATATATTGTAGTGAACCTATTTGGGCCACCCCTGTGGACACAAATTTTTTTATGGTTTCAGGTATATATAGGGGAAAGCTCCCTTCAATAGGTTGTTGATTTCCACATATGAGAAAGAGAGCATGAGACCAAGCTGAGGCTTATGATGAAATTGAGAGATAATTTTTTTTTGGTTTTTGGATGCATGTATTGGAATATGTTGGTGTGAAATTTGTTTGTCTATTTTTCTAGACATTTGACTTGTATAATTTTCATTATTGGATATGCTACACTTCCACATTGCTTTACATTGTTGTCTTGTTTATCTATATGATGTCTTTTTGTTGCATCTAATTCCATTATTGGTATGTTTTAATATTCCACTATGTATACTCTGGGGATGAGGGAATAATCTCCCCCATTGACATACCTAGGTCCTTATTGCTAGTCGGAAACCTCTAACAGTTGGGGAGATGTACTTGAGGCCTTGTGACCTACAGGGCACAGAGCACTGTTGAGTGGCATCTGGGTTTGGGTTGTTTCACACATTCTCCACTATTATGGTAGATAGTGTAACTAGATATTATAGTTGATATAATGACCAAGGCTTATAAAAAGGATATGACATCATTTTATATGAATATTTAGAACATTACCAAAATACATGCCTGAGAACCATAATAGTTTAGTGTCTTTAGAAACCTTGAAACATAATATTCTAACATGGTGAATGGTATTAAACATATACCTTAAATATATTCCCCTTTAGTACTCCTACTTAAAACATTTTTTCATAACCTGGGGAAAGGAAATATAAGAAAAGGGTGAGATAAGATGCTCAATAAGGGTAAACAAGAAAGTTGTGTAAGCATAATCATGAGCATAAGAGTATTATAATGTTATCATAACATTAGAATATCAAACCCTTAATATCAATGATCATAAAAATGAATCACACCATAAATATCGGCAGCTAATAAGACACGAATCATATGGGAATCAAGAGAATAATCCATGAAATCATAACATTGCAATAAGACATTGAATTGTGGAATACATATAAAAATTTAATATCCTTACCTATAAGTCAAGAAACATTGCTAGAACTTATCATGGAACTTCATGGGTACCACACATACTAGACATGACAAACCACCATCCCCAGTCATAGTCATTTCCTTATAAGGGATCGTGTTTCTCCATCGTCTCATATGAGATCAGGTTTCCCCATCTTCCAATAGTGGATCAGGTTTCCCCATCTTCCCATAGTGTATCAAGTTTCCCCATATTCCTATAATGGGTTGGGTTTCCCCATCTCCCCCCTAGTTAATTGGGTTTCTCCATCTTCCATAGTGGATTGGGTTTCCCCATTTTCCCATAGTGGATCAAGTTTCTCCATCTTACATAGTGGATTAAGCCCATCGACTTGATTCACATCATCATCTATTGAGATATTAATCTTTAGTCAATGCATTAGATGGAGATATAAATCTCACCCATCACATAATAAAATCATACATCTGTATTCTATAATATCATAAACAATCATCATATCATTACCCTTAAAAATATATGGGTTTTATAGAAATCATATCAAAACCCATTAAATAAAAATTTTATCATAAACATTTCATAATATCATTACCTATGGAAAATAGATAGTTCTCATAATAATTTCATAAAATCATAACCCATAAAAATAAATGGGTTTCAAAATAATATAACTTGTTGAAGATAAAAATGTGTCATAAACATCATTCCCTCAAACCATAAACCATTTAAGAAAGAATATGAATATTATTATTGGATAATATTCCTAATAAATCATAAAATACAAAAAAAATATGTCATCATAAATGGAGAAAGATTTTTAAAGATAACATGGATCATTTCATAATGAAAATATCCTTTCTTCAAAAATCATTTTCATAAAACCATTTAAAAAATCTTTTTCTTATAAATAAATATTTTCATTTAAAACTTTTATTGATAAAAATATCTTTTCTGATTTGAAAAATTATTTTAAAAAATAAATCCTATTGAATACATTTTTATTTGACAATAGCTTTGAAAATTTATAAATTAATCTTGAAAATCTTTCAATATACTTTTTCCTTGAAAAAACCTCGAAAACTCATAATGAAAAATTATAAAAAATTAAAAACTTTTTATTTGAAAATAATTTTAAACAACGAAAATAAGGCTTGAAATAATTTTGAAAATCTATTTCTATAAAATGAATTTTAAAGCTTATATGAAATCTTGGAATCAATGAAATAATTTTCTTTGAAAATAACATTTTGAAGACATATAGAGGAAGGTTTGAAATTCCTTTAAAACATTTTTAAAAAAAAATTAAAAACTTTCTGTATAAAAACCACTTTAATATAAAAAAAATCCAGAATATGAAGAAAATATTTTATTTAAAACTTTTAAATGTAAAAATTAATCTTCAACTAAATTACAGTCATGATGGAGAATAAGTCCATACATTCCAAACATTCATTTTTCACCTGAAAAAGTTTATAAAAGTGCCTTTATCTTAAAATGAAAAGAATATTCCTTTTAAATAAATTTTTAAAAAGGTAAAACATTGGTAAAAATGTACATTAAAAATCATAGGATAATAGTTAATAATTTTTTAAAACATCATTAGAAAACATTGTTTTTAAAGGACATATATTTTAGGCCAAAATGAGAAATAAAGTCGGATCTTCATAAAAAAAATTCCTAATTATATCAACTACCAAAGAGTGGTAAAATAGTTAATTACTTGGATATAACATGAATAATTATATTACAATAACATTCATAATATTTATTAATATATTAATTATAATATTTCATCAATGGTAGCATATTAATAAACAATCTTAATAAACAATGTGATTGTAGAAATAAATTGTTATCACTTTGGTAACATTAAATCATTACCCCTATAAAATAATAAAATTACATGAATATTATAATATACTGAAAAGAATAAAATTCATGATATAAATGTAAAATGTGTTATATATACCTCATAAAAAAATATAGGTCCATAACATGTCAAGTATCTTAAAGAAGGGAAATCGAGACAAAATTACTTTACTAATTTGGTAAATTTTTAACCACAAGACCCATAAAAGAAATATAGTCAAAAGGATACATAAATAATCATAACATTAAGTATAATAATTATATATTACATTGAAAATAATTATATACACCACACAAAATAATTTAGTGGTAAATAAGGCATGTATCTCATGGATATAATAAGTGAGATTAGAAAACCCTTACCTTAAGTCTTGAATTTATTCACACACATTCAAAACTCCTATATAAAAAGTATAAGTTTATTATAAATCTTCCAAAGAACCATATTTTCATATATCATACCATATATGATTTTATTATGTCTTTATATTAACTACTTATTAATAATTCCATGTTTAGGTTATGTTTTGGGTAATAACTTCTTTGTTTTTCATATATGATTTGAGTTGTTATTCTTGGTACTTTTAATTAGATCATGATTTACTTACTTAAAGAATGTAACATACGGTATATATATAGTATATATTCATTATATATGTTTTTATAGAAATCTATAAAATATATAAATAATAAATAGAATGCATTGTTCATGGAGACGGCAGGTCGTATGTACACATGAACGTTGTTTTTATTTTATTTTCATATTGAAAGAAAGTAAGTAAATGAAATATATATATATAAATATGTGTGTGTGTTTAATAATTTCAGTAGAAATATTATTTCATATATATTATATAAATTTACTAAACTCATCCTTAATACATTCCATTTAGAGTGTGAACAAATCACATCGCTTTGAGGAAGCGGTAGTCCACACATCCACAAACGAAGTTATAATATATAAAAAAATATAAAGAATGAAGTTATGTGTTATATTATAATTATGAAATAACGAATTAATAATATATAAAATATATAACATATAAAAATAGAACTTAAATCGTAATTATCAACCATGAGATGTGGTATAGGAAAAACAAAAAACAGCGTTTCATGAGGCGATAGTTCACAGTGCACAAGAATGGTAAGTTCGTCATCCATTTGATGGAAATGTGTGTAGGTGTAGGTATAAAAATTAGAATAAAGAAATATTATTATATTTATTATGGATATGTTATTATATACATATGTAATAATAAAATTTTAGGGGTGGATAATGTAAACAAAACAAAAGAGTTTGAGGAAGGATGTTACCTCTTCTTTGGGTAACTCCTTTTGGTTTTCACCAAAGGGATTCCTTGGATGGTTTTATGCCCAAAGTTATGAATTTATTTTTATGGAGGTAATTTTATATAATATTTGGGTTGGTGTTTTCCAAGCCAAAATTGCTTGAGAGGTGCAAAGACGGGGGGGAGACCTTTTATAAGAGGGTAAAAGGACACATTGGGAATTCTTGAAATGATTTGAGTGATAACCATGTTTTACTTGTCTTACAAGGGTTCTAAACGAGTAATTATAAGTCCTTAAAGTTTTAATTTCTTAAATATTACCATAAAATAATTTTTATACAAGTGTAGGGCCATTTTTACACATTATTTTCTAATTCTAGTCATTAATTAAGCTTATTTTTACTTTAATCACTATAATTAATTTTAATTACATTTCCTAATATTTTGGATAAAAAATTAAAATAGCCTAATTATAAATTATAAATGAATCTAATTACTGATATGAAATCCATTTTTCCAAATTAAAATTACATAATTGGCAGAAATTATTTCAAAATTATTCCCACAGACGCTGCAAGACAACTGGTTTTTAAGGAGAAAAGCTCAAAAGTTTGATTTATTTGTATATCAAATTCATTGTGAAATTGGTTAAAATGACCTTTATTGGATTAATATATTTAAAATTTATCTAATTAATCTTTAAATTAAAATTAAAATACTATTTAACTAAATAAATTAAATATAAGAAAATGTAGTTTTCAATTAAAATTTAGTATTTTTCACTATTCATCCAAAAAATAAATATTTCAAAAAAATACCAAAGGTTGATCCTAATATAATATTGAAATTATTAATTCAAATATTATTTTTGTTTTATATAATTCATTTTATAAAAGTTTCTAAAATTAATTTTATTATTTTTCAGTTAAGGATATAAAAAATAGTTCATTTAAGAAAATAGTATTTCCAAACCTAGAAAGTCTTTACCAAAAAATATATGTTTTATCGTTAATATGTTTACTTATATAAAATAATTACAAAAAATATTTAAAAATTAGTTATTACTATTAATATTACTATGTTTTATTGTTATGTTATAACTATCTTGTTTAGATAATTATAATAATAAACTGTTTTTTTGTAGAAACTCAATGTTGCGTGTAATGTAAGACATGTTGGTGTTGCGTGTATCACATGATTATCCTAGGGTAGTATATAATGAAATAATAACTACAAATAGAAAAAAATAAATAATAAATTAGTGTTATTACTCAATCTATATACAATGTTTCATGTAATGAAAAATATCAACAAGTTTAAATTAATTCGAACAAAATTCACAAAATCTCAATGTGTTACATTATACCCCATCAAAATAAAATTTTCGAATAAAATTCATTTGGGTTATAAAAGGTTTAATACTTGAAATTTTTATTCATATAAACCCACATCATAAAAATTAATACTAATACTTCCTTTAAAAAGGTAATGTTAGAAACATAACGGTTACCCAAAGTAACTCATAACTAGGTTTCCACATAGTAGAACGTAGGTAGAAAGTGAAAACATGTACATGGAAGAAATGCACAAATAATCATAGATATTGATAAAGATAAATGATCATAATAATGTGGGTGACTAATATAAAGTTAATAATCACAAAACAATAGACTAAAGAATCATTAAAGAGGTTATTAATATCATAAAAAATGACGATAATAGGAAAACCTTTTTTTTTCAAGGACCCTTTTGCTATAGTTAATGAATTTATATGAGAAGATATACTTACATGACTTCAAGACAGCCTCACCATTTTTTATGCCTTGATAAATTTCTAATTCATCTCTTCTTCTAGGAAATAAAGGTGAATTTTGCATTCCTAAAGCATTAGCAGATCATGAGATCCATTTGTAGAATGATAGGTGATTCCATAAGTATTTAGTTATCACAACAAAAGGTTATAACATGTTATCTAATATGCATAAATTACCATATAGAGAGATAAAACATTAATCTTTGAAACCACATCTGAATTTTAACATAAACCATTCCATAAATGGTTAACCTTATAACCCTTTCAAAAGATGGAAGTGAAAAACTTTAGAAATAAGTTCACTAAATTTCTCAAAAACAGATTGGAATTTATCCCCCATATATCATAAAGTATCTCTTGGTTTTCACATACCAAACATATGAATAGATTCTTTTTTTATTCTCATGAAACATAGTAATTAACATAAATCCTTTATGAAAACATGCATGTTTTCTTATTCAAATGTTTATTGGATATATTCCTAAAATCCAAAAATGTTGTAAACTTCATCGATGACAGTATAACCACTTTTCAGCCAATCCTTAATTAGTTACAAGGTAATTAGTACCATCCAATTTAATTATTCATATCCAACTTATACCTATCTAAACATCATTATCTCAACATTATGAACTTCTTAAGGGTTATATTTCCATTGATTATATGTTTCCCATAAAAATCACATTTCCATTAAATCACTTTTCTAGTCCTTCTAAACCAATCACCATATTATTGTAAATACATAGCGAAAAACATAAAACAAACAATCCTTATATATTTCAAAATTCATATATTGTAATTATTAAATCAAAATACATAAACACTTCTATTATTCCACTTTATCCTTAATATATTAACAAGGATTCATTATCTTATTCCTTAATAACACTTCTCTAAAATATGAAATATGAATATTATATTAACATTCATTAAGATAAGATTAATTATTCTTATAAAAAATATTATTAGAACAAAATATATACTTCATATTTCATTCATGGTATCTTCATCATCAACAGAAAAAACTGTTACTCAAAAAACCTTGTTGAGTAACTTTATAAGACTTCACTTTAAATAATTGATATGCATAATGCCCATACTTTCCAAAAATAAAACATTAAACTCTTTATAATACCTTAGGGTGGTCAATATTTCAATCCATTGCATTAACTAAACCTTTCATTTTCTCATTGTAGTTACTTCCTTTGTTTCCTTATTTCCACAGTCAAAACATCTTCTTGTTCCACTTAGACACTCACTTGGGTGAATATTTCAACATTCTTGACACAAAGTAAACTGAACCTTCATTCCTTCATGGTCTCCATTACCCTAACTCTCAATAAACCCCTTCTATATATTCATTTATTCATTCCGATAGTTTTTAAGGTATACATAGTTAATTAGGATTCATGAGAATTGACTAGGCATGATCTCATCATCCTTTACTCTCGTGATCATCCCATTTGACTACTCATTTCAAAATTGCCTATCATAGTCAACATTAACGGATTTCTTTCTAGTTCCCTATATTGACTAAAACCATAAATCATAGTGTGAGAAACACTTATCATTTTGTAAAACCAAATAATCATGAAAAAACACTTATAGGATGTCTAAATTATGACTCCTCCTTTTAAATATAAAACACCTTTGGATTATTATTAGAGACATCCGTAGACATATCCATAAAAATACCCCAAGGTATCTCACTAAAGTTTTCTCATTCTAGATTCCAAATGTTGACTAAACCATCCCTTTTATACCAACTATAACGACACAAGCCTAACTTACATGGATATTACATCATTTTTTATGAATATTCATCACATTACAACAATACATTCCTGAGGGCTATAATATTTTAGTTTTTATGGAAACTTAGAAACATAATATTTTAACATGGTGAAAAATCCTCAAAATCTACTTTAAATATCATCCCCTTTAGTAATCCTACTTAAAACATTTCTTCATAACCTAGGGAAAGAAATCATAAGAAAGGGGTGATCTTAAATGATTAGTATGGGTAAAAAAGGAATATATGTAAGTATAATCATGAACATAAGAGTGTGAAAATGTTATCATAACATTATAAGATCATACCCTGCATATCAAAGATCATAAACTTGAATCATGGTATAAAGATTGGTATTTCATAAGACATGAATCATAAGGGAATCAATATCATAATCGATGAAAGTATAAAATTTGAGTAATACATGGAACTGTGGCATACACATAAACATGTAATATTATTCCCTATAAGTCAAGATTAATTTCTATAAATTATCAGGACACTTCATGGGGACTAAACTTACTGGGCAGGACACACCATCATCCCTAGTCACAGTCCTTCCCTTATAAGGGACCAGGTTTCCCTATATTCCCATATTGGTTTAGGTATCCCCATATTCTCATAGTGGATTAGGTTTCCCGTTATTCCCATTGTGGATTGTGTTTCCCCATCTTCCCATAGTGGATTGAGTTTCCTCATCTTCCCATAGTGGATCGGATTTCCCCATCTTCCCATAGTGGATAGGGTTTCCCTATCTTCCCATAGTGGATCAGGTTCCCCATCTTTCCATAGTGGATTGGATTTCCCCATATTTCAAAGTGAGTCAAGACCATCAACTTGATTCCCATCATTATCTAATGGGATATAAATATTTACCCAATGAATTGGAAGAAGATATAGTTCCCACCCATCACATAATAAAATCATACATATGTGTTTCATAAGATCATAAAAATCATTATATCATGATCGATAAAATGATATGGGTTTCATAGGCATTATATCATTACCCATGAAGTGAAATGGTTATCATAAACATTTCATCATATCATTACTTATTGAAAAGATATAGGTATCATAATAATTTCATCAAAGAATAACCCCTCAAAAGAAATAAGTTTCAAAAGGATATAACCCATGAAAGATAAACGGGTGTCATAAACATCATTCCCTCAAAACAATAACCATTCAAGACAGAATATGAATGGTATTATTGTATAATATCCCCATTAAATAATAAACTATAAAAAATTATGTCATCTTATAAGGACAATGATTTGTAAAGATAAAATTGAACATTTTTTAAGAAAAATAGCCATTCTTCAAAAATCATCTAGATAAAACAATTTCCAAAATTGTTTTCTTTTAAATAATTGTTTTAATTTATAAAATTTCTTGAGGAAAAGATCTTTTCCATTTTGAAAAAATATTTTTTAAAAATAAGGAATTTTGAAAACATTTTTATTTCAAAATAGCTTTGAAAACTTATAAAGAAATCTGGAAAATATTTTGAAAACATTTTTCTTTAAAAACAACTTGAAAAATTATAATGAAATCTTGAAAACATTTTGAACAGAATTTTCTTTTAAAATAATTTAAAAACATAAAAAAAGTCTTGAAAGAAATATTAAAACCCATTCATAGAAAATTTATTTGAAAAACTATAATGAAATCTCGAAATCATTGAAATAATTTTATTTGAAAACAACCTTTTTAAAACATATAAAGAAAGCTTTGAGAATCATCGAAAAAACGTTTTAAATAAAAAACCTTTTTGAAAACCCTTTTTTTTAAAACCCACTTTAAATTAAAAAAATTTACATAATATTAGGAAAAAAATTTCTTTTAAAATAAAATTTTAAACCTAAAAATTATTCATTAATGAAATGACTATCATAATGGTTGGTAACTCTGTACATGACAAACATTCTTTTTCACCCTAAAAAGTTTTGAAATGTGCCTTGATAGGAAAATTAAAAGAATATTAATTTAAAAAAATTCAAAAAAAGTAAAACATGGGTAAAAATTTCCTTTTAACATCATAGGATAATAGTAAAAAAAATTGAAATTTTTTTCTAAGAACATGGTTTTGAAAGGACACATATTTTCTACTAAATGGAGAAAAAAATTCAGATCTTCATAAATTTTTTTATTAATTATCTCAAGTACCAAATAGTGAGAAATTGATAATATTACATGGATATAACATGAATAAATAGTGGATATGAAAATTCTTGATAGTTCTTAGGAGTTGTATTATAATATTTCATCAATGGTAGAATATTCATAAACAATCCCAATAAATGATGAGATTGTAGAAATTAACTGTTACGACTTTGGTAATTTTAAATCATGACCCCTATAAAATAATAAAATTAAATGAAGCTTATAATATCATGAAATTATGAAAATTCATGACATGAAATTTTTAAATAATTATATACACCTTATAGAAAAATATAGTTGCATAACATGACATGTATCATGAAGAAGGAAAATCAAGACAAAATTACTTTAAGAATCTGGTAACATTTGAACCATAAAACCTAAGAAAGGAATATCACAAAATGGATAATGTAAATAACCATATATCTAAGTATAATAATAATATTATAAATTCATGGTTAGTATATATACCACACAAAATAAATTAGTGTTGAATAATTCATGTATCTCACAAATATAAAAAGTGAGATGAGAAAACCCTTACCTTGAGTCTTGAATTTATTCATACATGTTAAAACCTCTTATATAATAAGTATAATTTTGTTAAAAATATACCAAATCACAATATTATTATATATCATATTATATATGATTTTATTATATATTACATTACCCATTTATTAACAATTCCATGTTTAGGTTATGTTTTAGATAATAACAGGTTTGTTTTTCATACATGACCTGACTTGTTATTCATGGTCCTTTTATATAGATCACGATTTACATATTTCTAGAATTTAAAATATGGTATAAATATAACATATATTATTTATTTATTTATTAATAATAATATATAAAATATATAAATAAGAAATGGAATACACTGTTCATTGAGAAGTTAGACTATACATACGCATGAACGTTGGTTTCGTTTTATTGTCGTATGGAAAGAATTAAAGTAAATGAAATATCTATAAATATATATATATATATATATATAATTGTAATAATTAAAATATAATTATTACTTCATATATATCATATATGTTCACTAGACCCCTATTTAATACATTACAGGTCGAGTGTGAACGAATCACATTGTTTTGAGGTGGCGGTAGTTTACATGTCCACAAACGAAGTTATCGTATTTACACAAAATGGAAAACATGAATTTATGTGTTATATAATAATTTCAGAAGCATTAATACATAATAAATATAATATATATCATATAAACATAGGTTTTCTATCATAATACCCAACCAAGAGAGGTGGAAAAGGAAGAAATAACAACATCATTTCATGTGGTGGTAGTTCATCACACACAAGAATGGTAAGTTCGTTATCCATTTGATGGAAGTTTGTGTAGGTGTAGTTTGAAAACTTAGAATACAAAATATCAGTGTATTTAGGATAATGAAGATAATATATAATAATGGAATAAGAAGAGTTGATGGGGTGGAGAATGAAAATAAAAAAAAGATCTTGATGAATGATGTTACCTCTTCTTTGGGTAACTCATTTTGGTTTCCACCAAATGGATTTCTTGGATGGATTTATTCCCAATGGGAGGAATATAGTATTAATGTATTCAAATTTGGAGGATATTTTTTCAGGGTTTTGTTGAGAAAAAATGGCTTCATATATGTAAAGATTTGAGAGGAGAAGAGGCCTTTTATAAGAGGGGAAAATGACACATTGGGTATTCCTGAAAATATTTGAGTGATACCCACGTTTTACATGTCCCAAAGGGGTTAAAAATGAATAATTATATATCCTTAAAGGTTTAATTTTCTAAATATGGACATAAAATAAAATTTTAGACAACTTTAGGGTCTTTTTTCTATTTATTTTGTAAGTTTAGTCATAAATTTAGCTCGTTTTTACCTTAACCACTATAATTAGTTTTAATCACTATCACTAATATTTCTGTTAAAAAACTAAGTTTACCTTATTATAAATTGTAATTTTTTTAATTTCAAATATTTAACCAATTTTTTCAAATTCAAATCACATAAGTGGCATAAATTAATTTAAAATTAATCCCACATACGCAATGAGATGATGGGGTTTTAAGGTGAAAAGTTAAAAAGTTTAAATTGTTTTTATATCCAATTTCAATGTGAAATTGGTTAAAATTACCTGAATTATATTAATTTATATAAAATTTATCTTATTAAACTTTAAAGTAAAATTAAAATATGATTTATCTATAAAAATAAATTAGATGAAAAAGCAGTTTTCAATTAAAATTCAGTATTTTTCACTATTCTTCCAAAACTGAAATATTTTAGAAAGATACCAAAGATTCATCCTAAGATAATTTTGAAATTATGAATTAAAATATTGTGTTTATTTTATCTAATTAAATTTATAAATTCTCTAAAACTAACTTTATTATTTTTCACATAAGGACATAAAAAGCAGTTCATTTGAGAAAATATTTTTTCTAAACATATAAAGACTTAACAAAAAATTATATGTTTTATCATAAACATGTTTATTTATATAAAATAATTATAAATAATATTTAAAAATTAGTTATTACTATTCATATTACTATGTTTTATGGATATTTTATAACTATCTTATTTAAATAATTTTGATAATAAAATTTTGTTTCATATAAACATAGTATTGCATGTAACGCAAGACAAATCAGTATTGTGTTTAGCACAAGCTTATCATGGGTAAGAATATTAAGAAATACTAACTTGGTTTTTTAGAAAAAGAAATAAAAATATGGTTCTTTAACACAATCTATATTCAGTGTTTCTTATAATCAAAAATATAAACAAGTTTAAATTAATTTGAAAAATAATTCACAAAATCTTATGGTGTTACAGTTGAGACATTCATATCACTAACATTCCTCCAAAAGTAAACACATATTCTATGTTACTTAACCCAAATTCCACATTAAAAAAAAAATCATCCATATATCCCTATAACATCTCATTCATTATAAAACAAAAAGATAAATTCACTCTTCCTTTGAGTACATAAGTATTGAATTCATAGATTCCCAATTTTTCTTTTCTTGATTCAGTATGTATCTACTAAAAAATTACATTATAAAATAAAAAAACATTTATAGTAAAATATTTGGAATACATCATGATTTATTCTTCCAATGAATTTTGAATCCCTTCTAAGTAATAAGTCTCATCATATATTTTGTAGGACTTCTTTTTAGACATCTTGAAGTGAATGAACAATATTGGTAAAATAGGATTTTATCTAAACATTATATAACTTTCAAAAATATTATAGATATATTCAGACATATATAGAATCATAGTTCATTAATTCACATCTTTTTTAATCCTCATCCATAAGATACTTTTCATGTATAAAGACCTTGAATCTCAAATATTTTCCTCAAACTGGGTTTCATCTATATAATCAGTTTCATTTTCTAACCTATTAAAATCATATCATCAATATACAATAGAAGTATAATGACATCCCCATCAAAAAATACCCTAAAAATTAAAATTAACCACATTGTATTGGATGAAATCTTTCTATTTCATAAAAATATAAAATAACTTATTCCACTACCCAGATTCTTATTTTAACTGTCGTAAACATCATTTAATCTTACAAAAAGATAATCCATTTAATTTTTCTAAAAAACAAATATTTATCCATGTAAATTTTATCCTCCAAATCACCATAAATTAATTTCCTCCCCACATTAATTTCTCAATATATAAACATTCTGATATAACCATTCTAAGAACTAACCAAATAGTTGTACATTTCACCACTGGAGATAATGTTTCACTGAAATCAATCCATTTAATTCCTTTCACAACCAAATTTTAATTTAATTATTTTCTATAATATATTTATTCTTATAACTAATAAACAAGTGTTTTTTAAAAATACACATTTTTCTAAGGGTAAAGTTATTAGTTCCCATGTTTTATTTACATGAAATAAACTCACTTCATACTTTATTAGAGACTCCCACAATTTCAAATCACTCTCAAATTAATCCTCTTTAAACCATTTAGTTTCTCAACCATTTATTAGAGTAAAAACGAATAGGTTTGATTTAATGATATATACTTTATTTCCCTATAAACCTCTTCAACCTAACCTAAGGATTAATTACACATTCTAAAAGACACATTCATGCTTCATAAGACTATGAATATTTTGGTATACTCAACCTTACTCATATATTAAAAACCTAAATTAATATATGTATTTTCAAAAATTATTGCACTTATAGACAATAAATACTCTAAAAACTAAATGTTATTTCCAAAAAATAATTTAGTTCTACCAATACATGTAATCTTGATTCTTTATTTTCAATTGTATGACTTAAAGTGTTTATCCTGTTAAAACTCTATGAGGTTGATATTGTAATTTTTTCAATACAAGTGAATCGATCTTTAGGTAATTTTATCTCATATATAGTGGATGGATAATCTATTAGAATATTTTAATATATTTAGAGTATCTTTGAATAAGTTATATAATTTGAAAGTTATAGATTTTAAATAAATTGAAAAGTAGTCAAAATCTACTTGACACATAAAAGTTACTTCAAGAGTCTAATTCATAAATAAAATTAAATATGAAATTACTCTAAAATTTAAGAGTAATTCATACTTCCATATTTAAAAATATGGTAAGGTGTTGGAGACACTGTGATATATAAAGTTCAATTACCTAAAATGTAAAGGCCATATAGTTGATTGGTAAAGGTCACTCTAAAAATAGAGTATAAATTTGGAAAATCCCTTGAATATAAGGGATAATATATAAAGGACAGTCTAATATAGAATTTTAAAAATTACATAACTCTACTATGATACATAAAGGTCGAAATTTGAGGCATAAGAGTAACATATACTGTGAAATCGACAACATATAGATATTCTCTATGATATATATGGGTCTTTTTTAGGAATAAGTAAGGATGTAAAATTTAAAACAATTTTCTTTATTAATATGTAAAATTCACATTGATGTTAAGTAACACATAAATATTTTATAATTGAAAGAAATATGTTATTTTCAAAATTTACCAGGATATTTTAAAAGAATGGTTTCCAAAAGTTAAAGTGGATTAAGAAGATAAGACTGTGATCAGGTTGATATATTATTTATATTTTAAATATCATGATATATAGGTAATTAATACATGATTAAACAAACTATTTTAACTATCACCATGATTTGATCAGTGGATAAATTATAGGGTGAATTTGGTTATAGTGGTATAGATAAAGCCACGGCATGAGTAAAAGCTTATTTCATTATGAATGATAAATATAATGTTGTGAGAAATATTCATGTTATGATGTTATAAAAGGTAAGTTAGCCACTATATTATAATGATATGAAATAATATCCCATGCCATAATAATATACTTTACACTCCTATAATATTGTTTTATATTTTCATGTTGCCATGGAAATTAAAGGCTTGCAGATATTATAAATAGATAAAGAAAAAATTAGTTGGGATATCACATGTAAGTTAATGATCAGTTTAAAGGAGTTTTAATGACTAAAAAATAAATGTTATTTGAAATAATTATATAGAAGTGTTTTCATATTAAATATATGAAAACCAAATTTATGGGTTTTTTTGTCCAAATAGAAGGGGAGAAGGGGAACAGAAAAAAATATGTTCAATAATGTTACAGTGATTCTGAATAAATATATTGAGTTTAGAATAGTCCATGTGGGATTATATAAAATAAGAGAAGGAATAACTTCAAAATTTTGTTAGAAAATGTTTGTCTTAAAGTTTCACTCATGATATTTTCTAACAAATGTTTCTATTTCTATTGTAATAAGTTGTTAAATGTTATATGTTTTATTGGTACTATTTTTTTTAGTAGTTTCAAGTTCATTCCCTTTTTTGTGTCTAATTATTGATATAAAAGATTATTTTCCATAGGTAAGATAAAAAAACCATACAATTGGGACATAGTCATCCTTAATGGCGGTGAACCTCATTAACAAACTTGTTATGTTACATTTTATTTTTATATCATTCTTAGTTTAAGATAGCTGTGCTGGATAAGAAATAGAGAAATTGGGATTTAAAATAAAATGGTTAAAACTAATCCACTCTCCCACCCTAAATGTTAATCATAGACCAAGTGTTCTTTTAAATAGGTACAATATCTAAGTTCTAACTCAAATATCTCTTGTCTTTTCATATAGATCAACACAATTCTATTAATAGGAAAAAAATTACAATATGTAATGAAAAAGGATTACACATTTGGAAGGAGATAATGGTATCCTACCTTCCCTCACTGGGTCTTGAGGTTTAAATTCAGTCCTTCATGGTTTCACTATTCCAAAGGAGTCTTTATCCAGGTCTATAATTTAAAATAAAAATATTGAGATTTATGGAAATTTTATGAATGATCTAAATTAATCATTATTTTATTATAAGAAAACAAATCGTGGGATATAAGGATGCTTATGATATTTGATAAAAATATCATAGTATTTATATACGAATCAAGAAAGTTAAGGAAGAGATGTTGCAGATTTATAGACAACATTTTGAAGATGGTAGAATTCATGATGATGAATCAATTGGTGAGTTATTTACCAAACCCAATGTAATTTTCTATGATATCAGAGGATATCGATAAAGTCTTGATGGTTGTATTGTGGTAAAGAATATCATGAGATTTATTCTAGATAAATTTGATTCCACGATCTCAACACTTGAAGATAAATATATTTATGACTACAAAATTGATTAAATTTATAGTACACTCATTAATTATGAAATGATAGGAGGAACTGATCTCAAAAGAAATATTAGAAAGCGGAAAGAAATTTCCTTTAAAGATTTCATGGATTTGATGATGAAATATGATCAAATCTATTTTTATGAAGAATAAAATATGAAATATTATGCTAGGAATCTCTCTCTTTGATTTTAAAGAACATCACAAGGGGGATATTTAAATATGAAGGGAAACTTTTTAAAAATTTATTTCATTATGAAAAAAATAAAAATCTTCTACCAAGTGTCAAATAAAAAACAGAAAAAATGAATATCACAAATCTATAAATATATTCTCTATAAAATGAGTTCTACTGGAGTGAAAAAAATCTCAATTGAAATTTAAGAATAAAATTTTGGTGAGGTTATTTAGAAGAAACTTTTTATCAATTGAATAATTAATTTATAATTGTTATGAAAGTTGTGATGGTGAGGAAACTCCTCTGGAGCCTTCTAAGAAGGTCCCCATGGATCAGGAATATGAAGAGATTGAATCATAGGAGAGTGATTCATAATAAAATAGTGACTCTATTATTGAATAAGTATAATCATCTAACTATTACACCACGATATTGGATATCTGGATGTACTTGATTGATATTAGAAGGTTAAGAGAAGAAAATTCATATCTAAAAAAGAACTGTGATAAGAATAATCAAATATAGATTTATAAATAAAGTATTTATAGATAAGTTAAAAGGTTAAATATTGAGAATAATAAGAAGATGAATATTATTGAAGATGTGCCTTCTATTATCATCTTTTGGAATTACTAGCTTGACAAGCTAAAGAAGAAGATTATTTAGGATAAGAAAAAAAATAACAATGTATGTAAAATAAATATATAATAGGTGATTTTTCCAAGAATAAAACATAAATAATTTATGTTGGATAATATACTGGACGCGAAGAAGGAAAATCTACTTATATTCCATAAAATTAAATCATTATTTTAAAAGAATCTAGTGAAAAATTGAAATATTAATTTTCCAAAAAGTTTGAAAAAAAATAAAATATACCCATTTATAGAAAGAAAAAAATGAGACAAATTTTCACCCCAGCACCATATTTATAAAGAAGATATCTCTAAATGGGTTTTAGGAAAACAACTCATTGGATATTTGATGATGGAATTAGATAGTGACCAATGAAATAATATAATTACTATAAAGAAATAACGAATTAAGGTTATTGTTTATGTAGTGGTGTGTGTAAAAACAAATTTTATAAATGTTGGTATAACATGTATTTATATAGTATAATAAGGGAGAATAAATAAAAGGGTATAGAATAAAAGTAGGTGATAACTAATCATAATCTCTATCAACATGTTAAAAATATTAAAGTGGTAAATAGTTTAAATATTTTTTAAGAAATTTATGGTTTTTATGAATAGAAAGTTCACATATCAAATGAATGGGTCACTTTTTCATATGTCTAGGAATTTTTTAAATAATAATCAATTTAAAAAAATGGAAAAAGTGGTTGATGTTTCATTTAAGGCATGAAAATATAATAATCCATGGATCATGGATAGTGGTTTCTATTCTCACAAGATAGGTGATTAAAATAATATAATAATTTTTAAATATATAAAAGAAGATTTTTTACCTTTATCAATGATATCTTATAGAAAATAAAAGGATTTGGAGTGGATAAAATTAAGTAAAATAAGATAAATACCAATAATGTATTGTTTTTTAATGGGATGAAGCATAATATATAGAGTGTATCATAACATTATGATGATGGTAATTTGGTGAAATTTAAAAAGAATAGATGTTTTATGAAGAGACTAAAATATGGATTCATGATAATAAGAGAGTTGAGAACCCAAGGTAACTTGTCTCAGGTTGAAAAATCAAAAAAAAAGTTACTATATGAGTATTAAAGAAGAGAAAAAAAATCAATCATAGAATACTTGGTAATCTTGGCCAAAATATCAGTAATAATTTGATCGGAAAATTGTAAGTGGAAAATATTCTTGTCCATAAAGAAGAAACTATCAAAATTTCTAGAACATGTCAAAATAGGAAAATGGTGACTAAAAGTAACAAGGGAGTTTACTTACAAATTCAAATACCATAATTGTTGGTTAACTCTGATGTTTATAGACCTATGACCAAGTGGTTAAAAATTTGAGATAAATGCTTCATTATTTTAATTGATAAATTCACTTGAATAAAATGAATCACTTGCATGTCTCATAAATCTCAATGCTTTACCATGGATAAAAGTTTTAGAAAAATTACTAAAAAAAATGGGGTTTTGTTTGAAGAAACTAAAGTCAAACAGTGGTGTTGAGTATGCCAAAAAAAATTCATAGTATCTTGATAACCATGTCATAATACTTGTGTTTAGTAAACTCTATAATCCTTGATATAATGGAGTGGATGAAATAAATAATAGGATCCTTATAGATATGGGTAGAACTATGATAACTAAGTATAAAAATATATGATATTTTAGGTTGCAACAAATTACCATTGCTAAAATCATAAAAAGAATATTATTTTTTAGAACAAATTCATATATGAATACTTATGAAACCTGTTTCAAGCAGTCATTATTTTTGTTAAAAAATATAACATTTTTGAATCCAAGTTTGATCAACAAAAAATAAGGGGTAATAAGTTTTATAATAAGGTTAAATATGGAATATTTTTGGTAATACACCAAATAGAAGCTCTTATAGGTTATTGAACAAAACAATATAAGAGGATAGTGGATAAAGATGATATGATATTCAAAAATAATGAAAAAGGTCAAAATATATGTCACGTTAAATGATGTATATGATGTTTCTATTTCTAAACATACTAAATAAACTTAAGAAAACACACAAATTCATATTGGAGGAGCAGATTCAAATTTCTCCAGTGATGATGCTAAAAATATTAATTCCATAGAAGCAAATACAAGAATTAAGAAACATGTTGATACTAAGAATATAATTGAGGATCAAAATCAAGGAAAGAAAATAGGAATAAAAATCATGTAAAATAGTAACACAAGTATTCTTTCAAAGATTGATCCTCAAACTATTGATGAATATTTTGATCACAAATAATGTATTAAAGGAATGAATGAAGAGATGGATTAAATTAAAATTACTAAAACTTGGGATCTTGTTCCCAAGCCATAGGAGAAGAACATTATTGTGGGAAAATAGGGTTTCATGAATAATATAAAGGGTAAAGATAAAATTTTAAGAAATAAATATTGAATTTTGTAAAAGGGGTACTCATAGATTGAGGGTATTTATTTAAATGAATCATTTTACCTAGTTTCTTGACATGAGACTATTAGAATTTATCTTGAAATTATATCTCAAACAAATATTAATTTTTTTCAAATAGATTTCAAGTATAAATTTCCAAATAATGATTCGAATTAATAAGTATATATATATAACTGAGGGTTTTATGCATGATATAGATTAAAATAAGTCTTTATGAATTAAGAAGGTTATTTGTGGGTTAAAAAAATCCTTGGGAGCATGGTATCTCAAGATAGATGACACTTAATAAGTATATATTTAAAAAAATTATAGGTTGGGCATCATCTGTATGTAAAGAAGACCAACACCACATCAATTATTATTATTGTGCATGTTGATGATATTTTTTTTCAAGAAATTAATAAAATAAGTGTGAAGAATGTTTTAGGAAAATGATGAAATTTGAGATGTATTTTCATAGGGGATGATATTTTTGGTTGGGTTTTCAAGTTATCCAAGCCACCGATTATATTTTCATCTAATAATAAAAATATAAAAAAGTGTTATTTATGAATTTTGGTATGTATGGATCAAGAAGATTGTTTATATCAATCTATGTTGGTACCAAGTTGAGTAAGGATACTTATAAAATGACTTTAGATGAAAGAGAATTAAGAAAAATGATCAGTATTCCTTTTTAATTGACTACCTTAAGTATAAACATTATTTGTATTGTTATAATTTATTCCATGTATCAATCAAAATAGAAAAGTGTCATATTTCCTACAAGAAAAAATAATTATGATATTGGACCCTCAATTTGGGCTTAAAGTGAGATTACACTAAGAGTAGGAAGGGTGAATTAGGGTTTACAATGTGTTCTCAAAGGAAAATAATTGTACTATTAAATGTACCACTTACCCTAAAAGGATCTTGAAATCTCATCCTTGAGTGAAACTTATAATAGTATTTTATCAGATATATATTAGATTAATTGGTCCTCTTTTGTTGTTCATGTATAAATTAGAAGATACATAATTATTTACTTGGTTCAACCTCACTGTGCTACTCCATGGAGCTTGAAATAACAGTGTTATATGTACTAACAAACTATAATTCTCACTTCTCATAACTGGGAAACTCTAATTTTTAAGTAATAATGGGAAACTCACTTCTTACCAAGAGTAACTCCCTCAAATTATCCTTTTCATACCCACTTCAGTGTAAATGAACACCTCAACACCATTTATGGATATGAAAGTCCCTTTCACAAAATCACTTTCATAGAACACAACCTCAAATGTGAATATATTATCTTTAACAATAAGTGAAAAACTCATATTATATCCCCCTTCCAAAATGAATCTAGAATTACTCCTTTAATTTCTCATTTCAATGAAATTCCTTTTTCTCTTCTTAGTTGGAAATGTCATCAATGATTTCCAACATCTTCCATCCTTGAACCTTGAACCCATAATTCACAAAGTAATTCATACATGAAATGTTCCTCTAGTCTATGTCTTCTCATTTCCCATCATCCACTTGATCCCCTTATCAAATGGGAGATCATTCACCAATCAAATGGACACCTATCAGCATCATTATGGTCCTTTTATAATTTTCATAACTCCTCCATAACTTCCCATCAATTCTACAACCATAGTATACTATGTTTCTTCTTCATAGGATATTTCATTCACATATTTAGTGTGAATTAATTTTAATTAATTATCCTTATTAATGATACAAACTCTATTCAAATCATGTTAAAATAATGGTCTAAGGTTTAGTCCTAGGATGTATAAAGCATTGATGATCCACTCATAGATCATTGGAGTAATTTCCCCATAAATTTGTATGTCACTCATTGAAAATCCATTCACCATGGCATAGTGAAAAAACTTTCATAGTTTTGACTCCAAAATGATGCATACAACAGCATTTTAACCTATTTTTGGCCATTTTGAAATTTAGATCCACCTAACCACCACAAACCTTATCAAACATCACTATTACCCTGATGAGATCCCTGGAGTTTCACAGGTATTCTCTAGGACCAATATCATTTTCTCATGGCATTCTCTATCCTGTGTTGGTGATTTTGAACTACAGGTCTTCAACATATCTCTTCACTCAAACTATTGTCTCCACAATAGCCACTTTTTTTCTTCAGAACACTTCCATCATGATGTATAAAGCTCCATGGTATAGTATAAGTCGAGTTATCATTCTCCATTATCTATAATGGTATACTCCATGGTCATATTGTCCCTTACCATTTTCTACATACACTCTGGAATTAATCCATAGTGACCACTATGTTATGGTTCCATTCTAGTTTCTCATTTTGGGTAATCTTCTATTTGATACACCCTATTTTATGGGAATCACCACAACTAGTTCTTTATTCACCTTCACCATACCCACTAACCATTTCATGGCATTTCCTGTGTTAGAAAACTTCAACAAACCATGTCTTGTTCCCAGAAATGGTCCTCTTATTCCTTCTACAAGATACATTTGGCCCTTATTTTGATGATTTAGGCTACTTGTATGAAATCCTCACACTTATGTATTAACACCATACATCCACTCTCTTTTTGTGGACAATGAGACCAAAAAAAATAATGAGTGATCTATTATTAGTAAATACAATATCAAGAGGGTTCATTGTTAAGAATCCTCCAAGAATCACCACGACCTTATATATTGCCAAAAAATCTAGCTCAATCCTTTCTGATTCCTAATAATATCCCCCTATATATTTTGTTAAAAATATTAAATACATCCCCTATTGAAAATGAAATTCAATGGAATATTATTCCGCCTTCAAAATTGGGGACTTTCCTCTTTAACTCATACTCCCCCATTTTAAACTGGGTCATATTCTTCCACTTGATCTATACTTTTCTCCCCCTTGATTTTTGGGAAGAAAATCCATGAAATATCAACTCCCCCATCATCTATAATACCCTATATGGATCCCTCATGGGATCCAGCTCCACCAATGGGGATAGAGATGAAATCGTTTTTATCACTTATCCCCTATTTAAATAGACCTTTATATGTTAGAATCAACCATATATTGATTATACAAGCCCAATAAACCAAATAAACACAATTTATGGTCAGAATTACTAACTCAAAAAAATATTTCTTAAGCCAAACTCCATTCCTAAAATATTTTCTCTAGTGATTAATTGAGTGAATTTACTACATGGCACATGGGACGTCAACAAATCCATTAAGCATTCTAACCTAAGCTTGATATAGGAAATAATATTTTTTATAGAAAATAACAATTATTTAATTTTTAATCATGAATACCAATTAATAACACTTATAATCTTAGGATCTTATCACTTCTCAACATACAGCCTATAAGATTAATCACTTCTACAAAAAATAGTTAGTAAATCAACCATAAAGAACTTAGTAGTGAGGATTATAACACATCTTAAAACTAAAACTAAATATAAAACACACATTGATACCAATTGAAAGTTATTATATTTAAATTACTCAAATGAAATTTTAAATTCCATATAAGGATAAGAAACCTTTTAATTTTGATCACCACTCACCATTAAGACTTTTTTTCTTCAATGAAATTGTAGATGTTAAAATTGGGGACTCCACTTGTTGCATATTTATCAGATCTTATTTCTTCTTTATAATATGGTCTTTTATAATATAATATATTATAATAATGGGTTCCCTATACCCAAATTTATAAAAAAAATTGATTTCCATACCATGTGTATAGTTAGTTATTCTTGATGTACACTTAAAAGTATAATGTAGACATTTACACATCCACTCTTTATTGGTAATGTCCATGGATTAATTTTCATATCAAATTGTTATACCAGATATAAAGCTTTAACAAGAACCTAGAGATATCAGAACATTAATATTAAATATATGTCACATGATCTTGATATATCATAATGATTGTACATAGTTGATGTATGACTATCAGGTGATAGGGTATCATAATCATTGAGATTTCTTATTATTAAGTTCACATGTGGTGATCTATTGTAGGTGAGATCATGAGGATTGACCCACCAATATGAACATCGCATGTTTTGGGTGTCAATGGTTGTTCCTATCTATAGAAATTTGTATCAGTATCCTAACTTAAGATAATTATCAATGTGTTGTATTTGATCATGTAATTTGATGTAAGAAAAAAACAATGATAGATAAATCATGGTAAGGTATTTTGTGTTGGGTATGTCATTGGTGGTATAAAATTGGTTTAATGGTCAAGATATAATATTTCAATTCTAAGTTGAGGACGTAATATCTCGGTCTCGGTTGATTAGGATGGTAGTACCGTGATAAATCTATGACAATAATAGTTGAGGGTAAATCTGTCTAGTTAGATAAAAAATAATAAATCAAGAAAGGATGATGAAACAAATGTGCATCCTTCTTTATGAGATATCTAAATACAAAGAGATTATATTACACAATGCATTCACGTAATTTGGTTACGATTTCTATGACTACTATTTATCTCTTTAGGATCCTGGATGGGTTCTTTAACTTTGCTCATGATCTATGAATATTATTCACTGTTATTGAGATAAGTTCCTAGAGGGTCACACACAACAGCATATTCAAGAATCTTCCCAATTCAGGTGAACAAGTATATAAGACATGGTGGGCCCCAAAATAGAGTTTGAGAGTTGTACAGTTTTATTTCTCACTGATAAATAAATAAATTTATTATTATTCAGGTAAAGAATAATTAGGTTGAATTTATTTATTAAAATTATTTACAAGTGACAAATAAATAAAAAGATTAATATTATATGAATGAATATTATTTTAATTTTTTATGTTCGTTTAATGAAAGAACAAATTATAGGTTCAATTAAATAACTCGATTTTATCACATAATATATTTAATATATAGTACAAATATGCAACAAAATTTAAATAATATTTATGATGTATTTTAGTTCATCATAAATATTTATTTATTACTTATTAAATGGACATTAAATATACAGGGGGTTGAGGAACCCTTTCTAGGTATTTCAAAATCCACTATATATAAGAGGAGAGAGGTTCTTTCATTAGAACTATTCATTTAAAGTTCATTAGAGCCTCTCTCTCCTATCCTACTTTCTAGAGAGATAATCTCTTGATCCAAGTGATACGATCAAGCTCATCACCTCGCATTAAAGGAATATCGATGTGGTTATTGTTGGCATATCAAAGGCAACATCAGATCGTGAAGTTATCACCATGAATTCAATGATTGATGTTCCTATAGATTTTTTGGAACTAGTGTGGATGATCTATAGGGATTCTACATTGGATCATTTAGGTAGAGATCTTCAGTGACACATAGATGTCGAGCGATGATTCAGATCGAAATAGCTATGTTTTAGGTTTATTTTTTGGTCTTATAATAATCCACGGAAGATCCTTTTACAGTACCAAGGCTCAGATCCTCAGATATGAAAAGTCTCATTGCTCTAATGATAAAAAAACCCATCCCACCAACTTCTTCTTAAGCGCCCTTATGACATCCTACCTTTTATTACATAACTTTTCATTACATTTTATAAATAGATGATCTTTAAAGTCTAGTGTCTTGGAAATAAGGTACATAATAATGAAAACATAAAACAATATTTTAATATTATTGAAATGATTCTTGAAATTTTCATCCTAAGTACAATTACTACATCTCATAACCTGAGAACATACATCAAAGGAAAGGGTGAGCATATGGCCCAATAAGGGGAAACATGGAAAATAATTTACATGTGAACTTGATAGAATACAATAAGAACAAGATGAAATATCATAAATGCATGAGAAGATACATTTCATGATAAAAGAACATGAATAATATATTAAATATGTGGTTAAAATATCTAATTTAGAAATTCATAAGCATATCACCAAGGTCCATCCCCAAAGTGTCATAAAAATTACCATGGTTATTCCCCAAGGTATCATAAAACTTTTCATCCTTAGAGATTAATTTCTTTACACAATGCATTGGAGTTATATCAGGGTGAAACCTTAATATGTCTTTATTTTCATGTGATACACATAGATCATAATCAGAAATTTTATAAATAACCCATAGAGAATAAAAGAAATGGGTTTTATATCAAAATCACTTGGTTTTAAAAAGTGCTTAAAATCTTGATTATCATGTCATTTATAACCCGCTAAAATAGAATGAAGGTTTCATGTATATTAATCTCAGAAAAAAATATATTTTTTATATCTTTATGAATACATATCTAAATGAAATAGCTTTGGGTATTAACATAAATAAAATAACATAATTTCTTGAGAAAAAGAGAGAGATTTTCAGATGAAAATTCTGCAACATAACAGCTATGCAGCATGGTTTTAGAAAACATTAAAAAAGAGAGGGGACATGGGTAAACCATTCATAAAAGAACCATTATATAGTATAGGGAGAAAATAAAATTTAAATAAGAACATGGTATGGAAGGCTCCCTTACCTAGATGAGTAACTTCAAAAACTAGAAGGTTGGGACCTTAGAGGATTGAGGGATCTTTGGGAGGACTCCTTGGGAGGTAAAAAGAACATAGCTTAGTTATAGAGGAATTTGGAATGAATGAAATGAAGGAAAGGGTTGGTATTTATAGAAAAAGTGAGGGAATATTTTATTAATTTCCATGGGACTCCTCATTAGTGGTATTTGAAAAACCATGGGCTTGACCATGGTATTTTCCAATTTTATTGGCCACTAGGGAAATCTCATATCATATTTTATACCTCAAGAGTCTACTATAATTGTTACATCATTAATGATGTCATTAAACACACCAAAACTCAAAAAATGTGTTTTTACTATACAATGAAAAACAAAACATTTTATAGAAATCTCATAAATTCACCCTAACCTAATATCGATGCTCTAAATTCAAAACTGAAGGTCATTTTATGAAAATAATGTTCAAAATATGAGAAATTTAACTTTTAAGTTAAATCACTATTTACCTAAAAAAATACTAATACTTAGCAAATAATTTCTGAAATAGTTATTTACGTATTCCATTATATCATATTACCATTCAAGATGACTAAATTATATTTATACTTAATTAAGTGAGGTTACTATTCCATTGGTTATATTACTATTCATATGGGTAATATTACTATTCATAATTTTCTATTCACCAAAAATTAAGTTGATATTATCAGACTCTACATTTCTTACTGATCACAACTGTATATATCCATTTTATTGAAAATCATTTCACATTATTAATTATTTTAAGTATAAAAAATATTTTAAATTACTCTATTTTTCAATATTCATCAACAATATTAAACTTCTAAAAAATTCACTTGATATTTATTTTGACATTTGAAATTCAAAAATTTTACCATAAAAAGAAATAAAAATTTTATTTATACAGAAGGATTACACAAAGTAACTGAAGCCTCATTACATAGCCCCTTATAACACCTGTATAGGACCTAAGAGTATAGTGTGTAATGGTGATAGAATCTTAGGGTAGCTCGGATAGCATTTCCCAAGTGGTGATTTTTATCAGCTCAAATTTCTCCTGTTGTTGATTACACTCAAGCTTAGCATGTTGAAGCTCAGCTTGAGCTTGGTCCTGAGCAAATCCCAATGACGCTACCTCCTTCCCAAGATCTGACAGATGGGCTTCATATGGCCTGAGTCTACTGTATGAGTCCATCGACTTCTCTTTTTGTATTGATTAACCATGATCATTTATATTTATAAACAATAATCATAACGTTAAGAGCATAGTTTCCAACAATCATATTGACCAATGGTCATAAAATAGTCAAAACCCAAAGGTGTTATTTTAATCATACTCACTTCATTAATAAAATCATATAGTTCTGTTGAGTACAAAATAAAATAACACAAAAAATCAAGAAACAAAATATTATTAAAATGTTTGGGGCATTACATTCTTCCCCCTTAAGAAATTTCATCGCTAAAATTTTAACTCACATCCTCAGAAGAAAAAGTTGTGGGTATTTCTACCTCATAGACTCCTCTGGTTCCCACATGGATTAATTATATTTTTGTTTTTCCACAACACTTTAACAAGGTGGGTAGTCTTATTGCGTAGAACCTTGTCTCTACAATCCAAGATCTCCATTGGATGCTCTTGATAAGAGAGGTCATATTACATTTTTACCATCTGTGTATTTAGTACATGTTAAGGGTCTGGTATGAACTTCAGCGAGATTGATGCATGGAATACATCATGAACTTGTACTAGATTTGGAGGAAGTGCAATCCTATAGGCCACTGATCCTACATGATCAAGGATTTCAGAGGGGCCTATATACCTAGGGATGAGCTTCCCTTTCTTCCCAAACCTCGTGACTCTCATCAATGGAAAAATTATAAGAAATAATTTATCACCAACATAAAACTCCAAGTCCCTTCAACTGTTGTCGGCATAGCACTTTTGCCGACTTTGAGAAGCCTTAATGTGTTGCTGGATGACATGAATCTTTTCTATCAACTCTTTCATAAGACAAGGCCTAGGAAACTTTCTCCCACCAACTTCATCTCAGTAAGTAGGAGTTCTACATCACTTCCCATATAGAGCTTCATAAAGTTATATTTTAATTCTTGAGTGGATGTTTTTGTTGTAAGAGAACTCAAATAATGGGAGATATTGATCCCATACACCCTTAAATTCCATTGAGCATGTTCTCAGTATGTCCTCAAGTGTTTGAATAGTCCTTTCATATTGGCCATCAGTTTGGGGGTGATAGTCCGTACTAAATTTTAATTCGGTACACATAGAATATTGAATACTTCTCTATAATTTTGATGTGAACCTTAGATCTCAACCAGATACGATAAAAAGTGGAACTCCATGTAGCCTTACCACTTCCTTTACGTAACTCCTGGCAAGTTGATCAAGAGATAAATCTTCCAAAATGGAGATAAAATGGGAAGTCTTGGTGAGACGGTCCACTATAACCCATATCACATTGTTTCCTTTGGAATTTATCAGGAGACCAGTGACAATGTCCATAGTGATATTTTCCCACTTCCATATACGTATGGGTAGTGGATGTAACACCCCGTTAAGAAGTTTTCACTCTACCTTCACTGACTGACATGCTAGGAATCTTTTAGTGTAGTTAGAAATCTCCCTTTTTATATTATCACCCCAATAATGATCACGAAGGTACCTATGAATTTTTGTGCTTCCAGGTTGTATAGAGAAAGTAGAGCTATGAGATTCATCCATCAGCTCCTTATTTATTTATAGAATAGGTGGAACACATGGTCTTGTATGAAATTTTAGTACACCTTCTTGATTAATATTTAACTTAGGAAATTTTCCATCCTTTAAAACCTTAAACTTATTCTGAAACAAAGGATCTTCTTTCTGATCTTTCTTCATATTCTCTAGTAAAGAAGGTTGAGAAATCATTTGGGATAGGGTTGATGATGTACCTTCCCATACAATTCCCATATCGATTATCACTAGGTATTGGATCAAGGGATCTCTTTGAATCCTCATCATGGATAGAAAAACTGGGTCTTTCTTACTTAATGCACAAGTGACCTTGTTTTCTCTTTCAGGAAGAAACTGAATTGAACAATCATAGTCATTAATAATTTCTAACCATCTCCTATATCTCATGTTCAATTACTTTTGTGTGCAAATATACATCAAACTTTGATGGTCTATGTATATATCACATTTTTACCCACAAAGATAGTGCCTCTATATCTTCAAAGAAAAAAAACCATAGCAAGATCAAGATCATGCGTAAGATAGTTCTGCTCATGAGTCTTCAACTATCAAGATGCATAAGAAATTACCTTGTCATTTTTCATGACGACACACCCAATCCCTCTCAAAGATGCATAACTAAAAATAAAAAATCCTTGTCTGCTTCAGAGTATAATTAACATGGGTGCAGTAACTAATCTCTTCTTCAGCTCCTGGAAACATTCCTCACACTCCTTTTATTAGATGAACTTAAACCCTTTTCCAGTTAAATTGGTTAATGGATTATAAAGTTGTGAAACGATTTTTACAAACCTCCAATAATATCCCTCTAGTCCAAGGAAACTATGAATCTTGGTTATTGTTGTAGACTGAAGCCACTCTTCTATAAATTTTTTCTTTGCAGGTTCAATTGTGATTCCTTCATTGGTTACAATGTTCCCCAAGAAATCAACTTGTTTTAACTGGAACTCGAAATTGATAACCTTTCTAAATAACCTCTCCTTCCTCAGAGTCTATATCATAACCCTTAGATGATCTTTATGCTCCTCTCGAATTTTTGAATATATCATAATATAATCAATAAAAAATACCACAAATTTATCAAGGTAATCCTTAAAGACTCTATTCATAAAATCCATAAAAATAGTAGGTTCATTAGTTAGTCCAAAGGGCATAACAACAAAATCATAATTCCCATATCTTGATCAGAAGGAAATTTTTGGAATATCTTCTTTCTTCACCCTCAATTGATGATAACCAGATCAAAGATGAACCTTGGAGAATAATCGATCCCCACTAAGTAGGTAAAATAAGTCATCAATTCTTGGAAAAGGGTATTTATTCTTCACTATGATCCCATTCAGTTCTCTATAATCAATGAATAACTACATTTTTCTATCCTTATTCTTGACAAAGAGAATAGGGGCTCTCCAAGGAGACACAATTGGTCGGAAAAACCCCTTCTCCAAAAGATCTTGGATTTATTTATTTAATTCCACCAACTCCACATTTTCCATCCTATACAAGGACTTTGATATCAGACGATATCCAGGTACGAGTTCAATGGAGAACTCTACCTCTCTTTCTAGGGGAGGTCTGGGTAACTCCTCAGGAAATATGTCATTGTATTCCTAGATGATGGGGACATTTTATATCCTTATACTCTCATTTCATTTTTCTTCTTCACCAATCAACTCCATATAGTAGGATATATCAGGTACGTCTAAACAAATATCACGTCAAGAAATATCTACATGGAAGATAACTGTAGGTTTCCCATTCAAGACTACTAATATTTCCTTGCTTCTGCATTTGATCTTAACATTATACTTTGAGAGCCATTCCATCCATAATATAATGTTTAATTCTAACATGGGAATGAATACTAGATTTTTAATAATATTGTGCTCACTAATGTAAATACTAGAGTTTTAAAATACTTATGATGCTTGGATAATCCCTCTGGGATTCTTGAATAATAACTCTATTTTTAGCAATTCAGGGGTTGATTGTAAGTTATTTGAAAACTGGGAGGAAATAAAAGAATGGGTAGTACTATAATCAAACAAATTAATTAGTATATTTTATAGAAAAACAATATTACCTACCACCACATCATTTGGATGTTCAACATCAACTATTTTGATAGTAAAACCATGACCTTTCTCCCTTGGCCTTTGATGAGGATGATGGTGATTCTCCTCCACTTCCTTCAGATTTGGACAGGGATTGGAAAAGTGCCCAAGCTATCCACACTTGAAGCATTGGACTTCAAGTAGGTAATGAACTATCTTCCTTTTTTCATTAGTTTTGGGAAGTTGAGGCTTCACCTCACCACGAAAATTCCACATGATATGGCCATCTCTTCCACACTTGTAACACTTATCGATCCCAAGAAGGTACTTCCCTGAAAACTTCCTCCCACATTTATTACATGTGGTATGTTGCACTAGCTTTCCTCCTATTCACTGATTAAATTTCCTCCCTAATCTTGTTTCCATTGATCTCTTCTTGTCATTGGATTTATGAGGACACTTAGTCTGACCAAACTCTAGTTTGACTTTCATAGCACTCCCCACGATCTGCTCATATCTATCATAGTCTCGATTGGATATATTCATTCATATATGGATTCTTAGTCCTCCAAAGATTCAATCAACCTTCACATTAGGATCCATGAAAAAGATTTAGGTGTAACATGAAAGTCTTGTGAATTTCATCTCATAGATTTCAATATATTCATTCTCCTTATACTTCATCTCAAGAAACTCCTCCATTTTTATTCTCATCGAATGAGGGAAATAATTATTGAAGAAGATATTTATGAAATATTCTCATTCCATAGCTTCAAACTCTATTCTTGGACTCATTTTTTTAATTAGTTACCATTATTGATCAGATTCTCCCTCTAAGGGATAAACAACCAAGGTGACCTTCTCTTGTTCTAAATAGTGGAGCATAGAAAATATCTTTTCGATAGAACTGATCCACTATTCAGTAATAAATGGATCAGTAGATCCATTGATTTTTGGTGGTAATTGACACATAAAGGACTCAAAAAAAAGTTATTCCCTTTGTGGTGAAATTGGTCTCTCGGCTTGAATCAAGTTATTTCCCATAACTTGATTCAGTTGGTTCATCATTCTCATGAAAGTTTCCATTCTGAATTTCATCAGAGGGCTATCAGCGCATGGCCATTATTATCACAATTTGTAGGATTCCTCCTATTTCCCACCATTTTATAAAAGAATAAAACCTTAGTGAGAATATTATTTCATTTATTAATATTATAACTATAAAGGATTTTTATGTCTTAAAACTTCACGCTTAAACATATTATTCTTTAACAACAATTACATTTCTCTATAAATCATTCATAATGATTCATAAAAAGCTTGTCATTAACCAAACATATCCCCATAGAGTGTGAAACCAGGATTGTAGCAAGGCCTGTTTTCATGAACCAGTTACCATTTGAGTATATCTCAATGCGGTGTTTTTAGTTTTTACCCCTAGATACATCTGTGCTAGAGCCACATACACTTGATCGTATCCAGACGAGGATCTATTTGTTTAGAAACCACTTACTTAATATTTCTCCAAAATACCAGGATGTTTTTTTATATTTAATATTTTCTATAGGGTTATTCATAAAGTTTTCATAGCCTAATTTAAATAAATAACTAAAATATCCTTTATACCAACTATGACATCCTGCCTTTTTATTACATAACATTTCATTAAATTTTACAAACAGAGGATCTTTAAAGTATAGTGTCTTGGAAATAAGGTACATAATAATGAAAACATAAAATATATTTTAATCCAATTTAGATGATTCTTTAAATGTTCATCCTATGTAAAATTATTTCATCTCATAACCTTGGGACATGCATCAAAGGAATGGATGAGCATAAGGCCCATTATGGGAAAACAGGGAAAACAGTTAACATGTGAACTTTACAGAATACAATAAGAACATGAGGAAATATCATAAATTAATTTTAATAGATATATCATGATATTAAGAAATTGAATAATATATTTAAAATGTGGCTACAACATTTAATTTAAACATTCATAAGCATATTACCAAGGTTTATCCCCAAGGTGTCAAAAAATTTACCATGGTTATTCACTAAGGTACCATAAAACTTCTCATCTCTAGAGATTAATTTATTTACCCAATAAATTGGAGAGTTATTAGGTTTAAACATTAATATTTATTTATTTTAATGTGATCCACATATATCATAATCAAAAATTTCATAAATAACCCATATATAATAAAATAAATGGGTTTTATATTAAAATCATGGCATTTTAAAATGTGCTTAAAATCATGATCATTATGTCATTTATAAACAACCGAAAGGGAATGAGGGTTTTATGTATGTCAGTTCCAGAATAAAATATATAATTTTTATGTCTTTATTAATACCCCTACAAATTAAATAGTTTTGGGTATTCACATAAATAAAATAAGATAATTTTTTAGAAAAAGATAGAGGTTTTGAGAGGAAAATTTTGAAGCATAACAGCTATGCAACCTGGTTTTAGAAAATATTAAAAAGAGAGGGGACATGGGTCACACATTCATAAAAGAATCATAATATAGTATAGGTATAGAATAAAATGTAAATAATAACATGGTATGGAAGCTTGTAAGACATACCACATATAAGAGAACTTGAATGGAAAAAAGAGACGTTGAGAATTCCCTTACAAAAATTCAGCAGCCTAACGACATCACTTTAAAATTTAGAAAATTAGTTGATGATAGTGAAAATGTCCTATAATAATTTTTAAATAAAATTGATAGCAATAAGGATATATAATAACATACCCAACATAAGAAAATGGAAACTAAAAGACATAACATAAAAGAAGTCTTGACTAAAAGCGGAGGGTGAAAGGCTCCCTTACCTTGAAGAGTAACTTCAAAAACATGAAGGTTGGGACCTTGGGGATTGAGGGAACCTTGGGAGGACTCCTTGGGAGTTAAAAATACCAGAGATTCCTTGATGATGAATTTTTAATCAATGGAATGAAGGAAAGGGTTCGTATTTATAGCAAAAGTGAGGGAATATTTAATTAATTTCTAAGGGACATCTTATTAGTGGTATTTGAAAAACCATTGGCTTGAACATGGTATTTATCTGTTTAATTGTCCACTTGGGACACCTCATATAATATTGTATTCCTCAAGAGTATACTAGAATTATTACATCATTATTTCATCATTATTACATCATTAATGATGTCATGAAACACACCGAAACTCAAAACTGTATTTTTACTATTCACTGAAAAACAAAACATTTTATAAAAATATCATAAATTCACCCTAACCTAATAGCAATGTTATGAATTAAAAGATGAATTCCACTTTAGAAAAATAATTTTCTAAATATAACAAATTTAATTTTTAAGTTAAATCACTATTTACTTGAAAAAATACTAATACATAATAAATAATTTCTAAAATAGTTATTTATGTATGCCATTATATCATATTACCATTCAAGATGACTAAATTATATTTATACTCAATTAAGTGACATTACTATTCCATTGGTCATATTACTATTCATAAGGGTAATATTACTATTCATAATTTACTATTCACCAAAAATTAAGTTGATTTTATCATACTCTGAATTTCATACTGATCACAAATGTATATGTCTGTGCTTTTGAAAATAATTTTACATTTTTAATTATTTTAAGTATAAAAAATATTTTAAAATACTATTTTTTTCAATATTCATAAATAATATGAAACTTCTTAAAAATTCATCCTATATTTATTTTTGACATTTAAAATTCAAATTTTTTATCATAATAATAAATTAAAATTTTATTTATACAAAAGGATTACACAAAGTAACTAAGGCCTCGTTACATAGCCCCTTATAACACCTGAAAAGGACCTAACAGTAAGGTGTAAAATGGTGATAGAATCCTGGGGTGGCTTGGACAACTTTTCCCGAGAGGTGATTTCTTTCGACTTGAACTTCTTCTAAAGGCGATTATGCTCGATCTTAACACATTGAAGCTCGGCTTGGGCTTGGTACAAAGAAAATATAGGGGATGCTACCTCCTTCCCAAGATCGGATAGATTGGTTTCGTATAGCCTGAGTCTACTAGATTTGGCCATCGAATTTTCTTTCTTTATTAATTAAATATGGTCATTTGTATTTATAAACAATAATCATAACATTAAGAGTATAGTTTCTAATGGTTATATAGACCAATGATCATATAACAGTCAAAACCCAATGGTCTTATTTTAATTATACTCTCTTAATTAATAAAATGATATAGTCTTATTGAGTAAAAAAAATAACACACGAAACCAGGAAATAAAATATTATTCAAAAGATCTATTTGTTACATCCCTGTTACCAGCAATTGGGACCATAAAAATCAAGTTCTTTTTTTGAGCCCAGAAAATTATTTTGATTTAAATTAATGTAGAGGGTTTTAAACCAGTCTCAATGGATTTGAATGCCTTTGGATTCGATCATTAATTTCCAAATTATAGTCATATTAAAAAAAATATGGATTGAAGTAGTGTTTTTCATATATTAAAATTTTGAAGAATGAATCTAAAAATGTGTTTTTTAGTTTTGTAGTGATATCCAGCAAGGTACCAACTAGATTCTAGCCACTGAAACATCACTGGTCAATAATGTTATTTTTCTACACACAATTTGAAGAATAAAATAATAACTTTCTAGGACTTTTGGTTTGTGGACTTTACACTATAAGACAAAAAAAGAAACATTGTACTTTTAAAAAAAGTCTGATTGACCAATAAAAAATGTTTGTAAAAAAATTGGTGGGGAGGTTTGTCTTCATTGGCATGTGAGGGACCCCCACCATCAACAGTTTCTCCCTCCTTCATGCAGTCGATCCACCCTTCTCTACACCCATTCGATGCCACCACTCCAACGTACCACCCCACCATGGGTACACTAGACACCATTCATTTCACGTATGTTCCCCCCTTGAGTAAGGGGTCGTCACACCAAAAACCATAGCAGGGAGAAACTCTTATTCCTTTATTAGGTCATCCACTCATGAGGCATTACTACCCCCTATAGATCTAGCACAATTCTTACCCGCGTCAGCCCCCATGTATCCTATCACCACCATCCTGATGCAAAAACCTCTACTACAGGACCCTGGTCTCCCGGATTAAGGACTTACCACACCGGCCTCCTTCCTTTGCGAAAATACATGCTGGTCGACACCACTATGTCTAAAAAAATCATAATGATAATAATGCAATGCAATAATGTGATAAATAGGTGTATTAATTAATTCAACAATTAATAAAATACAACAACAACCTTATTCTTCAATATAGTATAATTTCTCTGAGCATGTCTCATAAATAAGAGAACCATAACCATATAACCATGATAAAACATAACATTCCTCGGTGTCATGTCGTACTGTCTCTAATCATGTCTCACGACCATGCTAAACAAAACCATATACCCATGGTAAAACAAATCATCAGTTCAAGCCCTAAAAATATGCATCACAACATGTGTCAAGTCCTAGCCTAGTATATAAGCATATCAACATGTTCCAAGGTACACTAGTGGAAATGGGACTTTTCCCAACATTTGTATACCAACGGTTCTTTGAACCGTTGGTATATGTTGTATTTACTAACGGTTTTTATAAACCATTGGTAAATACCATGAACAAGTGACTTTTCCCAACAGTTTTATGAAACTGTTGGGAAAAGTGGGGGAAAATCACTTTTCCCAACGATTTGAGGAAAACTGTTGGGAAAGATGGGAAAAATTTTAGTTTTCCCAACAATTTTATGAAACCGTTGGGAAAGATTGAGTTTTCCCAACAGTTTTTAAAAACCGTTGGGAAGAAAAAGCCCCAAATCCTCCTAATGCAGGCAGCGACCTCCCCACGATTCCAGAACCATTCCGCTGGTCTCCAGAAGAGATTCCTTGGTAGAAGCACTTTCGAATCCCCACCTCTTCCATCGGATCAGCAGCTACCAGGTTAGAATCTTTCCATATTTTATTGAGGATATAGTTCCACCTCTTATAAAGCATATCCTTCTATTCTCAACGATTTCTTTATTCCCATTTTTTAGGGTTTTTGTAAAATTTTATGATTGTTCCATGAATTGTGTACTCAAATCCCTATATCGGTGTGTGTCTAATTAATGTTTTCATTACACATTGACATTTATAAGGTCATGTTGTCTCTTTATTGTGTTATAATTTTGAAGATTCATAGTTTTTTAATCTCAATGCTGCAAATATTATAGATTCATGTATATGAACAAATAAGAAATTGTTTGTAATATTTATTGATATTATTTCCTGAAAATCACTCCTTTCACTAAGATCATGCCAAACATGAAGATCTTGTTCATCTTAATTTTTGTACACTATGTGTATTACATAACAAGTATGTATCATGTTTCTATAAAAATCTATATATATATAAAATGACAAACTGTTCACTTATCTTTTTCACAATAGAACATATGGAGTATCTTCTTGAACTTTTCCAAATTGTATGTGGTCCCTAATTAGTACTTCTTCCTTCTTCATGAAACTAATTCACAGAATTTCAAATTCGCAATATTAGTGAGTATTAGTTTTTCTAATATAACCATTAATCATTTTTCCTTCGACATCATACATGTGTTATTCAATCACCTTTTTAAAACACAATGACCATTTTCACTGATTTGGGGTTCCTCAAAATGCTTGGGAAAATCAGAAAAATGCATGTATTGAATCGTGTTTCTCATATGGTTTCATGGATACAAGTTCATCTCAAAAATCATGACTGCGTGGTTGAAATATCATGAGGACCATGAGATTATTATTCTTCACAAAAATGAAGTTTTTTTCTACAACTATGTGTTTTTGTTTTCACTTTTGATTTGGCCGAAAGGGGATCTTTGTGGTCAATAATCATGGTTGTGGGTGGTCATTTAGGATATAAGATAGTATGACTTCATTTTAATTGATATATCCAATATTATTATTGATTTATGTTCAATTTTATTATCTTTAACAAGAGATGTTATTTAATAAGTTGTTATTAATGGTTGTAATAATGACGATATGGTATAAGGGTTCATATGGTGTGTATAAGGGTTCACATGGTGTGTATAACGGTTGACATGGTATCAGTGAACTGAAATCATTAATTTAAGCCTTCATCCTCACTAGCATGTAAGAAATTAATTGATGTAAACCCATCCTCACATGATTTCTTACCTTATATAGTGTCCAACATATGGAATACGAGCTTTTGAATTCATCAGTTAACCAGGATCATATATTCCATTTCCCCCAGGATGACTGTACTAATATAAATTTAGGGTCAACTAAATATGGTTCTTATTGTACGTTGTATATTATGTTTCCTTCTTGGACAATACTCACTTTTATGAGGGTGGGGTGCTTTTCACTACCCATTCTGGCATGTGTAGACAGCCATAAAAATGTTAGATAAGTCACAAGTTTAATTTGGTAATGTTTTTATCATTGGAATACTTTATTAAGAATTTCAAATTTAAAAATAAATGTTTATGTCTATACTTAATGAAATTAAATCTTTTTACAGGCCATGAACAACCTATTAGTGTAGAAGACTAAAATTTATTCACCCATGGGGTGCGCTTGACTTGGGGAAGTAATTGGGTAATGAAAGGTATGGCCAGGTGTCAATAATGAGTTATTGAACATGAGTGAGTGATTTGGGATGCCGATAACACATGATGGGACCTGAGGCATGTGCCTCTTATAGACCTAATGAAAATGAATATAAATAAATTTTAATTTAATTTATGAGTACTTGTTCTTTAAATTATTATAATAGTTCACTACATCGACTAGAAACTTCTTCCTCTGTCTTTTACTTAAATGTATTTTCTATTAAATTTTAATCCTATTGAATTGTTTCTGACAAAATGACTTATATAAATTCTTTTTACAAAATGGACAGAAGTTGGATGTATGAAACTGATCAGATCTCAAGCGATTTTCAAAACAATTTTGAGAGCATTATAGATTTTTCATTTCACAATGCTTAAGATAGTGGTCGCATACACTGCCCATGTTCCAATTGTGTTGGTATACCTTGGTTGTTCCGTGAAGAAGATAGATACCACATAACCAAAAATGGTTTTCAAGAAAACTACTTTGTGTAGTATCACAATGGGGAGAAAATGAAATCTCAAATTGGTGATGATCGAAATGAAAATACTGGAATGGATAATTTGTTGGATGATTGGTTTCCGTTTATTCGTCATCATGAAAAAGAAAGGATTTGGACTCAACAAGACTTCGATATGAGCACAGCTAATGCATCTAGTAAAAATGATGATATTGATAGGGTAAAAAATTGAATGATGATGCCATAACTCCAGTATATCGACAATGAGATAAAATGAAAATTATGGAATTTTTAATCCGATTGTTTCATGGGAAAACTATGTATGGGATTTCCAATATAGCAATCTATTACATTCTTACCCTCCTGAAGGATTTACTTCCAAATGATGGAGATATTACCTCAAACCACTATATGGCATGGAAGTTAGTTAAGGAACTTGGATTTTCAAGAAACAAAATTCATTCTTGACCGAAGGATTTCAGTTTATTCTGGGACGAAACCGCTAAACGAAATGATTGTATAAAATGTGTCACATCCCGCTGGAAGTCAAAATCTGATGGAATACCATCTTGCATTCCACAGAAATTAATGTGGCACTTTCCATTGATCCCCAGACTCCATAATCTTTTTATGTCTGATGAAATATCAATAAAAATTAGATGTCATGATACCGAGAGAAAGGAGACTAATGATGAGTTGGTTCATCCTGCAGATACATGTGCATGGCAGAGATTTTATGCTCGACATCCTGATTTTCTAGCTGACATGCGTAATGTGAGGTTGGGTCATTCATGTGACGGTTTTAATCCGTTTGGGCAGATGCTTACTTCGCACAGCACATGGTTATATTTTATACACATTTATAATATTCCCCCATGGTTGTGTATGAAAAAACCTTTCACTTTCATGAGTATACTCATATCTGGTCCTTCTGATCCCGGCATTGATATTGATGTCTACATGCAACCTTTAATAAAAGAGTTGAAACTTCTTTGGGATGTGGTTGTGAGCACATACGATGCATGTTCGAAAGATATATTTCATATGCGTGTTGCGCTTCTGTGGATGATCAATGATTTTCCAACTTATGCAATGATTTATGGATGGAGCACGAAGGGAAAATTGTCATTTCCAGTTTGTATGAAGAATACACGATCCAGAAGACTGAAACATCGTTGTAGTTTCAGTTTTATGGGACATCGACGGTTCTTTCCAAAGGATAATCCATATAGAATGAATCATCGAAGATTTGATAATACCATAGAGTCTGATGATCCACCTCAGCGTATGTTTGGAACTGACGTGCTTAATGAATTGAAAGATTTCAGTTTTTCATTCGGGAAGGGTCAAATGAAATCTGGAAAGAGAAATAATGTTTCCGCTAACACCTGTTACAATTGGAGGAAGAGGAGTATATTTTTTTATTTTCCTTATTGGTCAACCAATTTGTTATGTCATTACTTAGAAATAATGCATATTTAAAATAATATATGTGAAATGTTGTGTTTGGTTCATCTAAATGTTAAGGGGAAGACAAAAGATGATTTACGATCTCGGCGTGACTTGGTGAATTGGGGCATCAGACCAGAATTACATTCGGTGCGTATTAGTGAAAATAAATGGAAACTTACATGTGCTTCTTATGTGATGACACCTACAGAAAAAAAATAATTTCTGGAAGTATTAGAGACTATTAGATTTCCTGATGGCTATTCAAGCAACATATCTAAATGGGTCAACAGAAGAGAGTTGAAGCTAAAATCTTTGAAGAATCATGATTATCACGTTCTACTGCATGAGTTTCTTGCAATAGCAATTCATCATCTTTTGTCTAATAATGTAAGGGTGGTTGTTATTCTTTTGTGCCATTTGTTTAGAGATCTTTGTGCTAAGAAGTTGTCCAAGTATTTCTTGTCAAAAATGTTGACAGATGCCCCATTAATTTTGTGTGAGTTGAGAAAATATTTCCTCCATCATTTTTCACATGCATGTTGCATTTGACTATGCATATTCCCACTGAAATACTTCTTAAAGGACCTATTTATTTTTGTTGGAAGTATCCAACTGAAAGAAGGATGTTCACATTAAAGTCTTATGTCTGAAACAGAAATCATTCTGAAGGTTCTATTGTGAACGGTTACTTGGCTCAAGAATGTATGGATTTTTGCTCGATGTATTTGTCTGATCATACTACAAGATTGAATAGAACAATGAGAAATGAAGAATAATAGTATGAGAAAATTGAACCCTGTTTTCCATCACTTCCTCAAACAGGAGGAATTCCTGGATCATATACATTGAAGACATTAAGCCATGAAGAGCGGGAGATGGCACATTGCACATTTTTGTTCAACTGTGATTTGTTCGATGAATATATTAGGTAACTAAATTGATTATGTATATCTTACATATATATATATTAAACTATTCATATTTTTTATCTACAGGGAACATAAAACAATGATAAATAGGAAGCATCGTTCTTTATCTTTGAGAAGGAGAGAGACTTTTCATAGTAAAGAGTTTTCTGCTTGGTTAAAATTGAAGGTATAAAAAATTAATGTTTAAAATAATTATATCAATATTTAATTAAGTTTAATAGTTATTTATATTGCAGGTATTGAGTTTTTCTGCTGACTCTGTCTCTGAGGAAATAAGAGATTTGGCTTTTGGTCCTAATACCGTGGTTCGTGACTGTAAATCAATTGTTATCAATGGGTACAAATTTATTATCACTGAATGAGAAATGAACATGAGAACACAACATGATGGTGTTATGGTTACTGCCACAACAGATTATTATGCCAGTGCATCAGATAGTAGACCGCGATTTGAAAATGTGGGTTATTATGGAGTTGTTGAGAAAATAATAATACTAGATTATTACTCTCATAGACGAGTCACAATGATGAAATTCCATTGGTTTGGTTCGATGACGAGACATGGAACATTTATTGATGATTGTGGATTTCGAGTAATTAATATGACTCGCACTCTTGCTACCGAAGAACCATATGTGTTGGCATCAATGGCTAAACAATTTTTTTATGTCAAAGACCAACTTCGACCTGAATTTGGTGTCATAGTTGAAGTAATTCCAAGACATATTTTTGATGATGGTGATTATGGAATTGACATTGTCCCTAGTTCCATTGGAAGCAGTCCATTTATTTCTTTTGATGACTCAAATAGCTAAATTGTCAGAGTTGATTGTGAACCTAAAGTTGTGGTTCAAAATATATAGAATCATTCATCCATGTTCTCAATTCTTTTGGTTTACCTCGAGTTGGGTTGTTAAGGTTGGTAATATTCAAATTTATTTAGTATTGATCCCAAATATGTTTTAGCTGACTTGTCCATTATGTGAATTTTCAAATTTTATTGGTTATAGTTTTATTTGAATTGAATTTTCTAATTTGGAATTGAACTGTATTCAAACATAGTCAAACAATATTTCTAACTTGGTGAACATTAAAAATTGTATTATTTATTAAATCCATTCAAACTCTTTTAAAACAATTGATAGCTGACTTGACCATTATGTGAATTTTTAATTTTTATTGGTTTCAGTTTTATTTGAATTGCATTTTCTAATTTGGAATTGAACTGTATTCAAACATAGTCAAACAATATTTCTAACTTGGTGAACATTAAAACTTTTATGATTTATTAAATCCATTCATGCTCTTATAAAACAATTGATAACTGACTTGACCATTATTTGAATTTTCAATGTTTATTGGTTGTAGTTTTATTTGAATTGCATTTTCTAATTTGGAATTAAACTGTATACAAACATAGTCAAATAATATTTCTAACTTGGTGAACATTACAACTTGGATGATTTATTAAATCCATTCAAGCTATTCTAAATCAATTGATATCTAAACTACCAATGAATCCCCATATTCCCTCATATATTAAGTTTTTTGGGTTACACATTAGTTTGCTTTTTCTAATTAATTACATATTTGTTTTCAAAAGTAGGAAATGAAGCCAATTGAAGAGAGACGAAGGAAACAAATGATGGAGAACAATCGTCAAATGACGGAGTTGGGAATTCCATAATTAGTGCCTGTAGTGAGTACTTTATTTCAAATTGATATATTTAAATAATATATAATGTCATGTGATTAATGTTTTTGTAAACATTTTTGTAGGATCCACCTTTACGTCGATAGTTATTCGACGAGGAGCCTAGTACTGGTCCAGGTACTCAGGCCGGTGGTATGAGGAGGGTTCGTACCAGAGGTAGACGAGCAGTTGTGCGTACCCGACTAGACCCTGCCCCTCCCACTAACATGTCCTCCTTCCCACATTCTGATCCCGGTGTGTTGTTAGGGACACACGGGATATTTAGTCCTCCCATGTTTTCGCTACCTTCTGCATCTTCTGACCCATCATTTTCACATCCCATGATGATTCCCACTCCCCAGTCAGCATCCGGTCAGACAGCTATCCCATCTTATTTTCCTTATACTTTTGTCTCTCCGAGCTTCTATATTCCATCTTCCTCTACTCCTGTTCCACCACAGGGTGTTCCATCAGTTTCTGTGGATCCAGCGGCGCTAAGCGATCAGACCGGCATAGGTATATTTATAGAACCCTAACAAATTTTTATAGAAATATTTATTTTCATTATAACATGTTTTGATAAAATATTTGTTTTTATTTCATGATAGATACATCTACTGACAGGAGGCGTGGGAGGGGGCGTACACGCATGCATTCGGTGTGGAACTGCCACACACAGGTTTTGGTGGATTATAATGAAGACAACCAAATGGTTGAGAAAACAGGGCAGTAATGTCGGAGTTTTTTGGCGACTCTTTCCAAATACTCTGACATCATTCCCGTCAGCCCGCTATCATGGAGACATTTTCCACATGAGGTCAAGGATAGAGCTTGGGCAGAGATATGGGTAAAAAAATATGTTCTATTTAATTCCATGAATTATTTTTTTATTTATATGAATTAATATTTTGATTTCAGCTTTGATTTAATTTTCCTGGTGGTGAGGGTGCACGACTGGAATTTCTAAAGGATTTAGGCGAGCTTTTGAGAGCCTAAAAGTAGGAGTTGTATATTGTCTAGGTTTCTAGAGTTGTCACTGAGTTAGAGGTGGTACCAGTGGTGGATGATTGTCCTAAAGAGAAGAATCGTCCGATGATTACTCATTGGACGAGTTCCCAGTTTAAGGTATTAATAAAATTTGAGGTATTTAAATAATAACTTTAATGTTTTTCATTAATACTATCTATTTCATTTTTGAATTTTGTTTAGGAATCATCTGGAAAAAATAAGAAGAACATCGATGCAAAAAAATACCTCCACACACTGTGACGCACTACGATGCCTGATCATGAGAGGAAGCAGGTATGACAATTGTTTATAAGTTTTCTTTACGACTTACACTTTCTTTTGATTCCTCAATTATTTAATAGTTTGATAAATTTTTCATATAACTTTAGTTTTCAATGTCATTGTAGAGGAAAATACAAAATATTGAAGGACGTGTGCCTCGAGCAAAACTGTTTTGCTTGAGTAGACAGAAAAAGGATGGAAGTGTCATCAACGAAGCGACTCAGCAGTTGATTGTAAGTTTTAATCTATTGAATTTATATTTTAATATCTATTTTTTAACTTAATGATATATTTATATTTGTAACAGGATGCTTTAGAGGCCCTCGATGCCCAAGAACCAGACAATTTTGGGCCAACAGATCACTTACATCAGGTGTTGGGAGAGGAGCATTCAGGGAGAGTACGCTGCCGACCTAGGATAGCCCTGAAGAGGTATTGGCCCTCCTTAGGTACGAGTTGTAGTGCCACCGAGCTACAGCAAGTTAGGGCACAGGCAAAACAGGCTGAGAAAAGGGCCACAGAGACGGCAGAACAGTCTGCTAGGGAAAATAGTGCATTTATGAAATTTATTGAAGTTCTACATCCAACACTTCCAGCAGAGGCCAGCCCAACTTTTGATTAGTATATTTCGTTGATACATTCTATATATGGTGCACCAGGTGGCAGTTCTAGTGGTGGTCAAAACGATTTACAGCTTGATGATGATGATGGTGAGGAGTCTGATGCGGAAGAGGAGGGAGAAAAGGAGGGCGAGGCGGGTGGCGAGGGCGAGGAGGAGGGTGAAGGCGAGGAGGAGGGTGAGGGCAAGGAGGGATATGACGATGATGGGGACGAGGATGAGGGTGATGATGATGGTGATTATGGTGATGGTGATGTGGGACAAGTTGATCGATTACATTTTTGACTGATATTACTGAGATTTGATATTTAATCTATTCTAGTTATTGGTTTTATCTAGACTCATAGTATAGTATTAGAGTTGAGTTATTTTTATATATCATCCGTTTTTATGGATGTTGTTGTCTTTTAGTGGTTGTGTTTTAGGGAACCCCCCTCCTTCCTGGACCCTGGACAACCCCCCACCCTCCTCCCTGGACCCCGGACAGCCCCCCAGACAGCCCCCCGGACAGCCCCCCCACCCTCTTCCTTGGACCCCGGACAACCCCCTGAATACCCCACGGACAGCCCCCGGAAAGCCCCCCGAACAGCCCCACGGACAGCCCCCCCACCCTCCTCCCTGGACCCCGGAGATCCCCCCGGACTGCCCCCCAAAAAGCCCCCCAGAAAGCCCCCCCCCCCACCCTCTTCCTTGGACCCCGGACAACCCCCCGAACAGCCCCCAGACAGCCCCCCGAACAGCATGCTGGACATCCCCCCCCCCCCCCACCCTCCTCCCTGGACACCAGATAACCCCTCGGACAACCCCCCCCCCCCCCAACCCTCTTCCTCGGACCCCAGACAACCCCCCGAACACCACCAGACAGCCCCCAGATAGCCCCCCAAACAGCCCCCAGACAGCCCCCCCACCCACCCACCCACCTCCCTGGACCCCGGACAGCCCCTCGGACAGCCCCCCAGACAGCCCCCCCAGACACCCCCCCCCCCACCCTCCTCCTTGGACCCCAGAAAACCCCCCAAACACCCCCCGCACAACCCCCCGCACAGCCCCCCACCCTCCTCTTTGGTCCCCGGACAGCCCCCTGGACACCCACCGGACAGCCCCCCAGACAGCCCCTCCGGACAGCCCCCCCACCTCCTTGATTTCATTTAATACTAGAAAATCTATTATATATATTTTATTTATTTTCATCATGATAATCAATGTAAATCACATTTACACATCTAATCAATATCATAGATTCCTGGTATGTTATAAAAGATATTTATTCATTGGGCATGACATTGTTAGCCCCGAAATGTTTCATAGCATGATAAACTAAAATCTAATCCATACTAAGAATGATATAAAAATATTTTATATAAATGTCCATAAGATTTTAAGTAAATACCATTCCACTAATAGACCTATTAGGATTCTCAGAAAATGGACAACATTTTAAGTACATACGGAAAACCGACCAAATGCATTCGGTTTCCATTGAAACTTTAGGAGAACGATCCATGGGTCATATGTGACGTGTACGAATCAACTCCACCTCAATCCGAGGCGCAGTGTGGCCGCCACCACTCAAAGTGTCTGCCTTTTGTTTCAAAAGTACGTCATTTTAATTGAAAAACGTCAACTGGCATACAGAAAACCGTCCAAACGCATTCGGATTGTGTCGATACTTTAGAAAAATGATCCATGGGTCATATTTGACGAGTACGAGTCAACCCTTCCTCAATCTGAGGCGCGGTGTGGCCGCCACCACTCAAAGTGTCTGTCTTTTTTTCCAAAAGGACGTCATTTTAAGTGAAAATCATCTACTGGCATACAGAAAACCAACCAAACGCATTCAGATTGTGTCGATACTTTAGCACAAAGATCCATGGGTCATATGTGACATGTACGAGTCAATCTCGCCTTAATCTAAGGCACGGTTTGGACGGAATCACTCTAAGTGGATCTCTTTTTCTTAAAATGGACAACATTTTAAGTACATACGGAAAACCGACCAAAGGCATTCGGTTTCCGTTGAAACTTTAGGAGAACGATTCATGGGTCATATGTGACATGTAAAATCAACCCTGCCTCAATCTGAGATGTGGTGTGGCCAACACCACTCAAAGTTTCTGCCTTTTGTTTCAAAAGGACGTCATTTTAATTGAAAAACATCAACTGGCATACGGAAAACCAACCAAACACATTCGGATTGTGTCGATACATTAGCACAACGATCCATGGGTATTATGTGACGTGTACAAGTCAACCCCGCCTTAATCTGAGGCAAGGTGTGGCCACCACCACTCAAAGTGTCTGTTTTTTGTTTAAAATGGACAAAATATTAAGTACATACGGAAAACCAACCAAACGCATTTGGTTTTTGTTAAAACTTTAGGAGAATGATTCATGGGTCATATGTGATGTGTACGAATCAACCCCGCCTCAATCTGAGATGTGGTGTGGCTGGAACCACTCAAAGTGTCTGTCTTCTGTTTCAAAAGGATGTCATTTTAATTGAAAAACATCAACTCGCATTCGGAAAACCGACCAAGCGCATTCAGATTGTGTCGATACATTAGCACAATGATCCATGGGTCATATGTGATGTTTACGAGTCAACCTCACCTCAATCTGAGGCACGTTGTGGCTACCACCACTCAAAGTGTCTTCATTTTGTTTCAAAAGGATGTCATTTTAATTGAAAAACATCAACTAGCATAGGGAAAACCAACAAACGCATTCAGACTGTGTCGATACTTTAGCACAACGATCCATGGGTCATATGTGACGTGTATGAGTCAACCCCGCCTCAATATGAGGTGCGTTGTAGCCGCCACCACTCAAAGTGCCTGTCTTTTGTTTCAAAAGGATGTCATTTTAAGTGAAAAATATCAACTGGCATACGGAAAAGTGACCAAACCATTCGTATTGTGTCGATCCTTTAGCACAAAGATCCATGGGTCATATGTGACGTGTACAAGTCAACCTCACCTTAATTTGAGGCACGGTGTGGCCGGAATCACTCTAAATGGCTCTCTTTTGTTTAAAATGGACAACATTTTAAGTACATACGGAAAACTGACCAAACGCATTTGGTTTCCGTTGAAACTTTAGGAGAATGATTCATGGGTCATATGTGACATGTACGAATGAACCCCGCCTCAATATGAGATGTGGTGTGGCCGGCACCACTCAAAGTATCTTCCTTTTGTTTCAAAAGGACGTCATTTTAATTGAAAAACATCAACTGGCATACGGAAAACCGACCAAACGCATTCGTATGGTTTCGATACTTTAGCACAATGATCCATGGGTCACATGTGACATGTACGTGTCAACCCCACCTCAATCCGAGGCACGGTGTGGCCGCCACCACTCAAAGTGTCTGTCTTTTGTTTCAAAAGGACGCCATTTTAAGTGAAAAACATCAACTAGCATACGTAAAACCGACCAAACTCATTTGGATTGTGTAGATACTATAGCACAACAATCCATGGGTCATATGTGATTTTTAAAAGTCAAACCCACCTTAATCGGAGACACTGTGTGGCCAGAATCACTCTAAGTGGCTCTCTTTTGTTTAAAATGGACAACATTTTAAGTACATATGGAAAACTGACCAAACGCATTTTCTTTCTGTTAAAAATTTAGTAGAAAGATTCATGGGTCATATGTGACGTGTATGAATCAACCCCGCCTCAATCTGAGACGCGATGTGGCCGGCACCACTCAAAGTGTCTGACTTTTGTTTCAAAAGGACATCATTTTAATTGAAAACATAAACTGGCATACGGAAAACCGACCAAACACATTCATATTGTGTTGATACATTAGCAAAAATATCCATGGGTCATATGTGACATGTACAAGTCAACCCCGCCTCAATCCGTGGTCTTGTGTGGCCGCCACCACTCAAAGTGTCTGCCTTTTGTTTCAAAACGACGTCATTTTAATTGAAAAACATCAACTAGCATACGAAGAACCGACCAAATGCATTCATATTGTGTCGATAATTTATTACAATAATCCATGGGTCATATGTGACGTGTAAGAGTCAACCTCTCCTTAATCTGAGTCACGGTGTGGCTGGAATCACTCTAAATGGCTCTCTTTTGTTTAAAATGGACAACATTTTAAGTACATATGGAAAACCGAACAAACGCATTTGGTTTCCGTTGAAAATTTAGGAGAACAATTCATGGGTCATAGGTGATGTGTACGAACCAACTCCGCCTTAATCTGAGACGCGGTGTGGCTGACACCACTCAAAGTGTCTGCCTTTTGTTTCAAAAGGATGTCATTTTAATTAAAAAACATCAACTAGCATATGGAAAACTGACCTAATGCATTCGGATTGTGTCGATAATTTAGCACAAAGATCCATGGGTTATATGTGACATTTAAGTGTCAACCCCACCTCAATATGAGGCACGTTGTGGCCGCCACCACTCAAAGTGTGTATCTTTTGTTTCAAAATGACGTTATTTTAAGTGAAAAACATCAACTGGCATACGGAAAACCAACCAAACGCATTCAGATTGTGTCAATACTTTAGAACAATGATCCATGGGTAATATGTGACGTGTACAAGTCAACCCTACCTTAATCGGAGGCACGGTGTGACCGGAATCACTCTAAGTGGCTCTATTTTGTTTAACCTGGACAACATTTTAAGTACATATGGAAAACCGACGAAATGCATTCGGTTTCCGTTGAAACTTTAGGAGAACGATTCATGGGTCATATGTGACGTGTACGAATCAACCCCACCTCAATATGAGATGCGGTGTGGTTGAAACCACTCAATGTGTCTGCCTTTTGTTTCAAAAGGACGTCGTTTTAATTGAAAAACATCAACTGGCATACGGAAAACTGACCAAACGCATTCGGATTGTGTCGATAGATTAGCACAACGATCCATGGATCATCTGTGACGTGTACGAGTCAACCCCGCCTCAATCCGTGGCGCAGTGTGGCCGTCACCACTCAAAGTGTCTGCCTTTTGTTTCAAAAGGACGTTATTTTAATTGAAAAACATCAACTGGCATACGGAAAACCGACCAAAAGCATTCGTATTGTGTCTATACTTTATCATAACGATCCATGGGTCATATTTGACGTGTACGAGTCAACCTCGCCTCAATCTGAGGCATGGTGTGGCCGTCACCACTCAAAGTGTATGTCTTTTGTTTCAAAAGGACGTCATTTTAAGTGAAAAATATCAACTGGCATACGGAAAAGTGACCAAACGCATTCAGATTATGCCGATACTTTAGCACAACAATCCATGGGTCATATGTGATGTGTAAAAGTCAACTCTGCCTTAATCTGAGGCACGGTGTTGACAGAATCATTCTAAGTGTCTCTCTTTTGTTTAAAATGGACAACATTTTAAGTACATACGGAAAACCGACCAAACGCATTCGGTTTCCATTGAAACTTTAGGAGAACTATTCATGGATCATACGTGACGTGTATGAATCAACCCCGCCTCAATCTGAGACACAGTGTGACCGGAACCACTCAAAGTGTCTGCCGTTTGTTTCAAAAGGACGTCATTTTAATTGAAAAACATCAACTAGCATACGGAAAACCAAACAAATGCATTCGGATTGTGTCGATACTTTAGCAGAATGATACATGTGTCATATGTGACATGTACGAGTCAACCCCACCTCAATCCGAGGCGCGGTGTGGCCGCCACCACTCAAAGTATGTGTCTTTTGTTTCAAAAGGGCGCCATTTTAAGTGAAAAACATCAACTGGCTTACGGAAAACTGACCAAACACATTCAGATTGTGCCTATACATTATCACAACGATCCATGGGTCATATGTGACGTGTACGAGTCAACCCCGCCTTAATCAGAGGCACAGTGCGGCCAGAATCACTCTAAGTGGCTCTCTTTTGTTTAAAATGGACAATATTTTAAGTACATACGGAAATCCGACCAAACGCATTCGGTTTCCGTTGAAACTTTAGGAGAACGATTCATGTGTCATATGTGACGTGTACGAATCAACCCCGCCTCAATATGAGATGCGGTGTGGTCTAAACCACTCAATGTGTCTGCCTTTTGTTTCAAAAGGACGTCATTTTAATTGAAAAACATCAACTGGCATACAGAAAACTGACCAAACGCATTCGGATTGTGTCGATACATTAGCACAACGATCCATGGGTCATCTGTGATGTGTAAGAGTCAACTCCGCCTTAATCCATGGCGAGGTGTGGCCGTCACCACTCAAAGTGTCTGCCTTTTGTTTCAAAAGGACATTGTTTTAATTGAAAAACATCAACTGGTATACGGAAAACCGACCAAAAGCATTCTTATTGTGTTTATACTTTATTACAACGATCCATGGGTCATATTTGACGTGTACGAGTCAATCTCACCTCAATCTGAGGCATTGTGTGGCCGTCACCACTCAAAGTGTATGTCTTTTGTTTCAAAAGGACGTCATTTTAAGTGAAAAATATCAACTGGCATACGGAAAAGCGACCAAACGGATTCAGATTGTGTCGATACTTTAGCACAAAAATCCATGGGTCATATGTGATGTGTAAAAGTCAACCCTTCCTTAATCTAAGGCACGGTGTGGACATAATCACTCTAAGTGGCTCTCTTTTGTTTAAAATGGACAACATTTTAAGTACATACGGAAAACCGACCAAACGCATTCGGTTTCCCTTGAAACTTTAGGAGAACGATTCATGGATCATATGTGACGTGTATGAATCAACCCCGCCTCAATCTGAGACACAGTGTGACCGGAACCACTCAAAGTGTCTTCCTTTTGTTTCAAAAGGACGTCATTTTAATTGAAAAACATCAACTAGCATAAGAAAAACCGAACATATGCATTCAGATTGTGTCGATACTTTAGAAAAATGATCCATGGGTCATATGTGACATGTACAAGTCAACCCCACCTCAATCCGAGGCGCGGAGTGGCCGCCACCACTCAAAGTGTGTGTCTTTTGTTTCAAAAGGGCGCCATTTTAAGTGAAAAACATCAACTGGCTTACGGAAAACCGACCAAACACATTCATATTGTGTCTATACTTTATCACAACTATCCATGGGTCATATGTGACGTGTACGAGACAACCCAACCTTAATTAGAGGCACAGTGCGGCCAGAATCACTCTAAGTGGCTCTCTTTTGTTTAAAATGGACAATATTTTAAGTACATACGGAAATCCGACCAAACGCATTCGGTTTTCATTGAAACTTTAGGAGAACGATTCATGGGTCATATGTGACATGTACGAATCAACTCTGCCTCAATCTGAGATGCGGTGTGGCCAGAACCACTCAAAGTGTCTGCCTTTTCTTTCAAAAGGACGTCATTTTAATTGAAAAACATCAACTGATATATGGAAAACCGACCAAACACATTCAGATTGTGTCGATACTTTAGCACAACGATTAATGAGTCATATGTGACGTGTACGAGTCAACCCCGCCTCAATCTGAGGCATGGTGTGGCCTCCACCACTCAAAGTGTATGTCTCTTGTTTCAAAAAAACGTTATTTTAAGTGAAAACCATCAACTGACATACGGAAAACTGACCAAACACATTCGGGTTGTGTCGATACTTTAGAAAAATGATATGTGTGTCATATGTGACGTGTACGAGTCAACCCCACCTTAATTGGAGTCACGGTGTGACCAGAATCACTCTAGGTGTCTCTCTTTTGTTTAAAATGGACAACATTTTAAGTACATACGGAAAACCGACCAAACGCATTCGGTTTCCGTTGAAACTCTAGGAGAACGATCCATGGGTCATATGTGACGTGTAAAAATCAACCCCACCTCAATCTGAGACATGATGTGGCTGGCACCACTCAATGTGTCTGCCTTTTGTTTCAAAAGGACATCATTTTAATTGAAAAACATCAACTCGCATACGGAAAACCGACCAAACGCATTCGAATTTTGTCGATACTTTAGCACAACGATCCATGGGTCATATGTGACGTGTACGATTCAACCCCAACTCAATCCGAGGTGCGGTGTGGCCGGTAGCACTCCAGGTTTATGTATTTTGTTTAAAATGGACATCATTTCAGTTAAAAATATATAGTATACAAAAAACCGATCAAATTATGAATTGACTTCCGGATTCCACATATAATTGTCATCTGAATTTTAAATTGAATTCTAAATGAATTATTTATGTTTATAATTACGTTATGAATTATAATTTAATTATGTATGTGTATAGTTCGAGCATTATATGTTAAATGTGTATGAATTTGTTCTCTATATGTATGTGTTAGTTGGTTATTGGAGGTACAATAATTGTATATGTATGTGTTAGTTTATTGCAGGTACAATAATTGGATTGAAAATGGGAGGGCAAAAAATGAGGCATGCTGTGCAAATTGCAGACCTGCTATGCAAATTGCAGGCAGCTGTGCAATTTGCACAGCATAGGCTATGCCAACAGTTCAAAACCGTTGGCATAGCATCTTGGTTCATTTTTTACCAACGGTTCATTGAACCGTTGGTAAAAATCCTTTCCCAACGGTTCATTAAACCGTTGGGAAAGAGGGGAATCTTGGGATTTCCCGATGGTCCAATCCAAACCCTTGGGAAAAACTATCCCAACGGTTTGGCACAACCATTGGGATAGGTTTGGCTTTCCCAACCCTATCCCAACGGTTCATAGTAAACCGTTGGGAAAACATTTCCCAACGCCTTACTTCCCTACGGTTTTTAGAACTGTTGGTATAACATATACCAACGATTCTATAGCCTTTCCCAATGGTTCAGAACCATTGGGAAAGGTTGTATTTCCAGTAGTGGTATATCCTGGTATAGAAACATATTAACATGTGTCAGGGCATAGCCCGATATATAATCATCAAAGCACATGTCAGAGCATTTCCTGGTATATAAGCATCTCAACATGTGTCAGGGAATAACTCAATATATAAACATCTTTGCATGTGTCAGGGAATAGCATAGTATATAAGAATCACAACATGTGTCATGAGTGCATATCACAATAACTTACATATCACAATATGACCACATAAGACAAAGTGATTAATTATACTAATTACCAATTTTATTTCAATTTACTCATTATTTCAATTAATCTATTAATCCATTTTCTAGGGTAAATCTATATCTAGTAATCACCTAAATCACAAGTAATGCTAAAATAACATGTAATCCATTTCCAATTAATTGTTTTTAAAGGTTCTCTCACCCAATGGGTAGCCATAAGCAAGGTCAAATCATCAATTGAATCTGAAAGGATACAATAAAGAATCCAACATACACTACGGGAAAAATGGGTATTTGTGACGGGTCATTTGCGACGGGATCCCGTCGCAAATGGCCTTTTGCGATGGGGGCCCGTCGCAAATCGCCCGGTGCGGAAAACGCCATCGCAACAACAATTATTTGCGACGGGCCCGTCGCTGAAGCTATTATTTGTGATAGGGATCCTTCCCGTCGCAAATAATACTCCGTATATTTGTAAAATCTTTTAAAAAAAGTAATTGTGACGGGGCCCGTCGCAATTGCTTTTTAAAAAAAAACTATTATTAAATTATTTTAATGGATATAATAATAATACTATTTGCGACGGGCATAGTATCCCGTCGCAAATACTATAAAAAAAATAAAAATATTTATTAATAAATTATTTTAATTAATATAATAATAATCCAATAATAATTCAAAAATAAAAATTAATAAAATATTAATAAATGATTTTAATTAATATAATAATAGAATTATAATTCACAAATAAAAATAATAAATTATTAATAAATTATTTTAATTTATATAATAATAATAGAATTATTATTCAAAAATAAAAAATAATAGAATATTTATAAATGATTTAATTAATATAATAATATTACAATTATAATTCATAAATAAAAAAATATTAATAAGTTATTTTAATTAATATAAAAATAATAGAATTATTTTACATTCAAATATTAAAATAATTCAAATATTACAAAAAAATATAATTAAATTATAATATTATAAAATTTTAATATATATATAAAATTTAATATTATAAAATATAAATAATATTATTATTCATATTAATATTGTTATTTCAAAATATAATATTATTAATATTTTATAATGAGACAGAAACTACGAATAGAAAAAAATTCATATTTTGATTTAACAAACTTTATAACATAAAAAAACTCTAATCTGAAGGAGGGGGGAGGGGGGAGGGGGGATCTGTAGATGCTGGTGGAGGAAACTCCATCCCTAAAGCATGAGTGAGTCGGCACATGTACTCTTCATCTGATCCGGGTGCTGCTGCTGCCACCGACTCATCTGCTCCTTGTACAACTGCTACTGGCGTCGACGCTCCTCCTCATGCTGCTGCTGCTACTGATGCATCTGCTCATGCTCCTGTTGGATACTCTCTATCAATGCAGTCTGAGATCGCAACTGATCCTCATACTGTGTAGCAGAAGAAGATACACGAGCTCCTCTCGAGCTGGACGCCGACATCGCAGCATTCCCATAATAATCTTCGGGAGTCAGTCGAGAGCTAATACCAACTACCCGACCCTTCTCGAAGGCATACTGGGTGGCCTGCATCCATGCCGCCTCATCAAACTGACGACCAGTGGTCTGATCTGATGACTTGGCCTGACTCTCAGGCCGGGTCTGTGACGCTACAGCCTCATATGACTCCTGTAGTTGCAATTTAAAATTAAAATTGTGAATATATTATATGCAGTTAATTTTTAAACTTGAAAACAAATAATACTGACCACGATGTGATGCTGACGATCACATCTGAGCTCCCCAGTAGCAGGATCACTATACATCCTCTGATATACGTCGTACTCCGTAATTTCGGGGTGCTCGACAGCCTATAAGAATAAAAAATAAACCATTAATATTTATAGTTATATAAAATATTTATAAATAATGTACGTACCAGATGCTATCTATGAGTACTGAAAGAACAACTCCCAGCTCGATGAGTCACCTCCTGTCTCTCCCGATTCTACCTCCCCACTGATGATCTCCTCTGAAAGGAACCACTCAACCAGTGCGCACATAATCCATCCCATACATGGGATGAAATATACTATGGTCGGTGTGCTCTACATGACTCGTCAAAATCTGACACTTCTGCTTTTTTCATGGCATCTTTTCTTAAATTGTGCAAAAATTGATGCAAGCGATCACACATGGCCACCTCCCATGCCTTGTGGATGGCGTCACGCATGGTATCCTCGATCGGATACCATAAACCCTACAAATAAATCAAAATATCAAGTTAGAAATGAAATAATTTTCAAAATAAAAATTATTTATTTACATACGTACCAACCAATGGCCAAACATGGCCTGCTGCACAACAATGGGAATCTGCTCCCATATGGTCCACGGCTGAGAGAAATAGTTGCGCAAAATAGCACTGCCCTGTCTGACTGCTATATGCGGAAAACTATAAAAATAATAAACATTTATTATGTGAATAGATTAATGAAATCTTAGTCGAATCCACAGATTATCACACCTCCGTGTGTGTGGATCAAAACCAAGACGTGGACATCGCTCGGGGACGGGGTCAGGAATCATCAATCGTGCAAGACCGCGCCCCCTCCGTGTACTCCCTGGAGTGCCTGCAGGCTGAGGGTCATCTGCCAGCAACTCATCCGCATCGAAATGCAGGTCAGCATCCGCCAAATCACGAAATGTCTCGTCGTCCATCTGAAACAGAAAATGTTAATGTTGTTAGAAAATAATTGATAATTACTATTATATATATATATATATATATTATGATTGTATATAACTACCATGGAATTCTATCAGTGTTCATCTTCATCATCATCTTCATATATGTCAATGTCATCTTCATATTCCTCCTCAACATCATCGATATCCATTCGAGTTCCAGTTGCTTCATCTCTTACCATTTCAAATTCATATGTGACATCATTAACATCATCATCATCACCGACTCTTAAATGTGGGGTGTCGTCATCGATACTCATGTCTCTTTGTAAAAAAGATTGATTTTGATGAATCTCTTGAAAAACTTCAATTCTTTGCACATTAGTGAAAGCACATTCACTTTGACTAAACTGATTGTCTCAAATTTTGATTTTTATTACACTCCACCAATCAGTCAAGTCTCTTGATGTAGCACAGTACTATGCGTAATAAACTTGATGTTCCTGTTGAGCCAATAAGAATGGTTCATTTACTGCGAGAACACTTTTACATTTAATATCGATGATTCCATGAGTCGGATGAACACGCACGGCTCTCTCTGTATCCAACCACTGACATTTGAACATGGTTATGTAATGTTGTCGAAGATAACAGAATTCAATGATTTCATCAAGTATGCCATAAAAGTCAACTTCATTTTCTCGATGATGAGATCCTCTCAAGCTAACTCCACTGTTCATTGTTTTTTTGATTCCCCATATGCATGTGTGTGAAATCAAAATCCATTCACCACATATTCATTATAAGTTTTAACAAATTTGGAAGGTGGGTTACTCAATATACACAGCCGTTTGTCAATTTTATCAGCATGTCGAGACACCTGAAAAGTTGTGAAATAATTATCAATATAGTAAACTATACATTGAATGAGTTGCTAAAAGATAAAGAATTTATGTTACCAGTTTTTGAAACCACTGAGATAAATTTTTCAGTCGGCATTCTTTGAGAGCAGCTGCTGTAATTTGTGGAATTTGTTTCTTGATATGATTATCATACAACCTACAAAAACCAAAGTTATTTACTGTAACATAAATGATAGAATAAGTGATATAAACACTTACAGTACAACTGATGTCATCTCTTCACAGTTGAGCAGAACATACGTATGAGCTCTGTGATGTTCATCATCCGAAAGCCATCGTTCATAAACTCCACCAAAACCAAGCTCTGGCTGGTTGAAAAAAGATAATTGATTGTCTATTTCATCTATATTCCTCTCGTTCCATCCCATTCGGTTGTGTTTTGAAGGATACTCAGATTCAAAATAATGGGAGCAGAAAAAAGATATTTCCTCTTGAAAATAAGCTTATGCAATAGATCCTTCAACTGATGCTTTGTTACGTACTTTTCTTTTCAATTTTTGCATTCATCTTTCAAATGGGTACATCCATCGAAACTGTACTGGACCACCACATTTGGCTTTATATGGAAAATGTAACATCAAATGTTCCATTGAGTCGAAGAAAGATGGCGGAAATATTTTTTCCAGTTTACATATAATTACAACAACATCTTCTTCAAGTTTGCATAGAGCATCATAATCTGCTGTAGCCACACAAATTTCCTAAAAAAAATGAGACATGTCTGTTATGGAATCCCAAATCACAGAATTCAACAGACCTCTTAATCCAATGGATAGAAGTCTTTCCATTATAACATGACAATCATGACTTTTTAATCCAGTAATATGACCATTCTTTACACATCTACCCAAATTGGAAGCACAACCATCTGGAAGTCTCAAATCTGCAATCCACTGACAAAATAATAAACAGTTTTCTTTAGACAGTGTATAAGATGCTTTTAGTTTCAGTAACCTTTCTGTTCTGACATTCTCAAACAGTTCCAGTTCTGGACGCCTGCAAATTTAGGCAAGATCTAAACGTGCATTTACATTGTCTTTTCTATTTCCTAGCGTATCCAAAACTGTATGAAACAAATTATCAAAACAGTTCTTCTCAATGTGCATGACATCTAACATGTGTCGGACCAACAAATCAGACCAATATGGCAAATCCCAAAATATGCTACGTTTAATCCAATTGTGTTCTTTCCCAAAAACAGAAATTTTCTGTCGGTTTATTGTGGGACCAAAAGTGATGGGAGGTAATGAAAATACAACTGATTTTAACTCCAAACCTGATAGCATTTTTGGAGGTCCATCCCTTTCAACTGTTCCTTTTCTGAAATGAGATCTGTTTCTGCGAAAAGGATGATCAGCTGGAAGAAATCTGCGATGACAGTCAAAATAACAAGGTTTCTTTCCATGAATGAGCATAAATGCTTTGTTCTCTCCCATATAGTAAGGACATGATTTCTGACCATGTGTACTCCAGCCAGATAACATCCCATAAGCCGGGAAGTCACTAATTGTCCACATCAATGCTGCTCTCAGTATGATATTCTGTTTCATTGCAACATCATTTGTACTGACACCAGTACTCCACAATAAACTTAATTCATCAATCAATGGTTTCAAATAAACATCAATATTTTTCTTCGTATGTCCTGGAATTAGTAAAGTCAAAAAGATATATGGCTCCTTCATCAACATCCATGGAGGTAAATTGTATGAAGTTAAAAAAATAGGTCAATATGAATATTGACTACCATAAGATCTAAACGGACAGAAACCATCAGTGGAAAGGCCTAGTCGAACATTTCTAGCTTCTAAAGCAAAGGATGGATGCACTCTATCAAAATGTTTCCATGAATCACCATCGACTGGATGATTCAAGCTTTTATCAGTTGAAATATTCTCTTTATGCCATGACATCATTGTCGCTGTATTCTTAGACATGAATAAACGCTGAAGTCTGGATGTAAGCGGAAAATATCTCAACTGTTTTACAGGAATCAAACCAGACTTCCCATGTTGTCCTTCTTTATATCTCAGTTTCCTACATGTGGGTCAACTATCCAACGACTCATTTTCCCCAGAATACAAAATGCAGTCATTTGAACATGCATGAATCTTCTGACAAGTAAGTCCCAAATTTCGAACCAGCCTCTTACTCTGATAGTAATTTGCAGGAAAAACATTTCCTTCGGGTAACAGTGTTTTAAGCAAAGAAAATATCTGGTCAAAACAGGTGTTTTACATTCCGTTATCTGATTTGATAGCCATAAATTTTGAAACTACTTCTAATTTTCTCATCTTGCAGCCAGGATATAATGCATCCTCAGCAGACCTCAACAACTCAAAAAATTCAGACGGTGCCAACTCAGGATTTGAAGCTATATCAGCCGGAGTTTCTGTATGTTGAACAGATGAACCTGCAACATCATGTACTAAATCTTGAAACCGGGATGGATCCGGAATCAAGTTGGTATCACCTGCTCTGGAACTGCTTTCACCGTGTTGATACCAAAAAACATAATCTGGTTGAAAACCAAAACGCAATAGATGTCCCCCCACTTTGTCAAACGTGTCAAACGTTCTCAATGCACATTTTCTACAAGAGTATTTTATTTTGCCTTCTGAAACAAATTCTGGATTTGATGCCGCAAATGATAAAAAAGTCTCCACACCCTCTACATATACTAGATTTAAACCAGAACCGTTTGGATTTCTACGTTGATTTATCCATATGCGGTCACCTAATAATGATTTTTGACGACCTCGTTGTTCCATATTTTTCTATAAAATATAAAAGCATTACTGGTTTTGAATAATTTGTTAGAAAAAACACCCAAGCAAGGATAATTATAGAGTTTACATCATACACGACTGACGCAAACTTTTTATTGAGATAGACATAAAAATTGACCCTTTAAGAATTGAATATGTTGAGAATAAAGCAAAACCTGTTAGAAATATTGATAATTTTAATATTATATAAATTTTTTATTATTTTCATAGTACTAATATTATTGGTAATTATTCCTAATTATTGGTAATTATTCCTAATTATTGGTAATTATTCCTAATTATTGGTAATTATCGGTAATTATTGGTAATTATTGGTAATTATTACTAATTATTGGTAATTATTACTAATTATTGGTAATTATTACTAATTATTGGTAATTATTACTAATTATTGGAAATTATTACTAATTATTGGTAATTACTACTAATTATTGGTAATTATTACTAATTATTACTAATTATTGATAATTATTACTAATTATTACTAATTATTACTAATTATCGGTAATTATTGGTAATTATTGGTAATTATTCCTAATTATTGGTAATTATTACTAATTATTGGTAATTATTACTAATTATTACTAATTATTACTAATTATTGGTAATTATTCCTAATTATTACTAATTATTGGTAATTATTCCTAATTATTACTAATTATTACTAATTATTGGTAATTATACCTAATTATTGGTAATTATTCCTAATTATTGGTAATTATTCCTAATTATTCATAATTATTCCTAATTATTCCTAATTATTGGTAATTATGTGTAATTATTGATAATTATTGGTAATTATTACTAATTATTGGTAATTATTACTAATTATTGGTAATTATTTTTAATTATTACTAATTATTACTAATTATCAGTAATTATTGGTAATTATTGGTAATTATTACTAATTATTGGTAATTATTACTAATTATTGGTAATTATTGGTAATTATTCCTAATTATTTGTAATTATTCCTAATTGTTGGTAATTATTCCTAATTATTGGTAATTTTCGGTAATTATTGGTAATTATTGGTAATTATTACTAATTATTGGTAATTATTACTAATTATTGGTAATTATTACTAATTATTGGTAATTATTCCTAATTATCGGTAATTATTACTAATTATTGGTAATTATTACTAATTATTGGTAATTATTGGTAATTATTCCTAATTATTGGTAATTATTCCTAATTATAGGTAATTATCGGTAATTATTGTTAATTATTGGTAATTATCACTAATTATTACTAATTATTGGTAATTATTACTAATTATTACTAATTATTGGTAATTATTCCTAATTATTACTAATTATTACTAATTATCGGTAATTATTGGTAATTATTGGTAATTATTGGTAATTATTGGTAATTATTCGTAATTATTACTAATTATTGGTAATTATTGCTAATTATTACTAATTATTGGTAATTATTCCTAATTATTGGTAATTATCGGTAATTATTGGTAATTATTGGTAATTATTGGTCATTATTACTAATTATTACTAATTATTCCTAATTATTGTTAATTATTACTAATTATTACTAATTATTGGTAATTATTCTTAATTATTACTAATTATTACTAATTATTGGTAATTATTCCTAATTATTGGTAATTATTACTAATTATTGGTAATTATTACTAATTATTGGTAATTATTACTAATTATTACTAATTATTACTAATTATTGGTAATTATTACTAATTATTACTAATTATTGTTAATTATTACTAATTATTAGTAATTATTACGAGTTATTGGTAATTATTACTATTTATTAGTAATTATTACGAATTATTCGTAATTATTACTAATTATTACTAATTATTACGAATTATTACTAATTATTACTAATTATTGGTAATTATTCTTAATTATTACTAATTATTACTAATTATTGGTAATTATTCTTAATTATTGGTAATTATTCGTAATTATTGGTAATTATTCCTAATTATTGGTAATTATTCCAAATTATTGGTAATTATTCCTAATTATTGGTAATTATCGGTAATTATTGATAATTATTGGTAATTATTACTAATTATTGGTAATTATTACTATTTATTGGTAATTATTACTAATTATTCCTAATTATTACTAATTATTACTAATTATTACTAATTATTACTAATTATCAGTAATTATTCCTAATTATTACTAATTATTACTAATTAGTGGTAATTATTAGTAATTATTACTAATTATTACTAATTATTACTAATTATTACTAATTATTACTAATTATTGATAATTATTGATAACTATTATTAATTATTACTAATTATTGGTAATTATTACTAATTATTGGTAATTATTACTAATTATTGGTAATTATTACTAATTATTCCTAATTATTCCTAATTATTGCTAATTATTGATAATTATTCATATAATTACCAATAATTAGGAATAATAACATTATTAGTATATTTTATTATTAATATTAAAATAATATAATTTTCTATATTATATACAATTCTCCTTTCATCTGTGTGTTTTCTGTCTCCACATACAAATATTACATGTGGAGATAGAAAACACACAGATGAAAGGAGAATTGTATATAATATAAAAAATTATATTATTTTAATATTAATAATAAAATATACTAATAATGTAATAATGTATTTATTCCTAATTATTGGTATTTATTATTAATTATTAGCATTTATTCTTAATTATTGAAAATTATTACTAATTATTCCTAATTACCATTAACTATGAACAATACTAATAATTTAAATTTATTAAGTAACAAAACAATGTAAACATAATTAAATTACAACTAATTAAGAATAATTGAAACTAATAAAAAATTTAAAATAAATATCAAATTAAAATGAACATAAATACCTTTAAAATTGATCTGAGGTTGATCTCTGATCGTTCTTGAAAACTTCAAAATCAACTCCGGAGAAAAAAATTAAACTTAAGAAACGCTGAACTCTAGAAATAGAATTTTGAGGGAAGGAGAAGATGGAGTTTCAGAATGAATTGAAAAAAACGGATGGGGGTATTTATAGGTTAGATTATTTGCGACGGGTATCCCGTCGCAAATAATATTATTTGCGACGGTACCCGTCGAAAATGCCTTAGCCATCATTTATTACGGTCAACGGTTAAATATTTATTTGCGACGGGTCCCGTCGCAAATAATAACCTGCCGACATACTATTCGCGACGGGGGTATATTCCCGTCGCAAATAGCTTTTACCGCCCGTCGCAAATAACTTTCCCGCGATTTGGCACGCAAACCGCGCCAGTCCTTTTGCGACGGGGTAAGCTAACCCGTCGCAAATAAGTAGTTATTTGCGACGGGCAAATTCCCCCATCGCAAATAAGTTTCTAACATGACTATTTGCGACGGGATTTATTCCCGTCACAAATAGCCATTTTTTCCGTAGTGATAGTATTATTATCAATTAATTCAGTTAATTAATTATTGTGCATATGTGTTAGCATGTTCACAATATTTCATATACCTAGAAATTAAAAATTAGACCACATTGTTAATATTTAAACCCCATGCCTTTAACTGGCGAAGAATGTAACGATTCTAACAAAAAATTTCGACAAAGATAAAGGTGTAAAAGATATTAAGAAGGATCCTAGATCAACATTGATCAAGATAAAAATCAAAAATGACCAAAGTCAAAATATTACACTATAATAGTTGGAGAATGACAGAAGAGAAGAGAAAAAAAAGGAAGAACCCCTTACTCGATGATTGATCGCAAAAACTATATATCTATAATGGAGATAGGGCCTCCAAAAATTCCTAGAATCCATCCTATGGTGTAGACGAGAAAGATTCATGCATGATAAAGGATAAATTAGATGCACGATATGTTAATAACCAATCCCCAGTATCCTAATGTTGGTGGTTACTTTATTAAATTTTTACTAAGTAGAAGCGAGTGTATCCCAAAGGAATGGATAGTTTAGTATATTTTTAAAATTAAATACACACATAAGTATTAGATTACAACTTGAAATGAAATACTATATAGTAACTCCATTGGAAACACCCCTATTATCCTAGATTATAATTACATGTAAATTATAATATACATCTTGGAATCTTGGGGGAAAATAAAAAATAAGAAAGGGGTGATATGAGATGCTCAATAAGGGTAAGTATACAACATAATCTATCATAAATAAATATAAAAAATAATTCAAGTTGAATAAAAAAACACATGCCATTAACACATAATATTGAGCATAATATGGCAGGAATAAAGGATGATCAATTAATTCCATATAAAGAATCACTTGAGAATGAAACTTTACCATGGATATCCTACTAGAAGAATAATCAAATGGATTATCAATAACTAATCTCATAATGAGAGAATGAATAATTCAGAACATTATAAATATACTATCAAGGATTTGACCAAGACACCATACATAATTTGGTAAGACATCATCCAATACCCAAAATAATTTGTATAATGAGACCAATTGATTCATCGATAGGCAATTGTGGGCCCCGACCATCACTTACTAAGTCCAATGCATTCCATGTATAAAAGGGATAAAACATAATAAATGTATAAATTCATTTTGAGACAATAATATGAAATAAATTTCCCCAAACAATAAACATAATCATAAACCATCCATTTTAATATGATGAATGGTATTAAAATAGCACATCCATAGTCAAACTGACCAGGAATAATTAAATAAAATATGATAGATGGTACCATAAGAGATCAACCAAAATTAAGCATAATATCCAACAAATTGTGTTAACTTAGATGAAAATAATCTAATAAAATAATTGATAAATTCTTGAGATAAATTCTAATTTAATTTGAAATCATTTATTTAAAAATATGCATAATTATAAAAGAAAAAAATTCTTTGAAAATATACTTTTAAACTTGTAAATTATTCCTCAATACATTAAGGTATAATGAATGTGGGAAAACCCAATCATGATGTATAAGATTAAAAAACACTCCTTTTAAAGTTTTTAAAAGAAACATTTAAAAGATTATTTTTAAAAGAAAGTATAATAATAATAAAAATGAATTGATTTTATGTATCATATATAAATAAATATAAAAAAAGTGTAAATAAAACATTATATTATCAAAAAATATCATTATAATCATAGCATGACATAATCAATGGAGTGGAAGTTTAACCCAAAGAATATAAACTCAGTTAAAATTCCCTTAACATTTTGTAATCAGTCGAACCGTATACCCCATAACATTAATTACAATCAAATAAAACATTTAATGACATGAAGATAAATAGAGTCATGGTATAATATATTAAAATGAATTATGTAAACCACACACAATAAATAAGTGTTGAATAAGGAATATATCTCATAAAAAGTAAAAGTCATACAACAAAACCTTAACTTATGTTTGAAATCATTATAAACTTGAACTTAATGTCCTATATAATAAAATTATATTCATTAATTACATAAATTTAGAACATATTCAACATATATTTGATTTATTATAATTTTATTATGTTTATTTATGTCCATTTCGATGACTTATAATTATTAATTTCGTTGTTCCCGGAGCATTCATTTCATGGTTTTATGGTCGGTTTCCTTGAGTATAAATATGGGAATAATTTCCCAAGAAGTAAAATTATTTATTAATAATTAAATTCAAAAACTTTATATATTCTCATATATCATTTGGTTATATGGTATTAGGATTATTCATTATATGAAATGTTGATGAAAATGACATAAATTATTTTGGTGATTTTTATGAGCATCAAGAACATGTGTAATTTTATTTAATATCACATATATATATATATATATTGGTTCTAGAACATGATATAACTTATAATATTTATATTAAAATCCTTTTAAACTATAATAATGGTTTTAAGGCCAGCCTTGAAGGTAGTAATGGAAAATGAAAACTTGATGTCCATGAAGGCAGTGAATTGACATATCACAGATGATGTTTTAATTTTTAAAATAAAAGGATAGGAGAAGGGATTTTATGATGTATAATTCATTATCACAATAAAATTAAAGTATATATATATATTATATTGAAGTTAAAATTCTACTTTGGATAGGTGGGGTGAGGAGAGGATAATAAAACAATATAAATCAAAAGAGATAGAAGGGGGATTTTACCTCTTAAATATTGCATCCTTGGGAACCTCCTTAAGACGCCTAGATTTGGTCTTTTAGTAATACTAGATGATCTTGGACATGGGGAAGAGGCTTGGGAATAGAATTGGGAATAATTTAGAAAATATTCAAGGCTTATAAGGTGTGAGGATAAGGGGTTGTGAGGGGTGGTATTTATAAAAGAGGAGAGGGGTGTTTTTTTATTATATTATTTATTTATTTATTATTTCTGAATTGGGAATAATTTAGACAAGATTCAAGGATTAAAATGTGTGAGGATAATGGGTGGTATTTATAGGGGAGGAGAAGGTTGTTTTTTATTATTTTATCCATTTATTTATTATTTTGGCTCAATACTATCAGTAGTGTTGATTCTTGTGATGAAGTATAGTAACTAGTGCTTGTGATTTCTAACTAATGGTTTCTTACATAAGAAATCACTCAAAATTCATGTATTTAACTTATAATGTTAAATACCATAAATTATCGTATTTCACTACACATCAAAAATTCAATTATTTTAGAAAAATCCCAAAAAATGCACCCTAACTATTTTTTGATGTGTAGATTTCAAAAATGGACTCCACTCTATAAAAAAATTCTAAATATGATAAATTTAATTTTTAAATAAAATAATTATTTATTCGAAAATATTGATTTTAAAATTATAACCAATTTTACAACACTTTGAAAAATTAATTATGGTCTCATAAAATTATCATATAATTATCATGAAAAAAATATTAGTTTATAAATATATTTTATGAAAATAAGTTTTCTTTTAAATCGTTATATTAATTATAAAATTGTAAATAATCGTTTATATTTCACAAAAATAAAAACACTTAATTCATAATTTTTAAAACACTTATTTACTTATTCAATGACATAAATATATCATATTTCCGTTTATGAGATACCTAAATTTTAATTATAATTTTATAGGTTAGGTTATTATTCTAATGGTAAGATTAATATTCTTAATGGTCACTTCACTACTTCAATGGTCATATTAATATTTAATAGTATATCATGATTTATTTAAGCTCATTGTTGAGTGTAACGTAAGTTATTTAATTAATTGAATTTATTTATGAAGATACATACCGTGAAATATTGGGGTGTTATATTCCCCTCCCCCCTTAAAAAACTCCCCCAAAATTGTCATGATTATTACCTTCTAAACATTTGAGGGTGGTTCTACATCATAGCATTATCAGGTTCCCATTTTTTAGTTTCTCTAAATAAATTTTCCCAGTTGATCCATCTAATTTCTCAATATTTCCTCTCTCTAGTGTCAAGAATCACGAAAGGCTCTTTATAGTAAGATAGATCAGATTCTAGTTCTATTTCCATATAGGTGAGTATATGTGTTGGGTCTGTTGTGTACTTCCCTAACAAAGGGATGTGGAACACATCATCATCTTTAGAAAGGCTAGGTGGAATCTCCAAAAGATATTCCACTGATCCAATTCGTTCCATATTTTCAAATGGTATGATGTACTTAGGTATCATTTTCCATTTCTTACTGAACCTTATGACACCCTTCCATGGATATAATTTTATAAAGACATGATTCCCCACTTAAAATTCCAAATCCCCTCTTTGGTTATCAGCATTACTCTTTTTTCTACTTTGATATTCCTTAACATGATCCTGAATAGTCTTTACCTTTGTTGTTGTCTATTTAATAAGTTCTAGGCCAATAAGTTTTACCTCACAAACTTTATCCCAAAAAAGTTGGAGTACAAAATATCTTTCCATATATTGCTTTCTATGGTTCCATTTGAATACAATAATGAAAACTATTATTGTAGGAGACCTCTACTAATGGTAAATACTGATCCCACATACCATGAAAGTCAGGTGAACATGATCTCAACAAGAATTATAATGTTTTAAGAGCCCTTTCATATTGTCCATCAGTTTGAGGGTGATAAATAGTACTCAAATGAAACTCATTATCCAAAACCTTCATAAGTGACTTCCAGAATTTCGGTGTAAAATGGGGACCAAGATCAGAAATGGTCAATAAAGGTGCTCCATGAATTCTTACAATTTTATTAATATAGATTCGTTCAAGCCACTCCAGTGTAAAATCATCTCATATAGCAAGAAAATATGTATATTTGTTAATTCGATCAACAATTACCCACATTTCAATATTCATTCTTAGAGTAGTTGGTAATCTAGTGAAAAAATATATAGTAATGTCATCCTATTTACATGTATTAATAGTTAGAGGTTGCATGAATCATCTTGTATATTTTCTTTTATCCTTCACCAGTTGACAAACTAAACATCATGATACATAGTTAGTAATTTCTCACTTTATATTATCCCACAAAAAATGTTTCTTTAAATCTATGTACATCTTAGTGCTACCAGGATGTATAGAGAAATTTGATCTATGAGAATCATCCAATAATTCCCCTTTTATACTGGTTATAGAGGTAAAACAAATCCACTTCACAAATTTCAAAATTTCATCTTCATATATGAATTTGACCAAATTCCAATCATTTATAGATTTAATTTTCCTTTGAAAAATCCCATCTTCATATTAAGAACATTTTAACATTTATAATAAAGTCGGTTTGTAAACCATTTGAAAAAGTAGTGATCTTTCAACAAAATTGATAATTCCAACGTCGATCTTTACTAGATCCATGTACATAGGATCTCGGTAAATCCTCAGTTTTTTCAGAACTCCCTGATCCTTCTTGTTAAATGCATCTACTACCTTATTTTCCTTCCCTAGGTGGTATAGTATTGAACAATCATAATCCTTGAGTAGATCAATCCATATATTTTAGCTCATGTTGAGTTCTTTATTTGAGAAGATATATTTCAAACTCTTGTGATCCATATATTTTCACATCATTCACCATAGAGATAGTGTCTCCATATCTTCAAAGAAAATATTACAACTACTAACTCAATATAATGAGTTGGATAGTTTTGATGACGAGTTTTTAATTAAATTGATGCATATCCAATAAATATATCATTATACATAATGATACAACCAAGAACTTTCTTCTATTCATCACTATAAATCACAAATCCACCACTTCCAATTTGTAGATTCATGATCGGAGAATTCACTAATAACCCCTTAAATAATTCAAATCATTATTCACATTCATTTGTAAAAAAGAAAATTAACCCCTTTACGAGTAATCTTGGTTAGAAGTTTATATAATCAGAAAAAATTATAAATGAATCACTAATAATAACTTGCTAAAACAATGAAACTATGTACCACAGTTATGCTTGTTAGTGTAGTCCATTCCTAGACTACTTTTTTCTTTAGAGGATCAACTATGTTTCATAGTTGGAGAAAATATGGCCAACAAAGGAAACTATTTGAAGCCAAAATTTACACTTTCTAAACTTCCCATATAACTATATTCCTATAATATTATCTATAAAAATCCACAAGTGGTTCTCTTTGTCCTTATATCTTTTTGAGTACACAAATATATCATCAATAAATACCACAACAAAATTATCAAGATATTCCTTGAAAACTCTATTCATTAGATCCAAAAAAAAGGTTCATTAGTTTCTCAAAATGGAATTACTATAAACTCTTAATATCCATACCTTGTTTGAAATGATATCCTTGGAATATATTTCTTCTTTATACTCAATTGATGATATCTATAATAAATATCAATCTTTGAAAAATAATGAGCTCTATTAAGTTGGTAGTATATGTCCTTAATACAAGGAAGAGGATAATTTTGATTATTATAAGAGAATTTATCTCCCTATAATCAATGAAAAACCTCATAGATCCATCTTTATTCTTAATGAAATAAACAGGATCTCTATAAGGTGAAATGCTAGGGTGTATGAGTCCTTTTCCACTTAATTCCCTTAGTTATTTCTTTAAATCTATTAACTCAATTGTGTATATTCTATCTGGATTAATTTATATAGGTCATGAATCAGGTATTGAATTAATAGAAAATTAAAACTATCGATCAAGGGAATTTATAGGTAATTCCTCTAGAAATACATCAATGTATTCATGTAAAATAGGTATATCATCAATTTAAAGATCACCTTTTCATCAGTAGGTTTTATCTTCTCTTCTTATCCAACAATCACATTTAGAAGAGCTACTGGAGGTGGATCTAGATATAACTTGAATGATGAAGTATCCCCTACAAATATGAGAAGTACCATATCTTCATCATGAATCATAATTTTCTTCTCTTTGTAATAATGTTTTGTATTACATTTTCAAAGACAATCCAAAATAATAATTATATCAAAATCAACCATAGGTGAGATAATAAATTCAGTAGTTAGATCATGTTTATGTGTCATAATAAGAACTTATTTACAAATATTTATTGCAATAAATTTTCCACTATTATTTTAAATTGACAAATCCCTTGTCAAGGTGAATTGGAATTATCTATTTTTTATAAAAAATTGGAAAGATATAAAAGAATGCAAGGATACAAAATCAAATAGTGCTTTATATAAATTTTAATATATGATTAAATTACCTACCAACACATAATTATAAATTTCAACCTCATTTGTTGTGATTTTATAAGCATGGAACTATTTTCTTGGCCTCTTTTAGGAAAATGTTTGTACCACCCTGATATTTTGTGAATGTTTTTTGAATTAATTTACTCTTTTTGATATTTTTCATTTAAAACAACACTAAATATATATTTTTTTATATGAAATCAATATGTTTGAATTATGTTATATGAAACACTAATTCCATATTTTTATATGCGCAACACCGACTTGTCTTGTGTTACACACAACATTGAGTTTCTATGAAACAACATTTTATTATTATAATTATTTAAACGAGATAGTTATAAAATAATCATTAAAATTAGTAATATGAATAGTAGTAAATAATTTTTTAGATATTATTTAAAATGGTTTTATATAAATAAAACATATTTATAATAAAAAATATAATTTTTGGTAAATTCTTTATATGATTGCAAATACTATTTTCTCAAATGAACAGTTTTTATGTCCTTTTGTGAAAAAAAGTAAAATTAATTTTAAAAACTTTTAGAAATTTAATTTGATAAAATAACATTAATATTTTAATTCATAATTTCAAAAATTATATTTGGCTGAATTTTTTATATTTTTTTGAAAAACTTCATTTTTTGACTAATAGTGGAAAATACGGAATTTTAATTCAAAATAGCCTTTTCTTCAAAATCATTTATTTTGTTAAATTATAATTTAATTTTATTCTAAAGGTTAATTATATCAATTTTACATAAATTTATCCAATTTAAGTTATTGGAACTAATTTTACATTAAAATTGGATATAAAAACATTTAAAACTTTTAAACATTTTATTTTGAAAACCCACTATTGTGACACGTCTGCGAGAATGATTTTAAATTAATTTCTACCCATTATTTAATTTTAATTTGGAAAATATGATTACTTATTTGGAATAATAATAATTTATAATCTATAATAAGTTAAACTTATTTTTTACCAAAAATATTAGTTAAGGTGATTAGAATTAATTAGAGAGATTAAGGGAAAAACTAGCTTAACAAAGGACTAAACCTTACAATGAACACCCATAATGGAATAGAATATTTTACAAAATCCATTTAATATTAATATTTATACTCTATACACCCATTTATATGATTTTTATCACTATTCTATCCACTTGACATGGGAAAAACATGGGTGTAATTCCCTTTCCAAAAGTTTACAAGAATGACACTCCTCATCCACTATAAAAAGGAACTCACCTCTCCAACTTATTAACACATCTAAAGACATTTTTCTTGAAATAAATATACCCAAATACACTAAAAACATATATACCTTAATCCTATAATAATACCTTTTGGAATAAATTAATCCAATGATCCTCTTTGGTGCAAACCAAAAGAAGTTACCCAAAGAAGAGCTAACATCCTTCCTCAAGCTCTTTTGTTTAATTTTCTTTCTAAACCCCCTAAAATATTCTTATTCCATGATTATATAATAACATAGGTATCATAAATATACTAAGATATTGTTATTTTATATGTTGTACCTACACTTACACACACTTACATCTAATGGGTAACGAACTTATCGTTCTTGTGTCCAATGAACTACCGCCTCACGAAATGATGTTGTAATATTTTCCTTTACCACCTCTCATGGTTTGTGAATTATGAAGAAAAATATATTTTTATATTATATATATAATATTTAGGATTTTTTTAGGATTTTTTAATTATTATATGACACATATCTTCTTGCTTCCCATTTTTTTAGCTATAATAACTTTGTTTATGGAAGTGTGGACTACCGCCTCCTCAAAGAGATGTGATTCATTCATAATTTACATGGAATGTATTAAAGATAGTTTTAGTGAAATTATATTATATATATGAAAAAAATTATAATATAATGATAATTTATATATAAAAATATTTCATTTACTTTTCTTTCAATACTATAAGAAAATGGAAACATCATTCATATGTACGTACAACAAACTGTATCTATGAACGGTGTATTCCACTTCATATATATATATATATATCATTATAGATTATTAAAAATATTTATATACTAAATATATATTATATATACATAATTTTTTATGTTTTTCAAATAATTAAAACATAATCTAAGTAATAGGATAAAAAATAACAAGTCAAAACATGTAATATAAACAAAGCGGTTAATACCTGAAACCTTAGTTTAACATGAAGTTATTAATAAATGGGTAATATAAAGTTGTAAGTGAATATTATATGTTATGATATATAGGAATATGGTTATGTTTTAGATTCATAATAAACTTATATATATTATATAAGAGTTTTGAATGGGTATGAAGAAATTTAAGACTTAAGGTTAGGGTTTTCTCATCTCACTTTTATATCCATGAGATATATACCATTTTCACCACTCATTTCTTTTGCGTTGTGTATATTCATACCAGTAATGAATTCTATTATTATTATACTTATATTTATTGGTATTACAATATCCATTTTATGATCTATAGTTCATGGGGTTTATGGTTTAAAAGTTACCAAATCAGTAAAGTAATTTTTATCTCAATTTTCTTTCTTTGAGATAAATTTCATGTTATGCACCTATATTTTTACATGGGGTACATATAATTCACTCTGACATGTTTTTCCATCAATATCCTAATTTTAATTATATTTTATTCTTTATTTAATTCAATTATCTCAATAGAATTGTTATTCAAGGTTACCAAAGTGGTAACGGTTTATTACTACAATCTCATCATTCATTAGGATTATTTATGACAATGATTCAATTGATGAAATATTATGATAAACATCTCAAGAAAACTAATTAAATTTTTTATAAGACATTTATTCATGATATCTTCATGTATTGTTACCATTTTTTAACTCTTTGGTACCTAATATAATTCAGAAGGTGTTTTAAAGAAAATCTGACTTTATCTCTCTCTTCGGTCAGAAATATGTGTTTCATAAAAATTGTGTTTTATAAAAAGGTTTTAAATAATATTTTATGTTTAAAAAGTGTTTTGAATTCCTTAAATATTCTTTTACAATTTTTCATAGAAAATTTTTCCAAAAATATTTTTGAGATTCATTTACATGTCTTCAAGGAAAATAGTTTTTGAAATGTTTTCAAGTTTCTTTTACAAGTTTTCAAGGAAAATTCTTTTCAATATGTTTTCAATATTCATTAACAAGTTCTCAAGGAAAGTGGTTTACAAAATTTTTTCATGCCTCTTTTATAAGTTTTCAAGGAAAAACGTTTTCAAAATGATTTTAAGCTTCCTTTATAAGTTTTCATAGTTATTTTCAAAGAAAATGGTTTTCAAAAGTTTTAATGATTTAAAAATAATTATTTAAAGATGAAAGGATATTTTCCTCAAGAAATTTTTTAGAAGTTTTTATGAGATTCCATTATAAGTTTTTAATGTGATTTTAAAATGGGTGGGTTTTTAAAAATGTTTCATATTTTAAAATGTAATTTCTAAAAAAAATTCCTTTTGAAATGTTCTGGTCATTCCTTAAAAATTATTATCTATATAATATGACATATTTTATTATAGTTTATGATTACTAGAAATATTATCCAATAATACCACTCATAATATTTATTGAATGGTTGAAATTTTTATGGATTGATGTTTGTGACACCTATTTCTTACCCATGGGTTATATGATTTTGATATCCGCTTATTTTCAAGGGTTATAGTTTGATAAAATGATTATAAGACCTATATGTTTTCCATAGGTAATGATATGATGAAATTTTTATGATACCCATTTAATTTCATTTTTTGTGATATTTTTTTTGAAACTCATCTCTTTTTGTGTTACATGATATGATACAAGTATTATTATCTTATGACACATCTATTTATGAATTTATTATGTGTTTAGTGGGACCTATATATCCCTCTAATGAATTGGGTAAAGATTTATATCTCATGACATGATTATTGAAAACAATTCGATTGGATTAATTTGTAATGGGAAATATGTGTGTTCTGATCTAAAATGGGAAATAGGTGTGTCCTAATCCACTATAGGAAGATGGGGAAATCAGATCCACTATAGGAAGATGGGAAACCTGATCTACTATGGGAAGATGGGGAAACCCGGTCCACTATGAGAAGATGGGAAATCCCGATCCCTTATAAAGAATGGACTATGACTGCAAATGGTTGTGTGTCCCTCCCAATAGATATAGTCCCATTTAAGTTCCTTTATAGGTTTTTGGTAATGATCCTTGACTAATAGGGAATGATATTATATGTTTATGTGTTTGATAAAAATTATATGTCTTATGTCAATGATAAGCTCACATGGTTCATGTTCTTGATTATATTATAATTCATGTCTTATAAACGACCAATATTTATTCCATATATTTTTATTTATGATCTTTGATATATAAGATATGATCTAGTCATGATCACATTCTAATACCATTTTACTCATGTTTATGATTACATATCTCCCTTATTTACCATTATTGATCATATGAGCTCGCCCCTCTCTTATGTTTCTTTTCCCCAGGTTATGAAGAAATTTTTTAAGTAGGAGTACTAAAGGGGAATATATTTATGGAGATATTGAATATATTTCACCAAGTTTTAATATTTTGTTCAATGTTTCCAAATACCCTAAACTATTATTGTCCTCATACATGTACTTTAGTAATGTGATGAATTTTTACCTAAAATGATGTAATATTCATGTATGTTAAGCTTGGATCGTTATAAGTTTCCTTTAAGTCTAGGAAAATAATGTACATATTATCCCATATCCTTACAGTTGAATCATTTTACATTGATGAATTCTTTATTTCCCTTACAATCAAGGGATTGGTGGACTTTTTCTCCACACTTTCAACAAACTCACATTCCCAATAGGCATATTCCATGATGTTTCATACCATAGTTATTTCAAGTTTTAAATTTTATTCTTAGCTTATTTCATTTTTCCATATTTAATTTTCTAGAGTACTCAACATCCTTCTTATTATCTTTCTTCACTTTGAATCCATATGGATTGAAAAATTATTTCTTCATCTTTATAGAACATGATACCATATACTAATATGATGAGAATATTTGGGAGACTAATTTCCTTCATTGAAATTTCTAAAGACCATCAAAGAAATTATCATTCTTTCTCTTTGTATTATGTATATATTATATGAATGTCGTTTTAACCTTGTAAAGTTGTCTTCATACTTTGCAATTTCTTCATCATCTTTCTATATCATACTCAAGAATTGTATCTCCATATCATTCTCTCTTTACGAGGAAAATATTTTTCAAATAATATTTCCTTAAAATACTTCTATTCTATATTTTCTATTTAATCCTCCTCCTTTGTTCTTTGAATTAATTACCACCATTGACATGCATCTCCTAAGAGACAATAATCTTCTAAGATAATCTTCTCCCTTTTTACTCATATTTAATAATGGAGGTTTTTTTCTCATGAAGTGGTCTAAAATTGTTACACCTAGTTTTGGATCAGTATTCTCCATGCGAGTAAGGCTATTGCTCATAACATGAGTCATTTATCCCAGTATAGTTACAAGTTGTTCATCTCCAGTTGCAGCTCCATCGCCAACATCATTATTATAAGGACCCAGCCATATTATATACATAATATTGAATTTAGTATAGAAAACACTTCCTCTTACATTGATTATATTTTCAAGTTTATATATTTAGAGAATTGTGACATAATACATTCAAAACATTACACATTGTTACAGAGTTGATACCATAAAAAAAATCCATTTTTTTTCAAAATATAAAACATTAAAACATAGAGCATGATTCCTTGACAATTCTTCAACATTTAACATGTCTTCCTTAGTTTTCTTACACATCCATTAACATGTGAAAATCATTTAAAACTTGGGACGAGCAAAAAAACTCAGTAAGGGATGAAAAAAAAGGAAAGAACACATTAGTACATGAATACTTGTAACGTACAAAATCACTTTCAAAAGACATACTTATTACCTATATATATATATACTTAATTTGTGAAACATGATATTTCCGCAATAAATAAGAACATAATTAGAACAATAAAGGTATATTTGGGAATTACATACATAATATTTTAACCCTCTCGGCTACCTTATAATTTGTAACCCTCATGGCTACCTTACTATTTGTGTAACCATCACAATTACACTTATAGTAACCATACAACCAAACTTAAACTTACACAAAACCAATGCATTTAAAGGGGATATAAGTCACACCATTCATCATAAATAATTCCCAAGAACTAGAACATAATCATACAACATTAATAATAACTTAAAACATTTGTTTTGAATTTTGTAAAACAAAATTTTAATAGAGGATTTTTAAAAGAAAATCCCCTTACATAATTCATGTAATTGATGAAAGAATTAATAGAGTGGACATAATATGTACATGCACTATAAATAAACAAAATTAAACATAATATAAACAAAACCCAACACTCAAACAATTTTTATACAACATAAATAATGAAGTAGAAGGTTAACCCAAAGAATGGAAATCGGGTTAAGAATTCCCTTACCTCGGGTTTGTCTTACTTAAAAATTGTTTAAACTTACTGTATAATGGTTAAAAGAGTTTTATTAGTATTTATAGAAACATTTTCATGTTTATAAAATCTTATATGATCATTTCATAATATCATTTAACCCTTTAATTGTTAGTATTTTTCTCTTTGCACTATTTTTGGGTGACTTCTTTACATGATTTTCAAGATTGGTTCATGATGGATGTTCTTGTCGACTGGAAAAGAAACTCCAGAATTGGAACAAAGTAGTATTTACATATTTCTAGTACCATAAATTATACGATTTATCATTTCTAATTCTTACAAGAGGATGATTCATAAGTTAAAACATTAATGATGTTCGTTTATATCATTTTAGTGGTTCTTTAATAAGAACGACCTCATTTTGTATTATAAATTAAAACCATGTGTAAAAAAGAATTATAGAACCATGTATGAGACATAATACATATATTATAACCTGGTTCAAAAATAAAAATTGTTTTATACCAGAATTGAAGGATTTAAAGAAAAATGAAATCACATCATCCACGATGTCGGTAATTTGACACATCATGGACAATGTTTTTAATTCCTTGAATAAGTGGGAAAGAATAATAAGAATGATGATGAATTTTCCATGAACATGAGAACATACAGAACATAAAATATTCTGGAGCTTTCATTCCTCTTGGTTAAGAGGAGGTTAGGAAATAAGAATAAAATAAAGGAATCTTTAAATAAAAGAAAACTTGAGAAATTTCTCACGAAAATTCGGTAGCCTAATGACATCTCTTAAGATTTCATAAAAATAGTTTAATGATAGAAACAGGATATCTCATAACTATTACATAATATGGATATTAAGGGTGATATGGAATGAAATATCACAACATAATCCAAAGGGAAAGGTAGATGATAACATAAAATGAAAGAAAAGAAAGAAAATAAAAGAGGATGTTTTACCTCTTGATCTCTTCTCCTTGAGATCCTTATTAAGGGCTTTGGTTTTGGTATTTTGGTGAGAACAGAAGATCTAAGACGATGGTAAGAGACTTGGTAGGAGTACTGGGCAGAACTTAGGCATGTCTCAATGCTTGAGAGGTGTGGGAAGAAGAGGGGAGTGAGAGTGGTATTTATAGTGGAAGAGAGGGGGTATTTTTTATTATTTTAATCATTATTATAATATTTTTGCCCAATATTATTAATAGTCTTAGTTCCTGTGACCTAAAATAGTAATAATGGCATGTGAGTTCGAACCAAGTGGCCTTAAATCACTTATGATGTCATAAATAGTGTATTTTACTGACAATTTGATTATACATTATTTTATCGTATTTCACTATTCATCAAAAATTCAACTAATTCAGAAAAATCTAAAAAATTTACCGTAACCATTTATCGATGTGTAAAATTCAAAAATAAAGTCCATTTTTTGAAAATAATTTTCTAAATATTATTAAGTTATTATTTAATTAAAAGCATACTTAATTCAAAAATGAACAATTCTAATTCTATAACAACTTCTATATAATAATGAAAAATTAATCAAGATTTTATTGTCTTAAGGCGTTAAGAAAATAAAATAATAATAAAATTTTCTATTCATTAGGTTCATATTACTATTCATATTACTATTCATAAGAGTATGTTATTATTCACAAAAAAACAAGTTGGTTTCATCAGACTCCAAAAAACTTACTCATCACAATTGTAGATGACAGTTTATTGAAATTCAAAACATATAAGTGGAAAAATTATGTTTGAAGGCTAGTTATAAATATCTACTTAAAACAAAGTTCCATGCATTTATATTTATTTTTTGAAAAACTTGGGGTGTTACATTTATCTTACATAGGAGTTAAATCCCAACATAGAATACGTGTGTTGATTATAGTATTTATTCCTTCCACTAGGTGCTATTTCTAGATCATGGAATACAGTATATTAGATTTTGAAATTTCAAAAATAGTGAAACATTTAAAAAAAATTATGTATAAATAATATTAATATTATAATCTTAGTTAACTTATAAATAGACTCAAAGTTAATTATAGGGTTATATTTTCCCAATCTATATTTTTCTAAATCTATTTTCCAAATTTTTTATTAAAAATGCTCTGAAACCAAATTTAAAAATTGCTTCCCCATTATCATAGAGTTTTTGGTTACTTTATTAAATTGGTAATAAGTATAAGTGATCACATACAAAATTAATTGATAGTTTAATAGATTTGAATAACTAGACACAAAAAATAATTATTACATTACAACTTGAAATGAAATAAATCATGGTAACTCTTTTGGAAATAACCATATTCTCTAAGATTATCTGAGCATGTTAATCATAATACACATCGTAGAATCCCAAGGAAAAATAAAATATAAGAAAGAGGCAAGATCAGATGCTCAGTAGGGGTAATAATACAATGGAATCTATCACAAATAAATATAAACAATAAGACAAGTTGAATAACAAAAAACAAATTCCATTAAAACATAATCATGAAAATAATATGACAGGAATAAATATTGATCAAATAATGCCATATAAATAGTCATATAAGAATAAAACTCTAAAATGGATGTTATAATAGCTAAATAATCACATGTATTATCAATAACTAATTTCATAATAATGGAATTCATAATACGAGATAGCATAAACATACCATCAACGCTTCATCCAAGACACCATACATAATCAGGTAAGACATCAGCCAATACCCAAACTAGTTTGTCTGATGCGACATACCGATGCATCAGGGGTATATAGTGGGCCTCAACTATCAATTAATAAGTCCAATGAATTCTCTATTACTAAATTTATGAAACATACTCAAAATATACATTCATATTTCAATTATCATATGAAATAACTTTCCCAAAACAATAAATATAATCATAAACCATCCAGTTTAATATGATAAATAATATCAAAATAGAATATACACAGTCAAAATGATCATAAATAATTAAATAAAATATATTGTATGGTATCATTAGATATCAACCTCGATTAATCATAAGATAAAACAAAGGGTGTTGATATAGATGAAAATACTCTAATAACATAATTGAGAAATTGTTGAGAGAAATACCACTTTACTTTGAAATAATTTATTTAAAAAGATGAGTAGTTATAAATGAAAAAATATTATTTGAAGATAAACTTTTAGACTTTTAAATTATTCCTCACTAAATTAAGGAATAATTAAATCATAAAAATAATTCCTTCCATATAAGTTAAAAACATTTCAGTTAAATTCTAAAAAAGAAACATTTAATATAGTATTTTTAAAAGAAAGCATGAGCATTAGCCAAATGAATCGATAATGTATATCATCTATAAATTCAAATACGATAATTTTAAATAGAACATAATATAATATAAATTCATTTCACACATAACCATGTAAATACATAATCAATAGAGTATAATTTTAACCCAAAGAACGGTGATGGGTTTAAGAATTCCCTTACCACTTTGTAATCAGTCAAACTGTATGCACTATAAAATTAATGATCATCAAATAAAAAATTTAATGAAATGAATATAAATAGATCCATGATATAATATATTAAATTTAATTATCTATTTCACACCTAATAAATAAGTGTTGAATAAGGATTATATCTCACAGTAATAAAAGTGAGATGAGAAGCCCTTACCTTATGCCTGAAGAAATTTTTAACTTGCATAAAATGTCACGTATAATAAAATTAGATTAATTACTTAATTAATTAATGACCTATTAAATATATATTTTATTTATTATGATTTTTTTAATTTCATTTATGTCTATTTTGATGAGTTATGATGTTTAGTTTTTTTTTCTGGGGGAGTCTGTTCATGGTTTTACGATCAGTTCCCTTGAGTATAAATATGGGAGTTCTTGTCAAATGTGAATAAATTATCAAAAAGTGAAAATATTTATTATTAATTAACATAAATAATTATAAATGGTATCATATATCATTTGTTAATATGTTATTAGAATGATTAATTAGATAAAATGTTGATGAAAATGTCTTAAGTTATTTTGGAAATTTTTACGACCATCACAAAAATTATATTATTTTATTTAATATAATGTTTATATATATTGGTTACATAACATTATATAACTTATAATATGTATATTAAAATCTTATTCAGCAATAATAATGGGTTTATAACCATCCTTGAAGATGGAAATGGAAAATAAAAACTCATCATCCACGATGGCGGTGAATCAACACATCACATAAGATGTTTTCATTTTTAAAATAAAAGGAGAGGATAATGGATTTGATGATGGATAATACATTATAACAATACAATTATATTATATACATGATACTGGAGTTATCATTCTAATTTTTATAGGGTAGGTGAGGAGAGGATAAGAAACAAAATTAATTAAAAGAGAAATAAGGAGGATTTTACCTCTTGAATATTGTCTCCTTGGGAACCTCTTTAAGACACTTGGATTTGAACTTTTGATAAGACTGTATAGTATTGGATATGGGGAAGAGTATTGGGTAGATAATTGGATAGATTTTAGAAAATATTAAATTCTCAGAAGGTGTGAGGAGAAGGGGTGGTGAGGAGTGGTATTTATAGGGGAGTGGGTGATTACATCATCAATGATTTAAAAATTCATGTACTTAACTTATAATTTTAAATACTATAAATTATTGTATTTCATTGTTCATAAAAAATTCAACTACTTTAGAAAAATACCAAAAATTAACCCTAACCATTATTAAATGTGTGGATTTTAAAAAAAGAATCCATTTTATTAAGATAATTTCATAAATATTAGAAATTTAATTTTTAAATAAAATCATCATTTATTTGAAAAATAATGATTTTTATATTATACCTGATTTTATGACACATTGAAAAATTAGTTATGGTCTCAGAAAATTATCTTATAATTATAATGAAACAAAATATTATTTTATGAATATATTTTATAAAAAAAAAATTTATTTTAAATCATTATATAAATTATAAAATTGTAAATAAACATTTAAATTTTACCAAAATACCAACACTTAATTTATAATTTTTAATACATTTATTTACTTATTCCATTATATAAATATATTATATTTTCATTTGTGACATACCTAAATTTTATTTATAATTTAATAGGAAAGGTTATTTTTCTAGTGGCTAGAATACTACTCCTTATAGTCACTTTACTATTTCAATGGTCGTGTTAATATTTAATAGTATATCATGGCTCATTTAAGCTCAGTGTTGCGTGCAACGTAAACTATCAAATAAATTCAATTTATTTAAAAATATGCATACTGTAAAATATTGGTGTGTCATACGGTATACTTAAAAACTTATTTTTGGGGAATTACACAGCCTGTAACACCTTTACACATCATGAAATTATTTTTAAAGAGATACATTGAAAAATCCATCACCTCAAATGAATATTTAATTCACCCAAACATTAAACGTCATGTGATTGATTCACGATGTGTAAAAACTTCATGTTGTGATTCAGTTCACTATAAGAGGATGGTTTATTTTAGATGTCATGAAACATATTTATAGAGAATATAACATATTTACACAACATGTAAATGTCCTATAGATAGTTGTTAACCCAATTTACTTATAAAAATCCAGGCCCCCTATAAGGCATCTAAACTTACCATGAACCCATAGTAAAAATTCACCCATTTATATATGAAATCCATTCATTCAAAGAGAATATCTAAACTGCACCCAACTTCGATCCTTTCTTGTTTTATCAAGTTTCCTCACAACCCAAGTTTGTGTTTATTCAACCAACAAACATCCACCCTGAAACAAAACCACCATGTATTAAAGACTAGAAAAAACTCAACCAAAATAAGATTGATAAAAAACTTAGAGAGAGAGCTGAATAGAAAATATAGGATCTTACAATGATGATGTGTTAGTTTTATTTATATATATACACTTTTTTCTCTTTGAAAGTGTACTATGTTTCTTATTTCACTATCACATGATTTTTTTACTTTAAAAATTATTCTAAATTTTTTTCTTAATTTATAATAAAATTTTTCTTTCTTGAAATGTATTTATAATAATTTTAATTAGAAATAATCCATGATTTCATATTAAAAAATCGTTTTAAATGAAAGAAAATTCTTACTTTTTTGAAATTAAAATTTAAAAACATACTTATTTTATATATTTTAATCTTTCATGAAATGAGTTTTATTTTTAATGGTGGTGCATGGGGTGTGGTGAGGATACCTACTCAAAAAAACTTTCATCATGCATTTCTTATTATAGGTTTATCTGGTTCTGTATGGATGTGGTATTATAATATCAGGATTTGTATTCTGTATTTGGATTTGATAGTGCTGACAAGTGGATATTCTCTGTTAGATTATGGAGATAGCTGGGTGTGGTTTTTCTCTTTATATTTATTTTGGATTAATCATTGTTTTTTTATCCATTTAAGTCTTCTGAATTGTATAAAATTTGTTTATTTTTTGTTGTACATGTATTTTTTATCTTGTTTTTATTATGTGACATTTTTTGTTTCTCTTAGATCATGTTTGGGTTTAATTTTATTTTGTATCTTAATACATTTTTTCATGTCCTTCTGATGTTTGGAAGGGTCGTACCACATTTTTAGTTGGGGATTTTAATTTATTTTTTCCATTAAATGAAATCATTCCCATTAGTTATCATATGATTCCTTGACACTTTCCCCCAATCAGGAATAGCCCAATGGGCCTTATCATGGGCCGAATTAGGTACCCAGATAAGGGATATCCTTGACTAGTTAATGAAAAAATGTTATCATAGCATATTATTTAAATATTTACAAGGTTATATATTTTATATTATTATTTTGAATGATCAAAAAATCTGTGATAGGTTTTCTAGAATTCAATTGCAAGGACATGAGTAGGTTTCTGATCACAACCTTACTAGATGAAACATGAGTTTCCTGGGTGGTTTAGGATGTGAATGTCTAAAATTTGATCCTATTTCATGGATAAATTTGGGATCTTTAGTTATTATTTTGGTGTTTAACTATTTAATTGATAATTGATGGGTTGTTTTTAATACATTTCATCTTTAATGTGAAATTTGGAGAGTAATACAAAGTGGAACGACTACTATTAATGGTTTTTAAAACTGTTTATAGACCGTGCAGACCAACCTAAAAAATTTCTAGTGATCTTTTCAAGGTTGGCGCACAGTTTTCCAAATTGTGTGATCAAACAATGTATAGCTATTATTTCTCATGTAATTCTATATTTCTGATTAATCATGGTTTGACTTGTTCTTTTCCCTCTTGTTATCATTTTGGAATGCATTGGAGTTTTATTATATACTTCTAATGATATTTTGGTCATTTGAACTTGCTTTTTATAATAAGAAACATGGTTGGAATTATGGAAATAAAATTAAAATTTGTGACAATAAGGAGGTATTTTAATGTTTTGATTTAAGGAAAAGGGAGGTTGGGGAAAATGTTTTAAAAATATAAAAATATGGATTCTTATAATATATTCCCACAGTAATTTGAAAATGGGAATTTTTTAAATGTTAGAATTTTAAGAGATAGTTTTCACATTTATTATAAAGTGTGTTAAAAAATGGGTTATTTAAAATGATAATGATTCTTTTCATGTGAGTGTTTATAAATTTCACATATTTTAGATTTTTATTTTTTGTATTTAGATATTGATTTATTAATGTATATTTTAATTTATCAAATTGTGAATTGAGATTTTCCCTAATTAGTTTTCATGTTTCTTGTTATTTTAGAGTATACCCACACTAAGTCTCGATGGATTATCTATAGAAAGATGAGGGTGGTTAATCACATGAAGAAACTCTAGTTCATCAAGTTTTATCTAAGTTTATTCATTTATCTTCTCTATTTATGGGGCATGGAGTCCTTTCTCTCCAAGCTTAGTGTGGGAATTTTGGTCAGGATTTACAAAATTTGGATCCTCCAAATTTCCTTAGGAAACTAGACTATGTTATAGAAGAATTATGGTGGCAATATATTTAGGTTATCCTCATTTGAATTGATCTTCTTGAATCTACTAGGATTATGTTTAAAACCTTTTTATAGTAAGGTCCATGATTAAAGTGGTGGAAGTCTATTATATGGACAAAATCACATAAGAACCTCCCCTGAAAATGATTCAAGACACTATTCATCTAACAGTAATTCCCTAATACCATGAAGATCCTGAAGTCTAGAAAATTATATGGCCTCTATTAAGAGAGTCTATTTGTGTGGGAGTATTCCATATCTATTGTTGGACTCATGACATATCTTCCTGATTAGACATTAGATTATTTTTTAAAGGCTTGGAATCTTGGGAGTGGGATAAAACTAGGGCTCTTATCAGTAATGTCGATATTTGGCCTCGATACTTATGAAGAGATGGTGAAGTTGGTCGTTAAGTTGGAGGAAGTCACTGTTGGGATGCTAAAGGAAATCAATGTATCCCATATTCTAATGGGAAGGGGAAAATACTCAATAAATGAAAGGAAATGTGAGGTTTTCATGACCCGACCTGATGGGGATTAGGATACAACTCCCCAAGACCACCTCTAATAGGCTAGGGGCTGGTGACTAGCATAGAGTAGGCATATCACTAACATGGGGGGAATTTACTATTTACATGTACACACGCACACATCTCCAAGCTCACAAAATACTGAAATGTGAAAAAAAAAACAAAAGAAACCAATGCATGCATACATCGATATTGCACAACCAGAGTATAAAAGAAGTACTAAAAGTGAAAGAATGTAAAAATATTTCCCACCCAAGAACACAGTAAAAGTTTCTAACCTGCTCATAAGGAGTGGATTACAATTAACTGTAAATACTTGAAAGATCCAGAGCTCAGCTCTGGTAAAAACCATGGTCTGTCTAGCTCGCTAAGATCTCCCTACCTCTGGTCCTCCATGTACTTTTTTGAAAGGCATGTGGTGTGCTAAAGACACAAAACATGTTCGGGAAAATACTATTAAGGGGTGAGTATAAAAATACTCATTAGGAACCCCAAAAACCCCTAAAGAAAAATGGAGAAACTGAAAGGCAACAGTCTATTCAACCTAGCTAGATGGAATACCCAATAAAAAGAGAAACTCTATCTTAAACCATCCTTGGTTTTACATGATAAGTCATCTCAGTCTACAAGGGGTGTCAACCCTGACATTTTACAACATCGAAAGGACTCCTAGAAATCATCCAGATATACTCGTCTTAGACTCAAAGTCTCATGTGTTACCAACCTCATATCTAGCAACATGATTCTATTCATTTCTATAACCGTAACATGAAACTAGGACAACACACTCTATGAGCTCAACCATCTCAAATGGAACATGTTTCAGAGATGCACTCCATCAGGAAAACCTCTACCAATCCTAATGATACGTCTGAGGGAACGTTCTCCATTAGAAACATATTACAAGTTCCAAATCTAGTTCCTAGCACCATAGGTCTTGTTGTTGTCACCTGGAACCCAGTGCAAGATAAGGAAACCCAAATCAAGAGGCCCGCCCCTTACCACTACACACACTTGAGGGAGAACATGTCCAGAATATGCATCATGTTCATCCTCTATAATGAGAGAGAATGGAATGACCCACGCCTCGCCACTACCCCGCGGCCGAGGGAGTACTGCTCTTAATTAACCTGTGAAACCTCTATCGAACCTGTATGAAGTAGCCCACACCTCAGTCCATTGGGGTAGCACAAACTCCTATCTAGGTATCATTCACATCAAGTGGATGAGCCCACTCCTCGTAATCGTACCCCATATCCAAGGGAGATCCAACTCCAATGGAGTACCCGCTCCCCACTGCTAATCGAAGATGGGGGAGTACTACTCTATAAGTGAGGAACCACACCATGATCCAACAGTGGAAAACTACTCAGACAATGGATGACCCCAATCCTGATACGGTAGAGGAGTACCACTTCGTGGATTGGGGACCCACAACCTAACCTGGTAAAGGTGTACCACTCAGTGGCTAGGGGGGACACATTCTAATAGGAAAGTGGGTACAAACTCTACCATATCATTCACTATAAATTAACCACACCATGATACAATAGGGAAGTACCAACCCTAGGATTGAGGACCTGCTCCCTAACATGGCAAGGAAGTACTAACTCTCGTAGAACAATATGTATGGAGGACTTTCACCTTGGAACAACAGGGCAATACTGACTCTTAGGATAGAAGAGCTATTCCAAAACATAGTAGGGGAGTAATAACTCTACCTACACATCATATATCGAGCAACTATGCCCTAGTCCAACATGGGAGTACTATCTGTCTTCACTAAAATCATGGGAAAACCCACGCCCTAGTCTATTAGGGGAGCAACAACCCCAGAGAAAACTGCCCAAAGGTAACAAAATCTCTTCCACAATTTAGAGATTTTCATCTCTACCTAAGCGTAGAGGTAAGGGAAACTCACACCATAGTCCAACAGGGGAGTACCAGCCCCAGCATCTTTGTACACGAACCACACAGATCTCCAACATTTTCTTAGTACAGCTTCACAAGAATCTTATTCAACCTATAAAACCTTGTATCTTGTAAGCCATAATGGATATCATCATCGCATTCTGCCCAGAAAATCACTCTGTATATACTACTCACAAGCTTGAATCTGAGTCCCAAATAAGAATATATGGAAGGAAGAATATCCCAAGAATATCTCCTAGGAGAATATGACATGTATCCGGGCACACACGACATGTCAGCCTGCCTGATCACCTAGTAATATATCCCATCTACATGGATTAGAAACCCATGTAGGGGTACATAGCATGTATAATTGGTACACGTCATGTCCCTCATAACTTGTCCCCTGGCTGTGTTCCCCTTCTAGGTGGACCAACAAATTTTGTCCCTTACATTTCATGTATCCCATACTACATGGCATGTTCAGGCTAAAAACCCACCTACTTGTGTCATATTCTCATTTCCAGGTACCGGACCCCATGTCCATGTATCTTGTCCATGTGTTATGACATGGACAGGTGTTTTCACATGGCTTACCCAATACAAGTTCCATGGTCACAAGGTTTAGGGAACTACACAGTGTGTAACCCCGATACACGACATGTTGTCCCCAAATTTCATCTTCCTCGAATAGAAAGGGCTTCATGGTGTGTGTCACTGAACAACGCACCATGTCACTACTAGAAATACAAGTTTTCCCAACGGTTCTGAACTATTGGGAAAGGCTGCAGAACCGTTGGTATATGTTATACCAACGGTTCTACAAACCGTAGGGAATTAATCCATTGGGAAAGCTTTTCCCAAGGGTTTACAGTGAACCGTTGGCATAGGTTGGGAAAAATTATTCTATCCCAACGGTTGTGCCAAACCGTTGGGATAGTTTTTCCCAACGGTTTGGCTTGAACCATTTGGAAAACCAAGAACTCTCTGAGTTTTACCAATGGTTCTATAAACCTTTGGTAAAAAAAACTCAGAGAGGCTATGCCAACGGTTTGAAACTGTTAGCATAGCCTATGTTGTGCAAATTGCACAGCAGCCTGCAATTTTCACAGTGACTCTCATTTTGTGCAATTTGCACAACAAGTCTCATTTTGTGCATTCCCTCTCATTTTCAATCCAATTATTGTACCTAAAATAAACTAACACATACATATACAATTATTGTACCTGCAATAACTAACTAATACATACATATAGAGAACAAATTCATACACATTTAACATATAATGCATCCTGGAACTATACACATCCATAATTAAATTATAATTCATAATGTAATTATAAACATACATAATTAATTTAGAATTCAATTTAAAATTTAGATGACAAATATATGTGGAATCCGGAATTCAATTCATAATTTGATCGGTTTTTCATATACCATATATTTTAACCTAAAATGTTGTCCATTGTAAACAGAATACATACATCTGGAGTTATACCGGGCACACCGTGCCTAGGATTGAGGCGCGGTTAACTCGTACACATCACAAATGACTCATCGATCATTGTCCTAAAGTATCAACATATTCTGAAAGCGTTTGGTCAGTTTTCCATATGTCAGTTGTTGTTTTCCCTTAAAATGAAGTGCTTTTTAAATAAAAGAGAGACACTTTGAATCATGTCAGCCACACCGTGCCTCATATTGAGGCGGGGTTGACTCTTACACATCACAAATGAACCATGGATCATTGTGCTAAAATATCAACACAATCAGAATCCGTTTGGTTGGTTTTCCGTATGTACTTTAAATGTTGTCCATTTTAAACATAAGAGAGACATTTTGGGTGGTCTTGGACACACCGCGACTTGGATTGAGGCGCGGTTGACTCGTACACGTAACATATGACCCATTGATCATTTTCCTAAAATTTCAACAGATTCTGAATGTGTTTGGTCGGTTTTCCATATGCCAGTTGTTTTTTTCACTTATAATCGTGTCCATTTTTAACAAAAGAGACATAGTTAGAGTTGTACCAGCCACACCGCGACTCGTATTGAGGTGGGGTTGACTATTACATGTCACATATGACCCATGGATAATTGTGCAAAAGTATAGACACAATCCGAATGTGTTTGGTCAGTTTTCCGTATGCCAGTTGATGTTTTTCACTTAAAATGATGTCCTTTTCAAACAAAAGACAGACACTTTGAGTGGTTTCGGCCACACCACGTCTCAGATTGAGGCGGGGTTGATTCGTACATGTCACATATGACCCATGGATCGTTGTGATAAAGTATCAACACAATTAGAATCCATTTGGTCATTTTTCCGTATGTACTTAAAATGTTGTCCATTTTAAACAAAAGAGAGTCACTTAGAGTGATCCCGACCACACCGTGCCACGGATTGAGGCGAGGTTGACTCGTACACATCACATATGAACCTTGGATCGTTTTCCTAAATCATAAATACATTTTGAATGAGTTTGGTCAGTTTTTCATATGTCAGTTGTTGTTTTCACTTAAAATGATGTCCATTTTAAACAAAAGAGAGACACTTTGAATTGTGTCGGCCACAACACGCCTCGGATTAAGGTGGGGTTGACTCATACATGTCATATATCACCCATGGATCGTTTTTCTAAAATATCGACACAATCAAAATGTGTTTGGTCAGTTTTTCGTCTGCCAGTTGATGTTTTTCACTTAAAATGATGTCCTTTTGAAACAAAAGACAGACACTTTGAGTGGTGGCGGCCACCCCGCATCTCAGATTGAGTTGGGGTTGAGTTTTACACGTCACATATGACTCATGGATCGTTCTCCTAAAGTTTCAATAGAAACTGAATGCGTTTGGTCGGTTTTCCGTATGTACTTAAAATGTTGTCCATTTTAAACAAATAGAGACACTTAGACTGATCCTGGACACACCGTGACTCGGATTGAGCCCAGGTTGGCTCGTACGTGTCACATATGACCCATGGATCGTTGTGATAAATTATCAACAGATTTTGAATGCGTTTGGTCAGTTTTCTGTATGCCAGTTGTTCTTTTCACTTATAATCCGGTCCATTTTAAACAAAAGAGACACAATTAGAGTGGTGTCGGCCACACCGCATCTCGGATTCAGACGGGGTTGACTCATACACATCTCAAATGACCCATGGATCATTTTCCTAAAGTATCCACACAATCCGAATGTGTTTGGTCAGTTTTCTGTTTTCCAGTTGATATTTTTCACTTAAAATGATGTCCTTTTGAAACAAAAGATATACACTTTGAGTGGTTCCGGCCACACCGTGTCTTAGATTGAGGTAGGGTTAATTCTTACATGCCACATATGACACATGGATCGTTGTGATAAATTATCAACACAATCATAATCCTTTTGTTTAGTTTTCCATATGTACTTAAAATTTTGTCCATTTTAAACAAAAGAGAGTCACTTAGAGTGATCCTGACCACACCATGCCTCGGATTGAGGTGGTATTGACTCATACACATCAAATATGACCCTTGGATCGTTTTACTAAAGCATAAACACATTTCAAATGCGTTTGGTCAGTTTTTTGTATATCAGTTGTTGTTTTCACTTAAAATGATGTCCATTTTTTAAAAAAAAGACACTTTGAATCGTGTCGGCCACACCGTGCCTCGGATTGAGGCAGAGTTGACTCGTACACGTCACATGTGACCCATGGATCATTGTGTTAAAGTATCGACACAATCCGAATGCATTTGGTCTGTTTTCCGTATGCCAGTTGATGTTTTTCACTTAAAATGATGTCCTTTTGAAACAAAATACAGACACTTTGAGTGGTTCCTGCCACACCGCATCTCAAATTGAGGCGAGGTTGATTCTTACATGTCACATATGACCTATGGATCATTCTCCTAAAGTTTCAATGGAAACCGAATGTGTTTGGTCAGTTTTCTGTATTTACTTAAAATGTTATCCATTTTAAACAAAAGAGGGACACTTAGACTGATCCCAGCCACACCGCGACTCAGATTGAGCCAAAGTTGGCTCTTACACATCACATATGACCCATGGATCGTTTTTATAAATTATCAATAGATTCCGAATGCGTTTGGATAGTTTTATGTATGCCAGTTGTTCTTTTCACTTATAATCCTGTCCATTTTAAACAAAAGAAACACAGTTAGACTAGTGTCGTCCACACTGCGTCTCAGATTTAGACGGGATTCACTTGTACACATCTCAAATTACCCATAGATCATTTTCCTAAAGTATCCACACAATCCGAATGCATTTGGTCAATTTTCCGTATGCCAGTTGATATTTTTCACTTAAAATGATGTCCTTTTGAAACAAAAGACAGACACTTTGAGTGGTGACGGCCACACCGCTTCTCATATTGAAGCGGGGTTGATTCATACACGTCACATATGACCAATGGATTGTTGTTCTAAAGTATCAAAATAATCAGAATCAGTTTGGTCAGCTTTTCGTATGTACTTAAAATGTTGTCCATTTTAAACAAAAGAGAGCCACTTAGAGTGATCTTGGCCACACCGTGCCTCAGATTAAGGCGGGTTTGACTCGTACACCTCACATATGACCCTTGGATCGTTTTCCTAAATAATCCACACATTTTGAATGCGTTTGGTTAGTTTTTCGTATATCAGTTGTTGTTTTCACTTTAAATGATGTCCATTTTAAACAAAAGAGAGACACTATGAATGGTCTCGGCCACACCGTGCCTCGTATTTAGGCGAGGTTGACTCGTACACGTCACATATGACCAATGGATCGTTTTTCTAAAGTATCGACACAATCTGAATGTGTTTGGTCAGTTTTCTGTATGCCAGTTGATGTTTTTTCACTTAAAATGATGTCCTTTTGAAAGAAAAGACAGACACTTTAAGTGGTGTCGGCCACACCACATCTCAAATTTAGGCAAGGTTGATTCTTACACATCACATATGACCCATGGATCATTGTGCTAAAGTATCAACACAATCAGAATCCGTTTGGTCAGGTTTCCGTATGTACTTAAAATATTGTCCATTTTAAACAAAAGAGAGCCACTTAGAGTGAACTCGGCCACACCATGCCTCGGATTGAGGCTTGATTGACTCGTACACATCACATATGACCCTTGGATCGTTCTCCTAAAGCATCAACACTTTTCTAAGGATTTTGGTCAGTTTTCTGTATGCCATTTGTTGTTTTCAATTATAATCATGTCCATTTTAAACAAAAGAGACACAGTTAGAGTGGTGCCGGACACACTGCATCTCAGATTTAGATGGGGTTGACTCGTACATGTCTCAAATGACCCATGGATAGTTTTTCTAAAGTATTGACACAATAAAAATGCGTTTGGTCAGTTTTCCGTATGCCAATTGATAATTTTCACTTAAAATTATGTCCTTTTGAAAAAAAAAATATACACTTTTAGTGGTGCCGACCACACCGCATCTTATATTGAGGCAGAGTTGATTCGTACACGTCATATATGACCCGTGTGTCGTTGTGATAAATTATCAACACAATCAGAATCCGTTTGGTTAGTTTTCCGTATGTACTTAGAATGTTGTCCATTTTAAACAAAAGAGAGCCACTTAGAGTGATCCCGACCACACCGTGCCTCAGATTGAGGCCGGGTTGACTCGTACGCATCACATATGACCCTTTTATCATTTTCCTAAAGCATCAACACATTTCGAATGCGTTTGGTCAGTTTTTCGTATGTCAGTTGTTGTTTTCACTTAAAATGATGTCCATTTTAAACAAAAGAGAGACACTATGAATGCTGTCGGCCACACCACTCCACTTATTGAGGTGGGGTTGACTTGTGCACGTTACATATGACCCATGGATCATTGTGCTAATGTATCGACACAATCCGAATGCATTTGGTCTGTTTTCCGTATGCCAGTTGATGTTTTTCACTTAAAATGATGTCCTTTTGAAACAAAAGACAGACACTTTGAGTGGTGCCGACCACACCGCATCTCAGATTGAGGCGGTATTGATTTGTACACGTCACATATGACCCATGGATCATTGTTCTAAAGTATCAACACAATCAGAATCCGTTTGGTCAGTTTTCCATTTGTACTTAAAATGTTGTCCATTTTAAACAAAAGAGAGCCATTTAGAGTGATCTCGGACACATCGTGCCTCGTATTGAGGAGGGGTTGACTCGTACATGTCACATATGACCCTTGGATCATTTTCCTAAAGCATCAACACATTTTGAATGTGTTTGGTCAGTTTTTCGTACATCAGTTGTTCTTTTCACTTATAATCCTGTCCATTTTAAACAAAAGAGAGACACTATGAATGGTGTCGACCACACTGTGCCTCGTATTGAGGTGGGGTTGAATCTTACACGTCACATATGACTCATGGATCATTGTGCTAAAGTATCGACACAATCTGAATGCGTTTGGTCAGTTTTCCGTATGCCAGTTGATGTTTTTCACTTAAAATGATGTCCTTTTAAAACAAAAGATAGACACTTTGAGTGGATTCGGCCACACCGTGTCTCCGATTGAGGCGGGTTTGATTCTTATATGTCACATATGACACATGGATCGTTGTTATAAAGTATCAACACAATCAGAATCCGTTTGGTCAGTTTTCCGTATGTACATGAAATGTACTCCATTTTAAACAAAAGAGAGACACTTATAGTGATCCCGGACACACTATGCCTTGGATTGAGGTGGGGTTGACTCTTACACATCACATATGACCCTTGGATCGTTTTCCTAAAGCATCAACACCTCTCAAATGAATTTGGTCAGTTTTTCGTACGTCAGTTGTTGTTTTCATTTAAAATGATGTCCATTTTAAATAAAAGAGAGACACTATGATTGGTGTCGGCCACACCGAGCCTCGTATTGAGGTGGGGTTGACCCGTACACATAAAAAATGACCCATGGATCGTTTTTATAAATCATCAACACAATCCTAATGCGTTTGGTCGGTTTTTCGTATGTCAGTTGATGTTTTTCACTTAAAATGACGTCCTTTTGAAACAAAAGACAGACACTTTGAGTGGTGCCAGCCACACCGTGTCTCAGATTGGGGCGGGGTTGATTCTTACACATCACATGTGACCCATGGATCGTTGTGCTAAAGTATCAACACAATTAGAATCTATTTGGTCAGTTTTCCATATGTACTTAAAATGGTGTCCATTTTAAACAAAAGAGATCCACTTAGAGTGATCTCGGCCACACCGTGCCTCGGATTGAGGCGGAGCTAACTCGTACATGTCACATATGAACCTTGGACCTTTTTTCTAAAGCATCAACACATTTCTAATGATTTTGGTCAGTTTTTCGTACGTCAGTTGTTCTTTTCGCTTATAATCCTATCCATTTTAACAAAAGAGAGACACTATGAATGGTTTCATCCACACCGCACCTCGGATTGAGGCATTATTGACTCGTACACATCACATATGACCCATGTATCATTGTGATAAAGTATAGACACAATCAGAATGCGTTTGGTCAGTTTTCTGTATGCCATTTGATGTTTTTCACTTAAAATGATGTCCTTTTGAAACAAAAGATAGAAACATTGAGAGGTGTCGGCCACACCGCATCTCCTATTGAGGCGGAGTTGATTTGTACACGTCACATATGACCCATGGATCTTTGTGCTAAATTATCAACACAATCAGATTCCGTTTGGTCAGTTTTTTGTATGTACTTAAAATATTGTCCATTTTAAAAAAAAAGAGCCACTTAGAGTGATCCCAGCCACACCATGCCTCAGATTGAGGTGGGGTTGACTCGTACACGTCACATATGACCCTTGGATCGTTTTCCTAAATCATAAACACATTTTGAATTCGTTTGGTCAGTTTTTCATACATCAGTTATTGTTTTCACTTAAAATGATGTCCATTTTAAACAAAATAGAGACACTATGAATGGTGTCGGCCACACTGCACCTCATATTGAGGCGGGGTTGACGCATCTAAAATATTTATTTTGAACATGAATCATATTTGCGCACACCCACATCCTAAAAAAGGTTCAACAATTTTATTAAAGGTTTCATGTATACATCAATATCAATGTCGGGATCAGAAGGACCAGATATGAGTATACTCATTAAAGTGAAAGGTTTTTTCATAGAAAACCATGGGGCAAGATTATAAATGTGTATAAAAACTAGCCATGTGCTATGCAAAGTAAGAATCCGCCAAAACGGATTAAAATCGTCACATGAAAGACCCACCCTCACATTACGCACATCAGCTGCAAAATCAGGATGTCGAGCATCAAATCTCTGCCATGCAAATCCATCTGCAGGATGAACCAACACATCATTAGTCTTCTTTCTCTTGGTATCATTCCATCTCATTTTTATTGATATGTCATCAGATATAACAAAATTCTGGAGTCTGGGGATCAATGGAAAGTGCCACATTACTTTTTGTGGAATGCGGGATGGTGTTCCATCAGATTTTGAATTCCAGCGGGATGTGCTACATTTTATACAATCATTTTGTTCAGCGGTTTTCTCCCAGAATAAACTGAAATCTTTCGGTCAAGCATGAATTTTGTTTCCTGATAATCCAAGTTCCACAACTAACTTCCATGCCATATAGTGTTTTGAGGGAATATCTACATCATCTGGAAGTAAATCCTTCAAGAGGGTAAGAATGTAATCAATTGATGTATTAGAAATCCCATACATAGTTTTCCCATTAAACAATCGGATTAAAAATTCTAGCTTTTTCATTTTATCGCATTGTCGATATACTGGAGTCGTGGCAGCATCATTCAATTTTTTCACACTATCAATATCATCATTTTCACTAGATGCATCAGCTGTCCTCATATCGAAGTCTTCTTGAGTCGAAATCCTTTCTTTTTCATGATGACGAATAAATAGAAACCGATCATCTAACAAATTCTCCATTACAGTCCTTTAATTTCGATCATCACCAATTTGAGATTTCATTTTCTCCCCATTGTGATACTACACAAAGTAGTTTGCTTGAAAACCATTTTTGGTTATGTGGTAGCTGACTTCTTCAAGGCTCAACCAAGGTCTACCAACACAATTGGAACATGGTCAGTGTATGCTACCACTATCTGAAGCATTGTGAGATGAAAAATCTATAAAGCTCTCCAAATTGTTTTGAAAATCTCTTGAGATCTGATCAGTTTCATACATCCATCTTCTGTCTATTCTGTGAAAAGAATTTATATGAGTAATTTTGTCGTAAACAATTCAATAGGATTGAACATTAATAGAAAATACATTTAAGTAAATGATAAAAGAAGAAAACAATCAAGGTATCAACTACACATGTGAAAAAACATACTAATGTGTTATTGAAAAAATGTAAAACCAACAATAACTTAATGTGTTATCACATCACAACATGCCTCATCCCATAACCATATTAGTAGGGTATCATGAACATGAATAACATCAAACTTGTGCCATCCTCCTACCCTACATGACCCCAACCACATGTCACATCTTATTATAGCCTTATCTCATCGCACCTCACCTGAAAACACCAGGGAAATCATTGTACATCTCACCTGAAGACACATGGACAATCACATAGAATCTTGACTAAAAACACATGGTCAATCACTTATGAAGGAAGAGTAGGGAAGACATGGTAGCTATCCAACCATATAACCACCATCCTAGATATTAGAAAAAATACCCATAACTCAAAACCTCTGATCATTGGTAAGTTTATCCAACTCTGGTTGGGAATGTGTAGAAATAATGGAAAATACATGATATATAGATAGCACAAAATACCCAACCTATGGGGTCACATTAACAACATAATCACACACTTCACTACTACCATACAACACATAAACCATCACAACCACTATCACCACTATATGTAACACACCACACCACCACCACACAAGACACATAGAATTTCCCACTTTCAGTTATAAGCCACTTCATTCACACTTACATTTTCCATTCATTTAATGTTAAATTAATTAAATCCATTTACCACACATCCATTTCTATTCCATCTCATTTATTTACTATCTTGTATTTTTGTTTCAACAGCATAATTTATTCCATAGATAACCAGGAAACTAATAAAACCACCACACAACAACTCACCACCTCACAATAACCATCATCGCCATGTTACATCGGCCAACCATCTCACCAAAACAACCACATATCACAATAAAAATATAGCACATCACAACCACCACACAACCAAAACCACTTCACCACATCATACACCAGAACCTCATCACACAACACCTCCACATGGCACAACACCACCACACATCATCACTGTCACACAACATCACATGTCACATCCATGCCCACTTACCATCACATTACAACCCCACATATCACAAAGCCCAACTGGTCACCTCAATCACCATACAACATCCTACAATATACAATGAAACACAACAAAAAACCTCTCATAGAAGTAACATACCCAAACATCCACAATTTATTCAAGGTCTTTTATTACATTACCCCTTTATTTAGCATGGACATTATAACACAAATGATATTCCATGGGAAACTAATTAATTAACAAAATATTCATTCATTTTCCTATTTTTCACGGTGAAATCACATCAAAATCAAAACTTAAAACTAAAATATTAGATGAATAACAATAAAAACAAGGTAGAACTTAAATATTATGTGTATAAAGAATAAAATACCTGATTTCAGATGATTCAGATGGAGTTTCACCTATTCAGATAGGGGAATTCGCAAGAGGAGTCGAGCGCTGGATAGATATAGGGTTCTATCGCGAATGGGGGAGAGCAGCGGCCCGACTGTATTTGGGGTAAAGATTTGCGAATGGTTTTTAAAAACCTTTGGTAAAGGGGTGTTCAAGGAACCCTTTCCCAATGGTTCTGCTAAACTGTTGGTAAAGGGTTACCCCTGCCAATGGTTTTATGAAACCGTTGGGAAAGGTGTACCCTTTCCCAACGGTTCTAGTGAACCGTTGGGAAAGGGTTTCCCAGCCCTCCCTTACCAATGGTTTAAGCAAACCATTGGTAAAGAAACGTGGGTAAAAATCACATTTCCAGTACTGTGTAGATGGTAATTGTTGTTAGGAATTACATGAAAAACACCTCGATTCATCCCACTATTCCCCAAAACTCATAGATCGACCTAGAAGGTATCAATAACAATATTTTTTGGGATTTAGAAACTTAAAAAAATTTATAAAAAGGGATCAGAACCAAAAATAAAATATAATTACCTCGTTGGAGAAACACCAAATATTGGAATGAATAACGACACCTGGATCGTGCTTATCCTCGATCTAATGATGATATTCATCAAGAACAGAGATCGACAACACATTGCTTAATTGATTTGGCATGTTTCCATCTGTCAGCCAAAGAGAGGAGGAGAGAGGAAAGGGGGGATCCTTTTGGTTGTGTCGTGAACCAAAGAGAAGAGGGAGGGAGGTATTTAGGTTTAGGTTTATTTAATTATAAATTAATTCACCACTTAACGAAATGCCAACTAACCTCCTACCAAACCTCCTGGTGCATACAATTTTCTATTGCACCAAGGGTAAAAAAATGTTCTAGACTCAACTGTGGCCTCAATAAAATTATTTGAGACTCCAAATAGGATTTATTTATCTTTCAAGTTAATCTGAGTGCACGTGATAAAATATATTTAATATTTTTAAAATTATCACACCAAGGTTCCTCGAGCCCCGTCTTCTTGTGTTGACTTAGCACTCGACTCCATAAATATTCTCCAAAATATTCCAAAGTATTATGGGTTAAAACCCAAGTCATTAAATTGTACCCAACTTAGGGATTGTCATCCCCAAAAAGAGAAAGCCTAAGAACAAGGGGAAGAAACTGAGCTCCCTATTGAACTCTCACGCCAACGAGCTCACCAAGGGTTCCTGTGATGCTTACTAGCATGAATACATAGGAACCACTATAGTCAAACCACTTTAATGCCTAGTTTCTACTAGGTCAATATCTTACAATAAATGGGAGATTTTCTCCTTAGCTGCAACAGGTGGGAAAACACCATGCACCGCGATCCATTTGTAGTCATATGTTCTTACAGTACAGCACCTCGCTAACTGGAAATAGATACTAACGAAACCCAATAGTTCACATCCACCCCTGGATGAATTATAAAATATCCTACTTAAGAGTTTTTCATTCGATTTTGATGCTGAAAACGTGAGGGTATTCATGAACAAAATAGTGTTCCACAAGAGTAAACACTAGGTCTTATAAGGCCCTTCATATAAAAACTTCCATCTATAAAACTACTTGCTCAAACATAAACATTTCCACACCCACTAGTGGAATCCCAGCTGAGTATGGATGGTAGAAAAAATAATCCATTCTAAGGAAACATCATAGGTTCTGACTCTACCACTAAGGAATGGTTCCAAGCAAGGCTCTCCATATCCCAAGGCCACCAAGCAAAAGGGGTCGAGCAGGGAAACATTGGTGGCCAGACCAGGACATTCTTCGACACTCCATTTCATAAACTCACATTGAATATGAAAGTATAAGGAATGCATACACCACACCTAGATACTTCTCAATTTGGGTGGCATAGACTCGCCCGCACAGTTTTGGTGGCATCACAGAAACGAATCTCGGTGAGAAAAGCGTCCCCCTTCCCCATGAGTTCAATGTTATGTCAAACTACACCATATCCTCCTCAAGTGTGTCACATAAAAAGATGACACCAAGCACATGAAGTTACTAACAGAAAACTAAGGGTTTTCCAAACACACACTAGGTCTTACTGAGACCTCTATTGTAACTACCAAAAAGGGGTTCTACCGATGTCTCACTTCACCCAGGTAAACATTGAGCATAAGAAGAAATAAAAGTGTAATCAAAATAGTGTCTAATAATTACTACTGAAAAAAGTATAAAGGAAAAAAAAGGAATAGCTCTATTCATCCTCATAGATTCTAGGTCAAAGGCTGCTACAACCTGCAGCTGTTCTCACCCACGTCCTCCAGCGCCCTGAGCCTAGCGCGAACCACCCGGGGGCTGTGGTGGAAACACCTCAAAATTCCTACCACCTCCTTTTGCTCTTCCAGCTCCTACTCCTCATCCTAAACCTCCCAAAATCCTTCCTCCAAGTAATATCTCTACCAAAGAGGCTAATTATCCAGATCCCTCTTAGCAGAACGACGGGTCTGAAAATCTCTAGCGAGATTCCCCCAGCTGTCGCAAGAGTAACATTGCCTCTCCTATAGTTTAATAGATCCTCGATATTTCTCCTACACTATAGGCCCATGCATCTATGTTTGGCCATGGGTATGCCTCCTACTCCGTGATACTGTCACATGTCGTCTACCATCCCCGATAGACGTCTCAACCTTGTGACCACTAATGCGGGTCACATATAGCTATTCTTCATCCAAGAATATCTCTACCACCAGAGCTCGTTCTAGTACTCCAACGTACGTGAAAATGCATAGTGGGATCACAGATTCCCGGATCTCCTGACGCATTCCCTTATCAAAGGTCTGTGCTCTGAAAAACTATAATGACATGACCCCAGAATCTCGGAGCTGATGCATTATTTTAATACATTGGCATGATTATAAAGAATCAAATCCCTGAGTACTGAGTAGTTTAGTAGTTTTGAAAAAACCAGATACACACATAGGTTCAAAATTACAACTCAAAATGAAATACAACATATAAGTTTTATTGAGAGCATCCACGACTCTAAGTTTATCCCTGGAGATCATTCATAATAAACTTCTTCATGTCCTGAGAAAATGAAACATAAGAAAGGGGTGAGTTTAGATGCTTAGCAAGGCTAAGAAATACAGTGGAATATATCACAAATATAAACATCAGGCATGGTGAATAACTAAAAACACATGAATTTAAAAATAAAATTGAACATAATATAGTAGTAATATGAGATGAGTAAATATTTTCATTATAAAACGTAATCATGGGTATAATACTAGTCATATAACCACCTAAAATTTCAATTACTAGTTTTATAATGAGGGAATTCATAATGTGGGACATCATAACCATACTATCAAGGCCTCATTCCAAGACCATTAATATCAATTTTGTTAAGGACTCGTGCCAAGACCATAGTTTGTCTCATGAGACCTACTGATGCTTAGAGGGAAAATAATGGCCCCCACCCATCACATAATAAGTCTAGTCCGTTCCTATTATGAATGGGGATAAATATAAATAACATATACATTCGTATTGAAACAAACATATTAAATGTAAATAACTTTCCCCGGGTATTAAACATAAACACTAACAATTCTGAGTAATATGGTGAATGGTATCAAGATAGAACATCCACATTCAAAATAATTAGAAACATTTCAGAAACATATTTTTATAAGATATCATTGGAGATAAAACTCTATGAAATACATGATTCATCAAAGGATTTTGACATAAATAAAGATACTTTTAAATGACACCATTGAAAAATTATTGAGGAAATAATCCTTAAACATTCCAAAGTGTCCCATACCACCTTGAAAAATTAAAATCATAATACCTTATATTATCATGAGAATAAGGAGACTCTTGATATGATATAATAAGGTCCACTACATACACCACAAGCAAGTACTAAGTGGTTAACAAGGAATATATCTCATAAAAGTTAAAGTGAGGTGAGAAAATTCCATTTTACTTTGGAAAGAAGAGTTCTTTTGAAAAAACATTTGTATTTGTCATAAATCTAGTTTTAAACATGTCTATCCATGAAAATAAAAGGAAAAGAAATTGAGATCACATTTTAGTCATAAATGATTTCCCACTGAATTCAAATCATGTAAAAAGTGTTTTTAAATAAGCTTTAGAATTAAAACATTTTAGTGCGGTATAAGTAATTCATTAAAGTGATTTTAAAGCACAAAGGAATGTTTACTTTCATAAAAAATGAACCAAAATAGATTTTTTATTTTAAAATGTGGGATTTTAGAACGATAAATATGGCTTAAAATAGATTATAGAGTGAACTTAAAAATAGGTAAGAATCTGAGAAGATCCTTATATCGATCTTGTATTTTGGGAATGATTGTTTGAAAGATCATTTTAAAACATATGACTCCCCATAAATGAATGTAGGATTTTTGTTGGTACAAATATATAGAAAATTCACACAAAATTTATGAGGAATACATAATAATAAATAAGAATATCATTAAGGTGAGTAGATAATAAGAGCAACCCGAATGAAAATGGAGGTTCGGGTAGAAAATACAAACATCTTTGTAATCAATTGAATCGTATTCCCCAAAATTTATAATAATTAAATGATATATTTAATATCATGAAAATAAATATATTAATGATATAAAACATCAATGGTAAGTATACCTAATCCATTCATATGTAATAGTAGTTAATACAGAATATCTCACAAAAATGGAAGTGAGATGAAGAACTCTTACCTCAAGTCTGAAGGTGTTCTCCACTTGATCTTAATGACTTGAATAATAAAATTTAGGTTCATTAATTAAAAATTTCATAGCCTATTCTTAATTTAATTTATTTATTATAACCATATTAAGTTTATTAATGGCATTTTTTATGGTTTAAGAGGTTTAATTTCATTGTTTGGGTCTGTTTGTTTCATGATCAGTATACTTACATACATGAATAGAGAATCGTGTAAAATGAGGATGGTTGTACAGAATTTAAGTTATATATTATTATTTAACATAAAAAATTCTACATGGTAGTAAATTTCATTTGGTTACTTGGAGTGATGATTCATCACTATATAAATTATTTAATGATAACTGTTTGGGTTAATTGGCGGTTTTTGAATACAATGAACTCATTTTGATTTATAAATCAAAACCTTGTGTACAAAAATAACACAGGACCATAGATGAGAAAAAATACATATATTATAGTCTAGTTCAAACATAATAATTATTTCATGACCATAATTAAATATGTTAATAGAAATTCAAAACCCATCGTACTTGAATGTGAGAAATTAGAACATCTCGGATGGTGTTTCTTTACTACTAGCATAAAAGAAGGGTAAATGATAGATGATAATAAATTATTAAATCATAATTAAAACATTACATTACATGTAAGGTACTGTATTTTTTATAATATTTTGATGAAGATATTTGAGGATAGAAAAGGAAACAAAAGAACTTTAAAAGAAAGTAAAATAATTAAAAGGGGGAATTTACCTCTTGAATAAATCTTCCTTGAGAGCCTCTTTAAGGGAGGGGGTCTGGTCTTTTGAGGAGACCGAGCAATTTTGGATGTGGGTAAAGAGATTGGGAGGAGATTTGGGCAGAATTTATACAAGCCACAAGTCTTTAGAAGAGTGAATAGAAGAGGGAGTGAGTGGGGGTTTTATAGTGGAGGAGAGGAGTGAATTTTGAATATTTAATTCATTATTTAATTATTTTTCTCAAGACCAGAAATAATGTTTTATTCATGTGAAAAAAAAGTAATAATTGCATGTGTATTAGATCAAAGTGGGCTTAAATAATTCTTACATCACTTATGACCCAATAAATCTTGTATTTAGCATTTATTGTAATTATCATCTTTTACTATTCACCTAAAATTCAAGTATTTTAGAAAAATCCAAAAAATTCACCCCAGCCATTTTTTGATGTGAAGAATTAAAAAATAAAATAATTTTTTTAAAAATAATTTTATAATTATTTTTAATTTAATTTGTAAATGAAATCGTAATATATTTGAAAAAACATCTTTAAAACCATAACTTGTTTTACTACACCTTGAAAAATTCATCAAGGTCTCATAAAATTATCCTGTAACCATAAGATAATAAAATAACAATTTATGATTAAATTTTATGAAAATAAATTTCGATTTTATAATATTAAATTAATCATAAAATTGTAGTTAAAATATTTATGACATACATAAATACCAATACATAAACTATGATCATTTTTTCACTTATAAGAAGTCTAAATTGTATTTATATATTTAGGGGTGAGGATTTTATTTTTTTGGTAGATTTATTATTCACTGTTATTTATAAGGGTATGTTACTATTCATAAGGGCATGTTACTATTCATAAAAAAACTAAGTTGATTCTATCCGACTATAAATATCTGCCTGAACACAACTGTTTATGTCATTTTTTTGAAATTCAAATCCCAGAAGTAGCACAATTATGTTCATTGGTGAGTTTATAACAAAGTATTGTTTTTTAGAGACTTAGGGTTTCATGAATTCAGTATTAAATTTATTTTTAAATCCTTGGGGTGTTACAAGAATGGATCATGAACCATATCCAAGGAGTATCATGACAATTCTATGAACCTCACCGAAAATCCACCACTATCATGCTACCCTATCGAAGCTCTAGAAGCTTCTAGATATGAACTGATCTCAACGTGGTTGGGTAAAACTCTTCCATAAAGAGTTTCTCAAACTCATATCAAGGGAGTTTCGCATCGTCATGAGACTTTATCACTAAACTCCACCATCGTTTGAATAGATCCTACAAAAGGCTCACCGCTAGGACCACCATTTGATCCAGAGGTGTCCTCACTAAGAGAAAAATTGATGTGATTTCCTTGATCCAGTCATCTATTTTCTGGGAGTCTGGATCACCTTTATACCTTAGAGGCCACTACCTATGAAACTCATGTAGTTCACTTAGCCTGCATATATCCTTGGCCTAAACTGCTGATAAAACCTTCTACTAAACAGGCGGTGGCACTACCGATGAACCACCCAAAGTTAATGCCTCAAAATCAGTGCCCTGCATTGAAGCCTCATCACAGGGTGGATTATCATCACAATCACACAATAGAATCCTTTCTGGTTATCACCACAGGGGAATACTGAAATAGAATCAAGACGCACCATGTCCAAAGGTAAAATCTAGGGAGATGACTCAAGAAGGATAGGAAAAACCGAAAATCCATCCCTATATGATTCATATAAAATTTATTTCCCAGCAAAAAGCGTCTTAATGTACTAATTCAAAAAGTATTTTATCAGAGTTATAGTGAACAGATACATCGGTTGTTACATCAATACTAAAACCTTTGTCCTAAGAGCTGAAATCAAAACATCATAACATTATTTCTATACAACCCAATCAAATCCCATGACATTGCGGTCCTAAAGTGGAACCAAAATCCTCTGATACCACTATGTCCCGACCTGACCCAACGGAGCCCAGGCCACAACTCCCCAAGCCCACCTCCAATAGGATAGGGGCTAGAGACTAGCACAGAGAAGACATATCACTAACATGGGATGAATTTAATATGTACCTAAACACAGACACTCATCTCCAAGCTTACAAAATGATGGAATGTAAAAAACTAAAAGCAACCAATGCATTCATACCTCTATATCCCATAACCAGAGTACAATAGAATTACTAAAATAAAAATAATGGAAACAAATTCCCACCAAATAAAATTGTAAAATCATCTAACCTTCTCAAAAGTGTGGGATCACTTTCAACTGCAACTACTAAAAATTTCCTTAGCCCAACTCTTCTAGAAACCTCAGTCTATCTATCTCACTAAGCTATTCCTACCTCAGGTCCTCTGTGGACTTTTTCGAATTGACTATGGTTTACACAAGACACAAAACATGTGTGTCCAAATCCCGTGTAGGGGTGAGTATAAAAATACTTAGTAGGCACCCAAAAAACCAAAAAGAAAATGGTAAAAAAATAAAGACAACAATTTTCTCGACCTAGCTAGAGGGAATCTCCATTTGGAAGAGAAAATCCATCTAGAACCATCCTTGGTTGTACATGATAAGTCAACATGGTCTATAAGTGGTGTCAACCACGACATATTAAAACTTCAAAAGGACTCCCATAAATCATCAAGATATACTCATCTCATACTCCATGCCCCATGAGGTACCAACCTCATATCCAGTAAAATGATTCTCTTTATTTATCAAACTGTAACACAAAACCATGAGAACACACTCCATAAGGTCATCCATCTCAGATAAAACCCATTTCATAGATTGACTCCATTGGGAAAAAGTCTATAATTCCTAATGGTATTCCCTAGAGAACATGCACCATCAGGAACATCTTATAAGGTCCAGATCTAGTGCCCAATACCATAGGTCATGTCATTGTCACCTTGAACCCTACGCAAGCTACGGAAACCCAAATGAAGAGGCCCTCCCATAACCACTACACACAGTTTATAGAGCACTACTTATAACTATATACCACTTGCATCCTCTCTAACAAGAGAGAATGGAGGGACCCATGCCTCACCACTGCCACGCAGTTGAGGGACTACTGCTCCTAATTAACTCGCAGAACCTCTGTCGCACCTGTATAGAGTGGCCTGAACCTCAATATGTCGAGGGATCACCAACTCCTATCTAGGTATTGTTCACATCAAGTTTAGGGGACCTATACTTATAACAATACCCCACATTAAAGGGATATTCAAATCCAATGGAGGACCCTCTCCCCACTGCTACTCGGAGACGGGGGAGTACTACTCTATAAGTGAGGACTCACACCCTAATCCAATAGGGGAGTACCACTGAATGGCTAGAGGACCCTAAACCTAGTAGGATAAAGGATTACCAACACTTCTAGCTCATTAAATATATGGGACCCCACTCTAATATGATAGGGTAGTACCAACCCAAGGCTAGAGGACCTACTCCATGACACGACAGGGGATGTACCGACTCTTCCAGAATAATATGTATGAAGAAACCATGCATTGGAATGACAGGGAAGTACCAACTCAAGGGATAGAGTACCCAAGCCCAAACTTGGTACGAGACTACCGAATCTACCTGCATGTTACATATGGATGACCCATACCCTCGTCCAATAGGGTAGTATTTTATATCTTCATAAACATCATAGGGAAACCCACACCCTAGTCCATCAGGGGAGTAACACCCCCAGAGGAAACTACCCAAAGGTAATAAACCCTATCCCATGAAATAGAGTGTCCTATCTCTACATAAGTATAGAGTTAAGGGAAAACTGCACCCTATTACATTGGGGGAGTACCAGTCCCAGTGTCTCTCTATACAAACCACACCAATCTCCAATATCAGCTCAGTACAACTTCACAAGATTCTTTCTCGATCTACACCACCTCGTATATTTTAATCCATAAAGGAGGAAACCATTGTATTCTAAATGGAAAACATCTCAAGATATACTACTCACAATCTTGAATCTGAGTCCCAAAGAAGAATTATGTAGGGTGGAAGATTCCAGGAGGATCTCCTATGAGTACACGACGTGCACTCGGGCACACACAACGTGTGAGCCCATCTGAGCGCTTGGCCACATATCTTGTCTACATTGATTAGAAACCCATGTAGGGGTACACGGTGTGTATTATAGGTACACACCATGACCCTCATCACTCAACCCCTTGATGTGTTCCCCTTCTACACAGACCGGCCAACCGTGTCCCTTACATGTTGTGTATCCCATACTACATGGCATGTTCAGGCTAAATGGCCACTTGACCTTGTAGTTTTCCTAAGTCTGTGTATGAGACCCTATTTTCATGTATCATGGCCATGTTTTAGTACATGAACATGTTTTTTACACGACTAACCCAAGCCATGTCCCAAGGTCACATAGTTTAGGTAACTACATGGCGTGTAACCACGGTACATGGAATGTAGTCCCCAAAGTTCATATTCCCCAAACATGAAGGGTTACACAATGTGTGTCATTGAACTAAATGTCATGTAGACTGTAAATATAGTCAGTAATTACTTTCAAAACACATTAATTCATCCCTTTCCTCCCCAAAACTCAAAGATATATCTAGCAAGGATCAATAGAAATCATTTTTGGGCTCTAGAACCATAAATAAATGAATAGAAAAAATGAATTGGGACCAAAACTCAAATTTTCCTAACTCGATAGTGAAAAAACCAAGATTTGTATGAATAACGACACTCATTTTAGGCTGCTCCTCGATCTGATGAGGATCTGCGTCAAGAATGGATATCAACAACACCTTGATGCATCAATTTGGCTTTTTCCATCCAATGTCTAATGGGAGGATGATAGGGGAGAGGATAGGCTTCCCTCACTAGTTTAGTGACCCAAATATAATAGGAAGGGAGGTATTTTGGTTTAGGTTTGTTTAATTAATTTAATTATTAATTAATTCACCACATAACAACCCACCAACTCTTCGCAGACCAAACCACTTGTTACGAACAATTTTATATCATGCCTAGGGTAAAAATGAGGTGCTGAACATAACCTCTGCCTCAGAAATCCGATCCTAGAATCCAAATGGGAGTTATTTAATTTTTAATAGAAACTATGTATGGGTGAAAAAATATTTTTAATATTTTTAATATCACTGCACTAAGGTTCCCCGGGCCCTGACTTCTCACACCGACTTAACTCCCGACTCTATAAATATTCTACGAAATATTCTGAATTCATATGGGTCAAAAACTGATTCATTACAAAGGAATTTCTGGAAAATTTATTAGTGGTGTTGAGAGGTCATTTTTTTTCAAAATCAGATTCTTTCGATAATCAATTCTGTATGTGCCCCAAATATAAAAATTAAGTACATAAGAACTCATAATTTTAGGATAATACTAAGATCTTTCATTTTGTGGTTATCTAAGCCACTTGAAAATATTTTTCATATCAGTTCCTCATAATATAGATGGATCAATATATAACCCTCCGAAATATTCATGGGTTCAACTTAATAAACATTATGTTGATTCATTGATGTTGTATGGTGTTGTTTACATTTTTTATCTTATTTTATTTATAAGCTATGTATTTCTTAACATTTCAACTCCTGTGGAATTATATAGATCTATTAATGGTGGAATTTCTTATTCCTAATTCTGAACTTTGGTGATATTGGAATGTGTCCTTATGTGTCATTCCTCCAATTTTTCTTTGATCTTTTGGTCTCATTGGGATTATTGAATTTTTCTAGATTTGGAAGATGGGTTTCAATGAGTATTATTAATATAGAGTGGATATCACTATAGAGGAATCTCTTGGAGGGTCTAGTGTGGGTACCTCCTTGACATTATTTTTGGAATTATGGTTTCTACCGGTTCTGTTAGCCGCATGTCCCTGCCAAAACTGACCCCACTCTTAGTATATTAGATTATTTTGATCATGGATAATGTTATTGATGCTATTTTATATTTTTATCATGTCATAATGGGTAACTTTTAGATTATCTATGATTAAATTGGAGTGCTCCTTGTTCTAGAAACCTATTGTGAGGGAGTTTACTTTTTATTTTCTTAGGACATGGTATTGTTAGTTGTGACACCTTAGATGTTTCAGCCTTTTTCATTTTGAGGTGAACTTTGTGTTAGAAAATGGGTATGTATAGAATAATACCTTCCAATTTTAGGGTTATTAATCTGGTTCTTAGATGATAATGTCTTCATTTTTGTAATTTTTAGACTCTTGGTTCATATCTTTTGAAGGAAGTTGATCCTCAAGTCATTTCCTTGATCAAACTATTATTATGGTGATTCTGGACGGAAGAAAGAATTATGGTGTGAAGAATTATCACACCTGGAAATTTAATTTATTTTTTAATTTTTTAATTTTTTATTATTTTTATTGAGTTTTGGTTTCTTTCCATTTACATGTTTTGAAAAATATGATATTTTTTCTATCACACAGTCTATAGAAATTATGCAGAAACTATGGATGTATGTAAGTAGACTTAACAAAACAATTTTTAAAGGTTGGTTCATGGTTTTCCAAAACATGAGCTAAACCATGCACAGTTACCAAATAGACACACTGAGTCTTGTACATTTGTCAAATGGGTTGGTAAATCCTGAATTTAAACCATAAATCATGTTCAGGTAATTGAAATGCTAGTGATAATCATTTGGATTATCATGGGTGGTTTTTTCTCACAACAAACTTGTTTTGTTTTATTATTTAAAATTGTGTGTATAAAATAATTCCATAACATTACATAGGCTATAATAAATATATAATAATTTGGTTTCACCAAAAAAATGGTTTTATGACCATCCTTAAAGGTGTTAATGGAAAATGAAAATTTTTCCCCTTGAAGGCAATAAATTAACTCCTAATGAACGAGGTTTTCATTTTTAGAATAAAAGGCGGATGAGAAAGGTTTTTATGAGAGAATATTACATTAAAATAGTAAAATTATATTATATTTAATGTAATAAATTTTTCATCCCATTTGGATGAAGGGAGGTGAGGAGAGAATAAGAAAATAAATGAACTTGAAAATAAAATAAAATAAAAGGAATGAGTAATTTACCTCTTAAATTTCTCCTCCTTGAGAACCTACTTTGGGAAAGGATTTTGATATTTTAATTAGACCAAGAGCCCATGGACTTGGGAGAGAGGTTTGGTAAGAGATTTTAGCAGAATTTGTATGAGGCTCAAATATTTATAGGTGTGAGGAGAAGAGGTGGTGAGAGGTGGTGTTTATAGGGGAGGAGAGCGGTGTTTTCTTATTATTTAATTCATTGGTTTATTATTTTGTATCAGGAATATGAATAGTTTGATAATTATCACCAAGTATAATAAAATAAATAAGGGAAGTTCAAGATTATGATGCTTACATCAGTGATGACTCAAGGAATAGTGTATTTAACTTATAATGTATATATAAAAAATTATTGTATTTTACTATTCACAAGAAAAAATAAACTAATTTAGAAAAATTCCAAAAATTCACCCCGACCATTTTTTGATGTGGTAAATTAAAATAATGAACTCCAACTTATGAAAATAGTTTTCTAAATAAGAGAAATTTAATTTTTAATTAAAATCATCATTTACTTGGAAGATACCCATTTTAAAATTATAACAGGCTTTATAACACTTTATAAAATTAAATAACCTCTCATAAAATTATCTTATAATCATAAGATAACAAAATATTAATTTATGAATACATTTTAGGGAAATATTTTTTCTCTTAAATCATTATATTAATTATAAATTTGTAATTAAATATTTATAATTTACAAAAATACCAACACTTAATTAATAATTTATAAAACATTTAATTACTTATACTTTGATATAATTATATTATAATTTCATTTATAGGATTCTTAAATTTTCGTTATAATTTTAGTAGTGAGGTTACTATTCAATTGGATGGTTTACTATTCATAAGGGTCATTTTACTATTCCAAAGGTCAAGTTACTATTCCTTCTGTATATGTTTCTTAACATCTAGAAATACCTATTATTTCATTATTTATTAATTTATAAATTTTTTTAGTGTTTGAAATGTGATTTATACAATATTAAAAAATTATAAGAAGGGAATTTCCATTGATAAAAATTTCTGGTCGTTACAAAATCCGTCCAATTAGATCAGCAAATAATAAAGCAAGAATGGATGATGAAAAAAGTTGTGCATCCTTCATTATGAGATATCATGAGACAAAAAGATTATATTATATAGTGTGTGTTTATAGGGAAGTTTTTTGTGTTATTGAATTTTTATTTTCTCATTAGGGGCATTTATAGATTTCTCGACTCCACTTCTGACCTATGAATAGTATTCATCGCAATCAAGATAATGGCCTAGATGGTCACATACAATAGCATATTCAAGAGTCTTACCTATTCTAGTGAATTTGTGCATAGGAAATAGTGGTTCCAGCCATGGGGTATTAGAGTTGTCCAAGTATTAAGGATCACTGATGAATAAATAAATTAACTTTTATTCAAGTATTGAATAATTGGGTTGAATTGATTTATTAAAAGTATTCCCATGGTGTTTAGTGAATACATGGAAAATATTATATGAACAAATATTATTTTAATATTCAAGGATCATTTAATATTAGTAGGAATTGTGATTTGAGTTAATGGATCACTTTTATCCTGTAATATATTTGTTATATATTACAATTGATAAAAATAACTGATTTTTATGATGTAATTAGTTCATCATAATGAGTCATTTATAGCTTATTTAATGGGCATTGGATATTTTGGGGTCGAGAAACCCTTTTTGGGTATTTTTAATTCCCAATACATAAGAAAACAAGATGCTCTTTTCATGTACTTTTCATTCATTTTAATTGAGATCTCCTCTCTCTTCTTCCCACATCAAAGAGAGGGAAATATACTAATCAATCCTACATTCTAAGAACACCTTCATGAATCAAATGGAAGAGATCATGGTGATTTTTTTTTGATGCTAAAGTAATTGTTGGAGCTCTGCGCTAGCTCAAATAATTCAATAATCAATTATTAGGTAGATTCTTGAAGCATTTGTGGATGATCTAGAGGGGTTCAAGATCAGATCCTTTGAGAAAAAATCATTAGATACAGACTGCAGTCGAACACATCACCAAATAAAACAAGGTAATTTTTTATGTTTATTTTGTGATTAAATATATTATGTGAGATCCTTGGACCTCAACCGAGTCTCAGATTTCTAGAGATAATGATTATTTGTTGCTCCAGTGATGAAAAGTTGTAAATATCTAGCCAATCAACTTTTTTTTCATGCCTCAGTACTGAAAATTAGTATTATAGTGACCAAAATAAATTTTTGAGACAATAAAAAATTAATTTTCTTTAAATTAAGTAGACGGATATAATTCAGTCTCAACAAAATATACCACACATCAATCCGATTTTAGACAGCCAAGTAAAGGCCATCAATTTTTTTAATATGGATTGAAAAATGTGGTTTTTTTAGTTTAAGATTTGAAGAACAATATATTTATATAAAGGTTCATGTTATTATATGAGGGTGAATTTTGGAGAACCTAAATTTTTTTACCATGTTCTGGCCAGAATTTGGGTGATCAAAAAGACATTCAAGCAAGCCTATTATAAAATGGGTAAATTTATTTTTAATAGGCTACTGAATTGGATTTTTGAAATTTTATTGGATCAAACAATATATTTAAAATATAAAGTGGGTGGTCAGTGAGTGACATCAAAGACAGTTGGGTGGTTTCATATTTAATTTAAAACAATATATATATATATATATAATAAAGAAAAAGGGTTCAAGACTCCCCGCCCCCTGTATGTGTTTTCTCCAACACACCAAGCCGCTCCAAGCCACTGCCTGGTATAACCATCAACTCCCACCAGTGAAGCTTTTCTTCATCAGACGTTGCCCCTGTTACAGCTTCTCACACTACTGCCACTATCACCTCTGGCAGCCACTGTTCGTGTTGCCTCACCCCTATCAGCCATCACCTTGTAACACATGGTCTCCATGTTGTTCGCCACACTAGATGCCACTAATATCGGTTATCATCCCATTGGTGACCACCCACTACACCAATACCTAGGTGTGGGTATTTTCTAAAAATGGATTTTTGAAAAAAAAATGCAAAACGGGATAGCTTTACCAATATTTTTAAAAATGGGTCCCGAGATGCGTGAACCTCGTTCACGCATCCCCAATTCTGGGAAGATGCGTTAACGGGGTCGACGCATCTTAGGCACACTGAAAGATGCGTGAATGGGGTTTACACATACTACAGAAAGTATTAATTTTTATTTTTATTTTACAATTTTATTTAATTTTTTTATTTATTTTTTTATTATTTTGTTTTGTTTTGTTTATATATATATATATAACAAAAGTTTTTAGTAGAATTTATCTGCTATTTAATATCCAGTAGTACTGCCATTACAATAGTCTGGATTCTAATAGAGACCCTTACCTAGGGATCTCTTTTATAAGGGGGTTTTCCCTAGAAATCATTCTGCATTTCCGATGTGGGATTCAGGTTCTCCCTCTCCTGCACAAAACATTCTTCATTTTCGATGTGGGATTCTATTTCAAGTATGTGTCTTTGAAAGAATATAAAATAATAACTATAAGAACAATATAAATGAAACTTAAAACATGGATTAAACATATAAGAAATAGTTTCAAATTAAAAAAATTCGTAAAAAATGTTGATGAATAATAATTTATAATCTTTAAAAACCACCAACTTGAAACGTAAAAATGATTCAAGTACCTATCTTTGAAAGACTATAAAATAAAAAATATAAGCCCAATATTAATGAAACTTAAAATATAGATTAAAAATATAAGAGATAATTGAAAATAAAAATAATTTCATTAAAAATGTTGATGATTAAAAATTTATACGCTTTCAAAATCACTAACTTGAAACTTAAAAATGTTTCAAGTACATAGTTTCACTAATGGAAAAATTACCAATACCAACGGTTTGGAAACGTTGGTATAGGTCCCCAAACCGTTGGTATAGCCTATACCAATGGTTTGGGCAACTTTTGGGTGATTTGGCATGGGGATAGACATATCCCTAGAGTTTGGGGAAAACCGTTGGGATAGGTATTTCCCAACGGTTTTCCCCAAACTGTTGGGATAGGTATATCCCCACACCAAATCACCCAAAAATTTCCCAAACTGTTGGTGTATGTATATTAAAAAAATGTTGCAGTGGAGGTTTGAACCCATAACCTCTCGGTTATATATCAAAGACTTTACCACTATCCTACAATTATCTTTGTGAATATATTTGGATATATATATATATATGTAATTTATATATTGATTTATTTGATGATATTTGACAAAATAATTCATAAAAATAATGGTACATATCCCAAAAGTTCTCAAAACTGTTGGGATAGGCCTTTCCCAATGGTTTGGAGAACCGTTGGGATAGGTACCCATCCTTTCCCAATGGTTTGGCCAAACCGTTGTGAAAAGTTGCCTCAAATTGGGATTTTACCAAGGGTTTGGCCAAACTGTTGGCAAAGCCATACATTTTCCCAACGGTTTGGCCAAACCGTTGGAGCCAAACCTTTGGAAAAGTCGTATCCTTTCCCAATGGTTTGGCCAAACCATTGGAAAATTGGCCTCAAAGTGGGCTTTTCCGAATGGTTTGGCCAAACCGTTGGGAAAGCCATACCCTTTCCCAATGTTCTGGCCAAACTGTTGGTAAAAGTGGCCTCAAACTGGGCATTTCTCAATGGTTTGACCAAACCATTGGGAAAGGGGAACTATACCAACAGTTTTTACAAACCGTTGGTATAGATACGTTATTATGGTTCATATTTCCAATAGTTTTTTGAAAGCCTATAAAATACAAACTATAAAACCAATATAAATGAAAATTAAAACATGGATCAAACATATAAGAAATAGTTAATAATAAGTTAGTTAATTAGTAATATAATTATTAATTAGTTAATAATTAATATAATTATTAATTGTTAATTATTAATTATTAATTACTAAAATAAAATAATTAATTAGTTAATAAGTAATATAATTATTTAATAATCAATTATTTAATTATAATTATAATTATTAATTATTATTATTAATTATTAATTATATAATAATTAATTTGTTAATTAGTAATATAATTATTTATTAATTATTATATAATAATTAATTAGTTAATTTGTAATAGAATTATTAATTATAAAATAAATAATTAATTATTTAGTAATATAATTAGTAATTATAATTATTCATTGTAATTATTATTTATTAATTATTAATTATTAATAATTAATTATAAAATAGTTAATTAGTTAACTAGTAATATAATTATTAATTATATAATAATTAATTAGTTAATTAGTGACATCATTAATAATTATAATTAGTAATATGATTACTAATTACAATTAGTAATTATTAATTATATAATAATTAATTAGTTAATTAGTAATATAATTATTAATTATAATTATTAATTACTAATATACAATAATTAATTAGTAACAAAATTATATAATAATTAATCAGTTAATTAATCATTTAAGTATTAATTATACTATAATTAATTAATAATATAATTATTAATTATAATTATTAATTATTAATTATATACTAATTAATTAGATAATTAGTAATATGATTATTAATTATAATTAGTAATATAATTACCAATTATAATTAGTAATTAGTAATTATATAATATTTAATTAGTTAATTATTAATATAATTATTAATTTAAATTAGTAATATAATTATTAATTATTATTAATAATATAATTACTAATTATAATTATTAATTATTAATTATATAATAATTAATTAGTTAATTACCAATATAATTATTATTTATTAAAAATTAATTATATAATAATTAATTTGTTAATTAGTAATATAATTGTTAATTATATAATTAATAATTATAATAATAATTAAAATTTATATTACTAATTAACTAATTAATTATTAAATAATTAATAATTATATTATTAACTAACTAATTAATTATTAATAATAAATAAATAATAATTATAATGAATAAATATAATTATTTAATATATTACTAATTTAATAATTAACAAATGAATTATTATATAATTAATAATTATATTATTAACTAAATACTTAATTATTATATAATTAATAATTCTATTACTAATTACCTAATTAATTATTATATAATAAATAATTATATTACAAATTAACAAATTAATTATTATATAGTTAGTAATTATATTACTAATTAATTATTATATAATTGATAATTATATTACTAATTAATTATTACATAATTAATAATGATATTACTAATTAAATAATAATTATATGATAAATAATTATATTACTAATTAACTAATTAATGATTAACTATTTATTATTTGTTTAATCCATGTTTTAATTTTTATTTATATTTGTCTTATAGTTTTTATTTTATAGGCTTTCAAAACCACGTACTTGAAGTGTTTTTTAGTTTCAAGTTGGTGGTTTTGAAAGCTTATAAATTATTTTTCATCAACATTTTTTTAGGAAATTCTTTTTATTTTCAACTATTTCTTATATGTTTAAGCCATGCTTTAAGTTTCATTCATATTAGTCTTATAGTTTTTATTTTATAGTCTTTCAAAGACACATACTTGAAACATTTTTAGGTTTTAAGTTGGTGGTGTTGAAATCTTATAAATTATTATTCATCAACATTTTTACGAAATTATTTTTATTTTCAAGAATTTCTTATATGTTTAATGCATGTTTTAATTATCATTTATATTTGTCTTATAGTTTGTATTTTATAGTCTTTCAAAGTCACGTACTTGAAACAGAATCCCACATCAGAAAATGAAAAATGTTCTCCGCAGGAAAGGGATAACCTGAATCCCACATCAGAAATGAAGAATGATTTCTAGGGCAAGCCCTCTTATAAAATAGAGCCCTGCTTGAGATTCTCTATCAGAATTTAGACTACTGTAATGGTAGCACTGCTGGATATTAAATAGATGAAAAATTCTGCTGATATTTATATATATATATATATATATATATATATTTAAAAACAAAACAAAACAAAAAATACAAAAAAATAAAAAATTAAAACTTTCTGTAGGATGCGTGAATGGGGTTCACGCATTCTTTATAATGTTTACAAAGGATGTGTGAACCCTTTTCATGCTTCCTGCTGAAGGGAGATGCGTGAACGGGGTTTACGCCTCTTTTATCACAACTGTGTAGGATGCGTGAACCTTGTTCAGGCATCTCTCCACACTAAGGATGCGTGAATGGGGTTCACGCATCTTGAGACCCATTTTTAAAAATATTGGTAAGCCTACCCCTTTTTTGTAAACAAAATTTAAAAACCCATTTATAAAAAACTCATGTGTCGATGCCACAATGAGTTTCTTCTTCTTCGTCCAAGCTTCTGTCGAGCTCGTCCTTTATCAGAGGAGTTTCGCTCGGGTTTCGTCGTAATTTCATGGCCCACATGTGACCCCCCCCCCTCCATTAGTCGTTCCACTAGAACCACCTCAGAACATCGTGAACCGGTGTAGTCGATGCGTGCAATGCCTCCCTTATCTATGGAACACCCCTTCTGAAAACCCCTTAACTAATCAGACTTTCCAGCTGCATCCTACAGGTCTGCCTGACCCAAGATTCCCTACACGGGTCTACCCGACCTGCAATGGCCCTGGATAGAGTTCTAGGGCCTTGGAAACCTTTTAATATAATAAAAAAAATTGATTTATTAATTCTTAGTTTAAAATTAATAATAATTTTATTATTGAAAAAAAAAATTAATTTAGGTATAAAATGAAATTAATAGATTAATCTATTTTTTCAATTAAAAATTAAATAAATCTTGTAACAAAAAAAATCAATTATTATAATTAATATAATTTATTTAATTTATTAATTTCCCTAAAATTATATTTATTGTATTTTAATTATTTATCACGCTTTTAATTTTCTGGTAGATTGATTTTGAGGATTAATCAGCTTTTCATGTCTAGTTTTATTTTTATTTAATTAACTATTACAACTACATGTGGTGATTTTAATTTTTAATTAGTTTTGAGACATTTTTTATATCGCCCTTTTTCACTTAACATGTATAATGATCCATGTATCCATTATTTTTATTTTTCTATGTACATTTTTCTTCGCTAGACCTCCTCACCAGCATGCGAGTACATTTATTATATAGGTGATGACAATGTATGATGTGGACCATGTCAAAATAAGGTGGTAACCCAGGTGAGATGTGGCAAAACTAGACTAGGGATCAACTACGATATGATTCAAGACCTGACTCAGGTATCATTCCCCTAATTCATGGTTGATTCTTTGAGTTTAAATGGATCAACTAATATTAGATACTCACAACAAGTTGGGTAATTTATTTTCTTTATGTGTTTATTTTTTAAGTATGTACCTGCTTTTCTACTGCAAATCTAGACTTTAACAACAATAGTAAAAGGGATTTATCAGCACTGTAGAAATGCTAATAATGTAATCAGTGTTAAAGGGTTGGCTTTAACAATGCTCATAAAAAACGCTGATAAAGGCCCCCTTTAACAGCGATTTTTTAGCACTGATAAAGGGGTCCTTTTCACCATTTTTTAGCACTGTTAAAGGACACCTTTATCCGTGATTTTTTTAGTGCTATTAAATTCCTATTTTAACAAAACAAAAAAAGCATCAAAAAAGCCCCTGCTGAGAAACAATATATATTTTTTACGCCTCACCCCCTTTATCGGTGCTTCCCCCGTCCCTTTATTAGCGCTTCCCCAACCCCTTTATGAGCAATTTAGATATTACCACCCCAGCGTGCCCCTACCTCCAATGAGTTTTGAACCAAAGACCTCCATCTTATACACCAACGCCTATTCCACAACACTATACTATTTTGTTTTACATTTTTTGATATATCTATATATTAATATATATTTCACTACATTTTTTATTCATATACTTATATATTTATATATATGTGTTTATATATATATATATATGTATATATATATTTAATTATATATTTTTTGAAAAATGGATATTAACTCCAAAACCCCTTAGAACACATAAAAATGTAAAGAAGCTCTTAAAACTATAGACCCCTAAAAACCCCAAAACGACCATAAATTTTGATCCAAGAGTTCATTTTATCTCTAAAACTAGTAAAAAATAAGATCATGAAATGATATTCAATATTATATGTGGTAATGGACGAATATATACCCTGATCAAAAGTTGTAGCCATTTTAATTTCAAGAAACTGGGGTCGGTGACAAAAAAACTTAGTTTTAGAGGCCTTCTAGGCCTTTATAGAGATGAAAAACCAGAAAAATCTCTTTAACCTCATTTCTAAACCATCTATTTCATAGATATTTTCACATAATTTGATTTGATATGTGGTAGAGTCCAAATGGATACTCGGATCAAAAGTTATGGCAGTTTGATGATCGAGTTACATTTTCAACTTATTTTTGATATTTTATTTATTTATTTATTTTTTTATCTTAAAATTGATATTAAATGACTACTAATTGGTAATAATAATTAGATTATTAATTGAAATTATTTTTTTAAAATATTTTATAAGTTATTTCCACTAAATATCTTATATAGTAAGTATAAATTCCAGTTTACCTTATCAGAAATATATTTTAAAAAAAACATATAGTATATTTATATAAATATTTATATTTATAAATTTATATATTATTTTTAATGAAATATTTTTTTTGAATTATTCTTTTATCAGCACTAGTAAAAAAACACTGATAAAGGGGGGTTCTTTTATCAGTTCTTCTAGAAAAGCATTTATAACCCCCCTATAAATTGTTTTTTATAAGTATTGATAAAAAACCCATTTATCAGTTCTTTTTTTAAAGATCTGATAACGGGTGGGAATTTACCAATGCTTATAAAAAAGTACTGATAAACCCCCCTTTAACAGCACTTTTTTAGCATTGGAAAGGGGGCCTTTAATATCATTTATAGCTAGTGCTGTTAAATCCATAGCACTGGATAAGCCCAGTTTTATAGTAGTTTCTACTAAAAAACTTATAAAATTTTGAATATAAAAATACATAAAGATGTGAAGAATTTAATCTAATAATGAATATTTAGTTTGAAGCATAAAAACATAGTATCCAAAAAATTAATAGAAAAGGATTATATTCATAACAAATATGAAAAAAAACTGTTAAATAAATATTAAGTGTTTAACACCAACTATATTTTGAATTTGATAAAAAAATTAGGGTAAAATGTGCTCATTGGACAAATTTTAGGATTCCTACTACTACCAAAAAAAATTTATGAGAGTGTTGGGTTCAATTAACTGCAGATGGTAGCATAGAAGTATCCAAAGCTATATTTTTTATTCTATATAGTCAATCATTTAGTAAATCATGTTGAAAATTTTTAGAATTTGTGGCTAAAATCAAGAGATCAAGGAGTCGTTAGTGAATGTGTTTGGCCAGCTTAGTGCCTACCTTGAAACTCTCTCATTAGTCGTAAAGCCAAAGATTGTAGACTATGATTAGAGGATTCAAGGATATTTTCCACTATAATACTCAAGGGACAAAGTATTTCAAGTCTATTAGTGAGGGACACTATAGTTTGATAATATAGTGGGAGCTATTTGATGATTAAATTAATCAACAATCAAGATAAAATTAATAATATTCTAATATTTTTTGTAGAAAAATGAAAATTAATACCATAAATATATTGAGATTACAATTGGAAAAATTCAATGTCCTAAATGAAATAATTTTATAACAGTAGTATAGGTGTTTTTAAAAATTAATATGACATTGGAAATTCAAGGAGCTGGAGTTCCCAATACCTATTAAGCTACCTCAAGAAGTGAGGGTAAGAAAAATTATTACATGACACTCATTTTTTATGCATAGGATGTTTAAATAATAATGATATCATCAAAATCCGATGTGATTTTTGGATACAACATTAATACATGGATGGATTTACATATTTCTAATCTCGAAGAATCTTTCTAGGAGAAATATTAGCGAGATATAAATGAGTGGTGATTACACTCGCTATGAGTAAATTGAAATATGAATCATGATATTTCAATACATCCATTTCATATACTTTTCAACCAATTACTCATATTTTTTTAAGGCTAAAAAATGAAAGTAATTGAGGGAAAAATTTATTACATTTTGGGTGAGGTTCTCCAAGTATTTAATAAATTATGGAAATAATGATCTTTATTTATTATGGTGAATAAGTTAAAGGACAAGGATACACTACCAATGGAAAGTGTGATGTTAAAGGAACTTCGTAGAATTTTTTACAGAAAATAGGTATTAAACAAGAGGTTATTTTCTTTTCCTATCATGTCTTAAAAAATTAAATTCAACAAATAGGATCTAAGAAGTAATTATTCGCTTCTTATTTGGGTATATTCATCAATTTTAACTACAATTTATATTTTACTTATTTGGTATTAAATAAAAAATTCCAACACTTATGTGTACTACAATACAGTAACAAAGTAAGAAAATAAACAGTATAATAAATAAGGTGTACTCTATAAGAAGTTGATAAAAGGTGATTCTTAAGTCAAAAGTAAGCAGTATATAACTTATATTTTTCAATTAAATGGTTTTAGTTAATCTTTTGTTAAGTATTACCAAAACATTGATCTCATGTGTCCATTGGACATAAACGACACATTATTCTAGTTTTGGAATGAAATTTTTTGGTATTTAACACTCAATGAATATTTCATTTATTATTGAGTTATTATGCATCCCTAATTAATATAAAATTTAAGACACTTTTATATTCAGTTGTGGAAAGTTAATTTGATGTCAAGAAAAAACTAAAAGTGCATGTAACACACTGAGTTTTTATGAATCTTTTTTTGGAAGAAATTAATTTTCTTTGATGTCTTATATTTCCTATTACACCATGTTAAGATTTCATTACACTCTATACTAATATAGTCTTTCTCTACATGAAACACTGACTTGGATTGCCTTACATGCAACACAGAGTTTATACGAAAGAGAATTTTATTTAAATAATTTTTTAAAAGATATAGTTAAAACATAAGCGTTAAACTTATTAATATTAATAATAATAACAAATTTTTAAAAATTATTTATTATTTTTTATAAAAATAAAACATATTGATAATAAAACACAATATTTTTAGTAAAATATTCATATCTTTGAAAATACTATTTTATCAAATGAACTTCTTTTTATGTCCTCTGAACAATAACAAAATTTATTTTATACACTTTTAGAAATTTGATTTTATAAATTAATATTTATTTTATATTTTTTAATGTAAAAATTATTTTATGGTGATTTTTTGGAATTTTTATGAAAAAGTTCATTTTTTCGATGAATAGTGAAAAATGTTGAATTTTAATTCAACAATTATTTTTTGTATAACTAATTTATATAGATAAATTAAATTTTAATTTTATTTTAATGTTTATTTAGATAAATTTTATATCAATTAATCCAAATTAGTTAATTAGAACCAATTTCACAATGAAATTAGGTAACAAAATATTTCAAACTTTTAAACATTTTCGCTTAAAAAACTTGTTGTCGCGACACATCTATGGGACTAATTTTAAACTAATTTATTCCACTTATATGATTATAATTAAGAAAAATAGATTACATATTTTGAATAATAATAATTTACTAATTCTAATATGTTAAATTTTGTTTTTAACCTAAAATATTAGTAAAAGTACTTAAAATTAATTACAATGATTAAGGTAAAAACATGATTACTTAGTAGTTAAACATTAATTAAAGGAGGGAAATAACCTTGAAACATGTCCAAAAACATTTTATGTAAATATATCTACCAATTACCCCCTTTTATTGAAAATGAAAAATTATTTTAGACACATGATGTAATGTAGAACTCTTAAAAGTTTTTACCTTTCTATATTTACAAGCATGTCACTCCTACTCCACTATAAAAGGTCACTCACCCCTCTCACTTCTTTACACCTCTCAAGACCTTTTTATCAAAAAAAATCTTACAAAATATCCTCCAAAATCAACTCCCTTCATCTTATAATCCACCCTTTGATCATAAATCCAACCAAGGAATCCCTTTGGTGCAAACCAAAAGGAGATACCCAAAGAAGAGGTAACACACTTCAACAAGATCTTTTGATTTATTTATTTCTACAAACCATAAATTATTATTATTAAATGATTATATAACAAAATAAATATAATATTTATACTGATATGTTTTTATGTTAATGGTTTTACCTAAAATCACATGCACTTTCATCAAATAGGATACACAATCATTATTTGTGTGTACGGCGGACTACCACCTCACAAATCGATATCATTTATTCTTCTATTTACACCTCTAAAGGCTGAAGATAATGATGTAATTTATGTTTTTAAATGATATATATGTGATATATATGTTTTATTTATTCTTTTTTATTATTATATAATGCATACCTTCATGTTTTCCATTTTTTTAAAACACGATAAATTCGTTTGTGGACGTGTGGATTACCGACTTCTCAAAGCGAAGTGATTTGTTCATGATTTTTATATATATATTTTTGTGATATATATTAAAAAATAATTCTACTAGGATTATAATATATGTGTATATATATCATTTAATCTTCTTTATTTCAAAAATATGATAAGAAAATTAAAATAGTGTTTATGAGAACATACGACCTACCATCTCCATAAACAGTGTAATTTACTTCCTATTACTATATTTTGTAGATTATTATAATTATTTATATACTAAATATAAATTATATTTATATCATGGCTTAAATTCTATAAATAAGTAAATAATTATATAAGTAAGAGGACTAATAATGACTAGTCAAAACATGTAAAAAAACAAAGTGGTTATTACCCGAAACGTAACATTAACATAGAATTCTTCATAACAGGTAATATAAAGTCATAAGTTAATTATATATATAATTAAATCTATTAATATTGTTTTATATATATATGTATAATAAACTTATATTTATTATATATATGTTTTAAAAGAGTACAATTAGAGTCAAGACATAAGGTAAAGTGATTTCTAGTCTCACTTTTATTTCTGTGAGACTTATGCCTTCTTCACCACTCATTTATTTTGTGTGGTTTATATAAGGCCCATTGATTTATTATATGATTATTATCCTTAAATTTATGGTTAATTAAATATCCATTTTATGATCTCTATTTCATGTGGTTTTACAGTTCAAAAGTTACCAAATCGCTAAGTTAATTTTGTCTCAGCGTGCCTTCTTTTAGACACATGTTTTTTATGCACCTATATTATTTTAAGAGGTGTATATGATACTATTTTAAATTCTATAACATGAATATAATCTATTTAATTGTATTTTAATATAAATGTAATTTTATTATTTCATGGGGAATTTGATTTAAAGTTACCAAAGCATTATAAGTTTATTGATACAATCACATTATTTTTTGGGATTGTTTATGATTATGCTTCCATTGATGAAATATTATAATCCATTTCTCAAGTAATCTTGTGAATTTTATTATACTTTGGTTTTTTGTGATATCACCATTTATTGGTGCCATTTTTATAATTTTTTTACTTAAGATAACTAAGAAAATTGTTTTATGAAAATCCGAATTTATTTCTCCCTTCGATTGAAAAATTACTTTCTTCCAAAACAATGTTTTCTAAAAAATCAATTTTTTTAAATGATATTTTTAGATTATTTTTAAATAAAAAGGATTTAAATTATTTTCAAAACTTTCTTTATATATTTTCCAATATATTTTAAAATAAAATGTTTTTAAAAATGTGTTATGTTTAAAAAATCATTTTTCAAAGAAGAAAGGATATTTTCCTCCAAAATGTTTTTTAAAAAATATTTATAAATTATTTTCTCTAAGAATACATTCATAGGTGTTCCTAATATATTTATCAGGAAATTATCCAATGGTTCCATTCATATTATTTCTCTTAATGGTTTATGTTTTTATGGAAATATGTTTATGAAACCCATTTCTCTTTCATGGGTTATATTTCTATGAAACCCACCTTTTTTCATACGTTATGCTTTAATGAAATGATTATGAATCATATCTATTTTACATTAGTTATGATATAATTATATGTTTATGATACCCATCTCATTTCATGGGTTATTATTTGATTAATTTTTATGATCTAGTGTCACACATATGCATGGTTTCATTATTAGGTTTGTGGGACCTATATCTCCCACCAATGAATTAGTTAAAGATTTATATATCATGAGATATACAATGCTAGAATGGGTAGTGAATTCATTTCAGTAAAGTAATTTTCCCACTAATATGGTCTTTGGAGTGAACCTTGACTACTAATATGGTCATGGGAGTGAACCATGGCTACCAACATGGTTTATGGAGTGAACCCATTTCACTAAAATGGAATTTTCATTAAGCCTTGACTACAACTGAAATAATTTTATATTCTTATAAATTATTTCTATGTTATGATTTCTAGGATTATGATATTGATTTATTTAAGATTCATATCTTAGGAACTACCAATATTTATGCTATGATTCATGTTTATGATCTTTGATATATAGGGTGTTATGTTCCTAATGTTATTATCACATTCTCATACCCTTATACTCATTATTATTCTTATATATCTACCTTTCTTACCCTCACAGAGCATCTGAGCTCACCCATTTTTATGTTTCCTTTCCCCAATTTATGAAGATATGTATTATATATGATGTGTCTGAGAATCATTTTAGTCATGAGTAACCTAGTGAGATATAATGTAGCTCACTTATATTCCAGTGTTTGTGTTTTCATATTTTTAATTACACAAAACTAATAAAGTCTTTGGGAATCTATTTTTTTAATATAATAATTATTCCACAAAAATGATGTAATTTCTATGTATGAGAAGTGTGGGTCACTATAGTTAGTATCAAATAAAAATTTTATTTAACCATTGGAAATGAGGATGAGAAAACCTTAGTGTGATACCTAAGAGAAATTATCTAAGGATAAGTCCAAGAATGAGTCAATTTATAGGAAAATTTCCTAAAATTTTGGTAAAGGATATAGTTTTTGGTTTCTATAATTAATCCTTTCATGGATACTAAAAGTTTATTTGGATATGGAATAGATGTACATATAGTTAAAAAAACTAAAAAACTGTATTGAGCTAGACTCAGTCAGGAACTGATGCATGATAATGGGCCTTACTGGACACCTAGTTTGACACTCTTGGGGGATATACTTTAGAAATTCACAAACTTTTCAAGAACCATCATAAAGGATTTTAATATAATTTGTCTATGAATAAACTTTGATAAACCACATGTGTAATAGATTAAAGAATGTGTCATAATCTAAAAATACTATAAGTGGTTTTTTATGATTATGTGGTTCCGATCAATGATTTTTATTTCTTCCTATATGATTTTTTGTTTACTTCAATGGATGGAACCCAAAGGAACAATGTAAATCCTAAGTGTGATGGGAAATGAAATGATTTTCTCTCGATCATCCAAACTCTATGGGATATGGAATGAAAAATCACATTTCTAGGCTCACCTAAACTTATCAAGCTATGAATCATGTTGGACGTCCAAATGAGAAGAGGGAACAACATTCTATTGAGTTCTTTATGAGGTAGCTTCCAACTCCTTTTAGTGGATCTTCTGATCCACTTATTGCTGAAAAATGGACCAGTACCATTGAAAATATATTATCTGTTATCTACTATTCAGAACATGAAAAATTCATTCCTGATATTTATTGGTTAGAAGGAAAAGCAGTCCGGTGATGGACTCTAATCCAAAATATGAGGTAGAAAGATGAAATTGAATCCATATATTGGGATGAGTTCAAGAACTTATTTCTTTATAATTACTTTACTTTTATTATTCATAAAAATATGGAGAAATATTTCTTTGAGTTAAAGTAAATGGATGATAAATCTGTGGGTACTTATGTGGATTATTTCTCAAGACTTGCGAGGTACTCTTCTGATATTATCATCTACCTCGAATGTAAAGTTTATAGGTTCTTTAGTTGATTAAATCTAGGTCTCATAAAGGAATTATCCACAATTGAATTTAGTAGCTATGAAGAAATTTTTCATTGTGAAATAAAGGTTGAAATAGAGGTTGTATTTATGTATCAATCTCATGGTTTTGATAAGAAAATAAAGATGGAGTTCAAAGGAAAATCTAAAAACCATAGAGAGAAGAATATGAGATCCTTTGTGCTCTTAGTGTGGGAAGAAACATGGAGGGAATTTTTTTAAGGGGTATTAAAATGTTTTAAGTTAATAAGGGAAGTTAATCGGGTATTTCATTTCCAAAGTGATGGGAAGAAGTTAGCTAACAGTGTGAATGGAGATAAATTTTAACTAAATTCACCTCCCCCACTTTAGTGCTACAAGTGTAAGGAGAATTGAAATTATGATAACCAATTCCCAAACTAGAAGGTTAATGATGATGATCCGAATCAGTAGCTTATTAATCTAAGTTACAAAGGGAAATCTCATGCAATCACTATTTCTAAAGAGGGGTGAGATAATGATGTGGTGAAAGGTATACTTGCCATCTAATCTAAAACATCTTAATGTCTTATTTTATTCTATATCTACCCACTCATTCATACCTAAATAATTTTATAATAGTATTAATATTCCATCAAAATGATTAGATATGTAATTAGCAGAATGAACCCCTAATGGTATGATGATTGAATCTAAAGTCAATGATTCCTATCCAGTTGATGTTTGTGGGAATTTACATCCTGAAAATATTTTAATTATTACTCTAGTTTAATTTTATGTCATCTTAGACATGGATTGGATTTCTCTACATAAATCCCAAATCTATTTTTGAGGAAGGGAAGTTACTTTTGATATTTTCAAGAAACCTATGATCGTATATCAATGTGACGATAAGTATGTACTTCATATGAAGATTAAATCCAGTGTATGGGTCTTAATTTCCATTTAGAATGTGTTCTTATCACAAATGGTTGGGGATAAAGTCGAAATCGATGATATTCCTATTGTTCAGTAATTTTTGGATGTCTTTCTGAAGGAGCTTCATATACTTCCACCAAAACGTGAAGTTGAGTTCTTTATAGAAATCATACTTGGTTACACACAAATTTCAAAGAATCCCTATATATTGTCCCCAACTAAGTTGAAGGAATTGAAGAAGAAACTCCAAAAAACCCTTGATAAGGAATTCATTCATCCAAGGGTGTCACCTTGGGGTGCACCTATTCATTTTTTTGAAAAATAAATTTGGATTAATGCAACTCTACATTGATTATCGGAAGTTGAACAACATCAAGATCGAGAAAAATAATCACCTTACCTGAATTGATGTCTTTTTTGATCAACTTCATAGAGCTCAATATTTTTCCAAGATTGACCTTCATTCTAGATATCATTAATATAGGGTCAATAAAGATGATATACCCAATGTGTAATTCCAAACAAGGTATGGACACTATGAATATAAAATGATGTATTTTGGTCTTACTAATGCCCCTTTTATCTTAATGAATTTGATGAATAGATTCTTTAGATATTACCTTGATCAGTTTTGGTATCCTTTATAGATGATATTCTTATCTATTCAAGGAGAAAGTAAATGAATTAAAACCACTTGAGAATTTCACTAAAGACCCTAAGGAAGGAGAAAATATAATGAAATTTAAAAAAATGTAAATTGAGGCGGCAAAAGATTTCATTTTTGGGTAATATAATTTCAAGAGAGGTTATAATAGTAGATCCATCAAAGATTAAGTCTATTGAATGTTATCATAGGCGAACCATAGTGATTGAGATCTGTATATTTCTTAGTTAAACAAGATATTATCGATGTTTTGTGAATAATTTTTCATGACTATCAAATATTATGACCATGTTAACTCAAAAGGGTTCCAAGTTCCTATGATAGATAAAAGTGAGGAAAGTTTTAAGGAACTAAAAAGAAGGTTAGTCAGTGCACCTATGATTACATTACCCTATAGTGGATAAAGGTTTTTAATCTATAGTGATGAATCCAAGAAGGGATTGGGATGTGTTCTCATGCAGAATAATGTGGTTATAGCCTATGCCTCATGAAAATTGAAAAATTAATGATAAAAAATACCCAACTCATTATTTTGTGTTAGATGTATTAATTTTTATATTAATGATAAGGAGGCATTATCATTAAGGATACATAAGTGATATATATACTGATCACAAAAGTATGAAATATATATTCATACTGAAATAGTTAAACATGCGTAAGAGAAGATGGTTATATTTGATAAAGGATTATGACTTATCAAAAAATTACCACCCTAGGAAAGTGAATAAAGTGGTTGATGCTTTGAATAAAAAAGATCATGCTAGCTTTTTTGTGATGAGGATCACAAAAGGTCTAATATTTCTAGATTTACAAAAGGATGGATCTAGAAATCTTGAAGCAAGGGGGAAAAGTTTATCATTATTAATAAATGTTCAACCTTATATCCAAGGGAAGATTAAATAGGTATATAAGGATGATGTAGAACTGTAGAAAAATGTTATAAATGTTCGTGATATTAACCTTGATCATGGTGGAAGGATAAGGTTCTGGAACCATGCATGTGTTTCATCCATACCGGATTTAAAGAAGGATATATTAGAGGAAGCTTAGAGTTCTTAATTTTCTATTCATCCTAGAAGTAAGAATATGTATAAAGACTTGAAATGATACTTTTTGTGGTATGTAATGAAGAGAGATATCATAGTGTTTGTATATTGATGATTGGTATGCCAGCAAGTTAAGGCTCAAAGATAAAAGGTTAAGGGGATGTTGCATCTATTACTCATACCATAATGGAAAAGATATAACATCACTATAGATTTTTTCATTGGACACCCTAAGACCTCTAAAGGGCTTAATGTTATTAGTAAATTTCCTTACTAAGTTAGCACACATCATTGCTATCAAAGAAGACTTCTCTTTGGATTATCTTTTGAGGATATACATTAAAGAAGTGGTAAGGTTTTATAGAGTACCACATTATATTTTATCTGATTGGGAGATGAGGTTTTCCTCAAATGTTCTTATAAATACTTCAGCAATACCCTAATATAGAATTGAGTTTAATCACTTCTTATCATCCTCATATAGATGGTCTGTTTGAAAGAACAATTCAAAACCTACCAGATGTGTTGAGATCTTGTTCACTGTATTTCAAAGGCGGTTGAGATAAACACCTTCCTATAGTTGAGTTTTCTTACAAGAAAAATTTCCATCAATAATTCCTATGGAACCTTATGAATCCCACTATGGGAAGAAACGTAGAGCTCCAATGTGATGGGATTAAATTAGAGAAAGAAATCTATTGGGACCTAAGATCGCTAAAGAAATGGACAAGAAAGTTAGAACCATTTAGAAACATATTAAGGTTGCTAAAATTTAGAATAAAAATTAGGTATATAACTATAGATATGATCTAGAATTTGAAGTTATAAAGAAGGGGTTTTTATAAATCTCTCACTGGAAGAAAGTTAACATATTTGGGAAGAAAGGGAAACTAATCCCTAGGTATATTAGTCCCTTTAAAATTATTAATCATATTAGGATGATATTCTATCACTTGGGACTTCCTCAAAATGTATCACATATCTATGATGTGTTACATTTATCGCTCCTAATGAAGTACATACCTGGCACTTCACATATACTGAACTCAAAGATCATACCGCTAGACTAAGGTCTTTCTTACGAGGAATAACCAGTTGAAATTTTGGGTCATACGGAGAAATTTATATGAAACAATATCACTCCCATGGTCAAATTTTTTGTGGAGAAATAACCCGTTACAGTACGTTACGTGGGAATTTTGGGATATTATGAGGTAGAAGTATCCTCATTTTTTGTATCATAATGATGAATTTTGAGGGTGAAATTCATTTTAAGGGGATATAATGTAACACCCAATGTTTTCATGAACCTTTTTTTGAATAAATTAAATTTATTAGATGTCTTATGTTGAACTTTGCACCAAGTTAACGTTTTTTATACACTACACCAAGATAATATTATTCAACATTCAACAATGACTTGTCTTGCATTACACACAACATTGGGTTTCTATGAAATAACATTCTATTATTATAATTATTTAAGTGAGATAGTTATAACATAACCATTAAACATTGTAATATGAAGAGTAATAATTAATTTTTAAATATTATTTTTAATGGTTTTATAAAAATAGAACATATTTATAAAAAAACATATAATTTTTGGAATAGTATTTATGTTTTTGAAAATACTATTTTCTAAAATAAACTAATTTTTATGTCCTTCTGTGAGAAACAATAAAATTAAATTTGGAAAATTTTAGATTTTTAATTTGATAAAATAAACTTTATTTTTGGATTAATAATTTCAAAATTAGCTTAGGGTAATTTTTATAATTTTTCTTTAAAACTTCATTTTTGGACGATTAGTGAAAAATACTGAGTTTTAATTCAAAATTATTTTTTTGTCTAATTTCTTTATTTTGTTAAATTATATTTTAATTTGGCTTTAAAATTTAATTAGATAAAATTTAAATTAATTAATCCAGTTTATTCCATTTTAACCAATTTCACATTGAAATTAAAAATAAAAACATTCCAAACTTTTAAAAAATTTCATTTAAAAAAACCCAGAGTCGCAACACATCTATGAGATTAATTTTAAATTAATTTCTTACAATTTTTTATAATAATTTGGAAAAATGGATTCCATATTTCTAATCAGAATAATTTATAATCTCTAATAATTTTATATTATTTTTTAACCAAAATTATTAGGGGAATTAATTAAAATTAATTACAGCGATTAGTGTAAAAAAAGAGTACTTAGTAGTTAAACTTTAATTTAAGGGTAAAAATTACATAAAAACATGTGAAAAATCCTTTGTATGGAAATATTTACACACATTACCCTCTTTTCTCAAAAATGGATAATTATTGGAGTTACATGATGTAAAGGAGACCTTTCAATAGTGTTTACCTTTTTATATTCACCAAAATGTCACTCCTCCTACAATATAAAAGGGAACTCATACCATCACTTATTCACAACACTCAAGCCATTTTTATTCAAAAAACTCTTCCCAAATATTCTCCCAACTTTCATAAATTCATCATAGAGTCCTCTCTTTTGATTGAATTCCAACCATGGAATCCCTTTGGTGCAAACCAAAAGAAGTTACCTAAAGAAGGGGTAATATCCTTCAATAAGATATTTTATTTTATTTATTTCTCTACCCACTAAATTATTTTTATTCCATGATTATATGATAACAAAAGTATGAAAAATATAATTATATTTGGTTTTTTAATGGTTTTACCTACACTCACAAACACTTCTATGAAATGGGATATGCGATCATCTTTCGTGTGTGCGGCTGACTACCATCTCATGAACTGATGTTGTCCATTATTCTATTGCCACCATTCATGGTCAGAAATAATGATGGAATTTATATTTTTATATGATATATATGATATTGATGATGCATTTATGATTCTTTAATTATTATATAACATGTTCCTTCAATGTTTCCATTTTTTTGGAAATATGATAACTTTTTTTCTAGACGTGTGGACAACCACCTCTTCAAAGTGATATGATTCTTTCAATATTTACAATGATTGTATAAAGGATGCTTCTAATATACATATGTGATATATTTTAAATAAAAAATCCTACTGTAATGAAAATATATGTATGTATATATTATTTACTATTCTTTCTTTCAAAATTATGACAATAAAATTATAATAGTATGCATGCATACGTACTCTATCGAGGCCTGATTCCACATAATATTGTTCTCTTGATCCAAGATTCCACCACAATTCTCCTAGTAAGACTTGCACTGTGTTTTTTCATGGTTTTTTTGGATGTGAATTTTAATTAGTAGATAGTGTTACAAGAGGCATCTCTCATGGTGGCTTAACCTCTATCATTGGGTTCCCACTATGCTCATGTCTTCATGGCAGTAGTGAAGCGACTTCTTATTAATGGTTCTGATGGTATATGGTGGTCTATTATAGATTTTTTAAAGTAGATAAAATAGAATTTGATGAATGTTAATCTCTAAATAATTAGTGTGCTGATGTATAATGATGCTGATAGTGGTTATAGGACATAGATAACTACAGTGGTGACTCGTTAGGATGATGGAAGGCATCATTTGGTTGATGTAGGCTACTCACGGATTAATTTCTCATTGGGTTCTGTGTTCATGATGTGTGTTTTTTAATTTTGAATTTATAACTTGGAATGATTTTGTTTTTTGTCTTTAATTTTTTTTGTTACCACTCAACCATAAATATTCCATATAGAAAATCAAAAAATATAATTTTTAGTCATGAGTACGTATGACCTACCGTCTCTATGAAATGTGTAATTCATATCATATTACTATATTTTTTATGTTATTATAAACACATTTCCAATGAATACATATTATATTCATATCAGGGTTTATATTATGGAAATAAGGAAATCATTTTCTAATTAATATGGAAAATAATTACAAGAAAATAGTTGAATGAAAAATAAAGCAGTTATTACCCAAAACGTAACATTAACATGGAATTTTTAAGAAAATGGTAAAATGAAGTCATAATTAAGTAATATATGGAATTATATATATTAATATGGTTATTTTATATAATTATAATAAACTTATATTTATTATCCATGAGTTTTTAATGAGTATGATGAGAGTCAAGACATAAGGTAACTGGATTTCTAGTCTGACTTTTATTTCAGTGAGACTTGTGCCTTATTCACCCATTGTTTCTTTTGTGTGGTGTATATACTTCCCATGAATTTATTCTATGACTATTTTCTTAAATTTTTGGGTAATTATATATCCATTTTATGATCTCTATTTCCTAGGGTTTTACAGTTCAAAAGTTACCAAATTGGTAAGGTAATTTTGTCTCAATTCACTTTCTTTGAGACATATGTTTTAGTATGCACCTATATTATTTTAAGATGTTTATATGATTCCAATTTAAATGTTATTACATTAATATCTATATTTTAGTGATATTTTAATTATAATTTAATGTTATTATTTCATGGGGACTTTGATTCAAAATTACCAAAGTGGTAGGAGTTTTTTTCCACAATATCATTGTTTATCAGGATTGTTTACAATTAGTTTCTATTGATAAAATATTATTATCCATCTCTAAATAATTCTCATAAATTTTATTATCCTATGTCTTTTCATGATATCTTCATGTATTGGTACCATTTTCCACTCTTTTTTGCTTAATATAATTATGAAAATGTTTTTATGAAAATCTAATTTATTTCTCCCTTCAGTCGAAAAAATTTTTTCTTCAAAAACCATGTTTTGTAAAAATAATTTAAAATGTTTTTAAATGATATTTTGATATTATTTTTAAATAAAAATTATTTGAATTATTCTAAAATATTACTTTATAAGTTTTAAAATCTATTTTTAAATAAAGAGTTTTCCCAATTTTTTTATGTTTTAAAAAGAAATTTTTAAAGAAGGAAGGATATGTTCCTAAATAAATGTTTTTTAAAATATCTTTCAAAATTATTTTACATTTAAGATGACATCCATTAGTGTTACTCGTGAATTTATTGGTAAAATATTTTAAGGTTCTATTCATATTGTTTCTCTAAATGGTTTTTTTTATGGCATGATGTTTATGAAACCAATTTCTATTTCACATTTTATATTCTTAAGAAAACCACCTCTTTTCACGGGTTATTATTTAATGAAATGATTACGAAATATATCAACTTTCCACATGTTATGATATAATCACATGTTTAGGATACACATTTCATTTCATGGGTTATGATATGATGAATTTTTATGATCTAGTTGAACACATATGTATGACTCTATTATGAGATGGGAGGGACCTATATCTCTCTCTAATGCATTGGGTAAATATTTATATCTCATGAGATTGACACGGTGGGAACGAGGAGTGAACTCGATTCAGTAAGGGAATTTATCCTCTAAGATGGTCTTGGTAGTGAACCTTGAATACTAATATGGTCATGGGAGTCAACCATGACTACAAAGATGGTGTGGTGAGTAAAACCATTCCACCAAGACAGACTTTTCATTAAGCCTCAGCTACTATAGAAATCATTAAATGTGACAAACCCAAATTTTATAAATAAAATTTCTCTTGTGATTTCAATTAAATGTCTCATTATGTAATATGGTTAGAGAAAATACATGCACTTCATTGTTTTTATTATATTCCATAGGATTTAAAAGACAGTTGAGCATCATTATCATTGATAATATATTCATTTAATAATGATCACATTATGAGTATAAATATAGGATTTTAAGAAATTCAATTGACACAGAAAAAGGAAGTGATGGACTCAACCAATAGAATTGTACCCTGTGAATCCCATTTATCGGAGCTTTCAAAGGATATAACATCATTTATCTTTTTGATTGACTAAGACCAACTTTATATCAAGTTACCTAGCATGATCTAAATTTTTTATGGGAGAATTTCAAGCTCATTGAGATCACGGTCGAACCATGTATGAAGAAACACCCTATGAAACTCTCACCATCGTGCACCTTACTATTAGGTAGTTTTCCGGTGTGTTAAAGGAAAATTTATCAGTACACTAGTGATATGAGTATGTAAATTATTTTTTATAGAATAATCTATATATTTCATCCAATTATATTAATGCTATAAATGTTTTTTATTTTGACACAATAAAATAGAAATAGTATTTTTGGGTTATATTCAAATTTAATTGATGAATTTATTTTGATGAATTAATGTATTTTTTAAATAAAAAAATATTTTAATAAAATATTATTAAAAAATATATTATTACATATAAATATCATATAATTTTTATGATGTCAAATGTAATTTTTATATGGGATAAAAAACTATTATTATCAAAAAACTAGTATTTCTTAATAAATGTTGATTTTATTTCAAAAGTGAAATTTGATATATTAATATAATTATTTATATAAAATTAATATTATTTTTGGAATTATAATGTTGGAATTATCTAGCAGAGAATTTTTTATAATTTTTTTAGAGATTCAAATTTTCAGGGAAAAATTAAAATCCGTATAAATATACTTTTTATATTATGACATAATAATGTCAAAAAATTGATATGATAAATACTATAAAAGTTATCTATGACCACATGTATTTTTTCCCTTTAAAATAATGTAATTTTATGTAAAGACCTGGAAATTTCAAGGAAAAGTTTTTCTTAAATTCTTTGGAATTTTACGAGTCCGCAGTTTCGGACGGTGCCTGATTCCGAGACCCATTGTGCCTGAATCAATTTCTGAAGTTTTGTTTGGGTATGTTTAGTAAACGTATGTGCGGGTTTTTCTATCTTTCAAATCGGTGATCTGAATTGAAATCCGAGGACACCGATGAACTCGTAGCGCCGGTATTTTCTTAAAGAGACCATTATCATAGTTGTGTTTGGTCATGAGTAGAAGTTATAATTTGGGGATTCTTAAAAAATTAAATAAAATTGATGTGTTACACAATTTTATTTTTATCTGGAGGTTATTTCCTCCAAAGGGAAGTTGGTGGTGGGGCCCACACCTCACATAACTTCCCATGGGAGGATATTATGTGGTGGGGCCCACACAAACACTAAACCCTTCAACTCTCCTTTAACTCCTTGAACCCCCTTTTTACTTTTGAACTTCTACATAATGGTAGAGCCTCTCCACCTCCTTACCATTAATTGTGCCAACACAATTAATTAAATTATTCTTCAATTAATTTATGGTGTCAACAATTCATTTGAATTGTTTTGAATGCATGATAATATTAATGTAGGGGAGCCTTTTTATTATATTTTCCTTGGAAAATACATTTTTGGGGGACTTTGGGAGGATTAGAAGGAAAGAGTTCTTTCCATGAAGAAAATCTCCAACAAAGGATGAAGAACATATTTGACAAAGAACGACGTCCTTTCTGACGAAGAACGAGGAAGAACGCATGAGCCCGGAATCGGCAGCGTCTGACGGGCACAACATACGATGTCATCTTTAAATTCTCTTTCTGTGACACCGACAAGCGAACAAAGTTCTTGAGTCAAGGTAGGGGGTTTTGTATAATTTTTAAATGAATAAAATTATACCCTTGATCTTGTTGAATGCTTAGTTCGACTATGGCCTTTTGTTATCGCCTAACGCGGAGGGCGCGGGCTGAAAAAACACGGCCTGACGAACCTCTGTTGATCCTTGTTTGTATTGGTGATGGAGGAAGTGTTGGAAGAGGAAGTGGAGACTGAAGGTGGTGGTCGTGCGCTTGTCGCATGGAGCAAAACCAAAGCCCGCAACCGCGGGCCGCTCGGGCTAAAGAACCGGCCGGCTATGGCCAGCCGGGCTGGTCGACCGCAGCACCCACAGGTGTCGTGTGGAGGAGATGTGGCCCACATCCGCGGGTTGCTCAGATGAGACGAACCTTATGGCCGTCTGCCGGCTAAGAGGGAGGACCGCGGCAATGCTTGGCGCCACACTGTGGAGAATACCAAGGCTCGCGGTTGCAGGCCGCTCGGCAGGTGAACCGACCGGCCGCCTGCCGTCCGGGCGGAAGAAACCGCGGCACCGCACAGCACTGCATGGGAGGACAGTGGCCCACTGTGTAGGCCACTCGCTCTGGAAAAAACTGGCCAGCTTCAGCCAGTCGGGCAATAAGGAGGGGCGGCGCCGCTCGGTGCCACCGGGCGAGCCAAACCGGCCCGCGACCCGGGCCGGGTCCGCGGGTGGGCCGCGCCCCACCGGGCCGGGCCAACCCCCAAACTGGGTCGGACCCACCGGGTCTGGTCCCTGTTTGGGCCGCGCTCCACTGGGCCGGGCCGACCCCTAGCCGGGTCGGACCCTCCAAACTGGGTTGGGCCGACCCGCCATCCCACTGGGCCTGACGGGCCGGGCCCGTTTCACTTAAACATGAATAACTTCTAGACCGCGCTTTCGATCGATTCTCCGTCTACGGAACTGGGATCCTTGCGACGAGGCGGTAGTTTTAGATACTCTAAGTGAGTTTTGGATGACTTTGGAAAATGGCTGGATTTGGAACGAGCGTAATTCCAACAGGGCCCTTGGAACGGAAATGCTAATAACTCTCAGACCGGGCGTCCGAATGATGTGTCGTTTGTCGCATTGGGTTCCTTATGATGAGACAGAACTACGGGAGACATCAAATCAGGACTTAATGATAGTTGATGTATCAACACTTGGATCAAGGATCGGACCCTCCTGGAATTGAGCGTGTTGTGTGCGGGAACCCTAGAGCTGGCTGCAACTGCGAATACTACTATACCAGAATCCTACGTGGGTTCAGCAGCGACGAATACTATACTGGAATCCTCCGTGGTTTCGACGATGATGGATATTGTATCGTAATACTCCGTGGGTTCAATAACGATGACTACTGTTCATGTATCCTATGTGTGTCTGAGTGTTTTGACTTCTATTATTATATCTTGTGTGGGTCCGACAGAGTAGCTGGTCTTGTATACTATATGGGTCCAACAGCTTAGCTGGTCTAGTATTCTGTGTGGGTTTGATAGCTTAGATGAATCAGTGATTACATATGATCATCTCTATCGCTTTAAAAAATATGTATACCTATGTGAGATGCGTCTTGACTTTCAATCGTTATCATCGATGTGATTGACTTACTTTCCTATGTGTACTGGGTTGTTCTTGGGCTTGAGAGTTGGAGCTGGATTGTGGTTGATAACTTAGGTATATGGATGGGAATATACCTAAGTAGGGTTAGTTGATACTTCGTGATTGTATCTTTCTTATGTGGTTTATCCTTCGTGGATTCTGGGAGACCTTCGAGGGTCTCGGGGTCCCTACTGGGTACTGTTATACTCACCCCTGCACGGGTTATGCCCGCAATTTGTTGTGTTGGTTGGAGACGATGGGCATCACTGATCGAGGTAGAGACTTGTAGAGCTGGATAGTACCCAGAGGTGGACCACTTGGCGAGACGTACACGGAGCGGACAGACGGACCTGAGGTGCTGAGAAGGCCATCTGTACCCACCCTTCGGATGGGATTCCCAGAGGACGACTCAGTAGTTGCTATTTACTTTTCTAGAGTTGTACTTTACTGTTGGGATTGTATTTCAGACCCCTTTTCTTTCAGCACTTTCCCTTGTATTCAGTTTTACTTGGTGTTTATTTACAGTTGTTTCCACTACTGCTTGTGTTCGGATTGTGTGTGTATAACATGTTAAAATGAAATCCCTTCCCTTTTATCGGGATTATGCCTTTGGTGCTACTCATCAGCCCAAGGCCTATGGAAGGTGGGCTTGCGGTAGTCACGACATGGGCCCCGAGGACGGGTCGTGATAAATTGGTATCAGAGGATTCTGTTCTACCATAGAACTTAGACTCTAATTCTTTAAAAGTAAATAGTGTTTATTGTTTTGGGAATGGTTATTAGTTTAGGGAAATTGGTGTTGGTGCGGCGGCTGACGTATCCATACACCAGGACCCTGGCCTCTGATTTCCGACTCAGTGCACAAAAACATTGATTGTGTGTGTGTTTTCTTTGAAAAAAAAAATTCGTGATTACTTTGTGTTAGATCACCAGGTATACTGTTTTAACCATAGTACACCTGTTTCTTTTCAGGATGGCCCCATGAAGGCAGCCAACTAGGGTTCTGAGTTACGTACGAGATGGTAGCCCACCAAGCGACAAGGCCTCGGTGCAGGGCTCCATCACAGTGGAGGCACCAGCAATACCACTACCCTCTAGGCCACCGATACCACCAGCCCCAACAGTAGAGAGTGAATACTACCTGAGTGCATTGCATGAGTTCCAGCGACAAAGGTCACCCAGGTTTCAGGGAGAGACCGACCCACTGGCAGCTGAGGATTGGCTGGAGGCTGTCGTGAGAGTTTTCAGATTGGTAGGGACACCAGCCAACCTTATGGTGATCCTTGTCGCAAGTCTCCTGCATGTAGCAGTAGATAGATGGTGGAGCCTGATGCTTCAGGTGCATGATGAGGAATCATTGCTCTATATGGACTTCTAGAGTCTCTTCCTCTCGGAGTTTTTTCTAGCCACCCTTCGTGCGGTGTGGATACAGGAGTTACTTCATCTGCAGCAGGGCAGCATGACCGTAGCTCAGTACTCAGCGAGGTTCACCAAACTCTCGCGCTACTCCACGGATATGGTACGAGACCCATTCATTAGGGCCCAAACCTTTGATCAGGGACTCAGTCATGATATCATGTCTTTGATAATTCCCCTCAGCATTCTGACGCAGACGAGAGTACTGGAGCGAGCCCTTCTAGTGGAGAGTTTTCTCGCTGAGCAGTCACCAGCAGCGAGACCCACCGCAGGACGACACATAGAAGAGTCTTCTACAGCCGGTAGTAGATAGTTGATGCAGAGGTCCAAGCAGACCAGGTCATCAGGTGAGCAACCTTAGGAAACAGGTTCGGTTGTGCAGGGCACACAAAATAGAGTTATCCATACGAGGAGCAGGTAGTGCTATGCATGCGGTGGGCAAGCTCACGTGGCTCGAGACTGCCCGACCCTCCATGCGTATGAGCAGCAGACAGTAGAGGGACCACTCAGGAAGAGGTAGAGGTTTGAACATGGTGGTCCACAGGGAGGAGGCAGACGTGGCAGAGGAGATGGTCGAGCTACGGGTGGTGGATGACGTTTCGATGCTCTACCACCACCACCACCAGGAGGTCCACCCTAACCACAGGGAGCTAGTAGACAAAGGCAGGATCAGCTCCAAGCATTCGAGGCCAACGACCACGGCGCACCTGAGATGATTTGAGGTAATATCTGTGTTTAATCCACCCTTGCTATAGTACAAATAGATACAGGTGTGAGTCATTCTTTTATTGTCGTTTCCCTTTTTCAGAGCTCGAAGATTCTGACTGAGCCGTTGGATCGATCCTTACGGCTAGAGACTCCCACGGGAGCAGACTCGATGATTACGCACTGGTGCCGGAAGTGTGAGCTTACTCTAGAAGGCGAGAGCTTCGGCTGGGATCTTCTTGTAGCGGCATCGAGGCCTTATGACATCATCTTGGGTATATACTTGTTATCATCAGTTCATGATTAGATTGACTTTATTAGGTGCAAAGTGGGGTGTATCTGCACGGATGGGACCGGGTTCACCTTCACCGGTGAGAAGGGATCCTTTGCAGCACAGGATGGACTTATGCAGAGAATGGGGAAGCCGATCACACATTAGTTGGCTAGTCTCATCCTTGGAGTGGTTGATGTGCGGAGTCCGATTTTTTCTGTTGTGGTGGATCAGTACGCGGATGTTTTTTTTTTGAAGACGTTCCAGGACTACCTCCTCATAGAGAGGTATAATTCTATATTGATCTGTACCCCGAGACACCACCGATATCTACTCTATCATATTTTATGGATCCCGTCGAGCTTCGTGAGCTACGGGTACAGCTGGAGGGCTTGCAAGGGAAGGGATTTATCCGACCTAGTGTTTCACCCTAGGCATCACCGATTTTGTTCACCAAGAAGGCGGATTGAAGCATGCGATTGTGCGTCGACTACCATCGCCAGAATCAGGTGACCGTGAAGAACAAGTACCCACTTCCGAGGATTGACGACTTCTTTGATCAGCTCAAGGGAGAACGATGGTTCTAGAAGATAGACCTCAGGTCGCGCTATCACCAACTCAGAGTTTGAGACGAGGATGTGAAAAAGACAGCCTTCAGGTGTCGGTATGGCCACTACGAGTTCTAGGTTATGCCCTTCGATGTAAACAATGCTCCAGCAGTGTTCATGAGTCTCATGAACCAAATCTTTCAGCCTTACCTCGATCGATTTGTCATAGTCTTCATCAACGACATATCGATTTACTCGACTACTGAGGAGGAGAACGCCTTCCATTTGCGGGTAGTACTGGAAACACTCTGAGAGCACCAGCTTTGTGGTAAGCTCTCAAAGTGTCAGTTCTGGATTAGAGAGGTTTACTTCTTGGGAAACTCCATCTCAGAGGATGTAGTTGCAATGGACCTAGCGAAGATTGATGCAGTATTTTCTTAGAAGCCACGCAGGAGTGTGATGGAGGTACGATGTTTCCTACGTCTGGCTAGATACTAGCGGAGAATTGTTGCAGAATTCTCCAAATTTGCAGCTCCGCTTTCAAATTTGACGAAGAAGGGTAAACCCTTTGTGTGGTCAGAGAGATTCCAGTAGAGCTTTCAGAAGCTGAGGGAGAGGTTGACCGGTGCACCCATATTGAGGCTACCGGAGGAGGGCGTAGGGTACGTAGTTTATTGCAACACATCAAGGACCAGACTCGGGGGGTGTCCTGATGCAATATTGGGTAGTGATCACGTATGGTTCACGATAGTTGAGAAAAAACGAGCAGAACTATGCTACCCATGACCTGGAGTTAGCAGCAGTGGTCTTTACCTTGAATATGTGGCGGCACTATCTGATGGGCGAGCATTTTAAAGTCTACTCTGACCACCAAAGTCTTGGGTACATCTTCTCATAGAAGGACCTGAACCTGAGACAGTGACTATGGCTCGAGTTCCTCCAGGACTAGGACTTAGAGATAGTCTATACTCCTAGGAAGGGGAACGTTGTAGCAGATTATCTCAGTAGAAGATCGGGCATTCAACTGCTAGGAGAGGCGATATAGTAGCTAACCGCATTGTAGATATCCTTTGTGGATAGAGATAGAGCATCCTTTCTTCAGTCTCTCACAGTCACTCCTCCACTTATTCAGCAAGTCAGGGAGGCACAACGGGGGGACGTTGACTGTGAGATGTGACGTGCTCAGATATCCTCAGGGCAGGCACCTGGTGGGTTTTCTGAAGGTGGGGAGCACGTCATCCTCTTCAGTGGATGTACCATGGTACCAGTTTCACCACAAGAGGAGGTGTTGAGGGAGTTTCACACTTCCCCCCTAGCGGTACATCCAGGAGTGGAAAAGATGTATCAGGACCTCAGATGACAACATTGGTGTCCGGGTATGAAGAAAGCAGTAGCAGAGTTTGTCTCTCGATGCCTCACTTGTCAGCAAGTGAAGGCGGAGCACCAGCTTCCAGCAGGCTTGGTTCAGCCCTTAGATTTTCTAGAGTGGAAGTGGTATGGGATATCCATGGATTTTGTAATGGGACTTCCACGTACATCTTGAGGGAACGACTCTATCTGGGTGATCGTAGACCGACTCAGCAAGTCGTCCCACTTCCTACCGATCAGAGAGCAGGGATTAGTAAAGATATTGGGATGCCTCTACGTTTAGGATATCTTATGGCTTTATGGTGTTCCATCGACTATCGTCTCTGATAAAGATGCTCGTATCACTTCCAAGTTATGGAAGGGGTTACAGGAGGCTTTTGGGATGCAGCTTCGCATGAGCACCGCCTTCCATCCTCAGATGGATGGTCAGACTGAGAGGACCATTCAGACTCTTGAGTACATGCTCTGTGCATGTGTCCCTCAACTTTGGTCACAGCTGGGAGGATCACTTACCCTTGGAGGAGTTTTCATACAACAACAGCTACCAGACCACCATCGGGGTGGCCCCTTATGAGGCATTGTACAACCGACCTTGTAGATCACCTCTATGTTGGACTGACCCAGGGGAGTTAGTACATGTAGGACTAGAGATGGTTTAGGCTACGATGGAGAAGGTGCAGATCATCCAGGAGAGGATGAAAACTGCACAGAGAAGATAGAAGTCCTATGCTGATAGGAGACAGAGACCACTGGAGTTTGAGGATGGATACCATGTCTTCTTACGGGTCTCACCTCGACAGGGTCTACAGAGATTTGGCCCAGGCGGAAAGTTATCATCGCAATTCATCGGACCTTTCTAGGTCCTCCGCATAGTAGGCGAGGTGGCTTACCGCCTGGCCCTTCCACCTCAGTTGCACCTAGTGCACAACGTCTTCCGCGTATCTTACCTGAGGAGATACGTGCACGACTAGTCCCACATCATCGACCACGAGGAGCTGGACATCGATGAAGGGGTGACATTCAAGGAGGTCCCAGTGGAGATTGAGGATCGACAGGAGCGGGTTCTGTGTGGACTATTGACTCCTCTGGTTCGCATTCACTGGCAGCATGGGAACCTCCAGGAGAGAACTTGGGAGCGGGATGCTCAGATGCATGATCAGTACCCACTTTAGTTTCCCTAGTGTGTGTTGTAGCTTTATGGGGTCGTAAATCACTAAGGCGGGGGTAATGTAAAGACTCGTAAATTTCAAGAAAATTTTTTTCTTAAATTATTTGAAATTTTACGAGTCTGCAGTTTCTGACGGTACCTGACTCTGAGACCCAGTGTTCCCGGAATCAATTTCTGAAGTTTTTTTTGGGTATGTTTAGTAAACGTATGTGCGGGTTTTTCTATCGTTCGAACCGGTGCTCGGAATTGAAACCTGAGGACACTGATGAACTCAAAGCGCCGGTATTCTCTTAAGGAGACCTTTACTGTAGTTGTGTTTGGTAGTGAGTAGAAGTTATAATTTGGGGATTCTTAATAAATTAAATAAAATTGATGTATTACACAATTTTATTTTTAAGTGGTGGTTATTTCCTCCAAAGGAAATTTGGAGGTGGGGACCACACCCCACATAACTTCCCATGGGAGGATATTGTGTGGTGGGGCCCACACGAACACGAAACCCTTCAACTCCCCATTAACTCCTTGAACCCCCTTTTTCACTTTTTAACTTCCACATAATGGTGGAGCCTCTCCACCTCCTTCCCATTAATTGTGCCAACACAATTAATTAAAGTCTTCTTTAATTAATTTTTGGTGTCAACAATTCATTTGAATTGTTTTGAATGCATGGTAATATTAATGTAGGGGAGACTTTTTATTATATTTGCCCTGGCAAATATTTTTTTGGGGGACTTTGGGAGGATTATAAAGAAATAGTTCTTTCCACGAAGAACATCTCCAACAAAGGACGAAGAAAATATTCGACGAAGAATGACATCTTTTTCGACGAAGAACGAGGAAGAACGCTCGAGCCCGGAATCAGCGGCGTGTGATGGGCGCAGCTTATGATGTCGTCTTCAAATTCTCTTTCCGCGACACCGACAAGTGAACAACTTTCTTGAGTCGAGGTAGGGGGTTTTGTATAACTTTTAAATGAATAAAATTATACCCTTGATCTTGTTGAATGCTTAGTTCGACTATGGCCTTTTGTTATCGCCTAACGCGGAGGGTACGGGCTGAACAAACACGGCCCGACGAACCTCCATTGATCCTTGTTTGTATTGGAGATGGATGAGGTGTCGGAAGAGGCGGCGGTGACCGGAGGCGGTGGCCGCACGCCAGCCACGTGGAGGAAAACCGTGGACCGCTCGGGCTGAAGAACCGGCCGACTATGGCTGGCCAGGCTGGTGGACCGCGGCACCCGCAGGTGCCGCGTAGAGGAGATACAGCCCACATACATGGGCTGCATGGATGAGCCGAACCGGTCTGCCGCCTTCCGGCCTGGAGGGAGGATCGCAGCGCCCCTTAGCATCGCGCTGTGAAGAAGACCGCGGCCCGCGGTTGTGGGCCGCTCAGCGGGCGAACCGGTCGGGAGGAAGAAATCACGGTGTCGTGTGGGAGGACAGCGGCCCGCTTTACGGGCCCCTCACAGTGTAAAAACTGTCCGGCTTCGGCCAGCCGTGCAGCAAGGAGGGGTGGCGTCGCTCGGTGCCACTGCGCGAGCCAAACCAGCCCACGACCCGGCCCGGGTCCGCGGGTGGTTTGTGCCCTACTGGGCCGGGGCGACCCCCTAACCAGGTCGGACCCGCCGGGCCTGATCCCTGGGTGGGCTGCACTCCACCGGGCAGGGCCGACCCCCATCTGGGTCAGACCCGCCGAACTGGGTTGGGCCGACCCACCACCCCACTGGGCTTGACTGGCCGGGCCTGTTTCACTTAAATGTGAATAACTTCTAGACCGTGCGTCTGATTGAGGTTTCGTCTAAGGAACTAGGATTCTCGTGACAATAAGGTCCTTTTGCGATACTCTAAGTGAGTTTTGGACAACATTGGAAAACGATCGGGGTTGGAAAGAGTGTAATTCCAACCAGGCCCCTAGAACAGAAATACTAATAACTCTCAGACCGGGCGTCCGATTGACACACCGTCTGTCGCGTTGGGTTCCTTATAATGAGAAGGAACTATGGGATAAATCAACTTTGGACTTTGTGATAGTTTATGTATCGACACTTGGCTCAAGGATTGGGCCCTCCCGGAATCGAGCGTGTTGTGTGCGGGAACCCTAGAGCTGGCTGCGACTGTGACGACTACTGTACCGGAATCCTACGTGGGTTCGGCAGTGACGACTACTGTACTGGGATCCTCTATGGGTTCGATGACGATGGATATTGTACCATAATCCTCTTTGGGTTCGACAGCGATGACTACTATTCTTGTATCCTGTGTGGGTTCGATAGTTTTGACTTCTGTTCGTGTATCCTGTGTGGGTCCGACAGAGTAGTTGGTCTTGTATCCTGTGTGGGTCTGACATCTTAGTTGGTATTGTATCCTGTGTGGTTCTGATAGATTAGCTGGTCTAGTATCCTATGTGGGTCTGATAGCTTAGATGAATCAGTTACTACATCTGATCATCTCTATCGCTTTACAAAATATGTATACCTATGTGAGTTGAGTCTTGACTTTCAATCATTATCATCGATGTGATTGACTTACTTTCTTGTGTGGACTAGTTTGTGCTTGGGGTCGAGAGTTGGAGCTGTACTGTGGTTGATAACTTAGGTATATGTTTGGGCATATACCTAAGTAGGGTTAGTTGATACTTCGTGATTGTATCTTTCTTATATGGTTTATCCTTCGTGGGTTATGGGAGACCCTCGGGGGTCTTGAGTTCCCTATTGAGTATCGTTATACACACCCATGCATGGGCTATGCCCGAAATTCGTTGTGTTGGTTGTAGACTACGGGCAGCACTGATTGAGGTAGAGACTTGTAGAGCTGGATGTTACCAGGAGGTGGACCACTTGGTGAGATGTACACGGAGTGGACGGACGGACCTGAGGTGCTGAGAAGGCCATCTGTACCCAGAATTCAGGTGGGATTTCAGGAGGACGACTCAGTAGTTTCTATTTACGTTTCTACAGTTGAACTTTAATGTTGGGCTTGTATTTCCGGCCCCTTTCCTTTCAGCACTTTCCCTTGTATTCAGTTTTACTTGGTGTTTATTTACAGTTGTTTCCTCTACTTCTTGTGTTCAGATTGTGTGTGTGTTACAGGTTAGAAGGAAATGCCTTCCCTTTTATCAGGATTATGCCTTTCGTGCTAGTCTCTAGCCCCTGGCCTATGGAAGGTGGGCTTGGGGTAGTCACGACACGGGCCCTGGGGATGGTTCATTACATTTAAAGTTTATTTTATTAATTTTATAAAGAAATTATGAATCCTCCAAAACCATTAATATATTTTAAGGTTTTGAAACAATTTCTTTAATAGCGTGACTCACCTCTACATAAGAAAGGCAATTATTTTATTAAGTTAGGCCCTTGTCCTTATAAAACAATGATAATCACTCTAATTTGGCAGAAACCATGGGAAAAACCATGAGATGATTTGTGTTTTTGGTTATTTTATTATGTAGAGTCAAAAACCTAAATAATAAAGAAATATCCCTCATTTCCTATATAAACCCACCCAAGATCCCATTTATCTTCACTAAAAAATATTTTATCACATACATACTCTTACATCTACTCTATAGACTCCTTTCAAGTCTCCCCCATACTATCAAGAAGCCCCTCCCAAGCATTTGTACCCACACACTCATGTAAGTGATCTCTCTCTTCTCATTTCCACTTAAGCACTTATTTTATATTATGTCTCTTAAATTCTATTTTCTTCTTTTGGGATATGTTCTTCAATATTCCACTTACATTAAATTTAATTTATAAAAGATTAAATCACCCTTTCACTTCCATTAAGCCTCGTATTATTCTTTTTGTACACCTATTACTATGCTGAAATATAGTTAGGATTCTTTTCTTTATTCAAGTGTCTTTATTAACTTATGCCTTATATTTCCAATTTATATTGTTGGGATATGTTTCTACAGGTTCCTATTACTTCCAATTTTGTTTATATATGATTATGTACCCCTTTATCTACCATAAACCCATTTTTATAAATCTTTAAGTGATTTCATTATACTGCTAAAATTTCACCACGATTTTCCATGCCAAAACAGTTGTGTAGTGAATACTATACCCATTTTCTATCAAGGGTGTTCGAATTTATGCACATATACTTTTTGATCGGGGAATTAAATGTATTAATTCTATAATACTTGACCGTGGAATAAAAAGTGGTGAAAAGTATTCAATTTTTTTATCTATGTGGCACACTTAAACATGAGAATGAAATGAATGTGATGGGTGCACCTAGAATTATATGGCGATCCAATGCATTGAGTAATGTTTAGTATCATGATATGTAATATTGGGATAAGGAGTGAACCTAATTATTTTATGGTACTTTTTACATCTTGATATATTTATAGTTATCCTTAACCTATGTTTATGATACAGTGATTTAATTTGTTTCCATATTTCACATGTTTCCTTAACGATTATCATGCTATATGATGCCTCATTATTGATGTTTCTGATTCCTACCCCTATTATAACCCATTGATATGACTTGTATAACATTATTATTCTCTTCATGTTATTCCATTTTTATTCCCTTATTGGGCATTAGATCTCACCCCTTTCATATGTATGTCCCCATGTTATCCTGTTTGGTTTTAAGTGCGACCATGTTAAGTAATTTTTTGATACAGATGTTGTTTTTTATGTTTTAAATTGTTAGGTAATGTACTTAATTCCCAAATACACTATACTTATCAAAATTCTAAGTTCTATTAAGTGTAATATTATGTAATAAATCATAAATTAATGTGTAATCACTACTACAAATACGGGCATTAACAGTGCTAAAAACAGGCTTTAACAGCGCTAAAAAAGCGCTGTAAAGCTCGGCGCTGATAAAGGGGGTACCCCTTTATCCGCACTTAGTAAGCACTGATAAAACAACCCTTTATCAGCGCTAAACAAGCATGGATAAAGGTAGACTTTATCAGCGCTAAGAGAGTGCTGATAAAACAAACCTTTATCAGCGCTAAAAGAGCGCTGATAAATGATTGTTTTATCAGCGCTCCTTTAGCGCTGATGAAATTATCTTTTATCAGCGCTTCTTTAGCAGTGATAAAGGTGTAGTTTATCAGTGCTTTTTTAGCGCTGATAAAAGAAAAAAAATTCCGCGCTAAAAGATCACTGATAAATGCCCTCTCTGCTGCTCCGATAAATTTGCAGCAGCACACCCGAACACCTACAAAAAAACAGCATCTCAATAAGCCAATTAAAGCAAGTATACCCATAAAAAATTAACTCATAAATCATAAGAAAATTATACCAAGTATGCCCATACAACAATTATACCCATACACCATTAACACATAATTTATAAGTTAATCAAGTACTTACAGAAATCAATTCAGAATTCAGGGGGTTTGGGGGCTGTTCAAGGGTTTGGGTGGCTGTCCAAGGGGGGGTAGGGGGTGTCCGGGGGGCTTTCCAGTTCAATCCTAAGGCTCCACATGGGTGTGTTTTATCAATACATAAATCTTTGGAATTTTCTCTATCCACTGTGCATCATATTATCAACCTCAAAGAAGTTATAAGGTTTGTACACACACTGAGGTGAACATACTTGGGGGGGATGAATCTCATTAATAGACCCCCAATATTAAACCTGCAATAGGCTATTGTAAGTGCATGATGAGGAAATATGCACAACCTAGTTGAGAAAGAACTGGAATAAAACTAATAAAAAAATCATCATTGACACTCAAATCCATGACCATGATTAAACCCAAATTAATTTTCCAAGTGATGAACTTTTACCAAGCATTTCACAAAGATCGTGTTGACATTATAAAAATATAGTTTGACCAAGTCCTACCCCATCTACATCAAGACACATTGATTCTCAAGTATTAAAGCTTGATCAACCATACCGACATCATCCAATGTTAGGGTTTCTATGAGTAAATCATAGGAACCACACAAAACATATAATATACCATGGTCTCCCCACTATATACATAATTATCATTGACCTCCAATATGTGAGTTTTATTTATATTCCATTATGGAAATCCACTTATGGGAGTTTTCTCATCCAGGTAATACCCTAAACAGTATCTTAGACCACCCATATGTGTTCTTCCAATTCTGAGGCATAAGACCTACAAGGATATCATCCCTATACTATGGGAGTACCCTTATTTAGGGAATAATACTAAGAATCATATATTCTTTACCATATTGGAGTATTATCATCCAAATAATAATCCCTAGAAGCATATCAACCCTTCAATATGGGTGTATTCTCATTTGAGTCATAATCTATATAATCATCTCAGCCCTCCCCTATGGGATTATTTTCATTTAGTGAATATTCCCGATAAGAATCTCATCCCACTCCTATGGTTGTATTCTTATTTGGGGAATAATACCTATATACATCTCATACCTCCCCTATGAGAGTATTCTCATTTAAGTAATAAGACCCATAAGCATATCCACCCTCCCAAATGGTAGTATTTTCATCCAGATATAAGCCCATAATTATCATAGACCCAAAAACATGATCACCCTAGTATACCAGGCCAACCATGACTTGATATATATGAGGCCCCTGATAGATCACATTCCATGACCCCCCTTTTAAAAGATCAATGCAATCCGAATGCGTTTGGTCAGATTTCCGTAGGTCAGTTGTTGTTTTCAATTAAAATCTTGTCCATTTTAAACAAAATAGAGACCGTTTGAGTTCTATTAGCCACACCGTGACTCGGATTGAGGTGGGGTTGACTCATACACGTCACCAAGGAACCTTGGATCGTTATTATAAAATATCAATGCAATCTAATTGCGTTTGGTCAGATTTTCGTAGGTCAGTTGTTGATTTCACTTAAAATCGTGTCCATTTTAAACAAAATAAAGACCCTTTGAGTAATAGCGGTCACACCGTGCCTCAGATTGAGGCAGGGTTGACTCTTACACATCAAAAAGGACCCTTGGATCGTTATTATAAAATATCAATGCAATCCAAATGTGTTTGGTCAGATTTCTGTAGGTTAGTTATTGTTTTCAATTAAAATCATGTCCACTTTAAACAAGAGAGACCCTTTGAGTGATAACGGCCACACCGTGCCTCGGATTGAGGAGGGGTTGACTCGTACACGTCACCAAGGACCCTTGTATAATTCTTATAAAAGATCAATGAAATCCTAATGTGTTTGGTCAGATTTCCGTAGGTCAGTTGTTGTTTTCACTTAAAATCTTGTCCATTTTAAACAAAATAGAGACCCTTTGAGTGATATCGGCCACACCGTACCTCGGATTGAAGCGTAGTTGACTCTTACACGTCACCAAGGACCCTTGTATCGTTCTTATAAAATATCAATGCAATCTGAATGCGTTTGGTTGGATTTCCATAGGTCAGTTGTTGTTTTCAATTAAAATCGTGTCCATTTTAAACAGAATAGAGACCCTTTGAGTGCTAGCGGCTGCACCGTGCCTCGGATTGAGGCGGGGTTGACTCGTACACATCACTAGGGACCCTTGTATATTTCTTATAAAATATCAATGCAATCCGAATGCGTTTGGTTAGATTTACGTGGGTCAGTTATTGTTTTCAATTAAAATCTTGTCCATTTTAAACAAAATAGAGACCCTTTCAGTGATAGCGGCCAAACCGTACCTCGGATTGAGGCGGGGTTGACTCTTACACATCACCAAGGACCCTTGGATTGTTCTTATAAAAGATCAAGGCAATCCGAATGCATTTGGTCAGATTTCCGTAGGTCAGTTGTTCTTTTCACTTAAAATCTTATCCATTTTAAAAAAAAATAGAGACCCTTTGAGTGATAGAAGTCACACCGTCCCCCGTATTGAGGTGGGGTTTACTCATACATGTCACCAAGGAACCTTGGATCGTTCTTATAAAAGATCAATGCAATATAAATGCGTTTGGTTGGATTTCCGTAGGTCAGTTGTTGTTTTCAATTAAAATCGTGTCCACTTTAAACAGGAGAGACCCTTTGAGTGCTAGCGGCCACACCATGCCTCGGATTGAAGCGGGGTTGACCCTTACACGTCACCAAGGACCCTTTTATCGTTCTTATAAAATATAAATGGAATCTGAATGCGTTTGTTTGGATTTCCGTAGGTCAATTTTTGTTTTCACTTAAAATCTTGTCCATTTTAAACAAAATAGAGACCCTTTGAGTGATAGCGGCCACATCGTGCCTCGGATTGTGGATGGGTTGACTCTTACACGTCACCAAGGACCCTTGTATAGTTCTTATAAAATATCAATGCAATATGAATGAATTTGGTCAGATTTATGTAGGTCAGTTGTTGTTTTCAATTAAAATAGTGTCCATTTTAAACAAAATAGAAACCCTTTGAGTGCTAGCGGCCACACCATGCCTCGGATTGAGTCGGGTTGACTCTTACATGTCACCAAGGACCCTTGGATCGTTATTATAAAATATCAATTCAATACGAATGCGTTTGGTCAAATTTCCATAGGTCAGTTGTTGTTTTCACTTAAAATCTTGTCCATTTTAAACAAAATAGAGACCCTTTGAGTGATAGCGGCCACACCGTCCCTCGGATTGAGCTGGAGATTGAATCGTACACATCACCAAGGACCCTTGGATCATTATTATAAAATATCAAGGCAATATGAATGTGTTTGGCTGGATTTCCGTAGTTCAATTGTTGTTTTCAATTAAAATCGTGTCCATTTTAAACAAAATAGAGACCCTTTTGAGTGTTATCAGCCACACCGTGCCTCGTATTGACGTGGGTTGACTCGTACGTGTCACCAAGAACCCTTGGATTGTTCTTATAAAAGATAAATGCAATCCAAATGCGTTTGGTTGGATTTCCATAGGTCAGTTGTTGTTTTCACTTAAAATCTTGTCCATTTTAAACAAAATAGAGACCCTTTGAGTTATAGCAGCCACCCCGTGCCTCAGGTTGAGGCGGGGTTGACTCTTACACATCACCAAGGACCCATGGATCGTTATTATAAAAGATCAATGCAATCCGAATGCGTTTGGTCAGATTTCCATAGGTCAGTTGTTGTTTTCAATTAAAATCATGTCCATTTTAAACAAGAGAGACCCTTTGAGTGCTAGCGGCCAAACCGTGCCTCGGATTGAGGCGGGGTTGACTCGTACATGTCTCCAAGGACCCTTGGATCGTTATTATAAAAGATAAATTAAATCCGAATGCGTTTGGTCAGATTTATGTAGGTCAGTTGTTTCTTTCACTTAAAATCGTGTCCATTTTAAACAAAATAGAGACCCTTTGAGTGGTTCAGCATTCTTGCATGTTGCTGGTGCATATCATATGTTAAAATGGGAAAATTACTCATTGGAGAAAGGTTGTTTTATTTAATAGCAATTAAAATTTTCCTACGAACATTTACATACAACAATGTTTCATCTTTTGATCCCCTTAACCCCTCTCAAAAATGACTACAAATTGTACATGTCCCCAAGTCAAATCTTCATTGTATTTGTGTACAATCTTCCATCAGGAATATGGCCCACTCATTTCTGAACACATCCATATCATCTTGTGAGTATGAGGTTTTTCGGCAGTCAGAGTAGTACTGCAAAATAAAAAAATAAAGAATTAATATATAACATAAATGAACTTGTAGTTGTTTTTAAAAATACCTCTTTAGGGATGATAGTTTGCTGATAAAAAACGAACTATTTCATAAATTTACAAACATAATAACCAAAATCATTATCGTTTTTTTGTTTTGGACACTGAAAAAAAATTGATCATTAGAAGAATAAGTAACTTGTGTAGAGATGTGTTTGGATAGTGAAATTTTATTATATGTACCCTGATATTTGTCCAGACATAGTAATTGCTCGCCTCCTTATGCTTATCCCCTGTCCTCATTCATTTTTTTAGAATATAATGATACACCTCCCTATCATAACAGAATCCTCAGTAAAAGATAATACAAATTATATTACTTGATGTTTAGACCCAAAACGTAAGATGTAGTGTATTACAGATTCACAAACTCCATCATGTGTGGTCAGTTTGATGGATATCCTTGCTTTGAATCTAGAAAATAAATCTTCGGAGTATCCAAGTTCACTGCAATTAGCAACCAATGTTGCCTAAAAACACAAAAAGGAATAAGTAATAAAAGAAGTTAAAATATAATTAATATTCTTTAATCCTAGAGTATTACCCCTGTATGGTTGGTATTAGGAAAAGTCTGTCATCTGTAATCTTGCGTTCAAATGTTTTCACCAAGCCGTTCACTATTTCATCCCTTTTTGATGGCTCTATTTTTGTTAGGTGTGTTGATGTGATATGAGGACTAACTAGTCCAAATCTTGGCTCATGGGAAAATTCCTTCAATTGTTTTTCATAAATGCGTCTGTCAACAATATAAAATGAATTCAGTCATAATTTTCACATTAGATCAGCTTTTGGAAAATAAATTCATGGAAACGTACCTCATATATACATTTATAACTGTGACGCCTAGCCAACCGTTTTCAAGGATTTCATTTACATTTTCAGCAGCAACGAAATCTTGACTTTCCTCTCCGTATATATTCTCTTCGAAAACCACTATATGACTATTACCATCTTTTAGCTTCGTATCCACATGAGTATTCAATTCTAGTAAATGTGGATAGAGAACAGGTGGTGTTATTGTGATTTTAGTAGCTCCTTGTGATCAGTTGGTCGATCCTTTAGATGGTTTTGAGCCGACATTTGTCACCCCCTTCCCTTTCTCCGTCTATAAAAACAATCATTGGTTCAGGCCCTTTTTTCATTAATTATTAAGGGTTTATCTTGAAAAGAAAAGGAAATAAATACCTCTTTGTCCGCATGTACTCTTACAAGTTCTGATGGCCATGCAATGAATGTCCCAATAGCCTTTTCGACCGTATGAATATCATAGTCATCAAGTGGAATAGGTAGCTCTTCCTTTCGCTCATGATCTACATTAATCATCATTTTCAGATGATCTTTCGGAAGTGGTCTATTATGCAGTGTGGCATCTGGGATATTGAACATTGTAGCCCTCGCTACAAGGTGATAGGTGGGTGTTGACAGATATAAATCACAATCATTATCACCCTGTAGAAGACGATTACCGAAAAATTATCAGTGTTTGTCTGATTCATATTTCATGGGAACAATTATTATAATATTGATTACCATGGCTAAGATAGTTCCTTGAGGCGAATGGCTCGCCTCAAAGCTGAAGGGGGTGGGAAGGGATGTTCATGCAGCGGTTGTTCTTGAGTTGTGGCTTCCCTTTGCTTCCCACCCATAAAATTTGCTAGAAACTCTCCCTGCCATTGCAATTGTTCTTCAAGGGTTGCTATTTTTTTGCTCATTTGTTCCAATTTTTCATCTGTATCATCCATTGTTTCTTCTTCTCAAAATATACTCGTGGTGTCACCCCAAATCCTGCACCTCTGACATAGCCTTATTTTTATGGCTGCTTCAAAGCCGTCGATAATAGGTATGTATCAGCTACAGGTGTAGCTGATTCCTGTGACTGTCGGATATAGGAAAATAACTAATTATTTTTATGTAATTGAAATTTTAAACAAATTATTTTATCGTTGTGTCATACTTACACATATTTCCCACACTTTCTGTGTGTTCTCATCTACTAACTTCCCTTCTTTGTTCACACATGCCTCCTTCCATAGCACATGGCGTGGAATGGAAGTGCATTTGGTTTTAGACTCATCAATCTACATATAAACATAGAAAAATAATTATGATGTTTTTTATTAGTACCTAACAATATTATTGTAAATTTAAAATACGTACCATTTTATTTTCTAATTAAGCGTACCCCATCCTTGCTTTACGATAGGGGTATGTTGGTTTTGAAGCATGTTCCTTATTTTCATTACAGAGTTTCTGTTTCATAAATGAAATATTGACAATCAAAGTGATGAATACAGGTATCCTCAAACATCTTATTATCACTCACAATGTACCTGAAACTTCTCATCCCCACGATGGCCAATAAATGCATCCCATGATTCTTAGGATATCAGGTGAGAGTAGACAATGGGTGGGTGCGGGTTTATTTTACCTTTATAATCTTTGAGGTGACATCTTGTTAAAATAGTGAGAAAACCTAGATGAATCTTTCCTGCAAGCCTTAGTACATAATCCTTGTGTGAATAGTCCACTATAAATGTACTCTGCAAGAGATTGAGAAGATTAAGACATTGTTTCATTATTTTATTTACTAGTAAATTAAAGAAATAAAATCATAATGTTACCGTAATTTCTTCCCAGATCACAGCCTTCAGCCCGGACACAACATGGTGCCATGAATCTATGTCAATCGGCACGCATTGTCGAGTGACAAATCCAATGTAGCTGCTAAACATATCCTTGTTGGGATTCACATGTTGGCCTCGTGCATTCCATCCAACTTCAAATTTGATGCCTTTGCTTTTAGCCTAAAGAATTTTTGCTAACATCGTCAAACTAAGACGCACCTGTGATTTCTGCAACGCTGGTCCTTCATTCCCGATCATTTCATCGATATCAACATCATCTATATGTTTATCTAGAATGGTATCAATGAAATGTGTTGATGGTTGTTGGACCTCAACACTAAGAGCAGCAGGAGCCGCAGTAGGAGCAGCAGAAGAAACTGGAGCCACAGCAGGAGCAACAGCAGCAGTAGCATGAGCCGCAGGAGCAGCAGGAGCAGTAGCAGGAGCAACAGCAGCAACAGCAAGAGCTGCAGGAGAAGCAGGAGCAGCAGCAGCCACAACAGTATCTACTTAAGATACTTGTTCAGCCTCAAGGTTAGGAGCATCAGAATGTGCAGAAGTCATCATCTGCAAAAGTGGTTGAATAGTTAATTCAGATTACATAAATTCAGTAATGATAAGATAATAACATGAGATAATAAGATCTATATTACAAACAAAATATAACCTATTTACTGAACTCTCTTTCTTTTTTTCAAAGGTTGAAGGGATTTGACACCTCTATCGACTATCCAAATCCCTTCATTGTGGTCTCCTCTAACATACAAAACATCATCTGCATTGGGACCGCTCCGAAATGATTGCGATGTAACACTAAAAGGATTGTTCTCAACTGAATTTTCATCGGAACCTTCAGTAGTTTTGGACGATAACAGAACAATCAACCACTTTCGGTTTGTGGGATCTGGAACATAAAAAACTTGTACTGCTTGTGATTCCATTATAAACTATTCGTCTTTGTACCCTTCTTTACTAAAATCAACTTTCACAAATCCCCATTCATCTATTTTAACACTATTGTTGTTATCAATCCATTTTCATTGAAAAATAGGCAATTTTAATGTCGTATAATCCAACTCCCATATTAGTTTGATAATGCCAAAGTATGACATATTTGCATAAATTGGATTTCTGTCCTTACTACCAGAAACATGCATTGCTTCAGCCACTAGTGTAACTCCACAATTTTTCATGGTACTATATTCACCATGTTCATCTGTATAGAATGTATAACCATTAATTACATAACCACTTTAAGATAATACATACACACTTGGTCCAGCGGCTATCCATCGAAGACGTTCTGAAATTGAATTCGGATTTTCATCCAAGTGCTTAAAAATATGGTGCTGAAACCATCCTATAAATTGGTGATTATGTGTATCTGATAACCATTTTTCAGCCCTCGATGGATTCAACTGCCTAATAATTTATTTGTGAGTTTCAATATATGGAGAAACCTCCCAACTGTTATGCAAAACATAAAGATGAGCCTGCTCTCGATCTGTAATACTGATTGTCACAACTTCTCTTCGAGAAATTCCCTCACCCTCAATGCGTCCAGTGTGACGAGATTTCGGGAGACCAATGCTTTCCACATCAGATAGGTATTCAGTACAAAATTCAATGGCTTCCTCAACAATATATCACTCCACTATACAACCCTCTGGCTGAATTCGATTTTTGACATACCCTTTAAAAATCTTCATATACCGTTCAACAGGATACATCCATCTATAGTGCACAGGACCACAAAGTTGAATCTCTCTCACCAAGTGAATCATCAAATGAACCATCATATCAAAGAATGTTGGCAGGAAGAACATTTCTAATTCACATAATATGATGACAATTTCTTTTTCCGTAGCTAGCAATTTCCCCGGGTATAAAACTTTGCTACATATAGATTTGAAAAAGAAAAAAAGTTTGGTTATCGTATTACGAACATTCTTGGGAAAAATGCAACGTAAAGCTATAGGAATTAGATCTTGCATCAAAACATGGAAATCATGTGATTTCAAACCTTTTAACTTCAAATAAATCATTGACACAATGTTCTTGATATTTGATGAGTACCCCTCTGGAACCTTTACATCATTGAGGAAGTTGCAAAACTGATATCTCTCCACCCTTGAAAGAGTATAAGCAAATGGAGGAAGAAACATTCGATTTTCACCCTTCACGGGAGCCAACTCTTCTCTTATTCCCATGTCAGCGGTTTTGCTTAGCGCTGATATAAGGGGGCGCTTCCCTTGCCCGTTTTTGCAGTAGTGAATAAAGAGTAGGGTTGTAACGACCCAAACTTTTGAATAATATTTTGTTTCCTAAAAATGTATGTTTTAGATGTATCGTTAATTAAAACTATATTAGTATAAATTGAAATGTAACTATTAGTTTTTAACCATTATATGACCATTGGTCAATTATTATCGAAGATCAATATGATCATTGGATAAAAAATGTTATAATTATTGTTTATAAATAGAAATGACAATGAAAAATTTAATTCAGAAAGAAGAGTCAATAGCCTCATCCAGTAGACTCAAGTCGTATGGAGCTCATTTCTCAGAGCTTGTAAAGGAGGTAGTGTCACTAGGCTTTTCTCTTAACCAATCCCCAGCCGAGCTTCAACACATGAAGCGTGAACAGAACCACCTACGGGAGAAGTGGAAGTTAATAAAGATTACCACCCAAGAAATGTTATCCAATCTGCCCCAAGAGTCTATCACCATCACACTCCTTACCCTTAGGTCTTATACGGGTGTTATAAGGGGTTATGTTATAGACCCTACCACTATAATTATGTGCATTTTTTTTGAATGTACATTCATTTTTTTATTTTTACTTTGTAAGTGGGTTTTAAAGAACAAATAGTATTTTTAGAAATATATTTTGATGAATTAACTGATTTTTGAATTAAATTATATTTTAAATAAATTTTATTACTAAATTACTTTTTAAAAAATATAAATTATCATATAAGTTTTAATGAATACAATTGTAATTTTTATTGAGGTTTGAAAGTTGTTTTTATCAAAACCCATGATTTTTCAATAAATGCCCGTTTTTATTTGAAAAGTAAAAAATTCACATATTTAGAAAAAAAATAGATAAAATGAATATCATTTTTTGGATTTAGGACATTAAAATTATCTAATGGTGAATTTCTCATAATTTTCTAAGAGAGTCGATTTTTTGGGTAAAAATTTAATACCGTTTAAATATATAATGTGTTCTATGACATCATAATGACCCAATAGTAATGTAATAAATAATATAAAATGTATATTCAGAAAATATATGTTTTAAATTTAAAATAATGTGATTTTATATTTTTTTGATTAATTTTATGGTGCCTTTGTGGACCCTCCAAGACTTATAAAATATTTTAAATTTTTAAAATGATTTCCTTGAGTATGTGACTCACATCTACATAAGCAAGACTAATATTTTAATAAGTTCATACATTGGCCTTATAAAATAATTTTTTTCACTCTACTTCAGCAAAAACCATGGGAAAAACCATTGGATGGTGTGTAGTTTTTATTAGATTAATGTGCAGTGTCCAAAACCTAAATAATAAAGAATTTCCTCTCTTTTCATATATATACCCACTCAATATCCCATTCCTCTTCACTCAAAACATTTGGAGATTGACCAACCTCTACCCTACTTTCTCTATAATCCTCCCAAGGCACCCCAAGCTCCCAAAAAGCATCTCTCAAGCCTCTCCCAAGCCTTTGGGATCACACTTCCAATTAAGGGATCCTCACTTTCCTTCCATCCTTATTTATGTCCAAGTTTCCTTATATTGTTATTCAATTTTATTTTCAATTAAAAATGTCAGGTTATTATTTCACACCTCCCCTATACTTACCTCCTTATGTTTTAATGATTAGAGACTCCTTTCTCTCTCATTAATGCCTCTCGTGTACACCTGTTACCATGCTGAAATTCTGTAAGGGATTTCTATCTTCTCATTTACATTCAAGAAATTATTTTATATTATCCATTTAAATTCAATTAAATATGTTGGTATTTTCTGTTCCATGACCCCCTTACTATCCATTTCATGTAAAAATGATGAGATACCTCTTTCCCTTTCATCAACCCATTGTACGATACCCATTTCTCTATTAGTGGTATTCACCTTTATGCACATGTAATTATTGATTTAGGACTTAAATTTATGTATTTCACATCACTTATTAATGAAATAAATTACGATTTTTAATGAATCTATGTTGTATGATCTATGTGGCACACTTATGAAAGAAATGAAATATTTAAGAAGGGTGCACCCTGATAGAGCTCCAATGCATTGGGTAAAGAATAGTATCATGATAAGTCAGGTGAAATGAGTGTAGAATCATGCTAATTCATGTGAAACAAGGGTTTACTCATAGTAATTCATGTGAAATGAGGGTTTACGCATGCTCCATGTGCAATGAGCCTTGGATCATGATAATATCATGTTAATTGTTGTTGCCACATTTCCATGTTATGATAATCATGCTATATCATGACTTTATGTTCATTTTTCTCTTATGATCCATTGATATGCCTACTTCCTAACATGTAATGTATTCTTCATGTTATTCCTTGTTTACTTTCTTACTAAGATTTATATCTCACCCTTTTATTATGTATGTCCTCAGGTTATACCATGCAATGCTAAGTACGAAGGAATGTTGTGGTCATGTAAAAGAAGTTTTCAATAAATATGTTGTATTTTATGTCTTATGTTTTCATGTAATGTTCCTGATTTTCCAAGACACTAGACCTCTTGATTCTCTAAGTTGTGTTAAGTGAAATTTTATGTAACAAATCATGTTTAAGTGTGTAATAAAGATTAGTGTTTTTTAAGGGTTGTTATATTTTATATGCTTATGCACCTACCCCAATTCCATCTCTAATTTCTATGTTATTATTTCTTGGATTATGATATTGAATCCCTTATGATTCATGTCTTATTAAATTATAATAATTATGAATTAATTTATGGTTATGATATTTGATATGCAGAGTATGATATTCCAATATTATGGTCACATTAGCATACCCTTATGCTAATGATTATGCTTACATGTCTCCCTTGTTTACCCTTACTGGGCATCTAAGATCACCCCTTTTTATGTTTCTTTTCCCCAACTTATGAAGAAGTGTATCATGTATGATGTGACTATGAATGGTATTATTCATGAGGAACCTAGTGGAATATAATGTTTCTTAATAATGTACCAGTGTTTATGTCTCCATGTTTCCAAAGACACTAAACTAATATGGTATTTGTTCATCTGTTTGTGTAATATATTAAGTATTACAAAAAAATGATGCAATGTCTATGTATGAGAAGCATGGGTCGGTATAAAAAATGTCAAGGATATAATCAGTATGGTATTTAGATACTATGGAGCTAAGTAACTTTGGTACTATCAAAATATTTAATTATTTAGTTTGGGCAAAGAAACCATTAAAAATAAATATAATCCACAAATCTTTTGGAGTTAGATCAACTATAGAGTTTGAACTATTCTGGGTTTAAACTAGTGGTAAATGTACTTCGTAAGATTCCTTTAAGTTGTTTAAAGAATGAGAAAGTGGAGTGTGGTATATTCCTAATATTATTTTGGCCCATGTGTCAGAGAATATGTTGACCAAGAATTAATTGATCAATATAATGCAGTGTGGAATTATTCTTAAACACAAATTACCTTATACACATAAAATTTATAATGTTATAAAGGATGATTGATAATGACTCTTTCATGAAAACGTTAACCATTAAAATGTATCATGGAGTAATTCCTAAACACACATTTCCTTGTACACATCAGATTTATGATGTAAGTAAAATAATTATCAATGTTGGAACTTATATGAATTATAGATACTTCATAATTTTTTAATAAATGCATCATAAATAGTCACGTTATCCCATAACCTGATGCCAAATATAATGACATATAGATATCATATGAGTTATAGAATGATATAAATCCATAAATTCACAATAAAATGTGTTTTAGATACAAATTGTGTATTAAATACATAGAAAACATACATCAAGAAAAATAAAAGGTGCGTCGATAATAATTATCCTAAGGTTTCTATGGATATTACAAAAATTTCAATGATATAAATGGTAAATTAAAGTGATAGACTATATTTTTATAAAAGTTTTAACATCTCTATTCAAAAAATTAGGAGAAATACTAACTTGGATTTATTCAATGTCAAGGATACACAAATTTATGGAATATGAACAAGTTCCTCAAGAGCATGTGGAAAAGGAATGTTCTAGAGACACATACTACATACAAAGGATAAAATCATGGTAATGGTTTTTTATTCACCATAGTTTGTGATACATTATTCATTGAAAATAATGAATCCTAAAAGTAATCATTAAATGGAAATAAGATAAGATTTACATGACAAATTAAAATTCAATAATGGATTATATGTATCAAAGTACAAGGGCTTATTTTTTTTAATATTATGGTGGGTATTCAAATGATATTATACAAGGGTTCTACTAGTGTGGTTCCAATAAAGATTAATTGGTAATACTAAGTAGTTATACCTAAATCCATTAGAATTTTACTTTTCATAGAAACATACTATGATTATTAAAATTGGGCCTTGTATTTCAAGACCACCAATATTGGAAATCACTTATACGATGCTACCAAAAATGGTTGGTGACACCATAAATATCCAATAAGGGGTGTAAGTTATTAAAATCCATTTTTGTATTAAAGTAAATAACATGATCTTAGAATATTCATTTTTAATGAATTAAAACCATGTGTCTATAATAGTTTAGTGGGATAACTATTTTTTTACAAGTAAAATATGTTTGGTAACATATCGAAAATAGTTATTGATCTTATGATTAGTTAATACTAGAATCAAAGTAACTCTCGAGATATTAAATTAAAGTAAAAAAATAAGTGAAAGGGAACTAGATATACTTAGGTAGATCTAACAGTTTCTTAGATTAATTAAAAAGTAAAAAAAATGAAAATGTATTGAAAAATACAAGTTGGAACAATTCATGTGAGAATTTTTACCAGTACCACATGGAATAAATATCTCTAAGAAGACACACATGAGGTACATGACGATATTAAAGAGTTGAGTAGATTTCCATAAGTTCCATTAATGGGTATATCACATATATTATGTTATATATTATATATTATATGGAAAATAATTTTATTAATAGTAGTAAAATATCAGTTATATCTTAGAGAACATAATGGGAAACAGTCAAAACTATCTAATTGTAGTTGAGTGTGTACAAGAGATATTTTCCTGGTACATGGAAATAAAAGTATAGTAGTTATATGGGGACACAATATAGTAATTATATAAATAAATATGATCTAATATCATAGAAAATTTAAGTTAATAACTAAGACAAGCTCAATAAATCCAATGGTATCCATATCTACAAATACTGTGTGTGTTGCGGATTCTGATGCAGCTAAGAAGTAGTGTAAACATACACAATGATTTTTTTTTAGTTTTTAGAATTGTACCTACTAAGTAAAGATTTATCATATTATAAATTATGATAATTATATTACTGTTATAGTCTAAGATGTCAAGTTTTGAACATGGAAAAATAGAATATACTAACAAATATCAACTCTTTATGATTTTTAATCAACCATGTGAAGTCATAGATGGTAGATCATCCATGAATAAGAGAGATAGAAGGCCATTAGTATAGATATAACTCAGAAAAAAAATGATATTATCACATGATAGATATTGAGGACAGTTGTCAATTTGGCTATAGTGAAAGTGGGAGTGTTGTATTTCTGGGTTCCCTAGACCCAACCTGAATAGTATTTTTTATTACCATATCATGTATACAGTGAGTTACGCATTATGTAAACTTACTATAATAGTGTTGATATTTATTATTTCACAAATTATATGTTAATATCCAAGATTAATTATTTTATTAAGAGGTTATAGCAGTTCCTAGGGTATAATGATAACCTAGAAATACTATGAAATTAATCTTAAATATATGTATTATAGTATAGATACATCATAATGACTGGACACATATGATTTTTAACTGTCAGGTTCATGGGGAACATAATCATTGACACTTATTCTAATGAAGTTCACACTTTTAAATCTCTAATAAGTGAGATCATTGGGATAAACCCACCACTAGAAACACAACATGTTTTAGGTGTCATTGGTTATTCTAATCTATGAACATGTGTATTGGTCTGCTGAATAGAGATCATTATTAATGTGTATAATTTGATCTATAATTTGTTTTAGTGAAAATACCATGACATTGAAGTCATGTGGGTAGATTTTTTTAAGAATCTTTGGTGGTATGTCATTTATTGAATGGTCAAGATAGAATTATTTTATTCGGATCTGAGGAAGAGATATCTCGGACCTAGCTAATTAGGATTTTAGTACATTCATTAAATCCATGGTCATAGTATCAGAAGTCAAGTCAGTCTAGTTAGATCAATACAAAAAATATCAAGAATGGATGATGACACAAGTTACCCATCATGATTTATAAGATATTGAAAGACAAAATATATATATTACAGGGAGTGTGTTCATAGGTAAGGTTGTTATTATTATGACTTTTACTTATCTACTTAGGGGCCTTAATGGGATGATAGACTCCACCCTTGGTCTATGAATAGTATTCACTTCCTTTGAGCTTAGGGCCTAGAGGGTCACACACAAGAGCCTATTTAAGAGTCTTCCATATTCTGGTGAATAGGTGTATAGAACATGGTAGGCCCCACCATGGGGTCTGATAGTTGTCTAAGTATTAAGGATCACCAATGAATAAATAAATTCATTATAATTTGAGTATAATATAATAGGGTTTAATTTACTTATTAAAAGTTTTCAAAATGTATTTATTGAATACATGGAAAATATTATATGAATGAATATTATTTTAATATTCAAGGTTCATTTAATATTTTAAATAATTATGATTTGAGTTAATTGCTTTATTTTATCAAATAATATATTTATTATATATTATAAGTAAGTGATTTAATATAGTTGATTTTTATGATGTATTCAGTTCATCATAGCGAGTCATTTGTAACTTATTTAGTGGGTGTTGGATATACAAGGGTTAGGGAAGCCTTTGGAATATTTTTAATTCCCACTATATAAGTAGAGTAGAATCACTTTTCAAGCTCTATTCATTCATTTAAATTTATATATCCTCTATATTCTTCCTACATCCTAGAGATAGAATGGATATAAAAAATATTAGGATCCAACAAAACATTCGCATATCAAAGGGACAGGATCATGGTGATCTTTGTGAGGTGGAAGGAATATTTAGAGCTCTATAATAACACCAAGAATTCTATAATTGGAATTCACATAGATTCTTAAAGTGTGTGGGGATGATCTAGAGGAATTTAATATCAGATCATTTGATAAATTATCATTGGTGATGATTTGGAGTCAACTCACTAACAAATCCAATAAGGTAATCATTCATGTTAATTTTGTGCTTAAATAGTTCATATGAGATCCTCATACACCTACCAGGGATAGGATCATCAAAGACATTTATGTTTAGTTTCCCTAGTGATGAAAAGTTTTAAATCATCAACCCACTGGATTCAGCAACATGCCTTGATACTGGGAAAACCTTCCATCAAAACCCAGGGAAGGAGAACTTAAGAAAGGGTGAGCTCATATTATCAGTAAGGTTAAACATATGAGATATCAATAAATGATCATACATTATTATAAGTGTATGATAAAATGATCATAATATTAAAAAGTCAAACCCAATCAATTAAATACCTTTAATCATGGTTCATGGAATAAAGATTTTTCATAACAAAAATAAAAAATACATCACAGAATATAATCATCAATAATCAAACATGATCCATGAGAGAATATAAAAACATAGGAACGTGGGAGAGTCATAATCTTATAAAATTTTGAACATGAATAAATAGTAATAGGTTCACTCATAAATTAAAGTATATAGAACTAGGTACATGCCTTATATTGTGAATATGTAATCAGGTTTACACATAACATAGTTATCTCATGATTTATCCATCTTTACCAAATGCATTGGAGGGATATAATGGACCCACCCATCATATAATCATAATCCACTCATATTTATTCTACAAGATCATGAAAAAATTTATCATATAATCATATCTTAACCCATGGAAAATAAAATGGGTTTTACAAATATTTCATCATCATAATCATAAACCATATCAGGAATGAATAAACAAGGTATCATTATATCACATACCATATCAGGAATGAATAAACAAGTACATAGTTATCTAATGATTTATCCATATTTACCCAATTCGTTGGAGGGATATAATGGAATCACCCATCATATAATAATAATTCAATCATATTTATTCTATAAGATCATAGCATTCATGATGACTGGAAAATTCATTCATGAGGTGTACGTTATAATAAATATTCCATACACACCTTTGGAAAAAAGTACCTCATTTGGAAAATGACAAGAGGAATCCTTTAAAACCATTTCAAGAAGAAGTAAAACATGGGTAAAAATGAATTTATTATATAATTTTATAACAATAAAAACATTATTCAAAACATTTTAAATAAAATATTAACATGTAATAAAAATATTCTAGAATAACTAATAAATAAAGTTAGTTTTTTCTTAAAAACATATTCTCGATCAATTTAAGTACCAAGGATAAAAATGGTACTATTAATTAAAAAATCCATGTATAAATAGGGGAAAATAAAATAAATTGGGTTTAAATAATAATATTATTAAAATTTCCCTCAATATAAATTTAGCATTGAGAATCTTGAAAAGAAATGAGATTGTAACATAAAATCTAAGAGGTTTGGTAACTTTTGAATAACAATCCCCATGAAAGAATAACATTAAAAGAAAAATTAAATAACATTAAAATAATTATATTCATGATATAACATGTCAAAGAGGTATTATATATGACTTATAAACATAAATAGTTTCATAACATCAAACATGTCTCAGTGAAACAATATTGAGATGAAGAACCCTTACAACTTTGGAAATCTCTAAATCAAAACGTCATAAAAGATAGAAACTTATATGGCTTTATAAATTTACCTAACTTTCATGAAAATAATTATAAAATAAAATCATGGGTTTTATATACAATAAACAAAGTAAAAAAATTATCAATATGACATATGTCTCACAGAGATAAAAGTGAGATGAGAAACCCTTACTTCACATCCAACTTGCTTCGTATACCCTCTAAACTCCTACATAATAAATTTAAATTTATTATACTTATATAAAAACATATATAAAATTATAATACCATATATTCTTTACTTATAAAATCTTTTTACCCTTTCATTAACAATCGTTCAGTATAATCATCATTTCGGGTGTAACTGCTTTGTTTTTCAGGTATGTATTAGTTCGGCGGTTATGGTCCTTGTACTTTGATCATGGATTCTTTATATATATAATTTTAATCATGATATAAATATCTTATATATTCATTATATAAATATATATATATATATTTATAACCATTCATATAAAGTGGTGGCGAAAAAATAAATTACATCACTACGTAGAGACGGTAGTCTATAAGTACGCATGAGTGATATTTCCATTTCTCAATAGATAGAAGAAAATATAGATAAATAACAATTAAACATTACAGAAAAATTTTAATTTCATATATATATTTATTAATTCCATAATTATAAATATTCATATGAGGAAATTATGGAAAATGAATCATATCACTTTGTGGTGGTGGTAGTCCACATGTATGCACAAGCGATGCTTCCATTTCTCATTTGATGGAAATAAAAGATGAATAATGTTTTAAAATTAATATAATAATATCTTAGTTTCTGTTATACACATATTATATTATAATTGAATATTTATTATGTAATTTAAGGATGTAGAATAATATGTTAAATGAAAACAATCTGTTAAGACAATTACTTCTTCTTTGAAGAACCTCTAATGGATCTCTCCTTGAGGAAAATAAGTATGGTCTTTTAAGAATACCAGAACCTGTAGAATGTATCTAAGGAATATAATGATATTTTTTCATGTTTTTTTAGATATATGTGTCTTAATAGGTGTGAATAATAGAGTTTATCTAGTGTCCTATATATACGATAGGAGAGGGGCACCCTTCAAATTACTTAATGTATTAAATTAATATAAATAAATTTTCATGTTAAAGTGGGTATAAATTGATATATTTAAAATATAGGATTAATATAAGTCTAAATAATTGCATAAAACAAAATTTAGTCAATTTTATGTGCTTTTTTTAACCCTTATCAACTAGTTTCAACCCCTTATTAACATGTTTGATGATTACTTTGATATCATTGTCTATGACCATTTAAGGGTCAGGAGTATTTCTATAAAATGAAAAGTTACCATAAGTATAGAATTCACAATATTATCAACAATATACCATTAAATGTTTTTTATTTTATTAATTTTATGAATTTTAATTCATTTAATAAAATATGATTTAACATAAGATACAATGAAAGTCATTTTCATGACTATTCACATGGTTGAATTTTTAAAAAATCAATATAATAATGTAATTAAAATATAAAATTTTAAAAAATCATTAATACATTATATTTATCCAAAAAATTTATGTAACACCATCACTTGTCCCAAAAATATTACTTCTTTAGTTTTTAAAATCATTTATATGATTTTTCTGCTACTTACATAAGCATTGTCTCGACGTTTCATAAGCATTTAAGGGGATTATTTCATCATTAAAAATAAATAATAAATTGTCATCACAAATCATATATTTATCTTCAGAATATGTATTTAGAACTATTTATAACTTATTTTTTACATGTGAAAAAAATTTATACATATTAACAGCTAGAAATAGATATCTTGGAATTGTTATTACTTAAAATAATATTACAGTCATTATCAAAGAAAATGGAACCCAGTTTCCATATATTCAAAAATTGGATGGTTATTTTCACACTAAACACAACTAAAATAAATTAGTTAGGTTTTATATAGATATTTAAAGTCTTATCATATTATTTTTAACCTTAATCACTCAATTTCCCTTTACTTTGGTGACAAATATTTACCACGGTAACTATTCATTGTGATGAAAAAAAAGTTTTCCTATTTAGAAATTTTTTACATTATGAATCAAAATATAGATTCCATTTTACAAAATTCAACCCATATAAGTGGAATAAATTAATTTTAAAATAATAATGCAGAATTTTATAAAAAATGGTTTTCCAGAAAAATACATTTTTTAGTATAATTTTTTTTACCAAAATAAAGAATAATGTTGAATATAATGAAAATAATTGGATTAAGTTTAATAAAAATAAACTAATGATATTTTAAAATCAATTAAAAATATTTAACTCTTTATATTAATAAAAATACAAAATGGTTTTCAATAAAATATGCATTTCTCACTATTTCTTGAAAAAATCAACCTACTCAAAAAATCTCCAAAAATTTCACCCTACACTAATTTTTATATGATAATTTCAAATATTATATCATTTCTATAAAATAAATTTTATAAATGTGGGAAAAAATAATTTAAATAATCCCTCAAAGAAAGAAGTAAAACCCTTTTTTAAGTAAAACATATTTTTAAAGCATAATATGACTATAGTAAAAAATGAGAGATTATTTCTTAAGAATTAATCAATAAATTTACATTGACTAGGAAAATTATAAATAAATTTCATAATTAAATTACTCTTATCCACACATACCAATTTAATAGATTGGTTATTGTAACACCCCAAGCTTCCACAGTAAGCTTCCTTATTCATTAGCTTGCGCTGCACGTAACACCAAGATCGAGTGCGCCACGACTAGCTATTTAGAAAAGCATTTATGAATAGTATTAAATACATTTTTAATTTTATATAATTTTAATATTCATCTCATGTTTTTATTAGACATGATATAAGAACAAATTCAATTTTTCAAAAAAAGGTATCTTTCAAAAAATGTGGTTTTACCTCCTTTTAATGGTGAACCTTTTTTAAATCCAATATTTTACAGTTTTATATTTTCAATTTGAAAAAATAAACTTATTATTTAGAATCAAGACATAAAAATTTATATTGGACAAATTTTTGTTTTTTTGAACTTTCATATTTTAATGAATAGTGAAAAATACTGCATTTTAATTCAAAACTGCTTTTTAATCTAATTTATTTATATCGATAAATTGTCCTTTTATTTAGTTTTATAGATTAATTATAATATTATTTTATCATTCAATTAAATTTAGGTCACTGTATCCAATTTCAAATTTAAATTGGATATAAAATCTATGTTAACTTTTGAAGATTTCACTTTAAACCCCAACTTTTTAGTTTTGACTACGGAATTAATTATAAATATAATTTTTCCAATAGTGTGAATTGAATTAGGTAAAATGGATTCTATATTTGTAATAATAAGGTCCAAATTAGGTTTTAATTACAATTTCATTTTTAGGTATAAAAAATTTACCATGGTAAAAAATTATTTACCGTAGTAAAAGTAAAATTTTGACAAGAGTTAAAAGTTAAAAGTTAAAAGTTTAACATTGTAACACCCCAAGGATTTAAAAAAAATTGAAAGGAATGAAACTTTATTTTAAGTAGATATTATAACTATCCATTAAACATTATTTTTCTACTTCTATGTTTTGAATTTTAAAAAACGGTCATCTACAGTTGTGATCAGTAAGTTATTTGGAGTCTGATAGAACCAAATTGATTTTTGGGGAATAGTAACATGCCCTTATGAATAGTAATATGAGTATTAATGTGGTATTAATGAATATTAAATTGTATTTTTATTTTATTTTTATAATTATTTAATATAATGACATCACGATTAATTTTTCAATATGATATAAAAGCAGTTCTAGTTTTAAAATTGTTAATCTTTGAATGAAGTATGATATTATTTAAAAATTAAATTAATAATATTAAAAATTTATCTTCAAAAAAGGAGTTCATTTTTTTATTCTAAATGTCAAAAAATGGTTTGGGTTAATTTTTGTGATTTTTCCAAAATTCTGGAGTTTTTGATGAATAGCAAAACACAGTAAAATACTATATATTAAAATTATCAGTTAAATACGCTATTTTTGACATCATAGATGATGTAATCCAGAATGGTTAGAAATAACATGAAATGTTTAAAAAAAATTATCACATGAATCTTGATTATTTATAGTCTTGAGAAAAAATATTAAACTAATGATTAAAATAATGTGAAATCCCTCCTCTCCTTCACTATAAATAACACCCTCATTCCCTCATTCCTATCACACCTCTCAGGCCTTGATCATTTTCTAATTTCATCCAAATTCCCTACCCAAGGCTATTCCCGAAGTCCTAGAGCTTTTGGTCCCACCAAAAGGCCAAAACCCAAGGATTTAAGGAGGATCTCAAGGGGAAGACATCAAGAAGTAAGAATCCTCTTCCTTTTTCATGTGTTTTCTTTCCAATTATTTTCCTTTCTAATAATATCTTTCCATATACTTATCTAGGAGAGATTAAATTTAAATAATCATATATATTATGTATTTTACCATGTTCATGTGCAATATTCATCATCTTCCTTCCTTTCCGCTCCCTCTTGTTCTAAAAATAAAAACACAGTCCACGATGTGTCGATTTACCAAAATCGCAGATGATGTGTTTTCAATATCTATTACATTATTCAAATCTGATAATAAAAACCATTTAATGGTTGAAAAAGAATTTAAAGTTTATTTTTTAACCTATTTTATGTTCTGTAATGAACTTATATTCATGACACTAAATTATATAATGAAACAAGTTCATGATTATCGAGGAACCGCCAAAAATGATCTAAACAAACATCATTAATGTTTTATCTAATTATTAATCATCATATATGATAAAAAAATATTTATTGTATCATTATATATTATATAAAAATATTAATAATGTTTTATTTCACTTATAGAATTTTATTTCCATACGATAAGAAAATCAAACACAAACATGTCTTGAAAATCATGTAAAGAATGCACCCAAAACAATGGAAGGAACAAAATACTAACAATTAAAAGGTAAAATTATGTAATTAAATGATAATATAAGGTATTATAAATATGAATATATTTATTTAATATATTAATAACACTCTTTTAACCATTTTACAGAAGTATTAAATAAGTTTGATATAGGACAAACCCGAGGTAAGGGAATTCTTAACCTGATTTCCATTCTTTCGGTTAACCTTTTACTTCATTGTTCATGTGGTATTAAAATTATTTCTTTGATTAAATTTGTTTATATTATGATTAATTATGTTTATTTATATTTTATATACATATTCCATCCACCCTATTAAGTCTTGCTTCAATTATATGATATTTATAAGGCACTATTATTTTAAAATCCTCTTTTAAAATTCTGTTTTACAAAATTTAAAAGAAATGTTTTTAGGAAATTATTCATATTGTATGATTATATATAGTTCATGGAAATTGTTTATAATGAATTTTGGGACCTATATCTCCCTCCAATTCTTTTGTTATATGTAAGTTGGAGTTCGGCTGCATGGTTACTCCAAGTGTAATTGTGATAGTTACACAAATTGTAAGGTAGCCGTGAGGGTTATAAATTATAAGGTTTCCGAGAGGGTTACAAGATTTTGTAAGTAATTCCCCAAGATACCTTTATGGATCTATTTACGTTCTATATGTTTTTTCTAAACCTCATGGAAATCCAAATTTTCACAAAGTAACTTTATATGGGTGACAAGTATGTCCTTTTGAAAATGATTTCATACGTTACAAGTATTCATGGAATGATGTGTTCTTTCTTTCTTTTTATATCCCTTACTAGAATATTTGTTCTCATCCAAAGTTTTTAAATTATTTTCATAGGTTATAAGTATTTTTAAGAAAAAGGATGAATCCAAGATAAATGTTATGAATATTTTCCAAAGAAATCATGTTTTATTCGAATAGTTTTATATTTGGGAAGAAATGAATACTATTTTTATGGTATCCACTCTATATTAATGTGGAATGTTATGAATGTATTATGTTCTCATCATATAAATCTCTAAAATTTAAATGATCCACAATGTGAAAGGAAGTTATTTCTTGATTGAATTCAATATTATGAAATGTAATAAGGTCGGGTCCTTATAGTTGGTATCAGAGGATAGTTTAGATAACTTTAGGGGTTAGGATGATTTTAATAGGATACCATAAATGTATTTTACTCTATGATTAATTTGAAATGTTATAGAATTTAAATATTAAAATGTATCTTTGACTAAGATATGTTTTTTCAGAATGGTTTTACCCATAAAAAACAGGGAAATTCAAGAGGAGAGGAACTGACAGAAAGATATCTTTCCAAATCTGCAGCCCAAAATAGTGGGGATTGGAACCGAGAAATTTGTGATAGTAATGGATCAGCTAATTTAGGAAATAAATGGTGGTTCCATCCATTAACAGGAAAAACTAGAGGTACCACAAAGAAAAATGATGATAGTGGAACATTTTATGAGACAAAACCCTCCTGCATTCAATGGATCTTCTAACCTAGTAGCAGCTGAAGGATGGATTAAATCCATTGAAAAGATATTCGATGTTATGGTCTATTCAGATAATCAAAAGTTAAGTCCTTCCATTTATCATTTTGAAGGTGAATCTGATCAGTGGTGGTCAATGGTCAAAAATATCAAGGATAGAGAGGAGATTTATTCCATAGAGTGAGATTAGTTTAAAATTCCTTTCCTTGAAAACTATTTTCCTAAGGTGGTGTGACTTAGGATGGAGAAGTAATTCCCTAAATTAAAGGAAAATGATGAAAATTCAGTGGTTGTGTGTGAAGAAAACTTCACCCAAATGCTGAGGTATGCTCTAAATCTTATTCTAGATCTTGAAAGAAAAATCAACCAGTTTTACGCAGGATTAAATCCAAGGTATTGAAGGGAATTGGCATGCCGTGAATTCAAAAATTTATGAGAAAATTGTTTGATGTGACAAGAGGGTAGATATTTAGTTTGCTTATAATTACGAGTACTTTGAAAACAAGAAGAATAAGAGGTCTAGATGGAAAGATATGGGTAATAATCAACCAAAGAAATTTGATGGTAAGAAATTCAAGTTTCCAGTTTGTGAAAAGTGTGGAAAAAAGAACCCTGGGAAATGCCTTACCAAAATTGGGATGTATTTTTGATGTGGTAAGTTTGGACATATGGATCGAGATTGTAATGAAAATGATCCTAAGACTAATCCTGATAAGAAAACTATAAATTTATTGAAATGTGGTGAGATGGGTCATTATGCATATGCATTCTCAAAGAGAGTTTGAATGATACAAATAATACATAATATAAAAATAAAGGTGCAGTGAGATCCTTTACAACTATATCAGTAGACGTAGACCCATCCAATGAAGTTATATCAGGTAACTTGTTTGTTTACTTATATTTTTCTAAAGTTTTTTTCGATACAGGGTCCACACATTCCTTTATTTCTGAGTAATTTTATGTTAAATTTGAAATATCACCTCAACATATGAGACCATAACATATTGTTAAAACACTAGTGGGAACTATTATAGAAAATTGGAATCATTAGAATCTTTCTATTATGGTATATGAAAAGAATTTACCAGAAAACCTTGTTGTTTTTTCCTAATTAGAGTTTGATTTCATTCTAAGAATGGATTAGATTTCTGTTTATCATACTAAGAATAAATGTAAGAATGAACCCATACAATCGATATCATATTATAAAGATGAGAAATTTTTGAAAGATGGAAATTAAATTTATCATTCTCATATTGTTTAAAATATGGTAACTCTTCAGATTAATAATGTTTCAGTGGTAAATGAATACCTTGATGTTTTTCCTGATGAGTTACCTAGTGTCATACCTGATCGGGAAGTTGAATTCACTATTGACTTAGTTCCTGATGCTAAAAAAATTTCAAAACCCCCATATCGAATGACTCAAATTGAACTTCTTGAATTGAAAAATCATTTGTAGGATTTTCTTAATAGAGGATTCATTCATCCTAGCACTTCAACATGGGGTGCTCTTGTTTTGTTCATTAAAAATAAATATGGTTCCATGAGACTTCACACTAATTATAGATCCTTTAATAACATCACTGTTAAAAAAAAGTATCCATTTCCTCATATAGATAACATTTTTTATCAGCTCCTGGGAGCTCAGTAATTTTCCAAGATTGAATTGAGATCCAGATACCATCAGCTGAAGGTGAAGGAGGATGACATCCCAAAAACATATTTTTTTACTAGATATGGGCATTATGAATTTTTTTCATGCTGTTTGGGTTAACTAATGCAAATCTTGTATTCATGAATCTTATGAATATAATATTTCATGAGTTCTTGGATAAATTTTTAGTTGTGTTTATTGATGGTATTCTGGTATTTTCTAAGATAAAAAAGGAGAATGAAAAACATCTAAGGGTTGTTTTGGAAACCATAAAGGAAAAGACACTGTATGTAAAATTTATAAAGTGTAATTTTTGGTTTCAAGAAATTTATTTTCTTGGGAACATTGTAAATAAGGATGGAATAATAGTTGATCCTACCAAAAAAAGTAGTTAATGAATGGACAAAACCTACAAATGTTATATAGATTCGTAGTTTTATTAGATTAGTAGGTTAATATTGACTATTTTTTTTTTAAAAAATCCTGGTTATCTATCCCGCTAACTAAGTTAATGTGAAAAGGGGTTAAATTTATTTGGATAGAATAATGTGATGTTAGTTTTTTGGAACTAAAGAATAGATTTTCGAATGCTCCGGTTTTGGCCTTGCCTTCCCGAAATGGTGAGTTTGACATCTACATTGATATTTCATTGAAGGGACTTGATTGTGTTCTGATGTAGAATAATCATGTAATTTTTTATGCTTCAAGACAATTAAAACCACATGAGTTAAATTATCCCACACAATATTTGAAATTGGAAGCTGTGGTTTTTTCTTTGAAAATTTAGAGGCATCATTTATACAGATCCAAATTTCAAATATATAATAACCATACAATTATGAGGTATATATTCATTCATAAATAATTAAACATGAGGTAGATAAGATGGATTGAATTGATAAAAGGTTATGATTTCACGATCAATTACCATCCATGAAAAGAAAAAAAAGTACAGGATGCTTAAAGTCGAAAACATCATGCATAATTAACCGTGTTACAATTGGAACATGATCTCTTGATTGATGATTTGATGAATTTTGGATTAGAAGTTATTGGTGTTGGAAATACCTCTGTTTTGTTTCAGCTTTCAGCATAGTCATCATTATCATACAGAATTAATAAAGTGCAAAATAAATACCATGAGCTACAAAAAAATATAGAATTGGTTAAAATGGGTACATTTATAGAATTTAACCTTGATAAAGATTGTTTTTTAATATTTAGAAAAAGTTTGTGTGTGTCTTTTGATCCCCAGTTCAAGAAATATTTGTTCTATGAAGCTCATAGTTCTCAATATTCAGTTCATCCTAGAAGTACTAAGATGTATATATACATTCGGTAGTATTATTGGAGGGATAGAATGAAAGGGGATATTGCAGAATTTACTGTAAAATGTTTGACATATCAATAGGTTAAAGAAGAGTAGTAGTTTCTGAAGGGGGTGATTAAGGATTTTCCAGTGCCAGAGTGGAAATAGGAGAATATATTCATGGACTTTGTGGTGGGACTACCAAATTTTTCTTGAGGTAAAAATTCAATATGGATTATTGTTGACCAACTGATGAAATCTGCACATTTTATCCATGTTTGATATATAATGTCTTTGAATAAAATTTCTAGATTATACCTTAAATATATTGTCAGGTTACATGGAGTTCCACTTTCCATTATATCTGATCTGGATCCCAGGTTCACTTCTATCTTTTGGAAGGGCCTTTAGAAGTTGTTTGGCATACAATTAAATTTCAGTATAACTTTTCAACCTCAATCATATGGGTAGTCAGAAATAAATATTCAAACTTTGGAGAATATGCTTCGAGCCCATTCAATGGACTACTAAAGAAGTTGAGATCAACATATTTCTTTAGTTGAGTTCTCTTACAATAACAGTTTTCATTCTAGTATACAGATGGCCCCTTTCATGGAATTGTATGGGAAGCGGTGTAAAACTCCCACTTTTTGGGATGAAGTCGGGGAAAGAAAGTTGATGGTACCAGAATTAATAGAAAAAGTGGCTGAGAAAGTGAAGATAACCCAGCAACAGATGAGGATATCTCAGAGTAGGTAGAAAAGTTATGCATAGAACAGGAGTAAAGACATTTCTTTTGAGGTAGGTGATCATGTTTTTCTTGGAATCACACCATGGAAAAGTGTTATGTGTTTTGGTAAGAAAGTAAAGCTAAGTCCACAGTTCATTAGACCTTATGAAATCCTGGATAAAGTTGGACCAGTTTCCTACTGAGTATCTTTACCTCTGAGTTTATCTCAGGTACATAAGTTTTTTCATGTTTCGAGGATGAGAAAGTATGTGCCAGATTCATCTCATGTTTTGAGCCCACAAGCAGTTCAGTTGGAAGAGAACATTTCTTATGAAGAGAAACCAGTTCAAATTCTTGATCGAAACGAATATGTATTTATGAATAATGTAATCCATCGGGTAAAGGTTTTTTGGAGAAACCACGTGTTTGAAGAAGAAACATGGGAATCTGAAAATTCTATGAGGGAAAGGTACCCTCAATTGTTTAATAAGTAAAAAAATTGCGAGGGCACAATTTCTAGAAGGTGGGGATAATGTAACACCCCAAGGTTTTAAAAATAAATTTAAATTAATGAAACTTTCTTTTAACAGTATATCTATAACTATCCTCTAAATATAATTTTTCCACTTCAATGTTTGGAATTTCAAAAAATAGTCATCTACTGTTGTGATCAGTAAGTTATTTAGAGTTTAATAGAACCAACTTGATTTTTGGTGAATAGTAACTTGCCTTATGAATAGTAATATGACCCTAATGAATATTAAATAGTATTATTGTTTTATTTTCTTAATTATTTTAGATAATGACATCATGATTAATTTTTCAATTGTGATATAAAAGAATTTATAGTTTTAAAAGTGTTAATTTTTTAATAAAGTATGATTTTATTTAAAAATTAGATTAATGATATTTAAAAAAAACTATTTTCAAAAAAAAGGATTTCATTTTTGAATTCTAAATATCGAAAAATGGTTAGGGTGATTTTTTGGGATTTTTCTAAAATTCTTGAGTTTTTGATGGATAGTGAAATATGATAAAACAAAATATATTCAAATTATTAGTTAAATACACTATTTTTTTACATTATATCTGATGTAATCCCACTTGGTTCGAAATAACATGAAATTTTTACTATTAAATATCACATGAATCAAGACTATTTATAGTCTTGAGGAAAAATATTAAACTAATGATTAGAATAATGTGAAATCCCTCCTCTCCTCCATTATAAATACCACCCTCATTCCCCTCTACTTATCAAACCTCTCAATCCTTTATCATTGTCTAAGTTCTTCCAAATTTCATACCCAAGGATCTTCCACATGTCTTAGAGCTTCTGGTCTCACCAAAAGTCCAAAACCAAAGGCCTAAAAGAGGATCTCAAGGGGAAGAGATCAAGAAGTAGGAATCCTCTTCCTTTTTCATGTGTTTTCTTTCCAATTCCTTTTTTTTCTTATACTCTTATTACCTACACTTATATAGGAGGTATTAAATCTACATAATCATATATGTTATGTATGTTATCATTTTAATGTGAAAGATACAACATCTTCCTTCCTTTCATGTGTAAGAATCCTCTTCATTTTTCATGTGTTTTCTTTACAATTCCTTTTTTCTCTTATACTCTCTTTCCCTCTAATTATATAGAAGGTATGAAATCCAAATAATCATATATATTATGTATTTTACCAATTTAATGTGATATATTCAACATATTTCTTCCTTTCATCTCCCTCTTGTTCAAAAAAAAAACACCACTCATGATGTGCCGATTTACCAAAATCTTGGATGATGTGTTTTCAATATCCATCACATCCTTCAAAGCTGGTCATAAAAACCTTTTAATGGTTGAAACAGAATTTAATATGTATTTTTTAACCTAGTTCATGTTCTATAATGAACTTATATTCATCATACTAAATTATATAAAGAAACAAGTTCATGATTATCGAGGACCCGCCAAAAATGATCTAAAAAACATCATTAATGTTTTATCTAATGATTCATCATCATATATGATAAAAAATTATATATGGAATCATTATATATTCTGTAAAAATATGAATACCATTTAATTCCAATTTTTGAATTTAATTTCCATAAAAAAAGAAAATCAAGTATAAACCTGCCATGAAAATCATGTAAAGAATGTACCCAAAACAATAGAAGAAACAAAATACTAAAAATTAAAGGGTAAAATGATTTCATGAAATGATCATATAAGTTATTATAAAGATGAATATGTTTCTTTAATATATTAATAACACTCTTTTAACCATTATACAGAATATTTAAACAAGTTTTAAGTAATACAAACCCGAGGTAATGGAATTATTAACCTAATTTCCATTCTTTCGGTTAACCTTTTACTTCATTGTTCACGTGGTATTAAAATTATTTCTTTGATGAATTTTTTTATATTATGATTAATTATGTTTATTTATAGTGTATATAAATATTCCATCCACACTATTAAGTCTTTCTTCAATTATATGATATTTATAAGGGGATTCTATTTTAAAATCCTCTTTTAAAATTCTGTTTTAAAAAATTCAAAAGTAATGTTTTTATACAATTATTCATGTTGTATGATAATGTTACAGTTCTTGGGAATTGTTTATGATGAATTTTGGGACCTATATATCCCTCCAATAAATTTTTTATGTGTAATTTGGAGGTCATCCATATTGTTACTCTAAGTGTAACTGTGATGTTTACACAAATTGTAAGGTAGCTGTGAGGGTTACAAATTACCAGGTATGTGAGAGGGTTACAAGATTTTGTAACTAATTCCCCAAGATACCTTTACGGATCTATTTGTGTTCTATATTTTTTTTTAAATCTCATGGAAATCCAAATTTTCACAATGTAACTTTATATGGGTGACAAGAATGTCTTTTTGAAAATGATTTCATACGTTACAAGTACTCATGGACTGATCTGTTATTTTTTTCTTTTTATTTCCCTTACTGGGATTTTTTTTCTCATCCCAAGTTTTTAAATTATTTTCACAATTTATAAGTATTTTTAAGAAAAATAAGGAATCCAAGTTAAATGTTATGAAGATTGTGGAAAGAAAACATGTTTCATATGAATAGTTTTATATTTTGGAAGACAGGAATACTATTTTTACGGTATCCATTATATATTAATGTGGAATTTTATGAATGTATTGTGTCTCAATTATCTAAATCTGTAAACTTTAAAAGATCCTAAATGTGAAAGGAAGTTTGTTCTTGACAAAATTTGAGATTATGTAATGTAATAAGGTCGCGTCCTTATAAAAATACCTAAAAACTACAACATTTAATGGTTGGTTGAGGTGTGGATCGACCCTAACCAATTTATAAAACATTAATTACAACAAAAAGTCTTGTAATTTAATGTAACCTCTATATGGTTGAATTTTAATATAAAATAATTAATAAATTAATCACTTGAACCCACCTCTCCTCAAGTACAAATACCACCTCTTCACAACCCTATTTCGACCCAAAAAGCCTTGTAGCTCCTCAAATATCTACCAAAACATATCCTACTCACTCTCCCCATGTAAAATTACTTATAGTATCACCAAAAGTCCAAATACAAGGCCCTTAAGTGTCTTTCAAGGAGGTGATATTCAAGAAGTGATTTTTTCAAAGTACCTCTCTTAATTTCTTTTCTTTTTCTTCTTTCTCCTCACCTCCTTCATCCATTAATAAATGATAACTCCATAATATTTTATATAACCTATTTATATGTTTATAGTGTAATATATTATATACATTTCATTTATCAACTCCTCTTTTTCATGGAAATGAAATTGTTGTCCAAGTTATGCCGGTTAATCGACTCCATGAATATTGTTTTTGTTATTTTTCTATTACTGCCTTCATGGATGTTCTTAAAACTATTTTTATTGTTAAATAATATTTTAATATTTAAATTAAAACCTATTTAATATTATTTAAATTTTATATTAAACTTACCTTCATTCTTTCTATATTGTGGATATACGATAACATCCTTTTTGGAAGTGTGGTCTATCACCCCCTCAAGGTGATGTGATTCATTCACGCTATACATGGAACGTGTTAGGGACAATTTTAATAAATATAGGTAAAATAAATGACATATATATATGATACTGGAATTATAATCTACATATTTATCATTTACTTTTCAATATTTTAATACATCAAATAAATAAAAGTAGCATTCATGCGTACGTACGGCTTACCGTCTCCATGAACGTTGCTTTTCATTTCTATAACCAAACTTTATAGATTATTATAAGTACAAATGTGCTCAATATATAATATAATTAAGTCAAGGTTTACATTCTAGATATTATTAAATCATGATCTAAGTAATATATAAATAAAATAACAATTCAAACCATACTTGAGAAAACTATGCAATTAACACCTGAAAGAGTTAAATAATGAAAGATTATAAACAAATGGGTAATAAGATATTATAAGACGATAATATATAATATTATAAACATTATTATGGTTCTATAATAAGTTATTAACACTTTTTAAACCAATATACAAGAGGATAAAGGATGATCACCCAAAAAGGAATCGCAAGGAAAGGGTTAATTTCCCAATCTCTTTTCAATCCAAGATTATTTGTACGTAAGTATATATTGGGACATATTTATCATCCATGTACATGTTTCTTAAAAATTTACTCCAAAATATTATTAATATTCTTCTAAAGTTTTTTAAAGTCAATTTTATCTATGTTTTCCTTTTTATAAAACATTTGAAAGGAATCTTTTCATCATTTTCAAAATGAGGTACTTAATGAAATTTTTGGAAAAATTAAGGAAAGAATGTTTCTTTTAAATTATATGGCATGAGAAGATATTTCTCTCATCATGAAGCCTTATTGTTTTTAAGCTTTCCTTATAAGTTTATAAGGTTATTTTTTAAAATAAATGTTTACTTTTATAATTGTGTGGATTTTAAATGATTGCAAAGTAAAAATCGATATTTTTCTCAAATTGTTTCAATAATTTTATAAGATTATTTTCATCTATGTCAACATCCTTTGTTGGATTTTATTCTTAATTGAAGTTGATTTATTATTATACAATATTCAATATTATATTGAAGTTTTAAGATATATTTGACTATGGATTTTCTGTTTTGGTACCATTTATGGTTTATGGTTAATGTATTAACATTCCTTATGATAGTTTTAATGTGAATGTTTATGTTATGTTTTACCCCTTTCGAAAGAGGAATGAATTGGATATAGTGAGTGATGGGTGGGCCCCACTATATCACCTTGATTCATCAGTGGGTCTCATGAGACAAACTACTGTCCTGGCACAAGTCCTTGATGGTATGGTTATTATGTTCGGCATTATGAATTACCTTATTATGAGACTAGTTATTGATATTACATGAGATTATTCAACTAGTAGAATATCCATGTGAATTTTTAAATGGAATTTTTGATTGATTATTTCCATATTATCTTAAATATTATGTTTAAAAGTCTTGTGTTTTAGTTTTATACCTTGACTTAAAAGTTAATTTTTATTTATGATTGGTTCTGTTATATTGTTTACACTTATTGAATATGTGATATCACCCCTTTCTTATGTTTTATTTTATGAGGATTCCAATATGTGTATTATGATTTATATAAAGGGTTAATCTATGAGAATAATGTCATTTTGAAAGGATTATCCATGTTTTATTTTATCTTTTGAATTGTAATGTAAGGTTCATGTATGTAATCTATTTTTCAAAAATGCTGAACTGGTTAGTCTTTTGGGATTTGATTCCTTGTAATCATGATAATTTATTAAAATAATGCACCATCTCTGAGCTTCTGGGGTTGGGGTATTACTGTTGGTATCAGTGGAAGTTTTAAAACAACCTTGGAAACTTGATTTAGAAAACTTATATTAGGGAAATTTTCCCTAAGATAGACTTTGAGGATAAGTATAGAAGAACATACTATAATTTTTGTAATGTGGATATTATGTGGGTATTCATATAATATACATCCATTCCTGGATACTACAAGTGGTATTGGTTCTATTAAAGATACACCAAGGAGTAATAACTCTGACAAGGTGTTCTAGTCTTGACATGGGGTAACCTAGTGCATGAAAATGGGCCACACTGCGCACCTGGTTTGACACTCTAGGGGGATATTCTTAGGATAATTCACATTATTTTTTTAAAAAAACGTTATGAAGGATTTAACAGTAAATTGTTCACAAAGAAACCATTTTTATGATTTATAAATTATTTATAACTAAATTTTCAACTTAGGTTATGTTATTCACTAGTTCTGTGATTATACATTATCTTTCATAATATTATGATCTAATATAGTGTATGTAATTCCTTAGAAATAGAGCCTAGTGGAAAAAATGGAAATAGTGTCAATGTGCATAATCCATATAGGTATTTACCTCATATGCAAGATAATATAGTATGAGCTACAACTGGTTCTAAAAAACGTATAACCATATTGGAACAACTAACTTAGGTTATGAATAATGACCTTACCCGTATGGAGCAGTATGATCTACAATGTGGAAGAACAATGTTAGACCACTTCATGAGACAACAACATCTAACATTCAATGGGACTACAGATCCATTTATAGATGAAAAATGAATAAGTTCCATTGAGAATATATTTCTTGCTTTGGGAGGTAATGAAAGGGAAACGTTGTCATGGTAGTTTATCATCTAACAAGAGATGCATATCAATTGTGGTCATTAATTCAAAACACAAAGGAAGACTAATAAGTATAAAATATTGAATGAAGGGAGTTTAAAGAACTTTTCTTAAAAAAAAATCCCCAAGAACAGTAAGATGATATGGAAATAAAATTTATGAGTCTGAGGAAAAATTAAGATGAGAATGTTGCAAAGTTTGAGGATAACTTCATATGGCTGAAATGCATGATAACGACTACATGTTTAACCCAAGAAGTAAAATTTATTTACTCTTTTATGGATTAAAACCATTCTTCTAACATTCATTGGTCTCAGAATATTTATCATCATACAAAGATATAGTCTCATGTGCTATCAAGACAAAAAAGTAATTCTCTAAGTATTATTACTTTAAAGTAAAGAAAGAGAAGAAGAGATATGCTGAACACTCTCGAAAAGGAAATAAGGTGAAGAAGTGAAATGTTTACTTTTTACCCTATAGTAATTGTGGGAGGAAACACCGAGGTACTTTCTTAAAGGGTGTAGGATTTTGTTATAGGTGTGGAGAAAAAGGACACAATACTCATGATTTCATGGGGAAGAAAGAAGCTATCGATGCTTAGTGTTACAATTGTAAAGAGATGGAAAATTACACAAATTATTTTCCTAAGAGTCAAGGAAACTTTCCCTAGAAAAGGCCAATGGAGAAAGGTTAAGATTCTGCGATCACAACTACTAATGTTAAAGTTCCAAATGATGTGGTGATAGGTAGTTTAATCATTTCATCAAATTTATCCAAAGTGTTTTTTTATTTTGGATCCTCATATTCCTTTATATCTTCCCAGTTTTCTTAAAAAATTATATATTTAAAATTAAAAATTAATAATAGTGTTGTCCATAAAAACCCCCAAGGGAAGTCTCTTTGTAATAAAGATGTGTTAGGAAGTTCCCATTATGGAATTTAACATGTTTTATCTGCTGACTTTATCATCATACCTATAGTAGATTTTGATATAATCCTTGGTATGTACTAGCTATAAAAATATGATTTGAAAATTTATGGCAAGAAGAAATAAGTTAAAATTTGTGAGGAATATGTATAATCCATTATCATTAGAGAAGAAACTCCATCACCTTATTATTATCAAAATCCACCTCTAATAGATTTACTGAATGAGATTCTTGGGGAGGAAGAGGAAATAAAATCTACGGATGAAGAAAGAAATATTCAAATTGAGGATGCACCTATTTTATGAGAATATATTGATGTATTTCAATAGGATTTACCTAGACATCCTACAGAGCAGAAAGTTGAGTTTAATATTGATTTAATCCCTAATGCAAGGAAAATATCAAAAACTCCATATATAATGGACACTTTGTAATTAGTATAGATTAAGAAACAACTATATGAGTTTAGTAAAAAGGGATTTATTTTCCCTAGGGTTTCTCTTTGGGGATCCCCATTTCTTTTTGTAAAGAAGAAAGATGGATCAATGAGTTTGTGAATTGACTATAGATAAATAAATGTTGTTATAATAAAGAAAAAGTATCATATGCCTTTCATTAATTATTTATTTGATTAAATTCATGGAGCTAAATATTTTTTAAAGATTGACCTTCATTCTAGATATCATCAATTTTGTGTAAAAAAATGATGATATTCCAAAGACAGCATTCTGAATGAGGTATGGACATTAACGATTTACAGTAATTCCACTTGGATTGACTAATTCACCCATTAATTTCATGGATCTAATAAAAAGAGTGTTAAAGGAATATATTGATGATTTTTTTGTAGTATTTACTGATTATATCTTTGTATACTCCAAAATCTATGAAAACCATGAGAACCACTTGTGGATTTTTCTGAAGACTCTTTGAATAAATAAACTATATGGGAAGTTTAGAAACTCTGAATTTTGGATTCAGTAAATTTATTTTCTTTGTCATATTTTCTTTAAGGATGGAATCTTTGTTAATACTGTAAATAAAATGGGGAATCCAACAATGGCCAACACTGATGAGTACAACCGAGGTATGCATTTTTTTGGGTTTAGTAGGTTACTATCAGTATTTTGTAGAGAATTCTACCTGATTGGAAAACCCGTTAAACAAGCTCACACATAAAGGGGTTAAATTTGTTTGGAAAAAATATTGGGAAGAATGTTTTGAATAATTTAAGAGAATATTAGTCAATGATCATATCCTGACTTTACCATTTGTGAATGATGGGTTTGTGATTTATAGTGATACATCAAGTAAAGGAGTTGTTTGTGTCCTTATGTAGAATGATAGGTTTATTGCTTATAAATTAAGGAAATTAAAAATTCATTAACAAAACTATTCAACTCATGATCTTGATTTATCGGTCGTAATATTTTCTCTTAAGATATGGACACACTATCTCTATGGCCAAAGATGTTAAATATATATTGATCACAAGATTTTAAAATATATTTTCACATAGAAAGAACTCAACATGGGAAAAAGGATATGACTTGAGCTGCTCAAGGATTATGATTTCACAATACACTACCACCTAGAGAAGAAAAATAATGTGGAAGATGATTTGATTATAATAAACCATCGATTTATAAAAAAAATGAGAGTTAAAAGAGACCCTGTGTTCATGGATCTAGTAAAGATGGATATGTGAAATATCATTGAATGTGAAACATCACTATTTTTTAAAATGGTTTCCAAACCAACTATAATGAAAAAGATAAAAAGTTCTTAGTCTGGTGATGAAGGGTTTCAAAAGAAAATTAAAGCTGTGAATGAACGGATATTGATTGACTTCATATTTTAAGATGGCATTTTGAAATTTGGGAGGAGGGTTTGTGTTTCTTATATACCTAATCTAAAAAGAGAATTATTGGATGATGTCCATAGCTACAATTTCTATATACACCCTGGTAGCACTAAGATGTTTATAGATTTTAAAGAACATTTTTGGTGGGACAACATGATGATATATATTACTAATTATGTGTTAAGATGTTTGGTTTTTCAATAGGTGAATACTGGAAGACAACATCCAAAAGAATTCATGAAACCTATTCCTATACTTGTGTGTAAATGGGATGATATTACAATGTACATTGATCTTCTAACCAAGATACTGAGCTTCATTTGATCACTACCGAACACCCTCAAACTGATGGACAATCGGAGTGGACTATTCAAACTTTAAAAGACATGTTGAGATCTTGTTCACTTGACTTTCAAGGTATATGGAATCTATATTTACCTGTAATATAATTTTCCTATAATAATATCTTTCATTCAAGTATTCATATGGTACCATATAAAGCACTATATGGAAAGAGATGTCATACACCGACTTGTTGGGATGATATTGGTGAAAGAAAACTCGTAGGCCCAAAACATGTTGAGAAACAATAAAAAAGGTAAAGTCTATTCAGAACCATATCAAAACAACTCAAAGTAGGAAAAAGATCTATGTTGATAACTGAAAGAAGGATTTGGAATTTCAAGTGGGAGATCATGTTTTCTTGAAGGTATCTCCATGTAATGGTGTTATATGATTTGGTATATAGGGTAAATTAAGTCCCAGGTTCATTAAACCTTTTGAGATTCTAGAACTAATTGGAGTTGTAGCTTACCATTTGGAAATGTCACCAAGTCTCTCCAAAGTTCATGATGTGTTCCATGTACCAATGTTAAGTAAATAGATTCCAGACCCAACGCATGTATTCACCTACAAAAAAATAGAACTTGAACCCGATCTGTATTATTTTTAAGATTCTATCAAGATTCTTGATACTAGAGAACAAGTTTTGAGAAATCGGATGACTTTTCTGATTAAAGTTATTTGAAGAAACCATAAAATGGAAAAGGCGACATGGTAACCTAAGAAAATTATGATGAATAACCACCTGAATATTTTTATGAAGTGATATTCTAGAAATTTCTAGAAAAAAATTATTTGAAGGAGGGGAGAGTGTAACACTGCAAGCTTCCACAGTGCGCTTCTTTATTCATTATCTTACGTTGTACGTAACACCGAGCTCAAGCACACCATGAATGGATATTTAAAAAAGAAGTTATAAATATTATTAATCAAATTTTTAATTTTATATAATTTTAATATTCATCTCATTTGTTTCTTATACATGATATAAGAACAAATTAAGTTTTTTGAATAAAAGAAATATTTTTTAAAATAATGCAGTTTTACCAACTTTTAATGGAGAACCTTTTTTTAATCTAATATATGACACTTCTAAATATTCAATTTGAAAAAATAAAATTCTTCTGAATTGGGAAATAAAAATTTATTTTGTACAAATTTTTGTCTTTTCTGATAACTTTCATATTTTAATGAATAGTGAAAAATACTGCATTTTAATTCAAAGATTCTTTTTCATATAATTTATTTTTATAGATATATTGTAATTATATTTGGTATTATAGTATAATTTTACTATGTTTCATCATTTAATCCAATTTGTGTTATTGGAACCAATTTCAAATTGAAATTGGATATAAAATCTATGTCAACTTTTGAACATTTCACTTTAAAACCCCGCCTTTAAGTTTTGTCTGCGGAATTAATTTTAAATCTAATTTTACCAATTATGTGTATTGAATTAGTTAAATTGAATTCCATATTTGGAACTAAAAGGTCCAAATTAGGTTTTAATTTCAATTTCATTTTTAGGTATAAAAAATTACCATGGTAAAAAAATTATTTACCATAGCAAAAGTAAAATTTTGACAAGGGTTAAAGTTAAAAGTTAAAAGCTTAACATATCTAAAAACTAAAAAATTTAATGTTCAGTTAAGGTGTGGCTCAACCCTAACCAGACTGTAAATAATTAATTACAATCCAAAGTCATATAATTTAATGCCACCTCTATAATGTTGGCATCTAATATAAAATAATCAACAAATTAATCACTTGAACCCAACTCTCCTCAAGTATAAATACCACCTCTCCAACACCCTATTTTGACCCAAAAGCCTTGTAGCTCATAAATATCTTCCCAAACCTATAATAATCTATATAATAACGTCCAAGTGCTTCTTTAATCACCAAAAGACCAAATATAATGCCCTCAATGGTCTTTCAATGAGTTAATATTCAAGAGGTAATTTCCCCAAAGCACCTCTCTTAATTTCTTTTATTTTTCTACTTTATCCTCACCTACTTCATACATCAATGCATGATAACTCAATAATCATGTATGTAGTGAAATTTTATGTTTATAATGTAATATATCATATCCATGTCATTTCTCACCTCCTCTTATTCAAAGAAATGAAATTGTTGTCCAAGTTATGTTGGTTAATCGACTCCGTGAATATTGTTTTTGTAATTTTTCTATTACCGCCTTCATGGATATTCTTAAAAAAATTATGGTTAAAAAATATTTTAATATTTACATTATAACCTATTTCATATTCTTTAAATTTTATATTAAACATACCTTCATGCTCTCCATATTGTGGATATACAATAACATCATTTGTGGAAGTGTGGACTACCGACCCCTCAAAATGATATGATTCGTTCATGTTATACATTGAACATCTTAAAAATAATTTTAAAAAATATATTTAACATATAGGACATATATATGATATTTTAATTATAATATACATATGTATCATTCACTTTTCAATATTTTAATATGAAAATGAAATGAAAGTATCCTTCAAGAGAATGTACGGCATACGGTCTCCAAGAAAGTTGCATTTCATTTCTATCACCAAACATTATAGATTATTATAAATACTTATGTACTAAATATATAAGATAATTAATTCATGGTTTACATTATAGAGAATATTAAATCATGATCTATGTAATATTATAAGCAAATAACAAGTCAATATATACATGAGAAAACATGGCAATTAACACCCAAAATAGTGAAATAATGAAAGATTATTAACAAATGTGTTATAAGATAATATAAAGAGGCAATATATAATATTATAAACATTATTATGGTTCTATAATAATATATTAACACTCTTCAAACCATTATAAATTATTTTAAATAACGATCACCCAAAAAGGAATCGCAAGGTAAGGGTTTATTTCGCAATCTTTTTCTTATCCGAGATTATTTATATATAAATATCTGTAGGGACATATTTATAATCCATGTACATGTTTCTTAAAAATTTAATTTAAAATATTATTTTTATTCCTTGATAATTGTTTAAATTTATTTTTATCCATGATTTACTTTTTATAAAATGTTTTAAACCAATCTTTCCACATTTTCAAAATGAGGTACTTTATGACATTTTCGGGAAAAAAATAAGGAATAGATGTTTCTTTTAACTTATACGGTGTGAGAGACTATTTCCAATATCATGACGCATTAACATTTTGAAGATTCCCTTATAACCTTAAAAGGTTATTTTTTAAAACAAATTTTTTATTTTATAATTACGGTGATTTAAAATTATTTCGATGTAAAAATGGATATTTCTCTAAAAAAGTATTAATAATTTTATTAGATTATTTTCATCTATGTCGACAACCTTTTTTGGATTTTATGATTAATTGTGGTTGATTTATTATGATACAATCTTCTATATAGTATTGAAGTTTTATGATATATTAGATTATGGATGTTCTATTTTGATACCATTCATGGTTTATTGTTAAAATATTAACATTTTGTATGCTTGTTTTAATACGAATGTTTATGTTACGTTTTACCCCCTTCATAAGAGGAATGAACTGGACTAAGTAACTGATGGTTGGGGCCCGCTATATCTCCTAGATGCATCGGTAGGTCTCATGAGACAAACTAATTTCTTGGCATAAGGCCTTTATGGTATGGTTATGTATTGTCTAGTCATCAGGCTTTGAAGGTATGGTTATGATGTCTGACATTATGAATTCCCTCATTATGAGACTAATTATTGATATTACATGTGATTATTCAACTAGTAGAATATCCATGTGAATGTTTAAATGGAATTATTTGATTTATTCTTTCCATATTATGCTGAATATTATGTTTATAAGTCTTGTGTTTCAGTTTTATACCCTGAGTTAAAAGTTTTGTTTATTTATGATAGCTTCTACAATATTATTTACACTTAATGAGCATGTGAGCTCACCCATTCTTATGATTTACTTTCCTAGGATGACAAGATGTGTATTATGATTTATATACAACGTTAATCTAGGATAATAATTTCCGTCTCAAAGGATTATTCATGTAGTATTTTATGGTTTGAATTGTAATGTAAGGTTCATGTTTGTAATCTATTTTCCAAGACTTCTAAACTAATCATCCCTTTGGGATTTGATTTTTTATAATCATGTCAATGTATTAAAATAATGCACCGACTTCATGCTTTTGGGGTCAGGGCATTACATTTATAATATATCACGGTTCATTTTAAGCTTGGTGTTATGTTTCAGGAAATCTATCGAACACTTGAAATTTATTTGAAGAGAAATATATTATAAAATGTCAAGTTATACAAACTCACTCAGATAGAAAACCCACACTTAAGTGAGAATAAAGGTTAAAACACAACCTATCAAATCACTGTGAAGGAGGAACCTATTTCACTAATATTGAGGGTGATGGTAGGAACCCTAACCAATGGGGCATCATGATAGTTCTTAGAGATAATGGATACGTCAACCGCTATTAAAATGATTTTTTATTAGTGATTTAAATTTTCATAAAATGATTCCATTAAAAAGTTTGATGGAAATTTTTTATTAAGACATTGTCTTAGTAATTCCCAAAAAATATCCCATGATTCATGGAATATTAATCCCTCATTTTACATGAATTAGGTGTTCTGGTTCTTAACTTCTCTGATCAATATTTTTTTGTATGATTTTATATAATAATCATTGTATATCTACTTCCATGTATCAAAATTATTTTCATCCAATTTTAAAAAATAGTTTCAAGATTTTTTCCTTAGATAGTAAAACAATAATCACATTTTTATTTCATCCACTGAAGAAATGTTAATATGAAATTTTTATAAAATGTTGTAAAAATATATAAGTAAGGGTTGAGTTTCTTCACTAATAATTCCATTGAATACAAAAAACAATGATAAGTAGAATTACCTTAAAACATAATTTATAGCATTCTAAGATAGCCAAATACATTATGGATTTTCAATAATTATTGGGATTTATAAATTCTCTCAATCTTGATCACTCATGATTTTCAATCCTTAGATTTTATACCCAATGTTCCCATTTTTTGTTTCAAGGTAATTTACTTAAATTTTTCAAAATTCCTTTATAGTAACACTTTTATTAACTATAAGATTACTATAATTTTTTTAATTTTGGGAATTAATGGAATAACTTTTATATCATATGATCTTAGATTATTCATTCATAAATTCATAATTTCTTAAAATAATAAAAAAATGAACAAAATAAAAAAAAATATGAATAATCCAATAAACACAATTGTATTCCCTCACAATGGGGTTAAATTATAATTTCATGCTCACTATCAAATAATTAATGGATAATATTTACACTCTATCCCAAAATAATGAGAAGCATAGTGGTGAACGGTCAATCCCTGGGGAAGGGTGGATGTGTAAAGTATAAAAACGTATCTAAAGTAAATTTGGGAAAAATGAATAGAAGAAATATATGGAATGTGTATTAGAAAAAAATATGATCCATATAGATTAATAATAGTTGAAAATAATTAATAAACGAAGTGGACCCAAGATCAATGAAGTTTTATTTTAATAAATTATATCTTTTAAAATAAAATTTATTCATGAATACTATACTTGTTTCATTAAAATTTCAACATATTTATCGATCAAATCAACATATCAAAGAATGAAACCTTATACTCTATCTAGACATAGAATAAATTAATTTATAAATATTAATGAGGGGTTTGTAAATTACTTATGACAGGAATAATCACTGTGAAAGTAAGAATATATTATATTTGCAATCACTGAACTATTTAGGTAGATAATTTATTCAGTAATAGAAAAATTATAATTCCAAATAACTGAACGAGGTTGTGTGTTACTATCTCAATACTTTAGACTTGTCCTAATGTTTTTATTTTAATGGAATCATATACTAATTAAAATAAAACTTAAAAAGAATAGAGAATCAAACAAGATGTAGAAAAATAAAACTATATGGATGATCATGAAATACATCAATATTTGTATAATCAGTGGTATTTTCCATAAATTATGTCAATAAAATATATTGAGTTCATTTTCATCATTTTTTAGTTAGAAATAATAATGGGGAGAGAGAGAGAAATAAATAGAGATAGATAAAGTCAATGTCACCCCTTGGATCCCATTTTTATTGAGTATTTACCCTTTTTTAAATCTACCATCATATTTAATGTGGATTTATAAGCCTTATAAAATAAATTCCAAAATATAATATTTATTTATATTTGTAATTAAATAATAATTGTTTTCATATCCAGGGATCATAGATAATTAATATTTATCCTTGATCAATTCTTAACTTTCTAATAATGGATTCTCATGCATATCCTGAACATAATTTTTTAATATGTCACTCACCAAATATACTTTGATAAAAATTATGACCTAAAACTATTCCTATCTTATCACGTATAAATAATTTTAGTTTTAATTATGTGTGAATTTCAATTTCATGATATGATATATCATATTTATTAATACACTCAACTTTATTTTTCTAGATGAGTCACAATTGGTGTAACTGGTATGTCGTCGACAACAATAATATTTCTTTGTTTTCATAGGTTGGTGACATGATATTGAAATTTTCTATGAAAACATAACCATTTTCAATTAAATAAGTTATAGTCAAAGAAGTTAATTTATTATTCACAACTTCTTGTCTGGCTTTTATAGTCGACTCCACTCTAATAAAGGAACAACCAAGAAATTGAAGTGTCTTTCCTTCACAACAACTTTGAATTAACATGTATAGTCAAATATAATTGGTACATTTTTTATCGTGACTCAAAAAATTTATCAGAATAAGAGGCTGAAAACTATTTTTCACTTTCAAAAATGTAGTCAAATACCTTTTAGGAGTTAACTAATCATTTAAAGTCCCAAAAATAAAACCACTAAAAAATAAAAAAAATATGAAAATAAATTAAAATTTCCATATTCATCCATAAATATTATAAAATGAATTAAATAATTAATTTTAAGGGTACTTTCACATTTAATCACCAAAATCACATTAAAAATGATATTCAACTTTACTCAAATATCTTATAATTAGTAAATTTTACATGTTTTTAGAATTTATTTTTTAATGGATGTAAAATGTAATTTTTAATCAATTTTTTCCATTATAAGTATTTATATCATGAAAAATAATATAATTTAGTTTGGTATAATGTAATATTTGAAAACTTTATGTTTTTTCTTAGATTTTTTTTTAAATTGGGATATGATTGGGAGCTCGTGTAAAGAAGCATGGGGTATGAGTAGAAAAGTGGATTCTAGAAATAGAATGATTATTCCATGATTCTTAGCATCAAAACATGACTTTTATTTAGTGTTTAATGCTACATTTCACGATGAAGTTTTTTCACCATGAAGTATGTTTGAAATATTTCAATGATTCTAGAAGTTTTTACTCCACACCCTAATATAAAAACTCTTGTCACAATGGATCTTCATTAATATTCAAGTAATTTTTAAATGGTGATGATCGCGTCGGGGAGGATATGCCATGCCATGATGGAACCAAGGTCTAATTTGAGTTATGTCTGAGTGAGCCTTGCATTGTGAATCACTTGTTCATGTCACAACTAGACATGGAGGATATTTCAGTGATTCTATCCAGACTATCTTAAATGACTTGTGTCACGAAGAAAAGTTTCATGTTGTGAAAATTTGTAGGGTTTGAGGAGATTTAGAATGATCGCGTCAAGATTAACAAAAGATTAAAAGGATATATTCACTTGAATAAAGTGTATCTAGTTATTGACCTAAAACACACTATGAATATGATTGCTGCAGTGTGACCTTTTTTGTAAAGTACATGCCATGACTAATGTGGTCATTCCATAACATATGTAAATGTATAAAATTCTAGTATATTTGATTTGTTGTAGATATTTTAGAGGTTTAAGTGGCGTGGTTTATTTTATCAGTGGTTAATGAGAAGTTTTAAAGGCCCATTAAGTATCTACAAATAAAGGACAGAAAATAAATATTATGGATAAATAATTATCTTATTAAAAATGAGAACTAAAAAGTGAAAATTATAGAGGATGATACTATATAAAATCTAGAAAAAATAGGGGAAAACTCCATTGAAGACCAAATTTTGAAAAATATAACTCTATTTCTGATCAGAACCTAAACTGGAAATTTAATCACATCAACAACACCCATGAAGGTTTGGGGTTTGATTTATTTTATGAATCAATATTAGTGATTTTTATATTGTATATTTATATTCATTATCTCATATTAGTGTGAAAAGGGATAATAAGAAGGAGTTCCACGGAATTGGTTATGCACCCTTCTGAAAAAATTGTAACACACATAGTGCATAGTGTTAATCCCTTGTACATTGATACATCATTGGTGTATGATCATTGGAATAGTTCTTTTCAGTGAACCAAGTAAAAAAGTTATTTTCTTGTCTGATTTCAGGCATCTGAATTATTTATGTGTGTAAAGATTGAAATGTTCTAATTTGTCTTGTTAAAATGAGAACAAGATTATATGGTAAGAAAATAAGAATTGAACACCATAATTCACCCCCACCACCACCTCTATTATAGTCTATTGGGATTATGGATAAATAATTTTCTATCAAATCCAATTAGATATTACATAATTAATCTATCTCTAAAAGTATGCTAGTATGGAGAATAATATTAATGTTAAAGGTGAACCTTTGTTAATTGGGTATGATTTCCATATATTGAAAAATCACATTATCTCTAACTTATAATCTCTATAACTTAAATTTTTTACACTATATTTAGATGGAAATAAATTCAGTGACATTATGGGATTTTCAATGACTACTGTTGATAACAAATATTTTTATGTTTATGAAAATGCTCAAAATGAATTATCTGAATCCTCATCAAACCAGATCTATAAGAAATTGATGGATTTCACATCATCAAAAGTTACATGGACAAGTTGGATAATATTTATAAAGGGTTAGTCACAATAAATGAGGATAATTTGAATGTGCTACACAACATGTTCATTGATCTCAAGATGATCCCAAATGAGAACACTGATACATTTTCTATCAAATAATAGAAGTTGTGGGATCCATATATGGACTCAATGATCAGATGAAAGTTATTGATGTGAATAAAAGGATGAAATTTAGAAAGTTATCTAAAAATTAGTTCATTTAGAAGGTTGTAAAAGGATTGAATTCAATTTAAAATATCATAAATGAAAAAAGGTCTAGGATTATAGGAAATATGTTTCTTTGATATGAATATAAGACTTCCAAAGTTCATGAATTTTACTTATAGAATAAGGGAAAATAAAATGTTGGTAATGTGTCACCTTTATGTAGTTTTTTTATATTATATTGAATGGTTTTGGGTTATTTTGAAGTTTGAGAATTTTTTTAATTTTAAGGGTGGTTCAAACATTACTGGGAAACTACAGTTATAGACTGTATAAGGTCATGCCATGATGAAGGGTCATCATTCCACGATTAACCCTTATTCCTTTATGAAATTTGTGGTTTGAGGGTGGTCACATCACAACATAGGGTGTCTCACCACAACATAACCTAGGGTATTGATGCACTAGTTATGATAGAGGTGGTCATTACATGATGAAAGGTGTCACACCAAGACCATGTATTGTATGAAAGTCTTCATGCTATAGTGAAGGAATCACACTGCAACCTACCCAAGGTACACTCATAATTATGCAAAATTATGATTCCACCCTGATTGTTTTTAAGGTTTTTGGCCTCCCTTTCTACCCTATTTTATTCAACCAAACATGGTGTGTGGATTAGACATCTCTTCCTCACTTATCCTTATATTTTAGGTTCCTTCTTGACCAATCTCAAGTGTATTATAAGGTAATATTAATTTTTATTTTTTTTTTCTCCCCGTCCATATAAACTACAACCATTTTTATTCAGTATGGTTCTCTCCAATGAACCCAAGGGGATTTATTCATTTTTTGTATTTTGGAATTTTATGGGATATCTCTTTATTGGTTGGTTATTCTCCATAAAAGGTGATTTATTATGACATGATTCTAATTGATTGAGATTGGTGTTTTTTTATATTTCCTTTAATTGAAATTTCATTGAGTACTTCATGTTTTACATTGCCTTATTTTCTAAAATTACATTTATATGTGACAAACTTATTTGATTTTCAATGTATTTTATTTTTATTACTTAGAATAAATAATAGTTTAAGTGATTTCTAAATTTTAAAATTATGTTGAGTGCCAAGTGTTTGTGAAAATGATTATATGGATTTTTTTAAATTAATTTTGATAAAAAAAAGGCATTTGGCTCTATTTGGGTCATAGAATTGGTGAAATAATTATTTGTAAAGAATTTTTTCAATATAATTTAATTTTATAAAATTTTAAATGGTTTGAATGAAAAACAAAGTTTTATCTTAAATTGATTTCAAGTGAGGTTTTACTATAATGGTTTTAAGTGATGTTTTTAAAGTTGATTTTAAATGGTGTCAAGTGTCTTGGTATCCTAAGATAGTTTTTCAAAAAACATGATTGGAACATTATAATGAGTTTTCATGATGTATATGTGATCATCATTGAGACCCTTATTTTTTTATTTTTTATATAGATTTTTTCCCTTAGGGGGGTGTTGTATACTAGTTATGATATAGATTATATGAAAATGGGATTTCTTTTGTGATTTAATTGGAGGTGAGAATAGATTTTTGATTATATTGTTGTTGTGGATTGATGTTTTGATTTAGTGATACATTTTTTTCTCACATAAAGTTGATTACATTCATGGGAACCCTTGGGTATCAATGATGTATAGATTTGTGCTGCACTAGTTATCTCACACACTAGCTTGAGTCTCTGAGTTGTATTCTTCACCCTATCAGATAGATTTCCTATGATCAGGCCAATGTGGGAAAGTTAGGTGTCTTGTTATTTGGTTTGGATGCAATGTAGGTTGGAAGATGGTCCCATGTGGTTATAGTTTTGTCTAGGAATGTCTCACCTTAGGACTTAGTGAGGTTCCTATCATACCTAGTGTAATTGAAGATATTATATAAGGGAATACCATATCTTATTTCATTGTGTCCCCTAGTTTGATTAGATTATGTGTCACCAATGGGTATGATTCTAGTTATTTATTCTATTTTGTATAATTGATTTTATGGTTCCATCTCGGTTTTTATTTTCCATTCCAATTACTTGGATTACATTTATAAAGTGATTTCAAATGTTTATTTGAAAGGGTGGTTCCAAAGAAAAATATTTCGGATTGTGGGTGTGTTTTGAAAAAAAATTCTTAAGTAGAGGATGTTTGGTTTTTCATTGAAAATATAAAATAACCTTTAAAACATGTATTATAGTGGTTAATTTTAAATGGATGGTTCAACACATATTTTCTTGAAAGTGGTGTAGGTTTTATAAAATTAAATATGCAATGTTACTTGTTTTAGTATGTTTATATGAGAAAAACCTACTTTAAAATTGTAGTTTAAACTATCATTAATGAAATTTTATTTTAAAGTAATGATATGAAATCTTAGTCAAATTATACAGGGAATATTTTACTCACACCCTACTTCAGCCCCATCATCTGTCTATGAAGTTCTTATGTATCCTTCCAAGTTCCCCTGTTACAATCTGTTATTTCATTGATATTTGATTTGGTTTGATAATGGGAAGATTGGGATACACAAAGTGATAATGGGTCACATTGTGATAGTTAGTAATTGTTTAGTTTTACTTTATTAATGTGATTTTTATGATATGTATTGTTTGGGTGTTGTATATTTATGAAATGATTTGAATCATCTTTCCTCGTTTTAACTGACTAGAGGTTAACTTTTTATTCAGTAAAGGAATGTAAGAATACAATAATACAAGGAAACACACCCCTAAGATAGTCAAATGTAATGAAGACCAAGATAATAATTCCTAAAAATAAGCTTACAGTCATTAGTTAAGGACCCCAGACTGGTGTAAATAATCATATTTTCTCCAGTCCTTCCTAATCTTTCTAGCACATCCTCCTCATAATTGTCTTCTCTCCAAGTATGCCTGATGTGGGTATTAGGATGGATGTGTGCTCTGAAATTTATAATGTTATAAATAAAATTATAGGGTATATCGATCTTCTCTTGAAGACACATGACAAGCACCATATATTTGGATTCAACTTCCTCAATTTGGATGTTGAAGCGACGACATAATGAAAGACTGGTGTCCGTAGCTTTTTCCTCCGCACCTATGGAGTTGTTTGTATCATAAAAGGAGATGAATCCCAAAATAATTGATCCCCATAAGTCCTTCACCAAACCTCCTCCTCTAATATCCCTATCAAGGGAGGAACCATCGACATTCAGCTTTAACCCTGTTATAAGGGGTTCCCATATTACCCATCTACCTTGTATTCCACAAGTATCCACCTCATTCAAGTAAAATCCAGATATAAAGTTATTTAGCATCAATAAGTTAACTAAATCCTTGATTAAGATCCCAAATTACACCACCAACAGTCTAATTTTTACTTGGAAATAAATATTTTAATATATAGTACCATCCATTGTTTTATTCTAAGCATCCCATATAATCTAAAAGTCTTTCATAAAGATCATACTGTGCACCCTTATCTTCATTCCTTGATGATCCAATCCCTGTAACCAATCTTCAAGCATGGACTATGAAGAGTATCTACTGATAGATAGATTCATCATCTATCTCAAAAAATCTTAGACCATCATCACCCAATCACCCTGGAGGAAAATGTATTGTGTCGTCTCCTGATGAGGCCTCAAGCAACATTGACAGTGCGAAGCTAGAACTACACCTCTTTGTTAAACATTCTCATCAGTTGGAATTTCTTGGATCCATATTCCCAAAACTAAGTAGTAGATTTTATTGGGAATTTATTTACACCAATGTTTGTAATCCTAGGGATCAGAACCTCTATGACTATAGACCAAATTATGGAAATTGTGACTGGAGAACCTGCCCGATTTTGAGCTTGTGAAAATACATCTATCAGTTTCGTGAACCATCCTAATGTTTTGATGTGTATATAACTATTCTAGACTCAAAATAGATTCAAGTAATCTCAGGTAAATACTATATTACTTGAATAAAATTGTCGGATCTAGACATCTTTGAAATTTAATCATTTCACCAACCTAGTTGGTGTTCTAAAAATTGATGTCATTGTGGCCTAAAATCCATCATATAGCCCCTAAATCTCCACCAATCAATCAATAACATCATGATCTAGGATTTACATCCTTCTAGGATGGATGTAATAAACCCTCCAGTAACCCTTGTACCTATCAATCAAGAACATGTCCTAAAAGTAATTACCTTTGAAGATGTCTGAGGCCAACTGGGCTTTCATGGCTTACATGGTTACCTCCACATTACATAACCAATACCTCCTTCATCCACTGGATTTTATATTCGTTTTCATGAAGCCCAATGGCCCTGTTCGAACTAATTATCATCCCAAATAAAGGATGATATAACATTTTCTACCTTTTTGATGATCCCCTTTGGTGGATTAATGATGGATAATACATGCATCAGTATATAATTAATAAGGTTATTTACTAATGTAATTCTTCAACCAAAAAAAAAGAAAATATTTCTTTCTGCTTAGAATTATCCATGTAATGTGGTTAATCATTTATTTGAAAATAAATTTTTTGACTCTTCCATTGAATAATGTAGCACCATGGTAAACCATTAGTAATTTACACCATTAAAAGCTCGTCTTGTATTTAATTTCATTATTTCTTCTTTCAGAGAATTTATTAGATATGTATACCCAAATCTTTGCCTGATTGATGTTTTGGCCACTCAAATTTCCATAAGTATAAGTAATTTTATTAAACCACAAGATTGATCATTTCCTACCATTGATAAAAAATAGCATGTTATCAAAAAACATGAGATGAGAAACAAGGCCATTCCCAATGCTATTAATATAGGTCTATATTTTCTCATCTATTTGAACTTGATGAATGTTCCTTGAAACTTCATCATGAGACTAGATAAAATGAGTGGGCGATAAAGGGTCACATTGCCTGACACCATGAGCTGATTTAAAGAACCCAAAGCTATTCCCATGAGAGATATAGTAGTCCATAGGGAGTCATAGAACCTGAAACATAAGTCACAAAACACTACTAGAAATCTGACCTATACCAACGCAACTATACCAAAGGTTTGTAAAAACCATTGTTATAGGTCCCCTTTCCCAACACTTTGGCCATACTATTGAGAAAATCCCACTTTTCGGCCACTTATCCCAATGGTTTGGCCAAACAGTTGGAAAATCCCACTTTGAGACCACCTTTCCCAACGGTTTGGCCAAACAGTTGGGAAAGGGTATGCATTTTCCAATGGTTTGGCCAAAGCGTTGGGAAAATCCAACTTTGAGGCCACTTTTCCCAACGTTTTGGCCAAACCATTAAGAAAGGGAGGGTACCAATCCCAACAGCTCTGAAAACCGTTGGGATAGGTACCCTTATTTTTTATGAGTACATTTAGTGAATATCATCAAATAAATCAATATATAAATTACATATAAATATATATATATATATATATCCAAATATATTCACAAAGGAAAATATAGAATAGTGGTAAAGTCATTGATATATAACGTGTAGGTTGTGGGTTCTAACCTCCACTGGAAACTTTTTTCATATATACCTATCCCAATGGTTTCTCCAAACTGTTGGGAAAGACATATCCCAACGGTTTGGAAAGCCCTTGGGAAAGAACTATACCAATGTTTGACCATTGGTATAGGTCTTTCCCAACGGTTTTCCTGAAACCGTTGGGATAGGTCTTTCCCCATGCCAAATCACCCAACGGTTTCCCAAACCATTGGCATAGGATATACCAACGTTTTGGGGACCAATACCAAAGGTTCCAAACTATTGGTATATGTAACTTTTCCATTAGTGAAACCGCTCTTGGAAGCCAAATTTCCTCATTACTCTTAGAATGAATCTCCATTCCAATTTATCATAATATTTATCCATATCAACCTTTATAATGAGATTGGATCCAACTAACTTTATGTTAAGGTCCTCTACCATTTCCTTGGAAATCTAAATAGCCCCATGAATACTTCTCCCTTGCACAAACCCAAGATGATCTTAAAAAATAAGTTTTGGAATGACATTAAAAATACACCTATTGATGAGAGTTTCAAGGATTTTATATGCAAAATTGAATAGATGAATTGGCCTGAACTTGTTTAAAGAGGTGGGTTCTTTCACTTTATGAATAAGGAAAATTTTAGTGGAAAAAAAATCTCTATTAAGGGAACCACCTCTGAAAAAATCTTTGACCTCCTCTCCTACTTGAACATTAATTACTTCCCATGCTTCTACAGAAAATACTCCTAGAAATCCATCTGGCCTAGAGGAAATCTATAGCTTTATACTAATAATGGATTACTTTATCTCATCAAACTTAGTAATTTCCATCAATACACCATTTCCCATGTCTTCAGTAAGTCTTGGAATACAATTCATGAAATCCTCCTCTCTTTATAGGATAATTTGTCTTCCTTCATTGAAGTTGTTTGGGCCAGCCATAAGACCCTCAAAAAATTCCAGCACTAGCTCCCCATCTACCTCCACATTTGAAATGTAGGACCCACCCTCTTTTTTGAGGTAGATAATCTTATTCATCATTTTTTTCCTTCAAAAATCCTATAAGTAGGAGGTGTTACGATCCCCTTCCTATAACCATATAGCCCTGGATTTTTTCCTACAATCCCTTTCCACCACTTGTAATTTTTTTTCAAGTAAGTTCTTCTTCTCAGCCAGCAAAGCAACCCTAGATCTTTCATATCCCTCAATTAGAGATTCTTATAACTTATAAGTATCATTTTTAAGACTCTACAAACTATTAGAATTGTTTTTGACTATTTGTATCCACTCCAAAATATCTATTCTTGGGAATTGGATAATCTTGGAAATGTATAACCAAGTCATACCCCTCTTTGGTCTCTCCCAAGAAGATTTAAACATTTTCAAGTATCTATCTAACTTATTCTCGCTAGATGAATAAAAAAATTATTTGATCCCAATATCCCATTTCTTAAGCATCACCAGAAGAAGACAGTGATCTGACAGGGACCTGGTCAAATGATTGACCAAGGACAGAGTGAAAGAATCCATTCCTTTGAGATTACAACGGCATCAATCAAGTCAACACCATATTTTCCTTGCCTCTTTGATGATTATTAAACCAATTAAATTTATTCCCATAGAATCCCACGTCCAACAGACCTATAAAAGGCATGAAATCCTTGAAATCAATCATGACATTGGTCGATAAACCCGCACCACCTCTTTTTTTAGAAGCATCCATAACCTTATTGAAATATCCTCCAATAAACAAAGGAAGAGATCCAAACTAAAAAGAGTGGAGCTTCTGCCAGATATTAGTTCTTTCCATAGCATCAGAACTTGTATAAACAAAAGAGAAAAATAATTTACTTCCACCAGCAAAAATTTTGGTAGTGGTGAACTGTGAAGAAGCCTCGACAAGTTCCATGGTGATACCTGCTTTCCAAAAATTTCAAAAATTCTTATTACATGTGTTTTAATGCATGTAGTTAATGAAACCCAAAATATTGGAAAATGAGGAGATGTGGCCAGCATCATATTTTGGCTCTTGAAGATCTACAATAGTCACATTGCAATGACAAGATTCTGAGTGTATTAAATCATATTTCTTATGAACCACAAGGCCCCGAGAATTCCAAATAAGAATAAGAATCATTTTTCAAGTTAGGTATTGAAGTTTAAACCTAAGATACTTTTATTAAAAGGAAATATAGAAGCAGATACTACCCTTTCTAGTGATTTTGTGACATGCCTAATGTTTCTCAACAATCTTCCCATAGTTGATAATGGTTTGTACTTACAGTTACAGAATTTGATTCCATCACTCCATCGCCTGCCTCCACTATCACCAAGAATCTGTTGTGGGAGGAGCCTGAAAAGGATTGATAAAGTGGCGATTGACCTTCAGGAAATAAAGAGACAATAAATACACATTTCGAGGAGTATTTGGAAACACGAATATCCTCCATAACACCCTCCTAAATATCCTTGAAACCCAAACTTCCTATCGGACTTGAGTTGAGCTTGTCCAAAGAAGAAATAGCACCAAGATGGATAACCAGTTATATCTTAAAATCATAATATCTAGAGTAATTCTTGAAGGCCAAAGAGGATAGAATGAGTAAAATCCTTAAGGAACGCGCACTAGGATCAGCAGGAATGGTTGAAGGAAGAAGAGAATTAGATATCCCCAATAATGAATGAACTATCCCGACAGCAGCAGAAGGAGAAACAAGTATTTCATGTTCTGATGCAACACCATCTGCACCATTGTCAGGCATGTGGTGCACTAAATTTTAATTTGAAAAAACCACTATTAAAGGAACCATGTCTCCACTGGGTGGAACAATGGATAAGAATATCAGTACTGGATCTGCCACCCAACACCCTGCAACCTCATCTGGTGGAAAAAAGAGGATCTATGTCACCACAGTGTAAAACAATGATTGAGGTCATCGATTTCAAATCTACAACCTTCATAACCACAAAACCATCATATGAACCAGGTTCACTACCAAAATCTCCCAAAGGATCTTAACAATAAGGTTCCTTAACTGGGTTCACCACCTTGAAACCAAAATTAATTCTTCTACATGACTCCATCTAATGACCCTAAAAACCACATTCCCACATAAAACGGGCTATGGTCTTATAAAACAAACATTTCTCCCAAGAAAACCCAACACCTTATCTTTTCAATATATGGGAAGTAAGGTTCTTATAAAAATATAACTCAATGTAAATGAGGATTCGACATAGACTGAATATGGTGAGTATCTTAATCTTGACATAAAAATCTCCCCAAATTGTTCTCAAGGGATTCTGGTATAGAGGGGTTGTGAAGAGGGAGAGGTATCCCTGGAAGAAAAATCCAAACAGCTACCTTTATCAACACATTTCTATAATGAGAAACCTAGGACCAATGAGAAGTAGAGAAATTTCAAGAGCCTCATATATGCTCCTCCCTAGACCAATCCATCACAAAGTCCTCATGGTTGAAAAGGTGAATGCAGAAGGAGAATCTGGAAAACAAAAAGACACCACCACCAGATTTTTGAGTCCCTATAAGTTCACATACACCCTAAATAAATAAAAGGAAGGCTTTTCTCAACTAAACCTAGTAATCAGTGAGATATCATAGAAATAATATTCCTCTAATAGCTCTTCAATTGAAATATCAACCATAGGAAAACCTTCAACTCAATCCTATTATATATGGGAAATATGGACAGTCAGGATACTTGGAATGAAGTGCTTGATGGGAAGATTCGAAGGTCTGAACATGGAATCTTTAAAGGATTTGACTGCAGGAGGATTGGGAGGAATATTGTCGGTACAGAAGGTCATCGGATAAGTCCTCTCTACCGTAGAAAGAAGAAGGAGTTCCAAAGAGCATGAATCATTGGTATCACACATGTGAGATGTGTTATTTTCCTAATAAATCTTTATAAAGTCATTTGATACTTGTTTTTCTCTTTTATTTATTTTCATCTATTTATTTTGTTGTCCATGGAAGTCCAAAGTATATACATACCATGACAAATTCTCAATAAGTTACTTATGTTTTATTATTATTATTCTTGTGTGAAATAATTCTCATTTATTCTTCCAATTATACTCTAGAACTAGTTTTATTCCCATAGGGATCAAGAACTCCCTTTAGGACTTGAAGCAGGCTAGGTTGAGTGATGTGTCTGCTTAGCTCAAGACAGTAAATCACAAATGGTAAAAAAATCCTAGGTTTTTCAATGAACTGGGTTCTTGAAGTTCCCTCTTGTTATTTCGGAAGTCTGATTGTATGTATATAGGATTATCATTGGGACTTATGAATTTTTTCACAGGTAGCTTCCTAATAACCAAACTTCCTGATTACACTTTAGTTTTCATGGGTAGGCAAGATTTGGGTTTGAATTTTGAATTTAATTTTTATTACTATTAATGTTGTTTTATCACCATTGAGTTATATTAAATACTTTGTGGTTTATATTATATTTTGGAATGAGATATAATAATATTTAGTGATACTATATTAGCTCATATAGCCTAAACAATGGCATAGAGGTTGAGATTATAGTTCTAGAAACATTTTATAGATTATTGCAGGACTAGCACATGGTCCATAAAATTAGATTTCCAAGCCATGGATATTTTTTCATCCTTTTTGGACTTGATATTTATAATTCACTTAGTATTTTCCAATAATATGGGATGAATCAAGGCTATTATTATAATGTGTTGATGTTTTTTGGATTGGTTTCTATTTATATTTTTAGTATTCTTTGTTTACATGGTTGTCAAAAACTAGCCTTTGTGAAAAAAAATAACTATTTGATGGAAAATGTTTTTGATTTGAAATGAGGCCTTATGGATTGGTTTTAAATGGATTTTATTTTCATGAAATTCTCTCAAAAATGGTCACTTTTCATAATGAAACCCAAAACGTATATATGTTTTAAAACTAGTTCGGTGGTAAATTGGGAAAAAAAATTTGAACCTCTTAGAATTTTTTTTCAAGAGTGAACAGCTTTGAAAAAAAAATAAGAAGTGTTTAGAAATGTTTTAAAAGGGTAAATATTTTTGAAATAGAAAGTTTATTTTTAAGAAATAATTTTTAAATAAATAATATCTTTGTGAATCTTGAGTTGGTTTCTTGTTTTAAAAAGAAGTTAGTGGTTTTTAAAATAGGGTAAAATGTTTTTAATTTCTTGAGTAAGAGATTTTGTATTATTAAATGAAGTTTAGTTTTTTCAATGGATTTAGAGCTTTTAAATTCACATGTGTTCCTGAAAATTTATTTTTGATTTCTTATAGAATTTTTTGTTTTTATGGGTGGAATTTTTTGTATGTGTTTTTAGTTTGAAGAATTTTTACTTTTTTATTTTTTACCTTATTGTGTATTACTACCAATTTATTTTCCTTGGAAAACATGAATGGGTTGGATTCATATTTTATATTGTTTAAAATGTTCATCCTATAAAGGTTTTGATGAATGTTAGAAGTTAAGTCTATAAGGATGATCTGTATGGTGAATACTCTCATTTCTTGGTTGTGTTCCTCATACCTATTATCACTTATCATACTCTGAATAGAGTAATGAGTATTATTGTTCCACCTCACTATGTAATAGTACATATTGTATCATTATCCAAGATGGTTTTTATTCAGTAGAATTATCACAATATAGTTCAAGTGTAGAAGCCAGTGAGTTCTTTAGACTTCATTTTTGGTGAGCGGGTGACGAAGGTATGTGATTCATCTTTCCTGTTTATTTAGAGGAGGTCCTTACTAAAACCTTAGATATATTAGTTTTTATAGCGTAAAACCTCTAAGATATTAAGCATTGAAAATTAGTACCACTTAGAACCTGTTGGAGGTTGCCACTTGGGTCACCATTAGTAGTTTTACATAGAGATGATGGGGGTGAATTTTATACATGATCTAGATTTCGGAGATGATCTATTTTGGAATTATTTCTTAAGGAGATTATAGTAGATGTGATTTTGAGGTGAAATTTTTTTTGGGTATCCATTAGGTACCCTTATTGATTTCACTTTTTAGAGTGGTAATTATTTTAGGATATATATTTCACACTAATTTATGATGCTCGTTGTCATTTGTGAATGTAACACCCCGCCCCTACCTCATTGTCTTGAGGAGGTGGTGAGGGTTACTTGCCCTTAAGCCATGTTCCCAAGGTGCCAAAGGCTGGAAATAAATGTCGAGGGCTTCAAGAAAAAATTGGGGAATGATTTTCCCTTAAGAAAAAAACCAACCAAACCATCCACTAATAGCCACTATATGATGCATGTCAATAAAACATTCAAGCACGTATTCCCAAAATACAACCAAGTTGATCCACAATACAACCCAAAACCAATACAATCCAACATGATATCAGAGTACTATGAGGAATACTAAACAAGAGACCCAAAATAAACCAAGACACACACCATGACTCCACCCCAAGCTCCTTGCTCCAAGCACCACCACATATCCCAAGAATCACCATGAACCACTAGCAATGAGATGCCTTACCTTTACCTATGTCTCGGAATACGACATCTACAAAAGCACCAAAGTGCCAAAGCAAGAGGTGGGTACTAATACTCAGTAGGTTTTCCCCAAATGACTTCCCTACACACGCCACTAGGATAAAACCGTTAACACATTTATATAAAGCAGTTTATATACAAAAATCACAAGTGAAAGCATTACTATAAGCCAAACATACCCTTACCAAGATAAGAAAACCAAGGTAAATCCAAAAAAACATGCCACAAGACATTTCATCATTTCAAATTAGCATAACAATTTCCATCTTCCAAAGCAATGCACTACACAAGGTTCCACAACACAATACTAGTATAACAATCATGGTGGCACTTCCGTCCAACCTGTTTCTTCCTTACCAAATTTATTGGCACTTCTCGTCCACTTACCATTGATGGTGGCCCTTTTGTCCACTACCCATCCCCTTATTATAGTGGCACTTCCCACCCACTTCCACACAACATTCAAACAAGCCATAACCAAGTATATAACCCACCAAGGTCGCCAAAATATGCAATTAACCATTTCAATTACATGTTGAACCACTTTAATAAATCAAATATTTATTGAAAACACCCTTCCACCCTTTTTACACACCAATTCCCATTTCAATAAAACAACCCCTTTATTGAATAACTATTTCAAAATCCATCTCAATTAATTCAACAAAACAACCCATTTTAAAATCTCTATTTTAAAATCACAATAAGATCATTTTACCCAAAAACCCCTTTCTTCCCAAAAATCTCCAAAACACCACCAAAGGGATTTCCAATCAATTTCACACATCAAAAAAACAATTAATTTCAAGAAAAACAAATTAATTGTAACCAAACTTCAATTTCTAGCAAAGTGGAGTCGAGAGAGAAGCCACATACCTCTTAGGGTTTGGCGAAATCGACCCTTCCCCCAAACGCACTCCAAATCGGGTGAATGCCTCCTCAAAACTACCTCAAAAACCCTTCCCTAGCATCAACAAGATCAACCTTTAACACACAAAGGAAACACAACCCTAGATCTACATGAAACCCTTGTAGATCTAGGAAACTAAGAGAGGGAGAGGGATAACACTAACAAAAACCTCAAAGAACCAAAAGAGGGACTTACCTGAGGAGAACCGCCTTCGATCCACCAAGAAACCCCTTTGATTTGCCTCCAAAATGAGCTAAGGAGCTCCCCCAACCTCTAAAAACTATAACTCCCACGTGATTCATGAGTAAGAAAAATAATGAGGGAAAAATGGGAAATCCCGAGTGGTTCGGGACTTAAAAACCCAAACATTAAGTGGTCGCACGGTTACCGTGCACGGTTTGGAAAACCATGTGCCAACCATGCGGTTTCCACTATCTCACCTAGGGACTTTACATGACTTGCCCGCATGGTCTGAAAAACCGTGCACCGCCCGTGCGGAGCCCACTATCTAGGGTGTATGATTTCCTAGGCTAGCCACACGGTTTGTTCAGATCATCCGCCAACTGTGCGCCCCTAAACAACCTCCACAACTTTTAAAAAAATTCCCAGAATTTTCCAAACTTCAGCCAACCACATCAAAAAGCACAAACGAACCAAAACAATGGTCACATACCACAAACCGGGGGTACTAAATTCTCCCCACCAATGGAATTTCCATCCTCAAAAAGTATTGAACCCAACCTTTGTTTAAATACCTCGGGCCATTGCTCGACAATCTATTTCTCCCGCTCCCAAGTTTCCTCTTGGATCAGGACATGCTACCACAAAACCCGAACAAGACTAATACTTTTACCCCACAAGACTTTCTATTGCCTATCCACAACCCACACTGGCATGTGCACCAATGAAGCATTCGGCTCTAGCTCAACATGATCCCATCGAATAACATGGCCCGGATCCGGGTGATACTTTTTCAACTACGACACATGAAACACATTGTGCACCGCACTGAACCTAGGTGGAAAAGCCAAATGATAAGCCACCTCACCAACGCACTAAAGAATATAAAAAGGTCCAATATACCGTGGAGATAACTTTCCCTTCATCCCAAACTAATTATGTCCCAACCTAGGATAGATCCTCAAGAAAACTTGATCACTCACCTAGAACGAAAACGGCCATCGATGATGATACGCATACGATTTCTGACAACTCTGATCAGTCTGTATTCTCTTCCTGATTAACTTTATCTTCTTCGTAGTCTCCTAGAAAAGGCTTGTTCCAACCATCCAAGACTCACCTTTTTCCACCCAGCATAGTGGATAACAACACAGTCTCCCATACAACTCTTTAAACGGAGCCATATGTATGGATGCCTGATAACTGTTATTGTACGAGAACTCAACCAATGACAAGGGATCCTCCCACGAGCCACCAAAATCCATAACACAAGCCTGCAACGTATCCTCTGAAGTTTGTATTGTCTTCTTAGATTGACCATACATATGAGGGTGATACGCCATACTAAAGATCAATTTAGTTCCAAGGGTTTTCTGTAAGGATTCCCAAAAACGAGATGTAAACCTCAGATCTCAATCAGATATGATCGAAAATGGAACACCATGATTCTTTACCACCTCCCGGATATAGCTTTTCAACAGATCCTTCACTGTATGAGATTCATGAATTGAAATTAAATAGGTCGACTTCATTAGCTAATTTACTATCATGCTTTTTGACCGTTCTTGGGAGACCTTTGACAAGATCCATTGCTATTTTCTCCCACTTCTAAACATGGATTGGTAAAGACTGCAACATTCCCACTAGCCTCTGATGCTCTGCCTTGACCTGATGGAAAGTCAAGAATCTGGAAAAAAACTCATCCCTCTTCTTTTCATACCAGCCCACAAAAACTGTGCTTTCAACGCCTTATACATTTTCTGAATTCCAGGATGAACATCCCATCTGGAATGATGATATGCCCTAAGAAGATCCTCCTGACAAGCAACTAGTACAACCATCTGATTCCAAAAACACAAAACTGAATATTCATTTAGTTTCCAACCCTCAATAGTCTCCCCACCACTGAGTTTTGACCGCATGGTCACACACTCAGAATCAGATATTTGTGCCTCTTTAACCAGGCCAACCAAGTCAGGAATCAAAAAAACCGGAAATAAGACCGCTCTATCTCCCTAGTCCTCACATTCCAATTGTATGTCAGTTATAACTGACATCAACAGCCACTGGACTGAAACTTATTTCACCACCTGAGCATATGATTTTCTAATTAATGTATTCGCCACCGAATTTCCCTTACCCGATGTGTACATCAAGTCAGAATCAAACATCTTGAGATATTCTAGCCATCTCCTTTGCCTCAAGTTCAAATCCCTTTGTGATAAAATGTGCTTCAATCTATTATGATCTGTATATATGGTGAATTTCTTCCCGAATAGATAATGATGCCACACTTTCAAATCATGGACCACTGCTGCCAATTCCAAATCATGAGTTGGGTAGTTCTTCTCATGCACTCTCAACTACCGTGATCCATATGCAACCACATGATTCCCTTTCATGAGAACACACCCCAACCCTGATCCTGATGCATCGTAATACACCACATACCCTTTTCCTAGTTTTGTAAAAACCAAGATTGGTGGTGATGTAAGGAAACCTTTTAGCTCTTCGAAACACTACTAACACTATTCATTCCACTGGAATGGAACATTATTTCTTGTCAAAGCTGTCGTCGATGAAGCCAAACATGAAAAATCATGAAAAAAACACCGATAATACCCAACTAGAATGAGAAAACTCCATACCTCAAACACATTCTTTGGCGGTTTCCATGATATAACAACCTCTATCTTTTCCAGATCCACTAAAACAACCCCTCCAGAAATCCCATGGCCAATAAAACGGACTTCCTCTATCTAAAATTCACACTAACAATTTGGAATATAGCCGATGATCCCTCAAGATCCCTAGCACTGTCACCAAGTGATGCTCATACTCCACCCTTGTCTTTGAATACACCAGAATATCATCAATAAACACCACCACAAATGAATCCAGATATCTCTAAAATATTTGATTCATCATTGCCATGAACACCGATGGCACATTATTTAGACCAAAGGGAATAACCACATATTCATAACAGCCATATCTAATTCTGAAAGCTGTTTTAGGAATATATTCCTTCCTCACCTACAATTGATGATATCTTGAACTCAGGTCGATATTGGAGAACCACTAGGCTCCCATCAACTGGTCAAACAAATCATCAATTCAAGGAAGTGGATGTATGTTCTTTATCATAACTTGGTTAAGTCTATGATAATCAACAGATACCCTCAAAGTTCCATCCATATTTTTCGCAAACAACACTGTCACTACCCGTAGAGACGTGCAAGGTCAAATAAACCCTTTGTTTTCTAACTCTTACAAATGGACTTTCAATTCCCGTAATTCATTAGGTGTCATTCGGTAAGGAGTAAGTGAGATATGACTAGTCCTCGGAAGGAGATCAATCGTAAACTATACTTCTCTAATGGGAGGTAACCCGGATAATTCTCTAGGAAAAACATCCATGAACTGGTCCACCACTTCCGGAAGAACACTCTGCTCAACACCCTCTACTGATTCCAAAAACACCACCACCAATTGATACGATAACGTTCCCAATGCTGGTGCCAAAAAACCCGTTGCACCCTTCCTTTCATGCCCCTCTCCTCTAAAGAGATGTCTGATTCCATTGTGTGTCGTAAAATCCATTGTTCGTGCATTACAGTCGATGTGGGCCTTAAATGCAACCATCTAATCCATTCCCAGGATTACATCACACCCATCCATCTTAAGCACTTAGAAATTCTACATTATCTCAACCACACCCACAACAATACAACATGCTCTACAAAAGAAGGCTCGACACTCTCTTCAACCCAGAGGAGTTTGAAGTTTCAAAACTGAAGGCATCATTTCTACCCTTAAACCCAGCAACTCAACCACATGTGCAGCAATAAAAGAGTTTGAAGCACCTATATCAAACAGCACTTGAATCAAGGTAGAATTTAAAAGAATTGTACCTCACACCGTGGATGGTCCCGACAGATCATCCACCACAACCTACTTGGCTCCAAACAATGCCTTGGTTGACACACTCTGCTCTTTATTGCCCTGTTGAGGAGTTTTGGTGTTCCGAGAATCACCATGATTGACTTTGCTCTGCTGATGAGGGGTATGATGTTGTCCCTGTCCTGTCGAAGCATACTACATCTGCGATCCCTGAGGAGTGTCACGCGCACCCGACCTCGGAGCATTCCTACAATAGCGCTAAATATACCCCATCTTCTTGAAATTGCGACATGCTTGAGGTTTTTTCGTACAGTCTCACTTGGTGTGTGTCATAGAGCCATAATGAAAACATCCTGGTTTGATCTGGGGCTTTGGAGGAAGATTTAACAATCTTATCATCAGATTATGCGCCATAATCCCGCCCTGGGAATAAGTGTCCCTCCTCTACTTGAACCCTTCATTAGAGTTCCCACTATTACCTATGGGTATCACCATGTTTCCTCCTCCTGGAACTCCCAACAGATCATGCTCATCCACTGATTCTCAATTCAACATATTTTTGTAATCACCAATACACATCCCTGCAATTTTTTAATGGATTGCTTTTGTTAACCCCACTTCTAAGATCCTTGCCTTCAATGACGTGATACCCTCCACCTTGGGTGCAAACTGCACTAAGCTCTTAAACTCAGCTGCATAATCCATCAAAGACATATTATATTGCTTAGAATGAAGAAATCAGTTGTGCACATAATTCTGAATGTATGTGGGTAGAATTGTTTATTAAAAAATTCCTCAAACCCTTCCCACATCATACTCGGATCTGTTCCCACTTGGACTACCAACTCCCTCCACTGAAGAGAAAGATCCTCTAGATTATATGTTGCTAGCTTTACTTTCAGCTCTACTGGTGTCCCCAAGAATTCAAAAATTCTTTTCATTATAGAAACCCACGCATCTTCCCTTTGCGATTCTGAATCACCCCTAAGGACGGGTGGATCCTGCTTTTGAAACTGAGCCGCATAATCAACATGCTTTGGCTCTTCCTCTCTATTCACACTTCCCATAGCTTAGAAATCTTGTACTATTCTCTGGACTAACAATTGGTTCACCTAGGGATCATGTGCAACCACGTTCTCTTCAGCCACTTCTGGTTGGTCTCTACGACGCCTACCCAGTGCCATTTCTATAAATATAAAACAAACAACCATGAGTCTCACTTCAATAGACATCAAGAATTCCCATTTCAAATCACATTACACAACACTATCACAATGAGGATTTCCACCTTTCCACATTTTCCATGTTTCACCATTTTGGAAAACCAAACAATTTTCTAAATACCAAATTTATTCACATTACAATTTCACACATCTGAAAAATCATTTCTCAATTCAGTCGATAAATCATTATGCCCAATGAAATATACATCCTAGGGAGAAGTAATTTCTAAAATATATGACATGCACATATCATTGGATACACCCACGACAATGATATTTCCAATGCCTATAAGTGTCTCCAAAACACTTATGTACCCAACTGCATGGTAACTTTATGTTCAGTATAAAAGGGTTAGCTACATCCTTTTATGCTATACATTCCAAGTTCTGACATTCCTATTCCTTGCTACCATCCCGACTCAAGGAATATACCACAATGAATGTCAACTCCAAATATGAGAATCAACTCCAAAGGACCAAACAAGATGATACCACTTGTAACACCCCGCCCCTACCTCATTGTCTTGAGGAGGTGGTGAGGGTTACTTGGCCTTAAGCGACGTTCCCAAGGCGCCAAAGGCTGGTAATAAATGTTGAGGGATTCAAGAAAAAATTGGAGAATGACTTTTACTTAAGAAAAAAACCAACCAAACCATCCACTAACAGCCACTATATGATGCATGTCAATAAAACATTCAAGCATGTATTCCCAAAAGATAACCAAGTTGATCCAAAATAAAACCCAAAACCAATACAATCCAACATGATATCAGATTACTATGTGTAATACTAAACAAGAGACCCAAAATAAACCAAGACACACTCCACGACTCCACCCCAAGCTCCTTGATCCAAGAACCACCACATATCCCAAGCATCACCATAAACCACTAGCAATGACATGCCTTACCTTTACCTGTTCCTCATAATACGACATCTGCAAAAGCACCAAAGTTCCAAAGAACGGGGTGAGTACTAATACTCAGTAGGTTTTCCCCAAATGAATTAACATCACACTCCACTAGGATAAAATAGTTATCACATTTATATAAAGTAGTTTATATAAAATAATCACAAGTAAAACCATTACTATAAGCCAAACATACCCTTACCAAGCTAAGAAAACCAATAGAAAGCCAAAAACGCATGCCACAAGACATTTCATAATTTCAAATTAGCACAACAATTTCCATCTAGCAAAGTAATTCACCACACAAGGTTCCACAACCCAATACTGGTATAACAATCACGGCAGAACTTCTGTCCAACCCGTTTCTCCCTTCCCAAATTTAGTGGCACTTCCCATCCACTTACCATTGACAGTGGCCCTTCCATCCACTAATCATCCACTTATTAAAGTGGTACTACCCACCCACTTCCACAAAACATTGAAACAATCCCTAACCAAGCATATAACCCACCAAGGTCACTAAAATATGCAATTAACCATTTCAATTACATGCCGAACGACTTCAATAAATCAAACATTTATTGAAAACACCCTTCCACGCTTTTTACACGCCAATACCCATTTCAATAAAACAACCCCTTTATTGAAAAACTATTTCACAATCCATATTAATTAATTCAACAAAACAACCCATTTTAAAATCTCCATTTTAAAATCACTACAAGAGCATTTTACCCAAAAACCCCTTTCTTCACAAAAATCCCCAAAACACCACCAAAGGTATTTCCATTCAATTTATCACATCAAAAACACAATTAATTTTAAGCAACACAAATTAATTGTAACCAAGCTTCAAGTTCTGGCAAAGTGGAGTTGAGAGAGAAGCTACCTACCTATTAGGGTTTTCTAAAATCAACCCTTCACCCAAACGCACTCCAAACTGGGTGAACGCCTCCTCGAGACCACCTCAATAACCCTTCCCTAACATCAACAATATCAACCATTAACACACAAATTCAATACAACCCTAGATCTACATGCAACCCTTGTAGATCTATGAAAATAAGAGAGGGAGAGGGATAACCCTAACCAAAACCTCAAAGAACAAAAATAGGGACTTACCTGAGGAGAACCACCTTCGATCCACCAAGAAACCCCTTAGATTTGCCTCCAAAACAAGCTAAAAAGCTCCCCCAACCTCTAAAAACCAGAACTCCCGTGTGATCCATGAGTGGGAGGAAGAATGAGGGAAAATGGGAAATTCTGAGTGGTTCTAGATTTAAAAACCCAAACTTTAAGTGGTCACATGGTTACCCCGCACGGTTTGCAAAACGTTGCACCAAACAGGCAGTTACCACTATCTCACCCAGGGACTTTCCATGGCTTTCCCACATGGTCTGACAAACCGTGCGCCGCCCGTGTGGAGCGCACTATCAAGGGTGCACAGTATTTTGGGCTGCCCACATGGTTTTTTCAGACCGTACGCCAAATGTACGCCCCTTCACAACCTCCACAACTTTAAAAGTTTTTCCCAAAATTGTCAAAACTTCAACCGACCACTTCAAAAATCACAAACGAACCGAAACAAGGGTCACATACCTAAAACTGGGGATACTACAGTGAATTTCATGGGACATGGGAAAAAATGTGGTCAATAGATTAAACATGGTTAAACCTTGAGATTTTATTGGGTAATAATATATGATTGGATTTTTTTTCTATTATACTGTGAGTATTTTCATATTAGAATTTTTTTTCGGGGTCACCATGATTTGGTGTCCTATAATTTTGGCCCCGAGTTACCCTCTATTATAGTTTTATGACCTAAGATTAGAAACATATTATTCCATTTTGATTAATGTTCTTGGGTGATGTGTTTATTCTATTATTTTGGGATTTGATGGATTGGGGAATTGGTTTGGTGGTTTTTGGGTATTCTAGTGGGATGTTCTCTCCAATAATGTATTAAGTTCATCTCCCTTATGGATATTTATGGTAGGTATAAATTTATTCTTGTTTCCTTGAGAGTTTTATGTAAATGTTATTATTTTAGGTGATATACTCTCTCTTGGGTGTGTTCTTCAATTATCTCAACATTTTAGATGAATTCTCAATTATCAAGAGACCTTTGTTAGATCTTCTTTTTGTTAAACTTACGTATTGAATTGTGGTGAATAGTTCATTTCTTGAGGTTTTTTATTGATTATTGAGGATATATTCCATTAATTATAAGGAATTTTTTTATGGGAAGCATTTCATTAATCGTAGGAGACTTATGTAGTTTTATTAGGGCCTCCCTATTCTTAGGTTCGAGTGTTGAGTTTTTGTGTATTCATTGATTCTACCTTTTACCCAGGACTTCCTATGGGGAAAATGTGGCATGGTGGGGATAACTGTGACACTATTGTATATTATACTTGATTATTTTAGATTATTATAATGTTTTCAAAGTTTTCATCATTTTTTATTATTTTTAGAAAGTCCTGAGAAGCTGCAGTTCTGGACTAAACTAGGTCACACCATAATAATGTATCATCACACCATGACAGACCCTTTTTCATTTGATAAATTTTTAGTCTAAGGGTAGTCACTCTGCAACATAGGGTGTCCCATCATCACATACACCTAATAAGTAATTTAAAATTTCTATTGGGGTATTCATTCCAAGATATTGGATGTCATTCCAAGACCATTCAGGTTTAAATGTTTTCATGCCATGACAAAAGAGTCACACCAAGATGTACCATGGGCATAATTTTTATTGTGTTCAATCCTGATTTTATACCTTTAATTTTTTATGGTATTTGTACTCTCTTTCTCCCATATTTCATTTGACTGGATTTTGGGGTGACCAATGGATCCCTTCCCCCCTTCACCTTCAATTTTCAGCTCCCTCTCCACCAATTTTAAGAGGGTTCTAAGTTAATATTTGTATTTTTCACTTGTTCTTACCCTATACTTTCATATAAATCCATTTTCTTTCAATTTTATCTTATCCCATAAACCCTAGGGGTTTCTTTGGTCTATATTAGGGTATGGGGTCGTTTTAATTTTCTATTTTAGGAGTATAGGGATTATAGGGGATGTATTTTTCTTGGTTGGGGCTTCACCATCGAAGGCAACTCGTTATGACTTGATTCAACTTGATTAAGGTAGGTTTTTTTGTGTGTCACCTTTAATAGGCTTGTCACTAAGTTTTTTATGTTTTATAATGCCACATTTTAAAAAATTCTACTTATATGATATAATCACTGCATATTTTCAAATTGTTTTATATGTTTTCCTCACTATCCATAAAGCAAGTTTTATATAATTTCTAAATTATACAGTGATGTTGACTTGCATGTGCTTTTAAAAATTCTTATGTAGATTTTTTCAAATTAATTTATATGTAAAAAAGAAATTTGTACCCAATTTCGGACTTGGAATGGTTAAAATATTGGTTTCAATGAATTTTTTGAAAATAAAGTTGTGTTATGTACTTTTAAATGGTTTAAATGGAAAATGAAGTTGTATATTCAATTGGATTAAAGTGAGGTTTTACTTGATTGGTATCAAAGGATATTTTTAAAGTGGATTTTGAATAGTATGAAGATGCTTTTTAGCTCAAGATGGTTTTTAAAGGGTTTGGTTGGCATATTATAATGAGTTTTCATAATGTATGTGTAACCCTAATTGATCTCTTTGTTAGTTTATGTTTAATATTAATTGTATACCCTAGGGGTGTTCTGTATTATTTTTTATATAGATTATGTGAAAAAAGTTTTGTTTATTTAATTTGAATTATAGGTGAGATGATATTTATAATTATGTTGTTATTAAGGATTGATGTGTTAATTATGTGATATATTTGTTTCTCAACTCCAGTTGATTGCTTTCACGGGGGACCGTAGGAAAATATACAGATGTAGATGTATGCTACACTAGTTACATAAAACACTAGATAGCGTACCCCGGTGTATAGTCCACCCTAAATAGGAGAGTTCTTGTTATTAAGTCGGCATAGAAAAGTTATGTGTATTATGATTTGGTTTGGATGCAATGTACGTCAGAAGTTGGTCATGTGTGGTTATAGTGTTCTCTAGGACCGTCTCACATTAGGAGATAGTGAGTTTCCCATAATACCTAGTTTTTTTAACAATATTATATAAGGGAATATAATCTATTATTCCATTATAACCCCTTGTTCAATTGGATTATGCGGCACAATTGTGTGTGATTATAGATGGTTATTTACTTTTGTTTCATTGATTTTATGGTGTCGCCTCGTTCTTTATATTTTAGGATTGTGACTTTGATAGTTATTATAAAGTAATTTAAAATATTTATTTCAAAGGGTGGTTTTAAGAGAATGTTTTTTGGACTATGGATGTGTTTTTTAGAAACTATTGATAAGTGGAGAGTGTTGGATTTTTCCTTGAAAATCTAAAATAATATTTACTTTAATTTTTAAATAGGTTATTTTTAAATAGATGATTACACACATGTTTTTTAAAAAGTTGGAGGATTTATTAAATAAAATATGTAATGTTACTTTTTTATTTTTATAAAATAAAAATATATTTTCTAATTATAGTTCAAACTATCATTGATGAAACTTTATTGGAAATTAATTGTAAAAACTCCATGGTAAAATCCTACTAGGAATATTTTTATTACACCCTAAATACAAGTAACAATGTTTGTGTAGAAATATTATATTTCCTTATAAATACCTAGGTTATGATACCTTCCTTTGATTGATGTTCAGGTTGGTCTGGCGATGGATGGTCTGCGATGTGGTGAGTGGTTAGGGGTCACGTAGTGATGGTTCTAGTCATTTAGGGTTATTTTATTATTAGGATATTTATATATTAGGTAATTTAGCCTTTACATATTTATTTTATTTTAGTATTTTGTTATGTGAAGTATTTTATGGATGTTGTTATCTTATAAAATGAGTTGAAACATATTTTTTTTCTTATGAGTTTGTTTGGATCTTTTATTTATTCACATATGTTTATTTTATTTTGAATGGAAGTTCAAAGTATGGGTGTACCATGTAATATTATTGATATGTTTTTATTTTTTGATTATTATTATTTAATGGTGAAATTATTACCATTTAGTCTCTCTATAATGACTACACACTAGTATCTTGCCTATGGGGATCAACAATTCCCATTAGGCCTAGTGGAATGATACCTAAGTAAAGTGTCAGGACAGCTCGAGTTAGTTTGTTACAGGTGAATACACTCAAAGGTCAACCAAAGAGTTGATAAATTAATATAAAGCTAGAAACATGTGTATAAGAAATGATAAAAGATATTTACATTGACGAAATTCTAATTTTTGGGGCTTTCTTAATTATACCATGACCTAGTTCACATAAATATAGGGATATTTGAAAGGTGAAACTCTCAGGAGTCAACAAAAAGGATGATACCAAATCTTATATCTCAAAAATAGAATTCCTTTTATGGTTATTATTATAACAGGTCTAATTTTAATCAAAATTCAATAAATTGTAGGAAAAGGAGGAGTAAAACTCACTCTAATGGGATCCAAATAATAAATGTAATTGAAAAAACTTATGAGATTCCCTTGAAAATAGCATATATCCAATTGAGAAAGAGGAGTAGGATCATATAGCTTGTAAAGAAGAAAATGAGGAGATACCACTTTTCACCTGAACTCAACCAAGTATCTTCTAGAAGGATATGAACAAAAATGAAATGGATATTCTTGTAGTGATTACTCCCAAAATAACCAAAAACAGCATCACCTGAATCTTTGATAGTCGGTGATCATATCATAGGACCATAAATATAAATATATTAATGAATTAAAATTACTTTTTTAATTTATTGGTGATATTTGTAAAATATAGATAATTGAAAATTAAGATAAGTTGAGAAATGAGTTTGGAAGAATAAGAACAAAATAATACAAATGTACTTTATATGGATTTCCTTTGGTATAATTTTCTCTATACAACTCAACTCTGGGACTCTAGATTATAATTCACATTTCATTGGAAGGTAAGATCTATCAAAGGCAGAACTGGAGATTCTCTTTTGAAGGAATGGAAAATAAATGGAAATATTTATTAAATATATTAAAAATATAAAAACACTTTTTTTATTATATTGGAGAAAAGGAATAGCCTTTGGCATTAAAGTCATGGGAAAATAAATAAAAAAGTATAGAGAATATATCCAAACTAGAGGATACAACTAAAATTCTAAATCTAAAACGAGATCAGGTGAAATATATAATTCTTGTGAAAGATGAAAATAATTAATAAATCCCTAAAAACTAACAATGAATACGGAATCAGGCCTAGTTTATCTAATCCACACTGATTTGTGGGGTACCATGATTATTTTTATATTATACGGTGATAAGAACATTATTTTATTAGTTTGATATTAAAATAGAATAGGTTTTATCATGTTTATTAAGACAATTATTGAGTTAATTGAATGCATTAAGTGATTTCAAATAATATTTGAGAATGAAATTGTAATAACTCTCAAGGTTCTTTTATCTAAAAATAGCATGGAGTAAACCTCTAATGAGGTGAAAAACTACTTTTAGAATCATGGTATAAATAGAAAAGTTTCATTATAGAGAATACCATATAAAAATTGGGTATAGTAAATGTTAAATTGAATAGTATACATTGTGGACAAAACTTTACTCATTGAAATTTTCATACCTTACCACTGCTAGAAGGAATTTGTTTAAGTTATTATTTATACAAAGAATTAATATTTTTGAAGGCGTTGAGGGAAAATAACACTTTAAGAAATGTGTGATGGAATAAAATAAATGTTGAATCACTTTATATTATTCATAAGTTGATGATACATTTAGAACAAAGAAGGAACCGAAGGTTAGTATGGAGATTTTTTAGATGAAGATATATTTTTAACCTACTCCTTTAAGATTAAGGCCTATAAATTCCTCAACAAGAAATATCAGGAACTTTTTGGAATCATATATGTCAATATTACTGAATAAAAAGGGGTAAATATATCTATACGTACATATCATAGTGTGGTTAGTGTTTAAGAAAAATAAATTCATTCAAATTAGAAAAGCGCACACAATCCCACATGTGTGAAAGCTTTAGAGGATGAAATAGTGGATCAAGAATATAAATAAATGAGTCAAACTGTGATTCTATATAGAATATAATTATTTTATGTTAATAAATTAAATACCATTGATTATAAAACTATACATATATAAAATCATAGGATGAGAACTTTAGAGAACATTGTTCTATTTTTTTAAGTGGATCTGACCTCATTTCAATAATAGGTGAAGGATGAGTCATATATCAATAGAATGAATGATTATTTCAAAACAATTTAGAAAAAGTAGACTTGGTAACTCAGGGAAAGGATAATGGTTTACAATTTTATAAAAAAAATATTCAAAAATTAACATTATGAGAAAGGAAATTTGATCTAAAATAAGGAAATATTTTTGTACAAGGGGAATGCACAAGTGGAAGGATTTTATGTGGGAAAAAATTTCACACTAGTGGAAATACTTGAGTCTATAAGACTCTTAATTATTATGGATATCCATATAAAATATAAAATACACAAAATTGATGATAATATAAAATTATTAAATCGAATTCTCGAAGAAGAAGTATACATTAACCAATTGTTGGGTTTTATAATGAGGAATGATGAAATAAAGTTATGTATGAGGAAAAAGGTTGTTTGTGGATTTAAATAAGAACTCTTGGCCCGGTATGATCAATTAGATAATTTATTAAAAAATAATAATTTATAATAGAAGTATTTGATCATAATCTCTAAAAATATTCATCCAAGTAAAAATAGTTCATGGCCCTTATATATGTTGATGACACCATATTCAGAGAAAATAAGAATATTTTTGTGGAAGATTATTCTAAAATGATGAGCTCATATTTTGAAATATCTATGATCTAAAAGCTTAGATATTTTCCTTAGGATGAAATTTATTCAAAAATTGAGGTATACTTTTGTTTCTTAGGATAAATATGCAAAATATTTTCTAAATAAGATCAATATTCATGATATCAATCCGATCTCAGCACCCATAATCGTTGGAACCAAGTTGGTAAATTAGGAGGAAGGAAACTTTGTTGATCAAACTCCTTACTAAAGGATAATTGTAAGCATATTATATCTCATAGTAATAATACCACATGTATTATTTTTAATATTCTTGATATCCCACTATCGATGTTGTCCCAAGGAAGATAATCTTCCAGTTTTAAAGTGGAACATGAGGTATATTTTGAGAATGGTTGATTATAGTTTGATGTATTTTTTATAAAATAGGAATGAGTTATATGAATAATAAATTATGAATTGGGTTAGAGATATTGTGGCTAGAAAAAACATAAGTGGATTAGCCTATTTCATTGGAATAAAGTGAGTCATATGGATTAGAAAAAATTGAGAAAGCACCATCTTAGTACATCTCAAGCGGAATATATTTTAACTACAAAGGATTTTAAATAATTTTCATGCTTGACTGAAAGATCAAAAGCCTTTATTTTTATTAATTTTTAATAATATCTTTTTTAATTAGGTTGAGAGGTAACCTTACATTCCCATTGTCCCATAGGAACTATTCCCAATACGTGTCCATTGAAATCCCAAAGGCTAGACACCCAACAGAAATTGGAGTATTTGGAGAGGTGGCTAAGCTACCTGCAGTAGTCTATTGTGAGATCCAAAGTGAAATAGATTTAGCCAAGAATATGTTATATAATTCTTGAACAAAGAATATATAGATACTATTTTACATTATAAATTATAAGGTTGAACAAATCATTATCAAACTGGAGCATATGGGTACAAATCAACAAGTGGTGGACATTTTTACAAAATCATTATCCACACCAGTTTTGAGAATATTATATTAAACCTCAGTGTTCAAAAACATCCCCCAGATTGAGGAGGTTTGGAATATCCCCTCTCTCATTTATATCTAATGTTTTATCTATAAATTATGTTCTCTTACGAGGCTATATATTTTATTTTGTGAAAAAAGATGGGGGGAGATACTTTCTAGGGGGAGTTAGGGGTAGTGCAAAGGCTAATCTGAAATTATGGTTATAAATTTGAAATGTTCAGATGTTTCCAATAATGATATTTTATTCACTTAGGTTTATAAAAAAAATTTATGACACTTTTCTCAATAAAATTTTCAAAATAATTCTTCATAAGATCTGAAATGAAATAAAGCACTGAATTTTATTATCAAAAGAGGATATTGATTGGAGAATTGAGTTTAACTATAGGAGGATCGTAGTTATAACACTTTATATGATTAATGGATTATAATGTGTTGATTTAAAAAATCAATGTTTAATAATGTTTCATCCTTTGGATTATTGTGTTGTGTTTTTTGTAAATTAGAAGAGGATTATGATCTAATGTAAAGAATCTTAGAGTATGAGGAGATAATTGGATTTTTTAAATAGAATGATTTCACCTTGATTACTAGAATCACTACACAGATGGGATTGTTTTACAAAAATTCATGACATGGTTGTTCTATAGTGAAGTAAATTTGAAAAAAATTAGTGATTTGGGAATTTGGTGTTATTCGTTGTGGCATAAAAAATTGCATTGTTAAGGAATTTTAGGAAAATTCAATTAATTATAGAGTAGAGATACTCATATCATAGAGGATATTCAAATTTGTGAAGTAAATAAGTCCAAATTTGAGTGGTTATATCCAAGTGAGTTTAAGAACAAAAATAAGAAGGATACACCATGACTGAACCAGAAGAATATTTCATTGAATTTTTTCAGGGTGTCATGGAAGTTTCATGTTACAAAGAAAAGTTTCACATGGTGATTGGTTGGAAGGTTAGATGAGAGGTTATTTAAATAATGAAAGGATATATTTATATGAATAAATTTTATTTAGTTGTTGATATAAAATGTGTCATGACAATTATAACCATTCCACGACCTGATATTTTTCTGTAAAGTACACACTGTGACTAAGGAGATCACTCTGTGATGGAAGTAGATCCATAAAATTCTATGAGATAAAATCTAGAGTATATTTTTTAGATATTTAGGAGACTTAGAAGATTTTATGGGTGGTTAATTATTTCTTTTAAAGACCCATTAAGTGGTTACATGTGGAGGAGGGAGAAAATGTGTTTTGGAGAAATAATACTCTTACTAAAAAGGAGAGTAAATAACAGAAGAAGGAGAGAGATAAATATTTTAAAAAAATATAAATAGAGGGAATAACTCCATTGAAGTTATAAATTTTAAATAAGAGTGCTCCATTGAATATTAGAGCCTGAAGTAGAAATTAAATCTCATCAACAACACTCATGCTAGTTTTGATTTTAATTTCTTTTGTGAATCATTTTAAGTGATTTTTATATTACATCTTAGTATTCTTTATTTCAAAAATAACTAATAAAGATATGAGAAGAGGGATCTCCCATGGATCAAAAATATTTTTTACTAAAACAATTGTAACACTCATAGTGTATAGTTTCAATCTCTGGTACGTCGATACACTATCAATATATGCTCCCTAGACAATACCTTTATGGGGAACCAAGTAAAACCTATGTATCATTATCTGATTTTTTGTATCTGAATATTCTATGTGTGTAAATATTGATAGGTTCATGTTTCTCTTAATAACTTTATAAAAAAATCCAACTGAAATAAATGAATAACTGAACACCCTAATACCACCGTACCCACACCCCCTTCAACCCTCTTAGGGTGTATTGGGCATGTGGGTGAAACAGTAATCTTTATAATGTATGTAGTTTTTTTTTTATATAAAAAATAATATAAATTATCTTTTTATAATTTATTTTTAATGGATGTATAATTTAACTTTTTAATTAAATGTATTTTTTTTCTATCGGATGCATTTTTTTAAATGGAAGCTAATATAATTTAGTTTATTTAATGAAATTTTTTTGATGGATATTATTTTCAAAAATATTATATAAAAAATGTAGTGAAAAATATTATATAAAAAATGAATTTATTTTTTTTCAAATATAATATATATATGTGTGGAGGGGGGGTGGGTGTGTGTGTGTTATTTTAATAAAAATATGAAAGCCCCGATTAACCAAGGATATGCCTTGGAACAAAAAAATAACTCTATCTAAAAGAGTTATATTAGCTTTGGGGTGATATTAGGTTGAGGTATTTCATTAGTAGACCCACCCAAATAGTGTGGATGAACCTTGATTTTTGGAAACTAGACTAAGAAAAACCATTTTTACATTCTAAAATATACATCATGGAGTATTACGGAGTGTGGTGTGAATGATATACCTATCATATAAAGACCTTTTGGAATGATTTGGGATTTATAGATTAGATGTCTCTTATATTTATTTGTTTTCTCTCCTGGTATAAGTCACCAATCTATGATATATTAGATACAAGTTTGAAATATGACTCTAGATATTATCAAATTTGGGTTGTGTCATGTGTGTTATATAGAACCATCTGTGTTAACATAACTATAGAACCATATGTGTTAACATAATTAAACATATATACACACATAGATATATATATATATATAGTTTTTTAATCCATATAAGTATATAACATATTTTGTATATGTTTTGTTAACATGTTCTTACAAAATTTATATTATATGTTTATGTGAAAACCAATAACCTATGTTTACATATGTTCAATAAAATAAAAATAACTATATATGATGTGTGTTATTCTGGTGTAGTTGACCAAATTTTAGTTAATTAGTTGTGACATTAATTTTCATTCAATTAATTGGGATATTAATTTTTAGTCAATTTATTAGGATATTAATTGTCACGAAATTAATTATGATATTTATTATGAGATAATTAATTATAATATAAATTATCAATCAATTAATCGGTCAAAACAATAAATGTTAATTATTGCATTTTTGGAAGAAATGTCTATTTTTATTTATGTAAAAAGTAATAATTGGTGACTTTGGAATCTATAGATAAAGGAACATGATTTTAGAATTTATTTTCAATAATAAATTATTCTATCAATTTGTAATGATTTAAATAGTCTAAGTATTACATAGTCTATTAATTTTCATAATAGATAATTAAATCACATTAATTTTTATAATTGAAAATTTGATTAGTTTTCATGATAGTTAATTTAAATTAAACAATTAAATATGTTAATTGTTGAAATTATAAATATGTATAGAGTGTTTCACCTCCCCAAATTTAAGGTGTATTATATATATTTTCTCCTATAATATATATGAACTAAAGAATATTTCAAAGTGATCTACCATAGATTGTGTTGTCAATGATATATATTATATCATCCTATAGGTGAGGTTTTTATAACCCAATAAAACAATTTCGGATAATTTCTTCTTCAAGTAAAGTTGAATTCATTCAAAATTTAGTCAATAAATTTCTTGACAATTTTCCCTCAATCTTAAAGTTTTCCTTTTTATTCTATAATATTTTAATTTCATTCCTTTGTTCAATATTTGTATTCAATAAATTTAGTGGTAATTTTAGATTAATCAACCCAATAACATATTCTCAAATGTTTGTAGACTATCCAATAATCATGACGAATAAAATTTATTATTAATTTATCATCACTGATTACTATCAAAAAGGATACTTTTGGTTCTAGAATTTGTGTTATTGTTAAAGTTTATATATAGTGACCCGCCTTTTCATACATTGTTTTTAACATAATTCTATAACAAAATTTTACATTAATAACTTCCAATGATCTTTTTTGGTTTAGTGTCTTGGAAATTAGGTACATAATACATGAAGTACATAAGGAAAATATATGCATAAATTTTATTTAATCCTCTTGAAAGTATCCTTTATTATTCTACCCAAATTCACCTCATTATAAATGATTTTTATAGGGACATAAATCAATATAAAGGGGTGAGAAGAAAACATTCTAAGAGATATAAAAAGGAAAGGGAACATTAGTTTTCATCATGGATTAAACATGAGGCATAAAAATAGAGAATGATAATAAATACATAATGCATAATATAAGAGCATGATCATAAGTACATGAGGTATAACATGAAAATTTTATGAGACATTCATGAGAATATCACAATGTCTCATCACCAAGGTAACGTAAAACAACTCACCAAGGTAATTTTACAAGGTATCATAAAAATTTTATATCTAGATATTAATTCTTTACCCAATTCATTGGAGTTCTATTAGGGTGCGCTCTTCATATGTCTAAATTCATGTGTGTTTCATATATCATAAATCATAAAAACGAATTTCAACATTTTAACCCATGAGTAAGGAATAAGGGTATCATACATGGATTCCCCAACCAATTAATTAATAACATTTAATGAAATTAGGTTTGGGTATTCTCAACACAAAAGTATGGAATCAAAAATCAAGGAATGATTTTGGTAGCATAATAGGTATATAAACCCTATTATGGATTGTGATTAATGAGAGTGGAAGGTAATTTCTCATCAATAGGGTATCATTTGGACAATAAAGGAATTATTGTTAACATATGACATCAAAGTTAATTTAAAATCAAAGGATTATCACAAAGTACTTGAATAAAAGGAAAGAGGAAGAGAATATCTTACTTGAAAAGTGTCTTCTCAAATCCTGAGAAGTCTTATTTGGGACCTTATAAAATCATTGGAAAGGATCTAGAGAGAAAATGTGAGGTAATTCATGAATAGAGCCATAGTAGTGAATAGAAAAGGGATAATTGGTGGTTGTTTATAGAAAAATAGGTTTAAATTGTTTCTTAATTTCTAAATATTGTTTTTGGACTCTAATTTATAAAAAATAAAAAACATTAGTCCTACCATGGTTTTACTCCATGGTATTTTCCAAGGGAAAGGTTTTTTTAATATTTTAATATATTAGGGATGAGAAATTTAAATTTTAATATAAAATACTTATTTATTAAAAAAATAAAAAAATTTATTATACACTAAAATTTATAACTCTTATAAAAACTACATATGATTGAATAAAATTATTCTATTATTTATGTATTAATAAATATTGTTATTTAATTTTTTTATGAAAATAAATATAAATTTTATCTTAAAAATATATTTTAATTAAAACTAGACATATATATATTCCGAAAATATAATTATTTTTTATTTGTATCAAATATATACTTTATCATATTCATCCACTAATAATGTTCATTTTTTCATTTATATAAGGGTGATTCATTAAATAAAAATACAGGATCAATGAAACCATTATTTAATTTATAGAATAATTTACACCTTAATACAATTTATGTTCTAGATACATAACCCCTTATCACACTATCATAATCCCTAAGGGTAAGGTGTGTGATGGTGGAGATTTTCTAAGGTGGTTTTCATAAAATTGATCTGAGGGTAATCTCCACTAACATGAGCTTCTCCCACAGGTTATTGCACTTAAACCTCATTTGATGAAGATCTTCTTGGGCGTGGTCAAGTACGAACCCCGGTGATGCTACCTCCCTCCCAAGTTATGATAAATGTGATTGAAGATGCATGATCCAAGTATTTGATGTCATCATTTGTCCATTATTCACTAATTATCTCTTTTTATTTCCTTTTATGCACACTAATTATAATGTAAACATTATTAGCAATGGCATTAATACCCAACGGTCATAATTTCCAGTGGTCATATTGACTAATAGTTAGGTAATGGTTATGTAATAGATATATCCTAATTGTCAATTTTCCCATTAAATACTATATATACACTCCACAAAACCCATACTTCAATATTCTCTACTTCACTTATAAATCTTCATCAATTACCTTGATAATTTCAATCATATTCCAAACACTTCTATTTCTTTTTTCTATTTTTGTAGCAGGACTGGTCTACATGGGAGAAACCAAGTCTAAATATTTTACACCATTATGTGCATTATTTGTATTTGTTTATATCCCTATATTATTCCAAACATTTATAGTGAGTTATGCCAAAATATTATTTCCAATGTTTGAATAGTACACTTTGACTTCATATCAGTTTGTGTATGATAGGATGTGTTAAGTCTTGCCTTGGTATTCATAGACTTTTGAAGGCTCCTTCATTACATATATGTAAATCTTATATCTCAGTAGGAAATAATTGACAATGTTTACCCATGAAGTCTCACCACTTCTTGAATATAGAGACGAGTAAGGCTCTTAATGGACAAGTCCTATCATATAGTGATAAAATGGGAAGAGTTTATTAATCAATCAATTATTAACCATATAAAATCATTTCTCTTTGATGTATTTTCTAGGCCAATAAAAAATTCAATTGTGTTGTTTTCCCATATCCATACAGGTATGGATAGTTGTTGTAGTACACCCTTGGGAAGTTCTCTGTCCGCCTTTGCTTACTAACAAACAAAACATCTTGTAGTATAATCAGTAATATCTTTTTTATGCTATCCCACCCATAATTATCTTGCAGATCTCTATAAATTTTAGTACTTCTTGGGTGTATATTGAATTTAAATTTGTGACTTCCATCTATCATCTCTTCCTTCAAATTAGAAAAATATGGGATACATAGCCTTGTACCAAACCTCAATACTCCCTCTTGATCAACACTGAACTCAAGAAACTTTTTATTTATCATAGCTTCTATCTTATTTTGTGACTTAGGATCATATTTTGTAGATTCTCGATCTTCTCAAATAAATATGGTTGGGGAATCATTTAGGATAGGAATGATTATTATCCTTTCTTTATGACATCCATGTCCATATTTACCATGTCCATGATTAATGGATCCTCTTTGATTGGCATCACTGCAAGAAATCTCGAGTCTTTCCTACCCAATGCATCAATTATTTTTTTTGATTTTATAGGGTCATATGGAATAGAACGGTCATAGTACTTAATAATCTTCAACTATTTATTTTGTCTCATATTTAGTTCCTTTTGTATGAATATATACTTCAGACTTTGTTGGTCAGTGTATATATCACACTTCAACCTATAAATATAGTGTCTCGAGATATTTAATGAAAATAAAAATTCATCTAAATCCAAATCATGTGTATGATAGTTTTATTCATGAGGATTAAGCTTTAAATATGCATAGTCAATCAACTTATCATTCTTTGTGAGAACAAAACCAAGAACTTTAATGATTCATCACTGTAAATGATAAGTCATTCCCTATTAGAGGGTAAAGTTTCCACAAGTGTACTAACGTTCCTATTTCTTAGTTCTCGTAAACTTTCTTAAAACTTCATTGTCTAGATAAACATAAATACATTTCAATTTAAATTGGTTATTATATTTTAATTCCATGAAATTATTTTCACAACCATTCTATTTCATCTTGTTAAACTAAGGAAACTACTTATCATAGTTATTTTTGTAAGATGAGGTCACTTATATACGGCCTTTATCATTACTGAATCAACTTATATTCATTCACTAGTAAAAATGTGTTAAAATAATTCTAATTTTAATAACTAAAAACACATTAAATGAATTTAACAAAAAATATCCTCTTTCCTCATATCTATAATATTACACTTATATGATCTTGATGTTCCTCATGACATTTGGAATATATCATAATATCATTAATAAATACCACTGTGATTTTATCTTGGATGTACCTAAAGACTCTATTCATAAAATCTATAAATATAGTAGGAGTTTTATTCAATCCCAATAGTATCAAAAAAAACTCATAATGTTAGTATCTTGTTTGGAAGGTGGTCTTTAGAATATCTTCTTTCTTAGCCCGCATCAAATGATACCCCAATCAGAGGTTAATATTAGAGAAGCATTTAACCCCAAAAATTTAGTTAAATAAATCATAAATCCTTAGAATAGGTTATTTAATCTTAACTATGATCTCATTAATCTCATGGTAATCAATTTATATCCACATTGATCTATTCTTCTTCATCCTAGAGTAGGATCTCCCCAAGGACGCACACTCATTCGAATAAAACCCTTCTCCAAATGGTCTTGCAATTTATTATTCAATTATTATAACTCTATATATATAATTCTATATTGGTTCTTTGATAATGGTTTAGATCCAAGAATTATTTTAATTGAGTATTCTACCTCTCTTTATAGGTTAGTTATAGGTAATTATTTAGGAAATACTTTAATATCTTCCAGAACAACGGGTACATATCTTATCTTTATACTTTTACTTTCTTCCCCTTCTCTACCAATCATTTTAATAAAAAGTTATATAGGAGGTGGCTCTTGATAAATCAATCTGGAATATCCCTATATTGAAGATAATTATAGTTTTCCCTTCAAGACAGCTATAATTTCCTTACTTCTATAATTAATCTTGGCATTATATTTTGGCATCCAATCCATCCCTAGTATCATGTCAAATTAAACCACTAGAATGACCTCTGGGTTTTCAGAGAGATTTTACTCACTAAATTTAATAGGGTAATCCTTATAAACCCTTGATTCTGGAATAATTCCTCCTTTATCTTTAATAGAAAATACTACCTATAGAATTTCAGGGTTTAATTTGGTGTTATTTTCAAACTTGAATGCGGTTAAAAAATGTGTATAACCAAAAATCAAACAATGTACTTGCTATCCTTGAGTATACAATGAGTGTACCAGCTAATACATCCTTAGTAGACTCAACCATAGCCTTCATGACAAGAAAATAATGACATTACTCCCTTTAACAATGTTTAGGTTGATGGAAGTTCCCTCTATTATATTATGATTTAGACATTGGTTAATAAAATTTCCATGGTCCCCATACTTGAAGAGTTGTACTATAGGTTGTGAATTAACCATACTACCTTTCTCATTTTCATTTAAATTTTGATACTTCACATATACACAATAATTTTGATCTATATATCCATATTTTCCACACTATTAACACTTTGTACTTCCTTATATACAATTCCTTGAATGATTTTTCCCACACTAATTGCACACAGTTAGTTGTTCTTTCTTCCCTTCTCGTTCATGGTCAAAAATATTTCAAAAATTTGACTCTAATATCTTATTCTTATCATTTATCATTGGAGACTAAAATGATTTTACAAACTCTATTTTCACTTTAAGAGAATAGTGCACTATCTCCTCATAACTCCCAAAGTCTTGAATTTCTATATATTTCCATATATTAGGTCTTAGTCTTCAAAAGAATCAATAAATATTCCCATCATAATCAATTAAAAAGTTTTAAGAATATAATTTAAGACATATAAAGTTAATTTTTAACTTCCCATTAATTTATTTTCCTTTTCTTTGATTCAAAGAATTATATTTTGATTTTTTGTTTGAAGGTTTTGAGAAAATACTTTTTGAAAAATACATTTTCGAAGTCTTCTCACTCAATAGCTTCAATCTCAACCTCTGGTGTTGTGTTATTGATCAGTTTCTACGATTGGTCGGTTTATCCATCTAATTTATATTCAAACAATGTAGATTTCTCATAATCAGAACAGTGGAGTACAAAAAAAATTCTCAATGGATTTGACCCACTACTCTGCAATTATATGATCATAAGATCCCCTAAAAGTATGAGGCCTTTTTTTTACAAAGGACTCAACTTAAACTTGTTCAATCATAGGAGACGAATGGTTTTTGACTTGATTCATGTTATTACTAATAATTTGAGTTAGTTGTGAAAGTAATTCTATGAAGTTATTGACACTTTCTCTCATCATATTAGGTATTTTGTTAAGTAAATCCTCACATTTCATGTGACATATATTGTGGAAATGGTTCCCTCTATTTCCTTCCATTTTTTAAAATAAAATAAAAATTAGGGATGATAGTTTTCAAACTAATAAGAATATAAAAAGGTAAGTAATAACTCATAAATGATATATATGACCTATATTATGAATTTAGAGGTTTTAATATAGGTTATCCCTAGTATATTTCCTATTAAGTTATCTAAACTAACATTATATCTAAATAATTCATAATGGTTTGTAATGATCATTTGAATTATCCAAAAAATATACCCCAGGAGTGTCTATACAAGTGTGTAGTCTTAAGAAAACACATCTTACACCTATTAAAGATAGATTTTATACCCAACCAACCTTTTTCAGGGTGATAACCCTTTGGTTCATCTTTTCCATAGCTGAATCAAATTTCCATTATCCAGACAGGGATGTGACTCACACTCTATACCTTTACCAAAATTTAAGATTTTTTACTATATTTAGAATTATCACTAGGCTTTTCATTTATGTTTTCTTATACTAATTTCCAAAAATAACTAAACCATTAATTTTTGACCTACTATGGTGGCCCACCTTTTTATACATGACTTTTAATATAATTCATTAACCAAAATATTACATTAACAAATTCCATGGATCTTTTGAGGTTTAATGTCCTAAAATATATATACATAAAACGTGAAGTAATTAAGGAAAACATAAACGTTATTTAATTTTATTAAAAGTCACCTTTATTATTTCATCTTAGGTTACCTAAATAAAAATTATTTCTTAGGTACATACATCAATAGAATAGAGTGGTCATAAATCCCATTAAGGGATAAAAAATTCAAGGAAACATGAGTGTTATTCATGAATTAAACAAAAGGCATAACAATAGGGCTTGATAATAAATATATGAGGCATGATATAAGATCATTATCATGATTAAATGAGTAATATCATAGAAATTTGGATACAATATAAAAATGTGACATTTATAAGTATATCACCAAGGTTTGTCATCAAGGTTTCTTAAAACATATTACCAAGGTTATTTACCATGTTATCATTAAAATTTTATATCTAGAGATTAATTATTTACCCAATATATTACAGAACCATTAGGGAACTCGCTTTATATGTCTAAATTCATGTGTTCCACCTAGATCATATGTCTTAAAAATATATTCCATAAATTTAACCCGTGAGTAGAGAATATGGGTTTGATTCCTGGAATTACCCAATTAATGAAGTATAATCATATATATATCGATACCCTTGAATAAAAATATATTTGGGAATTAACAATAAACAATTATGGAATGGAAAATAAAGGAATTATTTCAATAGTATAATGGGTATAAAAAACATATTATTAAATAAGATCAATGATAGATAAAGGTAGTTTCTCATTAATAGGGAATCATTTGCAAAATAAAGGAATGATTATGAACATATGAGACCATAGTGAAATAAAAAATAACATCAAAAAGGAATTACTTGAATAAAAGGATAGAGGAAGATAATTCATTACATGAAAAGTGGAATCTAAAATGTAACACCCCAAGATTTAAAGCATACCACTTTTTAAATTCAACTTCTACAATAGCTTACCAACTTAACAAATGATTTATACATTGTTATTTAATTATTATAGTTATCTCTTAGATGATGGGTATATTATTAATGAATAATATTTAGTAAATTATGAAAATATAGATTACACATATTTATAAAATTAATTCATTGTTTATCAATTAATTATAAATGAAAACCAATGTAGTTGGGGTTTGGCTTAGTGGTAAGCACCCCATAATTCTACATGAAAATTGGGGGTTCAAAACCCAGGGGGTGCAGGGTATTGTAGCAGCACTGTAGCGCTACTGTAGCAGCCAAGATACTGTTGCAATGGAAGCACTGTAGCGGTGGCAGGTACTGTAGCAATGCGGGTATTGTAGTATTACTATTCACATAATGGGTATTGGGCCTAAAAATTTGTGCTTACAGGCTATGTAATGGGATAAATGCCTACTGTGCCTATGGGCTATGTAATAGGTCTCCCTCTACCCAGTTAAAGGGTTATTTTATTTGGTTTAATAATAAAAATGAGGCTTCAGCCCCAACCTTTTAAAAAAATTAGAAATGAAAACCAATTGAACATAAAGGATGTATTTTGATAAAAACTATTTTTATGCCTACAATGACATTTTAGATTACTAAATTAAATTAGTCACTATTATTTAAATATATTAATAAAATTTATATATTATATATTCAATAAAATATTTTTACATTCATCCAAATAATTTTTAGAGGCATAAGATAAGAATAAATCCAATTTTACAAATAAAATGGCTATATTTTTCTAAACGCAGCTTTACCACCTTTTAATGGATAACTTGTTTTAAATATAAATTTTTCCACTTTTATAAATTATATTTTAAAAAATAAACATTATTTTTGAAATAATAATACCAAAATTTACTTTGGTTAAGCTTTTGATATTTTTCTGATAAGTTTCATTTTTAAGGAATAGTAATGTGATCATTGGAATAACAATGTAACCTTAAGAAATAGTAAAATGTACATTAGAATACTAAAAACACCTACAAAAGTATAAATAAAATTTATGCATCTTATAAATGGTAATATCATATAATTATATCATAGTATAAGTAAATAAATGTTTTAGAAATTATTAATTAAGTGTTGATATTTTTATAAAACATAAATGTTTATTTTAAATTTTATAATTAATATAATGACTTAAAATAAAATATAAATTCATAAAATTTATTCAAAAATTAATATTGTTTGTATTATTATTATAAGATAATTTTTTGAGGTCCTAATTAATTTTTAAAAGTGTTATAAAAGTAGTTATATCTTTAAAATCGGTATTTTTCGAATAAATGATGATTTTAATTAAAAATTAATTTTTTATATTTAGAAAATTATTTCCATAAAATGGATTTAATTTTTTAATTTTAAATGTTGAAAAAATATTTAAATATAATTTTTGGTATTTTTCAAAAATACTTGAATTTTTTGAGAATGGTAAAATATGCTAATTTATGGTATAAATACATTATAAGTTAAATACACAATTAGTTGAGTCATTACTAATGAATAAAAATAATATTGATATAATATACATTATTTTAATATATTTAGTGGTAATTCTCTAACTATTCATATTCATCATCCAAAATAATAAAAAATGAATAATATATTCAAAAAACACCCCTCACCTCCACAATAAATACCACCCCTCACCGCCCCTTCTCCTCACACTTAAAAAGCCTTAAAGCTTTATTATATTCTGAACATTTCCATTACCCAACCACTCCCCCAAATTCTCATCTTTTTGGTCTCACAAATAGACCATTTCTAACTCCCTTAAGGAGTTTCTCAAGGAGAAGAATTCAAGAGGCAAAACCCACTTTCGTTTTCTTTTAATTTCTTTTCAAGTTTTTTTCTTTTCTTTTATTATCCTCACCTACCTATACTAAAGTGAAATTATAACTCCATTATATTTTATATATAATAATAATATTATGTTTTGGGAATATTCTATTATCAATTTTCTTCTATTCTTCCTTTTATTCTAAAGATGAAATCATCGTTCGTGAGGTGCCGATTTACCGCCTTCGTGGATGAAACGTTTTCATTTTTCAATTCCCCATTAAAGGTTGATCATAAAACCATTTTTATGGTTAAAAAATACTATAATATATTTATTATATCTCATTTAATTTTCTAGAACTAGTATATATACATAATATTAATTAATGACACAAAAGTGTTTTTGAAGATCTAAAAACTGCAAAAATAATCCAAACAATTATCACTAACGTCTTATTTAATGATTCATCCTAAACCCAAATAACCAAATGAATTATATAAAAAATTTAATCTTATTTAAGATCATTAATAATATATAATTTAAATTCTATATAATTATTCTCATTTAACATGATCTTCTGTACATGTATACAGTTGAACCAATCGTGAAAGCCAAGGAATAAAACACTCTTAAATGAAGAAATTGAATGTTATAACTAATCAAAAACACCATAAATGACCTTAATAAAATTATAATAAATAAATTAAATGATAAATATTTTCTGAAAAAAATTATTAATGAATCTAATTTCATTATCATGTGCATTAAGAACAAGTATAGAACACTTTCAGACATAAGGTAAGGGTTTTCTTATCTTGCTTTTATTTCCTAGAGATATGTCATATTCACCACTATTTCTTATGTGTATTGCATGTATACATACCTTTTATATATAATATCATGAATATATTAATATTAATGGAATTAAAAGTTTCACTTTATGATTATTAATTTTTTTAGGCATATTATTCGAATGATTACAAAGTGGTAAGTGTTTCTTCCCAAAACACCATTTTCCATCAGGGTATGATTTCTCTTTCTTTAACCCAATGTAATTATAAATTATTTTTATATAATACTTCTTAATTTTGTGTTTATCTTACAATTATACGTATCAATATAAATTATTCTTCCTTTTATGTGGAATTAGATGTTTTACAAGGTTTCCTTTTTAATTACTTTCGATAAACAAACCTGATTAAAGGCAACTTCCCAATTTTTTACCCATTTTCAAGTATCAATCATAATATATTTTAAGCTATAACTATTATTATAAAATCACTCATTTTATCATAAAAAAATATCTTGTTTTATACCTAGTTTTATACAAACAATTATGCATTTTCCATTTTATAGATTCTTTAATATTTTCATTAAACCGTTTTAAAGAGGCTCATTTATAATGTTTCTTAAAAACTCTTTTTACATGTTTTCACCTAAGTTGGATATAAATTGTGACTAAAATATAATTTAATTGTCCTTCCATTTTATTTTTTGGGATATACAAGTTTACAATCTGATTTTATGAAAAATAAAAATTATTTTGTAAAAGAACACTTATTTCCGAAGTAAGAAAGGGGTTTTATCATCTCACTTTTACTTATATGAGATATTTTCCTTTTACACCACTTATTTATTATCTGTGGTGTGTGTACTTCCATTTGATATATCATATCATGAGCCTTCTTATTATTATTATATTCTGAGTTTCATTTAATTTTATTCCTTTATAGGGATTATGATTTAAATGTTTCAAAATGGTATGGGACACTTTGGAATGTTTAAAGATTATTTTCCTAAAGAATTTACCAATGATTTTATTAGAGTGTTTTTATCTATGATTATGATTCAAATATTTAAATTTGGTATGGGAAATTTTTATTTAAAGATATATTTTTAAATCTATTATTTGGAATATGATAAATTCATTGGAATTGGTAAGTGATGGGAGGGGCCCGCTATATCCCATCGATGCATCGGTAGGTCTCATCAGAAAACATAGAATAGGTATTGGATGAGGAATTACCCATTTATATAGACTTATTGGCTGAGTCCTTTATGGTACATTTATAATTTCTGGATTATTAATTCCTTCATTATCAAATTAGAAATTGATAAATCATGTGATTATTCTACTAGTAGAATATCCATGATTAAGTTTCATGTGATTATTTATATGGAATTATTTATTCGGATTTTATTCTTGCCGTATTATGATCAAGATTATTTTTTATGAGAATGTTTTTAAGTAATTCACATTTCCTTATTGTTTATGTTTATGATATCTTCTTTAGTATTGTTTACCCTTACCGAGCATCTGAGATCACCCCTTTATTATGTTTTATTTTTCCCCAGGATGTGGATATGTATAGTATAAATTACTTGTAGGGATAATATAGGATTTATGGATGTTTAAAATGGAGTTTAGATGTTGCTTTTCCTTTAAATTTGTAATGTAAAACTTATTTTTGTATATGGTTTTCCAAAACAACTAAGAAATTTGGTCCTTTGGGATGCGAAATCTTGATCATAGTACCAATGTAATAAAGTAAGGCATTAGCAACAGGCTATTGGGGTCAGGGTCCTTATAGTTGGTATCAAAGTAAGTTTAGTGGAAATCTTGGAAACTAGATTTATAAAATATAGATTATAGAACATAACCCCAATATAGACTTTGAGGATAAGTACATAAGAACATATTTTAATTTTGGTAAGGTAGAGATTATGTGGGTCTTTCTAGAAATATATCTATGTCTGGATACTACAAGTGGACATGGTACTAGAACAGAAGTACCTAGGGGTAAATACTTTAACAAGTTGTATCATCCCGGACTCAGCATAACCTAGTAAATGACAATGGGCCTTATTATGCACCCGGTTTGACACTTTAGGGAGATTTTCTTATATTAATTCAGATTTTTATTATAAACAATTATGAAGGATTTAAAAGTAAATATTTCCTCAAAGAAACCATTTTTATGATAATGAAATTATCTCTTCATAAGTTTTCATTTTATGTAAATTGTTTTTATAGTTAAAAATTATACATTATGATTAATAATTTTATGAGTTAATCCATTATGTACCACTATTTAGAAATGGCTCCCAGAATGAAATTTTGTTAAGCATTGATTGAATTTTCTATGTATATTATTTTATTAAAACGTTTGTTCCTAAAATTTTATTTTCATCTGAGGAACATCCTTGAAATGGAATGAGAAAGATCAATAAAAAATCTTCTCTCTCTTCTAGAGGATCTAATTTCAAGGATAACCCTAAAATCATTATCGTATGATTTTGAAAACTTTATCAACGTCCAATATAACTAAAATAAACTGTATGAGGCATCTCACACCTATATTATTCCTCATTTATTATGAGGATCATGGTTTTTATATGAACAAATATTGTATTCTCAACTTTTATACTATTAGAGGCATGGAAGGTATTACCACGGTATTTTTGAAATCTTTACCCTAACTAAACCATATGAAGGTATCATAAATTTCGAAGGATATTCTAAAGAGGTTTACCTTTAATCATCTTACATGCATAAAATTTTAAAAATATATATATCTTTTGAAGTTTTATATATAATTATGAGATCTTTGAGGATAACATAATAAGAGTATTTTATAAAGTTTAGGTTCAAACATATGTTCAAAAAACTTATATTGAAAATAAAACCTTTCTAAATACTTATCAATGTTCTCATCATGTTAATCAAAAATATACAAGTTTTATTTGGAAAGAGTAGGTAGAGGATTTGGAGGATGCCCTATATTACCATTGGCATTCTTGGGCCCATTCTCTTCATGAGATACACCAAAAATAATGACATGGATGAAGGTATGATTTGATTTTAACTAAAATTTTATGTTTTTAGTGATCTTAATAAAATTAATTTGGAAATAAATAAATTTCATGTTTATAGCCTAGAAATAAAGAATTAGAGTTTGAAATAATTGAAAAGTTAAGAAAAAAATTACAATGTACAATGATTCAACTACAAGGATATAGGACACTACACAAATTAATGTCTCAAGTTTCAAAGGAATGCACACCAAAAGAGGAAAATGGATCATGTTCAAGCTTATTCTACTTCCATTGATGAATAGTAATTATTAATATTTATGTGCTTGGATTCAAGAATTATGTTATTCGAGTATTTAATCAATAATACTCAGGTAATAAGAATCAGGATATATATAAGTATTGTACTACAGTACTTCTTTAAGTAATTGGAAGCATGCGATGGATAACACAAGTAATCAAGAGAATTGATTCTATTGTATGTTGATCTTCTTAAAAACACATGACTTTGAAAATATAACCCTAAATATGTTCTTTATGTTGGGATAATATTAAATATATGTTTATGGGATATTATTGGTAACTATGAATGTGGTTAATGATCTGATGGTTTATGTTATGCTAAAATTGTTAGATGTTTGGATATAAGGACAACATGATATTTTACTATTGTAAGCATACATGTTTTCATTAAGGTTTTAAGGTGATCAAGGTATTAATATATTTGGTATATGTTTTCATGAGATAAATTATTTATATAATATTATATTAAGTTGATATTGGAAATTTAGTGACCTAACTTCTAAGTTTCTGTTCATTGAATGTGGATAGACAAGTTTTAGATGAGTCTTAATATTAACTACATGTGGAATGGATCAAGTTAAAATTTGGAAATTATTGTTCATTTATAAAATATTATAAAATTATTGATTTCAGTAAATATTTAAATGATTAGGGAATGACTTAAATACCATATGATTCATTAAAAGTGCTTTAGGCGTGAAAAAATTATCATGAACATTCATTTCCAAGTGTAAGGGATGAAGTGAAAATAGATCAAATCAAAACCAAAGGATGATTATATGATTATGAAATGGAAATTAATAAGTAATTTTATCTTCTAAAGTTACTATATAAATATTAAAATAATTCCTCAACTATAGGAAAAACATTTTTTAACAAAAACGTTATAAGTTTCCTTTTCTTTCTGAGAAATTGATTGTCTTTTAACCGATCATAAGATTTTTTAGTTTTCTAATGGTTAACATTATAATGACCATGTTCTATATCAATCCACATTAGAACATAATATTTACATTTATCTTCCATATCCATGTCATCACTTTAAACAAATTATTTTCTACATGAAATCCTAGTTTTTTTGTGACCTTTGCATTTCCCTTTCCCTCTTATTAATAGGATACTTTATTAACCCTATTTTTTATGTGGGTTTCACAAAAATAAATTTTGAAGTATCAACTATTATTATTTATAAAAATTTAAAATTTCAAGGATTCAATTTATTGAAAGAGTTGATAATGTTACACCCAAAAATTTTATAGTATGCCTCTTTTTAAATTTAACTTCTCTAGTAGATTATTTTAATCATAAATGATTTAAATATTATTATTTAGTAATTATAGTAATCTCATAGATGTTGGGAAATGTGGGAATGAATGATAAGTTATATAAAAGGAATATTAAACTTCCAAAATGTTCTCATGAAATTAAATAATTAAATTAATTTTATTATTCAAGAAGATAAAGAACATACTTGAAGAATCAGACTCATGGTAAGGGACTTCGTATGAATCTCCTTTCATTGAGGAATATTTTTATATTATGCACAATATTATTTTATGAGGTGTATAAACAACTCCTTTGACATTTAATATCATTAAATGGTTTACAAAAGGAATCTTTATATACAAAATGTTTGACTTTCTATGTAAATGACAAAAGAAACGTTTTTTTTAACGTATACGGTGACAACAACTTCTTCACCGCTATAACCATTATTTGATATTTGTATTCCTCTACATGTCTTAACATTTTTAAAAGATAAATAAATTCCTTATTCTCTTTTTTTGGGTATTTTGGAATTGATAATGTTTTTGACAATGGAATTATTATTTTAATATCTTGAAATTATTTATTTTGTTTGTAAATGACATTTTATGAGTGAAATGATAAAAATTGAAATCTTTTATGTGTTATGATTATGTAATGGTACTTATACATTTGATGGGTGGTTGCATGATAAACCAAGTAAGTTTGTTTCCATAATAAACCAAGGATGGGTGGTTATATTTTGACCTCCAATGAATTGGGTATAGAAGTCGACAGTATGGTTATTTCATTTCATAAGAGTTACATTTATGGAAGTTGGTTGCATAGTTATTCAATTTAAGTATAGATATGTCCCAAGTTTCCTTTATGTGTTATATATTCTTTCTATGTATTTCATGGTAATATTATTATTACAAAATGGGTAAGTAATTAGTTTTTTAAGGAAATTATTTACTACTTCTTAAAGGTGAGAAATATTACTTTATAATAAAGTATTCATATTTTACATGTTTTCAAAAGACTGCCAATTTTCCTACTATGTGTACCTCTTACTGAGATTTTTGTTCTCATCCCAGGTTTAAAATGTAATACATATGATTTAATGGAGAATAGGTATAAGTATGGGATCAAGGTAAAAATTATGACAATTGAACATGAGAAGAAACCATGTTTCATTTTAAAAGTTTTTGTTTATGAGAAAAAATAGATAATATTTGGAAGTGTCCACTTTATATTTATATAGATTTGTTATGTACAAGTTATTACCTAATTATTTAAAGCTCTAAACCTGAAAATATCCTCAATGTGAGATAAAGTAAAATTCTTATCTTAATCAAGATTTTGTAATGTTTTGAGATAGGGTTCTTACACTAATAATTTGTTTTAAGATACCAATATTCTTCTAAAATCACAAATTTTATCGTAAAAAACTATCTTTGTTCATTCTTGGTTTTATAAAAACAATTATGGTATTTTCAAATTGGGTGAGGTATTTAATATTTTAATAGATTAAGTAATAAAATCATTAAAATAATATCACTCATGAAGTAGAAGTGGGTCAAAGTTATAAATAATTATTTTTAAAACCCTAAAATATCATTTATGTTTGATATGATTCATTATATGTTTAAAATATTAGAATTATTATTTTAAATTACATTATTCTAATGATAAATCTCATTTTTTCTGAGATAGACACTAAAGTGTTCTTTTATATAACTTTTATTTCATTATGATTCCATAATCCTTACCTTATATTTATAACTTATTTTACTTTTTTACTACAATAATTTACTTCCTCAAAAAATTATGAAAAAAATCACCATTGGATAATATCAATGTTTTGATTTAAAATATTTGTGTAGATTTATCTAGAAAATCATCTAAATATGAGAAATTTATTTTTCAAAATGAAATATTTATTTATTGAAAAAATTATAACTTTTATTATTTGATAAAATTTATAACTCTTATGAAAACTATACATGATTAAATAAAATTGTTTTTTTATTTACGTATGAGTAAATATTACCATTTATAACTTTTTTATGAAAATAAACATTCATTTTGTCTTAAAAATATATTTTAATGAAAACTAGACATATATCTATTCCAAAAATGAAATTATTTTTTCTTTGTATCAAAAATAAATTTTATCATATTCATACTCTTATAATGTTAATTCTATAATTTATATAAGGGTGATACACTAAATAAAAATACATGATTGGTGAAACCATTATTTAATTTTAAAAAGAATTTAAACCTTAATCAAGATTAGGTTCAGGGTACATAACCACATATCACATCAATGTAAGCCCTACGGGTAACGTGTGCGACAGTGGTAGGGTGGTTCAGATAACATTAATCAAGTAATAATATCTACTAACATGAACTTCTCTAATGTGTAATTATACTCGATCCTCACTTGTTGAATCTATTCTTGGGATTGGTTAAGTTCAAACCCCAATGATGTTATATCCCTCCCAAGATCTGAAAAATGGGATTCAAAATCCATAATCCTGTAGGTTGAGGCCATCGTTTCTCCCTTCTACATCAATTATCACCTATCATTTCCCTTTATGTATACTAATTCTAGTGGTAATATTATTACCAATGATCATAATTTCCAACTTTTATAATAAGCAATGTTCATAATCCTAATGGTCATATTGACCAATGGTCAGGTAATGGTTATGTAATATTCAGATTCTAACGGTTAAATTTTACATTACATAATATATATACACTCCACGAATCTCATACTCTAGCATTCACTACTTCAATTATGAAGCTTTTACACATCCCTTGATAATATCAATAATATTTCTAATACAAATATTTCTTTTTATTATTATTATAGAATAATTGGTCTTCACCGAAGAATTAGAGCCTATTGAGTTTACATTAGTGTGTGAATTGTTTCTTTCTTTCTCCCTATGTAATCCTAAGCTATTTTAGTCAAAATTATTTCATGATTTTTGAAGTTATGTAAAATTCCTTCATTTTAATTTTATTTTAAAACAAAATAAAATATTCATTATGTGACATAAATTATTTTATGAATAATAGAAATAAATTTTGGGATATTATGTCATATATTTAGATAGCTAGGTGCTTTAAATGTTGGAAACAACATTTGAAAATCTTATTAACAATTAAGCATCTGTTTTTTATATTTCAATTTGATAAACCTAAACCAATTATTTATTATCCCAAAATTTATGAAATTTATATATGGAATAAAAAAGATTGACTATGTAGAGGGATTTTTCTCATTAAATTATCAAACTTTCTGTTTTATGTGTACTATTATCATCTATACTCAAAAAAAGTTACTTTGGGCTAGATTTCTTATGAAATATAACACTGATGAGTTAATTGTATTATGTATTTAGTTTTGAAATTATTTAAATTCTAAATGGTTGAGGAAAATAAGTAAGTAAAAAAATACATGAACGTATGTATATCATATATTCACTATCTGAAACATAAATAAATGTTCCTAAGAAGTTTCTAATAATATCAATTATGTAGAAAATTCCTAGATCTTGGGAGTGTTTAAATAAAAGAGATATTATAAGACGTTATTTTTTTCAAAATTTGTGTAAGAACATCATAGGACTAAAAATCATAGGGTATTAGTTGACCAAATTAATAATATGGTAACATGTGGTAATAGTAAAAAATCTAGAAAGAAATTGCATAATGTAATCCCCAATACAAAACCAAAAAAAATTAATGTAAATTACATGAATTCAAATGTAATAAAATTGTGCAAGAATTATAGACAAGATGGAAATTGGGTTAAGAATTATCAAAGAAATAAAACCAAGGCCAAAAAAGAACACATACATCTAACTCTGTTTAACATGGTAATGTAATCTGATGATTATGACATGATTTCTATCAAGGATGGTATTCCAAAAAATCATTGATGGGTATGTTATAGTAATCTTGAAAATTATTACTATATATGAACCACTTGAGAGTTTTTTTGATACTTGGGAAAATTTAAATGTTTGTGTTGATAAATTTTTATTTATATATTACTAGTCTATAGATGGAAACTCTATGAATATAGTAAATAATAGTGATACCAAGGTATATGGAATAATATGTGCAGACGTAAAGTTTTTTTTAGGCTAAATGTGGCATTGTCATACAGTGTAGCATGTACCTGAAATCCGCAGAAACCTTTTGAGTGATTCATTTTTAGTTAGAGAGGATTTGTAATTTTCATATAAATATAACAAAGTTCTTATTTTCTAAACATGTGGGTTTATTGGAAAATAATATATTTCTGATGGTTTCTTTAAACTTAGGTTTTAACATGATGGTATTTCTTATGTGAATATTATTCAAATAATTCTTCTAGTGAATTTTATTGAATTTTTTGATATTTAGCACACACTTCTCAACCATATTAATATTTTTTTATTATATATATGATAAATCAAAATTTAATACTAAATAATGGAATCAATAGTAAATAAAAATGTAAAGTGTGTGGGGGGTTAATAAAACTAGGAAACTTTATCATTAATTTGAAATGGATAGAAACTTTCTTAAACTAATGCACAAAAATATTTTTGAATTCAATATATTTTCAACTATTAACCATAAGTCATAATTTATCACCCTTATGATGATTATAGTAGATATTTTCATTTTTATCAATTAAAAAGTGAATATGAGGCACTTAAAAAATATCATTTACGAGAATGAAGTTAGAAATAAAATTAGAAAGAAACCTAAACAATAATTATCTAACATGGATGGAGAATATGTTTCTAATTCATTTGTTTAATATTTCCAAAACAATGACATCATTCAAGAATACATTCCTCCTTTCACGCTTTTATCTAAAGGGATAAATAAATGAAAGAATAATACATTGAAATATATGTTCAATAGTATTCTATTGAATTTGAATTGGATAAATATATGTGGGGAGATTCTTTGAATATGTATTTTCATATTCTAAATAGATTCCCCCATAAACATAAGGAAAGTATACCATTTGAATTTTGGAAAATAATAAATGCAATATTTTGATATTTTAGAGTGTGTGTTTTGTCTTACAAAATTATTAGTCTTAGATCTCAAAAGGAAAAATCTAGGAGGGAAATAGTTGAAGTTATCTTTCTTGGGTATGGTTAAACATCTTATTAATTAAGATTTATAGGGATTAAATATATTATTCCTAGATTATATGTGAATACCATTATTGAGTTTAATGAAATTATGTTCTATGGGGATGTTTTTTCTATTAAAATTGAAGTAACTAAATATGTTTCCACTTTGTATTGGCCCTCACATTAAGATATATTCCCAAGGAAGTGGATAATTTTAAAATTAGGTGAGGTAAATAAAAATAGTATTTCAATACTCGAAAGGTCTAATAAAGTGTATAAACCAAGAAGGTGTAGAAAGACAATGGTTTTTAAGGACTTTGGAAGTGATTTCATTACTTGAAATATCTAGGATGAACTTACCACCTTTCAATAAGGGATAAATCAATCTAAATAAAGGCATTGGAAAGGTGGAGTCAAAAGTGAAATTGAATAATTTTTTTCAATGAAAATGGGAGTTAGTTTACTATCTACTGGGGTAAAATACTATTGGATATAAATGGATATTTAAAATTAAACACAATCTATATAGAACTATTAATGAGTAAAAAAGATATATCAGTTTCAAGGGATATAGAAGAAATGGGGGAATAGTCTATTTTGACATTTATTCCCCATTTCCTCATCTGATTACCATTAGAATTATAATTTTACTATCTTCTATATATGATTTTAATCACCATAAAATGAATGTAAAAATATATTTTCTCCATGGTAACCTTGAATATGATATTTATATGGATCAGGATGAAGTATTTTAGAACCTTTTAATTAGTATAAGGTATGTAAATTGGTTATGTAATTTTTTATACTATATTAATACCCTAAGAAATGACATGGGAAATTTGATAAAACAATTATATATTTTGGATTTAAAGTAATTGATAGAGATATGTATGTATACTACAAATTAATAAGTTATATTTATATTGTTTTGTTCTTATATGTTGATGAAATTTTTTTTTAAGTATAATATTGATATTATTAACAATAAAAATTCATTTTTGAATAAAATGTTTCAAATTAAGTATATAGGAGTTAAAAATGAAATTTAGGGATTTGAACTATTTTGTTAAGTTGAGGGGATAAAAAATTTACAGTCTCATTATGTTCATAAAAATATACTCAATAATTATAGTTATCTAAATTGAAAAGGGGTTAAAACGTCATATGATATTTCTATAACTTTATTCAAAAAGTATAGTGGTTCCCCTATGTCTCAATTAATTCTTTCTCAAATCATTGGAAATTTTTAAGATCTTGTGAACTATAAAAGACTAGATATTTATTTTACGGTTTGAAAGTTGTCAAGATATACTAGTTATCCCAAAAGGATCCATTGTAAGGCACTAGATAGGGTACCTAGGTACCTAAAGGGAACTAATTCTCTTAGTTTTGATTATGGGATATTCCTTAATGTACTCTAGGTGTACTATGATGCAAGATAGATAGCTAAAAACTCTGGTAATAATAGTTATACACAGTTTGTTTTTACCTTGGGTGGTGGCATGCTCACTTCAAGGTTTTGTAAACATACTATTTTAACTTGGTCTACTTTTGAGGATATTTTGTGTGAGTTAGATACTATTGGAGAAGATTTTGAGATGAAATATGGACTATTATCCACATTTTTTATGATTATTAAGCCTACTCAAGAGATATTTCTACATTTTGATAATCATACAAAGATAAAAAATATTAATATTATCAGGTATTATAAAAGGAAAAAGATACATGTTCAAGTGATATTAATAATATTAGGGTTTTATGGTCTGATAAGGCCATTTCTATTGATTATTTTGGTACCAAATAAAATCTAGTTGATCACTTGACTAAGGGACTTAAATTCACCTTAGTTAAAAAAGAATTAAATTGGGATATGGGATTGAAAACCCATGATAAATTCATATATTATAGAAACCCAACCCACTGAGTGGATACCCCATAAAGTAGTTTCAATGTTATATAAACAAAATATAGGATAAATAAATCACCTGTATATATAAATTGATATATACGTATCTAATTCTATCCCCTTCTAACCTTAAGGTGTTGAACTACATGGTATTAAGAGTATTTTTCTCTAAATGGGATCATGTCTATAAGGTAGTATGTTAGAAATAAATCCTTCTATATTCCCAACTAATTGAATGATTTTATAGCCTATAAATATAGGAATTAAGTACATTCCTTGAATGAATTTATGATTCAGGATCTAGATACATTACTATAACATGTCTCCCTCGAAACATTATTTGATGGAAAATAGAATTTTTTTCCCTAGTAAAGATTGACACATTAAAAGGTTAAAATTCAAGGATTATTTTATTTGGTTATATAAAGGATAATGTTTGTTAACTTAGGTAGCGGTCCAAACTAGAAGGTACCCCAACTCAAATCATGCTATGTAAAAAATCATAAAGTCTTTTCTTGATATATTTGTGGGTAATTGTTGTCAATAAATTTTGATTCAATTGATTATGATACTAATTGTTAGTTTATTAATAGGGATATAAATTATCAGTAAATAAATTGAGATATCAATTATAAGTTGATACATTGTGATATTAATTATTAGAAAATTAATTGTTATATTAATTGTCAAAAAATAAATTATGATATTAATTTTCAAACAATTAGTTGGTCAAACTAATAATTGATGATTTATATATTTTGGTATAAATTTTGATTTTTACTTATGAAGAAAATCATAATTGGTTACCATATAATCTATAGACAATACACTATGATTTTAATATTTAATGAAATTAATAAATTATTCTACCAATTTGAAATGTTTAAAAAGGTTGAAATATTATGTAACCTGGAAATTAAAATAATAAATAGATAAATATAATTAATTATCATAATGTAAAATTTTATTAATTTTCATAACATACAATTTAAACCAAAAAATTAAATACATTAATTTTCAGGGCTATATATATAGTGTTCGACCTCCTAAATTCAAGGTGTGTTCAAGATATTTTCTAAATTTGTTTGGGTAAACTGAAGAATCTTATGAACTGATCTATCATTTATTTAACTTCCAAATATATAGGCTATATATATTGGATTTTTTAGGATTAAAAAAATATGTAAAAATGGTTTTAATTTAATTTTTAAAAGGGGAATACTTTTGGAATCCCAGAATAGAAAGTGGGTTAGAGTGGGGTCTCCTTATTAAATAGAAACAATTTATCATTATTTAAAATGATAAAGTGAAGACAAAAAATCCTATGGGTATCGTGCACTTCACTATCAAAGAACACACATGCACGATCATGAAATCTAGATCTTTGATGGTGCACTTTTTACTTGCATATTGTGTTTGTGTGAGGTGCTTGGAGGCACCTTTATTTTTTTAATAGTCTAGGCCAAGGCTTGAATGGGTAAGTCTAATGGGTCAACCTAGTAAACCAAATAGGTATGATCAAAAACATTTATCAAATTAGGTGTGATCTAACATGAGCATATGTTCACTAGCAGGTGCGATCTGTGCCACTTATTAAATCTGGTGCAATCTGATGGATATGATTAATTCATATAATTGATGAATTTTCAGAATATGTGTCTACCCAATTCCAAGGAGTAGTATACCTTATATGAATTAGTAATTCAATTTATAAAAATTGAATTCTATATTAGATATAAATACCATTTAATTCAATCCATTCTTAATTACCCTGATACCTCTCAGATACTGAGATTCTTCACAAGTATTTTATAAGAATCATAGGCTCTTTGTTGGTGAACAAAAATAAAGACCTTTCATTAGTCTCTTAATTCCAAATTATCTTCAAGGAATACTCTCCACTAATTATAAGTTTATATTATTGATTCAAAATTTTATCCTAAATATGATTCAATTACAACCCATTGTACTACTGATTTGGTGGTGGAGAATCTACTCTTAAGGAGAGAGATATCATAACATGCCTTTGTGGGATCTATCTACTACCATCCAAGAAAATTATATACACCAATATCCCCAATAATACTAAGATTATATTCCATCAACTTATATATGTAAATGCTCCATAATTTAATGAAGTTGTATCAATTTTCACAGAAATAATTTCAAGAGGTGTAAAAATAAGATGCACTGGATAAATGAAACTCTTAAAGTGGTATAAGATTTCACAACTCCAAAGCCTCCCCCTACTTCTAAAGATTAGATTCTTTAAGTTTTCCACATGAGTAAAAAATATGACAGTGAAAATATAATGTTTCAAGTACACATACTCAATGCATTATCTGGTTATCTCATCAATACTAACAAACACCTTTCAAAAGAAAAGGAGATATAGGATGATTTGGAAAAACATTACATTACTAAGGATGAAAGAAGCAATAAATTTATAGTAAGTTTATTTCATATAAAATGGTACGTAATATATCTATCATAGATCACTTCTATGAAATAAAATGCATCTTACAATATTTAAAGAAAAATAGGATAAATATGGATGATGTCATCTTTTTTATATCCATCATTGATAATCTCCCTATTCTAGGAAGAATGTTAAAAATTATCCAAAATATAATATGGAAGATATTTACCTCAAGGAGATACTCAAATAGATAAAAATTGTGTAGAAATATAAAAAACATGAGGATATAAATAAACTTAAGGAAGGAAATTCAAGGTCCTCATGATGGAGGGATTTGGTCCATTTGGGTCAACAAAGGGAGGGAAACATCCAAACCATCCTTAAAAAGGAAAGGAACAATTCAAGAAGAAGAAATGGGTATTATAATTTTATAGAAATGTCAGATACTTCAAATGATATTTTCAAATCCATAATAACAAATATGAAAATAATACTCTAAATGAGAACTTTGTTTCCATGATCTTTGAATCAAGTGTTCTCAAAATATATCTTCTTGGTTGATTGATTATAGAGATACAAGAAATGTGTAAAATAATAATTCTCTCTTAAAGTAGATGGAATCAATAAAATATTTTACATTTCTCTACATGGGGAAACTTAATAGCATAAATATACAATTATATTATTAGGATCACTTAGGTAATTAAGAACACTTGGAGGGGTGAATCACTGTGGTAAGACTTATTATCAATTAAAACCTTTACCCATTATTTGGTTGTATGAAATTAATTAAAAAACACATGACAAAGAACTCCAGGATTTGTTAACATGGTTCACCCCTAATATGGCTGACTATATCCCTATTATGTTGTTTTTATTTACACATGTATACACATATATTTTTTTATTACCAAGAAATAGCTTAGATAAGTGTATATCCTGGAACCAGTATTCCAGTACCCAACTTGGTACAATGTAAGAACCAACTTATAGTTAAGTATATGACTCCAACTAGTACTTCCTTCACTAAATATAAGGTATATAGCCTACTCCACTTGAATATGATCAACAATATATTATAATTCTTTCTTGACACAAATAATATGATCACATTTCTTATTTTGTACAAATATTTAGAGGTTCCCTATGATATATAGAAATCATCAAGGATATCTGGATCCTTATAATATATATGAATCTTAAGCTTCATTACATATGATATAGAAATATTATAGGTCATAGTTCTTAGGTATTCATATTCAACCGGTAAGTTATTTACTAGAATCAAGGACCAGTTACTCTCTTTTTATTCTCCATCTTCTTCTTCAACACACAAACATGACCTCTTGCAACAACATCAGAACTCTACATGGATTAAAAACACATAATATAAAGGATGGATGATGCGTAGAGTCTCACTTATCTTTATTTTACATAATTTAATATATATATATATATGATATAATCATCTAATACCTTCAGTTATTCAATATAAAATATATCCTAGGTAGTGGCAGAATTGGGTCTCCTCCTTCGATACATAGATGATACTCAAGAATGTTGTATCAGAGTATCACTTTCTTATTCTTCTTATAATATATATATATATATATATATATATATATATTTACAATACACATTAATATTATTGAATTTTTAATTATCCTTAAATATATGACTTTAAAAATCATCTATCTTCAAGATTTATTTAAATTAGGCATAGATATTATTCATTTATCTCCTCATGAAGACTCAGAATTTGACTTCTAAGGATATTAAAATATATTGTGTCCTTCTCTATTTTTTTCAAAACTAAAAAAAATATTCTTGTAATTAAAATATCATAACTACATGAAAACATATCATGAACCAGCTATAGTCATGGGTGTAGATGTTGTATTGTAATGTTCTCCCACAATATCCCATCTTCATCACACACAATTGTGTGGAAACCTCTTCATAGTGTAGAACTAATTTTCAGTTTAGATTATTTATCTTCCTAAACCTTTATCATTGAGTTTATTCTCTTTTTTCGCAATTGAAAAAATTAATTATGATACTTATACTTTTAATAACACAACAATATAAGAATTAATCATCTTTAATATTTCCATATTTCAGTAAACAACCTTAATCACGAGATTAAAATAGATTTTACATTTCTATTCACTCCATTCACTTTGTCATCTTCCACTTTTAATGATATTTCGAAATAGTAAAATTATTCTTATGAATTCCATAATAAGGTTAAATGACTCTTATGAAATGATTTTCACTCTTACGTTGGGCTTGATGGATCTTATAAAATTCCCCGATAAGTGTAAATGATTCTTATGAAATACTCCATGACTCTTAATAATTTTCAAGGACTCTAATGGAATAATAAATGAATATTAGGAACTATACAAATTAATCTCAAGGAATTCCATTTAACTCTTAGAAATAAGTAAAATAACTCTTAAGCATGATACCAAGGACTTTTATATTCCTCAAGGATCCTCCTATACTTTTTTAAAATTATTCCTCTAGATGACTCTTGTGAAATCCACACTTTGACACTTTCAGTCTGCATCCCATAATTCCAAAATTCAACACAAAACATATTCAAGCATAATCATACACTCTAAAATCTCTAGAATAATAACAAACTATATCTAAATAAAATAATTCTAAATCATAATAAAGTATCAGAATATTATTTAAAATATCTTAATGATATTTTACTGCCTCAACATCGGTTCTTAAAACATTATCCATGTGTATTTATATATGATATAGAACTTGTTAATCTTAATGAATACATGGATGTAACTTAATCAGAATACAATCTATTATTTTTTCAATTCCAGTAATAGAAAGATTCTTCACAGTGACATAATATTCAGTAATATGAATACACCATGAAACTCTATTTCATTTCATTAAATCTACTTGAATAAAATGTTTTCCATACATGAATGTATCTCTAATTGTATCCAATGGAAGAATCTCACATCCGTTATAATTTGATAAATGTTAAGAAACTCACTATGTTTCCCATCTAAACAATGGAAAAACCCTACTTCCAAGCCCTAGTGTGTCTCTTTTATTCTCACATTTTAACATAACTCATCATATAATCAATCCTTGCTTGGGAACCTTATTCTCATTAACATAATCAGGAAATATAACTTACTTACAAGCTTCCCCTTCCCCATATATTGACATCATGCATATACACATCATGCTCATTGATAAAAAATAAAATACAAACACAAAGTTGGCTCAACAATCTCTTTCTTTGTATTCTTTTCAATAATAGCTACAAAAAATGTATGTCAATATGTATTCTTTATTATCTTCTCCCTACCCCTCATTGAAAAAAAAATAAAAAAAACTTAAGATGGGATGGAATTGATTCAATTAAGAAATTCTCCATCAATTATTCTGCTCTAAGTCTACATGATTTATGCTCAGTGTAGAAAAATTAAGATGGTCTAACCTAGACAAAAAAAATTATATAAAACAATATAATACGATACAAACTAAAAAATACTTATTAAGGGTTTTTTTACCTATTTTCAAGCTAATACAAACTATTTATGCCAATTAATATAAATATTTGCATGGAATATATCAACCTAAAATTATACTCTAGTCTTAACACATGAGTTAAAAAAATCAAAAACAATTAGTAGGTTTAGATTTATAATAATCCATATATTTATTTAAATATCTAAATTTTAATTTCATTTATTAATTCAGTTTCCACACCTTAAAAATTGATTTTTTTTCTTTCAAAACAAGGATGAGATAATATTCTTTAATGCCTTATCAATGAATCTTTTTCAATAACCTTCTAGAATTTACAACTTTACTTGAAATATAACTTTGGTAGGTTCTCAATTTTTCCTTTTTCATCCATCTCAAGGAGACACCATAAATCCACTTTATAATGGATGATCAAAAAATAAGTTTCAAGATAAAAAATGATAGATCACGATAAGACGGTGACTTATTCAATATGTTGTCTAGTTTTGACAGAATATATACCTCTTTATTTTTTCCCTTAAACACACGAACCTCCTTAAATTTCCTACAAGAAAATGTAAAAATAAAACACAATGGATATGGGAATAAGGTTGGACTTTTTTTCTCATCAGTGAGAGTAGAGAGGCATAGATTTTATTCTTAAACATGATACTTCATTCTTTTATGCTCCATGTTTGGGTGAAATATTCATGCTAGAATTTTTAATTTTCAAGGTAGTGTCCTCCTTTGGCATCACGTTATTATTAACTCTATAAAAAAATTCTTTGTGTAGAGTATTATTATTTACATAATCCATCAAGGAATATGTATTTTCTAGTGCAATCTTCATTTTTTTAATCACCTCTTTTCTAACTGATAAGATTTTTAGATAGTCATATAGGTTGTTTCTAGCCTACTTACATCTCCCAAAAATCACCCCATGAGATTATAGGCTATCACACTTTGAAAACCTCTCAGGAGAGTTAATTTATTTACATAGAATCACTTGTTTACCTTTAAAACTTTTTTCACTTGTGATTATTTCATATTCTTTTTTATTCCCTATTTTTATAGACATATAATCATATATTCTTTGGGAATATGCTTATCCTTATTGTTTTTTCAAAATGTGTTCTCGTTAGGCTTTAAGTTACCAACTCTAGGAAAAATTTATTTGGACAAAATTCCTTATTAGAAATATCTTCCACTAACCCAATCCTCTTACTCCTTTCATTGAATAATTATTTTCTTTGTTTCTTTGGATTGCTTTAATAAACTTTGATTTACATAGCAAGTTTAAATTGGTCTATAGTGTTACTTGTTCTACCAAAATATAATCATCCTCTTTTCATTGGTGAGTCATTATTTATTAACTTGTTGGGATAGTTTTGAGCAGCATACTTCTTTTATTTATTCCCCAAGGATAACTCACATGTATTCTTCATTAAATTCTTAGGAATATTTATATCAACCTCTTTCTTCTAATTCTTTCTCAAGGAATATTTTGTCCTCTTATATTCTATTTAGTTTATGTAATATTATTAATTTATTTAGATATACACGATCCAATACTATGACTAATTTGATTTTAAATTCCATAGATATCTCTAAGACTTTCAAAAAAAATTGAAATAAATAGATTCTTAATTTTATTTTGTCGAATTTTCATCATCTATGATTTATTCCTCCTTGATGGAGGATTTATTTTTACTTCATAAGTTTACATTTTATTCCTATAATATATAGCCTTGTTCCTGACTCTATCACAACACCAAAAGTATCCAACACACCTTAATTTTCTTCGTTGAAAATTAGTTTGTATAAATTTTATTGGTTTCTATTTGTTATACTTTTTCTACATTACTTAAGATTAATTTAGGGAACCATTACTTTTTTTTCTTGTACATATCCACTATAGATGTGGTGTAATATTCCTCTCTATTTTTATTCATCCACTTTTGTATGGATTTTGAATTGAATATATCACTATACATAAAAGTATAATTAGAAAAAAAACATATTTCTAGTGTGGATGGTACCATTTATTTAGAGTTTTCAAAATATTTATAATTATTTGATCATATAATAAATGTATTTATGGAAAATATCCATTTTCTTATCTTTTAATGAAGACTTTGTTTCAATTATTTCTATATTTTCTAGTTTGACCTCATACTCAAGACACTTTATGTTACAATTGTTCTTATAATCTTTAATTTCCTTGAGTATTTCTTCAGAATATCTTTTAATCAGTTAAATTTGATCTTCATGCATTTTTTTCTATCAATAAATTCATTCTCAACATCGTGTATTGTATTTACCTTGATATCCAGTTGAGAATTTTTGTCATCAATGATATTCTTCTCATTTATTTCCATTTTGTAAAACTTATAATAAATCATTCAAATGGATTAATATTTCTTAAGTATTACTTAAAACAAATAATTTCCAACTTTTTAAAATCTTTCATCAAGATCTATAATTTTTAAACTCTTAGAATTGCATTGTTTGGTAAGACTAACACTCATCATCACCTTTCTTACCATTGATTTCCCTTTTTTCTATGGTTATTCTTTAAGGTGGGTGATCACATTCTATATGATTATAAAATATCCATAAACCAAATTGACTATATATTTTTGGAAAATTATATAGGATTATTTTTAAAGTATAGATTATTTCATCTTGGGAATCCTTAGAAATATGATCTTCCCCACTCGTGCTTGGTTATTCTCTAGGACAGTTTTGACATAAAATATTAGGTTCCTAATTTTCATAATAAAAATGGTTTAAACCTTTTAAGGTTGTAATATCTTCCATATATATGGTAGTTATGTGACTAATAGATTCTCTTCCTTTATTTCACATCTTTCTTCATTAGAATTAAAGCTTTAAGAAACTGTTTTATCTTCTTCTTTACATATGAATGATTCTATATTTCAGTTATTTTCATCTCTTTATTCATCCTATTATTTAGAGTTTTAGATAAGATAGATTCCTAATTAAAAATTTTTAATTCTAATCTAATTTTCTACTATATTATAAATTAATAAAGAGAAATTAAAAAACCCTAAATAACTTTCAAACCAAGAGGTTATTAATAATCCAATAATAATATTAACCATGTGCTCAAACACTAATTTTTATGATCACTTTGGATATATAAAACGCTAAGAGGGGGGTTAATAATTTTTTTTTTTGAATTATTAATAATGAAAATATCTATCCCTTATTTACCTTTAAACATATTCGGTGAATAGATCCTCCACTCTCACCATATCATTGGTTGTATACAAGTAATTAAAACAGGAAAGCATGATAAGGAATAACAAGATTTATTAATGTAGTTTGCCTCCAATATAGATGATTATGTCCCCAATGTGTTGTGGTTATTATCAAATGTATATACTATTATTATTTTACTATTAACAAATAGCTTAGTAAAGGGTATATACTTATACCTATATTCTTGGAACTAACCATATATAATTCAAGCACCAAATTTTATTCAGGATCTGGAACAAACTAGACCTCCCTTCACTAAATATAGAATATGTGGATTTATCCTACTGAATATGATCAATAATAAATCATAGGTATTCATTAAAATTAATAATATTATTTCCTTATTTAGTGTGTAGTATTATCAAGAGGTTTATTTTCATACAAAATAATCTTTAGGATTTTCTTAATATATAAGATACATGTGACTTATAAGATTTAATCCTTCTGATATATAAATATCATTAGCTAGAGCTCTTAGATTTTCTTCTTCATACTATAAGTTCCTTAACAAAAGAAATGAATGGTTACTCTCTTTATCATTTTCTTATTCTTATTTAATACATAACAATAAAATCTTACAAAGGAATTGGAACTCTCATTCAATATGACACAAAGAATATAAATAATTGATGCATTGTTATCCCTATGTTCTCTTTCTTTGACTTTATATATAATGATAGAAGTATTGGATACCTTCTAGTATTCGATGAAAAAGATATCATAGGTAGTGGAAACATCATCTCATATTATTTAATGCATAGATGGTACTCATGAATGGTGTATAGGGGTCTCTATTTATTCTTTTTCCTCTCAGAATATATATATTCAAAAACCATGTGTATATTATTTACTTTTTAATTGTATTTAAATATTAACCTTTAAAAAACTCTAACATTGTTGGTATTCAAGTATCATTTAATTGGTCAAATATATTCTTCCTTTAATTCCTCCTAAAGAGTTCAAATTTAAATTCTCAGAGTATTTAGTAATAAGATGGCCTTCTCTCTCTTATTAAAACATACACAAAATAAATATGAAATTAAAAAATTATAACTACATGAAGACATGTAGTGAACTATTTGGGGTCATGGATCTATCTTTTGTAGTAAAACTTTCTTCTATAAAATATCATCTTTATCACACATAATGGAATGTAAATCTCTTCATAGTGTGGAATCAACTCCTAGTGAATATTATTCATATTCCCCAACCTTTATCACTGATTTCCTTTTCTTGAATCATGATTGAAATATTTAATAAATATATTTATAATTTTAATAATAACACAACATCGTCTAAATTAATCATTTGGAATATTACCATATTTCAGAAAAAAAATGTAATCATGATATTAAAATGGATTTTACATTTTACTTTATACTCCCTTGAATTTTTCATTTTTACCTTTAAAAAATATTTCTGAATAGTAAAATGACTCTTATGAGTTCTTGCATAGGGTTAATTAAATATTATGAAATGGTTCTAACTATTATGATGGTTCATGAAGAATCTAATGAAATTTCTCTCTAAGAGTAAATGACTCTTATAAAATACTCCAAAACTCTTAAAAGTTCTTAATAACTCTTAAAAAATTCAATATGACTCTTAAAAATATAAAAATGAATCTTATAAACAAGGAAAAGGATTCTTATGTACAATTCCAATAACTCTTACAATCCTCAAGGGGTATCCTAGACATTGTTAAAATTATACCTCTTGAAGACTCTTGTGAAATCCATACTTTTCAACTTTTAGTCAACATTCCAGAAATCATCCCAAAACATCTTCAATCATACTTGAACACTCCAAAATACTTAACAAAAATGTTAAATAAAGTCTAAATAATATAATTTAAAATAATAATGGAGTATAGGAATATTCTTTAAAATATCTCAATGATATTATGCTACCTCAACATTAGTTCTTCAAACTTCATCCATGAGCATTTCATATGATGTATAACTTCTCAAGATTTTTGAATACATGTATGTAACTTCACCATAATACAATATATCCATTTTTCAACTCCAATTACAATTATCTTCTCTATAGATTCATGATTTTCATCACAATGTACACTCCATGTAACTTTCATTTTTCATCAGTTATTCTAGAACAAAATAATTTCCATAGATGAATGGATCTTAAAGAATATCCAATGGATAAATATCAAATCAATTATCACATGATTAATTAAAATAAAATCACTATATTTCCATCAAAACAATGGTAGTAACCTACTTACAAGCTCTATGGTGTCTCTTTTATTCTTATGCTGGAATATAAATCATTGTGTAATCATAACTTTCTTTGGGACCTTTTTCTCATCAACATACTTGCAAACTAAAACTTAATTATAGCATTACCTTTAACTATATATTGACATCATTTATATATAATATATTTGCATTGACAATAAATAAAATACAAACACAAAATGGGTTCAAAAATCTCTATTTTTTTATTTATTTCCAATACCAAAAACAAAAAATGCACATAAATATGTCTTATTTATTTTCATCTCTCTCCCAATTATTAACAACAAATAAAAATTATTTGAGATTGGATGATATAAAATTAATTGATAAATTTTACATTAATTATTAAACTTTAAATATACTTGATACATGCTTGGTATAGAAAATAGTATGATCTAATATTGAAAAAAAATCCAAAAAACAATAAAATATGATACCAACTAAAAATTACTTTTTATAGTATTGTTTAAATATTTCTAGGCTGATAAAAACTATTGATACCAATTTTCATAAATATTCTCATGAAATATTCCAACCTAAAATTATGCACTCATTTTAATGCACAAGTTAAAAACATTTAAAAACAATTAACATGTTAAGATTTAGAAATCAACCTTATAGATTTCCAATATTCAATTTCAAGTAATTTATTAATTCACCCCCCCCCCCAAACAACATATTTTATTCATTCAAAAGAAAGATATAATATACATATATACATCATGAATGAATCATTTTCAAGAAATTTTTAAAAATTATATATTTATATAAAATATAACATAATAAGATTCTAAATTTATCTATTTATTCCCTCCTCGATGACACACTCTAACTATACTTAATCAATATTGATCACCAAATAAGTTTCAACATATCAAATGATATATCATACTAATATGTTTAATTCTTCAATATACTTTATAGTTTTGATTTCATGAAAATATATTTAGTTTTTTCCCTGAACACATGTATCAACTTCAATTCCCTATATATAAATTTAAAAAAAATAGATATAGGAATACTATGGAAATCCTTTAATCATTAGTTAGAGAAGAAAGGTTGACAGTTTCTTCTCAACCATGATACTCTATTTTTAGCTCTATTTTTGGTGAATAATTCATGATGGAAGTTATAATTTTTAAGTGTTATCCATTTACAACATAGTCTTTTTAACTTTCTCAACAATATATTTGTGTAGAGAATTATTATTTACATGATCCATTAAGGAACATGAATTTCTGATTTCAAGCATCATTTTCTTGATCCAATATTCTCTAATTGGTAGTATTTTTAGAAAAAATATCTTGTTATGTCCATCTTGCTGTAATTTTTCATGCAGCGCCTCATGAGATCCAATGCTATCGCCCTTTTACAGCCTCTCATAAAAGTTTATTTCTTCATATGGAATCACTTTTTTACTTTGGAAATTATTTTCAATTATCTTTATTCCATATTCTTTGATTATTGAATTTTTTTTTGGCAATATAATCATACATTATTTAGGAATATACTCATCCTTATTGTTTCTTCCACATGTATTCTCAATAGATTTTAATTTACAAACTAAGGGAAACTTTTCATGAGACTTAAATTCTATTTCAGGAAATTATTCCAACAAATCAATACTCTTACTCCATTCATTGATATATTATTTTCTTTATTGATTTTTAATTCTTCCATTAACTTCAATTTCTATAACCTATTTATAGTGATCCATGGAGTAGCCTCTTCTTCCGCAATAGAAGAAAATTTTTCATTTTGGTGAAGCATTATTCTTTGAATTATTCGTATTTTTTTGAGAAACATATCACTTTTTTTATTCCCCAAGAATAAGTTAACTATTTTATCCATTGACTTATTGGGAATATTTAGTTTTACTTCTTTTTTATGCTTAATTTATAAGGATGATTCGTTATTATTTAGATTATGTGGTCTTCTATTCTCTTTAGTTTTTGTTTCATGCTTGATTGATTAAGATATTCATAGTAAAATGTTATGACCAATATCATTTAAACTTCTATAGAGATCTATAAGACTTTAAAATCTATTTGAAATAGATAGATTCTTACTTTTCTATTTTGTACTTTACATCATCTAATATTTATTCCCCCTTTATTTGGGATTTATTTTTACTTTAGAATTTGAAATATTGTTCAATAAATCTATATTTGTATGCCTAAATATATCATAGCACCAACAGTAGACAAAAAAAACCTTGATTTTATTCTTTGAATTTTAGTTAGGATAGATTTGAATGCCTAATATTTTTAGAATTTTTCTTCATTATTTAGGATTTATTTAAGGAAACAACACTTCTATAATTTTTCATATCCCTTAAATATGTAGTGGTGGGTTTGATTCTATTTCTATTCATATAATGTTTTGTAAATTTTCAACTGAAAACTACACTATGCATAAAAATAAAATTCCTATAAATATACATTTCTAGTGTAGATGGTATATTTAAAATAAATATTGATAAATATTTATCATTATGTGATATTAAGGTATTTATTATATATAATAGAGGTATTTTATCATAAATATACTCTTTGGAATTATTTATAGTAGTAACACTTTTCTCAAATTTTTTGGAAGACTTATAATGAACAATTTCCAAATTTTCAAGATTGACTTCAAACATAATACACTTCGAGTTAAGAGTGTTACTATGATGTTCAATGGACTTAAATATTTCTTCAAAATCTCTTCTCATCATTTAACTTTGATCTTCATGCATTTTTCTATTTCAAGAAATGTATTGTCAACCTTTTTTATCTTATTTTATTTCATCTCTAGTTGATCATTTTTAACATCAATGATATTATTCAGATTTGTTTCCAAAGCATATAACTTCTTCTAAATCCTTTAAATGTATTCATATTTCATAAGGGCTACTTCAAACAAATAATTTTCAACTTTAGATCATCTTTCTTCAAGATTCATAACTTTTACTATCTTGGCATTACATTTCTTGGTGAGATCTTCATTACCTTTTGTGAAAGTGGTTTCTCTATTTTCTCATATTCTTCTTTAAGGTGGGTGATCTCCTTCTACATGCTTCTAAAATGGAAATAAAAAAATTGACTATATATTTTTGGAAAATTATGTATTATTAATTTTAAAGTAAAGATTTATTTATCTTATGGATCCATAGAAATTTGATCTTTCCCATTTGTTCTTGGTTATTTTATAGGATAGTTTTTGGAATGAAATATCAGTTACTTCATTTTAATCATATAAATGGTTTGAAACTTTTGAGGTATAAATATTTTCCATCTACTTAATATTTTAAGTGACTAATTTATATTCTTCCTTAACCTTAGATCTGTCTTTATTATAATTACAACATGAGTAAACCACTTCATCTTCTTCTTTTTATAAGTGGAATGCCATATTTATATTATTTTTAATCTCTTTATTATTCAAATTTTTTAGAGTCTTTGATGATATAGATTCCGGATTAATAATTTATAATTATACTCTAAGTTTTCACTCTATCATAAATTCATAAAGAGAAACTCAAAAAAATTAATAACATTCAAACCAAGAGACTATTTAGAACATAATCAGAGATGTGACCATGTTATTTAATACCAATTGTTATGATTACTTAGAATATTGATAACACGAGAAAGGGGTGAATAAGTTTTTCATGACATATTACCAATTAAAACCTTTATACCTAGTTTTTATATACACTTATTCCAAGAATGGATCCATCACTCTCACCTTATATTGGGTTTCATGCAAGTAATTAAAAGAGGAATTCATGATAAGGAACACTGGGATTTATTTTATGAGGTTAATCTCAAATATGGATGATTAAATCCCTGATGTATTGTGGTTATTAACCCACATAAAAAAAGTTATTCCTTTATAATCAAGAAATATCTTAGCTAAGGGTTTATCCTTATTCTTGTATTTATGGCATCAACCAAGTACAATGCATACACTAACTTGCAGTTCAGATTATTACACCAACCAAGGCTCCCTTAAATGAAAAAAGGATATGTGTAAAACTCCTAGAATTGGTATTTCTTAACACAAAGAATATGATCTCCTTCCATAGTTTGTATTAACCTCAAGAAGATTAATCAACTATATAGAAATATTCAGGCATGTATTTATCCTTAGGATAAATTCGAATTATAAGTTTTGGTCCTTATGATATAAAAATATCATAGGTTTTATTTCTTATATATCCTTATTTAACCTATTATTTAACATAATAAATAACTAGTTACTCTATTTATCTTCTCTTCATACTCTTCAATGTATAAAGATAAGCTACTGTAATACAATTGGAAATATCCTTGGCATTGACACATATAATATATTGTATAGATATAGTTTCAGGTATCTCTTCTCTTTCCAAGACTTCATAGAAGATAGATAAGATAGCATCATCATCTACCTTCAAGTATTTGACATAAAATATATCATATATAGTGGAAATGTTGTATCTCCTCCTTCTATGAACAGATTATACTCAAGTTTGTTATATTGGAATCTCTCTTTCCACTTATTCTTCTTCTTCTTAGAGTAAATATATTCACAAACTACATCAATATTATTTATTTTTAATTATAATTAAATATAAAACATTAAAAAAACTCTAACATCATCATTTTCAAGTCTCGTTTAAATTGGTCATATAATTTCTTCCTTTAATTCCTCCTAAAAACTCTAAATTTGGATTCTCATGGTATTCATAAATATCATTATCTTATCTATCTCATTAAAACCTCTAAAAAATCTATATGCAATTAAAACATTATAATTGTATGAATACATCTAGTAAACTGGTCATGGTCAGGTCTTTTTTTATTGTGGTGTAAAGTTATCCTGTAATATATCATCTTCATCATGCACAGTAGCATGGAAATATCCTTATAGTATGAAATAAATTCTTAGTTTATCTTATTCATATTCCTCATCCTTTATGATGGTGTTCCTTTTCTTGAATTGTGATTTCAATATAAGAATAATATATTATTATATTTATACTTTGAAAAATATTACAGTATTGATAGAATTAATCTTCCATAATTTTCTTATATCTCAATAAACAGCCTTAATAATCATAAGATAAAAATAGATTTTACCTTTTACTCTTTACTCTTATACCTTTATTGTTTTCCAATTTTAATAATATTTAATAAGGGTAAAATGACTCTTACAAAATCCTCTCTAGGGGTAAATGGATCTTACAAAATGATTTTGAATCTTACATTGGGTCCTCATGGATCTTACCAATTTCCTCTATATGGGTAAGTGACTCTTAAGAAATACTCCATGAATCTTAAAAATTCTCAATGACTCTTATGTAATTCTAGATGAACCTTAAATACTAGAAAATGAATTTTAAAAAATTTCATATGAATCTTATGAATAATCCAAATGAATCTTATACATGATCCCAATGACACTTATGTGCCTCTAGGAGTCACCTAAACTATATCAAAATTCTATCTCTGGATGAATCTTATAAAATCCATACTTTTACACAATTAGACTACATCATTAAATTATATAACTGAACACAAAAAACTTCATGAATACTCATCCACTCAAACAATATTTGGATTAATTTCAAATCAACTCCAACTAATATATTCCCAAATCATAGTGTAATATATGATAATCTATAGAATATATCAATGAAATTACACTACCGTAATATCAGTTCTTCAAAATTCATCCATGATAATTTGCATATGACATAACACTTATCAAGTATAATTAATACAAGTATGAAACAGCATCATAATATAATATATCCTTTGTTTAAATCTAGTTATAGGAAAATTTTACACAGTGACATAATATTCTACCATCATGATAATTTGGTGAACGTACTTTCAATATGAGAAGTATTTTATGGGATTAAAAAAATTGGTATCATAGAAGTAAGAGATTTTTATAATAGTCTTAATATTTTAGTTAGAAAAAACTAAAGTAACATTTTAACTTTTTCCAAATATTTTTCTATTCAATGGGACTCGTTTTGTTGGAAGATGATGATGTCAAATTATATCAAGGTTCAGTTTTAAAAATTCAATTTAATGTATTTTATCTTATAGAGGATGAATCACTATAGTAAAACTAAATCATAAAAGTGGTTTTTTCTGATTTGACAGAAGTAAAAACTACTACTAACTCATTTCATGACACTTTCAGTACAATGACTCTAAATGGTGTGTCATAATTAATTTCACATTAGCTTAATTTTATTAGTGATTCTTTCTTAGAAATATCACAAATCATTATTTTGTAATAGTTTTTTTATTCACATTGGTTTATAAAAACACCACTAAATAATAATGGTGGTTTAGAAAAATCACTGAATATAAGCCTTATCTATATTTTGGTCTTAATTTAGATGTAATTTTTAAATTTAGTAGTATTTTTTAAAACAACTACTAAATTATTTCAAAAAATACCACAGTTAGTGGTAGTTTTAACCATCATTAGCTATTTAGGGATGGTTGAAACTAGCCCTAAAATTGCTAACGCACAGTGTAAATGAACCATATTTTAATCCAGTACACAAAAAACTAATACAAAACCACCCACATTCTAAATAGACCTTATTTTATTCTATTCCACAAAAACCAATACAAAAAATATATATAGATAAATTATCCTATCAATAGAACCTAAAAACCATGATATCATACATTAATATGAAACGTACCACTTTATATGAAATAAATAAATCACATTAAAATTTACAATAGGTTAATTGTTATGTTTGTTAAAAATAATTCAGTAGATACATCTCTTATTATTCAAGATGCATCACCTTTTCTCTCCACTAGTGTATCACACTACACATAAATTTCTTTCTTTCTCCTTGATTCGGGTGTCTACAATTAAAGTAATTAACCACAAATTAGTAACAAATATATTTAATAAATACTAAATGATGTAAAAATCAAACAGAAATGAATAATGCCAAATGAGTATAAAAAAATATAACTCACATGGTTCCATTTCCAAACTAGGTCCTCTTGCCCTAAAAACTACTTTCTTTACCAAAAAATACTTAAACCATTTTCAAACCAAACCATCACTTTAAATTACTTTTACCCTGACCAAAAAATGAATTAAATTTCAAAAAACTTAAGTAAGAATTTGAATCAATTTTAAAGTTACCAAATATCCATATTAATACCCTATGGGAAAACAATTATAACCCAAGAGTAAAACATGTCACTCCAAAACAAAAATTTAAGTCAAAAAAACTATTTCAATCTATATGAAAAACTAGTCTAAAACCAAAAAATACAACAAATAAAACATTCCAACAAATTTCATTAGTCACTTCCTAATAAGAACCATCCAAAAGATTATAAATCATCATAAATCATCACTTTTCCATCGTTAATTTATAATGGGTCACATCTATAAATATTCATGTAAGGAACAAAATGACACTAATTCAAAATCATTTAATCTCCAACTAAACAGCCCCTTAAGGTCACAAAAACTTTTAAACCATTATTATCAATAACCATTAAATCATTGAGGACCTACCGAAACATTATCATAAATGTGTAATAAATTCATTTCCTTTTCCATGCACATTTCAAATAAATATTTAAACACTTATAATTCATAATCAATTCCCCTAATCTAAAAAACAAACAAAAAAATTTCAAAGCACATATTTATTCATTTAAACATGATCATTATCTTGATTGATCAATTAAGAGTGCATATAACTTTTATTATACTCATATATCATTACTTATTACCTATAAATTTTCCCAATACATCATTTATAGACTTTAAATTTTCTATTTTATTTTTCAAGAGTAAAAAATCATATAAATTTAAATTTAAAAAATAGATCATAATTATAAATTAATAAAACTTACTAATTCTGAATTTTCTTTGAGGTTACTTATTTCATTAGTAATATTATCGATCATCCTATAAAAATGAAATCAAATTCACTCTCCAAACATGATAACTAATCATTCTAGGTTTTAATAAGTGTTTCTTGATCTTTAACAGTATTTTTTAGTGCATAAATTTCTTTTTGGGATTCAAGATCCCTAAATGATGTAACCCACCCCCACAATCTAACATTAAGTTTGTGTATTTGACCTTCCAAATACCCACATCAATGATGGTCCATAACTCATCCCCCTCTCAGGACCATAATCTTCCTTTACTGAAACTCAATCCATAGATTTCTCCCAGGATACTAAAGTTGATAGGGAAGGGTTGGAATCCCATGCCTCTTTGAGTTTTTGTTATAACTGAATAACATTATATTATATATAAACTTAGTAACACTAACTGATATATTAACTTTTTTATCCCAATATATTTTTCAGGGACATTGACATAGCTACCATCCTTTTTTATGGACATTGAACCATAACTCCATCCATCCAACAAACCAACCTACCTCAATCACCTATACCAAAAAAGTTCATAAATAACTATTATAAAAACTAAATTAATTAAACTATTATAGATATATCTTATAATTAATTAAAGGGTACAATTACACATTGTTTTTTAGTGAAACGCATCGACCTGGAAGTGTGGGGAATTACTTACTTCTCTCGACTTACAAAATTTCTCATAGAACTCACTTGATGAGATTATAGACCATTAAAAATGAAATTTTATTAATATGGTTATATTAATCTATTAATATAAAATTAAATATCTTATGTGATTCATCGTGGTGAAGATCAAAAAATTACTCACACTAGTTTGTTGGAATTCCTCTAAGTACCTTCTCATATGTTAGTGACACTAAAAAATATGTTTCATGAAATTCATTCCACAATCTCCCCTTAAAATATTTCCATTTCTTTCCTATGTTTTTAAATATCCATGGATCTGAAATTGCATTGGTCACATCAAAATTAAACAACATATACAAATAAAATACATATGATGCCAGATATTATTAACATATTAAATAATAATATTTAATTTAATCATATATTAATACATAATTAGGATAGTGCCTTTATTTGATTATCAGACAACTCATTCCTCTAAGACAATGGAATATGGATCCAATATGAATAATTAATGGGAAGGTAGGACACCTCATAATCTAAATCCCCTAGGATATTCTCTTAAATTTTTGTTTCATCCTCAATGGGTACCCCATAGTCATCAAAATGGATAACTGCGTTTAATTCAGTGAAATTACAAACATATTGACTATTGATGTTTATATTAATTATATTATTATTTTTATCTTTTTGACTTATGATTTAATAAACTAATATCAATATTTAAGAAATTGATTTTATCGCATGTAAATACATATTGATGATTATGACATGCCAGTGACCTCTCGATGGTAACTGGGTTCCAATTTGACTTCCATATGGATACATCGTAGGTGATCTCCCTAATACCCCAATATCTTATATGGAAGGAATACCTATGAATGAAATCATAATAGGATAATATGAAATGGTACTTAAGGAATTATAGAGGGCATGTGATGAAGTGTACCTAGTTTCACAAGGGTATAATGAGAATCATGCGATATGGAGCGGGTCAAGTTTGTAATCCCCTATGAGCATGACATACTTTTAAAAAATATCAAAAAGAAAACTAACTCAATTAAATCATTATGTTTAAATAATTGTGTAAAGGTATGCGATGAAGTATTCTAAAAAAATTATTCAAGGTTTGTGATGAAGTGTACCTCGTGTCACAAGGGTAGAATGAGAATCATGTGATATTGTGTTGGTCGTTTATATAAACCTCTATGAGTATGCAATACCAAAAAATATATAAAAAAACAACTAAATCAGTTAAACCTATAGTTATTTTATAAATCATTTTGTTTAAGGCATGTGATAAAGTATTCTAAGATAAGTATGCAAGGTATGTCATGATGTAAACCTTGTGTCGTATTGGTAGAATAATAATCATCTGATGAAGAGCGGGTTGTGTCTATAAATTTATTTGAGCATGGAATATGTATAAAAATGTCAAAAAAATAAGTTACTAAATTAGATATATAATTCAATTACAAATCACTACAATTATATTTATTAAATTAAACTATAAATAAACAAACTTCATATTTAGTAATATTAAAAAATAAACCTATAAATCATATTATTGGTTGGTCATATTTTTATCAGCATCCATCATTAACATAACTTCTTATCCTAATACTTATCCTTCTTCTTCTTCTTTATCACCCTCGCTCACAAGACCGAAATTTTCAATCTCATTAGGGAAAAAATTCAATTAGCTTTTAATGGTTTTTACAATCACAAATTACTTCACCTTCATCACATATATCATATATGAATCTGAGTTTCATTTGGAAAATAACACTAATCCATTCATATACTACATCATCAACAAAATATACCATTTTTTCTTGAGAATAAAAAATATAAGGATCATGTTCTTCACACTCCCTAGTATTGATCAACCAAGAGAATTTGACCAAAGTAAATTATAATGAATCTTTACTTATACCCTAGAAAATCTTGACATAATTTCATTTTAAATAACACAATTATAGATTTTCCATGATAATTTAACTCAATAATATCAACCAACTTTCCATATGAACTCTGATCTATAATTTTAAATATACCATTGGTTTTTGATTTAAAATCTTCCTCATGATCCATAGTACAAACCTTGAAACCACCAATATTATAATCATCAAATCACCTAGAAATCTTCAAATCACGTTTAGTTAAATACTTAAAAAAATTATAATAATTAATATTGATTATAATAATTTATTACCTATACAAGTTGATATAAAATAATGATAATTAAATTATATAATTATCAATATATGTTGACCATGTATTAGATTCAAAACTTACAGGATGTGAAAACTATTTAATAATTTCTTAGTTAATGAATTTTTTATCTTATACTCGTTTCATGTTTGAATCATAAGGTGTTTTTTGTTTTTTGTACTTAATTATTCTATATATGGATCGACAATATCATTATTGATTAGCATATATAAGTGTAATTATCTTAACTAAAATTCTATGAATGAAAATATAAGACTTTTCCAACTTTTTTACCTATAGTTGGAAACACTGTTGGTTTATTATTTTTTTAATAATGACTTGGATTATAATAAACATTTTCCACTTGGTCTAATCTTGTTTTCATTGAATCCAAATATATCAAAAAAATGTTTTACACACTTTATCCTAGTAACCTTTAGCAATATAAACATCTGGTTGAGCTTTATTTTTCACATAAGACCTCGAATATCCTAGATAATTAATGAAATAAAATTAAAAAAATAATAAATAAATTTTATAAGTACATACTAGTAAAATTATATTTCATTAATGAGAATAAAATTAAAATAAAATACCTATCCATGGGATACATCCATCAATAATGTACAATCCCGATAACTTTAGCTTCTTTGACCAAATTCATAATTAGATGAATCATCACCATTAAAAATTCTGGGGGAAAGATCATCTATAAATAACATAACATCTATATAATTTTTTTTATAAATTTTATCTAGTTTGATCAGGTTTAGGGACTTCTCACAAAACTATAAAAAGAATGTTCAGAAGTTAATTAGAATTGTAGTAATTTTTTCAGGTGAAGAATTATTAATTTCCAAAGGTAGCAACTTCCCCCGTAAATATATGTGATTTGTGAATTTCAATATAACTATTTTACGATGATTCAAATCATATAATATTTAAATTATACTTAAATATCTACTAGGTACTTTAACATTTTTAATCCATGAAGAAGAAAATCTTTTTCTAATTTTTCATTGCAAAAATTTTTGATAGATACATCCTATTCTAATTTTACTATAAATAATGTTTGATATTCAGTTCTTGAAAGTCCTTATAATCATTTAAATAATCTTTTAATTTCCCCTATCCATTAATCAATTCAAAAAAGAACATTATCACGCACATTATTCTCAATTTTTATAATTTTAATATTATGATAACACATGAAACACCACTTTCTGCATTAAGGTAGTCATTAAGGCTCAGAATTAAAGTTAAAAACTAGAAACTCCTAACCTATAAGAGTGTGTGTGTATTATAACCAAACAAATTTCTTAATCTAGGAAATCCACTGACGGTCAACATTAGGATAGTATGTATTTTGAACATTTTCATTAAAGAGGCATCATATTTTTCTACAACATCAACCTAAATGTCCTATAATTATCAAATAGGAGGATGAAGGTATACATAAATTTCATTTACACACATTTTATTTTAATTATTAATAAAAATTATGATGAATTAAGTTTTTTGTATAAACATCCATGGATGTAGATTATAAGGGATCAAAACAACTGGCCATATGATTTAATTGATATATAAAGTCCTAAAATGGTTGAATCCTGTTGGGATTGGTTCCCTAAAATCAAATTCTATATACTTTAAGATTACCTATATTCATTTTTTTGAATATTAATAAACACTTTATCACTTCATCGTTGTTATTATATGTGACATAGTATGTGATAATGTTCTAAGAGTAACTTTTTCACTGGAAATTTATAGTAGTTCCCCGTTATTAGGAGAACCCATAAGTTTCAGGGTGTTATTATTAAATATATGTTCTATAGAAGGAAAATATAATTTTATAGGACACAAATGATATAGTATATCAAGGGTAAATACTTATAGGATTTCAAGGCACTTTCTCATGGTGTACACCCTTGGTAATTTCTAGTGTATGAGATTATGAGAACACAACCCGATAATAGGAAATCTAATTTTATATGTGTCATTGGATGTTCCTATATATGGATGTGTGTTTTGATCCTTAGAATTTAATATTATTATTAATGGATATTATTAGTCACATACCTTGATATATTGATGAAAACCTGCGATAACTTACGTTCAAAAAGAAGTAGGATATTTTGGGTGCATTATTAATGAATATTACGAGAAAGGATTTTCCCCTTTTATTCATTAATGAAATTTAATATCTTAGGTCCTTTGATATGAATTAAACTTCTGAAATAAAACCATTTCCATGGTGTATTTTGGATGAGTTTATTTTTTAAAATTCAAAAAAAGAGTCATCGAGTACACAAGTTTAAGACACCAACATACAACCTACTTGATTAGAGATATCGTGACAAAAGGATTATAATAAATAAAAAGTTTATGTGTGAGGTTTTATATAGTTGTTACATTAACTTAATTCTATATGGGTTTATTGGAATTTTGTTAGATCCTAACCTTGGAATTTAGATGGCTCTGCCTAATTCACTGATAGAAAGGCCTAGAGGGTCACACACTAAGTGTATCCCGAACCTCAGTTAAATATTAAATATTATTTATTATTTAACATGTTGAAAAAATATTACTCCCTTTCATGGTTTAATAATTATTAATGATTAAATTGATCATATATATTCAATAACTAGTTATTTGAGAGAATATTTTGTAAGCATAATATTAAATAAATATTTATTTTATATTTATTGAATATAATATTTATTTATTTATTGGTAAATAATGAAATGATAATTATTTATTAAATAATTGGTTATTATTCAAGGGATCATAAATATTTTGGAGGAATTTCGGACTTAGTTTAAGGTTCCAGTGATAAATAATATATAATAAATATTTTTTGAATAAATTTTAAACAGTTTATTCAATAAATTATAATCAATTTATTTAGTAAATTATATTTATTTAATTAATTAGTTTTGAACATGTCTATAAATATTATTCTTATTATATACATGGGGTTCCATAGGGACTACATAAACAATAATGTTTATTGTGTAATTATAAGTTTCTAACCCTATAACTATTTAAACCCAATTATATTACTTCTAAACGGAGAGCTATACATTTGTGTTTAGTGTGCACAATGAAAAGGATAATTCTCTCAAACCCTAGAGATCCCCTCTCTAATAATGATCTCTGGGAAAAAAATTAATCCTCCTCCACCACCTCTATTGATTCTAGATAGATCAAGGAGAGTCCTTCTAAAAAGTGATTCTCGTGGAAATTAAATACAAACAATGCAAGCTTTAGGATCTTCCATTCTAGCACTTAGAAATTCCTATGTAGATTCTTAGAGGTTTGTAGTGAACATATGGATCGACACTATAAGTAATAAATAATTTATTCCTTTGAATCAATGACATTGTGACATAAATATGTTTTAAGATTAATCAACAAAGAAAAAATTCATTGTAATTTAATTATTTAACTGCTAAAATTAATTATAAATCATTATGAGAGGATCCGGTATTTGGTTTTGGAATTATCATTTCAATTAATCCTTGATTAATTTCTATTGGTCACAGAGTTCTTTGTAGATGTATATCTCATATTAATCATTGATTGTGAAAAAAATTCAATTTGGGAATGCCCTACCTTTCTTTTCACTATGCCCAGAACCATCAAGTGGTTTCAGAGCATATGCATAATAATTTATAATTATTTGGAGATAGCTTATTGATTTATGCAATTATCATTAGTTTTAAATTTTAGATTAATAGTTCATTAATTTGAATCACAATATCTTCTCATCATCCTTTTTTTATTGAAAATATAATCAAAATTGTATTAATTATAAATGAAGAACATTTAAATAACTATTATAGATCTTCCAAAGATTCTGATGATTAGTAGAAGAGTACATGGCATGTTTCCTATAGGTACAGATTGTTCACCCATGTCTAATACCCCAAGACAACACATGAATTAATTTATAGCATGTTCACTAATTTCATGTTGTGTGTATTTAATGCACCATATATTTATCAGCATACCCAGATTAATGGTTAGTTAGACTATATGAAGTGTAACTTTCATACATGATGTATAGTCCATTAGTCAAAGACAATTCATGTGATTTTATATGTTATGTGTGACTGGAAAACATATAACTGGAAGACCACATGATGTGTATCCCTGGTATACATCATGTACTCCATTAATTTATATAGGAGGACCACATGTATATTCCCTAGGAATGTGTCATTAATAGACGATGAAGATTTATACACGATGTTTAGTTGGTTATTACATGTCGTGCATATTACCTATTTACACAAAATTTAAAATTCATTTATTATACCTCTTAACCTTATCAACTTGTGATATATGTTTGATTTATTAGACTCATACACTCCATGTGATGGGTTTTATATATATTAAATATATAATTAATTTCTTCATAATATTTGGAACTATATATTTTGTAGAGGTCAAAATACAGTGATTACTCTACACACATTAAAACATAACATGTTACATAAATAACTTGTGTCCATGTGTCATTAGTTTGATAGTACACACTATGAAATTATGTGATAATAAGTGTATGTTATATTCCACATGATTAAACATTATATTAATATCATATATGTATGGTAGTTTGGACGGGTACTCACTATCTTTCATCCAAGGTACACGGTTTTTACTTAGTCAATTTTAAATAAATTTATTTAATTGTTTAAAATGTTGAAGGATTAGGATATCAAGAAAATTTTATGAGAATTAATATAAAATAATTAATTAATTAAATAATATAATTAAGTGATTTGATTATGATTCATCTTAAATAAGAGTGATTGGGAATGATGCTAGTTTATTAAATGTGTAATTTTTTGCATGAGTGTGGATGATCATGAGAATAGATGAGAACTTTGTATTCGATTGTTTTATTTTTAATTTACTATTAAATTAAATTAGTGGCTCATACATCATCCCTCATATCATTATCTAATATTATGTGGGCCCACTATTTCTTTTTATATAAAACCTTTTAGCCAATATTTTGGATCCCCTCACCCACATGTGACAAAAAATATTATCTAATAGATAGAGATCCCATGTGAGTGGAGGTAGTTCAATTTTGGATCCAAGGTGAAACTAATGCAAGAGATACATGTAAGGATAGGTGGAAGGTTGCAACATGAGCTAAATTATAGTTGAACATGGTTTTCCCCTAGGTCTAAGGTTAGTTTATTGTCTGATTGATTAACTAAAAATTAGGAAAGGCTCATGATCATGACACTCTTATTATTTTATTTCTATCAAGTTTCATTATTAATCTTATTATGGATGTTTTTTCATGATCATTTGAATTAATGAATTATCAAGCATACAAGATAAAAATAATATAAATTTGATTATGTATAAACTTTATTTAATACATGGTTAATCACATAAGTAAATCCACTTAATATTAACAAGAATGTAATGAAGATAAAATGGGTTATTTATACATAAAGATAAAAATCACTAAATTATATGTATTAAGTCTGTATAACCTTACACTACTTATGTATGAATGAAACCATAGTTCAAAGTGATTACCCAACCTATATTGGGGTGATTTTAATTATCGGGGAATTTCTATTTTTATTTTTGTGTTGACTTAATATAGTATTCATTATGGGTTGATCACCTATGCAAGACTTAGTGAAACTATTACTCAAAGTGTTGAGGAAATCCTTATTTAGGATTTTTAGGGATGGTGAGTCTGCTCAATAGATCAAGGAACTATGAGTTAATGCAGTTAGAAAGTTACGGCTCCAAAAATCCATTTTAATAGCTTGAAAGACCTTTGTTTGGGTTATAAAAGGGGAATATGGATCCTTGACACTAGAATATCCTAGCAATGGGATAATCTAAATCCAATAGTTTGGAATATTGGGTTTCACTAAAATAGTGATAGGTTAATAAATTTAATATTCATTATCTAATTTTATGAATTAGATAAAGTACTAAAATTATTCTATTCATAATTTTAGAATTGAAAATACGCATGACTTCAACTATTTTATTGTGATCCATACTTAATAAGGAAACCCTTGTCACTGGAACTAATTTCCAAGAATGGGAAAGGTGATTGCACATTATTTAATTCCATGAAATAAAATTATATGTGCTGGAAAACCCCATTTCTAAATACCCTAGACAAGAGGCTGGTGAGTAATAGTTATATCTATATGATAAATATTTAGATGATCCCATATATGTCCAATGTTTCATGCTATATTCCTTGTTAAATGATATTCTAAAGAAACATGAGGATATGGATTCATATATCATGATGCCTCACTTGCATGATATATATCAAGAGAAAGTGATAAAAGAGATATATGAGATCTAAAATTCATTATTCATGTGAAATTTTGGATATTTTACACCTATTTGGCCACATATTGTTAAGATGATTGGCTATATAGATCACTTGAAATCTTAGGTATTAAATTCCCTAATGAGTTGTGCATTGATCTCACCCTTTCCTCACTACCTAAATCATTCTCCAGTTTCATTTTGAATATAAATTCTCCAGTTTCATTGTGAATTACAACATGAGAAATAGAGATAAGACACTTTCGGCACTTCTTACTCCTGTTCACCAAGTTGACAAAGACACGGGGTGTAAGAAAATGATGAATAAGGAAAAGGTGCATTCACAATCAAACTGGAAAATTGAAATTCGCATGAAATATGTTTTGGATACAAGTGTGAGTACCATAGGATAACCCATTCCATTGGAAAATTGATTTAGGAAGTGAAACTTGAGAATTTAAATTCATAATGAATTGCCTAAATCATTCTCCAATTTCATTGGAAGAAGAACTGCATCGAGAATAAATAGGGAGTTAAAGGTGCATTCATTATCAAGTGTAATATTTATATATATACATATATATATATATTGGGTATTATAAATATCCTATGGTATTCACATATGTATACAAATATAAGAAACAATTAGATTCTGAAATATTTCTAGAGGTGAGGTGGATCTTCGAGAAGCAAATGGATTGTGGCTCACTTCTTTGACTATAGGGTATTACCACCTTCCATTGCGAACTGAAATGAATTTGGTTTTAATAACTATTATTTTGTTACAAGTTTTACAAATAAAATCATCTCAATTTATTTACTTTACATGTATGGATTTATTTTTCAATTCAGAGATAAATAATGTGTCTTTTACAAAAAAAACAGTTGTTATGGTTTGGCATAACTAAATAATGGTATTTATGTATTAAATTATGAAAAAAAGGTATTGTAAATATATAATGAATAAATCTCACATGACTCATATAACACCCATCTATATCATCACTATCTTGGTTATGTAAAATAAAATCATCTAAAAAGTCTATATTAATATGGTTATTTAGACTCTTTTGATATAAAACCACTAGAAAGATTTTATACTTGTTTACAAGAAAAAATGACCAAACCACCATTTGGTGGATAGGGTGAAAGGGTCACATATCTTCTAGTATTGGTAAATATTGATGTGTGTGGAAATTTTCTAGTATAAAATAGATGTGGATATTATTACGTTATAACACTTACTGATGAATTTAATAGATGCGTATATGTCTACTTAATAATGTATACATCTTATTCCTTTGAGAAATTCAAAAAAAATAAAGAATGAAATTGAGAATTGAATTAGAAAAAAAAATAATATTTAATCTGATTGAGGTGGTTAATATATTAACCAAAATTTTAATGATTTTATATTAGAGTTTGACATTCTATCCCAACTCGCTTCTCCTTATACACCATAGTGTAATAGTGTTAGTGAAATTAATAGTCATACTCCTCTTGAGATGCTAAGGTTAATGATGAGGCATGAAGATCTTCCATTATACTTGTGGGGATATGCATTTAATTTCATAGGACATATTATAAATTGAGTACCAATTAAGTTGGTAAATAGAATACCATATGAGTTAATGTATGGAAAGAAATTTTTGTTATAGAACATACAAACATGGGGTTGCGAGGAATTTGTTAAGGCCATATTATGAAACAACCAGTAACTTTGGGGTATAAATTTTATATTTATATGGTATCATAAGGAAACAAATAGATACTACCTGTATAACTCCTTAGAAAATAAAGTGATTCATTCCAGACAATCCATATTTCTTGAGAAGGAGAAAATCCACAAGAAGGATAGTGTGAGAAAGATTGAATTTGGTGAAGTTGATGCTCAAGATACATAACAGTTGGTAAAAGAATAGATTCCATAGGTCCCCATGGAAAAAATTATTCCTTAAACATAAGTACTGTGTAGGAGTACCATAGAGGTAAGAGAACCTAAAAGATATAATTTTCTAGTCACCAAAGATGGTGACTCAATATTGATTGACAATAGTGAACATTTCTCTTAAAAAGAAGTGGTATATATCTAAGAGGATTAAATATGTAAAAAATACATGAATTATTAGATAGACTCCATGAATCAGAACAAATTTTGGGTTTTGTTTGATCCTCCAGCTGATGTAGAACATGTTGGATGTAAATGGGTATTCAAGAGAAAATTGTACATGTAAGGTAAATTAAATACCAATAAGTCATGGATAGTGGCTAAAGGGTTTAAATATAATCAAGGCATTGACTATGCAGAAACCTTTTATCCAATTTCAATGTTTAAATTTATTATAATTCTACTTGATATATCAGTTTACTAGGACTATGAAATTTGGCAGATGGATATAAAAATAGCTTTCCTTAATAGAAACCTTAATTAAGATGTCTATATGACACAACCAAAAGGGTTTGGGACCCCATGAAATACTAAAAAGATATTAAATTTGTAGATATCCATTTATGGATTGAAACAATTATCCATATCATGGAATATTTAGTTTTATCAAGATATAAAGGAATTTAGTTTCATAAAGAATGAATCTGATCCATGCGTTTACAAGATATTAATAGAAGTGGATTTCTTATCCCGGTAGTATCAATAAATGACATATTACTTATTCTAAATTATATACCAGTATTATAGTTATTTAAGGACTATTTAAACAAGTACTTCTCCTTGAAGGAGTTAGGTGAAGAAGCCTATATTCTAGGGATGAAGATCATTCATGATATATCCAAGTGACTTCTTAGACTAATTAAAGGTACAAACATTGACCAGATACTAAAGATATTTATTATGAAACAATCCAATAGATGATTAGTTCCAATGTCACATGGTATACATCATTTCAAGAAAATGTTTCCTTGATAACAAGAGGATAAAGAGATAATGAGTAAGATCTCATATTCTTATGAGAGAGGATCAATCATTTATTCTATGTTATTTACTAGGCTTGATATTTCCTACACCTTGAGTATAGTAATAGGATATCAATATTATCTAGGTAAATAAAATTATTCTATAATTATTTTACAAAATAAAAGATTTTCTGATATATCCAACAGTTTAGTAGTCTTGGAAGACTAGAAACATACATACATTACATTTCAAAATATAACATACAACATGAACATATTGTGAGGAAATTATTTTCTCTTCCATAATATCCCTAAAAATTACACATTGTGCTCATCTAGGTTTCCTAGGGAAAGGAAAAAATAATTATGATCTAAAATTCTTAGTAAGAAGTATCATATAGTTGAATCTTACATAATATAAACATAGAATAAGTGATATAGTGGTAATAAACGAACAACATGAAGTTATAATAAACTGAAACTAAGGTCATTATATATCCATGATAATAAATGAAAACATGGACAACAATAATCATTGATCTTATATAGATATAATACATAACATTGAAAAAAAACATGTTGTCAGGGCCTTGTTCAAAGACACTTTCAAATCATGGGAATAGGTTTATGCAAAAAAATCAACATATTTTGTCTCATGAAACTTGTTGATGCATCTATGCGATATATAATTTTGGTCCCCACTCTTTACTTGATAAAATCTAATGCATTTCCTATAATATTTATCAATACCATTCATATCATTCCCTAAGGAACCTCTTAATGAATACATATAATGATAAATAATGAAATAAAATACTTCCCCATTCAATGGAATAATTTGTATGTCTATGAGAACATCCATTAACGAAATTAAAAATTTTGTGGTGTCATTAAAGTAACATGAAGTTCTCTTATCAAATATATATAGTGGATAGTGTAATTATAATTTTTGGGGTTATCCATGGAAGATAGTAATTCGATTCCACAGCTTTAATTTATGGGAAACCAAATAAATTATAGGAAATATTATTCATCATATTTTATAAAGACTATATGAATATTCCAAATAATATCCTATGGGTATGTCTAGACAGGTGTGCGTTATTAGGCCCATTCATCATGCATCAGAGTGATGGTTGATTCCATTATCCAAATAATAATTTTTTGATTTTATAAAATAGAATCACTTTAAGGATAAGTGAGAACCAACAAACATTACTTGTAAAGAGCCATAAGCGGGTCGGCTAAGGAACCCAGTCCGTACTAGACCCGCCCAAAAAACAAAAACAAAAACACCGAAATGCAACAATAATAAATAGGCTATCCAAGGAACCCATTCTAGGATAGAATAGCCCAAAAAACAACCACAACAACCAAATTGTCACCAACGCCACCCTGAACTGCCTCGGGCCTCCCATCGAGTATCTCACAGATCACGCATCTCATCCCTCACTACCTGCAGATCCCATAGATCGTGCCCATAATCACTCTCATCGCTGCCCTGCACATCGATCCATGCACCAAATGCGACTACCACTAATAAATAGAAGAGACATTAGCGACGATCACAACCCACTGTACTATCGAGAAAGGACACCCATGGGCCAGAACCACACCACCCTACTCGACCTCCACCATGCCAGAACCCAGGAAGGAAACCCTCACCACCAGAACCACGACCCACTGAAGACCGTTGCAACTCCACCTACAAATAGAACACCCAATGAGTCGAGTAAACACAGTGGGACCAAAAATGAAGAAACCAAACAGAATGAGCGAGAGGGTGCCTCCAAATCAAGCATTTCGAAGGTCACCATCTACGACCTCCTATTGACCCGGAATGAAGAAGGCAGACCTGTGAAACCAAACACAAGCATTGTAGAAGAGAAAAAAACATTTAAGGGGACACTGCCAGATTTGATCATTTCTACAGCCGTTATCCATGTCCATGTAATGGCCCTGGGTGATGGCGACAGCCCTTCCATGTTGTGACACCAGCTAACCCCAATGATCGAGTACTAAACCGTCGATCTCAAATAGGACCTCATCCCCATAGCACTCAGTTACAAAGGCACCAAGGCTTCTTAGCAGCCAGAAGGGTGAATCAACGAAGGTAATAGGAACCAATTTTAGGGAAGGGGACATCACTGTAGAGGAGGAGTAGAGAACCCTAGAGGGGATAAATCTAGATTTTCACCCCTTACGAGCCCATAACACATTGAGTCAATTATCAACAACCCTTTTTAAGGTGACCTCACCTAGGTGCATCTTCTCCAAAACTATATCCACTTTACAGTATTTAGACAGGGATGTATTTTATAAGAAATTACATATACTTTCACATTTCCAAAACTTAGTAGGGTCTTTCTACAATGGAAAGGATTGAGTTTTACATTGGTTTTAGTAATTCTTGAATCCAAAGAATATGAGAGAGGGATAAAAATATAGACTTTTAAATTAATTAAATTTCATTTCTAATCTGGTAAAAAGTTTTCCACAAAAATTTATGCTCCACAGAAAAGTAAATAGGTGGTGAATATAACATGATCCCAAAATATTTAAAAATGAGATAAAAAACCCCACTTATGACTTGGATATCAATTCAATCATAACCTATTGAAATATTGGGATGAAAATTGACCTTAAAATTAAATTAGTAAAGGAATTTCATTATATAAAATCTCTCATAGGCAATATATATTCACAAAATAAAGAAAATTATGTGCAAAATATAAAACATGTCTCATATAGAGGAATTTGGGATGGAAAACCCTTACCTCTTGTCCTGAATTCCATGAATGTACTTTAACATCCTTTATCACAAAAATATATATCTTAATAACTTAATTCATAAACTTAATCATATCAATTTTTATTCATACTCTTCATAAATAGGTTTTCTCTACATTAATTATTCTAATTTTCTACATCTCGTGTTTATAGTTTTGATTATTTGTACTAGTTTCAAAATAGTGGTGATTGTGTTCATTCTTCCCCCAAATTTCATTATTAATATCTAATTAAAATTACTATTAGGGAATATTTATATCTATTTATTATGTTTAAAATTCATTTAATGAGTTTTTTAGTCTTTATCCTTGAAGATAAAATTCATAACAATTATGTTTCGGTGGTTCTTGTCGATCGAAGGGTGTTTTCTTAGTTGATGAATTATATATTTATGTAACTGATACATAATAAAAAATATAATTATTTACACATTTTTATTATATTATACTATTAATTATGTTCCCATATTCATTCTTTATATAAATTCATAGTATAGTTCAATTCGGTGCTTAAACTGACTCAAATGTGAACATACACTGATTTAATGAATGATTATGATGTGGTTTTTTTGTAATATAAGTATACCAAAAGCATAAGTATATTATTTAGTGTTTAATAGTGTTATGTATCATAATTTTAATGAATTATAATAATGATTAATGGATATAAAAATATTTCACAATTTGAATAAAATATTATCATTTTAGTACATTTATTGTAAATGACTAAATTAACGATAATGGTTTATTGATCATATCATCATTAGGTTATAGAATTTTTAATAACAAAACCTTAATGGAAACATAAAAATAATATTTATACTTTAATATCATCCTTATATTCATCCTTTTAATTCAGTGAATGAAAACAAAACATGTTGCATCGTGGAGCCGGTAATCCGCACAAATCCCGAATGACTGTTTCATTATTTTTGAGGGAAAGGTAAAAGTTTATTTGTGGTTATTTCAACAGTGTAAAAATATTAATTATATTATAAATACTTAATTAATCATATAATATTAAGAAAAATAAATTTTAAATTGAATTATAAAAATAAAATATGTCAGGAAAAAGATTGAACATACATTGAGAACTTCAAGTTTCTCCTGGAGGATTCATTAGAACGAAGGGGCTTGGGATAATTTATTATGACCATAATATTATGAGAATAAAATAGAATGATAGGGTAAGTAAATAGGTAATATTTTAAGTATGAAACATAATTTTTAGAGTGGTATTAAAGGGGTGGTGAGAGACCCCTTTTATAAGTGGTGAGAATGACATTTTTCTAAATATTTCAAATTTATATAAAGGGAGAACATGATAAAGATGTCAAGTGAATAAAAAATTGATAAATAATATATTAATAAAGAGATAAAGTGAATTAAAACCTCATACAATTAATTATATATTTTTTTTATTATGTTTCAATCTCTTTACCCCTTGAATTATTACTTTGACCATTTTAACATAAATCAAGGTAACTAGTTTTTACCTAAGGTAAATTAATATTTATGAAATATAATAATTTGGACCTTATTAGATAATTTGGATATTATGATTATAAATTTTAAATCGATTTTTTATGATTCAATTTTTATAAGTGTTAGAAATTAATTTTAATAAGAAAATTGTATACTATATTAAATTATTTTTGAGAAAAATATTACTTGAGTTTTAAAATATCAATCATAGGCTCATAAACTATAATAAATATTTTAAAAGTTATAACATAAATTATAAAATGCATGTTATTTTGGAATTTATTTCATAATTTTATATTTCATACTTATATAATAATAATATCATAAATGTCATAGTATTAGTAAAAATAGTATATTTCTCTATTCACATAAAAAACAATCTTTTAGAGAAATCCCAAAAATTCATATTTTTTTAATATATTTATGATAAATTCAAAAATGGAGAGTATTTTGTTAAAATAAAATTTTAGAATTTATAAATTAAACATTTAAATATACTTATGAGTAAATTCTCTTTAGAGTGTAAATGGTGAGATAGTTCAAGATATGGCTTTTCCCTGCTATAGTAGGGTCTTAGGTATTACTATTTAGGACACTAAAAGAAGAATTGTACCCATAAATGAGTGGGTAAGATTTTTTTAAATTCACTATTAAGTTAAATCCTTCCATATATATATATATATATTGTGTATTGGGTACATCTTTTGGTTCTTATATTTGTATTCAAATGAAGGAACCAAGTAGATTCCAAAAAAAATACAAAGGAGAGGTGGGTATTTGAGCAGCTAATGGAGCATGGCTTGATGCTTTAGCTATAGAATATTACTACAATTTTTTACCAACATTGATAATTTTGGTTTTAAAATATTATTATTTTGTACTATATATTACCAAGAATGTAATTTTCTTATCTTATTTAGATATATATGATTTCATTTTCATGTTTGTAAATATGGGTTGTTTCTTTTACAAAGAAAGCATATGTTATGGTAGGTTGCATTTAAATAATGGTTTTATGTATTAAAATATAATAAATAATTTCGGAAATTTATAATGAATCAAGTTTACATGAATCATTTAACACCCAATAGTGGCATCGCCTTCTTGGTCATATAAATGTGAAGCATCAAACAAATCTCTATTAGGATGGTTATTTAGACTCTTTTAAGCTAAAACCACTTGAAAGATAGCATGCTTGTTTACAAAGAAATATGTTCAACCCACCTTTTGATGGATAAAATTAAAGGGACATAGATCTTCTAGTATTAGTACACAAGGATGTGTGTGGGACTTTTCCAGTAGAATCTAGAGGTGAACATTCTTAATTAATAAATTTTAATAGTGAATTGAGTATATTTTGATATATTTACCTGATGAGGTATGAGTCTAAGTCCATTGATAAACTCAAATAATTCAATAATGAATTATATAATCAACTTGGAAATAATATAAAGAATATTTTATCTGATCGGGGTGGAGAATATATTAAAAAATATTTTATCATCTTTATATGGGTGTTTGGGATTATATCTCAACTCACTTCACCTTAAATGATATATTGGGATAGTGTTAGTGAAAGGAGTAATTGTACCTTACTTTACAAGGTAATTTTGATGTTGATCCATGAATATATTTTATTATCCTTTTTAGGATATGCATTACACACTACAGCACACATTCTAAACTGAATTCCAACTAAGGTGAAAAGCGAAATACTATATGAATTAATGTATGAAATTAAATCTGCATTTTCACATAAATGTGCATGGGTATGTGAAGTATTTTTAAGGCCCACTCAGGAGACAAACTAGAACCTTGAGTCATGAAGTGTAACTTTATAGGTTGTCCTAAAGAAACATTGGGATATTATTTAAGCAACCCATCAGATAACAATGTGACCATCACAAGAAAATCATTTATTAGAGGGGTCATATCCTCAAGAAGGATATTGTTAGAATGATTGAATTCGATGAATCTCATGATCAAGATACACAAGAATTGGTACTGACATAGATTCGTCAGGTCTCTATGGAATACTTTATTCCTGACACACAAGTACTATGTAAGAGATCCAAAGATGTTAAGAGTACTATAAAGATGTGTTTTTCTATTCCTTAGGGATGGTAAATCATTATTGGTGGACAACAATGATCCTCTTTCCTATAAATAGGAAATAGAGAGCTCGGAAGATGAAATATGAGAAGAATCCATGAATTCTGAGATGGATTATATATATTATAACGAAGTTTGGGTTTAGGTTGATCCCCCAGTTGATCTAAAACATGTTGGGTGAAAATGGGTATTTAAGGGGAAACTAGAAATGAAAGGTAATGAGAATACTTATAAATAATGGATAGTGGTTAAAGGGTTTTCAAAATTCCAATGTATTGACTATGAGGAAACATTTTCTTCAATTTCCAAGTTTAAATCCATCAAAATTAAACTTTTTATGGAATCTTTCCATGACTATGATATTTGAAAGATGGATTTAAAAAATACTTCCTTAACTGAAACCTTTAGAAATATGTCTATATGACACAACTAGAAAGTTTTATGAGTCTATTTAATTCCAAAAGGGTATGAAAGTTGTAGAGATCCATTTATAGATTGGAAAAATAATCTAGGTCATAGAAATTCAATACAATGAATCTATATAAGAACTTTGTTTCAGTAAGAATTAATATGATCCATGTGTTTATAAGTGGTTTTGTGAGAGTGTGTTCATTATCCTACTAGTATATGTCAATGACATATTACTTATTGGAAATGACATAATGGTCTTATATTCAGTTAAGGACTGGTTGAACAAGAGCTTCTATATGAAGAACTTAGGTGAATCACCCAATATCCTTGGCATCAAGATCATTCACGATAGATATAATAAGCTATTTGGACTAAATCAGGTTACATATATTGACAAGATACTAAATAGATTTAGTGTGAATAAATCTAAGATGGGATTGGTTCTAGTGTCACAAGGTATACATATTTCAATGTAAATGTGTCCTCAAGAATAATAGGAAAGAGAGAGAATGAGTAACATCACATATGCTTTAGTGATGGGATCAATCATGTATGCCATGTTATGTACTCGGACTGATGTTGCTTATACCTTGAGTACGGTAGGAAGATATCAAACTAATGTAAGTGAACAAAATTGGTCTTATTTTATGTTTATCCTTAAGTATCTGCGTAGAATTAAGGATATGTTCCTAATATATGGAGGATAATATGAGTTAATCACAATGGATTATACAGATGCAATATTTTATATAGTTCAGAATGATCTAAAGTCGTAGTCTACATATGTCTTTAGTCTCAATAGATGAAAGTCTAGCTGGAAGAGTTCAAAGCAGCAAGTTATTACCAATTTTACAGTGTAGTCTAAGTATATAGAAACTTTTTATATAGACAAATAAGATATTTAGAAACAAAACTTTGCAAAAGAGTTTTATGTGGTTCTTTGAAGAAAAGACCCCATCACATTATATTTTAACAATACTACAATGGTGGCTCTCGCAAAGGAGCCAAGATCACACCAATGTACAAAGAACATACTATGGAAGTATTACCTCTTAAGGTATTTTTTTCAGAAGGGTGATGTTATAGTTAGAAGAGTTTTCATTAAAGATGACATTGTGTAGCCTTTTTCTAAATCCTTATCTCAGTATAAGAATAAATATTATATGAGATCTAGTGGGTTGAAGGTTGTTAGTAGTTGGATTTAGTGTATATGAGGGTTTGTTGGAGTTAGTGACCAAAAACCAATAATTGTATACTTTATGATTACCTATATTCATTGTTTTTAATATTAATAAACTTCTTATCACATAGTGATTATTTTTTTTCATTATATAGTATGAGATAATGTTATAATACTTACTGTCACAATGAAAGGTCATACCAGTTACCCATTATGATGAGAACCTAAAAGTGTAACATCGGTATTTTTAAACATAAGTTCAATAATTGGATGATGTCGTTTTGAAAAGATGCAAATGATTAAGGATATCAGGGATGGATACTCATTGTACATTGAGGTATTTTCTTATATTGTACGGCCTTGGTAATTTCTAGTATAGGGTATTATGATAACAAGACCCTCCAGTTGGAAATCCACATTTAATCATGTCATTAAATGTTCCTATCAACAGACATGTGTATTGATCCTTAGACTTTAAGATTATTATTAATGGATATAATTAATCACATACTTTTATATATTTTTGAAAAGTATAACAACATATATTTTTGGAGAAACAAGATATGTTGGGTGTGTTATGAGTGATATTTCATTAATATATAATATGAGAAAAATATTTCCCATATATTCATTAATAAAATTTGATATATCAGGCCCTTTGATGGGAATGTAACAACATAAATAAATAAATTGACATGGTGTTTTGTGGGTAGGTTCAATTTTAAAAAGTCAAAGAAAGAGTTGTCAAGAACATAGGTTGAGGACACCGGCATAGAACCAACTTGATTAAAGATTTCATGATAAAGGGATTATATTTAACAGTGATAATTCATATGATTTTTTATGTAATTATAAAATTTACCACATTATATATGGGTTTCATGACATGTTTCTAGACATTAACCTGGGACTTTAGATGTTTCACTAAATGCCACTGAAAAAGGGGCCTAAAGGGTTACACACTAAGTGTATTTGGAATCTCAGTTAAATTTTATTTGGATTTAACATGTTAGAATAAAAATTATTATCAATATATAGTTTAATAATTATTTAGGATTTATTTATTAACAATATTTAATCATGATTTATTCGGAAAAATAAATATGTGAGTTAAATAATAATAAAATATATATTTGTATGAATTAGTGACTAAAATATTAATTATTGGTGAATAATCCAATAATATTTATTAATTAAATAATTATTCATTATTCATGGTTTGGTAAATAGTAAGGATGATTAACAGAATAAGTTCACTCATTCGGATGGAAATGAAATATTAAATATAATTTAAATAAATATTAATTTATTTATTTAACAAATGATTTTTATTTATCTGCTAGTGTTGTGCATGTCATGTAAATAAGAATATTATTTATATTATGATTAGACATGGGGTTCACTATGGAATAAGGGATTGACTAAGGGCTAATGTAAAATTACCTTCTAGAATTATAGATAACCAGTTATGTCACATTCTAGAGTGAGCCGCTTGTTGTGTACTATAAACCTAGAAAGAACATTCTCAATACCTAGATAAAATCCTCTCAATAACCTGATCAATAATAAGAGCATCAATCCTCCCCCAACATCTAAATACCTCAAGAGATCATTAAGAATCCTTTATCCATTAAGATATTCTTCTTGTGATCAACAAAGAATAACACAAGCAATAAATATCAACAGTTCTAGCACCTAGTGATTCTACGATAATGTTCTGAGGTTTTTGAGCACATATGGATCACTTATAGAGATATTATACCCTTTTATCAAATAATAAAATGATGTTATTATGAGATTAGTTAACCAAATAATTGAAAAAGAAATAATTACAAGACAAGGTAATTCTAAATCTATCTATAAATTAATTATAAATTATATATGACAATCCTATCTTAAAATTTTAGTACTAACAAGTCAATTAATCTTAAATATAATTTCATTGATCATGATGTTCTTCATTATGTAAATATCATATCATTTTTTTACTATGAAAAAATCCAAGTTTTCTATAACCAATCGGTACTTCTACTACACCCAGAACCTTAAATTTTACATTATGATTGTCAAGAAACATTGGAGAGGGCATACAACAATACTTATAAAGAAAAATAAAGAAAAATTGATCTCATACATATATATCTGAGATAATTGATACAAAACTACTACAAAACTGGGCTTATCTAACACTAGGGATTTAACAGTGCTATCTAAAAATGATGTTAAAGACCCTCTTTTTCAGTGCTTTTTTTAGCATGTTAAAGAGAGTATTTAACAGTGCTAAAAAAACTATTAAAGGGGGACATTTATAAACACTTTTTTACAAGTTCTTATAAAGGCCCACCCTTTATCAGTGATTTTAAAAAATCACTAATAAATTATTTCATTTATAAACACTTGTAAAAAATCTTTGATAAAGAGGGGAGTTTATCACCTCTTTTTTAGAACCACAGATAAAGACTCCACTTTATTAGAGCTTTTTTACAAGGACTGATAAAAATATGCTTTAAAAAATTATATTTCACTACAAATAATATATTAATATATAAATATATTTATTTTGATATAAATATATTATATATTTTTTAAAATATGTTTTAGATAAGGTAAATGGGCATTTACACTTAATATATAAGATATTTAGTGAAAATATCTTATAAAATAATTAAAAAATACTTTTAATTAATAATTTTTTTACTATTACTTATTAATAGTTATTTAATATCAATTTAAAGAAAAAAATTAAAAAATTAAAAAAAGATCTAAAATTAGTTGAAAATGTAACTTGAACTTCAAACGACTATACCTTTTGATCTGGGTGTCCATTTGGGATCTATCACTTATCAAATCATAGCTTGCGATGAGCTCTATGTCATGTAGGTTTGGGACTAGATCTTTGATAACTGAACCCATTTTTTATCTAGAAATACAGAGAAGGCCTCTAAAACATATTTTTTAATCACTAACCCCAATTTCTTAAAATTCAAACGATTATAACTTATGATACAGGGGTTCGTTCGGTCTGTACCACATATCATATCAAATCTCATTTCATGATCTTTGATTTGACTAGTTTTGGAGATGAAAAATGACACCTAGATCAAATTTTATGGTCATTTCATTGTTCTTAGGGTTTTTAGAGTTTCTTAACATTTTAGGGTTTGTTTATTTATTTATTATTTATTATTTATTATTTATTATTTATTATTTTTTTATTATTTTTTTATTATTATATTATTAATTATGTACTAAATATTTATTTTTTATTTTTTATTTTTTATTTACTATTTATTTATTTATTTATTTATTTATTTATTTATTATTTATTTATTTATTTATTTATCTATTGTCAATTATTTATTATTTATAATTTATTATTAATTATTTATTATTTATTATTTATTATTTATTATTTTTTCAATAATTATTTATTATTTATTATTTACTTATTTATTTATTTAATATTTATTTTTTATTTTTTTATTTTTTTTATTAAATATATTTATATTATATATTATTATATGTAAATGAATATAATATATAATATCTTTAAATAAATATAAGTATATATATATCTCACACACACATATATATTATATAAATGTATTTAAAAATAATTATATAAATATATGTAAATATATATATATATATATAAATAAACAAATATATCATTAAACAGATAGAAAAACAATATGGTGTAGTGGTAAAGTCGTTCCATCTTCAAAGAAGAGGTGTAGGGTTCAGATCTAGGCAGGCGTGCAAGAGGCCATAAATTCGCAAAGCACTAATAAAGGTGGGTGAAAAGCACTGATAAAGGGGTCATGGAAGTGTTGATAACGGGGTCGGACACTCATGGACATTTGGATTTTTTTACCCCCTTCAATGGTGTTGTTGTTATTAGTGCTAAAAAAGAGATGTTAAAGGACCCCTTTAATAGTGCTAAAAAGCACAATTAAAGGACTTGTTTCACAGTTCTTTTTTTAGCACTATTAAAGGGGGTTTAACTATTCTTTTTTATCACTGATAAAATTTTTGGGCTTTTAACTATGATCAAATTATTAGTGTTTTTTTAGCAATGATAAAGGAATATTATAACTTTATTAAATTACTTTTTGTAGAAGTGAAAGATGTTATCCTAGTTGTGTATAGTGTTATTTCAAGACTGAATCTAGTGGATCCACTATCAAAGGTAATTTCAAGGGATTTTGTGTACAAAACATCCTTAAGTATGGGTTTAAAGTACTTCTCAAAAATTCACTAATTATAGAACTTCAACTTAACATGTGATAACTTATCTTCTATATGTTCAATGTAGAAAATTCTATCATATGTGTGAAGTAAACACCAAAGTTATTTTACATCCCAGAAAAAAGGTGTTTGGTGTCCATTAGAAATTGTGGGTGAGTTTAAAACTATTAAAGAACCAAGACAATCAAATAAGTGTTAAAACTAGAGAACACTTTTTGGTTTACCTTTTTGAATGTTGGAGTGGAGATTCTCTAAATAGATTATAACTTTATCTCTCAAACATTCAAGAAAGGATAAATAATACATGGCCATAATGGTGTCTAGGATGAAATAAAAAACTTAGGAGTTTCAAAGAACTTGTGTAAAACAAATTTAGATGATAATAAGAGTGGCATGTTCTAGGAATTCTCCACCTATTTATCTATTTAGATTTGAATTGTCTCTACAATATAAAGGTTCAAATTGAGAGATAATGTAACATCCCACCCCTTTCCCATTATCTTGGTAATATATAGAGGTTATAATAACCATAGAGGAAATCCCCAAGACCCCAATGGATGGAAATTAATACAAAGGGATTAGTAGAATGTTGGGGGTGGTTTTCTATAAGGAAAAAATATAACTAAACAAGACAGAATAAAAAAACAAACCCAAAAACACGATGCATGAGTAAGTAAAATACAACTCAAAAGGAAACAAATAGACAATAACAACATAGTAGTATTTAGAGATTAATAAAAAAAGATACAATAAACTAAATGACAATAAAATGAAGCAACACTAAGGTTCCATCACTCCAATTACCCAAAGAAATAACTCCATGATTCGAACACTAAACTGAGAATAAAGCATCATGATGCGCCACTTGAGAAATGTGAAACCATTCCTTTACCTATATCTTAGTACACAATTTCTACAAATTCATAGAAGTGTCTAAGTATGGGATGATTATAAATTCAGTAGGTAATCCCCAAAAATTTTCGATACATTCTACTAAGTTAAGAAAATGTTATCACATTTTATACAAACATGTAATCACCATTTCTTACCACTTGGAATAATCATCCCATGTTCAGACATACACACAAACATATGCATGTATACCATGGACCTACATATTCTCACGATTGGTGAGTTATCATGGCACTAATCCATCACTTGGTGACCCTCCATAATAGTGTTACTTCACAACCACATTTCATACCACATTAACAGTAGTAATTCACAAACATAATCCATCCCAAATGAACATGAACACACACCACCATTTATGAAAAGTTCTCATATCAAATTTTTTTCTCATAAAGCATTCATGTTAAAAACAATTTCCTTTCGATCATTTTATCAAATACCCTTAGTGTTTCATTCCAAAACCAAGAATATAGGTACTAAAATAAAGAGAGTTTTACAAAAAAAAATAAAAGAAAAATGAAAATAAACACCAAGACTTCAAGTTCTAGAATGTGTAGAATGATATATAAGACACCTACCTCTCTATGGTTAACAATAATGAAGAACAGAATAAGTAACTTCTAGATCTTGTATCACGACACATTTCCACCCATAGATAAAATATTATTTCATCAATATATACATAAAGGAACATAGATCTATCCATGACATATTATATCTAACAATCTGGGTGAAAGGAGATGAGAGGATCTAAGGATAAAGGAAAATAATGAGTAATTACCTTTGATTCATAGATCCAATACACATTGATTCAGAAAAATTAAATTCCAAACCATAGGGAATCACCAAGGGATTGTAGGAGATGGGAGGAGTTCGAGGACCTGGAATAACATGAGAAAAATGAGGGTTTTGGGGCCTTAATATGAGTTAAAGATTAATTTACAAATCATTAACTACAAGTCACATGGTTTGGATGCACAGTTTATCAAACAATTATCCAACCATGAATATACTACTATACATCACTGAGGTAGTTTAATAGTTGTGTTATATGGTTTTGAAAATTGTGCACCAACTGTGTGGTGCAATGGTATCAAGGTCATCCACTCACATAGTTTGACAAACCATGCACCAACCCTCTTATCCCAATATTTCCATTTTCTCGATTTCTCCAAGCATGATCATAGTTTGGAAAAACCATGCACAAACCATGCACCTACCTAGTAACTCCCAACATCACCTTGCTTGATTTTCTAGAGATAGTGCATGGTTTATTCTAATCATTCTCAAATAGTTCACCTCTAGATACACTTACAAAAAACCATAAAACACTCCAGAAACCCAAAAAATCTACCCCAGTAGTATATAACCTAAAATTATATAATAAAAGGATAAATTTATAGAAATTGGGGTTGTTACATTCTCCCAACCATTGGTTTTCTGTCCTTATAATGTGTAATCGTTGTGTTTCTTTAAAAGAGCTCGAGCCATTGTTCCCATATTTATTTATCATACTTTAATATATCTTATAAATATTACCATGCAACCATAAAACCTACACCAAATAAATGTTTTCCCATATAAAATATTTTATTTATTTATCCAGAATATGTACTAGCACATGAATAAATATAGAATTTGGATCAAGATCGACATGGAACCATCGAATAACATGGTCAGGATCAGGTTAGTACTTTTTCAATTGATACACATGAAATATACTATGAATAGAATTAAATATTAGAAGTAAAACCAATCAATAATCCACATAATTTATTCATTAAAGTGTCTCAAAATGGCCAATTTACTAAGGATAAAACTTGCACTTTGTACTAAAATGATTATCCCCTAGCATTGGAGAGATTCTCAAGAAAAAATGATCACCCGTATCAAATGATAACAGTCAATGATGATGATATGCATATGATTTATGGTGACTCTAAAATTTATCCATCCTCTTTATTATCAATTTTTTCTCATCCATCATTTTATAAACAAAGCTAGGTCTGATAAGTTAATTCATACTCATTTCCTACCAAAAAATTATAGAACAATAAGGACATCCATACAATGATTTGAAAGGATCCATATGTATTGAATATTGATAACTGTTATTATATAAGAACTCCATTAATGGTATATAATCCTCCCATAACCCACTAAAATATAAAAAACAATCAATAAACATGAATTTTAACATTTGGATCATTTTTTCAGACTGAACATCTATTTGAGTATGATAAGTGGTGCTCATGGTCAAATAGGTTCTAATGTCTTGTTGCAATGATTTCCTAACTTGTGATGTAAACATGGGGTCCTGGTCAGACATAATTGAAACAGGTATGTCATGCGGCTTTAAAACTTCTTAAATATAGATCTTTAATAAGTCTTACACTGTATTAGATTCATGAATAAGGATGAATTGAGCTAACTAGGTAGACCTATGAAAAAATACAGAGTTATTTTCACCCATTTCTACATGGGTGTAAGTAAGGAATGAAACATAAAATATATTTGTTGGAGTTACTCCTTGACCAACTGACAAGTGAGGCATATCTAGACATAGTCCACCACTTCCCTCTTTATATTATTCCACCAATAATGAGTTCTTATTTCCCTATACATTTTTTTAATGTCAGTATGTATATCCCATCTCAAGTGGTGGTGGGAAGAGAGAAGTTTTTACTGGTAAGCTAGAGATTCCACAAAATGATCTCTAAAACGCCACACTAAACTCCCATATAGTGTCCATGCCTCAATGGTCTCCCTAACAATGAGTTTTGACCTCATGGATAGACATTCAAGATTGGATTTATAAGAATATTTTACCTTCTTGAAAAAATTGAAAAACAAAAAAACTAGAAATAAAACTACAAAATTACCTTTTTCAATATAATCCAGGTGTATATCAACTATTACTGATATCAAATTTCAATGATCTAATGCCTCTTTAGCTAACTGACTATATTAATTTCTCCTCAATGCATCATCCATATAATTTCCTTTACCTAGTGTATACATCAAGTTAAATTCAAACATATAAATATATTTCATCCATATTTTTTTCCTCAAATTCAAATCTCTTCATGAGAAAATGTACTTCAAACTATTATGATCCATGAACACTGTGAATTTATCACCAAAAAGATAGTTATACCAAGTTTTCAAGTCATGGACTACAACATCAAATTCCAAATCATGTGTCGGGTAATTATTCTCATGATCCTATAAATTTCATATGCTATAAGCCACAACATGATCTCTTTACATGAGAACACATCCCAAACTTATTCCAAATGCATCAAAATAGACCACATAGCCTTTTCCTAACACTATAAAAGTAATTATGGTTGTTAAATTAAACCAAACCTTTATCTATTTGAATTATTTATATCACTTTTTTTCCAATGGAAAGGAACACCTTTCCTTATCAAAGATTTCATCGATGGGGAAAGTCATGAAAAATCATGAACAAATTGTTGGTCATATCCTGCTAAACTGAGAAAACTATGTATCTAAATGTCATTCTTTGGGGGTTTCCAAGAGATAACAACTTATATATTTTTTAGGATCTACAAAAACTCCTCTTTCAAAAATTATATGGCTAAAGAAACATATCTCCTATATCCAAAAATCACACTTTGAAATATTAGCATAAAGGTGAAGTTCTTGCAAGATACCCAACACTATGGCTAAGTGTTTTTCATTATCACCCTTAGTCCTAGAATACACTATAATATCTTTGATAAAAACCACCAAATAGGAGTCAAGATACCTCTAAAATATATGATTCATTAATTCTATAAATACTATTACTACAATTTTATGATCGAAATTAATAACCACATATTCATTATAGTAATAATTACTCCAAAAAGATACTTTCATAATATCCTCCTTAATAACTCAATTTTTATGATACCATGTTCATAAGTCAATCTTAGATAACCACTAAGATCCCCTAAATTGATCAAATAGATCATCAATTTTTGGAAGAGGATACTGGTTCTTCATTGTAACCTTGTTGAGCTTATGATAATCCACACAAATTAAAAGAGTTTCATCCACATTATTAACAAAAATAATTGGTGCTACACATGGATACATACTATGTCAAATAAATCCTTTGTATTAAAACTCTTAGTTTAATTCTGTTAGTTCCATCCTATAAAAATGAATTAAAATAAGACTAGTCCTTGGTGGATGATCAATCTTAAATTCCACTTTTCTTTGGTGTGGAAACCCAGATAAATATTTGGGAAATATATCATGAAATTAGACAAAGATGGTTGAAAATATCTCTATGTGTTTTTATTAGCAGCAGCCAAGTTAACTACCACAAATTGGTAAACAATATTCTCTAACACTGGTGCTGAAGGTCCTGGTCTACTTGTGTTAACATCCCAATGTCCTTTAAAAATATGCACAACACCATAAAAAGATGTGAAATTAACATGCTAGGTAAAACAGTTTATGTGGACCATGATTGATTTAAAAAATCCATTCCCAAAATCAAATCATAGATTTCCATCTCAAGAATAGAGAAATCCCAAACAAGCTCAACCTCATTAATGGTTGTAAAACATGCATCATACTTAAATTCTCAACACTCTCATTGGATGAGTGGTGTTTGAAGTTTCAAAACATGATGAATAATTTCAAAATGCAATCCCATATAATTAAAAACATAATAAGTAATTAAAGAGTGGAATTCACCCATATCAAAAAATGCATGTATAAGAGTAGAATTCAATATAATAGTACCTCACGCTATCGAAGGACAAGATTAATTCCGTGGTCATTTGAAAAACACCATACTATTACTTACTCATACCCCCTTATTTATTGATTCCTTGTTTAGATAGTGTTTCCTAAGGAGTCATGGTGTTCATAGAATCACCTTGGATCATTTGGTTTTTAGAATGAGACTTGTTCTGGTGATGTCATCCAGTGTAAGCATAAGATTTATGACATACATGAGATGTATCTCTAGAAACATAATTTATAGAACTACGATAATAATTTAATTCATGTCCCATACAATTATAGTTGTGACAAGATTTAGGTGGTGTCATATAATCGGGCTTCATATACTTGGGTGAACCACATTGAAATCATCTAGGATTAATATTAGGTTTTATAGGAAAGTTGACTGATTTAGTGGTCAAAGTATGTGGTGCACCAACTCCTTAAGAATAAGTGTTCCTATTCCACTTATTCCTAGTATAATATTTCCCACCTATTCTTATAGAGACAGATATACCCCTCCTATAGGATTCCTAACAAGATCCCTTTCCACCATTGTCACCATGTTAACCATCTCTGTATAATATGAAATATAGAGGATGACTATTTTAGGGTGATTCTCTAGACATAGACATGATTCAAAGATTCATGACCTCAAGGATGCACTAGATAATACCTATGGGGTAAAACAGACTATGTTCATAAACATAGACACATACTCCATCACTAGTAGGTTATTTTTCATCAGGATAAAGAAATTTTTTGGACTATCTTGAATGTGTGAGGATATAATTTTTTATTGAATAATTCTTCAAAGTACTCCCTTGTAAGACCTTGGTCTTCTCTATATTGGATATCTAAATACCACCATTTTCATGCAAGATCCTATAGCATATAATTTTCTAACTATACCTTTAGCTCGATCGATGTGAAAAGGAAATCAAAAAATAAATTCATTCTATTGAGATGCACTTATGATTTTTCAGGTTTAGAATCCCTTTGAATGATGGGTGAATTCTTCTTCTAAAACTTCATGGAATGAATTTCAATTTCCATTATAGGTGGATTGGTAAAATTTCACAACGCTCTGTACAAGTTTTTTGATCACCTATAGATCCAATGAAACCACATTTTTCATAATCTCTTCCTACTGATTTCTAGGGTGTCTACCAGGTTCTATTCTTTATAAGAAGAACAAAAAAATCTATTCATCACTCTCTAGAAATTTAATTCTTATAAAATTAAAAATCATCATAAAAAAAATAATTTCAACCAACACTGAAATAATCAACCATATTTACCATTTTAACCATTTTTTAAAATTCATCAAACATCATATGAACAATACAGTCCTAGTGGAAAGTATCAATACTAATGTATGACATGCTACACTCATTAGTAAACCCATAATGACATGATGAAAGAAAACCTATAAGTGTATAAGAACACTTTTGTAACCAAACAACCTAGGTAACTGGAAGTTAAGTATATAGATATTAGCTCTATATTTTATACTATACATTTCAAGTTCTAACATTCCTATATCCTTTTTATCATCCCAAAATATAGACGGACCAACCAAGATTGGTACCACCAATAGTATCTTTCTCCTCAACCATTAGATCTAGAAAAGGTATAGGTTCCACTAACTATGGGGAACATCCCCAAGACATCACAGGCTGAAAATTAATGCCATGGTCTTGGTGGGAATTTGGGGGAAGGTTTTCTCTAAAGAACCAACACAACTAAATGAGATAAAATACAAAAAACTAACCCAACTATATGATGTGTGAGTAATAATAATACAAATCAGAAGGAAACCAATAGATATTTACATCATAGTAGTAGTGAAAAGGTAATAAAAGTTTATGCAAGAAACCAAAGGATAGAAAAATTTAATAACACTAATGTGGCATCACTCTAATGATAACAAAAAAGAAATCCAATCTCCAAACACCAAACTGGGAAGAATTCATCATGATGTGCCATTAGAGAAATGATACACCTTTCCCTTACCTGTATCTTAATACACATTATCTAAATATGCACTAAAGTTCCCAATAAGTGTATGATTATAAACAAATAAGGTAATCCCAAAAGACTTCCCAAAGCATGACACTAAGAAAAGAACATGTTATCATATTTTTTATAAATAGAAGACAGGTAGGTAAATAGTTTATTAAAAATCCATAAAAATTTTCCATGTATGAAAAAAAAAAGTTTTATCACAATTTCTTAACACTTGGAATAATAATCCCATGTTCACACACACACACATATGTATGTATACCATGGACCTCTGTATTATTGCAAATGGTGAGTCATCCTGTCACTAAGACATCCCTTGGAGTCCCCCATTAACAATGGTATTTCATGACCATACTTCTTCCCACATTGATGGTGGTACTTCATGACCATGATCTATCCCAGATACACATGAAAACACACCACCATGTATGCTAATTTCTCATATAAAATTGTAACTCATAAAAAAACCTTTTGAAAACCAGTTCTATTTAAGCATTTTATCAAGCACCTTAAGTGAATCATTATAAAACCAAGGATTTTGGTACTAAAATCAAGATATTTTTCCAAAAAATTGGATAGAAATAAAATTAAATGCCAAACCTTTATGTTTTTTAATGAGTATAATGAGATAAAACCACCTACCCTTAATGGTTAACAAAAAAACTTCAAGGAAACACTTAGATCTAGTCTAATAACACATTTAATTCAATGTATCCAACAAGTTATAATCAATATATACTCAAGTAACTTGGATATATCCATTGTATATTATATCTCATGATCTGGGTGAGAGGAGATGAGAATATTTATAGAGAAATTATAAGAGCGAGTACTTGTCTTATATTTCAGAGATCCAACACACTTTCATTCGTCAAAATAACCTTTTAGACTAGACTGAAGAACCAATGGATCCTAGGAGAGGATAGGAGTTCGATTAACTAGGAAAATAGAATAAAATGAGGGTTTTGGATTCCTAATAAAAGTTAACGATTAATTTTCAGAGTATTATCTTAAGTTCTCATGGTTAGGATACACGGTTTCCAAACTATACACCAACCATGTGTGTGATACTGGATATCACCAATTTATCTGCATGGTTGTGATTTATGGTTTGGAAAACATTGTTCCATTCATGTGTTTCTACTATCTAAAGTCCATAACCATGCATGTATGGCTCAAATAGTTTGAAAAACTATGTACCAACCATGATTTCCCCATTATCTCTATTCGTATAGTTTCTCCTAGAATGTACATAGTTTGAACAAGTTGTTCCTACCAAGTGAATCCTAGCATCACCTACCATAGTTTCCTAGATATAGTTCATGTTTTCCCCTAACCGTTATCAAAATATAAACATCCAAAAACACTACCAAAATACTATAAAAACTCTAGAAACACCCTAAACTGAACCCAAGTATTACATAACTTCAAAATACATTATAAAAGGGTAAATTGTGTAAAACTAGGGTTATTATAGATAATTTTTTGTGAAATTTATTTTGAAGAGAGTATGATGCTTGATTTTCATAAAAGTGTTTATATAATATTTTAAGATGATGAGGGATTTTTGGATTTTAAAAGTTTAAAAAAAATTAAAAATGGTTTTTTATTTTAGTTTTTAAATGATGTCAAATTTTAGAATACCACTTTGGAAAGTGGGTTGGGGTGGAGTCTATGTAATAAATGGGAACTATTTTATAATTGATTAAAATTATTAGGTGTGGAAAAATATTGTGGTTATGGTGCACTACACAATCTACACACGTGTGTGCCATCACGCAATGTGATGTTTTTATGCTACACTTTTCACTTTGCATGTCATATCAATACTTTTAGGTGCCTTAATTTTTTTATCATTTCTGGATTAGTCTCATATAAGTACATCTTGTGGGTTGACCCAGTTCACTGAATGAATATGATTTGGATTTTCAATTATATTAGATATAATCTAATGGAAATGCATTTTTCCAGTGGGTGTAATTTGGACTACTTATTCAATTTTGTGCGATCTAATGAATAGGATTAATTTGGATAAGATATGAATTTCTAAAATAGGTGTATATCCAATTAAAATGGTTATTCTACTTTAACCAAAGAGGAACTCCAATGTCTATAAAATTGATCCTCTATTGTATATAAAGAACATTAAATTCAACCCATTCCTAATCACTCTAATTTACCTAAATGATTGAGATTCATATAAAGTTTTCTAAAATCATAAAAGGATTTTTTTGTGAAACAAAAAATACCTTTCATTACTTTCTTGATTTCAAATCTATTTTAATAGATACTCTATAAGGACACGACCTTAAAACATTACGTAATCTTGTGTCTATAGACTAGACTTCACTTTATTACATTTATCAAGACCCTTTACATTTAAATTTTTAGATAATTTGGTCATAACTCTTAAATAATAAACACACTAATTATAAATAGTACACTCCAATTAAGTATCCATTTCTTTTCCAATATAATAATTTAAAATTGAAACAAATTTTCCTATCAGGAAAAATATTTATAACTTTCAAATTGAATTATTCTTTGTTTATACTCATACTTAAAATATATGAAAAATAATTGAAAATGTAGTATGAGCACAAAAAAAGATAAGTAGGGGATATGGAAGAAAAAAAATGTTTTTCTAGTGAAAACAATAAAAATCATAAAAAATTTACATTTTCCATTTTAATCTTTTAGTGTATAGAAAACACATTTTTTATCAAAGAAAACCTTCAAACCCCATGGAAATAAAATAGAAACCCATGTAGGAAACTTATAGAATTATATTTATAACCCATGTTAAAATAATGTCATGGATAACAAGATCATGGTTAAATTAATTGGTGAAAACACCCCACTTAACTCCCTACTTCTTTCTTTCAAAGACAAGGAACATTACCCAATTCATTAGATAGCTATATCGGGCTCACCCGTCATATAAGATATATCAATCTCACATATTGTATAACTATATTGGGTTGACCTGTCATCATATATAATGCTTAAGTACCATATCATAAAAAAAAAATTAATATTGATCATTTTAATCATAAATATCTTGAATAAATCTTTTGAACCATTAAGAAAACCACTTTCCATTTTAGTATAAAACTATTTAGGAATATCCATTTCTTAAAAACTCTTTAAAAATGAAAAATAACAATATATTGATGAAATTATTTTATTTTAAAATTTTAAAGAAACTAGTAAATGAATATTTAAATAAATAAAAAATCATGGTGGTGGTAAATTTTATTCATAGGGTACATTTTATAGAAAAAAAACCTTTTACACTTTGGTAAAAAGAGTCAAAACTGATCCATATAGAAAACATTAAAAAGATTCATTTTTACACCACTGTAAATAGATTAAAATATTTTAAAAATGACATTTAGAAACCATTAAATCATATATAATAATTTCCTTGAATAATTTAAAATAACATAAACATGGAAGAAAATGAGTTGGAAGGGAAACTTTAAAATAGGCTTTTAAAAGAGAGTCTCTTACCTTAAATATTGTCTAGCATAGTACATTTTTTGACTCCTAAAGAATATAATTATGTTAGTTATTTAATTTCTTATGAACCATTTTCATATTAATTCCACTATCACTTTCCTTTTAATGTAATTTATTACCATTTTTATTAGTGAATTAATTTTTTTTTTTTATGTCAGAAGTTTTAGGGATGTTTGGTTTATAATCCCAAAACAGATTCGGAGGGATGATCATGGTAAAAGGGGTCATTAGTACTTCATATCAAGAATTATAATCATTAAATAATCATCATTTTTATACATTTAAAAATTGTAACCATCTATTAAAGGCATGTAGGAGAAACGAATTGCATCACTTCGTGGGGTGGTAATCCATACATACGCACGAACAATGTCACAATTTCCCAACGAAAGGAAAGTTAAGAAATTAGATAATATAATGTATTTACATAATGAAAATAATCTCATTAGTATCATATATATACAGTAAAATGATCATTGTAAACATCCATTATAGGAGGTGATGGAAAACGAAACACATTGCTTTGTGGAGGTGGTAATTTACACATACGCACCAGTAATGTTTTCATTTCCCATAGGATGTAAAAGTTGATGAAAAAGGGTTATACAATAATCATAGTAAAATTTAAGTATTTTTAAGATATTTATTTTATTATTTGATCATTTTTTAAGTAATATTTTATAGATTTTTAAGAATAAATAAACATAAAATAGGTCATCTAGGAATTATACCTTCTCCTTGGATAACCTATTTGGTTTTCACCTTAAGCCTTCTAGGTTTAGACTTCTAGTGAGACTATGACCTCTAGAAAATGGGAAGTGAAGTTTGGGAGAGAATTTTTTAGTTCTTGGATGAACTATAGTGATCAAAATGTGTGAGGAATATTGGAGAGTTGATTCCCTTTTATAATTAAGGGGAGGGGTGATCTTGGAGTTACTTAAAGTATTAAATTAATGTAAATTAATTTTCATTGAAAAAAGGAAACAAATTAACAAATTTATAATATAGGATTAGTATGAGTCTAAAATATCTCATACAATAAAAGTTTGATAGGTTTGAGTGAATTTTTCAATTCATATCTATTTGTTTTAACCCCATGTTAACTCTTTTTATGATTCCGAGACGCTGTCGGATCTGGACCCATGAGCTTAAGACCGGGTTGCGACGAGGTTGCTAGAAGTTCCGGCATATGCCATGAGCGGGTTGGTGGGTTCGTGGTCCTCGCGTTGCAGAGTTGGCCCTGAGTTGAGATTTCTCGGTTGTTTGGGGTTGCAGCTTCGATCTAGGGTGGATGTGTGTGATTTGGGGGTTTTCGGGGTCTTCTCCAGCGGGGCTGAAGGTGGCGACGTGCTATGATTCCTTTTAGGTTTTTTCGTATTGCATTTTTGTGGTTGGTTCTGGTGGTTTTTTGCCGAGGTTTTCTACCTCGCTGTTAACAGTGAAGAGAGTTTCTTCCTCGTTGTATTCGGTTAAGGGTTCCACCGGCGGTGATGTGTTGTTTCTCGTCGTCGGCACGGGTGAGTGCATGATGAGGGGCGTCGGTGAAGCTCACTGGCGTTCTGGTGTTGGGACGATTTTTGAATTGTGTAGATCTGTGGTTGTTCGACGACGCCGATGGATGGTGATGGTCGGGTTCTCTCGCTGGCGACATGATATCCGTCGTTTTCGATGACGTCGATGGAGGCAGATGGCCGAAATCTCTCGCCGGCGACATGGATGGAGGCGGTTGGATTTTCGTCGACACGCTTCTCGAGGTGGCGTGCGGCTTGAGGAGGCACGTGGTTCAATTAATGTTTGAATTTTAATTTGATTCGTTGTTTTATGTATCCCTCTTATGCTGGTTTGAAGCTGGAATGTTGTGAGGTTTCCGGTTTTCCTCAAACCGGGCTGCAAGGGAACCGGCTACCCTCAAACCGGCCATTAGAAAATCAAAAAAAGGATTTGCAGTGATCTATTCATTTAATTTACATTAAAGTCATAAATATAAAAATTTAATTTGAATATAAACTTTAAAACATCTATAAAATGTTATATATATCTATAAAAAATTATTAACTATAACACACTTAAAAAATATTAATTTTAGAGTATTTATATCATTTACATGATTTTTTTACTACTTTCACAAGCACTCTATCGGCATTGCATAAGAATTTAAGGTATTTATTTCATCACTAAAAAACTAAAAATAAAATACCATGGTAAAAAATAATTTATATTTCAAATAACCATTTATAACCAAACATTTTCTATTTTTATCTCTATGAAAAAAAAATTATAGATATTAAAACAAATCGAGTTATATTTTGTTTATATTCTTTATTTAAAATTATATTAAGGTCATTATCAAAGTAAAGTGGAAATAAATTTACAAATTTTTAAAACTTTGATGTTGATGGTTGAATAAAACTAAAATAATAAAATAAATTCATGTTTTAGGGATATTTTTTGGCCTTATCACATTATTTTTAATCTTAAATACCCGATTTACCCTTACCGATGTGACAAATATTTACTATAATTACTATTCATAATAACTAAAAATAAAATGGAAATATTTATAAAATTTAGACATCCTAATTCCAAATAGGGAATTCATTTTTCATTATTCAATTTCTATAAGTGGAATAAATTAATTTAAGTTAAAAATACAAAATTCAATGAAAATTATTTTTTGAAAAATGTGTTTTAAGCCCAAAAATGAACTTATACCAATATAAGGTATCATGATGATTCCTATATAATTAATTAGATTATTTATAATTAAAGGATACTTATGTTATTTTGATATCAAATGGTACTTTTAAATTACTTTATTTAATGAAAGTAAAAAAGGTAGTTTTACAAAAAAATCAATGTTTTTCATTCTTTACTGAAAAATCAGTATTTTTTGAAAATCCAAAAAAATCACCCTAAGATAACTTTGATATGATGATTCCAAAAATGAAGTTAATTTTTTAAAATTTAAATTCTAAATTTATAAATTAATATTTTAAATAAAACCTTACAATACATGTAAAAAAATTAATAAGAATAAAACCATTCCCTTTTTAATTAAACATTTACTTAATACTAGCATAATGAATATAACTATATAAAATATAATTGATGAATATTAATATGTCATTAAATTTATTTTATATCAGTTTTACCTGGTTTTTAACATTATCCCCCCTCCCTTTTGGAAATTACATCCTTTCAATTTTCTTCATTACTTGAACAAGTGGGGCTATTTTTCCTTCATAGCATTTTTTGATTCTCATGTTGCTTCTTCAACTATATGGTTTTTTCATAAAACCTTAAATTAGTGAATTAAATTATTCCATAAAGGTTTCTCTTCATGGTTAAGAATTTATAATGTTTGTTCCTTGTAAGAAATGTTTTCTTCCAACTGACCTACTTCAGGGCTCAAAATATGAGAAGCATCTGGCACATATTTTATTAACAAAGAAAAATGAAATAAATCATGTACCTAAGATAAACTTGAAGGCAATATCACTTGGTAGGGAACTAATCCAACTTTATCTGGGATTTCATATGGTCTGATGAACAATGGAATGAATTTATAATATTTACTAAAACATATATCACTTTTCCAAATAGATACTTTAATAAAAACATGATCACCTACCACAAAAGAAAGATCTTTCCTTCAGTTATCTGCATAACTTTTCTACCTTCTCTAATCCATCCTAACATGTTTCTAAATTATATTCACCATCTTAACCATTTCATATACAAACTCTAATCCCAAAAAAAATCTTTTTCCCACTTCATCCCGACAATATAGATTCCAACACCACTTTCCCTATAATTCCTCCAAAGGTGTCATTTGTATACTAGAATGTATACTGTTATTATAATAAAGTTAAAATAAAGAAATATTTTCATCCCAACTTCCCTGGTAATCCATTAAAAATACACAAATCATTTATTCTAAGGTCTAAATATTTTTCTTGGTTTTTCCATCCAATTAAGAATGAAAAAATATACTTAAATTTAATTCATTACCTAATAGATTTTGATGGCCTTTCTAAAAAATAGAATTAAACCTAGGATCATGGTTAGATATAAAGGATAAAGGAACTCCATGTAACCTAACTATATCCTTGATATATGGTTTAGAAATATGATCTAAATACATGGTATCTCGAATAGAAAGGAAATGTGCATATTTAGTTAATTAGTCAAAAATAACCCAAATTTAATTATTACCTAGATATTTCTTTGTTAATATCACTATGAAATACATGTATATATTTTAACATTTCCACTTTGGTACAATAAAGGTATGAACCATCCCTTTCATTAATTTTTTTTACTTTAACCAGTTGACAAGTCAAAAAATTCATGGTAAACTCTTAGATATTTTTCTTCATTCCATCCCACTAGTAATACTTTCTAACATATCTATACATTTTAGTACTGCCGGGATGAACAAAAAATGGAGACCTATAAGATTTTCTCAACAATACCTTTTTCAAATAGGATATAGTTGGAATGTACATCCTTTTTTCAAATATCAAAACATCTTCCTTATTAGTGTTAAATTTATATAGCTTAATTTTATTTGAAAGTTCCTCATTTCCTTAAAAATCATTATCTTACTTCTGATCTTTCATAATTCTATCTAACAATGTTGACTACACTGAAACCTAAAATATATCAAAGGAATTTCCTATATTCATAGTTTCTAAACTATCATTCATTAAGTTATTTATCAAAGGATCATGTTCTAAACATATCATGGTTAATGATCCATTATCTTTTCAACTCAAAGCATCAAATAATATGTTATATTTTTCTAGGATAGTAATGAATTGTGAAGTTATAATCATTAATCAGTTCCATCCATCTTCTATATCTCATGTTCAAATATTTTTGAGTTAATATATACATAAAAATTTATGATCAGTATATATTTCAAATTTTACTCTATATAAATAAAACAATAATATCTAGTTCAAGATCATGTGTAGGACAATTTAGATCATTCAGTTTCAATTGATGTGAAACATAAGCAATTACCAGATCATTTTGAATCATAACACAACTAATTCCCTTTAAAGAAAAATCACTCAAGATAAAAAATTAACCATTCGTAGTGGGCAAGAACAAAACTAGATCATTCACTGATATATTTTTTGTTCCTAGAAATAATCATCACACACTTTCAACCATATGAGTTTAACTCCTTTTAGAGTTAACTGAGTCAGTGGGATAGATAATTGAGAAAAGTTTTTGAAAGTTTTTTGATATCAACTATATAATTCAAGAAAATTATGAATCTATATGACATTTTTTGTTCTAGGAAATTCTTCAACCACTTTAGTTTTAGTAGGATCAATAGTTATCCTATCTTTAGAAAAAATGTACCTAGGGAAATAAATTTGTTGCAACAAAAATTCACATTTACTAAATTTTACATATAAATTTTTTTATTTAAGGATTTTCAAAAAAATCCTCAGTTGTTTTTCATGATCCTCATGACTGTTAGAATATACCAAGATGTCATCAATAAAAAAACACACACTTATCCAAGTAGTCATAGAAGATCTATTCATAAGATCCATGAATACAACTGGTCAATTAGATAAACCAATGGGTATAACTATAAACTCATAATAACCATATCTAGTCCAAAATGTTGTCTTTTGAATATATTCCTCCTGCACAATTAAAAAATGGAACCCTGACCTGAGATCAATCTTTAAAAAAATTACTCTCCCAGGAGCTGATCAAACATATCATAAATATGAGGCAAGATATACTTATTCTTGACAGTGGTGTTATTCAAGGATCTATAGTCAATATAGATCCTCATGGAACCATATTTATTTTTAATAAATAAAATAGGAGCACCCCATAGTGAAGTGATTGGATAAATGAAACCTTTATCTAGAGACTATTGTAATTACTTTTTCAATTCTAAAAGTTCTACTAGATCTATTCTAAAAGGTTTTTTTAAATTAGGTTAGCATCAGGCACTAATAAAATAATAAACTCAAACTCCTGATAAGGAATAACACCATAAAAATAATTAATAAATGCATCCATATATTCATTTACAATGGTAACATCACTAATATGAACAATTTATTTCTTTTTAATAACATGATCTAGGAAACTTTCACTTCCATATTTAATCAATTTATTATCTACTTGATATGTCATTAAAGGTATGAAATCATTGAATATAACTTTCTTATCTCTATAACATATATTATCATGATAAATTAAAATCCAATCCATAGTCAGGATAATATCATAAAATAATATGGGTATTTCAATAAGATTTGTAGGAAATACCATGACACTAAAAAAAAATAGCAATAATTCTATAAATCTTGGGTGCTTTAATATTTCCACCTAGAGTTTTCACTAAAATTTGTAACTTATTTTCATGAGGTGATATTCCCATTTAACTTGAAACTTTATCATAAATTAAGGAATTGGAATATGAATAGGAAAATAGGGCATCGTCATAATTCAAAAAAAAACAAGTAATGCAGTTGCAAGCACTTCATTATATGGCTCAACATCAACTGTAGTAGTAGAAAACGATTTTACCACACCATTTTTCCTTTTATATTGATGATTTATACCTGGTGTAACTAACTTGGGATAGACATTAGCATAATGTCTCAAATAATTATAATTAAAACTTCTCATAGTTTGATGGATATCTGTTACTCTATTCTTGGATTGTTCAGGACTCTTTTCATTGTATTCATGAGCCCTATGACCAAAATTACCACACCAATAACACTTTGTAGATCCTGTAAAACATTCCTTGAAATGTTTTTTATTGTAATTAGACCATCTTTGGGGCTTACCTCTAGATTTATAAATTAACAAATTCTCCATTACATTCCACCTTGACTGCTTCTTATTCATATCATCTTAAGGAACAAAGTTTTTTGAAAACATCATCTCAACTTTCTTAACATAACGAACAAATTTATTAAAACTTTTAAATTCTTATAAGGCCAATTCTCATTATAAACTTGATTTCAATAATAAGTAAAATCAATTAATTTTACAATCAAGTTCCCGAATAAAATTTGGTGCCTACCTAACCAATCTTATAAAGTTGTCTTTATATGCAGCTATTAAATATTCATCTTTCCTTAATTCCAACAATTTTTTTATCCGTCCTTAGTTGAATAGACTTAGGGAAATATTTATTCAGTAAAATATTTTTAAGTTTATCTCATTACATGGTATCAGTCTCTTCTATTTCTATAATATTCTTAACCAAATACCATCATTGACTAGATTCACCTTCAAAATGATAAATAGAGAGAGTAGAATTCTAAATTATTGAATATATCACTGCTTCAAATTTATTTTTCATAGCATTGATCCATCCTTTGAATACAATTATATATGAAGTTTCACTAAAAATCAGAGGGTATTGCTTCATAAAATGCTCAACTATCGACATTTTACACTATGGTAAATCTGGTTTCTCTCTAATGTGGATTCCACAACCATTTATAACCTATGTTAATTAATCCATCACAGCAAAAAACTACTTGGTGAAAATTATAACCATTACAAGATGGTAATTTGGAAGGATATTTTATTTTTAATACCTTCCTACTTTATCTTCCCTATTTCATCTATAGGAAACCATTATAAACAGACATATATAATATTAATCAACATGGTAATCCTAAAATTATATATCATTTCAACTTAATCATAAAATAAAATCTTTCAAGTGTATTCTATTAACATTATTCTAACTTATAAATTTATCTAAACCTTTGCTTTGATAGTAACTATAAGTACCCATCCTTAAAAGATTATATAATTTTTTGTATTTATAGAATACATCACTTTCTTGAATTTACCAAGAACTTTAGTTTTTTAGTTTTAGATAATTTGGTCATAAATCTTACATAAAAAACTTATACATTACAAAGGTGACACATCCACTCAATATCTATTAATTCAATAATATAAAACTTTCAAAATTAAACACATTTTATTTTCATGGAAAATATATATAACTTTCAACTTGACTTATCATTTACCCTTACTCATACTTATACCATGTAAAACACATTTGAAAATGTGTTATGAGCATAAAAATCTTAGTAAGGGATATAAAAGAAAAAAAAATTCTTAGTCCAGTGAAAAATATGAAAACCCATAAAATGTTTAAATTTTCCATGTTTTTCTTTGAGTGTTTGGAAAATGCAATTTCTTCTTAAATAAAACCTTTAAAACTGATAGCAAGTAAATATAAACCCTTATAAGAAACTTAGATAATTATATTCATAACCTATGTTAAAATCATGTCAGAAATAACTAGAACCCAATTAAATCCATAGGAGAAACTACCATGGTTAACTCCCACCTTATTACCTTTAAAGACAACGAACATTACCTAATATATTGGAGATCTATACTGATCTCACACATCATATAGCTTGTATTGATCTTGCTTGTTTTATAAGTTGTATCAGCCTCACCTATAGTATAAATTGTATCATGCTCCCCCATCATATAAGTTGTATTGGGCTCACCCATCATATAAGTTGAATTGGGCTCACCTTTAATCATTTATAATGATAAAATACCATATCATAAACCAAATTTTTTAGTATTACACCTTTTCATCATAAATACCTTGAAAAACACTTTTTAACCTATAAGTAAATCACTTTCTATTTTTATATAAAATAATGAGAAATGTCCCTTTCTTTTAAAAACTCTTTAAAAATAAAAAATTACCAAGATATTTTGGGAATGATTTTATTTGAAAATTTCTATTTAAACTGGTAAATAAATCTTAAAATTAATTAAATTCATGATAGTAGAAAAATTATTCATTCCGTATATGTTAAAAAAAACATTCTTTTACACTTTGGTAAAAAGAGTCAAAAGTGACCCGTAAGGAAAATGTTAAAAGGGTTCCTTTTTAAACCATTATAATGAAAGTCACATTTGATCAAAACTGAACTTTAACAACCATTTAATCATAAATTTTAATTTCTGTGAAACATTTAAAACAACATGGAAATGTAAGAGAAAGAGTTATAGGGAAAATTTAAAAGATGGTTTTTAAAATAAATTCTCTTTCCTTAAATATTTTCTAGCATAATTGTAATTCTTTGAGATTTTAAAATATGAACATCACATTCGATAGCATTTATGAAACAAAAAAAATATTATAAGAAAATATAACACCCCAATAATTTATGATTTATTTATTTTTAAATAAATTCAATCTCCTAAATAACTTTCAATGCACACAACACTGGGTTTGAACGAAACACGATAATCTATTAAAATATTATTATATAAACATGACCATTATAACATAGTTTTTAAGTTTGTGGGTTTGAATAGTACTAACTAAATTATTATTTTTATATGGTTTACACATGTATAAAATAAATTTAATTTTTATCTATTGATTAAAAATAAAATAATAACTATTTGAAACCAAAAAATGTTTTCTGAAAAACTATATCTTTTTAAAAGGTGGTTTAGTTATTGTTTCTGATAAAAATTTGATTTGGGATTGATTCCATATTTGTGTGGCGTGTTTAGTGTGATTTCACAATATTCATGTCTGACTCACCACTTTATTTTTATGTCCCCTTTGGGTAGTGTCCAATGGGGTTGATTCATGGAACTAGAAATAACCAACGATTCCCTCATCCGTGATAGTTCATGGGCCATCATTCCAAAGGTAGGTGATTGTCAGGAGTTTTACGATCAATACTTAGAGATTCAAATTGGTCGACGGGATGGTATTTAGGTCTCGTAACAACCTTTTAGGGGGAATTATTTCCTACTTTGGTATTGTCTTATAGATTTAAGATGTATTCGTGAATCCTTCCCAAATCCCAGCATGGGACAGGTTACCCCTGTGATAATGATATGATCAAGACCATGTGTTTGGTGTAAAAAAATATATACATAATAGGTTCCCCATATTTATATTATTAATTAATTATGATTTGGTTTAAATCCATATAGTTGGGATCTCTGAAGTTTATTGTCATATAGGGAGGTAGTTGGTGTTTTGGAGTTGGGATTGAACATTGAAGAGGCATCTTATGTATCATGTGAAAGTAGTAATCAAAACCCATATAGTTATATTAAATGGGTAAAAGGTTAAATAAAATTAGGATCGGACCTCAAATATTCATTCTACGTATCCTAATAAAGACAATAATTATATCCCACATTGTTTAATAGAATGGTTGAGTATTATACCTCAATAAGAGAGGCCTAAAATTAAGGAACTTTCATTATGTAGATTGGATGATCATCATGGATCTATAATACCACATGATTCATGATCATTATGATAAAAAACATATAGTAAAAGATTAGACACATTGAATGAGATCATACCATGTTATTAGAAGTTTTGGTTTGGGCTTACACCTAGGAGGGTGACCATATTTCTCGAACCATGAGGAGAATATCAACTCATTGTGATTTGGTTTAGTTTGGGAATACACCTAGGAAGATGTTTATATTTCTATATCCATGATAAGGATCTCAACTGATGGTGATTTGGTATGTTTAGGGATTACATCTAGGGGTATTCCCAAATTTCTATAACCATAAGAAGAATCTCAACTCATAGAGATTTGGTTTGGTTAGGGATTACACCTAGTAGGATTCTCATATTTCCAGAACCATGAGAATGATATCACTCGTGGTGATTTGGTTTGATTGGGTCTTACACATAGTAGGATTCCCATATTTCTGAAACCATGAGGATAATATCAACTCATGAATATTTGGTTTGGTTGCGGCTTACACCTAAGAGGATTCCCATATTTCTAGAAATATGAGGAGAATATCAACTCATGAAGGTTTGGTTTGGTTGGGAAATACACCTAGGAGGATGCCCATATTTTTTGAACCATGAGGATAATATCAAATCATGGATATTTGGTTTGGTTGGGTATTAAACCTATGAGGTACCCATATTTTTCGTACCATGAGGATAATATCAACTCAATGAGATTTGGTTTTGTTGGTGCTTACACCTAGAAGGATGAAAATATTTCTGAAATCATGATAATGATCTCAAATCATGGTTATTTTGTTTGGTTTGGGATTATATCTAATAGGATTCCCATATTTCTGGAACCATGAGAAGGATATCAACTTAGGGTGATTTCGTTTGGTTGGGGATTACACCTATGCAGATCCCCATATTTCTAGAACCATGAGGAGAATATCAACTCACGTAGATTTTGTTTGTCTAGGGATTACACATAGGAGGATTCCCATATTTATAGAACTATTAAAAGGATCTCACTGATAGTTATTTGGTTTGGTTTGGGGATTACACCAAGGAGGATTCCCATATTTTTGGAACCATGAGAATCATCTCAACTCATGGTGATTTGGTTTTGTTGGGGATTACACCTAGGAAGATTTTCATATTTCTAGAACCATGAGGATAATCTCAACACATGGAGATTTGGTTTGGTTAAGACTTACCCATAGGATGAAGCCCATATTTTTGGAACCATGAGAATTATCTCAACTTATGGGGATTTGGTTTGGTTGGGGCATACACCTAGGAGGATGCCCATATTTCTAGAACCATGAGGAGAATATCAACTCATGGAGATTTGGTTTATTTAAGGCTTACACCTAAGTGGATTCCCATATTTCTATAACTATTATGAGTATTTAAACTCATGGTGATTTAGTTTGGTTGGGTCTTACACTTAGGAGGATTCCCATATTTTTAAAACTATGAGGAGAATCTAAACTCATAGAGATTTGGTTTAGTTAGGCCTTACCTCTAGGAGGATGCATATATTTCTGGAACCATGAGGAGGATATCAACTCATGTAGATTTATTTTGGTTAGATATTACACCTAGGAGAATTCTCATATTTCTATGACCATGAGAATGATCTCAACTCATGGTGATTTTGGTTGGTTGGGTATTACACCTAGGAGGATTCCCATATTTTTGGAACCATGAGGAGAATATAAACTCATGGATATTTTTTTGGTTTAGTATTACACCTACAAGGATTCCTATATTTCTAGAACCATGAGGATAATCTCAATTAATGTATATTTGGTTTGGTTATGACTTTCACTTGGGAGGTTGCTCGTATTTCTATAACCATGAGGAGAATCTCAACTCATGAAGATTTGGTTTGGTTGGGGATTACACTTAGGAGGATTCCCATTATTATGGAACTATTAGGAGAATCTAAAATCAAGTATATTTGGATTTTTTGGGGCTTATATATATTAGTATTCCTATATTTCTAGAACCATGCTAAGAATCTCAAATCGTGGTGATTTGGTTTGGTTGGGGCTTACACCTAGGAGGATGCCCATTTTTTGGAACCATGAGTAGAATCTCAACTCATGGACATATGGTTTGTTTGGGTATTACACCTAGTAGGATAACCATATTTCTGGAACTATTATTATGATATCAACTCATGGAGATTTGGTTTGGTTGGTGCTTAAACCTAGGAGGATTCCCATATTTTTGGAACTATGATAAGAATATTAACTCATTGTGATTTTGTTTAATTCTTAGACCAAGTGAGAGAGATAGTTAATGTAATTATCCCAAGTGAGGGTTAGGGAAGGTTATTATCCCAATGTAAGGCTATCAAAGGTTCTAGACCAAGTGAATGAAAACATTAGGAGGTTTTTTCTCTAATATAGAAGCCTTTGGGTGAATCTTCTAGGTGGGATTACCTGGGAAAATGGTCATCCAAGTGGAATGATTTGGTTGAAGGGCCTCCCAAGTACGGGTCTCCCAAGTATGGTTTACCCAAGTATGGGTCTCCCGGGTATTGGTATCCCAAGTGGTACTTTGGAGAATTGTAATTTCATTTCCCAACTAGTACTTGGGTGAATTTTAAGTACCTCACCGAAATAGTAATTGAGAAGATTAGAATTCCATACCCAATTGGTACTTGGTAAAATTGGAGTTCCTCACCCAAGTATTACTTGGTCATATTGGAATTCCTTTCCCATGTGGTACTTGGGCATATTGGAGTGCCTCACCAAAGTAATACTTGGTAGAGTTGGAGTGCCTTGACCAATTAGTACTTGGGAGGATTGGAGTGCCTCTCCCAAGTATTACTTGGGAGAATTGGAGTATCTCACCCAAGTAGTTCTTGGGAGGATTGGAGTTCCTTTCCCAAGTAGTACTTGGTGGGATTAGAGTGCCAATACCAAATATTACTTGGTAGGATTAGAGTGCCTCTCCCAATTGGTTCTCCAAGTGGGGGCTCACCCAAGTGGTTTGTCTAAGTAGGAGCTCACACAAGTAGTGGTGCACCCAAGTGGGGGCTCACCCAAGTGGGGGATAATTAGGGGAATTTTTCTAGTAGAATGATGGAAATGGTGGTTCTACCATGTTAGGGTTAACTAGATGGGTGAAAAACTAGAATGTGTAGGTCTCTCACATTAATTTTTCATCCAGAAGTTCATTTGTCATCTAAAAACTAGAGCTGGAGGGGTCTATTTATAGATCACCTAGTGGACCTGGGTGAAGGAATTGCACGAAGTAGCTATGTGAAGGAGATGTGAAAGGTACTGATGTGAGGGAATTGTGTGAGGGATCTATGAAAATGTATTTTATGGGAACTTGAATTCCTTTATAAAATTTTCCCAACATCCAACAACCATAACTTTTGATCTGTAACTCTGTTGGAGCTCCACAACTAGAAAAATCAAATCTTGTGAATCAAACTAAACCCCTTGATATATTCACTCTATTGGGGTGTTTTTTTATTATAAAAAGTGCATAGAAGACCCTACAATGGGTTTTAATGGGGAAAAACGTTTTTATCTATGATTTTAGAAATCCAAGGCCCACTTATGAAGGGTGTTTCTTATCACCACATGACCAGATTGGGAAACATTTTTTAGGAATCTCCATCCTTCGGTATGTGATCATTCTTGTAGTATATGGAAATCCAATATTCTTATTCTTATGGAATAGAGACAAATTTATACTCAAACTCAACATTTTTTGTCTAAGTTATAATTTTATCATTGGTTTTGATAAAAAGTGAGTGGCATGAATTTTTTGATTCTAACAAAAATAACCCCCCCTAGAATTGGATCCTCTTAGAATGAAAAAATATATTTCTAAGGTAAATGTGGGTCAATTTTATGAACTCCTAAATAATTTGGTGGGATTTTAAACCATATCACTATTAATAGGATTCTTTACAAAATAATAATGTCAGCTCAAGGCTTTTGGATGTCACCAAGATTATAATATCGAATTAAGGAATTTGGGATACCAAGAGGAGGAATTTACTTGAGGTGTTTCATCTTACAAGATTAGTAATATCAACTAAAATCTAGAATATCCTAAATCCGGTAAGTTTCTGATTATAGGATAAAAATTAGTGGAATTAAAGTGGATTTATATATGGATCCAAAATAGGAGATCTGGATGTCACTACATATCCTATGACAATAGGAATTTATCCACATGTAGTTCTTATAAAGAGACTAATATATATATCAGACTCATAGATTTAGGGATAAAAATTTCATCTTAGGTTCATTGATGAATAACTATCCTATATATATCTAGCTTATTTGTAGGATAAGGTATATCATCAATTTACCAGGGATTCATTGGAAAAGACCTATGTTTCCATGGGGACGTTGCAAGGATCTTACTCTCATGCCAAAATTTTAGACCAGATAGGATTGGCCACACTATACAGTTTAACATCATGTAGAATAAACCGTACATCATGCATATTTTAGACATGTAAATGAGGACATGATACCCATAAACAAATATTGAGGAGAAAAGAAGTGCTTTAATTTTTTCCTAGGATAAAGGAATTCATGATCATATATTGATTTTTTTAAGGACTGAATCATGGTTATTATAAGCTTTATAACTCATTATTTTCACCCTAAATTTTTCCTAATCCATTAAGGGGGAGTCCTAATAGAAATGAACTTGGATTTTTCTCATGAATACCTTTGTATTTTTTCATCCATAAAAGTTTTATACTATTTCTTTTTGTTTCAAATTCTCATATTTATTCTAGGTTGTGTGGGGTTCATGACTATCAAGAATAAACTACACTTTTTCATAGGTTTCCCTTTGTGGGATTTTATCCCGGTGAGTACTATGTCTCTTTACATTTATAGTTTAATTTCTTTCAATCCATACTGATGTTACTAATTCTTAAGGTCATATAGCTTTCACAACATGTTTTTGAGGTTTATAGTCACACATCTTTGACACAAAAGGTGAGTAAGGCAGTCTATACAAAAGGGTAGGGAGAAACCTGACGTGAATAGGGAGGATATTGCTAGTATATATGATCTTAATGATTTTTTTGTGGTTGAAAAAAAAAATAGTAACCCAATTTAAGGAGAGTTCCAAGAGTTCCATGAGGGCCTCACACCAAAAAAACATTTTTGAGACAAGTTCCAAAGAGTTTAAGTTTATGATGCTTGGACCATGTGGTGGATAGGAATTTCTAAAAGGAGTATCTAAACTTAAGTCTTCAGGATCTCTTAATGTTATTTACACCAAGATATGAAGGGATAAATAATATAATTCTATAATATTTCTTATAAAGTGGTAATGATGAAAAAATGTGTAACATTGAGGGTACTTGAATATCTCGAATAGTTGGGTTATGAAAGGTGTAAATTATATCCTATAAATGTATGAATCAATTATAATTGGAGAATGGTGGGAATATAATAACCATTATTAATGGAGAAAAACTGATTTCACACTCATTCAATGGATTGTGCATGGGGTTTAGGTGTACTTCTCCTCTAGGACCAAAATTTCCCCTAGGGGTTACTTTATAGGCTTGGGAGGAAAATTGTGTTTTCCACTATCATTTCCTAAAGGGGTACCTTAAGATCTATCAATCCTTCCAATAAATTTTTCTATGAAAGATAGAACCAATAATATTAATCGAATCAAGGTTCAAGGATTCCAAGATGAAGACTCAAGGAATTGGTTGGTTTTGAATTTTAAATCAGTGGTATAAAGCGGGTTCATGGAGAATATGAATATTAAAAAAGCTTCCAAGAACCCTAAAAGTTATACCACCACATATTGAACATGTTATCATGCTGAAGAGATTAAATTCATATTCTTTTGATTTTTAGTTTATTTTCTTAAAATTGTGACCATAAAGGGGTAAACTTTAAGGTTGTACAGCTTCAACCAAATGTTGCTAATGTTTAAGTTCATGCTACTTGGACTATTAGAATATGAGATTGTTGGCCAAGGAAAAACAAACACGATGTGAATTGAGGGACCTAGTTATATCCAATTCCATTTTAATAAACCTAACCAATGAGTAAGAAGTTCATGACTGGGCTGGATATAGGAGGTCAGGGCATCACAATGTATCCCATGAATGGGAATCAAGTTACTCATAGTCCTAAAAAAGTGGGGTAGTATGAGTTTGGGACTATGAGTGGAGGTCATCTTAGGTGAGGGCCACATAAATACACAATTTTATGTCATGTGATAAGGATTTTTACCATTTATATTAACATCTTGCGATGAGGATGTTGGACATGTAGTTTGATGTCATATGATGAGGATGATAAACACGTAGTCTAATGTAGTGTAACTAGGACAAGGAGGGGTGACATTAATATTATGTAGAGAAACTTTATAAAGTCCATTCATTGTTTTGAGTGTTTATATATAGGGTAAATTTTCATCCTTTCATAATATTATGGACAAAATACCATATGCTTGGAGATCTTATATAGATATAACTCACACATATGGAAGGTGGGTCTAATATATTAAGCTATCCTATGAATTTTAAGGTCATGTAGGGTGGACCAATTATAGGATCTTTAATAGAATCTACTTATTATGATGGATTAAAACATAAAAAAAATTCTTGATCCCGTTGAACATAGGAAAATGGATAATGTAAATCATGTCTTTGGATATCTAAATTAGAGACTATAGACTATCATATTAGAATGGCCATTAGTAATGGCAGAAAACTGATTCCAAACTCAATTGATGGATAGTGCATGGGGTTTAGGTGGAACTTTCCTCCAAGACAAAAATTTCCCCCAGTGGTTACTTTATAGTCGTAGTATAAAACTATTCTATTCACTATTATTTCCTAAAGGGGTCCCTTTTGATCAATCAATCCCCATTACAAAAATTTATATACAAGAGTGAACCAAGAGGATTAATAAACTCAATGAATTTATTGATTTAGACATAAAAATTCATGAAGTTTGTTGTGTGTATGGGGGGTTCAAAAGGTTTTGGAAAATTTCATATTTATACCATCACTTGCTAAATAGGCTATTTGGGTAGGATTAATGAACCATAACTGAAAGGAAGGATCATTTAAATCTCACAACCAATGGATATGGAACTCAAAAATTAATGTGGGAATCTTGGTTATTGATTAATATAATTTTTTAGTGACCACTCCAAGTGTTTTATGTTCATGAAATATATGTCAACCTTACAGTTTAAAATCATGTGGTAAATATGTTTGGTGTGCCTTTTAAGGTCTTGAATTCAAGACCATGGTAACCATGACATGAACTAATATGTCTCAATCATGTGGGGAAGACCTTACCAAAAAACCTAATCCCAAGTGAGCTATGATATATTTAAGAAATAAGGAATTGAAAAGGTTTATTACACCACACATAGGTGACTGATATAAAGGAAAATGTAATTTTTATCATGTGGTGTTTGGTCCAAGATATATGATCAAGGAATCTATACGTATCTCATTGGAATTAGAATCAATCAGCACATAGTTGTGGGAGAATATTAACATCAAATTAGTGGGATGTTAACCATGTATTTTAACTTCATGTGGTAAGGAAAAAGGTTTTACAACATAAAAAATAAGGAATGAAGTCTCTTAAATGTTATCCAGGCATTCGATAAGTCATCTCATGAGAGGTATCCCATGTTTGTGACATTAAGCTTCCTTATTTGGTTTCCCAAGGCATCTTATGCTTGGTATACAAGGTAAGACTACACTTTAACACCATGTTTTAAATACATTGTATCGTAGTTTAATGTCTTGTGACTATGACGGTATGGGTCATTTCTTTTAGGGCTGTATGACAAGGACCTCTATATGTAGTTTATCACCATACAGAAAGGATGAATTGTGTCTTGTAATTTTGTGTGATATGACTAGGATCAATGGTGTGTATTTTAATATCATTCATCTAGGTCCATCGGTTGTGCCTTTTAAGGATGTGTGGAAAGGACCATAAGTGATTGTGTGATTTATTTTCCATTCAATAACAATGCACTAGATGTGACTCAAGGCCTAAAAAAGTCCAAATTTCAATGAAAATAATATCACCTGTGGATAATAGTCTCTAGATGGTCCTATTAAAAGGGGTCTAGGAATCACTATATATCTCACTGAAATGAGAATCATGGAATAAAAAGTTCTTAAATAATTTCCCTTAACTGAACAGGTTCTTATATGGGGAGAGGGGTATTTTTTAGCATGGTTTTACAAATGGAATGAAAACCTATGTTGGACCTTCCCATGAAGATATGAATCATACGCATGAGAGTGAGGGAATTTTTTTATTTTTTTTTTGGTTGGGACTAATTAAAAGAATCCAGGAATCACTTATTATCTCATTAAAATTGGAATCAAGCCACGTGTAGTTATAAGGTAGAGGTGTGGTGAGAGACTGTCATGACCCAAACTAATGGGGATCAATCCACAACTCCCTAAGACCGCCTCATAGGTCAGGGGCTGGAATCCAGTGCTGAGTAGGCTATCACACACATGGGAGAACTTATCCTAGGGTACCTATATGCACACACCCACATACACCTCCATGAAATAGTGTAGAGATACATAAAAAATGAAAAGAAAAAGCATGTATACATCTATCCCAAACTAGAGTACAACAATACAAAAAGAAAAAATACAGGGCCCAAAAAGAGAAAATTGTAAAAGTGAACAACCTACTCATAAGGAGGGTATCATTGTCAAATTCACCCTTTGAAAATTTCCTCATCCCAACTCTTGTAAACACCGCGATCAGTCTAGCTCACTAAGCTCTACCTACTTTGGGTCCTCCTGGGAATCTGTAGAAAGGTATGTGGTCTAAACATGACACGACAAGTGTAGGAAAAGCCCATGCATGGGTGAGTATAAAAATACTCAGTTGGTGCCCCAAATACCACAAAATAAAAGGGATCAACTAGAAGGAAATAGTCTGCTTGACCTAGCCATACGGAACCCAAATGAGAGAGAAACTCCATCTTGAGACCATCCTCATCCATACATGACTAGTAAACTAATGCCACATGGTATGTCAACCCAAGGAGGTGATAGAACCATAATTAAATCCCGAATCACACCTTGATATACTCAACTTAGACTCCATGTTTCATGAGGTTCTGACCTCATAGAAAGTGATAGTTTCCTACTCGAGGTACGAATGAACACTCGTCCAAGAGCACATACTCTATGATTATTATCATCCTAGATGAAAATAATTTGATAGATACACTCCAATAGGTACAACACTACCATCCCTGATGTCACCTCCAAGGTATACCACTAGATCGAGTATCACAAAGTCGATGGTATAGCACCACCCATCCAAATAGACATACATCCGAGAGAAAACACTCATCAGATATCACCACTAAGAACGTCATGATAGAACATAATAGATCTCTATACTCAGATAGGGGGTCTCACACATCCCTAATGGGGGATGCTACAAACCCTAAAGAACCATGAAGGTCTCAACCTCAAAAAGGGGATCCCTCCCAAGATCTGCTGGGGGACACTACAAACCCAGTCTGGTAAACCGTAAACCACAACTCCTAGGATAGAGGATCACTCCTAAGATTTACTAGGGGATACCACATACCCAATCCGGTATCAAAAAGATCTCATAGTGATATGATCACACACAGGATCCACTAGGGGATACCACAACCTAATCTGAAATCCAAGATATCATATCACTCAGATAGAGGATCGTCACCTGTGTAGTGTTGGTCACAATGATTCCACAAACCCCATCCGGTATAACTCATGAAGTAGGGGATCGTACTTCTGATGATACCATAAACCCTACAGAAACTATTTTCTGAGTAGGGGATTGTATAACGGATGATGCTCCAACCATACTAAAATTTCCCTCTACATAGGGGATTATACTCTTGATGATACCACAAACCCTACAGGGATATACTACTAGATATTGGATCACCACCCATGTAGTATTGGTCATGGTGATTCTGAGAACCCAATCTAGGGAACGATATTCTAGAGGATCTGTCTCCAACCTCTAAAGGGATGAAACATCTCTAAAATGATAGAGGATCCCACCCATGTCTCTTTTTATGGATACCACAACTCTATCCAAGTTCATCCTATTGAGGGGATCAGAACCTACATCGAGGATGTAATGCCACAAAAACCCTCATAGGGACGAACCAAGGGATATCACTAAAATGCTACTGGTCCAAACATCTCTATCCCAATCAACCCACAACATCTCCTTACCTAGCATCTCCTAATACCAAGTTGAGGAAACCACTACATTCTACATGTAAAACTACTTAAGATAGGCTACTCATGGTCATAAATCTGAGCCACGAAAAAGGATATTTGAAAGGTGTAAACTCCTATGATAGGAGACTACACGATGTGTAAGGGGTTATAAATGGTGTGTGACCATGCCTGAACACCTAGTCATGTCCCCTGTCTACATGGCTTGGCTGAGAATGTGGTACCACACTCAGTGTACTAGAGGTACATGGCATTTCTCATCTCACCCAATCCTTGTCCATGTATTCCCTTCACATGACTCACTGGACATGTATCACACACAGCGTGTACCATGAGGTACATGGGGTATCCTAACTACATGGATCCTTGGATGTGTCTCTTTCACATGCCCGTGTCTGGCACCCAATGTCTGTACTCTGGTCGTGTACTTTTACAAGTTCGTATAGGTCACACGGTTTCTCCAAACATGTCCTCATGCCACATGACTTAGGTCACTACACAGTGTGTAACCCATGGTACACAGTGTGTAGTCCACAAAACTCATATTCCCCAAACGGGAAGAACACACGGCATGTTTTTTAATCTACACACTATTTCAATAGGAAATATGTCAAGATTTTATCTGTGAGCATCCCGGATCACCCCCATTCACCCCAAAACACATAGATCGACCCACTATGGGTCCCTAGCAAGTGTATAAGGGATATAAAACCTTAAAAAGATGCATAAACAAGGGTATTGGAACTTAAAACTCAAACTAAATTCCTTGTGGTGAAATTCCAAAGCTTTGGGGTTGAATCAGTGCTCGAAAGATGCTGTTGCACGATCCGGCATCAATCATCATCAAGATCTGACATTAGCGATGCCACATTTTTTCAATTCACTCCTCGTGTTATCTATCTCTAAAGGAGGTGGAGAGGGTCATAAACTCCTCCTATGTGCACAGAAAAGTGGGGTATAGGGGATATTGTCTTAATTTTATTAAAACAATATCCTCCACTTAACACCTTGCCGCCAACTCACCTCTGACCCATCACCAGGCACTGACAAAGTTTATTTCGTTTATAGGGTAAAAACAATGTTTTAAACTCAATATCACTCTCAGAAATACAATCTGAGACTCCACTTAGGAGTTATTCAATGTTTCCAAAGAAATTGTGTGCAGGTGATAAAATATATTTAATATTTTTAAAAACATTGTGTAGAGGATCTCTATGCCCCGGAACTCCATGCCAACTAGGTTCCTAACATTGGGAATATTCTTAGGAATATTACAAAGTCATACATATCAAAACCTGAGTCACTAAACCCTCCCCACCTTAAGAATTTTCATCCCTAAAAAGTAAAATCCTAGGTGCAGGGAAAGAAACTGAGCTCTCAACTAAGATTTCCATGCCAACAAGCTCACCAAAACCACCAAAAATTCCTCTATGGGTTCTCATGCTACCTACAAGAACACACTTAGGGGAACCTTAAATATCATCACACCCAATTCTATCTCAACTAGGTCAAAATATTACAACTAGCGGTCACATGTCTCCTCACCTATAATGGGTAGAAAACACCAAGCACCACAGTTTCTCTACGGTCATGGGGCACAGCGATACAACACCCCTCTAAACTGACACAAAGACTAAAAAACCCTACTATAAACACATAATTCAAAGGAACTAATCCACCACTCCTCGATACTTTCCGCTTTGAGTGGCACTGTATCGCCGGCACAGTTTTTCATCGCATCGGGAGAATGTGTCTTATTATGGAAATTATCCCTCATCCTTGTGAGTCTGAAGCCATGTTAAATAAAACTACACCCTTTTCAAGTACCTCACATACAAACTAACACCAAAAATGTGAGGGTAAAAATGAAAAAATAAGGATGAACAAGCTCACACTGGGTCTTACCGGGGCCTTCGCATAAACCACCAACACACAACCCCATCCCAAACACACAAGTTACAGGGAATCGTCCACCACACCTTGATACTATCCACTTTGGGAGGAACTGACTCACCCTCATAGTTTTACTCATGTCACAAAAAAATGTCAGTGGGGGAAGAATCCCTCTTCCTCATGTATTCAAAGCTACATCGAACAACACCAATATAGGGTCTTATCGACGTCCTGAACAAACCTTGAGAAAGAAAAGGAAAATATTACTTCACAATAGTGTATATCTATACTAATGTAGAAAGTATAAATTACATAGAGAATACCTCTATCCCTAGAAGCCTCTAGGTCAAAGGCATATAGGGCCTGTAGTTGTCCTCACCTCCATCCTCTAGCTCCATGAGCCTGACGTGGACCACTTGGAGGTAGTGGTGGAAACTCGTATTGTCTTCTGCCTCCTGCTACTCCACCCACTCATCTTCTAAATCATCAAACCTACAAACCTCTATGCTCAAAACACTACCTCTTCTAATGTGGTCAATCAACTAGATCCCTCTTAGTAGCATGGTGGGTCGGGAAATCTCTAACAAGATATCTCTGTCCATTGTAAGAATAATACCACCTCTCCAATGGTGGAAAAAAACAGGCCTGGAATCCTTGAGCCTTAGACCCTCCATATTGGGATCATCTTTTGAAGCTCCTCAGATTCCCAGATCCCTGAGCCTATAATTGGCTACCAACTATCAAACCATCTTTTGATGTCTCATATCCTACGTTCCCAACATTACCAGTCAAAGTCTGCTCATACAGAAATATCTCCACCACCAAGGCCCATTCTAACACTCCAACATAGGTGAGGATGCACAGTGGCACCACTAATTCCCTAATATCCTAGTGCAATCCCTTCTCAAAGGTCCAAGTTATGAATAGAGGGTCTTATACCATATCTAGGGAGTAATGTGATAGGTCAGTGAACCTCACTGAAAACTCCTCCACAGTCATGTTATCCAGCCGAAGCTGTAGAATCATCCGGATATGCACTAATCTTAATGTGTCCAAATAGAAATCCTACCTGAAATGATGCTCAAACTCAGACCAAGTGAGTGTCACCTTTTTTTGGGACTATTTCACTAAACTCCACCATCGCCCAGCCTAACCACAGAGAAGGCTCGCTGCTAGAACCACCATTTGGTTAGAAGTTGTCCCCATAAGGAGAAAATCACATGTGACTACCTCGATCCAGTCATCTAATGCTTGGGTGTCTATATCACCCCGTAACCTCAAAGTTCATTGCCTATGGAACTCATGCAATACACTCAACCTGTGCGAATCCTCATCCTACACTGTTGGAACAACCTGTCTTCAATGGGTGGTAGTTCAACCGGCAGACCACCTGGAGGTCCAGCCTCAGAACCAGTGCCCTGTACTGAAGCATAAACTCAGGGCAGATCATCACTATAATCCCTTCACAGAACCCTGTTTGGTTATCACTATGGAGGCATCATGAAATAAAAATCAAGACACACCACGATCAATGAGTATATCTAGGGATATAACTCAAGAGAACATAAAAAACCCAAAACCCAGTCCTATATGATGCATGTACTACTATTTCCCTATGACCAATGTTCTAATGTACCTAGTCGAAAGGTAGGTTATCAGAGTTCTGGTTAACAGATACATCATCCACGGAACTATCACTAGATTCTATGTCTTGAGAGTTAAATTTGAAACACTCTAACACTATTTCTATGTAACCAAAACCAATATCATGAATGTGGTCCCAAAGTAGAACCTAGCTCTGATACCACTCTGTCACGAACCGACCCAATGGGGCTCAAGTTGTGACTCCCCAAGCCTGCCTCCATAGGCCAAGGGCTGGTGCCTAGTGTTGAGTAAGCTAACACACAAATTGGAGATCTTATACTAAGGTACATGTTTTCACACACCCACATACACCTCCATGAAACAGTGTAGAGATACAAAAAAATTGAAAAGACAATGTATGAATACATCTATCCCAAACCAAAGTACAGCAATACAAAAAGAAAAAATATGGGGACCACCAAAAGAAAATTATAAAAGTGAACAAACTAATCCAAAGGATGAGATAGATGTCAAATGTACCTATTGGAAATCTCCCTAACCCAACTCCAGTAAACACCCTGATCGGTCCAGCTCACTAAGCTCCTCCTGATATGGGTCCTGTTAGGACTCCATAGAAATTCCTATAGTCTACACAAGACACAACATGTGTGGGAAAATATCATATAGGGTTGAGCATCAAAATACTTAGTAGGTTACCCAAAAACCACAAAATAAAAGGGAGTAAGTAAAAGGAAACAGTCTGCTTAACCCAGCCAAAGTGAACCCAAATGAGAGAGAAACTCCATCTTAAGACCATCCTCATCCATACATGACTGGTCATCTCATACCACATGGTGTTTCAACCTAGGGAGGTAAAAACACTTCAAGGAAACCTAGAATCACACCAAAATATACTCAACTCAGACTCCAAGTCTCATGAGGTTCCAACCTCATAGAAAGCGATAGGTCCCAACTCAAGGCTTAAAGGCACACTCATCTAGGATCACACACTACGTGAGTCCCATCATCCCATATAAAACTTGTTTGAGAGATACACTCCATTGGGTACAACACTTCCATCCCTAATGCACCTCCGATAGATACCACTTGATCAGGTATCAAAAAATCCGATAGCACAGCACCACCATCCTAATGGGACATACATCTGAGAGAACATGCTCATCAGATATCGCCACTAAGAATTCCACGATGGAACTCAACATATCTTGGTACTCAAATAGGGGATCTCACCCATCCCTGATGGTGGATGATACAAACCCTATTGAAACCATGAAAGTCTCAAAATCAGAAATGGGATCCCTCCCAGGATATGTTCGGGACACAAAGAATCTATTTTGGTAAACCATAAACCACAACTCCTCGGATATGGGATCACTCCTAGGATCTGGTAGGGGATACCATGTACCCAATTTGGTATCACAAATATTTCATAGAAAGAGGATCACACTCCAGATCTGATGGTGGATACCACAACCTAATATGAAATCATGAAGATCATATCACTTAGATAGAGGATCATCACCCATGTAGTGTTAGTCATGATGATTCCACAAAACCTATCTGATATAACTCGTGAAGTAGGGGATCATACTCTTAAAGATTCCATAAACTCTACATAAATCATCTACTAAGTAGGGGATCATATAACAAATTATGGAACAACCCAACTAAAATTCCCACAATGTAGAGGATCTTACACCCGATGATGCCACAAACCCTACAAGGCTATCCTACTAGATAGGGGGTCACTGCCCATGTAGTGTTGGTCATGGAGATTCTAATAACACGATCTTGGGAAATGATATGCTAGAGGATCCTAGTTCAACCTCTCTGAAAGGATGAAACAAATCTAACAAAATGATAGAGGATTCCACCCCAGCCTATCTAGATGGATACCAAAACTCTATCCAAGTTCATCATATCGAGGGGATCACAATCCTGTATCGAGGATGTAAAGCCACATAAAAAAATTATAGGGTTGAACCAAGGGAGATCACTCAACTATTTTTGGCCCAAACATTTCTAACCCAAGTGACCCACAATATCGCCTCACCCTACATCTCCTAGACCCAAGCTGAGGTCACCATCGCATTATAGATGGAAAACTAATTATGATAGGCTACTCGCATACCTGAATCTGATCCCCAAAGGAGGAGATTCAAAAGGTGTAAACTCTTCCATGAGAAGACTACATAGTATGTAAGGGGGTCTACATGGCATGTGACCCCACCTGAACACCCAATCGTGTCCCCTATCTGCACGGCATGGCTAGGCATATAGGACCACACGGCGTGTACCAGTGGTACAAGGTGTGTCTCGCTTCACACAAGCCACGACCATATATTCCCTTCATACGACTCACCAGCCATGTCTCACACACAGCATGTACCACTGGTTACATGTCATGTCCTGACTACATAGATCCTTATCTATATCTCTTTCTCATGCCCATGTCTGGAACCATGTGTCTATGTACTCTTGATGTATACTTTTACATGGCCATGTACGTCACACGGCTTCCCTGGACATGTCCTCAAACCACTCAACTCTGGTTAAATACACAAAATGTAACCCATTGTACAAGGTGTGTAGTCCCCAAAAGTTATCTTCCCAAAACAGGAAGAACACACGGAATGTTCCTCAGGTCTACATGTCGTGTATATGGGAAATCAATCAATATTTCACCTACAAGCAGCCTGAATCATCCATGTTCACCCCAAAACACATAGATCAACCCTCCTGGGGTCCCTAGTAAGAGTATAAGGGATATAAAACCTTAAAATAATTCATTAAAAAGGGGATCGGTACTTAAAACTCAAACCTCTTAACTTATGGTGAAACATCAAAGCTTCAGGGTTAAATCAACCCTTGAAAGCTGTTGTTGCACGATTCGGGAGTGATCGTCATCAGGATCCAAGATCGGCGGTCCCTCATTTCCTCGATTCACTCCTCAGTCATCCTTCACCAAAGTGGGAAGATAGGGTATTTGGATCCTTCTGTGTGAGAAATAAAGGGGGAGGAGATAAGAGATATTGTTTTAATTTTATTAAAACAATATCCTCCACTTAACACCCAGATGCCAACTCACCACCGACCTGACACCTTATGCTGACAAAGTTTATTTCATGCCTAGAGTAAACACGATGTTCTAAAATCAACCACAATATAAGAAATCCAATCTAAGACTATGCTCAGGAGTTATTCTACATTTCCAAAGAAACTACACATGGGTGATAAATATATATTTAATATTTTTAAAAACATCGTGTTGAGGCTCTATGGGACCTAAAACTCTATGCTGAATCAGTGCCTGGATTTGGGAATATTATTAGGAATATTACAAATTCATAAAGGTCAAAACTCAAGTCCTTATAGAGATTGAAACCAAGAATGGTGTTCTTATTAGGAAAACTGAGTAGTTTAATGTTATGTGGTAAGGATATTGGTAACCCAACATGAAGAGAAAGCATAAGGTCTCATGATAGAAAAATTTCTTTGATAAGAGATATAAAAAGTTTAAAGTAAAGGTTTTTGGACCATGGGATGACCAAACCATGAAGGGAGGGCCCTTATCGAGATTCTGAAGCTCATGTGAGCTATTATTGATGTGAAAAACAAGGAATGGTTGGGGTTTACCTTGTTTCATGGGGGTGATGAAAAGAAATATCAACCATGTAGTTTTATATCTTATAGTGAGGATAGAAAATGTTCCTTTTAAGGTCTTTTACCCATGACCATTTTATACAATTTATTGTTGTGCGTCAAGGATGCTTGTTTCATGGATAGATTGAAAATAAGGGATCATGTTAGGATTATGCATGGATGTTTGTAGAGTCATCTCATAAGAGGCATCCCATGATCATTTTATGGGGCTTCATGGACTTGTTTCCTGTGGCATCATGCACTTATCACATAGGGTAAGGCTACATTTTAAGTTCATGTGATGAGGATGTTTTCATATAGTTTACCTTCATGTGATTATTATAGATGGGTTGTGACTTTTAGGGAAAAGTGATAAGGACCTATATATAGTTTAATGTTATATAGAAAAGACTATTGGTTTCTATAGTTTTCAAGTCACAAATATTTGACCATGAATATTGAAATAATGAGTGACATAAGACTTACCAGGATACAGATGTTTCAACATAATTCAAACCTGAGGAAGGAAATTGTAAAGAATGATCCTAGAGATTTTTGGATCAGGATAAGTGATATGGGATAAGTATGTAAAGAGTGAACAAAAATTGGATTTCATTACAATATTGTCAAGGAGTAAAAAAATTAGAGGACTCTTTTTTCTAAGGATAAAGGTGTCTTTGGTTGATAGGCCCTTTAGGGGAATGTGTTATGAAAATCCAAGTTGAGGCAAATTATGAATAGTCAAAACAAAGGTTTCCTTTGGAGTTGGGTGCTCTTATTCCCAATATCCAGGGGGTTTTCAACAATCTGATTTTCCCAAAACAAGGAGTACAATGTGTGGAAGGGATGTGTCTAAGTATAAAAGAAGCATTGGGATTGACATCACTACTACAAAACTGGGTTTATCTAGTGTTAGGGCATTAACAATACTTTTTTTAGTGTTGTTAAAGGGGGTCTTTAACAGCGCTAAAAAATTCAATTAAAGGGGTCCTTTATCCGCGCTTTTTTACAAGCATTGATAAAGGTCCGCCCTTTATCAGCACTTTTTAAAAAGTGCTGATAAAAGAACCCCCCACCCCCTTATCAATGCATTTTTGAAAGCTATGATAAAATTATAATTTAAAAAAAATCATTAAAAATAATATATAAATATATAAATATAATTATATTGATATAAATATAATATATATTTTTTAAATATGTTTTAGATAAGGTAAGTTTGCATTTACACTTAATATATAAGATATTTAGTGGAAATAACTTATAAAATAATTAAAAAAATATTTTTAATTAATAATTTTCTTATTATTACCAATTAATAGAAATTTAATATCAATTTGAAGTTAAAAAATAAAAAAAAAATTAATAAAAGATCTAAAATAAGTTGAAATTTTAACTTGAACTTGAAACGATCATAACTTTTGATCTTAGTGTCCGTTTAGGCTCTACCAGATATCAAATTGAAGACTCTAATGATATCTACACCCTTAGTGACAAAGGTAAACCTCTATAACATTTTTCAAGGACAAAAAATTCTCATAATTCCTCTAAAACTAAGTTTTTAGTCGGCATACCCTAATGTTTTAACATTTAATGGATTTTTTGGCTTGTTTATGGGGGTCTTTTTGCCCTTTCTTAGTGGGGACTGAATTTATTCTCATATCTTACAACTATATTGATATTATGGTTTTGAAATTTTATCAATTTGTATAATGTACTGTTATTTATAATCAAATATATAATAATATATACTATTTTTATATATTCACGCATAAAAATTTAATTTTATAAATAAATAATTAAATATATTTACATATAAAATATATTTATTAATATATAAACATATATATAAATATATGGATATAAAAATTTAACAAAATATATATAAATATATAGATATATCATAAAATGTGAAGCAAAACAGTATATGGGAGTGGAAAAGGCTTTGATGTATATGCTCAAGGTCTAGGGTTTGAAACTCGCTGGAGGCAGGGGCACATGCGAGAGGGTGGGATTATCTAAACCATTGATAAAGGGGTGGGGGAAGCGCTGATAAAGGGGTGGGGGTAGAAAGTGATGATTAAGGGGGTTGTGTAAGGCATGGAAAAAATTATATACCCTTTATCAGTGGGGCCTTTATCAATGCTAAAAAGGCGTTGTTAAAGGACCCCTTTAACAGCGCTTTTTTAGTGTTGATAAAAGTTTTGGGTATTTAACCGCACACAAATTATCATCACTTTTTTAGTGCTAATAAAGGCTTATTCTAGTGCTATTAAAGGCCCTTATGTAGTAGTGTATTGGTTGTGGAGTGAAAATATCCCTACATAGATCTGGATCATGTGTAGAGAAGGTGACACTTTTGTTTATATGATGGGTTCTTGAATGAAGTAACTAGAATTATGATATCTTACATGGACTGGTATCGTATGTATGAGGAAAGGGACACGTGATTCTTTTTTTATATTATTAGGCCTTCTTTAAGGGACTTGGGAATCCTGTGTATATTTTTTTGATAGGAATCAATCCACAAAAGTTCTAAAGATGTTTCCTTACATATATCTAACTCATATATAGGGAAAGGGTGTTTTATTTAATATAGGCCTACAAGTGAAAGGACCCATGTTAGAATCCCCTACATAGAGCTTTGTTTTTATATAAGAGAGGGATCATTTTTCTTACTTCATGGTTGGGACTAGGAAATAAGGTCTAGGAATCACTACATACCTCATTGATATGAGAATCAAGACACACATAGTTATATATAAAGATAGGTTGGTGGTGTAGTATGAGACCAACACCAGGAATTATGATCTTCTCAAGAACAGAACAAAATATTATGTAGTTTTGCATCGTGCAATATAGATCTGAACCATGTAGTTTTACATTATGCATTAAGGGTGTTTTCATACAGTTTAATGTCTTGTGACTGGGATGTTAGGATATATTGTTTAAATTATTAAATCTTAGACTATAGTGTCTTGTAATTTTAGGTTGTATGACTAGGAACAATTGATATAATCCATCAAGCATGGTGACCTTCTGATGTAGTGATAATAACTCGTATTCATGTAACATGAGTCTTGGTATTATTCAACTATATCAGGCCTTCGTCTAATCGCTTCTAGATACAATCTTTGAAGATTAAGCATTCCTTGATTTCATGTCCCAAAACATGGTGGTAGGGATAATAATTGAGATGATCTTTCATGATTTCCTCCACAAGTCTCCTAATTCTTTAAAGCTTGAGAAGGTTTTTATCTAATGAGTATGCGAAGTATGTAGCCACATCCTAGTATTTAAAGGAATATACCTTTATTTTTTATCTATGAGAGATGGGAGGCCTATAGGATTTGGTACACATTATGTGTTATTCTTAGGATGTCCTCATGGTTGAAGTGAAAGCATGGGTGTTATTAGATCCAATATCCCTTCATCTATCGGCTTCTAAATCCAATCCTTGAAGGAAAAAAACTTATTGATTGTATATCCTAACAATTGATGGTAAGGGAAGTATTTTGGATGTTCTCTAAAATATTCCTCTTTATGTCACTTAATATTTGATAGATCAAACAAATCAGTTTACATGGCATATGAAAACTACTATAGGACTTTATCTGGTTGGAAGTAATATACTTTCCTTTTTCTTTCATCAAGATATAGATGAAAACACTACTTCCCCTTTCCGTTACATATGACTATTTTAGAATTTTTACATGGATGAACTTGGGATATAGAAGGTAGTTCCTTAATCTTGATCAATTTGGGGGTATAAGATGAAGTATTGGAGGTTTCAGATGCTGATGAAGTCTCCCATGGATTAGAGAATTATGACTCTATTGGAAGCTCTGTGGAAACTACTAACGTTGAACAACATGTAGAATACACCTAACGATGAGGTAGAAAATCTATAAAGGCCCCAACTTAGTAGGTTGGGGAACTCTAAAATATGTAAATTCCCCTATCCTGGTGGGATGGGGTGAGTTCGAACGAGGTCTAAAATTCACCCAGTGATGGGTGAAAATTTTGAAACCAACCCTATGGGATGGGGTAATTAACTGCAATGACGACCTCTCTAAGATGATTTAGGTATTAAATCATGGGGAAATGATGCATGAATCATATTCATAATTACTTAATGGAGATACTAATTTTATTTCTTTAACTAAACAATATGTTCTTCAGTAAAGATGACCTTTTCATCCTTAAGGGGATGACATGTAGAAGAATTGTCAACACTATTTTTATATTCAATGGTAGGATGGGTGGACAATGATGGGAGTCTCAACTTAGACCATAGAGATTATATATTTTATTGACATTGAGAACATGATTCATTAATCTTACACTTCTATACATGAATAGGGTTAGGAATTCCTTTTGTGGAGGTATGTAGGGTATCATTGAGCCTTTTTTCACCAATGATTGAAGTAAAGGGAAAGACAACCTACTAAGGCTTGGAGGATTGTAGGAATGTATAATCATCTTTATCAAGAGTATTCTTATCTTAACCATATGGTATATATTAAGATATGGTTGATACCATTCCAATGGATACATAGTTCAACTGATGCTCCTCTTTAGTTGAATATATCATTTTATGGGTTGGTACTTGTTTTCTCATTGGGTGGGATGGTTCCCTTTATCAGTGTAGCATATAAAATAAGATTTAATAGTCAATTGAATTCCTTCATGGTTAAATTATAGAAACATGGTCCTTTTTTCTTATTTGATAGGTTTGACACTATTAATGGATTCACATCAGGTTTACCATTTTTTTTCCAAAAAATAATTGATGGGGCCTGATGTATGATTGTGTGGGGTGAGTATGGTTTCACATTCACCACTTCAGACTCACCACTTTATTTTCTTGTCACTTTTTGTCGATGTCCAATGGGTTTTATTCATGGAACTGGAAACACCAAACGGTTACCTCATCCATGATAGTCCATGGACCTTCTTTCCAAAGGTAGGTGATTTGGGAGGTTTTCTCTTCAATACTTAGGTAATTTCATTGGTCAAGAGGATGGTAGGTTGGGATAATCACACCCTTTTTAGGGAAATTATTTCCTACTCCTGGACTCTCTTATAGATTTAAGATGTATTCATGAATCCTTCCCAAATCCCAGTGTGAGACTGGTTATCCTTATTCCAATGATATGAGCAAGAATGTGTATTTGGTGTAAACTTATATATATATTAAATTCTCCCCATGTTTCTCTTATTGATTCATGGTGATTTTCTTTAAAAAAATTAGCTAGGCTCTCTATATTTTATTATCATATAGGGAGGCAGATAGTGTTTTAGAGTTAGGATTGAACCTCAAAGAGGCATCCCATGTATCCTATGAAATTAGGAATCAAAACCCACATAGTTTGATGGAATGGGTAAAAGGGGAAATAAAATTGGGTTCAGAACTCAATGTAGAATCCTATGTATCCTACTAAAGATAGGAATCATAGACCATATAGTTTGATGGAATGGTTGGGCCTTACACTTAAATAAGAGAGGCCCATTAATAAATAACTTTCATCATATTGATTGGATGATCATCATAGATCTCTAAACCCATGTGAGTCATGCTATGTGTGATAAATAAGAGATAGAAGAAGATTAGTCACATTACATGAGAGTGTACCATGTGATTTGAAGGCTTGGATGGCGATTACACCTAGAAGGATACTCATATTTCTGGAACTGTGAAGAGAATATCAACTCATGGAGATTTGTTTTGGTTTCATCTTACACCTAGGAGGGTTCCCATATTTAGGTAACCATGAGAAGGATCTAAACCCATAGTGATTTGGTTTTTTTTTGGTCTTACACCTAGTAGGATACTCATATTTCTGGAACCATGAAGAGAATCTCAACTCATGGATATTTATTTTGGTTAGGGCATGCACCTTGGAGGATGCCCATATTTTTAGAACCATGAGAAGAATCCCACTCACGTTGATTTGGTTTACTTGGGGACTACACCAAGGAGTATTCTCATCTTTCTAGAACCATGATAATAATATCAACTCATAGTTATTTAGTTTGGTTGGGGCTTACACCAAGGATGATCCCATATTTTTGGAACCATGAGGAAAATATCAACTCGGGGAGATTTGGTTTAGTTGGGGCTTACACCAAGGAGGATGCCCATATTTATGAAACCATGAAGAGAATCTCAACTCATGAAGATTTGGTTTGTCTGGGAATTTCACCTATGAGGATGCCCATATTTATATAACCGTGAGGAGAATCTCGAATCATGGAGATTTGGTTAGGTTAGGGCTTACACCTAAGAGGATTCCCATATTTCTAGAACTATGAGAAATATATGAACTCCTTGTGATTTGTTTTGGTTGGGGATTACAACTAGTAGGATGCCCATATTTTTAGAACCATGAGAAGTATCTCAACTCATGGTGATTTGGTTTGGTAGGGGTGTACACCTAGGAATATGCCCATTTTTTTGGAACCATAAGGAGAATCTCAACTCATTGATATTTGGTTTGGTTAGGGATTACACCTGGGAGGATGCCCATATTTCTAAAACCATGAGAAATATCTCAAGCATGGATATTTGGTTTGGTTTGGGGATTACACCTTGGAGTATTTCCATATTTTTAGAACCATGAGAAGGATCTCAACTCATGGTGATTTGGTTTTTTCTGGGGCTTACACCAAGAATGATTCCCATATTTATGGAACCATGAGGATAATCTCCACTCATGGATATTTGGTTTGGTTGGGGATTATACCTAGGAGGTTTCCCATATTTCTGGAACCATGAGAAGGATCTCAACTCATGGTTATTTTGTTTATTTGGGGATTACACCTAGAAGGATACTCTTATTTATAGAGCCATGAGAAGAATATCAACTCATAGAGATTTGGTTTTTTTAGCAATTACACCTAGGAGGATTACCATATTTATAGAACCATGAGAATGATCTCAACTCATGTTGATTTTTTTTAGTTAGGGATTACACCTAGGAAGATGCCCATATTTCTAGAACTATGTGGATAATCTTAACTCATAGAGATTTGGTTTTTTGGGGTATTACACCTAAAATGATGCCCATATTTCTAGAACCATGAGGTGAGTCTTAGCTCATTGAGATTTTTTTAGTTAGAAATTGCACCTAGGAGGATGACCGTATTTCTAGAACCATGAAATGGATCTCAACTCATGGTGATTTGGTTTGGTTGGTACTTACACTTAATAGGAATCCCATATTTCTGGAACCATGAGAACAATATCAACTCATGGATATTTGGGTTGGTTGGGGATTAAACCTAGGATGAATCCTTTATTTCTAGAACCATGAGAAGGATCTCACTCATGGTGATTTGGTTTAGTTGGGGCTTACACCTAAGAGGATTTCTATATTTCTAGAACCATGAGAAGAATATCAACTCATGGAGATTTGGTTTGGTTGGGGTTTAAAACTAATAGGATGTCCATATTTCTATAACATGATAAATATCTCACTCATGGTGATTTGGTTTAGTTAGGGCTTACACCTAGGAGGGTTCCCATATTTCTAGAACTATGAAAAGAATATCAACTCATTGAGATTTGGTTTCTTTGGGGCGTACAGCTAGGAGGATGCCTATATTTATATAACCATGAGTAAAATCTCAACTCATGAAGATTTGGTTTAGTTCTTAGCCCAAGTGAGAGGGCCAGTGAAGGTGCGTAGACAAAGTGATGGATAGTGAAGGTTATTATCCCATGTAAATGCTAATAAAGGTGCTTATACCAAGTGAAGGATATCTTTAGGAGGTTTTTCCTTAGTATAGGGTAATTTGGGAGAATCTCCTTGGTGGGATACCCTGTAAAAAGAATCACCCAAGTGGAATTACTTGGATGAAGGGTTTCCCAAGTAGGGGTTTCCCAAGTACAAGTTTCCCAAGTACAAGTTTCCCAAGTACTGGCCACCCAAGTACGGGTCGCCCATGTATGGGTCACTGAAGTATGGTTCTCCCAACTACAGGTCGCCCAAGTAAAATTCACCCAATTATGGGTTTCCCAATTATGGGTCACCCAAGTGGTACTTGGGATAATAGGAAGTACCTTTCCCAAGTAGTACTTAGATGAATTGGAATTATCTTACCCAAGTAGTACTTGGGTAGATTGGAATGCATCACCCAACTGGTACTTGGGTAGATTAGAGTGCCTCACCCAAGTAGTAATTTGGAAGATTAGAATGCCTCACCCAAGTGGTACTTGGGTATATTTGAGTGCCTCTCCCAAGTAGTACTTGTGCATATTATAGTGCCTCACCCAAGTAGTACTTGGTCAGATTGGAGTGTCTCACCCAAGTAGTACTTGGGAGGATTGGAGTGAATTTCCCAAGTAGTACTTGGGTGGATTGGAGTGCCTCACCCAAGTGGTGTCTTTCTATAGTGGTTCTCTAAGTGGGGGATCACCCAAGTGGTTTATCTAAGTGAGGGATCCCCCAAGTGGTTGCTCTCTCAAGTGGGGGATCACCCAAGTGTGGGAGAATTAGGGGCCTCATCCTAATAAAAGGATGGTCATAGCGGTTCTCCTATGTTAGGGGTGAACTAGATAAGAAAATAACTAGCATGATAATAGATCTAACCTTTCTTCTTCATCTGCAATTTCATCCATCATCTGAAAATTGGAGGTGGAGGGGTCTATTTTTAGATTGGCTGGTGGTCCTATGCAAAGGAGTTGTGTGAAGGAGTTTTATGAGGGACTTGCATGAGGGACTTGCGTGAGGGACTTTCATAGGGGAGATAAATGAATGTATTTCATGAGAACTTGAATTCATTTATTATCCTCTAGTTATTCATAAACTTTTTTCAAGTAATAGTACCATTTTTCCTCTCCTTGGTACTTAAAATGGTTGATAAAATGATTTTAAAAATATCTGACTTTATTTCTCTATTTGATCGAAAATCCTTTTTCATCCAAATCCATTATTCTTTAAAAATGTTTTTAAACAAAAATAATATTATCCAAATGATTTATTAAATACATTTTTACCCAGTTTTAACTATTTTCAAAATGCTTTGAAAGGAATCTTCATTTTTTTCTGAACAAGGCCTATTTGGATTTTACTAAAAAAGTGAAAGGAATATTTTTTTAAACTTATACAGAATATATGGAATTTCCCAAAATCATGAACAATCAATGTTTTAAAACTTATTTTATAAGTTTAAAATGTTATTTCTAAATAAAATTATTTTTAAAATGTTTTCGGGCCTTTTTGTTTTAAATGGTAATTTTTAAAGTGAAAATGATATTTTCCTCCAGAATGTTTTTAATGGTATTTTTATTCATAAATGATAACAACCCTCATTTTACCTTATGATCCATTGGTAATATGTTTTAATGATACCATATTTATTATTTCTCTAGATTCTTTATGATCAGTTTACTGGGATGAACTATTTTGATACCATTCTCCATATTACTATGAATGGTTTATGATTATGTTTATTAATTGGGGAAAGTATTAAAATTTCATATGATATTTTTTCCAATAAAAATATTTATATTGATTATGTTTCACCTATTTCATATGTTGAATGCATTGGAATTAGTAAGTGATGGGCGGGGACTGATATAGCCCCTTGATGCATTGGTATTTTTCATGAGACAAACTAGATTGGGTTTTTGGCTTAGGCCTTACGCATTTATGAAATATGTATTTGCATGAGCCCTAATGGTATGGGTATGATGTCCAAAATTATTAATTACCTAATTATGAAATTATTTATGATTTTCTATGTTATTATTAGATTAGTTATAATATCCATTATTAATTTTCAACCTCATGTTATTATTTATATTTAATTATTTGATTATCGTTTATTACTTCCATATTATTCTTCATATTCAAGTTATTGATTAAATGGAATATATTTCAGTTATTTACCTTACCATATTGATTATGATTTATTTATTAATATATTCTTCCATCCTCACACCCTTACTAGGTATTTGAGATAACCCCTTTCTTATGTTTCTTTACCCATGATTCCAAGATGACTATTATGATTGATATTCAAGGTTATGCTAGAGGAAATAATGATTCACTTGAAGAAAAAACTTTTTTTACTTTATATTTTTCACTCTTAAATGATATTCAAGTATTTATCTAGTTACCAAGACTACAAAACTATTCAGTCCTTTGGGATTTGATTCCTTGTATCTTATGCCAATGTAATAAAGTAACCACTAACATTGGGAAACTGGGATCAGGGTCTTTATAGTCATACATTCTTTAACTTCTGGATAATAAAATTATATTAATTATTTAGTGTATTAAAAAAAATTCATGTTCATTATATTAGCATTATCATTTTTATTTCATTTATTACCATTTTTTAGTTATTTAATTATTTATGTTTAAGTCGAATGCTTTGGGAACGTTCGATTCATAATCCAAAAACAACTCTGATTGGATTATCTTGGTTAAAAGGATTGTTGTTCCATCATATATAGAATTATAATCATGAAATAATCCTAATTTTTATAAATTTAAAACAATTTTATAACCATCCACAAAATACATACATGATAAACGAATCACATCACTTCATGGAGGTGATAATCCACAAGTATGCACGCATAACGTTATCATTTTCTAACAGATGGAGAGGTAAGAGATTATATGATATATTATATTTTCATAATTATAAAATTTAATTAATATAATATATATATATATATATATATATATATTGAATCCATCATTATATATATCTATGTGAGTCATTGATGGAGAATGAAACACATCATTTCATGGATGCGGTAATCCACATGTATGCACGAGTGGTATTTTCATTTCTCATAGGATGGGAAATGAGATAAAAAAGGGTTTTAACATAATCATAATAACATTTTATTATATGGAAGATATTAATATTATTATTTAATCATGTTTAAAGAATATTTCAAGGAGGTCGAGGAAGAAATAAACTTGAAATAGGTTGGTTAGGACTTATACCTTCTCCTTGGATAACCTGTTTAGATTACACCTTAAGCCTTCTTGGTTTGGTTTTTGAGAAAACTATAACCTCTATGAATTGGGGTGAGAAGATGGGGAAATACTTGGATAGGTTTTAGACAAACTAAAGGTCTCAAAAGTTGTTATGAAAAGATGAGAATATGTGTCCTTTTATAACTGAGGGGATGGGAACTCTTGGAATTACTTAAAGTATTAAATTAATATAAATTAATTTTCATGGAAAAATGTAAATAGATTGATATGTTTTTAATATAGGATAAGTATGATTCTAAATCCCCTCATATAATAAAATTTTTACAAGTTTAGGTGATTTTTTTACACTTATCTCTTTGTTTAAACCCCTCGTTAACCCTTTTGGAAATTACCGCAATATCAAAGTTTTTTACACTACAGGAGTCAAGAAAATTACTATAAAAATAAAATTAACTCATAAATAGATCATAGTGATATTCTCAACCATATCCCATTAACTTGGCCAAATATTTTATTTTATATGAATTTTAAATCATTTAATAAAATTTTGTTTATTATAAAATATCATTAATGTCATTTTTTGAACTATTCATTTAATTTGACTTTAAATTCATAAAGATAAAAATTTAATTCAAACTTAAACTTTTAACACATCATTGATATGTTATATCTATCTTTAAAATTCATGGGAAACTATAATGAACCCAAAAAATATTACTTTTAGAGTTTTTAACATTATTTACATGATTTTTCTACTACTTCCACAAGCATTTTTTCGATGTTGTGTATGAATTTATGATAATTATATCATCACTAAAAATTAAAAAAAATCCTGATAAAAAATTAATTTATATTTTAAATAACCAGTTAGAACTGAACATAACATCCTTTTATTACAATAGGTTCAAAAAGGGGGTATAATGAAAAGAAAATACACATGCGCACATACAGTAAGTTGGGGAGACTTGAACCTAAGACCATCCCAACACCCCACAGGGCCACTCCCACTAATTTTTTCCCTAGGAAAACATAACTTCATTTTATCTCTATTAAAAAATTATAGATATTAATACAAAGTGACTAATATTTTTTTATTCTTTATTTAAAATTATATTAAGGTCGGTATCAAAGTCAAGAGGCAATAAATTGACACATTTTCAAACATTTTATGGTCATGTTCAAAACACACTTCTCCAATAAAATAAAGAGAAGTATTAGATATATTTTTAGGCCTTATCACAATATTTTAACTCTAATTATCTGATTTACCCTTACCGGGATGACAAATATTTATTATGGTTACTATTCATAATAATCAAAAATAAAATTGAAATATTCATAAAATTTGAACCTCTTGATTCCAAATATATAATAAATTTTTAAATATATAGTTTTTAGAAGTTACAAAAAATAATTTAAGATAAAAATGGAAAACGCAATGAAAAACTGTATTTAGAAAAATGCATTTTAAATCTAGAAAATGAACTTATACCAAAATTAGGTGTAATAATGATTATGATAAAATTAATTAGATTATTTATAATTATAGGAGTCTAATGTTACTTTTAGATCAAATTTTACTTTTAAATTAGTTTATTTAATGAAAATAAAAAATATTTTTATAAAAAATCGTTATTTTCACTATTTTTTGAGAAATGAATATTTTCATAAAAATATAAAATTTTCACTCTAAGTCAAAATGGATATGCTGATTTCCAAAATGAATTCCATTTTTTAAAATTAAAATTTTAAAATTTATAAATTCATCTTTTAAATAAAACCTTATAATGCATGAAAATGAATTCAATAAAAATAAAATTATTTCTTTTTTATTTAAAAATTACTTAATATTCTTATAATGAATATAAAAATATGAAATATAATTAATGAATATTAATAAGGAATAAAATTTATTTTAAATTAAATTTAGTTGGGTTGTTACATACTGTTCTCTAAGTACAAGTTCAAAGCATCCAGCCACCGTTGTATCCGAAAGAAGAATCGGATACAAAGGTCTCATCTACTACTGATTTAGTGGGGGGAAATCTAATATTAAGGAGAGAGGAATCATAACATGAATCGATGCACTCCATATACTACCATCCATTTAAATTCCATAACATTACCCACTAATATCTCTAACAATCTCATAAATAAAGCAGATTTTGTGGAACCTAACATAATGTAGTGGGACAGTTTCTTCTTCAAAGCAAGTCAAATTCATTCAGCGGTTTTCTTGAGAATTTTTCCTCAATCTTAAAATTTTCTATTTTATTAAACTACAGTTTTATAGAAATTTTTTATTCATTATTTGTCTTGAAAAAAATAAATTGATCATTTTATATCAATTAACCTGGTAACATATTTTTGTTCTTTGTTTTGCACATATACTACTAGGGATGACAACGGGTCGGGTGCCTGGTTATTTTAGGGTACCCTGTTGGAGTTGGTTCCCTAGAACCAACTAATTTGTATTTAATATTACTTTTATATTCAAATAAGTGAATATTAATTTAAATATCTTATCATATATTGATTTTTCTTCTGCGTAACATTGATGTGATAATGTCCCACAATATATTTCACATTAATAAGGTCATAGTAGCTCCCCTCTATGATGATAACCTTTAGATACTATGATGATATCTCTTAAATGTAGTTCTATAGTCAGGTAATATACTAGGATGGGTAAAATATTATATAGACTATCGGGTGTGAGTACTCATAAGTGGATGATACTTTATCTCATAAATTTCACACTTGATAATCTCTAAGATGGGAGGTTATGAGAACAGAACCACAAATAGAAATTATGAATGTTTTTGTGTCATCAGATATCCCTATATGAGAGAATTTTTAATGGTACTTATACTTTAATATTATCATTAATACATGTAATGACTCATGTACTTATATTTTCTGATGAAAACCATGACGACATATGTTCGTGGTGAGGTAGGGTGTATTGAGTGCGTCATGAATTACATGTAATTAATGGATAAGTCAAGGAAGGATTTGTCCCTTAAATCTTTATGTAATTTTTTATCTTAGTCCTTTTATTGAAATATAACCTTCTCATAAGTTTGATAGCCATGGTGTAACAACATTTATTTCAAATAGTCAAATAAAGGTGTATCGAGCAAATATATTGATGACACCTATGTGAAATCTTCTTGATGAGATATTAAGACAAAGAGATTGTATTACATAGTGAGTCTTCATATGTGGTTTTCAACATTATGACATTGATTTATTTTTCTTGGGTTCCTTGACCCATTTCTAGATAGTAATCTTAGATTGTAGGCGTTTCCGCCTAATGCTAATAAGAAAGAATCCAAGAGGGTCAGACACTAATTTTTTTGTTGATCTCGATTAAATTATATTTTAATTTAATTAATGGAATAAATTTTATTCTCAAGGCCAGTTAATAATTTTATTCAAGTTTTATTGATCTTATAAATTAAATAAATATTTATTAATCAAATTATGAATAAAATATATTTATTTTTTATTGAATGTTGAATTAATATTTATTTACTGGTTTGTGAATAAAATATTTATTTAATAAAATAAGATAATTTTATTCGGGTATTAAATAAATGTTGAGTAGTTCGAATGAACCAAGACCATGTCTAGTGATAAATATTAATTAATAATCGAGTTAAAATATTGTTTATTATGCAATTTGGAGTGCACCATAAAATATTATTATTATTATTATTACTATTATGTGGAATGGGTTTTATTAAAAGTTATAATACTGGTTAATGGATGGCATGCAATTAAATAATTATTTTTACCTAAACCCTAACTCTATAAATAGATGGTTATATATATTGTTTTGGGTGTGTAATTAAAAATAGATAATTGTTGTGCACAATGAATTCTATCTTGAATCATCCTTCTCTCTCCCTCTAAAGAATGAGAAACACAAGAGAGAGTCCTTTAAGATTGAAGGGCGAGCGATCAATACAAACAATGCAATATAATTGACTCACCATGCTGGTACTCGAAGATCGGTTGGCATTGATTAGAGATAAAAGTATCACATGTGGATCTCCATTAAAGGGATTATATCTTTAGATCCTCATAGAGAAATGAAGGAAATATAAAAGGGTATTTTCAGATGATCAACAACATCATCGAATAAAGGATCCTAATACAAGGTACTTTGTCTCTATCAATATTAAATAAATTAATTATAAATTTTATGTGAAATATCATCACTCATGGTTTTAGGCATATAAATATTAAAAGAGGTTTTAATATATTGTCTTACACTGTTCATAGAACAAAAAAGTTCCATCAAAGGGGTCATGTTTAAGTTTATAATTTTTTATTTGATTGTTGATCCATATGAAATTGTGGCTGAATTTTCATTTCTTATTATTCATTCTTTAAATATGATTTTAATTAACATATTATCAACATATTAATCATGTTTGTTTAGTATTTCATTTTCTTAGAGGTATAAGAATATATGAATAATTACTGAAGATTTCATCAAGAACTACAAATTTTTGGCTGGTAATACAAGGTTACACAGTGTGTACTTGGAAGCACAAACCATATACCCTATTATGTTTCACTTGGCCATGTCATGGGATACATGTCATGCCATAAAGTTATTTCATGTGGTGTATGTTTTATGTTGACCAGACAACTTGGAACATGGTTACCAGATTATACAACATGTGTGGGAGTACATATTGTGTACTCTACAGGGGTTAGTGTTTTAAATCGCATAATCCATGTGGTCATTATATACGGTCTAACCATGTGAGACTGAAATCCTGGAGGATTTATGATATACACAGTGTGCATCCGTTGTACACAATATGTAGTTCATCAATTATTAAATCTGAGATACACACTGAGTTCTCAGTCTTATTATCTAGAAACACTATATTAAAGATACACAATGTGTAGCTGGAGTCCACACATCAGGTAGTCTCTCACCTGAGAACACACTGAGTCTTTCAGTGGGTTGCACAGGCACGTGGCATTCGGATCACACGGTGTATAACTAGCCTATACATGTCATGTAATTAGCCAAAATATACACCGAATACCTATGTAATTATCTCAGGCACACTGAAAGCAGATACATGATGTGTAGCTAGCATGTACATGCCATGTAGTTCGTCCGAGTAAACACGCCAAATCCCTAGGCATGTGACCTGGATACACAAAAACATTGGTATATGATGTGTAGTTAGATTATACACTATGTGTAGTCTCCCAATTACTAGAAGAATTAAATTACATTAAAATTAAAATTACATCATTAAAAACTTATTTCTTTTATTGAAACTTGTAGTGTTTGACAATTTAATATAGGTTTTAAATAATTTTAAATGGTCAATTGATTAATTTTAAAATACTGAAATTATTAGTTCTGTAATTTATTTTCCATTAATGCCTTAATGATGGTTATCTCTAAATGAATTTGGATGGTCATTAAGATGAAATATAATTAATTTATTTATTTATTTACTTATGAAAGCAAAATTATATTAATAATAAAGAACAAATAATGAAATTAATGTTAGTAATTTACTTTTTCATATACAATGCATGTATAAACATTCATGGGCTTGATCAAGACTAGTGTATGTGTTAGAATTTATTTAATTTAATTTATTGCATGGGTTTGTAATTATTTAATATTAAATTAAATTTATAGCCTATGAGTCATCCATCCCTCCAATATTATGTAGGACTTTTGTGTCCAAGGAAATTTATGTAATCCCTTTAACCAATCCTTTTGTTCCTCTCACCTATGTGTGAGTTATAAATACATGTAATAAACAGGGTTTCCTAGGGTGTGTAGAGGCGATTCAAGTCGGAACCATAATGATTCCAACCTAGGTGATACATAGGTGGATAAGTAGAATGTTGTAACTCATGCCAAGGCCTGTAATATGAGTTATTTCCCATAGGTCAAAGGTTTATTTAATGTCCTCCCATTAAATCAACTGTTAGATAATCTCATGATTGGTTTATTTATTATTTATTTATTTTTGTCATGCATTAATTGTTATATGGATGCAAGACCGCTATCACATAAATAATGAATTAATGTGCAAAGATGGAATTAAAATAATGGATTATGTGTAATTTTTTTAACCAATATGGTTAGTTTATTAAGTAAAATTAACTTAATATTAACGAATTATATAAAGGATAAAACGAGATAAAATTTACAGATAATAAATAAAATCCATCAAATAAATATTAAGTCGGACTTAGCCTTCCATTATTTGATTAAGAATGAAATCCTTAGAACTAAGTGTTTGACCAACCCCCATTGGGACACTTACTTTTAACGTAGAGTTATTATGAATGTTTTGGGTTGACTTAACCATCTTACGTCAAGAGAAGTATCCCTCACTAGACTTGATGAAACTTGGAGGGAGGAGTTGAGTAAATCTAAGTCAGGATTTCATGATTTGGGAGTCTACTCAATTAATCAAGGAGTTTTAAGCCCATAGTTGGAAAATACCTTCCTACATAAATACCTTCAAGTAGCTTGACCAGTCATTATTGGAGTTATGTAAAGTGACATATATATCATTGACACTATAATGTCCTAGAAACTAGAAATTTCAGTTCAATGGTGAGGGATATTAGGACTTGATAAATAGTGTGAGAATTAATAATATTAAATTATTACTATTTCTCACATAATGTGTAATCAAGTAAAGTACTAATCATTTGTTCTAATTATTGTAGAAAAATGGCAAGCAAAACTGTGAAAGTAGTGAAATCATTTTTTAACTCAGGGTATATCCTTACAAATACAAATTTTCATATGTGGTATAAAATTTTATGTGATTCACTATTATCAAAAAGTATTTATTATGTGTTGGAATCCTCTATTTCTATCCTGCTGCTATAGCAGGTGAGCAAAGGTGAAAGGGAATCCTTCCAAAGATATATTGAGGATGCTTATTATGTTTGTTGTATTATATTATAAACTATGATCGGATAGTTTAGGATACAACATAAAGACATGGATTATTACACCATAATAACACATCTCCATTCTCTTGAGAGATAGAATTAAACTCTTAAAATAAATAAGATTTTGAATGCATTATATCAGTGTAAACTGGAAGAAATCAATCTTTCTACTGATCATGCTTTCAAAATGCTGGGGTATATTGATTTATTATCAAAATTAGGCTTCCACTCAGATAATAAATTATCCATTAATAATATTTCATTATCCTTACCACTAATATTATCCTAATTTTTCCAATCCCAGATTAAAAAAATAGATAAGTCACTTTTAAAAAAAATTCCATACTTCACCAAGCAGATAAGGACTGGTTGAAACTTGTTTATCCACCTACTATGGTGAAAATTTTGAAAGAAAATATTGAAGATACTATGGATAATATATGGCCAAAATATACTTCATAACATCCTTCAAATAGACAAAGTATTCAAAGGTAGAAGAATAAATAAAAAGTTATTTGCTTCTTATGTGGAAAGAATGGACACTAGAAAATAAATTACAATGAATTGAAGCAACAAGAATTTACACCCACTTCAGGTATATTCATCAAATTTATATTAACTTCTTGAGTATTAAACACAATATGATTACAAAATACATATATTTAAATATAGATAATGAACAAGAATAGAAATTTTGTAGAGTGAACTTAAAAGGAGTTGAGAAAGGGTGATTCTTATGTTATCCAAGGGGAGCTCTATTTATTTTCATTGGAAATTTGGATTGATTAAATTTTGTGATAAGTGTTACCAAAACATTTTTCTTTGTGTAAAACTAGACACAATGAAACATTATTTCTTTTTAGAATATTTTTTATGGTACTTTAATACTAAACTAATAGTTTAGTAACTCTTTAATGATAAATATCCATTACAATGAATGATTAATATAAAATATATGAATCTTTCCCAATTATGACAATATGGTTCCTTTTAAAATAAAACTGAAAGTAGTTGACTTTTTTATTTCCATTAAAGTATTTTTGTCTCAATTGAGCTAAGATACTGGATATACAGACAAACTACTTATCATGTTTTAGATAAAGAAACCTTTTAAATAGTGGTACATCATAAAAATTTTAGATTTAGTTTAACATAACCATGTGAACTATTCTAATGCTAAAGATTAAATCATATAATTCATGATATTTTTTTAGAAATTCTTAGTGAATTAAATGAGTCAACTTGGTAAAAGTAATCTCCAAGCTGGATTGTTGGAGTATATCGTATCCAAGTAATCATTGATCATATATGTAGAGTAAAGGTTATCCCTAAATCACATTTCTTTATATACATAAATGTTATAATGGTAGAGAAAGGAAGATCAATGATGATTCTTATATATATTTCAAATCTTCCATTATCCCTTTCAAGATATATTTTGTAAATAGAATTAAAACCACTAACAATATGCCAACTATATTGTCTAATGGATATCATATCAAAATGTGATATGATGAGAATTAATTATAAAACTACCACAAGTGTTTATTGAAAAGTATTTCTTAAAATTGGATCTTAGCTACAAACAAGCATCAAAACACTAAGGTGCATCAGATTTAATGATCATAAAGCCACTAAAGATATTAATATCTAGTCAATATTGACTATATTTCTATAAAGGAATCCTGTAGTTTTAAGGATAGTGGGACTAGACTTAACTTCTATAGGTTAAGGCACTAGATGCACATGATTTGGCGTAGGAATACTAGACTCCATTGAGCTTAGTGGGATGAGTAGTTATAGAGACACATACTTCATAGGAATTGATAACCAAATAGGTGGGTTTTTTTCACCGCAGTGAGTGATACATTTATTATTCTTTCAGAATAATGATTCCTATAAAGAAGTGATAAATTTTAATATTCTAAGGATGAAAAGTATATATAAATTCAAGTAATGGACTCCATGTATCAATATTTGGGAATCCATATTTTGAATTTTTCTAAGACTTGATACTGCTAGTGAGTATTCAAGAGAAACTATACTTGGATGGTACAAGATAGTACCAATAAAGCATGATTGATTATCAAAATTTTAGTCTATGATAAAAATTATTCACCTCTCACTGTGACTAAAATCCTTTTTGAATTCTACTTTTCAATGCATACTTATATGATCATCATATTGGGCTATTGATTGTCAAGTCCACCTCATTTAGAGGAATCATTATGGAAGATGTCTATATGATTCAACCAAAATAAAACCCTATGGTTTATGTATACTAGGAATAACTAAAAGGTCCAGTGACATCAATAAATTCTAATAAGATATACGGATTACATAAATTAATTTATGAATAAATCATGCATAATGATCATAGAATATTTATTTGAAAATGAATGAGTTAAATGTGTCTATATCTAGTTAGTGGGAGCATTAAATTTTTTTCAAGTTATATATATTGATAATATATGTAAAATGAACGTATTTTCTTACCAGTTTGTTAAGACTAAGGAATAAAAAAATTTCCAAGTATGAATTGAAGCAGTAATCATGGTCTAGGGAACAACATATATAAGATAGATCCATGTGTTTACTCAAATTAGTCTTGGTATATATATTAACTAAGTATTGAAAAATAAAAGTTGAAACAATTCAAGATTGAATTGTTGTTGGAATATAATCCTCCCAATAGAACATGCATTGACATGGGAAGAGATTATAGATATTAAAATAATTTCACAATCTTAAGTTATAGGGATTCATCTCATGTGTCATGATATGTACTGATGTTTGATATTACTAATGAATAAAGAATAATAGGTGAATATCAAACAAATATAACATAATTTCATAGACTTTAAATTATAACTATCCAACAGTACTTTGAAAAGTAAAACTAGATGAGTTCTTGGTGTCTAGATAAGTGAGAATACTAGTGATCAAAATAATTAAACCCTTATATTTATTTAGTTCAATTTGATTTAGTATCACTGATAAGGATATAGTAATAAGTAATAAAAACTTATTATAGCTATTGGTTTCCATATCATCAGTATCTAAGTGCATTATGGATTCTAATGAAGCTTAAGAAGAGGTTTAGAAAAGTCCTGTTCTGATTTTGGGTTAAAGAAAAATAAAAAGATTTATCATTTTATGATAAGATTTGGCTATGTATTTAGTCAGGGTGTCGTTATTCTAACATGGGAATAATAGGTGGATATTAAGTTATATAACTACTTGAGGTATTTTCTGAAGATATTATATGTTGTAGTAAACATATTCACTACACAGACATGTGTATTTTCCAACACTAGCCACAAAAACTTGGTAGGCCTATCATCTATAGCCATATCATTATAATAATGTTTAACATGTGAGGACTAACCAATCATTGGTAGTTGGATCTAGTACAATGGGAGTTTGTTAGATTTGGTTCCCTATAACCAACTACATTGTACTTTAGATTACTTTTATATTTAAATAATTGAATATTAATTTAAATATCTTATCACATGTTGATTATGATTTTTCATAACATTGATATTATAATGTCCTAGAGTATTTTTTTCATTGATAAGGTTATATAATTTACCCTCTATGATGAGAACCTTTATATGTTATGATGGTATCTATTAAGTATAATTCTACAGTCAGATAACATTATATGATGGGGAACATAGTATATAGACTGTTAGGTGAGAGTACTCATAAATGGATGATACTTTATCTTGTGAATTTCGCACTTAGTAATCTCCAAGATGGTAGGTTATGAGAACATACCTGCAAGTAGAAATTATACATGTCTTGGTTTCATCGTATATTCCTATTTGCGAGTATGTTTAATGGTTCTTAAACTTTTAGATTGTCATTAATGTATGTCATGACTCATGCACTTATATTTTTTTATGAAAAACGTGATGAAATATATTCACGGTGAGGTATGTTACATTGGGTGTATCATGAATGACATGTTATTAATGGATAATTCAAGGAAGGATTTATCCTTTCCAACTTTATGGAAGTTGATGTCTCAGACCTTTGATTAAAATATAACTGTCGTATAAATTCTATGGCCATAGTTTAACGATGTTTATTTCAGATAATCAAAGAAAGATGTATCAATAAAATATGTTGATGAAACAAATGGGTGACCTACTTCATAAGATATTGATTCAAATGGATTATATTATAATGTGAGTGTTTATATGTGGTTTTTGTTATTGTTACATTAAGTTATTTCTCTTAAGTTTCTTAACCCCTTGCTAGATAGTAATCTTGGAATTTAGGCATACCCACCTAATGCTAATGAGAAATAATCCTATAGGGGTCACACACTAAGTGTTTTCGTTTATCTCAATTAAATTCTATTTTAATTTAATTAATGAAATAAATATTATTCTCAAGGAAAAGGAATAATTTTATTCAAGTTTTATTGATCGCATAAATTAAATAAATATTTATTCATCTGTTAATATATTTATTTATTTTGTTGAATATTTAATAAATATTTATTTATTATTTTATGAATAAAATATTTATTTGAGAGAATAAAATAATTTTATTTGGGTATTTAATAAATTTTGAGGAGTTCGAACAGACTAAGGCTGTGCTTAGAGACAAATATTAATTAACAAGATGGTTAAAATATTTTTTATTGAACAAGTTAGAACATGAAAAAAAAATATTATTATTATGTGTCTTAGGGTTTATTAAAGGTTATAGTGTTGTTTAATGGTCGGAATGCAATTAAATAATTATTTTAACCTAAACCTTAACTCTATGAACAGATGTTTATATCTATTGTGCAGGGTGTCTAATTAAAAATATAAAATTATTGTGCACAACAAATTCTTTCTTGACTCCTCCTTCTCTCTCCATCTCAAGAATGAGAAATGTAAAAGATATTCCTTTGGGTCTGAAGGATGATTTATCAACACAAACAATGCAATACAATCGATTTGTTACACTACCACCTAGAGATTGATTAGCATTACTTGAAGATCAAAGAAGCACATGTGGATCGCCACTAGAGGGATTCTATTCTTGGATCCTCACAATGTAATGAAGAAAATCCAAAAGGGTCTTTTCAAATGATCAACATTGTCATCAAAGAAATGATCCTAAGAAAAGGCATTTCATTTATATCGATATTAAATAAATTAAATATAAATTTGATGTTCAAGATCCTCATTCGGGGTTCTGGGCATATAAATATTAAAATAAATTTTAATATATCTTCTTTTACCACATTATTTCACTATAAAACCCCTATATTTTTATGAAATAATTCTTTTTAAATAATTTGATTTCTTAGATAGCTTGTGTTGCACAAAACACTGAGTTTAAACCAACCATGATACACTTTTAAAATATTATTATTTAATGTGATAGTTATAACCTAACTTTTAAATTAATAGATGTGAATATGATTAACTAATTTATGAAATATATATAAATTTCCTACTCAATATAAATGTATGGATAAATTCTTAGTAAATAATCATTTTATTATTCAAAAATATGTTTTCTCCATAATTGGTTTTTCTTGTGAGTGAATATTATAGAAAATTTATGAAAGTTTTAAAAATTTATTTGAAAATTTTAAATTCATTTTTGAATTCATCATGTAAAAATTATTTTAGGATTATTTTTTTTTTTGAGATTTTTGTTGAAGAGGTTAATTTTTCAATGAATAGTGAAAATAGCGATTTTTATAAAAATGTCATTTTATTTATATTAAAAATTCTATTTATGAGTTGAATTTAACATAAAAGTACCTTAAGTAATATTTAGTTAGATACATTCTGATTAATTACATTTTAATCATCCTTATACCTTCTTTTGGTATAAGAACATTTTTTGGCTTAAAATGCATTTTTTCATAAAACTGCTTTTCATTGCGTTTCATGGGATTAATTTTAAGTTAAATTCTACCACCTATATGAGCTGAATCTTGAAAAATGGATTCCATATTTGGAATAAATGGATCCAAATTTTATTAATATATCTGTTTTTTCATTAAGAATAGTAACTATAGTAATTTTATTACCACGGTAAGGGTAAATCAGGTAATTTATGTTAAAAATAAGATGATAAGGACTATTAAATAACCTAAAAACTTGCCTAATTTTTATTTGATCATTTAATTTCGTTCATACTCATCAAATGTTAAATTTTATGATAGTTTTTTCTATTTGGATGAGATTACGACCTTTATAGTATTTTATTTCAAGAAAACTCAAACATATCACAATCTTTCTTTTAATTACTATAATATTTTAATATGGATTTATCTAGAGTATATGTTAGAATATAAATATTATTTTGAAATAAAATATTTATGTTCTTAATGATGATTTTTTTTAATTTTTAGATAATAAATAATTACCTTAAATGCTTACACAATGTTGACACGGTAATTATTCAATTAAACAAAATATAAAATAAATGATATTGAAAATATTAAAAGTAAAATAATTTGAGATATTTAAGGTTATAAATGAATTATATATATTACCATTACATTTTTACGATATAATAAAATATTTTTCTCTAATTTTACTTATTGTATTGATGTTTTCAAAGTCAAAGTAATGAATAGTATCAAAATTGTCAATAATGATATTTTATGAGATTGATATTTTATAAAATTATTTAAAAATAATAAAAATAATAAATAAAAACAAAAGAGATAATATATGGTCTAAAATTACATCCTCTATGTATTTATAGTCCATTTGGAATCATTTTTCTCTAGAATAGTCTTATTATATTTTATTGTTTAATGAAATTAAAATATTGTCCCTCACCCAATTATAAAAGGAAACCCCCTACCTCACTTCATTACACCACTTTGAGCCTTATAGGTTGACCATAAATTATAATATTATCTTATCCACTTCCCGATACACATTCTAGAGGTTTTGGTCTTCCCAAAATACCAACCCTAGATCATTTTAGAGGAGATCTAAAGGAGTTGTTTTGAAGAAGTGGTAATTTCTCAAACCGATCACTTTTTTTTACTATCCTTTAACTCCTATAAATATTTTATATTAATCATAAAATAATAAATTAATTATCCTAAATATTCTAAAATGTTATTATGATAATTAAAACACCCTTATACACTCTCTTTTTTATCAAATAAGAAGTGAAAGTATCACTTGTGCGTACGTATAGCTTATTATCTCGACGTAGTGATATGATTAATTTTTTATAACCATATTTTATTTATGATAATTATGATTTTTATAAAAAATTTATACTTATTTAATGATAATATCATGTCTACATTCTTATTATCCAATCTTTTGGGGAATGATAACGCTGCTTGTGCGTACGTATAGACTATCATCTCCATGATGCGATGTGATTTTTTTTCATTTATATTTCACATGGATGGTAATTAAGATTAATTTTATGAAAATATATTATATATATAATATAATAATGATTCTATAAAGGTGAATTATTGTTTAACTTTATTTCATTCCATCAGTCAAAAAATGAAAACAACGTTCATGCGTACGTATTGCCTACCATCTCCATGAACGGTATAAATAATTTTCCTATCTCTAATTTTTATAAATGATTATAAAAATATATATTATTAATATATATTATTTTTATACCATTATTAACATTTTAGAAATTATGGTTCTATGATCAAAGTATAATGATTGGGGCTGCCGAACCAAAACATGCTTGTAAAATGAAGTAATTATCACCCAAAATAGTGATTTTTATAACAAAATATTAATAAATGGGTGATAAGATGCTATAAATAAATCAAATATGGTATGATAGATATATATTTATGGAATACATGTATAATAAATCTATATTTATAATACAGGATGTTTGAATGTGAATAAGAAAATGCAAGACTTGGGGTAAGTTTTTATTTCATAATCTCATCATTATTCAGGATTGTTTATATTTAAGTATCTATTAGGGAATATTTATCTTCCATATCCATGATTTTTAAAAAGGTTTTCAAAAAGGGTTTTATTGTTCTTATATAATTTTTTAAATTAATTTTTACCCATTTTTGACTTTTTACTAAACGGTTTAAAAGGAATAATTTTCTCATTTTCTAAACGAGGTACTTCATGAATTTTCTGAAGAAAAACAAATATGAAAGGAGTGTTTTTTTCTAACTTATACAAAATGAGAGAATTTTTCCACCATCATTATTCCTTAATAATTTAAATATTCCTTTAAATTTTACATGTTTATTATTAAAGAAATTTTTTTCATTTATAAGTGCACAACTTTTTAAAAAGAGAAGTGATTTTAAAATAAAAAAGTTATTTACCTCAAGAATTATTCCAAGTTATCTTTCAAAACCATTTTCCATATAATATAACATTATTTGATGTTACTTATTATTTACTCAGGATATGATCCAAGGATGTCATATTTATTTATTTTTTGGATGGTTTATGTTTATAATGGAATGATGTTTATGAATCCTGTTTCTTTTACATGTGTTATGATATGATGAAATATTTATAAAAACCATTTCTTTTATGGGTTCTTATATAATGAATAATTTATGATCTTATAGTATACATATGTATTATATTCATTATGTTATTGGTGGGACCTATATCTCCCTTAAATTCATTTGTTAAAGCTTTATATCTCATGAGATAATAATAAGTAATAGGTGTGTCCAGATCCACAATAGGAAATTGGTGTGTCCGAATTCACAATGGGAAATAGGTGTGTCCTAATCCATAATGGGAAATAGGTGTATCATGATCTAAAATGGAAAATATGTGATAATTCATGGTCAAATATGTTGATAGTCTTTATATTTAACCTTTATATATGAAATGGTTTTCTATATTTATGATGATGCTACACTTTTATGACATGAGATTATGATTCATGATTTATTTATGATTATTTATCACTCTTATGGACCATGTTTTATGAAATAATATTATTTTATGCCATGAACCATGTTTGTGATTTATGAAATGTTGGGTATGAACTTTGTAAGTTATGTTCATGATCATGTGACCTTATACTTATCTTATGTTTTCATATGATCATGGATTGATATATTATATATTTACCCTTATTGGGCATATGAGATCACCCTTTCTTATGTTTCCTTCCACAGTTTATGAAGAAATTTTTAGGTAAGGTATGTCTAAGAGGATTATTATGTAAGAAGATATGTGTGGTAGATGTTGAATTTATTTCATTAAATAAGAATATTGTGTTTCTAGTCTCCAAATACACTAAACTATTATGGTCCCCAGGAATGTGTTTATAAAATGTATTGAATATTCATCTAAAAAGATGAGATACTTCTATGTAAAATATTAGGTCATTATAGTTTGTATCAGAGGAAAGGTTTAGTCAATATTTTAATATTAGGATTATAAAAACGTTAGTGAGATACTTAGAAATATGTTTAAGAATATGTCTAGGGATATGTATAGGTATATTTCTAAGGATAAATCTAAGGATAATTCTAATTATACGAAAATATCTTCGAATTTTGTTGAAGGATAGAGAAAGTCATTTCCAAGAAATTGCATTCCTAACTAGATACAACAAGTGGATGTGGCTCTAGCATAGAGGTACCTAGTGGTAATAACTCCAAAAAGGGTGCATTTATATGGACTTGATCGTCACCTGGTGCATGAAAATGGGCCTTATTACACACCTAGTTTGACACTCTCGGGATATATGATTAATAAATTCACAACCTTTTTACAAACCATCATGAATGATTTGAATAATGACCATGAATGACCTAGGATAACCCTAAGGTGTCATAGATTAAAAAAATGTGTCATGATTTAGATATTCTATAAGTTATTTTCATGGCTATGTTTTTTTTCCACTATGATTAGTTTTACCCACACTATGATTTTTGGTTTTAGTCAATGGCGGTAACTATAAGGAATCATGTTAACATTGAATATTATGGAAAATTCAGTGACTGTGAGAAACCAAATTGGATTATGACTGGAGAGAAATAAATTGTGATTATGCCTAATTATCTATCATGATATATGATTCACTATGTGAACTTTAGTGATATTTATAACACATTTAATAAGAGGAAGATGGAATTTTATTAAAGTTCATATGGTAATGAACATAGGGGAAATAAGATTCAGATTCTTGTATGTTAAGAAGGTGGGAAGAAGAACCTTGAGTAATATCTCAAATAGAGGGTAATATAATAACCCTGGTCTTTATTACACATTTAAAAATGATTTATTTTATAAAATTCCACTTAATACAACCCAAAATATCAATAATTCAAGTTTCTTTGGGGCTTAGGAACATTACATGAAAACTTAAGACATAAAATGCAACATCTTTATTGAAAACTTCTTTTACATGACCACAACATTCCTTCGTACATAGCATTGCACGGAATAACTTGAGGAGATACATAAGAAAAGGGTGAGATATAAAGCCCAGTAAGGGATTAAATAAGGAATAACATGATTAATACAATACATGTTAGGTAACAGACATTTCAATGGATCGTAATAGAAACATGAACATAAAGGCATGATATAGCATTATTATCATAACATGGAAATGTGGAAACAACTTAAAACATTGCATCATTAACATAAAGGAATCAGGTAAACCCCTATCCCAACATGGTTTAAAAATGTCCTAAAAGGAACCAGGTAAACCCCTATCCCAACATGACGTATCATGATACTAAACATTACCCAATGCATTGGAGCACTATCAGGGCACACCCTTCATGAACATTTTAATATCATGCTTAAATGTGTCACATAGATCATATAACATGGATTCATTCAACATCATCATTTATTCCAAAATAAAGGAATATGGAATTCATACATGAAATTATATAATCAATAAGTATTTGTTAATAAAGGTGAATACCCTTGATAAATAAATGGGCATCATATTCTCTACACAATGATTTTGGCATGGTAAATCACGGTGCAATTTCATAGGCCTAACGGCGTGACATAAAAATTTATAAAAAAGGTTGATGGGAGATAAATGGGTATTTCATCATATATAAATGAAATGTACTGTAAGGGGTAATAAAAATACATTTCCCAATACAAGTAATTTGGAAATAGAATCCATAACATAATAAAGAAACTTGAAGAAAGAGGAGAAATGGAATGACTCTTACGAAATTTTAGTATGGTAATGGGTGTACATGGGAGAGATTAATGAGAGAGAAAGAGGTATCCCATAATAAAAATAATAATAAGGGAATTATGGGGGATGTTAAAAAACATACACCATCATTTTTAATTGAAAAATAAAAAAAGTTATAACAATATGAGGGAACTTGGACAAAAATGAGAAAGGAAGGAAAGTGAGGATTCCTTACTTGGATATGTGATCCCAAAGGCTTGGGAGAGGCTTCATGGGAGCTTGGGGGAACCTTAGGAGGACTCTAATAAGTGTATATCAGAGTGAGGATGAGATTAAAGGAGTTTTAGTTAAGATAAGTGGGAGTTTGGGTGGGTTTATATAGGAAATTAGAGGGGAATTCTTTAATATTTCGCAAACTTAGGTTTTGGAATCTATATAATTAAATATTCAAAACCACAAACCTTTCCATGGTTTTTACCCATGTTTTTTTTCAAATAGGAGTGGAAACCATTATTTTATAAGGAAAATTTCCAAAAATATGAAAATATTAGCCTTTCTTATGTGAAGGTGAGTCACATTATTAAATAAATGAATTTAAAATCATAAAATATATTATACATTTTGGAGGATTCGCTAAGGCATTATAAAATATGTCAAATAAATATAAAATCACATTTTTTTAATGGGTAAACATATATTGACATGGTAATATCCATTATAGTATTTATTACATCATTTTGTGGTCATGATGATGTCATAAAACACATATTTTATTTATACAGTATTTAAGTTTTACCCAAAAAATTGACTATCTCACAGAATTATGAAAAATTCATCGTTGGATAATTTCAACATCCTGATTCCAAAAATAATATTCATTTTATCTAAATAATTTTCTAAATATGTGAATTTTCACTTTTAAAATGAAAACTGACATTTATTGAAAATTTATGGGTTTTGACAAAAACAGTTTTCAAACCTTAATAAAAATCACATTTGACTTCATAAAAATTATGTACTCATTTTTTATTAATAAAAGTAATTTGATAATAACATTTTATTAAAATATTAATTATTTAAAAAATTCATTAATTCCTTAAAATAAATTCGTTAAAAATACACTTTTTATTTTATCATATAAAAAATATAACTCTTATCAAACCGATTACCTAATCATTTACAGATAAGAAACTGATATAATCATTATTTATAATAATTTTTTTATAATATTATTAATAAAAACCTTAGTTTAATATAGTAATGTATATATTTCTAAAAAGTACCATTTTTACCTGAAGAATAAATTTATCAAATTCATCATTTTTTTAAGAAATACTATTCTTATAAAGGAATTGATGGAATATGACTTTTATTTATAAAAAGGGATTACACAATACGTAGCTAATACCTTGTTACATAACCTCTTATATCACCCACATAAGACCTATGGGTAAGGTATGCGATGGTGACAGACTCTTGGGGCGGCTCGGATAACATCGCCCGAGTGGTAATCTCTATTAACTTGAACTTCTCTCGTAGGTGATTCCATTCAAGCTTAACATGTTGAAGCTCGGCTTGGGATTGGTCAAGAGTGAAGCTCAGTGACACTACCTTTTTTTGAGCTCTGAAAAATGAGCTTCGTACAACCCGAGTCTACTGGATGAGGCCATCCTCTCCTTTGTCTTTGTCAAAAGGATTTTTTAAAAAAACTTATATTTTTATCAATCGTGTGATCACTATTCAACAGCTATATTATCAATAGTAATGATGCCTAATGGTCATTTAAACCCAATAATAATAATAATAAGAGTACATGTGTTTTCTATATCCATAACACATTAAAAGAAAGGTAATTTTATTCATAAACGATCAGGCTGTTACAACCTTCCCCCCTTAAGAAATTTCTCCCTCAAAATTTATTTTTCCCACACTAAAACTGATGAGGGTAACTCTTACTCATCACTTCCTACGGTTCCCATGTTTCTTCTTCAAAATTATGGTTTCTCCACAACACTTTGACAAGGGGCATCGTCTTATTTCATAGAACTTTTTCTCTGTGATCTAAGATCTTCACAAGCTTCTCCTCGTAGAAAAGTTCATTCTCCAATGGAACCACCTATGGATTGAGTACATGTGATGGGTCAGGTATGTACTTCCTCAAGAGTGATACATGGAATACATCATGTACTTAAGACGGGTTCAAGGGAAGTGCTATTATATAGGTCATTGCTCTTATGTGATCAAGGATCTCAAAAGAGATTATGTACCTTGGATTAAGCTTTCCCTTCTTCTCAAATCTCATAACACTCTTCCATGGATATATGCGGAGGAATACCATGTCTCCGATATCAAACTCTAGGTCTCGTCAGTGATTGTCATCATATCTCTTTTGTCGACTCTAAGTAGCTTTAATGTGCTATTGGATGGTCTTAACCTTCTCCACCATTTCTTCGACCATTTTTGGACCTAGAAGTTTTTTTTCCCAACTTCATCTCAACATGTCAGTATTCTACACCTCTTCCCATAAAGGGATTCATAAGGAGCCATTTGAATGTTTGAGTGGAAACTTTTGTTGTAAGAGAACTCAACCAGAGGATGATGTTGATATCATCCTCCTTTGAAGTCTATTGATCATGATCTCAACATTTCCTCAAGTATTTATATAGTCTGATCATATTGGCCATCAGTTTGAGGATGATAAGCCATACTGAAGTTCATCTCAGTATTCAGAGAGTGTTAGAGACTCATCCAGAACTTAGAGGTGAATCTTGGATCTTGATCAGATATAATCGATAGTGGTACATCATGCAGCCTTTCCACTTATATGAAGTATATTCATGTCAATTGATCCAATGATAAATCCTCTAAAATTACAATGAAGTGTACAGTCTTTGTAAGATGATCCACAACAACCCAGATAGCATTGTTTCCTTTAGATTTATTTGTAATTATGGTGACAAATTCCATAGTGATATTCTCTCATTTCCATGTTGGTATGGGTAATAGTTTTATCATCACCTTAGAATTCTTCCTATCAGCCTTCACTTGCTGACATACTAGAAACTTTGATGTATATTCAGTGATCTCCTTCTTCATGTTATCCCACCAATAATGCTCTTGAAGATCCTGATACATCTTTTTGTTTCCTGGGTGAATGGAGTGTAGGTTCCGGGCGTAGCGGAAGCACGGTTGGGCCAGCACCCAACTTTAATTTTTACCATGATCAATGATTATTCCAGGATCAATAAGATGAATATCGTCAGTCTCCACACAATATAATCAAAGATTTAGATAAAAAAGGAAGAGGACTGAAACCTTTAGAGAGGATCTTGCACATCATGTTTATAATTAATTTAATTAATTTCATAAAGAAAATAATACCTGGATCTTTAGTATTTTATTCATCGATGATTTTGATCATCTGGAATGACCCTTACAGATTATCTCGTTTCACTTTTGAGGATCCAAAATAGAATCCCTCTAGCGGTGATCTACACATGCTCTGATGGCCTCCAATCAACACCACTCATTCTTAGGGTGCTAGCGCAGTGAAGAGAGTGTCTTGTGTCGGTCGTTCTTGATCGCTTGTTATTCAGCCTTAAATAAAATCTCTCTTTCTTGAGAGGGGCAGGAATAGGATTTGAGAGAGAAATTTTTTAGCTCAAAAATTATCAATTTGCCAGTTGTGCAGTTTGGTACATGACAAAATAGACGTATGTTTCTATTTATTGATATGGGGATTCAGTTAAAATATTTAATTACATAGCAGCAATTAAATACACTCATAACCTTAGAGAAAACACATGCTATTAATATTAATATCATGTCATTATTTATGGTGCACCAACTTGCGCAAAAAAGAATTATAAATAAAATTTCATGTCACAAAATAATAGCAGTGTTATTTTAATTTGGGTCAACTAGTTAAATAATTATTTATCGTCACGCAAATAATTATTTTACTATTGGACTGGACTTCATCCGCTCGAACTCCACTTACATTTATTGAAAACCCAAATAAATAAATAAATAAATTATTCTCTTAAATAAATATTTAATTTAAAAACTAGTAAATAAATATTTATTAAATGTTCAATAAAATAAGTAAATATGTTTTACCCACAATCCGGTGAATAAATATTTATTTAATTTAGTCAATCATTTTAACTTGAATAAAATTATTCCACTGTCTTGATAATAATATTTTTTAAATTCAAATAGAATTTAATCAAGATCACTAGAAACACTTAGTGTGTGACCCTCTAGGATTCTTTATCATTGGCATTAGGAGGGCTTGCCTAAAGTCCAAGAGTACTGTCTAGCAATGGGTCAAGACACCCAAGAGAAATAACTTAAAGTCACAACAACAACATCCACATACGAACACTCACTGTGTAATATAATCTCTTTGTTACAATATCTCATCAAGCAGGTTTCATGATAGTGTCATCAACTTTTATGCTTGATACATCATTCTTTGACTACCTGAAATAAAATCTTTGTTACACCATGGCCATGGAATTTCACACGACGGTTCTATTTAAATCAAAGGGCCGATATATCAACTTCCATAAATGGAAGGGAGAAATATTTCCTCGACTTATCCATTAATAACATGCTACTCGTGATGCACCCAACGTACCCTACTTCCCGCCAACTATCTTTATGACAGTTTTCATCATTAAATAAAATTTCACGAGTCGTTACACATATTAATAATAATCTTAAAGTCTAAGGATCATTACACATGCTCGTAGATAGAAATATCTGATGACACCAGAACATGCGGAATTCCTACTAGCAGGTATGTTCTCATAATCTCCTATCTTGGAAATTACCAAGTGAAAACTTCATGAGAGGAAGTCTCATCTACTTACGAGTACTCACACCTGATGGTTTGCATGCTATATGTCCCAACATAGTATTTCATCCAACTATAGAAATATATTTAAGAATATTTTTATATCATTTCAAGGTTCTCATCATAGTGAGGAACTGTTATGAACTTATCAATGCAACAAATACTCTAGGAAATTATTACATTATAGTCATTAAGAAAAATGAACAATGTGTAATAAGATGTTTAATATTTAAATACATTAAATATCCATGTAATCAAATTACAACCAGTTGGTTCTAGGAAACCAATTCTTACATGGAGAAACTTGAACTATGTGCATCATCTAAAAGTTTTTTCTTTAACTTCGGATTTTATGGAACATATAGTCTTGACCCAAATCTCACAATTCCTTCTTCATTAACATTGAACTCTGAGGATTTCCCTTTTTTGATAGCTTCCACTTTCTTCTGAATTTCAACATCATATTTTTGAGCATCCTTTAACTTTTCCAAAAGAGAAGGTTGAGTGATCATTTGTGAAAGGATTGATGATGTTCCCTTCTTTATGATTCTCATGTCCATATTCACCAAATCTAAAAATATTAGATCCTTTTCAATTCTCATCAATGATAGAATCACTAGGTCCTTTCTACATAGAGCATTTGTCACCTAGTTTGCTTTCCCATGGTGGTAATGGATTGAGCAGTCATAATCCATGATGAGCTCTAACCATCTTCATTGGTGCATGTTCATCTATTTCTTTGAAAATATATATTTGAGAATTTTTTGATCCATATATATTTCAAACCTTTCCCCGAATAGATAATTCCGCCATATTTTCAATGAAAATATCATAACTATCAACTCCAGATCATGCTTGGGATGGTTTTCATTGTGAATTTTCAACTGCCTTGAGTCATAGGCGATAAATTTTTCATTTTTCCTCAAATTACACAAAAGGGAGACTTATGATATTTTCAAGAATAGCATTCCCACAAACTTCAACATGTAATACAACACTTATATAAGTTTTTACCTAATGATTTAATATCATTTCTAATGGGGACTCAATGTTCTTAGAAAGCATAAAAGATATACTAATAGGACATGGATTGAAATACATTACGACATACACTACTTTGAAGTAGTGGTTACATGTAATTCATTCATCATTATCCCTATTAACATAGGGCTTCCTATGCTCCCTTGATCATAGAGATTGTTGATGCTCATCATGCTTCTTATCCCTTGCAATAGAAAATTATCTTGGGTAATGCCTTACTTCTCCACATTTATAGCATAGAACTGTATAAGATTCCTTATATGGAACTTTGTTTCTATCCATCAAATTATCCATTTTTTGTGGTAATTGGATACGTTGTGCCCTGTCTTTCAACACTTAAAACATCTCCCAGTCCCTTAGTGACATTTCCCTTGGTTCCTCTTTCCACACTTGTTGCATGAAGTAAATTGGGACTTATTTCTCTTATCATCTTTATCAAATGAATTTTTCTGAGATGTCATCTTACTCTTTCTTTATTTCTTTGGTCATTTAACAAAGTTCCAATTGTTAATAGTGATTTTTGATAGTTGGTTTGGCAAAATTATGATATTTCCTACTTGAGCTCCCATCTAATTGGGAATACCTTTGAGGCAATAATCATATTTCCCTTTACATTATTTGTTAACCTGATTCATCCTATTACTGACCATTGTCTAAAATAAAAGGAAAATTATGGGTAAGTATTTTAAACTATTAAACACATAAAGGGGAATCCAATGACAAAAGGGGATAACTTATAAATTACTTTTATTTCCTTAACTTATGAATTTATAGGCTTCAATCTAAGTTATCCATGATCTATTTCCTAACATATATTCTTATGGGATTTTTTCCCTTAATAATGGTTTATAATAAGATTATGAATTTACCAAAGCATATCCTCTAGTATTTTCATACCAAGAGTGAAGAAAGGCCCATTGTCATGCACCATTTCCTGTTTGAGACTATCTCAAAGCGGTGTTTTTGAGTTTTACCCCTAGATACATATGTGCTAGATCCACCTCTACTTATTCGTATCCAGACAAGGATGCATTTTCTTGATAAACCACTTACTCTATACTCACTAAAATTTAGGGATTCTTTTATTATACCTAGTCTTATCCCTAAGGATTTAACTAGGGTTTTCTAATCCTAATCCCAAAAATAACTGAACCTATCCTTTGATACCAACTATAACAACCCTCGTCTTTATTACACATTTAAACATGATTTATTACATAAACTTTCACTTAATACAACCCAGAAGATCGAGAGGTCTAGTGTATTTGGGGATTAGGAACATTACATGAAAACTTAAGACATAAAATACAATATATTTAGTGAAAACTTATTTTACATGACCACAACATTCCTTCGTACCTAGCATTGCATGGGATAACATGAGGAGATACATAAAAAAAGGGTGAAATATAAATCCCATTAAGGGATTAAATAAGGCATAACATAAATAATAAAATACATGTTAGGAAATAGAAATGAAAATGGATCTTAATAGAAACATGAACATAAAGGCATGATATAGAATGATTATCATAATATGGAAATATGGCAACAACTTAAAATACTGCATCATTAACATAAAGGAATTAGGTAAACATTTGTCCCACCATGGTGGAAAAATGTACTAAAAGGAATCTGGTAAACCCCTATCCCAACATGAAATATCATGATACTAAACATTACCCAATGCATTAGAATTATATCAGGTTGCACCCTTCATGAACATTTTAATCTCATGCTTAAGTGTGCCATACAGATCAGATAACATGGATTCATTCAACATCGTAATTTATTACACAATAAAGGAATATAGAATACATACATGAAAGTATATAATCAATAAGTATGTGCGCATAAAGTTAAATACCCTTGATAGAGAAATGTGCATGGTATTCACTACACGATGATTTTGGCATGGGAAATCGTGGTGCAATTTCAGCAGCCTAACAGCATGACATAAAAATTCATAAAAATAGTTAATGAGAGAGAAAGGGGTATATAATCATATATACATGAAATAGAAAGTAAGGGGTCATATAAATAAATTTCCCAACACAATTAATTTGTAAATAAAAGGCGTAACATAATAAAGAAACTTGAAGAAAGAGGACAAATAGAATAACTCTTACGAAATTTTAGCATGGTAACGGGTGTACATGGGATGAATTAATGAGAGAGAAAGAGGTAACCCATCATAAAAAATAATAAGGGAATTATGGGGGAGGTTATAAAACATAATCCATAATTTTTAATTGAAAAATAAAAAGGGTATAACAATATAAGGAAACTTGGAAAAAAAATGAGAAATGAAGGAAAGTGAGGATCCCTTACTTGGATCTGTGATCCCAAAGGCTTAAGAGAGGCCTCATGGGAGCTTGGGGGGATATAGGGAGGACTCTAGGGAGTGGATATCAGAGTGAGGACAAGATTAAAGGATTTTTAGTGAAGAGAAGTGGGAGATTGGGTGGGTTTATATAGGTAATGAGAGGGGAATTCTTTAATATTTCACAAACTTAGGTTTTAGAATCTATATAATTAAATATTAAAAACCACAAACCTTACATTGGTTTTTTACCATGTTTTTTTCCAAATAGGAGTGGAAAAAATTATTTTATAAGGAAAATGGCCTAAAATATTAAAATATTATCCTTTCTTATGTAGAGGTGAGTCGCATTATTAAAGAAATGAATTTAAAATCATAAAATATATTATACATTTTGGAGGATTCGCTAATGCATTATAAAATAATTAAAATAAATCTAAAATCACTTTATTTTAATAAGAAAACGTATATCGGGATTATAATACCTATTATATTATTTATTACATCATTTTTTGGGTCATTATGATGTCATAAAACACATATTTTATTTATACAGTATTTAATTTTTACCTAAAAAATCGATTATCTCACAAAATTATGAAAAATTCACCATTGGATAATTTTGACATCCTGATTCCAAAAATAATATTCATTTTATCTAAATAATTTTCTAAATATTTTAATTTTTACTTTTAAAATGAAAACCGACATTTATTTAAATTCATAGGTTTTGAAAAAAACAGTTTTCAAACCTTAATAAAAATCACATTTGACTTCATAAAAATTATATACTCATTTTTTATTCATAAAAGTAATTTGATAATAATATTTTATTAAAATATTAATTATTTCAAAAAATCATTAATTCTTTAAAATAAATTCTTTAAAAATACACTTTTTATTTTTCGTATGAAAAATATAACTCTTATCAAACTAATTACCTAATCATTTATAGATAAGGAAATGATATAATCATCATTTATAATAATATTTTTAATAATATTATTAATAAAAACATTAGTTTAATATAATAATTTATATATTTTTCAAAAGTACCATTTTTACCCAAAGAATCAATTTATCAAATTCATCATTTTTTTTAAGAACGACTATTTTCATAAAGGAATTGATGGAATGGGAATTTTATTTATAAAAAGGTATTACACAATAAGTAACTAATACCTTATTACATAACCCTTTATAACACCCGCATAATACCTAAGGGTAAGGTGTGTGATGGTGACAGATTCTTGGGGCGGCTAGGATAACATCGCCCGGGTAGTAATCCCTATTAACTTGAACTTCTCTTGTAGGCGATTCTATTCAAGCTTAACGTGTTGAATATTGGATTGGTATTGGTCAAGAGTGAATCCCAATGATACTACCTCTTTTCTGAGCTCCGAAAAATGAGCTTCGTACGACCTGAGTCTACTAGATGAGGTCATCCTCTCCTTTATCTACATCAAAAGGTTTTTTTAAAAAAAACATATATTTATATCAGTCGTGTGATCATTGTTAAATGTATATATTATCAATGGTAATGATACTTAATGGTAATTTAAACCCAATAATAATAATAATAATAAGATTGCATGTATTTTCTATATCCATAAGACATTAAAATAAAGGGAAATTTATTCATAAATGATCGGGTTGTTACAAGTAAGATGTTATCTGTGTGGAAAAAACTGTCATAGTGTGGAAAATTGTTTAGGAGTTCAATGTATTATCTATGGGGAACATGTGAATTATCCAACTCAATTCACTAACCTAAGAATTAACTTCTAGACCAAGGAAGCACTAATTCCATGCCAATCATTGAACTGAAAGGATTGAAGTATTTACGTATTTAGATTCAAGAATTATGTTGTAAAAGTATTTTACCAATGGTATTTTGGTTATAAGAATCATGAAACATGTAAGGATATAATTATTTTTGTAATCATATGTGCATCCATATAATATTAACTTAAGAGTTATGGATACCATCATGGGTTTATGAGATTAAGGTTGATAAAAAGTTCAAATTTATTGACACCCCTTTTGAGGTTTTATGTGATGAAAATTTATCAAGATTAAGGATATTTTAAGAGACATTTATAGTAATACAGCACTTTTGTTTTTTATATGTTTTAGTGAAAATTTTAATTGAGGAGGAATGCCTTAACCCTTTGTGAACATATGATTAATGGTATTGGTAACCATTAGGGTTTATCTTATCTTTGATGTTGAGGTAACTATGGGTTGTAGTTGATCATCTTACGAAGTCATCTCACTTCGTTGTTATTAGAGAATATTTCTCTCTAGATCCTCCTGCCAGAATATAAATTAAGGAAGTGTTAAGGTTTCATGGGGTACCACATTCAATTGTATCTGATTGGGATCTAAATTTTACCTTAAATTTTTGGAAATGTGTTCAGTAATCTCTTGATATAGAGTTGAGTTTTAGTACTATGTATCATCCTCATATAGATAGGTAGTTTGAGAAAAAATACAAACCCTAGAGGATATGATAAGATCTTATTCTATGGGTTTCAAAGGTGGTTGGGATCAACACCTTCCTCAAGTTGAGTTTTCTTGTAATAATAGATTTCACTCGAGAATTTAGATGGCCCCTTGTGAAGAAATTTATGAAAAGAAGTGTATAACTCCAACATATTGGAATGAAGTTACAGAAAGAGAGCTATTGGGACCTAATCAAAATTATGAGATAGAAAATAAGGTTAGATCCATTCAGTAACATGTAAGGACAGTATAAAGTTGACATAAGTGTTATTCTGATAATCATCGATGCGATCTATAATTTGAAGTTGGTGAGAATGTATTTCTATGAATTTATATGTAGAAGAAAAAGCAGCAAACTAATCCCTAAGTATATCAGTCCCTTTGAAATATTTTATCATATCATGATAGTAGTTTTTGGTTTGGAACTTCCACTCAACCTCTCTTTGGTTCATGATGTATTCTGTGTATCTCTCTTGAAAAATTATATACATGATCCTCCACATGTACTAAACTCATAGGTTGTACCATTGAAGAAATATATTTCTTATGAAGAATAATCGATAATGATTCTAGATCACAGAGAGAAAGTTCTATGAAACAAGAGCATTCGTTTGGTTAAAGTTTTATAGAAAAACCAAAAATCTAAGGAAGCTATATGGGAACCTGAGGATGTGATGATCCAGAGGTATCCTCATCTGTTTGTATCTAAGTGAAAAATTTCGAGGGAGAAATTCATTTTAAGGGGAGTAGAATGTAACACCCTGATATTTTTATGAAATATTTCTCTTTAAATAATTTTATTTCTTTGATAGTTTGCATTGCACACAACACTAAGTTTAAACGAACCATGATACGCTATTAAAATATTATTATTTAATGTGATAGCTATAACTTAACCCTTAAACTAGCAGGTATGAATATGATTAAATGATTTATGAAATATATATATATATATATATATATATTACTCAATATAAATTTATTGATAATTTCCTAGTAAATAATAATTAAATTTTTAGGAAAGTAATTTTATTCTTTAAAGATACATTTTTTAAAAAAATGGTTTTTCTTGTGAGTGAATATTATAATTAATTTTTGAAATTTTTAGAAAATGTATGTTGGTTGAGGTGGAAACTCAAGAGGGGGTGAATTGAGTTCCTACTTAAAATTTCTATTAAAAACATTATGATAAAATACCCCAATTTAAAATAGCCTAGTTAATTAAGGCAGTAGAGATATAAATATTCAATTTCTCAACAAGTCTCTCAAAGGTTGATTAGTCCTCAGTTGAATCAGTGTAAAAACTTATCCAAATTTTTAAACAGGTTTACTGAATTAAACAAATATGCACACCAACCAAAACTAACTATCAGATTTAATGTAAAATAGTTTTCTATCTTTGAAATTATAAGCAGTGGAAAATATAAAAACATAGTATTATAAAATAAAGTACACAGTAGAATTAAATAATAGGTTCAGTCTCAAGCCGAGACTTAATCCTCCCTATTTGGTGATCACCTGCCACCAAGCAGTTTATATTAATAAACTTGATACACAGCTTGTATCGGGCTTTACATCAGTTTTCACAAACTTTCCAGGTCTCACAAACTCTACCACAGTTCTTCATGGAAAAAACAAACAACCAAGCCACACATGGCCTCTTCCACAGTTATACATGGGAAAAAAAATGTAAGGAATGTTTGGTGTGATGATTTTCAGTACCCTCCAGTTTAAGCACAGGAGAGAGTGTGTGTGTGTGTGTGTGTGTGTAACAGACAAACACACGCTACTCAGAAATGTAAGATAAAGAAAAAAATATAGCTAATGTTATTAGGATTGAGTTTATAAGGTTATATGTGATTGGAATTCAACTCTGGACTCCTTTGTGTGAATAAATTACATTTTGAGTCCTTCTCTGGAAGTTGTCTCCAAAACAGAGTGTCGCAACTTTAGTTTCTGGCTTCCAGGTACTGAGGTGTTCAGCTTCTTGGTTTGAAAGAGATTTGATGAATCACAGCAAGGCAACCTTGAATTTTTTCTCCCAAATGATCTTTGTGAAGCTCTTAGGTTAAAAATGTAAGTGCTAGTATGTTCTTCTTGTTCTTCAGTTCTGTTGTGTAATATCTCTCACCCCACTTAGTCTTCTCTAGCTCAATCTTCTATTTTATTCTTGATATCTGACAGTAGGAATGATCAAGCCACGTGTGATCTTCCTCGTACCTCATACAATCTCTAGATATGTCTACAATAAAAATTAATTAATGTCAAAAGTCATTAAATTTACCAAATATAACTATTAGAATAATCTTAATAAATTTGAAAAAGTATAGAGTAGAAGAGTATAGGTATCGGTAGACTGGTATTGGTAGCCTTCTCAACGGTAGCTTCTCAACGATAGGCTTATCAGTGGTAGACGTGTGAATTCCAAAGGTTCTTCTAGCTATAACCTTTCATCAGTAAACTTCCAATGGTAACTTCATAACACTAACCTTGTAGCAGTAAGCTTAAAACGGTAACCTTCTAACAGTAACCTTGTAGCAGTAACCTCTAGTGGTATCTCTACAACAGTGGCCTTTGATATGTAGACTCGTAGCGGTGAACTTGCATTGGTAACTCAGCGGTAAGGTTCCTCAGTGGTAACCTTCTAGTGGTAACCTTCTAGTGGTAACCATATAGCGGTAACATTCTAGCGGTAAGGTTCCTCAGTGGTAACCTCTCAATGGTAAGGTTCCTTAGTGGTAACCTTCCAATCAGTAGACTCAACTGGTGACTTAAATAGAAGGCTCTTAAGAGAGGCCTTCATACCAATGTCCTTTTACTTAGAAAATTTTACATTGTAAACTTAATCAAGAAAGCAGTGAGATTAAAAATACATAATTCTTACATGATAAAAACTATAAAAACTAATGTAACATGATTATCATATAAATGAAACATGATTTGGGATTATCAAAACATGTGAGTCCAATGATCTCCCCCTTTTTAATAATCACAAATTATGTCAGTGAAATTTAGAATAAGTATTATTGTATTAGAGTTAAGTAAATTTTTTAATCTCTTCAGTGGTATCAATATACATTGTATCAGGGCTAAAACCTTTTCAACTAAAATATCAAAATCCAAATGAAAACGTATTGAATCAGAGCTAGAATAAGTATGTATTAGAGCAATGAGTAAAATAATTACAATGAATTAGAGATATAATAACATAAAATTGAACCAATTTTATTGTTGAACATATATTGGAGCGTAAATTTATAGGAATGTCATATATGCAAGGGCTCCAATCTTAAAAATTCTCCCCCTTTGTGATTATCAAAAAAAAATAAAAAGAGACAAAAGGAGATCTTTGTATTAATAAAACAAGAGTACATTAAACAAAAATATTACAATGATCCCTATAAAATAAGACAGCCAATAGTAAATCCACTTCAGAGATGTCCAAGTGAGCTTTGTCTTTGGGAGGTGAGGATGCAGGTTCAGAAGATGGAGGTACAATCCTAGGTATAGCAGTAAGAAAGGTAGGAGGAGCTGTTACAGAAGCATCAGTAGACCAATAATGAGTAAATATCTGAGGAATCAAAGGAGTCAAGCTTCTGATGGCCTGTGCAAGAGTCAGCAAAGTGGTAGCACTGGTACATCCTGATGCAACTAAAGAAGAATGAAAGGCTGGAGGGACAATAATAGGAGTACAATTCACATGGAGAAATGGCAGAAGGAGGTTCCTAAAATCCATAATGATGTTTCCTCCTCTTTCTATAGCTGATATGAAATCATCCATATTCTCTATGAACTTTTCCAAAGAAGGAATCAACTCTCTAAGCCAGCTAACTTGATCATTAAAGGCCTGAGTGACGGGAGTTATCCTCAAGTTCTCCAACAGTAACTTCAAATGACTATTCATATGATGCTTAGTATAAACCCTTTTATAATAGAAGTCAATCTGATTAGTGATTGCCTTCTGATCTTGGGTAGCCTCCCTCATGTAATCACCTACAAGCTTATGAATTTCTCTAGTAGTGGAAATAACCTAAGTCAAAGACTGAGGATCTGAGGTACTTGCACTAGAGATATTCTCCATTTCTTCTCTAACAACTGATCTGAAGGTTGTTAGATCAACAGGAGGAGAGGCAGATGAGGAAGCAGATGCACACAGAGGTGACATGGTAAAATCCATTGTCTCTTTAAAAGACTTAGTCAATCCACTGATCAACCTCTTCACATCACCATGTTGACCATTCACATGTGCTTCTATAGACTTCTTAAAGTCCTCAAACACAACTACCATCTACTGAACAACACTCTTAACATATCGAATGTCTCTTTCCACTTGAGCTCTTGAAGCCATATATGACTCTAAACTCACAACTTACTATTTCACAGTCTCCACAGATTCTGCCAAGGCTCTTACCTGATTTTGTCATTCCTTCACTTCATGTGGTATATATGATTGAATTCTAGACATTATTCTTTCCAAAACAGATGCTACAAGCTCTTGATTCATATCCATTGTTCTCTCTATCCCAAAGGATCTTTCATCAAAGATTCTCTACAAATCTGATTTCAATGACTCAAAGTCATCCTTCTTTACATAATCTTATGGTAGAAGAACCACTGGTTGAACTATAGTGGTCTCTGAAATAGAATGAACTGGAGTTCTTCTATTAGGCTTGTCATCTTCAGAGTCTTCATAGTCTAATCCCAAAACAATGAATCAAGGTTCCTCTGACCAACCTTTTATTTCAGGAATAACAGAAACTAAACCTGTGGAAACAGGTTCCTCCCCCTCACTTGGAGCTTCCTCTTGGACAACTACATTCTCCTCTGCCATTATTCCTTGATCAATTGAATCATCAGTAGAGTCTACTACTACTTCTTATACAGAATTTTCAACCACTTCCATTGCAATTACAACATATTCAACTTCCTCTCCCTTTTCATTCCCTTCCATTTTTTGTAAATCCTATCAAAGAACTAATACTTAGTCATTCTTCTTCACTTTCATCATCATCAGTTGTTTAAAACTCCTCATGATCAGAGTCAACTTCATCCTCCTCCTCTGAGGTCTCTCTAACAGTAATTTCCCTTAATACATTCTCTTCACGTTCTTCTTGAGTGGTTTCCTCATCATCAGTGTCCCTAAGCACAGTCTCTCTTCTGGGAAAATTATTTGGTGGACTAGGGACACCAAATGATACAACACCAACATGGGGAATTTATGGAATTTCTAGATCACTCCTGTCATATACAGGAGAATCCTCTCTTTCTTTCACAATAGCAACCTCCTCTTCTTCATTTTAATACACTGGTTCCACTTCATCAAGTTTTAAACCTGGATCTCTTTTATCCTTTGGCCTAGTAGGATTAACAAGAGGGTTGAAGTCTTTATATAGCTTAGCCTCATCATTCACCCATTCCCTATTCCAAGTGTTCTAGTTTATCCTCATACACTTTCAAATCATTTTGGTAATACAGAAGTTGTTCTTTACAACTATGGTTTCTTCCTTATTTCCAGCAACACATTTCACTTTCAACATCAAAGATATCAACTTAGAATGAAACAAAGAATTTTACTTGGAATCAGGCCTAGTCGTATCCTTTAACTAAACCATCAAAAATCTACAAAGGTTTATCTTTTGTCCATACTTCAACAAATATAGAAAAAAATATGTCCTGATATTTCAAACTAGTAAGGTCCCCTCTCTTGGGACTCAAGACGTGTTGGATAAACTTAAACAGTAATCTGTTTTCCCAATCCATCTCAGTAGCAATTACCTTTCTAGGGATTTCATTCCCTATCAGTTTGGCCAGAGCCTCTTCATAGCAGAAAAGATCACTAGTAGGAGGCATCACTCCTAAATAATAGTCAAATATGCCTTCATGTGGGACTCTTAAACATTCATCCCATTCAATAGAATATAAGATCACACTAACTCTATTTATCTTTGAAAGCATTTGGTTTTCATACTTAGATTTTTTGAACTTCAAAAACTCATAAAACTCCTTTACTATCTTCAGGTAATATGTTCCATTGTTGTTTGTGAAGCATTATAACCATTCTTGAGCTTCGATTGCCTTCAGTACTAGAGACTTGCTCGACAACAGCCATTCTGAACTTAATTATTTCTCGACCATGATTTCCCTCTTCAAAAAATGAGGATTGATCAGATTTTCTATAACTTTGCTTCCACCACTAGACTCAGCTTGAGGTATCTTGGGGTTCGGTGCATCTCCTTCATCACCAACCATCAGTATATTTACTCTTTCCATTGCAATTTGATGTGGTTCGAGGGTTTTAGCAGTAGGTTAGGTTTAAGGTTTTAGGAGAAAAAGGTTTAAGAGAGAATTGAAGTGGATCAAAAATGTGACTTCGCACTTTTGTTTTTATCATTTAGGGATCAAAAAAATTGAGTAAATGAAATGAATAAAATTAAAATGTTTCAGATTTTGGCAGAAAACATGAAGTCCAGGACCTATCAATAAAGTAGACTTGCGGTAAGGTGCCAATAATAAGTTCTATCGGTGAGGTCCAATGGTAAGGTGTCCTAATGGTGAGGTCTAATGATGAGGTCTAACGGTGAGGTCCAACGGTGAGGTGTCCTGATGGTGAGGTCCAACGGTGAGGTGTCCTAATGGTGAGGTGTCTTTAACTAAAATTAATCATACCTAACTCATGTTTGATGTAATTTAACCACTAATAATTCAAAGGATTTGTGAATATATCATCTAATTGATGTTCAGTGCTAATGAATTCAAGAGTGATATCACCTCTTTGATAATGATCTCTCAAAAAGTGATGTCTCGCATCAATGTGCTTTTTCCTAGCATGAGATACTAGATTTTTAGAGATTTTAATAGCAATTGTATTATCACAATTTATAGAGACGTGTTTGAATTGATATCCATGGTCTAGTAAAGTGTGTTTCATCCACATAATTTGAGCACAACAACTACTAGCAACTATATATTCAGCTTCAGCAGTGGATAATGCAACAGAATTCTGTTTCTTACTACACCATGATACTAGTGACTTGCCTAAAATGTGACATGTTTTAGAGGTGCTCTTTCTATCTAACTTGAAACCAGAAAATTCAGCATCTGAAAAACTTATCAAATCAAATGATTGTCCTCTTGGATAAAATAGTCCTAATTTGGTAGTATACTTGAGATATTTAAAAATTCTTTTAACAGCCATTAAATGATATTCTTTGGGATTGGATTGAAAACGAGCACACATACATACACTGAACATAATATCAGTTCGGATAGCAGTAAGTTAGAGCAGACTCCCAATCATACCTCTGTAATTGGTTTGATCCATTAGTTTATCGGTCTCATCAACATCCAACTTACAAGTGGTACTCATAGGTGTATCACTACCTTTATTACTATCCAAACCAAAATGTTTCAAAATATCCTTAGTATATTTACTTTGATTTAAAACAATACCATTTTTATTTTGAAAAAATTGAAATCCAAGGAAAAATTTAAGTTCCCCCATTAAACTCATTTCAAAATTCATTTTGCATCATCTTTGAAAAATCAATACATAAATAATTTTTAGAGGATCCAAAAATAATGTCATATATGTAAATTTTTACCATAAAAACATCTTTGAAAATCCTTTTAATAAAAAGAGTAGGATCAGCTATCCCTTTAGTAAATCCTTTTGAAATAAGAAAATAACTGAGTCTATCATACCAAACTCTAGGAGCTTTTTATAGACCATATAAAGATTTAAAAAGTTTAAAAACATGATTTGAAAAATGGGGATTTGTGAAGCTAGGGGGTTGTTCAACAAACACATCCTCAAATATATACCCATTTAGAAATTCACTTTTAACATCCATTTGATAAAGTTTAAAATTCAGATGAGATGCATAAGCAAGTAGTATCCTAATGGCTTCTGTTCTAGCTACAGGTGTAAATGTTTCCTCATAGTCTATTCCTTTTTCTTGACTATATCCTTGTACAACTAATCTAGCCTTGTTTCTAACTATATTTACAGACTCATCAACTTTGTTTCTAAACACCTATTTAGTGCCTTTGGTCAAAGTGTCCTTAGGTCTTTCTAATAATTCCCAAACTTTGTTTCTTTCAAACTGATTTAATTCTTCTTTCATAGCTATCACCCAAAATTCATCATTGATAGCATCATTAATATTTTTGAGTTCAATCTATGAAAGAAAATATTGATGTTTAACCCAGTTTCTTAGAGAATCTCTAGTTTGTGTTCCTCTATTTAGATCACATACCACAGCGTCTAAAGGATTATTCTTGAGAGTTCTAATACCTATAGAAAGGGTTGGACTAGAATCCTCATGGTTGTCTATAGGTTTAGATTCAACAGGTTCAGATTCTAGAAAATTTCTAGAACTAGTTGTTTTTATTAGGGGTTCACTATTTTTATCATTAAGGTCTATAATTGACATATCTTCCTCAATATATTCAAGATAGGTTTAAGGTTCATGTGGATCAGTCTCATCAAATTTGACATAAACTGATTCTTCCATAAATTTGGTTCTCTTATTGAATACTCTATAGTCTTTACTAGATATTGAGTAACCTAGGAAAATTCCTTCATCACTTTTGAAAGATAATTTGTCGAGATTATCCCTAGTGTTAAGGATAAAGACTTTGAAACCAAAAACTCTAAAGTAATTAACCTTAGTATTCTTATTGTTCCATAGCTCATAAGGGGTATTCTTAAGAACAGGTCTAATTAAAACTTTATTGATGATGTAACAAGTTGTATTAATAGCTTTAGCCCAAAAATAGACAGGCAGGTTATACTCATTAAGAATAGTCTGGGAAATCTTTTCAAGTTTTCTATTTCTTCTTTATACAACTCTATTTCATTGAGGTGTTCTAGGAGTAGAGAAATTTTGATTATAGACATTAAGATGACACTATATTTATATATGATATATAATATGTTTATGTTTTACTTAAGCTTTTGTATTTTTGATTTATGGCATACCTTTATGGTTTCTATTATGGGTAAACGCGATATCTTCATTTAAGGAAGTGCGGACTACCGTCCCCTCAAAGTGATTTGATTCGTTAATACCATATGTGGTACGTATAAAGGATATATTTAATGATGTTATATATGATACCATACTGGAATTAAAATACTATTATGTATCATTATGTTTTAATTCCATTAAATATGAAATAGAAATGGAAGTAGCGTTCATGCGTACGTACGGCTTACCGTCTCCATGAACGGTACATTTCATTTCTTATCTCAAAATGTTATGTAATATTATACGTACATATATATAATGGATATATATGTAATATATTACATCTAAATTATGGATATCATTCTGGAATTATAACATATATATATATCTCATTTTGTTTTAATTCCATTAATATGACAAAAAATGAAAGTAGCATTCATGCGTACGTACGGCCTACCGTCTCCATGAATGGTGCTTTTTGTTTTTTATCTCCAAATGATATGGAATAGTATTAAATGAATATTTACTGGATATATATGATATTTTAATCATTAATACTATTCTGGAAATTATTTACTTATAACTACATGAGCAATCTTTTTTTTAAACAAGTTCATTTTTGACTCATGTACCAAACATCGGCAAAAACGTCTGATATGAACTAACATTATTAAACAATTATTATAACATTATAATATGTGATATGAACTGAATAATAATCTCTAAAGGAGGTACTTAGGCAATTATTAATTGACCAAAGTTTATTATTCAGGAATATAAAGAAACGAACAAGACAAGTTGGACTTGAGGTAAGGGATCCTACACCTCTCTTTCTTTTTAAGTACATTCTTTTATGTCATTCCTTTTAAAGATCATATTTATTGTTATTGGGATATTCTTTTATATTACTCTTACTGTAATTTTTATGTTCATATGATGAGAGACCCTATTCTCTCTCATCAATCCATTTTGGAAGTTCTGAGTGGCGCCGTTAGGTTGCTGAATTTTTCGTAAGAGATCCAACCTCTCTCTTTCTTTCTAAGTACTCTCCTTTATGTCACTTCTTTTAAGCTCCACTTTGTTGTGTTGGGGGATGTCCTTTTATATTCCTCTTTCTATAAACTTTATGTTAATATGATGAGATACCCTATTTGATCTCATCAATCATTTTTTGTAAGTTTTATGTGGCGCTGTTAGGCTGCCAAGTTCTCGTAAGGGATTTTTCATCTCACTTTTATTCCCGTGAGATTTATGCTACATTTGCCACAATTTCCATTGAGTGGTGTACGTACTGCCCATTATTCTACTTTTTTTTAATATACTTTCTTTTTATGAGTATTTACATCAATGATGTATTGTCCTTCTTTCATGGGGTGTATGTTTTGAAAGATACCCAAGTCGGTAAGGGAACCTTTCACCCTCCTCTTTTTAAAAGACTTCTTTTGTTGGGTCTTTTAATTTACATATTGTTATGTTGGGATATGTTCTCATATATCCTTATTGATTTAACTTTTATTTCCAAGTGATGATGTACACTTTTTATCTCTCATCAACTCATTTTCTGAATTTTGAAGTGATGCCGTTAGGCTGTCGAATTTTATCAAGGGAACTTTTTAACCCAATTTCAATTTCTTTGGGTTCAACATGTATTTATTGAATATGTCATATTTTGAATATGTGTGAATGACCTTTTATTGTTTTACACTTAATATCCATTTATATTGGGTGTATTTATATTTGTCACACATAATTTTGAGATTGATTTATCCTTAATTTAAGGATACCTTCTTTATAAGGGATTTCATCACATTTGACATTTCTATTGAGACTTCATTGTTGTTATGCACCAATTCACTCTTATATGGTGTATATAATGTCCTTTGGAATAGTATATCATGAATCCATTTATTCTCATGACATTATAAAGTTCTGACTAAATGTTATTCCTCAATTATTGTATTTCAAGTGTCTCTAATTTTGGTTGAACCCCTTTAACCAAAATATCTCTTTAAATGTTTTAATTATTTGTTCTTATTAATATCCATGTTTTCAAAATGGTTTTAAGGATTTATTTATATGGATATTAATGGTTTAAAATTTTAAAAGCTTCAAGGTGGTATGGGACACTTTGATTCAAAAATCTCTTTATTAAATGTTTTAAATGGTTTTGGAAATGATTTCTTTTTGAATGGATTCATTATTTCAATATACTAAAATTTTATATTGTGATTGAAATGTGTAAATGTTATGTTTCTTTTATGAATGTTTTATGTGATACGTTTATGTTATGGTTCTTGGGCATTGTTATGAAAACGGGTGGTTCCGTGATAAACTAAGGGCGGGTGAGCCCGATATAGCTCTCCAATGCATTGGGTAACGTGAAGGAGTGAAACGTTAAGGTTTCTCCGAAGAGATTTAGGGAATATACTGTGATGGGTATTCCAAACGTAACCAAGAGGGTTACTCCCTACGTAAGAAAGTTATGAATGCCTCAAGTAACCTTTTATGTCTTATGATTTCTACGATTTATTCATGATTTGATGAGGTATGTTAAAGTGGCTATGTTTTATGGGTAAAGTATGATTTCATTCTTATGTATATATGAACTCATGTTTCCTTTCCATATTTTTATAACCCTTACTGAGCTTTTTATGCTCATCCCAAGTTTTTGAAATGTTTTTCACAGGTCAAGGGAAAGGTACATGACGTGATGATAGTGTCAAGGATGTGTCAAGAAAGAATCCGTGTTTTATTTTAAATATGTTTCCATTGATGGGAAGAATGAATACTGTCTTTTATGTAACCACTTTGTTTAAATGTGGAATGAAATGCAAGTTTCATGATCTAATTCTCTAAAACTCTAAACCTGAAAAGATCCTCAATGTGTAATCTTGTAATAACTCAAGATTAAGTAAGGTTTAAGGCTGGGGCCTTATAGTTGGTATCAAAGGTCGGTTTAGATAACTTTAGAGGTTAGGGTATTCTTTAAGCATAAGTGGCATTACCATAATGGTTAGGATTTCAGAAAGAGTCCTAGTTTTAGATAAAGTGAATGAGTAAGTATATCTTAGTGTTTATCTTACTCATTAGTACATGATGGTTTTTTTGATATACTCACACTGACCTTTTTGGTTTTAGTAAATGGATGGATCTAGCAGGCACCAAAGTAACAGTGGATGTGAAGGAAACTGTGACAGTTTTTTTGAGCAAGCAACTGAATGATATGGGAGCTACAATGATAATTCTTGTGATTATACTCAACCAACTATCTGGAGTCATGATTGACCACCTAAACCTTGGTGATTTCTCTAAGGCATCATATATGCGAGAAACAAATCCCTACGGAAGTACAGGTAATAATCATAAAGGTAAGTGTGTTCAAAAACCTATGTGTCAAAGATGTGGAAAGAAACACCTAGGAAAATGTTTCAAAGGGACAGAAATATGCTATAGATGTGGAAATGAAGGTCATAAAGCAAGAACCTGCCATCGAAAAAGGAAGCATCCAGTTGACTCGAGGAAAGGGAAAAAAGTTCTTTCTGAGGGATCAATTGAATGTTTTAAATGTGGTGTGCATGTTCATTATGCAAACACATGTCTTATGAAGAAGTTTCGTGAATGGGATCACCAAGAGCGTACAAATGTTCATTTACCAATACCTAATGCCATTCCGATTGAGGATGAAGAAACTGACAATGACCAATCAAAGGTATGTATTATTTCATGACTATTGTTTTCCTATTTTGGAATCTTAGGATATGATTCATGATTTTGTTTGTAGGAAAGAGGTATTTCGGAATAAGTTGGAAAGGAATGGTTAATGGATCATGAAGAATGTTGAATGAGTAAGATGTCAACATATAAGGGCTTCAAGAGTTATGGTGAAATTCTTAAGAGTATTAAGTCTCTTTTGATGATGGGGTTAAATTAGAAGACTTTTTATATTATGTGTAACCCTGATGTTTAGTATAGGAAAATTTTATTCAAGGAATAGTTATCTTTTCTTTTGTGGACATAGTTATAAAGAACCATTTGAGTTTATATGATCCTTACTTTTGAGGTAATTATGGGTTACTATATGTTATGATTGAAGTGAAAGGCATGAGATAAAATTGAGGTTAAATTATGTTATGATCATTTTTGATGATTTTATCTCTTTTTGGGGAATGATTTAAGAATTATATAGTTTTGGAAAAAGGACAACACGCAGACCGTGTGACAACCCGTCACGTCGGACAAAGCTGCGGGAATCGATCCCACAACCAAAGTGCGACTGGTATTTATCGCCTACCACTGGACTACATGAAGTCTCTGGTTAGTTTGACTAATTCTTTTTAGTTAGATTATTTTATGAATTAAGAGTAAGTTGATTTTGGGTTATCTATGGAAATTTATTAACCTATCATGGAGGATATGTGATTAGGTTAATTATTTTTCAATACGAGACTTTAGGAGCAACTGATATTGTTTGGAGATAAATGTTACGATTTAACTTGGAAGACTATGTGACTAAATCCTTCAAATATTTGGGTTTCAATCTTATATTGGTTTACTTTGAAGAATTTTATGGACAAATTGATTATAGAATGGTCTTCATTGAACTTTGGGTTTTGTTGGACAAATTTTGAAGATTAAGAATAGATTTTCTTTTTATAAAGGGTTATCCTTTTCTGGATTATCTAATCATGTACTAACCTTTTTGGTTTTGGTTTTGGTTAGAGTCTAAAGACATGGGAAGTATATAGTTCTCTATTGTGGATTAGGTGATTCTCTAGAAGTTTATTATAGTACTCTTAATGCGAACAAGTCTCCCTAAATACTCGTCTTTTGGGAAAAAATATGAGTTTGATTAAGGAATCTAATAAAAGTTGAAAGTCAACATGATAAGTGATTATGTTTCCTTATGAATAAATTTCTCAATAAAAAGTAACTTAAAACAAAAATGTTGTCTATTAACTTTTCCTACTTGGGAATCTAATACCGTTTAACCCATCACAAGTTTGTCATTTTCTCATTGTTAACTTTCTCCTAGACATGTTTACTATCACTCTCCATCAGAACATGACCCTTTGTTTTCTCCTCCATATCCATATTTTCATACTTATAATCCTAGTATGGGTTAACTCAGGTGACATTTGTACTTCTCTCCCATTCTTTTAAAGTGATTGTTTTACCGACTCTTGTTCCGATGTGGGACTTTCAAGGATGTTTCCAAGCTCAATTTTAAAAATTGCAAGGACGCAATTCCCAAAAGGGGGGAAGGATGTAACACCCCAGGTAAATAAAGAATATGACATTTTCATATTTATCCATATTTGTGAATAAAATATTAATATGAATTTAAAGGGGACGCTATGCTCGATGGCATACCCAACACGCAACAACGAGTTTCTTGGGAATCTTACGTTGCACTCTAATAATAAAATAATATTATTTTAAATGGTAGTTAAACATGTAGCCGTTGTATTGGCGGGAATGGATAGAAATAACTAAAATATGATTATATATGTTTTTAAATGTTTTTACATTTATCCAATAAAAGATAAAGGCTTAAAATACGGAAAGAATTCAATTTTAGGCGTATATGCCCTAGTTTTCACTAAAGGTTCACTTATCGCCTTTTGATGGCGAACCGTCATTAAATATAGTTTTGTTCACTCTTATAAATTCTATTGGACCAAATAAAACTCTTCTTAAGAATTGGGACATCAAAATTTACTTTGTGTAAATTTTTGGTATCTTTCCGATAAAGTTCATTATTTAATGAATAGTGTAAAATGTTGTATTTTAATTCAAAACCTCTTTTTAATATAATTTATTTATATGATTGGATTATCTTTTGAATTGGTTTTAAAGTGAAATTAGAATATATTTTTACCATAAAATCCAATAGTGGTCGTTGGAATTAATTTCACTTTGAAATCAGACTTAAACTAGTGTCAATCTTTTGATACTTATTGTTTCATAAAAACATGCTATTTGCTCTGACAGCGGAAATTAATTATTAAATTAATTAATGTGACTTATATGTTTTGAATTTTTTAAAATAGACTTCATTTTTGAATTCGTAATATCAAATATAGCTTAGGGTTAATTTTTGGGATTTTTCTGAAAAACTTCAATTTTTGATGAATAGTGAAACCACTTAGTGGTACTTATAAAAACTAATTTTTCCGTTTAAATGAAATTTTACCATCTTTGTGTTTTAAATTTCAAAAATCCTACATACATGGTTGTCATTAAGAAGTAAAATGTGGTTCAATGGGATAAAAATAATTTTTTTGGTGAATAGTAACTTATTAAGTTTTTAATCGCAATTAGAGGTAATTAGTGTAGTTTAAGGTAAAAATAACATTTTAATAATATGAAATAAACTCGACACATGTCATAACCTCATTGTATATGTCATGGACGACCAAGACAACCCATGGGTCAACTTGGGGACCCCATGAAGCCACTTTGGTTGGAAAATGACATTAATATCTTTTTTATTTAAAGTTAAAGTAAAAATGAGACAAACATGAAATGTTTTACTAAAACAATTTTTACATGGGGTTATACAAATCCGATTTTTGACTATAAACATTAATTGGAAATCTAAAAAGATTTCCTACATCATAGTATTTTTTTTATAATTTTTAGACATTAAATAAATTAAATTATTTATGACATTATGATGATGCAGCGATGACCTCATTATTTAACGATTTAAATAAAATGGAAAGATAATGTAATATCTAAGACCTACACATGTCCAAAACCTATTGGATGAGTGGATTTCGAACCCTTATCACCTTATCCTTGAATTATATCAATATGGGACCTTTTGAATCCGAAACTCATTTTAAAATAAAGTAAATTATCTCTACTTTCCAAGAGTGCCCCTCCTCTCCTCTTATAAAAGGCCCTCACCTCTACCTCTTTTCCCACACTCCCAAAGCCTTTGGCTCGGCCAAACCCTACCCATTTTTTCTCTCCACTTCCCTCTCTTACTCCTTGAAGCCTCACTTTGGGCAGAAGTCTTCCCAAGGAAGCCTTTGAGCTCAAACCAAAGGGAGTTACCCGATTTTAAGGTAATGTCTTCACTTGAGTCCTTTGGTTTTATTTTGCTTCTCCAACCCCATAAACTCTTTTTATTCATTTATTTTGTAACAAATACAGTATCATCAATATACTAGGATGTTGTTATAAGAAGGATTCGATCTAAACTTACACACACCTACATCTAATGGTTAAAGAACATACTGTTTCAGTGGATGGAGAATTTCTGCCTCCCGAAACGATGATTGTTCAACATTCTTCTAACACCTTCAAAGGTGGCCATTAAGATGACACTATATTTATATATGATATCTAATATGTTTATGTTTTACTTAAGCTTTTGTATTTTTGATTTATGCCATACCTTTATGGTTTCTATTATGGGTAAACGCGATATCTTCATTTAAGGAAGTGTGGACTACCGTCCCCTCAAAGTGATTTGATTCGTTAATACCATGTGTGGTACGTATAAAGGATATATTTAATGATGTTATATATGATACCATACTGGAATTAAAATACTATTATGTATCATTATGTTTTAATTCCATTAAATATGAAATAGAAATGGAAGTAGCGTTCATGCGTACGTACGGCTTACCGTCTCCATGAACGGTACATTTCATTTCTTATCTCAAAATGTTATGTAATATTATACGTACATATATATAATGGATATATATGTAATATATTACATCTAAATTATGGATATCATTCTGGAATTATAACATATATATATCTCTCATTTTGTTTTAATTCCATTAATATGACAAAAAATGAAAGTAGCATTCATGCGTACGTACGGCCTACCGTCTCCATGAACGGTGTTTTTTGTTTTTTATCTCCAAATGATATGGAATAGTATTAAATGAATATTTACTGGATATATATGATATTTTAATCATTAATACTATTCTGGAAATTATTTACTTATAACTACATGAGCAATCTTTTTTTTAAACAAGTTCATTTTTGACTCATGTACCAAACATCGGCAAAAACGTCTGATATGAACTAACATTATTAAACAATTATTATAACATTATAATATGTGATATGAACTGAATAATAATCTCTAAAGGAGGTACTTAGGCAATTATTAATTGACCAAAGTTTATTATTCAGGAATATAAAGAAACGAACAAGACAAGTTGGACTTGAGTTAAGGGATCCTACACCTCTCTTTCTTTTTAAGTACATTCTTTTATGTCATTCCTTTTAAAGATCATATTTATTGTTATTGGGATATTCTTTTATATTACTCTTACTGTAATTTTTATGTTCATATGATGAGAGACCCTATTCTCTCTCATCAATCCATTTTGGAAGTTCTGGGTGGCGTCGTTAGGCTGCTGAATTTTTCGTAAGAGATCCAACCTCTCTCTTTCTTTCTAAGTACTCTCCTTTATGTCACTTCTTTTAAGCTCCACTTTGTTATGTTGGGGGATGTTCTTTTATATTCCTCTTTCTATAAACTTTATGTTAATATGATGAGATACCATATTTGATCTCATCAATCCTTTTTTGTAAGTTTTATGTGGCGCTGTTAGGCTGCCAAGTTCTCGTAAGGGATTTTTCATCTCACTTTTATTCCCGTGAGATTTATGCTACATTTGCCACAATTTCCATTGAGTGGTGTACGTACTGCCCATTATTCTACTTTTTTTTAATATACTTTCTTTTTATGAGTATTTACATCAATGATGTATTGTCCTTCTTTCATGGGGTGTATGTTTTGAAAGATACCCAAGTCGGTAAGGGAACCTTTCACCCTCCTCTTTTTAAAAGACTTCTTTTGTTGGGTCTTTTAATTTACATATTGTTATGTTGGGATATGTTCTCATATATCCTTATTGATGTAACTTTTATGTCCAAGTGATGATGTACACTTTTTATCTCTCATCAACTCATTTTCTGAATTTTGAAGTGATGTCGTTAGGCTGTCGAATTTTATCAAGGGAACTTTTTAACCCAATTTCAATTTCTTTGGGTTCAACATGTATTTATTGAATATGTCATCTTTTGAATATGTGTGAATGACCTTTTATTGTTTTACACTTAATATCCATTTATATTGGGTGTATTTATATTTGTCACACATAATTTTGAGATTGATTTATCCTTAATTTAAGGATACCTTCTTTATAAGGGATTTCATCACATTTGACATTTCTATTGAGACTTCATTGTTGTTATGCACCAATTCACTCTTATATGGTGTATATAATGTCCTTTGGAATATTATATCATGAATCCATTTATTCTCATGATATTATAAAGTTCTGACTAAATGTTATTCCTAAATTATTGTATTTCAAGTGTCTCTAATTTTGGTAGAACCCCTTTAACCAAAATATCGCTTTAAATGTTTTAATTATTTGTTCTTATTAATATCCATGTTTTCAAAATGGTTTTAAGGATTTATTTATATGGATATTAATGGTTTAAAATTTTAAAAGCTTCAAGGTGGTATGGGACACTTTGATTCAAAAATCTCTTTATTAAATGTTTTAAATGGTTTTGGAAATGATTTCTTTTTGAATGGATTCATTATTTCAATATACTAAAATTTTATATTGTGATTGAAATGTGGAAATGTTATGTTTCCTTTATGCATGTTTTATGTGATACGTTTATGTTATGGTTCTTGGGCATTGTTATGAAAACGGGTGGTTCCGTGATAAACTAAGGGCGGGTGAGCCCGATATAGCTCTCCAATGCATTGGGTAACGTGAAGGAGTGAAACGTTAAGGTTTCTCCGAAGAGATTTAGGGAATATACTGTGATGGGTATTCCAAACGTAACCAAGAGGATTACTCCCTACGTAAGAAAGTTATGAATGCCTCAAGTAACCTTTTATGTCTTATGATTTCTACGATTTATTCATGATTTGATGAGGTATGTTAAAGTGGCTATGTTTTATGGGTAAAGTATGATTTCATTCTTATGTATATATGAACTCATGTTTCCTTTCCATATTTTTATAACCCTTACTGAGCTTTTTATGCTCATCCCAAGTTTTTGAAATGTTTTTCACAGGTCAAGGGAAAGGTACATGACGTGATGATAGTGTCAAGGATGTGTCAAGAAAGAATCCGTGTTTTATTTTAAATATGTTTCCATTGATGGGAAGAATGAATACTGTCTTTTATGTAACCACTTTGTTTAAATGTGGAATGAAATGCAAGTTTCATGATCTAATTCTCTAAAACTCTAAACCTGAAAAGATCCTCAATGTGTAATCTTGTAATAACTCAAGATTAAGTAAGGTTTAAGGCTGGGGCTTTATAGTCCTGATCTACAATGAGAAATAGATGTGTCATGATCCATAATGGGAAACAGGTGATAAGTCCTAATCAACTATGTTGATGGTCTTGGTAATTAACACTGACATATGAAATGGTTTTTTATATTTATGATGGTGTTGCACTTTTATGACATGAGTTTATGGTTCATTATTTATTTATGATGATTTCTCACTCTTATAACTCATGTTTTCTGAAATGATAATGTTTTATATCAAGACTCATGTTTATGATTTATGACATGTTAGGTATGAACTCCGTAAGTTATGTTCACGATCGCATGCATTTATGCTTATCTTATGCTTTCATATGATCATGGATTGATATCTCATATGTTTACTTTTACTGGACATATGAATTCACTTTTTCTTATGTTTATTTCTTTAGGTTGTGAAGAAAGGTTCAAGTAGGATATGCCTAAGAGGGGTATTATGTGAGAAGATCTGTGTGGGAAATGTTGAACATATTTCACAAAATAAGAATATTGTATTTCTAGACTCTAAATACATTAAACTATTATGGTCCTGAAACGAGTGTTTATAAAATATATTTAATATTCATCTAAAAAGATGTGATATTTATGTATAAAAAATAGGGTCGTTATATCCGCTGCGCCCGAAACCAATATACCCACGATTTATCCGTTCACGTATTATTTATTAAGTTTGTTTAATTAATTATATGTTTTTTTATATATATTTCATTATATGGAATTAATTTTTTATCCAGAATCAAATATCAAAAATAGTTTTTAATTTTCCGATGAGAAGATAAATTAACAATGACGCGTGAATGACGATCGATGAGAGGAGGGTGGCGCCGCTTATTCGCAGCCCCGCCCTCGTATGCCCCGCCCCGCGGACCGCACCGCCTCCCGCCGCCGGTTTATCCGTTCTAATTAATTTTATAATTTGTAAATGCATTTCAGAAAAGGAAACCGTATTCCGTGCTGCACGTGTCAGACGGGCAGTGGACCATACTGCCGGCAGGCCTGCCTGGATTAGATGTCATTGGGGAACACGCATCGGCGTCCGCGTTCCATCGGATTCTCTTTCCGGATTGCCGAACAAACGGTGACGTTTTGGTGGATCGCGCCTTTCACTTCAGATTAATTAAAAAAAAGCACTCCAAATCAACCAATATATTAAATAAAAAAATATAAAATTAAAGTCTGCTTCAATGGGCACCTCGACACCCATATCCCTCCAACCCAACACTTCAAATTAAAGTCTGCTTCAAAATGAAAATGCACACTGAATTCTTCTCCAACCCATATACTCTATTTTTTATGTTAAACTATATATTATAATTGAAAAATAATTATTTATTTCAAATTTAAACCAATATATTAAATGAAAAAATATAAAAAATCAAAAAAAAAAGAGTTTGACGCATCTATAGGGCAGCACCATATTTGATGTTGCACTGTAACTCAACGCGAGAAGGGCAGGCCAAATGATGCTGGGTTGGAGAAGGAAACCTGCAATATTTTAGCGCCTTCATGCTAAAATAATGCGGGTTGAAGATGGTCTAATCTGGTTCGAGTGCCCCTTAATCTAAAAGAAATAATCATTTATTTTCCACTATATGTTGAAAATTCATCCAAAACACCATTTGAATATCCTCCAACACACATTTGGAGTAGCACTCAAAGTTTTTTATTCACACAAACACAAAGTGACATGAGACTTTTTAGCGTTAAAAAAAATAATGAATTCTCTAATCCATAATTGTAATCAAATTGCAGCTTAAAAAAAACAGCACCACTTAGTTTACAAAGGGACATGACATGATCTATATCAAACACATGCATCGACTGTATCATATAAAACATGTATAACCATATAATCCATTTGTCTAAAACATAAAATATGTCAATCTTGTATATCTCACTCATGCATTCTAGATTCTTTAATTATAGCTAGACAGATGTACACATCACATGTCACTCACCCAGACAGATGAGCACATTACATGCACATTGTCAAAATAGATCAACACATCATACGTCTCTTATCTAAGTATGACCATACACTTCCCCGGTTTTTCTCAATAGAGGACACATAGGTCACTCTCATACGAGATGATAAATCTCATCTTGGTTAAATCTTAACTAACAACATGATCAACATGATACCCAATCGCCTCCAAATTAGCTCATACTTAAGACTGATATATGAAGGGTATCAAAGTATGAAGCTTCTCATGCTAACTATCTTTTCAACCTCACGTAACGAGGATTTAATATGAAATTTTCATGCCTACCATGCCAAAGACATTGTGTGTGATACTCCATGTGGTATACATAGTGGGTCATCCAACGCCCAAAACTCCTTTTATATCTCATGAGTGAATTTCATATCTCTACAAGAAACCCAACTAACACTAATTTTCACATTTCATCATGACCTACAATACTCTGATGACTATCGACCAGAGATAACTCAAAGCCTTACATTGAGAGGAAAATTATCCATGTACTTCAAGTAATATATGCAGTCAACATGAAAGAATGATAAAATGGGGATCGTTTATTATATACCACAATAAATTCTATATATTATTAAACTCCTTTTTAAAAAATTTACTAATAAAACCCTAAATAAGTGCATATATAATCATATCCCATATGATAAATTTAACACCCTGTCTATCATGAGATACAAAAATGTTTAAATTTTTGCCAAACCATGTGTATTTTAATGGTTTTGTGTTATAGGAGAGGTTGGCGAAGGTTGAAGGTCAGTATTTGAGGTTTCAACCTATGTTTAGGATGAAATTATACTGTAGGTCAAGAGTTACATCGCAACATAGGGTGTTGTGGCATGAAAGGGTAACATTAGGTTAAACTTTTGGTGTAGGTGGCTTGTTTTGCCGCAACACATGGTGGTTACACCATGAAACCCTGACCATGGATGGTGTTGAGCCATTAAGTGAGCAGTCATGTCACAGTGTGACCTTAGGCCCAGGTGGTAGGGTTTTCTACCTCTGGCATGGAGGGGTGCACTACGCCGTGACCCTAAGGGCCGCACCTTAATGTGACCCTAGATAGAGGTGTTACGCCATGACCCATGTGGTTTGTCACAACCCGACCCAAGCCAAGGCTCGAGCCGCAACTACCCCAAGTCCGCCTCTATAGGCTAAGGGGTGGCGACAAGCGCTGAAGGCACACTAAACTTAGGGAGACCTTTGCCTAAATACCTGTACACACGCACGCGACCAACTCAATGCAAAAGTGTAGAGAGAAAAAAAAAACACACAACACTGTTATAGATATACCAAAAATGCATGGACCAATAAACAGAACGAAGTATAATAGTGTATACTGAAAAGAAAAAGGGGCCAAATACACATCCAAATTAGAAATATGTCTCAACCAGATAGAAAACTAGAAAAGAGTAAACAACTGAGAGAGCCCAGCTCCTGTATCCCAAGCTACGACCACCGTACGCGGTCCAAGCACCCAGTATCCCTAAGTTCCTTTGAAGTCACAATCAACATGTCCGCCGTTTGCAAAAGACACGACACATATTGGGAAAAGCCCATACAAGGGTGAGTGTATACATACCCAATAGAACGCCTCGAAAAGGGCGAAGAAGAAGTAGTAAAAGATACAACTAAACAAAAAAACAGTAGATAGAACAAGGTACAATAAAAGAGTACAAATCAACCCAACAAGAGAGTGAAAATGAACTTGTCTAAACACAAATAGCTCGACACGGTGAGAAGATGAACTTCTCATCGAGTCTTCACTACCTACAACAAGAGATTGGACTCATCCAACCACGAGAACCAAAACATAGAAAGTATGTGACATACTCCGCGTGTCTTCATCTCTCCTAGAAGGAGAGTAACTATACCCAAGGAGTGGGTACTAAAATAGGATATATATATATATATAGACACACACACACTCAGTCAAAGAAGCCCAAATGAGGTAGTAAGGGGATCTCCCTCTCACAGCTCAGCCCAAGAAGATGAGTAGCCAACAGTTCCAAGGTAAAGTCTATCTGCGATGCCCAACACCCCATGCGTTTGCCCAGGGAATGCAAGTATATTGGACTCCTTATGTGTTAATCATGTTTTAATGATCACAAATCTTATACAACTTGTTAACAATGTGATAATCATGTTTTAATGATCCTGTCTCTAATCATGTGTACAAATGGTTGGTTTCTTTATGCTTTAAATAAACCTATCCAAGATCTTAAGTGCTATGTTTGATTATTGTAAACTATTTTTAATTTGTGTTATAATGGATTTCCTTGATAAATGATTAAGTCTAATCCATTCTATGAATATCACTGTTTAAGTCTGAATACAGATATTTGGCTAGGTCTGAGAAACCGTGAGTCTGCCACCAGTTATGTTTTTCTGGCAAAGGACTCAGACACCATGACCCAGACACCGTGACCCAGACACCGTGACCCAGACACCATGACCCAGATACCGTGACCATACACCGTGACCCAGACACCGTGACCAGACACCGTGACCAGACACCGAGAACCAGACACTGTGACCAGACACCACATCTATGCTACCGGTTCCTGATCTCTATACAACTATGTCATCATTACTGTCTCACCGCTCAAAGGCAAAGAAGGAGACACCGTTTCATAAAGACACCATTTCATGGAGACACTGTTTCCAGACAGACTATGGCACCGTTCTTTAATCTGTTTTTTCATTTTTAATTTAATTTCTAACGGTCATATTTGAGTCTTTTAAATGCACTGACATAATTAATATTTCTTTATAGACATGTCACTTGACAGTATGAGGTACGAGGTGCAAAATACATGCATTTTGTTAGCTCCAACACATGCACTTAACGAATAAAAAGAGAAGCATGGCCTAGAGACAAAGAGAGCGTGCGATAACGAAGAAGCACGAGCATTCTTGAGAAAAGAACCGACACATGCAATTGAATACATCTGAAAAACACACGAAGCATTCTCGAATCCAAAAAGCTGGGATACCATAGATCAGAGTCGATAACATATTCGCATTACCAACTCCATGAAGAACACAAGCCAGATCTAACTGGAAACCAAAGCATTAGACCTGCAATACTCTGTTTCTTGCAAGAGGACTCGATTATGACATATGCTTCATCCTAGAAGTATAGAGCTTCATAGACTAACACTCAGAGAACTTCTAACCTTATCTCATCATTTTTTCTCCGTTGTGTATTATTTTTAGCTTTCGAGCAGTGTGTGTGTGTCTGTATAAAAACACACACTATCTCCTGCATTAAACTGGAGGATACGAAATATCCTTCCTCTCACATCCTTTTACACTTGTTTACTCTCACAGATAAGTGTGGAAGAGGTCCCTATGTGACCTATTAGTTTATACCCACGAAAAATTGCGAAAGAGGTTGTGTGACTTGGACAGTCCTGTGCACTGTTGTTTACCCCGATCCAGGGTGTGGATCAAGTTTATTAATATAAACTACTTGGTGGCAGGTGATCACCAAGTGGAGTGGATTAGGTCTCGGCTTGAGACTGAACCATTTGTTTTATATCTGTTGTGTTGTTTAATTTAGTTTTCTATATTTTACTATATAATTTAGAAATCGCTAAATTTACTTTGATAGTTAATCTTGGAGAGAAGTAATAATTGTTTTTCCTTATTAGAATAACTTAAAAAGTAATGTTAATAACTGATATTAAGATCACTGAGAATTAATCAATCTTCTAAGAAGTTATTTAAACAATCAAACTTTCATAACCGTATTACTTTGATTAACCGGGCTGTATTTATTTTATTAGGGAACCTTTTTAAGAATACTTTTCAAACAGAATTTTTTATAGATACTCAATTCACCCCCCTCTTGAGTACTCTACTACGACCAACATTTGGTATCAAAGGGTTGTTTGTTATTCCTGTTAAGACTCTGTTTTTGACCCTATTCAACTGTGATTTTAGTTGTACTTTAAAGATCTGTAAATTTCTATTAATTCTAAATTTCTATCTCTTTTAAAGTATTTCTTTATTATGGATAATAGACTGGAAGGTGCTGTAACAAATAGACCACTATTCTTTAATGGAACTAATTGTGCCCAATGGAAAATTAAAATGAAAATGCATTTAGAAAGTATGAGTTTTGAAATTTGGTCTTCAATTATAGATGAGTATAAGATTCATGCTACTGATAGAATCACTTGGGATGACCCAACCACGACTGCCTACAATAACAATTGAAAATCCATGAATGCTTTATATTACTTCTTAGGAGATGAGGAATTTAACAGAATTTCTGCATGTAAAACTGCCCATAAAATTTGGGATACTTTGTCTATTTTTCATGAAGGAACTTCTAGTGTGAAATAAATGAGACTTAATACTTATACTATTAAATATAATAACTTTAAAATGAAACCTGATGAACCTATTTCTGACATGTATCTCATTCAACGAAATTGTCAATACAATGATTTCTTTTGGAAGAGAAGTTACTACCAAAGAACAAATCATGAGGATTCTCAGATGCCTACCTGATAGATGGAGAGGAACCTCTGTCTCTATTAGAGAATCATGCAACATCAACAAGTTACCTGTAAAAGAACTCATTGGGAAACTAATGATGTGTGAAGAGGAGTTGAAAGTCAACAAGGAAGAGGAGGATGAACCTAAAAAAAAATCTATTGCATTTAAGACCACCGCCTATAAACACAAAGAAAATGGAAATTGGAAGTCTCTGTAGAAAGCTCCAGCAGTGAACAATCATCACCTGACAGTGATGAGGAGATGACTCAATTAGCCAGAAGGTTTAAGAGATTTTATAAGAAGAATATTTTTTTTCCAAAAAACCTAACTTCAAGGGAAGATGCGATAAAAAAGGAATCTTGAAGAAAGATTGGAAAATAAGTGACAAGTTTGATGAGATAGTATGCTATGAATGTAAGTGAAAGAGACATGTAAAGGCCGACTGTCCCAAGCTCAAGTACAAAAAGAAATATGAGGACAAAGATATAAAGTATAAAAAGGCAATGAAAGCAACATGAAGTGCTTCTGAGGACAGTTCAAGTGACTCAGAATATTCACATGATGGATAGGATAATAAAGCCAATATGTGTTTTATGACAAACACATCTAGGTAACACTGGAATATCCTGTACACAATTCCTATTATTCTGGAGATGATAGTGACTCTGAAAATATGTCTAATGAAGAAATATTTGAGTACTGTAATATGCTTTAAGATACATGTAATGAACTAAAAGTTAAATACAAATCTTTAAAGAAACAACATGTTCTTACCTCAACTGTTAAAACTGAACTTACTGTAGAAAGGAAAAAAATTATCAATTACTCAAAGAAAATAATAAACTAAATCTATCTAATGAGAAATTGAAAAAGGATCTTGAAAGTTTTACTAATGGTAAAGATACTTTGGTACAAATGCTAGGTAAAATGACTACTACTAAATATACTACTAGTATTGGCTATCAACCTGGTAAAAGAAATTTTAGAAGAACTAATTTTGTTTCCAAGTCTAGGACATACAGTTTTACTCCTAGTTCTGGAAAACATTCAGCTAGTTCAAATTATGATACACTCTCTACTGTTTCAAGATTTTATTGACCAAATAAAGTTTATTTTTTAATCACATTACATAATGCTTATAGGAAAACTATGGGGTAGATGTGGGTTCCTAAAGCACTAGTCACTAATATTAGGGGTGTCCATGGGTCGGGTCGTGTCGGGTCAGGGGTGTTCTAGGGCCCGACCCAACACCGGCGGGTCGGGTCGGGTCGGGTCGGGTCTCATACTTTGTGGGTAGGTGACCCGACCCAACCCAAACCGTTGGGGGTCGGGTTACCCGACTCATGGTCGAACGACCCAACCCAACCCAACCCTCTGCGGGTCGGGTCAGTTTGGGTCGGGTTACTTGGGTGAACCCGACCCAACCCAACCCAACCCGAGCCAGCCCGAGCCAGTCCACCAGACCCAGCCCCTCCCTCCCCCCATACCCGACCCCTGCACTACCGAGACCCTCCCCCTCCCTCCCCCTGTGTGCAGCTAGACCCCCCTGTGCAGCGAGACCCCCCCCTGTGCAGCCAGCCCCCCACCAGACCCAGCCAGCCCCCCCTGTGCAGCCATCCCCCCACCAGACCCAGCCAGCCCCCCTGTGCAGCCAGCCCCTCCCCCCCATGCACCCAGCCCCCAGACCCAGCCCCTCCCCCCAGACCCCTGTCCAGCCCCCCGGACCCAGCCCCCCCAGACCCCGGTCCAGCCCCCCCCCCCCCCCCCCCCGTGCAGCCAGCCCCCCAGAGCAGACCCACCTAGCCACTCCCCCTCCCTAGACCCCTGTCCAGCCCCCCCTGTGCAGCCATCCCCCCAGACCCAGCTCCCTCCCCCTGGGCGGCTAGCCCCCCAGACCCAGCCCCCAGCCCCTGTGCACCCACCCACCCAGCCCCCCAGCCCCCCACCCCCTGTGCACCCAACCCCTGTGCACCCAGCCCCCCAGACCCATCCCATGTGCACCCAACCCCTGTAGTGGTGTGTGCGTGCTTGAGTGAGAAAATTTTCAAGAAAATGAAGATAATCTGGAATCCCTAGATGATGGAGTGGGTTGGAGAAGATATTAAATTATATGAGAATTACAATCCCATTGAGCATCCTACTGGCTGATAGATGTGGATGATCTTGGTCTAGGGCCAGATGATTAGGTTGTTTATTCTGAAAAAGATGAGGATGAACCTGATAGAGAAGAAGGGTATCCTATAGATGATTAGAGTGACCCAAATATTGTTGAAAGTCCAAAGGGAATGGCATATGGACCAGCTTGTCCACCTCAAGCTCTACCATCAAATGGACTTATTCTGGGTGATAATAATGATAAAGAAAATGAGGAATCTGGTAGTGTAGAATATATGAGTAGATCCAATGGTTCAAAAGAGGAATCTGGAGAAGAAGATAAAGCAGACAAAGAAGAAGAAGAAAGTGGCAGTGGCTCTAGTAGTGAGGAAGAAGGAAATGAAAAATATGGTGATAAAAGTGGAGAAAGTGATAGTATAAGTGAAAGATATGAATTTGAGAATGAAGATGATGGGAATAATGAAAGTATTTGAAGTGACAATGGTTCTGATCATTTTAGTGATGATCAATATGCCATTATAGAACCTGTGCACCCACCCCCACCCCCTGTGCACCCAACCCCCCAGCCCCACACCCCCTGTGCACCTAGCCCCCCAGCCCCTGTGCACCCAGCCCCCCAGCCCCTGTGCACCCCCTGTGTTCCCAGCCCCCAGCCCCACACCCCCTGTGCACCCGGCCCCCCAGACCCAGCCCCCCCTCCCCCCTATGCAGCCAGTCCAGCAGACCCAGCCCCCTCCCCCCCTGTGCAGCCAGCCCCCCATAGTCCAGACCCAGCCCCTCCCCCCCAGACCAGACCCCTGTCCAGGCCCCCAGACCCAGCCCCCCCAGACCCCTGTGTTGTGCGGCCAGCCCCCAGACCCAACCCCTCCCCCCCAGACCCCTGTCGAGAAACCACATTCAATAATCAAACTCAAAATAATTGTGCATTTGAATTGTAACACTATGGACAGAAAACTATAATGCAACTATATATCAGCATTCATGCTGAGCTAAATATATAAATAAATTCATTTCTACATTATCAAATAATTTCTTGTTTGACATGCAATTAAAAACCTCAAATAAGGCATGCTGGCACCGACACCTGAAGAATGAATCTTTCTCCCCCATACTCATCCAATGACCGCAGGCACCGACACCTGAAGAATCGTGTAACTATTTATTACAAGTAATAAGTTCCATAAACAATTTTCAATAAGTGCTAAAAAATAGTCCAAGTTAAGTTGATTGAAAAATAAAATATGATTGATCTTTTTTAAAACACATTATCACATGTCCAGCCCCTCCACTGTCCAGCCCTCCCAGACCCATCCGGGCCCCTCCCTCCCCCAGACCCAGCCCCTCCCCTATCCTCCAGCCCCTCCCATGTCCAGTGTCCAGCCCCACCAGACCCAGCCCCTCCCCCCCAGACCCCTGCCCAGCCCCTCCCCCCCAGACCCCTGCCCAGCCCCTCCCCTGTCCAGCCCCCCCAAACCCAGCCCAGCCCCTCCCCTGTCCATCCCCTCCCCTGTCCAGTGTCCATCCCCACCAGACCCAGTAGCCCCTCCCCCCCAGACCCCTGTCTAGCCCTCCAGACCCAGCACCTTCCTCCCCCAGACCCAACCCCTCCCTTGTCCATCCCCTCCCCTGTCCAGTGTCCAACCCCACCACCAGACCCAGCAGCCCCTCCCCCCAGACCCCTGTCCATCCAGCCCCTCCTCTATCCATCCCTCCAGACCCAGCCCCTCCCTCCCCCAGACCCAACCCCTCCATTGTCCATCCCCACCCCTGTCCAGTGTCCAGCCCCACCACCAGACCCAGCAGCCCCTCCCCCCCAGACCCCTGTCCAGCCCCTCCCCTGTCCATCCCCCCCAACCCCAGCCCAACCCATCCCCTCCCCCCCAGACCCCTGTCCAACCCCCCCAGACCAAGCCCCTCCGAGTGCATGCATGGAGGGAATGAAATGAAAACATTACAGGTAGCAGGCGAGAACATGCTTATTCTGAAATCAGAAATGAATGAAAATGGATGAAATATGAAACACTCCTCTATAGACATTTCAATATCAAATAAGACAGTGGGTAGGTAGTTGATCCTTCACTGAGTCATCAACCATATTTAAAAAAGAATCACAATGATAGCCTATATCAGACAACAAGATCTAAAAAAACTCATATGTGATGTGATGACAATATTATGAAAAGAATTTGTAAAATAATCACAAATTTATACCTTAATTAAGAGTTCTCTATATCATCCTTGCATCTTCTACTTTAGGTAGTGAAAGTCTGATCATGAATTGTGATGGATGGTGGCATATCTTAAAAAAACACAACAAAAAAAATAACAAGTCAGTCTTTTACTTTTTCAAACAAACGTTTATAATTGAAAAATGAAAAATGATAAAAAAAAACATAATATTTTTAATGCTAGTACCTGATTCAATTGATTACACTTCATCTAGTTGCTTTCTAATGTCAATTGGTTTAGACTTTATAAACCAATTTTGTGAGAAAATTAATGCTTCAACAGTGTTGGGATTCAAACAACTACGAAATGGATCAAGGACTCGTCCTCCTGTACTAAAAGCTGACTCTGAAGATACTGTAGTTAAAGGAATTGCTATAATATCTCTAGCAATGCATGAGAGAACATGATATTTTCTTTCCTTTACTTTCCACCAACTCAAAATATCAAATCCTTCAAAATCATCCTCACAATCATCAATCTCAAGATATCTATCTAGTTCATTCCTTTGTTGTGTCATCCGCCTTTTCCTTTTCTTTAATCTATATGCATCTTTCCATTTCCCATCATCCTTACTATCGGTTCTAGCATCATGATGTGACTCTTGATGAGAACTGGACTCACATTTATCACCAAAAACTATAATGGGATATCTACATTTGTAAAACTCATAGAGATTATTCAAAACCTCTGTTAATTTGCTGATCAACTGATTTTTGTCTTCTTCATCATCAAACATCATTTCAAAACTATCCCGAACATATTCCAATTTATATCGGGGATCAAGAACAACTGCCACAAGAAAGAGAGAATTAAAATTTGAACCAATACCCCAATACTTGTCCAACTTAAGCTTCATTGTAATAGCCATTGCACTCACAATAATATCATGACTCTTCATCCATTTCTTTATTTTTCTATATATGTCACAAAGTGTATGAAAGAATGTGTGACATGTCACATGCAAAGAACCAGAAAACTCAACAGTGCTATCATAAATTTTTTTAGGAACTTGACAAATACACGAGCACGCTCCCAATCATATGTTGTAGGAGCCCCACCTTCACAGACAAGAGCACTCCTAAAGCTTGAATCCTCCTCAAGGCGAATAAATACTTTTTCATACTTCTCTGCAACATCCAACATAAAGTAACAATAATTCCACCTAGTAGGCACATCAAGAATTATGGCCTGTTTACTAGGAATTTTTAACTCCTCGGCTATGCTTTTGAAAAGAGCCAATCTTGAAGGTGAACTTTTCACAAATTTTCAAGAAGCTCTGATTCTAGCAATTGATGTCGATATTTCCTTTAACCCATCACTAACAATAAGGTTTAAAATATGTGCACAACATCTAACATGAATATACTCTCCATTAAGAATAGACCCATTCCAATCATTAACCCTCCTCACCAAATAACTGATCGCTGTATTATTAGAACTAGCATTATCCACTGTAACAGTGTTAATCCTTTCAATCCCCCATTGTTTCAATGTCTGTTCTAATACTTGACCAATTGTTTCCCCTTTATGATCCGCAACAAGACAAAACCGGATGATTTTTTTATTCAATATCAAATTATCATCAATAAAATGTGCAGTCACACACATATAATTCAGATTCTGAATTGAAGTCCATGTGTCGGTGGTAAGACATACCATGTGAGAGAACATATCAAACATAGACTTCAATTTTTCTTTCTCAGCCAAATATAACTGCAAGCAATCCCTTGAAACTGTTTTCCTAGATGGAACTTGAAATTGAGGTTGAACAACTTCAATAAATTCTCTAAAACCTTGATTCTCAACATACTTAAATGATAACTCATCAATGATTATCATTTTAGCAAGAGCTATTCTGCACTCTTCTTGGTTAAAATGAGCTACTGAAATTTTAACCGTCCCATCATCCTCATCTTCACACTTCTTCCTAAGACCAAGAGTGGTTTGACTTTTGTCAAGATTTTTGTGTGGATTTTTGTTGCACCTTATCAAATGTCTATTCAGATTACTAGTTCCATGTTGGCCAGATGTGAAAGCATAACCTTTTCCACAATAATTACAAATAGATCTACCATTTTTCTTATGAAAATGATCCCAAGCATGAGAAATTCTAGAACCAGTAGTAGCTTTAGGAATTCTTACCTTTTCAAGAGACTTATTACCCTCACTTTCTTCAACTGGTATGTTACTAATCCCCCCTCCTTTTTCTATTGAATGTGTAGTTGGAGTTGACCCCATCTGACTTTGGGTTCTTGCGCCAACTAGAGGATTAGAACCACTTATTTTATCACCTTCCATGATCACTAGCCGCTGTCAAAGGGAATAATTAATGAAATGAAAGTCCATAAAGTTCTAAACAATTGATAATAATCATAAAAAGCAAGTCTCACCCCCATGATTCTTACTCAAAAAGATCCAATATAAGCACATAAAAAAATGTGACAACTCATATGCCAAAAATAATCAATGATCACAACATAATGTATAAACAATCCAGATTCAAAGTGAGATGCACACTAACCTAATGTGAGATTCACACTACCCTAATGCATTATAAAAAAATTTGACCTCTAACACACACCCTCTTAAATTTAATAAATGGATTCATCCAAAACTAGGAAACATGAATCAAAATTCATATAATCAAATGAATTCTCACACAAGTATAAACAATAGATTATAACACACTCATCAATGGGGTAAAAGCAAGATAAATTCTAAAAAATCACCAACCAAATTCAAAGCATTAATAACGGTTTTCGAATAAAAATTGCTTACCAATTAGTTAACCAATCCAGACCGCACGCACACACACGCAGCAACAGGCAGTAGGAGGAGGCACCACCGCAAAGCACACCCAAAATCCAACTTTGTCAATCATATTTTAATCCACCTTTAAAATCAAGATAAATACTAAAAAATCAACAACCAAATTAAATTCAAAGCCCTACCACCACTAATAATGGGTTAGAGTACTAAAAAATGCTTACTGTTAGTCTCTTAGATAGGAGGAGGAGGCGCCGCAAGCCAGGGGTTGGGGAAACTCAGGGAAGGAGGAAGGAGGAGAGGGAGGGTAGGGTTTTGTCCGACCAAAACTCACGAGGGAAGGAAGGGAGGGAGAGTAGGGTTTCTTTATTCACCGTGAGGGAAGGTCGGGGTCAGTCGGTTGGCCGGAGAGAGAGGAGGAGCAGGCCGGTAGTGGTTGATGCCTGGCGAGGTGAGAGTGCGAGCGAGCGACTCGTGTGAGGGAGGGAGGGAGGACCGTTGTTCGTCGTGAGGGAAGAGGAAGAAGGGGTAGGGTTTCTTCAGGGGGGAGAGGAGGAGGGTGAGAGCGCGAGCGAGAGGGGTGGAAGGAAATGTCGGGGGCTGCCCGCAGCTGAGAGAGAGATAGATTTTTTTTTGGTTGGGTCACAGGTCGGGTCGGGTCTAAATGACCCCAACCCGAGACCCGACCCGACCCATACAAAAGTGACCCGATGTGAACTCGACTCGGGTTTTTTTCCCAGCAACCCGACCCAACCCGACCCAACCCGGTTGGGTCGGGTCGAACCCGTCGGGTCGGGTCGGGTCTGGACACCCCTAACTAATATTACTAGACCCAAACAAATATGGGTACCAAAATCTGTTTTTATTTGACTATTTTGTAGGAAAGTTGCTTAAAGAGCTCCTGTAAAAGCTTATGGTACTTGGACAATGGGTGTTCAAGACACATGATAGGGGACTATTCATGCTTCAAGAATTTAATAAAAATTGATGGTGGACATGTCACCTTTGGTGACAATGCCAAAGGAAAGACCATTGGCCTTGGAAAAATTGGTAACTCTAACTCAATTTTAATTTCCAAAGTACTTTTTGTTGATGGATTGAAATATAATCTGCTTAGTATTTCAAAACTATGTGATGATGGATTTCATGTTATATTTGAAAATGATGCTTGCAATGTTTTCAATTCTAAAAATGAATTAGTGTTTTCTATATTAAGAAATGAAAATGTATACTCTGTTAACTTAGATTCTTTAGTCTCTCAAAATTCTTCATGTTTAAGTGTATTTCACAAAGAATCTTAGCTTTGACATAGGAGACTAGGACACTATAATATTCACTCTCTTAGAAAGATAACTATAAAAAGTTTGGTCAAAGACCTACCCAAACTTGAGTTTCCAAATGATAAAGTGTGTAATCCTTGTCAAAAGGGAAAGCAACACAAAATTTACTTAAAACCAAAGAAAGAAGTGTCAACTTATCAACCTCTCGAATTATTTCACATGGATTTGTTTGGACCATCTAGAGTTTCTAGTTTAAATGGGAAGCACTATGTTTATGTTCTTGTAGATGACTTTTCCAGATATACTTGGACTTTCTTTTTGGATCACAAAAGCGAAGCTTGCTCTCATCTTACCAAATATTCCAAAACTATAGAAAATCTTAGTGTAATTAGAATTAAATCCTTAAGAAGTGATCATGGCCATGAGTTTGAAAATCAAGAGTTTGAATCCTTTTTCTCACAAAATGGATATAGTCATAATTTCTCTGCCCCTAGAACACCTCAATAGAATGGAGTTGTAGAAAGAAGAAATAGAACCTTGAAAGAGATTTCTAGAACCATGCTTAGTAAATATGACTTACCTATTTATTTTTGGGTTGAAGCTGTAAATACAACATTCTATATTATTAATAGAGTATTGATTAGACCTATACTTAAAAGAACTCCATATGAGTTATATAACAATAGAAAACCCAAAGTTAGCTACTTCAAAGTATTTGGTTTCAAAGTCTATATCCTTAATACTAAGGACAATCTTGAAAAATTCGCATCCAAGAGTGATGAAGGAATCTTTCTAGGATATTCATTATCTAGTAAATCCTATAGAGTGTTTAACAAAATAACTAAATGTGTGGAAGAATCTTTCTATGTCAAATTTTATGAAACATATCCACATGAGCCTAAGACCTCTCTAGAGAACCTAGAGGATAATGTATCAAATCTAGACATTAATTCAAAATCCCCTAACTATCCTATATAGGAATCTATGAAAACTTGCAGTTCTAGAAATTCTTTAGATTCAAGTCATAATGAACTTGAACCTGTTGAAGAACCTGAAATCACTAGTCCTTTTTCTAGAGCTGTTAGAACTCTTAAGAACCATCCTTTAGATGCTGTTGTAGGATATTTAGATAAAGGAACTCAAACTAGAGATTCTCTTAGAAATCAGGTTGAACATCAAGTCTTCTTGTCACAAATTAAACCTAAAAACATTAATGATGCTATCAATGATTAATTTCGGGTGATGGCTATGCAAGAAGAGCTTAATCAGTTTGAAACAAACAAAGTTTGGAAACTTGTTGATATACCTAAAGTCACATTCACTATAGGCACTAAGTGGATGTTTAGAAATAAAGTAGATGAAACTGGTAACATAGTTATAAACAAGGCTAGATTGGTTGCACAAGTCTATAGTCAAGAAGAAGGAATTGACTATAAGGAAACATTTGCACCAGTAGCTAGACTTGAAGCCATTAGAATTCTTCTTGCTTATGCTGCACATCTGAATTTCAAACTATATCAAATGGATGTTAAGAGTGAATTCCTAAATGGGTATATAGATGAGGATGTCTTTGTTAAGAAACCTCATGGTTTTACAAATCCTCATTTTCCAAATCATATTTTTAAATTATCAAAAGCTTTATATGGTTTAAAATAAGCTCCAAGAGCTTGGTATGATAGATTAAGTACTTTTCTTATTTCCAAAGGTTTTACAAAAGGAATAGATGATCCTACACTTTTTATAAAACGAATTTACAATGATGTTTTAGTAGTTCAAATTTATGTAGATGATATTATCTTTGGATCTTCAAGAAATTATTTATGTATTGAATTTTCTAAAATGATGAAAAACGAATTTGAAATGAGTTTAATGGGTGAACTGAAATTCTTTCTTGGGTTTCAAATCTTTCAAAATAATGATGGAATTATTTTAAATCAAAGAAAATATACCAGAGATCTTATAAAACGTTTTGCCCTGGATAACACTAAAAGTAGTGACACTCCAATGAGTACAACTTGTAAGTTAGATCTTGATAAAGATGGAAAATTTGTTGATCAAACTACTTACAGAGGAATGATTGGGAAGCTTACTCTACCTAACTACTAGTCGACCTGACATTATGTTTAGTGTATGTATGTATGCTCATTTTCAAGAAAACCCTAAGGAATCTCATTTAAATGTTGTTAAGAGAATTTTCAAATACCTCAAGCATACACCCGATCTAGGACTTTTCTATCCCAGAGGAAAATCATTTGAATTAGTTAGTTATTTTGATGCTAACTTCAGTGGTTGTAAGTTAGATAGAAAAAGCACCTCTAGAACATGTCACTTTTTAGGTAAGTCACTGGTATCCTGGTGTAGTAAGAAACAAAACTCTGTTGCATTATCTACTGCAGAAGTTGAGTACATAGCTATTGGTAGTTGTTGTGCACAAATTTTGTGGATGAAACACACATTACTAGATTATGGATATCAATTCAGGCATGTAACTATAAATTGTGATAATACAAGTGCTATTAACATCTCAAAAAATCATGTTTCACACTCTAGGACAAAACACATTGATGTAAGACATCAATTTTTGAGATATCATTATCAAAAAGGTGATACCAATTTGGAATTCATTAGAACTGAATATCATATTGCTGATATATTCACCAAACTATTAAATTATGAAAGAATAGATTACATCATACATGTGTTGGGAATGATAAATCTTAAGTATTAAGTGTACTGTTTCACAGTTTACAGTTTCACAAGTTACTGTATGGCACTTACTGTATAAATCTAATACCTCTATAGTTTTACTATCTTAAAAGTTGTTATTTTATGTTTACGGTCTCACAGTTACTATCTCTCGATTACTATCTAGCACTTACTATCTCAAACAATACGGTCTCATAGTTTAGAAATCACACATTTACAGTCTCACCATGAAAGCCTGTTACGGTCTCACCATGAAAGCAAGTTCCGGTCTCACCATAAAATTCTGTTACAATCTCACCATAAAGACACTTTATTATTTTATTTACAAATTATAACCCGTATCGTGGTAATTAATTATTTTATTCTTTTACTTTCCCACACTTTTGATTTTGCGATGCTTGATATCCCTAAATGATAAAAGTGAAAGAAGTTTTACTCCTTTCTTCACTCGAGCCTTCTTCTCTCAAAATGTAAGCCCTCTCTCAACTCTTCGGTTCTTTCTCTCTCCCTCTCTCTCTCTTAAACCTTCGTTGAATGCCCAGAATAAAATTTCCATTGTCATAATCTCTTGAAAAGTGAATATAAAAGAATAAGATGAAAATAGCATCAAAGTTAGTGCCCGAAGGTCCTTTGAATCCGAACCTGGTGAACAGAATAGTGGTACCCAAAAAGGAAACTTGCCCCAAGTGGTTGCTGCCAAGTATGTATTTATTATTTAAAGTTCTAAAAGAGAAAGGGTGGATGTATTGGTTCACAAAGGAGGATAGGCCGATATACTCGAAGCTAGTTTCATTGTTTTATTAGTTTGTTCAATTTTATTTTGATATAGAAGATGGTTTTGTTATGAGAAGCTAGATCGATGGGAAAAGATGTACCTTTTCTTTGAGGTTATGGGATGCTTGCCTAAGGATACATCATAAGGGTATTTTTGAGGACTACCAGATAGGTCCTCCACCTCCAAGTGAGATATTTGTATTGGAATAAGGTTATTTTGCTACACTCAAGTATCAGGATGTATTTTTGATACATCTTATGAAGAATGGACACAAGTTCAACCTATGCAAGTATGCTATCCTCCATATGTATGAGTTGATAAAGACAACCTCCAAGACAACCTCCAAGTCAACCTCCCTATTCTACTCAAGATTAATTGCAGCTATGATTCATGCAAAAGGGTTGGTTGTACCAAATGAAAAAGTCATTAAGGAATATGAATTTTTTATTTCAAAATTTACATTCAATAGAATGAAAATAATTTGGAATCCATGGAGAAAAGCATGGGTGGAAGATAATGATAGGGTCTATGAAAAGTGCAACCCGGTTGAGAACTCTTCAAGACCTAAGGAAATTTATGATCCTAGTTTGGAACCAGATGAAATCGTTGACTACTCTAATGAGGAAGAAGAAGAAGAGGTTGTTTCACCTACATGGAAAACTATCCTGTATGAGGAAGACAGTGAACCTGCTCCTCAAGTCTTAATTATGAAGGAAGTACCTGTCCCTGAAGAGATTGTTGATCTAGAAGAAGAACCTGTCTCTAAAGAATAATCTGTTGTTGTTGAAAGGGAAAAGGCTCTTCTAGAAGAATATTTAGAAGAAGATCTTTCTCTTGAGAAAGAATCTGCTCTTGAGGAACACCTAGAGGAACAAGCTGTTCCTGAGGTTATCCCATCTTCTGAAGAGAGAATGGAGTAAGCCTTTAAATTAGCTATCAAGGAAATGGGTGAGGCTATTGGGGATGAAATATTTGAAATAGATCAAGGATCTAAATCTCTTAGTATTGAGAAAAATGCACATGTTGAGGGGGAGAAACACCCGAATCTAGAAAGTGTTGAAGTTCCAAATCCGATTAATTCAAGCTCTGTGGATACATGGTACAAATTCCCTAGCTATTTTGATGTAAATGATTCCCAGGAAGCCTCAGTTAAAGGTATAGATCTATCTAATGTGTTTGAATTGAAACCAGTATCTTATATTGATGTTATAAATGCAAAGGAACTAGAGCTTGTCTCAGCTCCTATCCTTGAACATGGGAAAGATTCAAGGACACATTGAACATGGTACCGCACCATGGTTTCTTAATCCCAGAACAAGTGAGAATTTTCTATGAAGGGTTAGGTCCTGGAAACAAACAATTCATTGATATGATGTGTAATGGAACCTTCAAAAACAAATCCCCAAATGATGCTTATGAGTATCTAGAAAATCTTGCTGAATAGAACCAAACATGGGGAACATCACCATACTGTGAGAAGCCACCCAAATATGGTGGAATGTAAAATCTTGGAGAAGAAGAAAACATTAGAGAAAAACTTGCTACACTCACGAGGAAAGTTGAGGAGATTGATCTTAGGAAGGTCCACAAAACCCAAACTGTTGAGCTTGTTTGTACAATTTGGGACAAGCATGACCACAAGACTGATAATTGCCCAACCATTCCTTCCATCAAGGATGTTCTTTTAGGAGGACCACCAGAAGAAGTTAATGCAATGAAATTTCAAAAGCCACAATTCCCAAACACCTTCAATCCAAGGTATAATGACCATCTAGGCTTTCGTTGGAAGGACAATCAACAACCAACACAACAACAATGTATCAACCCATACCCTCAACAAAAATTTCAACCTCATAATCAGTTCCAACCACAACCGGTACAATTCCAACATCCTCATGTCAAATATCAACAACCTATCCAACAACCCATTCAACAACCAATCCAATAACCAAAGTATCCTCCTGGGATAAACCAACAAGATCAAGCACCAACCCAAATTGTTCCACAAAGCCTACTAGAACAATTGTGCAAACAAATGGACAAAATGAACTCAGAATTCTCATCCATTAAACAAGAAATTCAAACCATCAAAACTGGAAAGGCACCCATTCCTACTCAGGCAGTACCATCCTCAAATTTAAGGGGAGAGACAAGTTTCACTCAAACAACTCATGAACAACTAAAGGCTATGACTGTTTTAAGAAGTGGGAAATCAATTGAAAAACCTGAACAAATAAGTCAGAAACCATGTGAAGCTTCAAACTCTAATGAAAATCCAAATGAACCACAAGATCAAACTGAAGAAATTGATAACAATGTAAAAGAAACAACTCTTCAACAAACAAGCCCACAACCTTCACCATTTCCTCAATGCATGAGGGGGAAAACAAGCCTGAATTGAGTGAAACATTGAGGGAAGTATTCTCACAAGTCAAGCTGAACATTCCACTCCTCAATGATATTCAAACCATTACTGCATACTCAAAATACCTAAAGGACCTCTGCACATTTAAAAAGAAATTATCACATAAGAACCAAGTCCTTCTGGCAGCAAATGTTAGCACAACAATCCAAGGAACCCTTCCACCAAAGATGAAAGACCCAGGATTCCCTTACATCAATGTTGAACTAGGAGAGAACAATGTTGTCAAAGCCTTATGTGACCTAGGTGCCAGTGTCAATCTCATCCCCTATGCTGTGTACTGTCAATTAGGCCTAGAAGAGATCCAACCCACATCAGTCACACTTCAACTTGCTGATCGTAGCATTAGGGTTCCAAAGGGGATTTTAAAGGATGTTCTGGTAAAGGTTGAAAACTTTATCTACCCTGCTGAATTCATTGTCCTTGACAACAATCCAACCATAGGAAATAAGGAACAAACCCCAATCATCCTTGGTCGTCCCTTCCTTGCAACAATCAACTCTGTTATCCAAGTTGAAAATGGGAACATGACCATCACCTTTAGAAACATGAGTCTAGACTTGAACATATATAATGCAAGCTCACAAATAGGGGATGATGAAGATATTCATGAAGTAAACATGATAGGATGCGTTGATAAAGAATCCATAGAACATCAAGGGATATTAGAGGAATGTTTAAGTGTGGAAGAGATTAATTTCCTTTATTCACATGAAGGAAGTTTATCTCCATGTCTAGAATCACTTTCATATTGCTCCAATGATGAAATCTTGGGTCCAACAATCAGTGAAAACTTTCCGGAAACCACTTTCATGGAGACCTATCAAAGTTTATTCACTAAATCTGATCAAACCAATCTTGTAGCTGAAATTTCTACACATGGGGATTCAATTCTATCTAAAACTCTAGAAAAAAAAACCGATCTTGATCCAATGTCCCAATCTTCTGCTGAAATTCTGAACCAACCTGATATTGAATTGAAGGAACTTCCCACTGCACTCATGTATGCCTTCCTAGGGGACAATCAAACACAACCTATTGTCATTTCTTCTTCTCTTGAAGCCAATCATGATAGGATTATTTTAGATGTCCTTAAGAAATGTAAGAGAGCCATTGGTTGGACCCTGTCTGATATTCCTGGGATTAGCCCAATAATAGGGACTCATAGGATTTTTCTAGAATCTGATTCAAATCCATGTCATTAATATCAATGGAGAGTCAATCCTAATCTCATGGAGGTAGTAAGGAAGGAAATTATGAAATTGTTAAAAGCTGGTATCATCTATCCTATAGCTGAGAGTGAGTGGGTGAGCCCAATCCAAGTGGTTCCCAAGAAAGCAGTAATCACAGTGATAACCAATAAGGATGGAGAGATTCTTCCAACTAGGGTGAGTAGTGGATGGAGGGTCTGCATTGACTATAGAAAGCTAAACTCATTCACTAAGAAGGACCATTTCCCCTTACCATTCATTGACCAAGTCCTTGAGAGAGTGGAAGGTCATGAGTTCTATTGTTTCTTAGATGGGTACTCAGGGTACAATCAGATTGAGGCCTCCCTAGAGGATCAAGGGAAGACTACATTCACCTGTCCATTTGGCACCTTTTCCTTCAAACGCATGCCGTTCGAGTTATGTAATTCCCCTGGAACCTTCCAGCGGTGCATGATGGGAATCTTCTCAGATATGGTAGGGGATTTTCTTGAGGTCATCATGGATGACTTATCTTTCTTTAGGGATATATTTGAGGAATGTCTTAGGAATGTAGATAGAGTTTTTTTTCTAGATGTGAGGATAAAAATATCATCCTAAACTAGGAAAAATTCCATTTCATGGTAAAGGAAGTATTTGTTCTAGGCCATCTAGTCTCGGGTAGGGGGATTCAAGTTGATAAAGCAAAGGTTGACATCATTCGTCACCTTCCATCACCTAGAACTGTTAAAGAAGTGAGGTCTTTCTTAGGACATGCTGGTTTCTATAGAAGATTCATCAAGGACTTTAGTTCAATCTCCCGTCCCCTTTGTGCTCTCCTAGTAAAGGATGCTCCATTTGTTTGGACAGAAAGCTGTGAGGGTTCATTCTCAACCCTCAAATTCTCTCTCACCTCTCCTCCCATTATGAAGTCTCCAAAGTGGAACCTTCCATTAAAACTCATGTGTGATGCAAGTGACTTTGCTGTAGGTGCAGTCTTAGGAAAAATATGTGAGAAAACTCCTTATGTCATTTCTTATGCAAGAAAATCCTTAAATGATTCCCAAATCAACTACACCACCACTAAGAAGGAGTTACTTGCTGTTGTGTTTGCCTTAGAAAAGTTTAGGTCCTACCTCTTAGGATCCCCCATCACGGTGTTCACTGACCATTCTGCGCTAAAATACCTATTCCAGAAACAAGATGCTAAGGCTAGACTGATTAGGTGGGTCCTTCTCTTACAAGAATTTGAACTCACAATCAAGGACAAAAAGGGTGTTTAAAATGTTGTAGCTGACCATCTCTCTAGGATAGAATTTAATGAAAAATCATCTCACCATGATGTGTCTGATTCATTCCCTGATGAACACTTATACTCTGTGAGTGAATGCCCTTGGTATGCCAACATAGCCAACTTCTTAGTTACAAGAGTCATTCCAAAATTCTTAGGGACTCAAGCTAGAAGGAAATTCCTTTATGATGTCAGGCACTATGTGTTTGATGATCCATAACTCTATAAGTTCTGCCCTGACCAAGTCATTAAGAGGTGTGTCCCAGAATCTGAACAAGAGTCCATCCTTAAATTCTGTCATAGTGAAGCATGTGGAGGTCACTTTTCATCTAAGAAAACTTCTTCTAAGGTTCTTCAGTGTGGTCTCTTCTGGCCCACCCTCTCAAGGTACTCATACACATTTTTGTCAAAGCTGTCCTAGGTGCCAACAAGTAGGGTCCATCACAAAAAGGAATCAAATGCCACTTACTCTCATCTTAGTGATTGAAATATTTGATTGCTGGGGAATAGATTTCATGGGACCCTTCCCAAACTCCAGGGGATATCTCTACATCCTCTCAGCTGTTGATTACATCTCAAAATGGGTTGAGGCCATTCCCACCAAGGCTAATGATCATCAAGTTGTGATCCGATTCCTAGAAGAGCATATCTTTTCTAGATTTGGAATTTTGAGGGCTATAATCAGTGATCGTGGAACCCATTTCTGCAACCTCCCATTCTCTTCACTCATGTTTAAGTATGGAATTACTCATAAAGTTTCCACTGCATACCATCCTCAAACCAACGGTCAAGCTGAGTTGGAAAATAGAGAAATTAAGAAAATTCTTGAAAAAACTTTCAATCCCTCTAGGAAATATTGGTCTGAGAAACTCTTAGATTACTTTTGGGCATATCGAACTGCTTTCAAAACTATCCTAGGCATGTCACCGTATAGATTGGTTTATGGAAAAACATGTCATTTACCTATTGAAATAGAGCATAAGGCCTTTTGGGAAATAAAAAAAATGAACTTTGACATTTCATTGGCTGAAAAAAGGAAATTAGATCTTAATGAACTCGAGGAACTTAGGATGGAGGCTTATGAAAATTCAAGGATCAATAAATCTAAAGTTCAAGCTTACCAATCTAGAAATATCAAAGTCAAACACTTTGAACTGGGAAAATGCGTGCTCTTGTATAGTTCAAAACTTCATCTACACCCTAGAAAGCTAAGGTCTAGATGGTCCGGTCCATACCTAGTGCATCATGTGTACCCTCATGGGGAAATAGAGATCCAGGATCCCACAAGTGGTCATGTCTTCAAAGTCAATGGTCATAGGTTAAAACCATTCATTGAATCATTCAATAAACAAGAAACCAAGGAGGAGTTAACTGAGCCAACATATGAACCAGAAAAAATTTGATAGATTTAGGGTCTATGTCGGGCTAACGATGTTAAAAAAAAGTGCTGCACGGGAGGCAACCCGTGGTTTTCATGTTTCCAATCATTCTGAATCATCTTTTGTTTCCTTCTTCTTCATTTTGTTATTTTTTTATAGATTGTTGACTTGTTCTTCTTTTATGAGTAAAGATGGGTATGAAAGGGGAGCACCGTATTCATCTGTGTCACGCGGTGTGATCCTTGAGTAATACCTTACCCAGAAATTTAAAATAAGACAATGTATCATAAGTTTTTATTTTATTTTATGTTTTTGTAGGTATTTAAAAAAAAATAGATTGTTGATCTATTCTTCTTTTATGAGTAAGGATGGGTATGAAAGGGGAGCACCGTATTCATCCGTGTCACGTGGTGTGATCCCTGAGTAATACCTTACCCAGAAAATATAAAGAAGACAATGTATCATTAGTTTGATTTAAAAAAAATATAGGGAAAACCATAAAAATGTTGTACTTGGTTTTAAATAAATTGTTATGTTGTTTTTTTTCTAGTTTGTTCTTCTTTGTATGGTTCAGGGACTGTTTTGGGTGATACATGTTCAATCAAGGAGGTTCCTACATCTCCCAAGAGATCAAAGGAGTAATCTGGAGCATCATGAACTTCAACTTCAAAAAAAAACCCAGGTGAATTTGTTCCATGTTTATCATTTTCAATTTCCTCTTTGAACTCCTCTCCTACCCCCCTTCTAAATTTTTTTTTCATTAAACACTGGGGATAGTGTTATTCTAAGTTGGGGGGAGATGAAATAAAAAAATGATTTTTTTATAAGAACATGCATGGAAAGAAAAATTCCATTAACCTTGAACATGATAACACACATTGCAAACTATGAAATTGGATATCGAAAAATTTGGATGCCTTGATTCTGATTTTAATGCAAGTTTAAGTTCATGAGCATAGTTTTTGGAAAGTGCGGTTGTCTGATGTGATTTTTCAAAGTTTACATTTTCATCCTCTTAATAAAAATTCCACAATGCACGTCTACTAGATCATGGGTGTAAATTTGAGTTCTTGGGTCCCTTTTATTATAGCATAGGGTTCTAGGGTCACTTTTAGTTTAATTTGAGTATCCAAAAAAAAATTATGACCACATAGAGAAATGTTTTGTCCAAATGCGTGGAATCCGACACTTGGGGATCGTGACTCCATAGTTGTCTTGCCCAGAGTTAGGCTTTATATCTCTATTGTAGAGCATGAAATTGACAATATGTGTGGCATCCGACACTTGGGGATCATGACTCCATAGTTTTCTTTCCCAGAGTTAGTCTTTTCATATCTATTGTGGTTAACAAAAATCATCAAAAATAAAATAAAAAAAAGGATACTCATCTTAAGGTTTAATGTGATTCCCACCCAGCGTTTCCATTTTTTCCCCTTGAACAATAAAATGGGCCTTATATCTTTTGTGATGCACAACACTTTATCATACTTAATTGAAATTGGATGAAATGCGGTGATGAATTTGAACAAAGGAATGGGCTTGGGCTTGGAATATGCTTATGGACCTAGTTTGTTTTAAATGATTTTGATGAGTTTTATATTTTTTTGGGTATGAGGTCTTTGGGTGAGCAATGTGTATTAAAATGTTTTGGGAAAATGGGATTTGAATTTCATATTTGTAATATATTTTGCTCGGGACTAGAAAAACTCAAGTTGGGGGGTGTGATTAGTCACTAAAAGTGGCTAATTTTAATTTTTAATATCATTATATTCATTGTTCCAAAGTCCATAAACATTGTTTTTAGTGCATTACATAAATAGAACTTTATTTCTCATCTTAAATGCAATTCATGTTTAAAATGAAAATTTGGGCCCAATCATTCATTTGTTTGTGGATAACATTATATTCATTTTCTGAATTTTATATTTTGGGATATGATTTATCACTTTATTTGGAACATTTTATTTTTTAGGTCCGATGGATTAATCCCAAGGGAAGATGGAGATTTTTTCTCAAGAATGTAGAAGTTTATTGGAAAAAGCCTAATGGGCCTAAGGTCCATCAAACAAATGTGGGGCCCACAAACCAATCGCAATGAAGCTAAAATTTTTACAGTAGAAATAGAAAAATATTAGGATCATTTTATTCAACTGTGGACAGAGCTAATTCTAAGGTTTTCATGATGATAAAGGGATCTTAAGTTGAGATTTAAATGGTGGGCCTGACATTAATACACATAAAGTCGTCCCACCATTTCAACCATAAATTCTAAACGGATGCTTTAAATTTCCTGAAATTTTTACAGATCATAGAGAATAGAAGGAAAAGAATATTTCACTTCTACGACCTCTCAGGATTCGGCCTCCTTCAATTCCAATTTCACACGTCAAAATGGTGGACGAATCTGGACTAAATTTCCGGGTCAACTTTGAAACGTCAAAATCTCTTAATTTTCTCACCCTCCTTTTGACTCTCTAAATTAATTGATATGTAATTTATTGTGGGGGGTGTATCTAAGTCTCCAAATATGACTATATAAGGATCTTATGCTTAAGGTAATGGGGATCTAATATTTTTGTTTGGAATGGAAGTTTTTGTTTTCTTTGAATTGTATGCTTCATTTTGTAATGGCTTGTCAATTTCTCCCAAGTAAGTTCTTTCGTTCACCTTCATTTAATTAATAAAATATCATCATCATCTTCTTATTCTTAATTTCTTATTTCATTTTACATATCATGTTGATACCGTTGCCTTAGGGAGTGAGGTTATTCACATTATCTTTTTTGAAACTCTTCACACAACGGTGGAGTGATTGTTTTTTTTATTCTTCTCCAATTCTACCATCATATGTCTACTACCCGATTTCATTGATAGAATAACATCAATAGAGGGCTAATACATTAATGTGTTGATTCAAGGGAGTATCAAGGGGTGAATTGGATGTTATTTATTAATTTAATAATTCTTAATCAATTCTATTTTTGATATTTTAATTCAACGATTTACGTTATCCTTTAAACTCACCAATTTTAAGGATACACATCCCGAGTGCTAAAATGATCATCTACCTTGGAGTGCTCATAAATATGATCCTCCAAGTGTATATGTGATTAGCCTTAGGATAGTTGAAACTCTAAATCTATGAGTGATTTGGGATGATTGTATTTTGTTAAAGGAAACGCTCAAACTTAAGACATTGAAATAATTTAAAAAGAAATTTATCCAAATTCACCCCATGCGATAAACAAGGATCAACTCATTCTTTTAAATTGAATTCAATTAAGTCTTTAAAATATCAAATAATACAATTAATTCAAACCAAAGTTGGCCACTTCATAGCCAAATCAACACCATCAAATCACCTTCTTAGAATGCATGTTTCTTAGGTTTCTTCTTAGGTCTCTGAGGATCGATAACCCAAGCCGTACTACAATGACCGCTTACACCATACAACTTGGGTAAATTTGGGCGCAACCACTTCTCCTGTGACCAATTTGAGTGAAAGAGATGCTGTACTATTGTTGGACAAGATTATTTGGAAGATTCAACCAAAAATGCTTCCTGAAATTCAAGAAGTCAGAATTGAGAACAAACAACTCAATGATGAAGTGAAGTCTCTCAGAGGTATGGTTGAAGAAATGCAGAGAGTGATGAACTTAAGACCAGAACCTATTTATCATCTTGTTGAGGATGTTAGTGGTCAGATTCCACAGGAAGTAGCCTCCCTGATTCAACCTAGCCTAACTTCCTTATCTGAAAAAGTGGATGAAAGAAATAAGAAAATTGTTCACGAAATGCGTGATTTTATTATTGGTCTTAACAAGCTGATTGATGAGTATAAAGGTTGTCTCTAAAAATTTATGAATCAAATAAAGTCTCTTACTTTAGTTGTTACAACTTCTAACACCTATGGACAATCATCTCAAATTTCCTTGGACAGTGATCTGCTCAGAACAGTTGTTAAGAAAGAACTTAAGTCTGTGCTCAGTGGCTTTGATAAAGAGTCTCTATCTGTGGTTGTCAAGAACTGTGACAAAGTTCTTGATTTGGTGAGAATTCATTCCAATATTTCCAATTATTCTCAAGAAGAAATTACTAAGAAGGTTGACTTCCACTTAAATGGTATTTTCTCTAAGCATGATATGACAAACCATTTCAAGTACCTTGTAGAGAATCTAAAAATCCCTACTATCACCCAAGATTTCAAAACTCAGGTTCAAAAGATGAAGGATTTCACTCCCTTGTTGGACAAGTTCATGGAGAACAAGGATGACTTTGAGAAAGCGATGCAGTATGATGGTGAGATTATTGCTGACTTCATCAAGATCTTGAGGCCTTATCTTTATGTCCAAAGAACTGCTATTATGGATCCTAAAGCTACACCCTTGAGACCAGGTTTTCCTACCTTCTCATCCACCACCCTTTCCTCAACATTTATGTCTATCTCTCAGGATCTGAGTCGGATCAGGCCTATTATCCTCAACCAAAAATTGCCTCAGTCTTCCACAACACCTACCTTGGACCTATCTGTTTTTAAAGGACTCCCTTTAACTTCTCTTTCAGTTGGTTCAATTCCTTCTTCCACCTCTACATCTGCTCCTATGGTTTCTAGTGATGCTCCTGCCAAGTGAAAAGAGAAGACATCTGGTGCTGAAGAAAAGTGAATACTATCTTTTGATAGGGATAATTGTTTTTTTGTTGCTTACTATTTGTAATGAAACTTTTTTATCCATCTAATGTATTGTGAACTCTTCTTCTCTATTCTCTTATTTACTTTTGTACTCTTTTTGATAATCCTAAAAGGGGGAGATACATGCAATCTAACTGCACACTAAGGGAGAGACACATTCAATAAGAATAGATATCTCACTCACATGATTTGTGATCATAAAAAAGGGGGAGATTATTGGAATCCTCATGTGTTAATCATGTTTTAATGATCAAAAATCCTATATAGCTTGTTAATCATGTGATAATCATGTTTTAACGATCCTCTCCCAAATCATGTGTACGAATGGTTGGTTTATTTATGCTTCAAATAAACCTATCCAAGATCTTAAGTGCTATGTTTGATTATTGTAAACTATTTTTAATTTGTGTTATAATGGATTTCCTTGATAAATGATTAATTATAATCTATTCTATGAATATCACTATTTAAGTCTGTATACAGATAATTGGCTAAGTCTGAGAAACCGTGAGTCTACCACCAGTTATGTTTTTCTGGAAAAGGACCCAGACACCATGACCAGAAACCATGACCCAGACACCGTGACCCAGACACTGTGACCCAGACACCATGACCCAGACACTGTGACCAGACCCCGTGACCAAGACACTGTGACCATACACCGTGACCAAACACCAAGAACCAGACATCGTGACCAGACACCACATTTGTGCTACTACTTCCTAATCTATATACAACTATTCCATCATTACTGTCTCACCGCTCAAAGGAAAATAATGAGACACTGTTTCATGAAGACATCATTTCATGGAGACACATTTTCCAAAAAGACTGTGACACCATTCTTTAATCTGTTTTGTCATTTTCAATTTAATTTCTAACGGTCATATTTGAGTCTTTTAAATTCACTAACATAATTAATATTTATTTATAGACATGTCACCTGACAGTATGAGGTAGGAGGTTTATAATAAATGCATCCTGTCGGCTCTAACACATGCACTCAAAGAATAAAAAGAGAAGTGTGGCCCATAGACAAAGAGAGCACGTGATAATGAAGAAGCACAATCATTCTTGAGAAAAGAACTAACACATTCAACTCAATACATCTGAAGAACACACAAAGCATTCTCGAATCCAAAAATATGGGATACCATAGATCAGAGTCAAGAACATCTTTGCATTACTAAATCCACAAAGAACACGATTCAGATCTAACTGGAAACCAGAGCATCAGACCTGCGATACTTTGTTTCTTGCAAGAGGACTCGATTCTGACATCTGCTTCATCCTAGAAGTCTAGAGCTGAATAGACTAACACTCAGAGCACTTCTAACCTTACCACATCATTTTTCTCCATTGTGTATTATTTTTATCTTTCGAGCAGTGTGTGTGTGTCTGTATAAAAACACACACTGTCTCCTGCATTAAACTGGATGATACAAGATATCCTTCCTCTCACATCCTTTTACACTTGTTTACTCGCACAAATAAGTGTAGAAGAGGTCTCTGTGTGACCTGTTATTTTATACCCACGAAGAACTGTGGAAGAGGTCATGTGACTTGGACAATCCTGTGCACTGTTGTTTACCTCGATCCAGGGTGTGGATCAAGTTTATTAATATAAACTACTTGGTGGAAGGTGATCACCAAGTGGAGTGGATTAGGTCTCGGCTTGAGACTGGACCACTTGTTTTATATCCACTGTGTTGTTTAATTTAGTTTTATCTATTTTACTGTATAATTTAGAAATCACTAAATTTACTTTTATAGTTTATCTTGGAAAGAATTTATAATTATTTTTCCTTATTATAATAGCTTCAAAAGTAATGTTAATAATTGATATTAAGATTACTAAGAATTAATCAATCTTTTGAGAAGTTATTTAAATAGTCAAACTTTCATAACCGTATTACTTTGATTAACTGGGATGTATTTATTTTTTTGGTGAACCTTTTTAAGAATACTTTTCAAACAGAAATTTTCATAGATACTCAATTCACCCCCCTCTAGAGTACTCTACTCTGACCAACAAATTTAAAAGGACTCAATCACCACACCTTGATACTATCCTCTTTGGGTGACACTGACTCACCCGTATGATTTTAAATCATGTCACAAGGATGCGTCTCGGTGGATAAAGCCTCTCTCTTTCTCATGAGTCCAAAGGTACGTAAAACCACACATCGTCGCTGTGTCGCACAGTCGAGGGGTCACTAGTTTCAGGAAAGGATCTCGTACCCTGGTATGTCAGGAGGGTTATACTCTAGTAGTCACCGAGGAATGCCACTACTCAGCCCAGATGGAGGGTACCACTCGAAAAGGTCACTGAGGAACACCACTGCCCAGTCCTACTGGAGGGTAATCCCAGTAAGTCGTTAGGGAAATACCACTACCCAGCCCGACTGGAGGGTTACTCCTGGAAGATATCATTGGGGAATGACACTATCCAACCCAGCTAGAGGGTAAGCCTGAAATATCAAGGAACTCCAATGCCCAGTCCTACTGAAGGGTAACTCAGAAATATCATCAGGGAATTACACTACCAATACATATATGAGGGTAAGCCTGAAACTACCATCAGGGAACGCCACTTCCCAACTCAGCTGGAGGGTAATCCTGGTACTACTCTAGTGGTTCTGTATGATCACTGTCATCATCAGGTGTCGTCTTAGCATTCCAAACCCTAAATATTTCACATTGTATCTTATAAGTCGCTTCTGATGTCACCATCACATTCTATGTGATAAAAACTCAAGATAGGTATCTTGCGGGCCAAAATTTGAGTTCAAACGAAGGAGATACAAACGTTCGAAAATCGTTCGAAAGAGCTCAAGTAGAACATGGTGTGTAAAGGGACCCATATGACGTGTGGTCCTTATTCACAACCCGGTCGTGTCTCTGTTCAGTACACAGATCCTGTCTGTGAAGGGGTATACACTGTGTAGGTGGACTACATGGCATGTCCCACCTATTCAGGGACCGGGCCATGTCTGCTGGTCGTGTTCGTGTACTCGAACCCCATGTCTGTGTACTCTGGTACACAATGTGTTGGTCTACATGGGATGTCGTCCATGTGGTCAATCCATGTCCGTGTTCTCTTACACGGAGTCCCCGCCCATGTGACCCATCACACGGGTTTTCCAACTGAGGAGGGATACACGGCGTGTGAGGGAGGACTACACGTCGTGTCATCCCTATCTTCTCCCAAACCCTAGCGCCGCTGTAGAGGGAGGCTACACACCATGTTTTATTCATAATACATGACATGTAGTCAGGATTTTTTCATAAAGTTAAGGTTTTTTCGGATCTTCATATGTGCTCCAAATCTGGTCAAACTACTTTACATTCTGCTGTGATTCCTTCTGAAATCTTCAGATCTAGCTGCGAATCACACTCATCGGGAATTGGCCATCAGAACGTTTGGGGGTTTCATTCTTCATTACGCATGCCTATGTGACTTCGATCCTTGACGATTCAGCCTCAAATATTTGTATTTACCATCCATTCATCGGGATGATTCCAGATTTATGCTCCGCTCGAAGAACCATCGTCGTTTCATCGCTCCACCACAAATCCAGGCACTTGATCGGGCTCGGGTTGCCCATAAACTATCGAATCAGGATCCACGGGGATTCCATGATTAATAACACAAAGAATCGAGGGATAAAAGAACCAAAGTAAGGTTTTAAACATCATCAGCCAAACGTTCTTGGCAGATGAACAAGATTGGGGCACCAAAGTTAGATAAACAAAAAGAAATAAATTAAATTTCAATATTCAGGCACATGCAAAGGTTTCAAGGAGTGAAAATACAAGAAAAAGAATGGACTTGCTCAATAATTTTAATCTAAGGGAATAAAACACCAAAAGACATGTCCCGTCTCTTGTTCAGATCAATCGTTAGTGAAGAACGCACTCACGCAACGATTGGAAGAAGCTGGTAGGTCCATTGTGCTTTGATCCGTCTTAATCCATAGGTTTGTCATTTGTCGTCAATGGAGGAGGGGAGGATGGGAGAATTAGGAGAACAACCCTTGCCAAATCCTCCATGCAATTCATTTATAGAAATTTTTAGGTCAAAAGGAATTTAATTGATTAATTAATTAATCCACTTAAGTGAATCACCAATGAGCAAGGGGTCCGGACGTCCCAAGCCGACTTTTTTTATGTTGTGCCTAAGGTAAACACCGCGTTATGGACCCAACCATGGTCTCATATTTCTAATCCAATTAATCGTTTGAGAGATATCCTGTTTTCTTCAATTAACCACGTGCACAATATAAAATATATTTAATATTTTTATAAAATTTATTTCAGGCACACCGAACCTCAGAATTGCACACCGTCTCAGTGCCTAGCTCTAGAAATATATTTAGAAATATTTTAAAATCTTACAAGGCAAAAACTGGGTCTCTACATCATTCTCTCCTTCAAACTTTTCATCCCCAAAAATAAAAAACTAGGAAAAAAATTCGGGATACTAAGCCCGCATCTGGCTCTCCCGCTTCCAGGAACTCTCCTACACGTTTCTGTGATGCCACAACACATGAATCAAAGGGATGGTTTGTCCTCGCAAGGTCCACTCCTGTTGATCCTCGATCGCCATCGGGTGCTCTGAAAAGGTTGCCCCATCATCGATGTCTAACTCACCCTAGTCAATGACGTGTGTAGGATCATGCATGTATTTCCTCAGCCGCGACACATGGAAGACGTCGTGCACCTGCTCTAGTTGTGGGGGTAGGGCAAGGTGGTATGCAAACTCACCAACCCTTGCATGATCTCAAACACCCTGATGAATCTTGGGGATAACTTCTCCCCAACCAAACCTTTTCATTCCACGTCGTGGGGAGACTCTCAAGAAGACGTGGTCTCCCTGCTCGAACTCCAAGGGCCTACGATGGCAATCTGCGTAGGATTTCTGTATGCTCTGGGCTATCTTCATCCGCTCGCGAATGACCTGTATTTTTTCCTTTGTCTTCTACACCAACTCTAAGCCCATAAGAGATGACTCTCAATCTCTATCCAATATAAGGGTGACCTAAAGGATCTTCCATATAGGCCCTCAAAATGTGTCATGCCGATGATAGAGTGACTCGAAAGTCCGAGAAGCCCGACCCGACAAAGCCCGAGCCTAGTCTGGCTGGGCCTGGGTTCATGCGAGCAGGCCCATGGGCTGGGCCGGACCGGCCCATAAAAGCCTGCCCGCTCTAAAAAAATACTCAGAAACCACTGATAGGGAGATTCAAACCCTCTACCACATGTTTCCAAGGTTGCGTCTGAACCAACTGGTCCAGATGGTGCACATGGTTTAGAATTACTAGACTATATATATATATATATAATAATATATATACATATATAGAAATATATATCAACAATTTAACATAATATATATATATATATAAAATAACTCATTATGTATTTACAAAAAAACACATCCACTAATGTTCGCGCACGCCCCTCTTCCACCTTATATTTTTAAGTATGTTATAACTTGCATATATTATATATATTATATATACATATATAAATTTATTTAGGAAAAAAAATTAACTCGACCACTACTACGCACCCCTCAATAACTCCCAGCTTATTTTTTAAGTGTGTTTCAACTTACATATATTAAATATATTATATATACATATATAAATCTATTTAGAAAAAAATTTTACTCGACCACTGCTGCGCACCTCTCAATAATTTTATTTTACACCTTTCTCATATCAAATATATATATTCACATGTGTAAATCTATTTAGAAAAAAAATTAACACTGCTCACCCCTCATTCATTTTTTTACAACTTTCACATATTATATATATAAATATTTTTTTAAAACATTAAAAAAATGTTTTAAAATAAATGATATAACATAATATATATATATATATAATAACTCATTATATATTAACAAAAAACACACACACACACCCAATGATGTTTTTGCATGTCCCCTCTCCCACATTATTTTTTTATGTATGTTGCAACTTGCATATATTATATATACATATATAAATCAATTTAGAAAAAAAAAATTAAATCACCCACTTCTACACACCCTTTGTTAATTTTTTTACAGCTTGCACATATTATATATATATATATATATATTCACATATATAAATCTATTTTGAAAACTAATTAACACACTCACCCACTCTTGCGTACCCCTAACCCCTCATTAATTTTTTTATAACTTGCACATATTATATATATATTAACATATATAAATCTATATTAAAAAATTAAAACATTAAAAAACGTTTCAATTTTTTTTTAAAAAAGTTTAAAAACATTTTTAAATAAAATTTTAAAAATTAATTTTTAGAAAAAAACGATTTAAAAAAACATTTTCAAAAACAAAAAACAATTTATAAAAAAAAATTAACACACCCACCCACTACTGCGCACCCCTAACCCCTTGTTATTTTTTTTAAATTTCACATATTATATATATATTAACATATATAATTTTTTTTATAAATTTAAAACATTAAAAAAACATTTTAAAAAATGTTAATTTTTTTTAAAATAAACTTTTAAAAATTAATGTTTAGAAAAAAATGATTTAAAAAAACATTTTAAAAAACATAAATCTATTTAGAAAAAAATTAACACACCCATCCACTATCGGGAACCCCCAACCCCTCATTAGTTTTTTTACTACTCTCTCTCACACACACACACACACACACACACAGATATATATATTCACATATATAAATCCATTCAGAAAAAAATCAACACCCCCAATCTCTCATTAATTTTCTTTTTACAATTTTCATATATTATTATGAATGTTTTTTATTACTATTAATGATATTTATTTAGACATAAAAATTGATGTAGATTTGTTTTTTTAATAAGATGTTTTCAAATAAATTATTTATACTTTAATTATTTTATGAATTGGTGTATATTTTAGTTTTTTATTATATTAAAGAAAATATTACAATTATAATTGGCATGCGACATTGGGGTTAAGGGTTTTTGTGAAACGTATGAAGTGAGCAATTTAAAACATGTTAAATGATTGAAAATTAAATTAAAAATGTTTTAGTTGTAAAATGTAATTGTTGATAAAAAATAAAATAAACGTTTAAAAAAAGTTAAACGTTTAAAAAAACATTAAAAAAATGTTAAAAAAAGTTGTTTTAAAAAAGATGTTTTAAAAAAATGTTAAAAAGCGTTTTAAAAAATCGTTTAAATGAAATGTTAAAAAAACATTTAAAAAACGTTTAAAAAAGATATAAAAAATAGGTTTTAAAAAAGATGTTAGAAAAACGTTTTAAAAAATATTAAAAAAACATTTAAAAAAACATTTTAAAATAAAATTAAAAAAACATTTTAAAAAATCATTAAAATAAACTTTTAAAAATTAATATTTAGAAAAAAAACTTTTAAAAAACGTTAAAAAACGTAATTTTTTTTTTAATTTTTTATATATTTTATTTTAAAAATAATAAAATCCCATAAAGTTTGGTCCATGGCCCGGTCGGAAAAGCCCGACGGTTTGGGCCGGCCCGAGGCCGGGCTTGGGCAGCCTCATGGGGTTGTTCGGGCCAGCCTGGACCAACCCAAATAGTGGATTGCGTCCCGTTGTTTTGGAGGGCAAGCCCGACTTGGCTGAAATTACACCCTTACGGCCGAAATCCAACACGCAAGCCCTCAACATATCCTCTAACACCTGGATAGTGCGTTCGGTCTACCCATCAGTCTTGGGGTGAAAGACTGCACTCATCCGCAACTGGATCTTGAATTCCTTCTGCAGGTCTCTCCACAATCATGACATAAACCTCACGTCATGATTGGAGACAGTTGTCGAGGGTACCCCATGAAGGCGGGCAATCTCCCACACATACAACTGCCCCAAACTCTCCCCCGAACTCTGCTCCCTGATAGCAAGGAAGTGCTATGACTTTGTCAGTCGGTCTACTATCACCCAGATGACGTCATGACCCTTCGTTGTGTGTGGAAGCCCTGTGACGAAGTCCATGGATATGTCATCCCATTTCCACTTTAGGATCTCAAGAGGTTGCAACAAATCCACCAGAACTTGGTGCTCAGCTTGCACTTGCTGACAGGTGAGGCACCATGAGACGAACTCAGCTACGCTTCGTCTCACGCCGGACCACCAAAACTACCACTAAAGATCTATCTACATCTTCCACACACCGAGATGTACAATTAAAGAAGAAGTGTGGAACTCCCGCATCACCTCCTCCCACATCACGACTGGAACTGCAGTTCGCTCCTGGAACAAGATCTCATGATTCCATCCTTTAGAATACCCATATGGTGCATTGCCTATGGATATATGATCATGCAAGACCTCGCAGTTGATGTATTCCAATTGAGACTCTCTCACTTGCTCGAGGAGCGAAGGTGTCAACACCATTGACTGAAGAAAAGTTGTACCCTCCTACACTACCAGGGTCAGCAGCTGGGAAGCTAACTACTCCGAAGCTTTCTGCATTGAGCGAGCCTGAGACTTCCAGCTAAGGGAATCTGCTACAATGTTTCCCTTCCTTGGAGTATAGACAATCTCGAAGTCGTAGTCCTTCAGGAACTCCAACCGACGTCGCTGCCTCAGGCTTAAGTCTCTCTGAGTGAAGACGTACTCGAGGCTCTGGTGGTCTAAGTAAACCATAAAGTTCTCTCCCAGAAGGTAATGCCTCCACGTCCTCAAGGCTAAGACTATCACTGCTAGTTCTAGTTCATGAGTCACATAGTTCTTCTCATGGGGTCTCAACTACCTTGACCCGTATGCGATGACTTCCTGTCGTTGCATCAACACGCAACCGAGCCCAGCTCCTGAGGCACCACAAAACACAACGAAATCAACAACTTCCTCTAATAGCCTCAACACTGGAGCACTCGTCAGCCTCTTCCTCAACTCTTCAATGAACTTCTGGCGCTACTCAGACTAGGTAAATGGTTGTCCCTTTCATGTCAGAGTGGTCAAATGGGTTGTGATTATGGAGAAGTCTGCCACAAATCTCATGTAGTGCCCCTTCAAACCAAGAAATCTCTGCACCTCTGAAACATTCTTGGGTGGATCCCAAGAAAGAACTACTTCGATCTTTGCTGGATCTACAACTTAACCTTTTTTAGAAATTCCATGCCCCAAGAAGTGAAACTCCTGTATCCAGAACTGACATTTCGAGATCTTTCTATAAAGCTAGTGCTCTCAAAGTAAATCAAGAACCATCCTCAAGTGATCTGTATTCGCCTTCTCTGTTGTAGAGTAAAAAAGTATGTTATCAATGATGACAACAACAAACTAGTCCACGTATGGCTATAATACCTAGTTCATCAAATCTATAAAGAATACAAGGGTATTTTTCACACCAAAGGGCATCACTAGGAACTCATAGCATCCATAGTGACATCGGAAAGCCAACTTTGGAATATCAGCCTCGTGAACCCACAACTGGTGGTAGCTGGACCTGAGATCGATCTTGGAGAATAATCTCTCACCTAGTAACTGATAAAAGAGGTTATCAATCCTTGGAAATGGGTACTTGTTCATTATCGTGTCCTGGTTCAGGTGACGATAATCCATGCAAAGCCTCAAGATCCCATCCACCTTCTTCATGAACAGAACTAGAGCTGCCCAGGGGGACACACCGAGTCTAATGAAGCATTTCTCATGAAGGTCTTCCAACTGAAACCGTAGATCCTAGAGCTTGGTAAGTTCCATCCGATATGCCATAGAATATATCGGGGTAGTACCTAGTTACAAGTCTATGCAAAACTCCATCTCCTGCCTCAGAGGTAGTCCCAGAACATCTTCGGGAAAGACATCCATATAGTTCTCCACAACTAAAAGAACCCAGATGCCTAAAGAGTCTACTGCACCAAGGGTTACTCTTTCTAACTGTTTGGTAATTGGATGTAACCTTTTTATCACAACACCCATTTGTCCTACTACGAGGTCTCTCTCACCGAAAAAGGAGAACCTCGTCCCATCAGCGTGTAGGAATCTGACTAGTCTGCGACGATAGTCGATATAGGGTCAAACCATGGAAATCCAATCCATTATCAAGATGACGTCATAGGGTTCCATCATGACAACCAAAAGGTCCCACGTGAACCTCTCTCCTCCAAGTGATAGTTCGCACTATTGGCAGATGAAAGACAAAGAAGAAGAGTTCCCTGTAGGAAGCTCAAGACAAAGCTGTTGTGCTAACATCTCTAATGGGAGATCCAACTCTCACACTAAGATCCAAGAGATAAAATAAAGAATTGAACCTGTGTCTACTAATATTGAGGAAAGAGTAGAATAAGAAAAGATCATACCTCAAATCATCTCGTGCATCATAGGATCATAAACTTCCAAAGCTTACAGCTGTCTGCGACCTTAGCCACTAACTTCCTGACCTTGACCTGGACCGCCTGTTGGTGGCGGCAAAAGGACCTCATACTTTCTTCCCCCACCAGTAGTTCCTACTACTCCTCCTCTAGCTCCATCTCCCTGGGGACCACCCTATCCATGTCTAGGAGATCCCAGATCATGACGTTGTCTCTGCCATGGTGATCCATCTGCTATCTGTTTAGGATGATCATCACGTCTGGTCGGGAAATATCATTCCATGTGACCTCACCCATCACAAGTATAGCACCGGCCCTCTCCAGGATTCCCTAGTTATCTGTGATTCCCCTGCACTATATGAATACGTCCTTGATCCTACTCACAGAGGGGACTCATTTTTCAAGATCTCTAGCACCTACCTGCTACTGTAGATGTCTCAGACCTATCGCACCTACTACCATCTCCAGCTATCTGGCATCCCTCTGATAGAAAAATATCTACCCCAAGTGTCTTCTCCATCACCCCAACATAGGTGAGAATTCAAAAGGGTACTACACTGGCTCATATCTCTCTGCGGAATCCCTACTCAAACTTCTGTTCTTGGAAGTAGCCATCGCGTATCATGTCGAGAGAGAATTGCATAAGGTTTGTGAACCTAGCTGCATACTCATCCAATGTTATCCCTCCACATTTAAGCTCTATAATCTCATGAATATGAATGGAGCATAAGTATGAGGGGTAGTATTCATCATGAAATAGATGATGGAAGTCTTCCCACAAGAGTGCTGACTCATTATGCATCTGGGTAACTAGGCCCCACCAACTCCCAGCTGTTCCATGGAAAAGACCACTGCCCAAGACACCATCTGATCCGTCGGTGTCCGGATAAGACTAAAGGTATGAACCACTGAATCTATCCAATCCTCAGCTACCTAATAATATGGATCATCATGGAACCTCAGTGGTCTCTGACACTGGAACTCACGAAGTGCGCTCATCCTGCGCACTCCCTCATCCTACTTTATTGGGAAAATATTCTGATCAACAGGTGGAAGTGCTGCTACCTACCCACCTGGAGGAAGGGGATCGTGAGATGGACCTTGAACTGAGGCCTCATCACTCATAGGGTCATTGTCATGAGCCAAAGATGGTATCCTAGTTAGCTTTCGTTGTGGAGGCATCCTGAAAATTATCAAGGAGTACCACGGTCAGATGAGCATATATATGTATATCAACAAAAATGGGGAGATAACTCAAGAAGGAAAGTTAAAGACTCAGTCCTATATGATGCATGTACCATTTATACCTTCAAAAAATGTATCAGGGTGCTGAGTCGATAAGAAGGTATTCAGGGTCCTGGTGAATGGCTACATCATCTGCCGCACCATCACTAAACTCCCTAGTCTAAGAGACACACTTGAGAAACTTTGATACTATTTACCAAAACCAAACCATTTTTTAGGTAAATGTATGAACAACATCCCAAGAGTTGAACCAAGTTTAATACTAATCTGTTACGACTCGACCCAAGCTGGGGCTCGATCCACAACTACCCCAAGCCTGCCTCCATAGGTCAGGGGGCGGTGAAAAGCACCGAAGGCATACTAAACTTGGGGAGGCCTTTTCCTAAATATATGAACACATGCACACAACCAATTCAATGAAAAAGTTCAGAAGGAAAGAAATAAAAGATGAAACACTGCAATAGATATACCAAAAATTCATGGACCACTAAACAAAATGAAGTATGGAAGTTTATACTGAAAAGAAAAAGGGCTAAATACACCCCCAAACCATAAATATGTCCCAAAATAACAAAAAAATTTAAAAGAGTAAACAACTGAGCGATACCATCTCCTATAACTCAAGCTACGACCACCGTACGTAGTCCAAGAACTCTGTATCCCTAAGATCCTCAGAAGTCACGATTGAACTATCCGCTATCTGTAAAAGAAACGACATGTGTTGGGAAAATCCCATGAAGGGGTGAGTATATACATACCCAGTAGAACACCCTGAAAAGTGTGAAGGGGAAACAGTAAGGGATACAACTGAAGTGGAAAGAAATATATATAGAAAGGTACGGTAAAAGAGTACAGCTCAACCCAACAAGAGAGTGAAAGCGAACTCATCCAAACACAAGTATCTCAAAACGATGAGAATATGAACTTTTCCTTGAGTCTTCGCTAACTATAGTAGGAGATTGAACTCATACAACCATGAGAATCTAAACACGGAAAGCATGTGGCATAACCCGTGAATCTTTGTCTCTCCTGGAAGGAGACTAACTGTACCCAAGGAGTGGGTACTGAAATAAGACACACACACACAGACACACACACACACACACAGATATATATATATGCTTAGTCAAAGAAGCCCAAACGAGAGAGTAAGGGGATCTCCATCTCATAGCTTAGCCCAACAAGATGAGCAGCCAAAAATTCCAAGGTAAAGTCTATCTGTGATTCCCATCCCCTCATGTGTATGCTCAAGGCACACAAGTCAAGGGGACTCAATCACCTCACCTTGATAGCCTCTTTGAGAAACACTGACTCACCCATATGGTTTTAAGTTGCTTCACAAGGATGCATCTCAGTGGGGAAAGCATCCCTCTTTCTTGTGAGTCTAAAGGTATGTAAAACCATGCCTCATCACTGTGTTGCATAGTCGATGGGTCACCATTTTTAGGAAAGGATCCCGCACCCTGGTATTTCAGGAGAGTCCTACTCTGGTAGTCACTAAGGAACGCCACTGTCCAGCCCAGCTGGAGAGTACCACTCGAGAAGGTCACCAAGGAACGCCACTGCCCAGTCCTACTGGAGGGTAACCCCAGTAAGTTGTTAAGGAAATGCCACTTCCTAGCCTAGATAGAGGGTTATGCCTAGAAGATGTCATCGGGGAACTCCATTGACCAGCCTGGATGGAGGGTAAGCCTGAAACATCGAGGAACTCCACTACCAAATCCTACTAGAGGGTAACTCAGAATGATCATCAGGGAACACCACTACCCAACACAGCTAGATAGTAAGCCCAAAACTTCCATTAGGGAATGCCACTGCCCAACCCAGCTATAGGGTAAGCCCGGTAATGCTCTGGTGGTTCTGTATGATCTCTGCCATCATCAGGTGTCACCTTAGCATTCCAAACCTAGAAGATTTCACATCATATCGCAAAATTTACTTTTTAGGGCACCATCACTTTCTACATGGAAAAAAACTCAGGATAAGCATCTCGTGGGCCAAAATCTGAGTTTAAATGAAGAAGATAAAAACATTCAAAGATCGATTGAAAGAGCTCAAGTAGAACACGATGTGTGAGGGGACACATACGATATGTGGTCCCTATTCACAACCTAGCCATGTCTTTGGTTAGTACACAGATCCCATCCATGTAGGGGTATATGCTATTTAGGTGGACTACACGGTGTGTCCCACCTATCCCGGGATCGGGCCATTTCTACTAGCCATGTCCGTGTACTCAGCACATTAGTACACATGGGATGTTTCCCATGTGGTCAACCCATGTCCGTGTTCTCTTACAAAAAGTCCCTAACTATGTGACCCATCACACAAGTTTTCCAACTGGGGAGGGATACGTGGTGTGTGAGGGAGGACTACATAGCGTTTCATCCTTATCTTCTCCCAAATCCTAGCACCACCGCTGAGGGAGGACACATGCTGTGTGTTCTTCATACTACATGTGTGTGTAGTCGGAATTTTTCTAGAATGTTTAGATTTTCATGGATCTTCATTCATGATTCAAATCTTGTCAAACGGCTTTAGATCCTTCCATAATTCCTTCAGAAATATTCGGATCTAGCCGCGAATCGTACTCGTCGAGAATCGTCTATCAAAACGTTTGAGAGTTTCATTATTTGTTCCGCATGACTTTGCATCTTTGATCCTTGATGATTCGGACTTAAAGATTTTTATTTACCATCTATCCATCACAATGATTCCAGATCTATGCTCTGCTTGAAGAACCATTACCATTTCATCATTTCGCCAAAAATCTAGGCACCCGATCGGGCTCGGGTTGCCCAAAAAGTGTCGAATCAGGATCCATGGGGATTCCACAATGAAGAACACAAAGAATCGAGGGATAAAAGAACCAAATTAAGGTTTTAAACATCGCCAACCAAGCATTCTTGGATTAAGAACAAGATTGGGGCACCTGGGTTAGATGAACAAAAAGAAATAAATTAAATTTCAATACCTGGGCACATGTAAAGGTTTTAAGAAGCACAAAACCAAGAAAAAGGATAAATATGATTAATATTTTTATTCTAAGGGAGTAAAACACAAAAATGCAAGTCCTATATATTGTTTAGATCGATCCCTGGTGAAGAACATGCTCATGCAATGATTGGAAGAAGCTGATGTGTTTGTCACGCTTCGATACGCCTTGATCCAGAGGTTTGTCATTCATTGTCAATGGAGGAGGGGAGGAGATCTTGACAGAGAATGGTAGAATTAGAAGGACAACCCTAGACAAATCCTCCATGAAATGCATTTATAGAAATGTTTAGGTCAAAAGGAATTTAATTAATTAATTAATTAATTAATTAATTAATCCACTTAAGCACACCGCCAATGAGAGAGGGGTTCAGATGTCCCGTACCAACTCTTTTTATGCCATAAATAAGGTAAACACCACATTATGAACCCAACCATGCTCTCAGATTTCCAATCTGATCAACTTCTTGAGAGATATCCCATTTTCTTCAATTAACCGCACACACGCAATATAAAATATTTTTAATATTTTTATAAAATTTATTCTAGGCACACCGGGTCTTGGAATTGAACATCATCTCAACACCTAGCTCTCAACATATATTTATAAATATTTAAAATTCTTATAAGAAAAAAACTAGGTCTCTATATGGTCAAGCCACAATGATTCCCCTATGGAATGTTTTTTTTAATTTTAAGTTAGATGAATTAAAAATGTTAAAACATGATAAAATGGATTTTCTCTATTTTCCAGTAGCCATACAACTTGGGATCCTATCTCACTTGGTTATCCTCCCTTCTAAGTGATTTATCTTCCATTTGTGTTTATATTCAAGAACTGTCTATCCCAGTGGATTTCTAGAGGTAATATTTCTAGTCATCTCTCATCCATTCTTCATTTCTATAATTATTTCAACATTCTTCACCAGTTATGCCCATTTTTTTTGGATTTTATTATATTTTGGGGAAACTGTAGATTGAGGTTGAATCATTCAGTAATATTCAATGAGAGGGATTCTGGTACATCAAGGTATGTGGCCCCTAAAATTTATCGATAGTTTATACATGTTTCTATTTTTATGTGATATACGGTCACACAAACAATGTGAATTTGACTATAAATTAATTAAAAAATGGATTCCTTTATTACTTTGAAAGTAGGGAAGTCTTTTTTGGTCCATTTTCAATTCTTTGTGGATTATGATCCCAATGCCATGGTCACCAATGGACATGTGCCTAAACTAAGTGAATTGGGTAATTAAAAGGGGGGGGGACCATAGTGGTATCCTTGGTTATTTTTTGAACTTAAAGACCTTAATTTGATGTATTTATCCCCCCTTAAGTAGGAATGGTGTGTAATTAAAAGAGGTCGTCTTGAGGATTGACACATATGAAAAATTTGAGTTTCTATATTTCCAAATGGATTGTTTGAGTAGTGTATAGGGTGAGTGCTCCCACCCCACTAGTTTGTAAGAATACAAGTAGATTATACTTTGGTTCAGATTTGTATATAGGTTGGGCATGCGAATAATGACCTAATATATATTTTTATGTGAGTTGGATGTTATGATGACCTTGTTGTGAAATAATTAAGCCGTGTTTTTTAAATTTTTATTTTACCATTCTGTGATTGTGGTTATGTTTGCAGGATGTCATTCCATTTCAAATTAATGATGCCTATGATATATGACTATATGATAGTTTTATTAATGGATATGGTATGAAATATAATTCCCACTTACCATGTGTTATGGTTAAAAAGGGACACTATTCCCATTATGTGAGAAACTCATGATCCGGGATGTTATACCTATTATGGTGGGATTAATTCCCACTAAGCCATGTAATGTAATGCCAACATAACATTGATATCAAAGGTGGGGGTATTATCTACATGTTTATCTATTATTACATGTGGAAGTGGGAAATATTTACCATTATGTAATACTTCCATAGAATGGAATGAGATTCCCATATGTATATTATTACTTATGATGTGGGACTTGATGCCCAATCTTATGTTGTGTCATAGGGATAAGGATGTTTTTACTACTTGTGACTATTCTTGGGATGCTATTCCCAATCATGATATTGTAGTCAGGAAGTGACACATACTGGTGTGTATTTCTCTAGGATTCCATGCCCACTTTTAGGTTGTTAACATTGAGATACTATTCTCACTAATATGACCTTATTATCATCACATAAAACCCATGTACTGGTTATTATGTTATGACGGGATGATATACCTACTAGTTATTACTTGGGATGTAATGCCGAGTTTATATTAATTTTAATATGTTTAGACACATCAAGAAATAGCTTAAGTAACTATGTTCTCACCCAGGTGGCCTGTGTAGCACTCATGGTTGTGACATTTATTATTGTTACTATTGTTTGTTATTTACTTATGAGAAAATCACATTGTACATGCTCTTGAATTTTCTAGATTTGATTAGGTACATCGCTGGTAGTAACCTATTGATTTGTACTCACGCCATGCTTAAGCCTTTATACTTGAGAATATTTCATGATTTATGAACCAAGTAAGGGAAATATCCCTACTCCTAGTGATGTTTGTGTTGGTGGTGCTGGGTTGGTTCTAGGTTGCAAGATCAGGTGAGGACTCAAGTTTAGTTTTGTGAATGGATCTGGTATCTTGTTTATTTTTAAACCATGATTCATATGATTTTACCATGGGTGATGTTTTTTATTCTTATATAACCCATGTGATATTACAATAGTTCATTTTGATATATCCTGTTGGATATTTTTTATTATGGTTGGATCTTAGTTGAAATATCTATGTTTTTATTTATGATTCTGACAATTTTTATTATTATTTCCTATACAATAACTTATGTGCATCAGTACCCAAGGGTATAGTATCCCCATGATCACCTATATAATCTCACTACTGATCGACAACCTATGGTATGTGGGTAGGCTCACTTGAGACCCGTAGCTCTCCAGTTTGGTAAAAGTGGAGTTGAATGGGGTTGGTGACACTAAAAAGTAGCATCAAAGACTTGTTTTCTTTTTTATTACTATTAATTACATGGTAGATTGATGCATGATGTTATCAGATATTGGAATGGACCTTATTCCTTGGAGTAGCCAAACCATGTATGGGGAAAGTCTAAGTTACTAAGGATGAGATTATTTTTCTTAGTTATCAGATGATACAATTCCATGATTTTTAAGAATATGATGAAGGTTTATTTTTTTACTCTTGGAATAAGGTGGAAAGATTCATGTGTTCATGTATCATATTCATCACATAGGATCTACTTGAAAAATGCGTGCTTTCTTGTGATTGAGAAACATGATTATGATATAGGGTTCAATTATTTAAAGTGTAAGCATCAACTTATATAACATTTTTCTATATAACTTGATGTTGACATTCTACTTAACTGGGACATGGTTATGTTATACTATCACTAACTAATAATGAGAAACCTATATGTACTATTTACCCATGCGAGTGGGTATTTAAGGATAGAGAGAAAGAGCACCCAAGTTATCTAAGACCCTTGTATGCTAGGGTGTATGTATAGAGTAGTAGGACATAATTACTGTTACTGCTTGTCCTATATGTGATATCAAGAATTGTTATAAATGCGTTCTGAGTCATGCATATGGAATTGTAGTGACATTCCATTACAATGAACATTTGTTGAGTGCTAAGAAGATGGGGATGATCATATCCCACCAGTTGTTGAGATATGGCCTCCATTTGTGTTTGTTATTCATATTGATCAGTGGTATAACACCATGTAACTTTATCAACCCATAATCACATGATTTATAATAATGGCTTAATTTTTTTTATATTTATTGGATCTTTCCATATTATATTTTTTGATAATTAATGAAACCATTACATAAAAAAGTGGACACTTCCATACAGTGTACATTTTCCAAAAAAAGGTTCTTATGTTTATACCCCTATTTCATTCATGGAACTTTTTATTCATTCAATACATTTCACCATTGAACTTTCTATAATCCCTAAACATCCTTAAGGCTCATGAAAAACATTTGAAAACATGATATGAGAAAAAAATATCTCAGTAAGGTATACAAAAATAAAGGGAACTCATTAAGCCATTTTAAATTCATGAAAACCCATAATGCAGTTTTACTTTTTATATAATAAACTTTGAGCTCAAAATAATCACTTACTTAATAATGAAATAAACTTAAAAGACCAAAATTTTAATAAAACATTTTTTAATCAAGAATAAAAGAAAAATCATAGTTATGATAGTTACTAGGGAAAAACATGATAACTCATAGAAACTTTTCTATGAAAACCAGAACTTTCACCTTTAGAAGATCATAAACTTTCTTTAACTTATAAAATTAAAATATTCCTTTAAAAACCATATAAAGCATTGAAAAAATGTTGGTATATTAGAAAATTATCTTTACAATTGAACTTACAATCATACTTACAAAGTAATTACCATCACAGTTAATTCTAACACATATCTTAGGAGTAACTTATATCCAGTTAACTCCGTCACATTACCTAATGCATTAGAGAGATATATCGATCTCACCCATCTAAAAAGCTATATCACTACCACCCATTATCATATAAAATGTACAAAAACCATATAGTCATAAAAAATATAAAATCTTTCATTTACATCATTAAACTTATAAAAATTATCATTTTATCCCATAAGTAAAAACACTTTCAATTATCTCATAAAATGATAAAAAATATCCTTTTTATTTAAAAATATTTAAAAATTATCAAAAAAATAGAAATAAGATGTAATGTCCTGGAATTTTTGTGATTTTTTTAATTATATAGAATTATTTCGAGGCCAAAAAATCTGACGACGCATGATTCCGAGGCCCGGAGTTCCCAAAATGATCCGTAAAAAAATATAAAGTTTAAAATAGTGCGCATTAGTGGTTTTTCTGAAAAAGTGGAATAAATCTTAAACAGGTGCCCGAATCAGAAATTTGAGAGCACCGTTGCATTCAAGATAGTGGGTTTACCCTAGGCGCGACTTAAGTTTAGTCGGTGCATGCCTCCGGTGAGAAAAACCGAAAATGGCATAACTATAAATAAAATAATTAAATAAAGTTTTTTTATTTTTCAAATGCTTATAACTCATGAATGGTGACTCAGATTAAAAACCAAGACCACCGCTGATCTCTTGAGGGCATTCTTTCTTTAGGCAGATACTGACATTGGTCGACGCGAGCCAACTATGGAAGCTAGTTTTTGGCTGTAAATAAAATAATTAAGTAACAATTATTTTATTGTTAAAATCCATATCTACTAAAGGGTAAATCAGATTGAAAATCTAAGAGTACTATTGAGTTCGTTGCGACGTGTTTCCCTTAGGAAGAACCAAACCTTGACTGGCGCGGGTTGATGGTGGATGTTAATAATTTATTGAACTTTTTTAAAGGTACGTTTAGTAAATGCGTGAGCGGTGTTTTCTAAATTTTGAACCGGTGCTCAGATTAAAAATCCAAGGGCACTGTTGAATCCGCAGTGCTGAGATTATCTTAAGGGAGGATTCACTTCGACCGTAGTAGGTCGGATGAAAAAGTTAGTTTTTGCGGCTTCTAAAGCAATAATAAAATAACATAGAAATTGTTATTTTCTTTTCTTTACTTGTAACCGCACCGTTGGGAATTTGGGAGGTTCATTAATTAAATAAACCTCATTAATTCTTCATGCGGGACACACTATTTATCCTCTCCTATTTATATGGAGCTCAGGGAGGGGTGTTGGCACGACTTCACCAAGAGACGAAGCTATAATAAAGTAATGTGATGCTAACCACCTGGAGGACGAGTCCAGATTCAGTGAGCGGTGACGAGCACCACAGAATCACGAATCGATGACAACGACGAGGGAGGTTCCATTGATTTTTGTTAGCGGACGTCTTATCCAGGTAGGGGGTTTGTTTTTAAGTTCATATTTGATTATTTCTTTACTCCTTCCTGCTATCATGTTAACGCGGTGGGAACAAGCCAAACAAACAAGGCCCGAACCCTCTGCCGCTTCGCTCATGCTGCGTCCTTTGGGGAAGATTTTCTCAAGTTGACGGTAATGCGAATTATCAGGTCAAATTTTTCCAACGACACCCCAAGAGATCCGTAGGCGCACATGACACCAAGAACGGACCACTGGAGCACGTTCGGTGGCCCGCAGAAGAAAACCGCCAACGTGCCATGTCGGCAGCGGCTGGAGGAGACCCGCGGAAATCGGTGGCAGGCGGTGGAAGGCGGCGTGCGACGACGTGCTGCGATGGCTGAAGGCAACCGGCCCGAGCTAGCCGCATGGGACAAAAGGGCGGCACTCGTATGTGCCGCTAGCGGCAGTAGCCGCGGCCAATGGGCCCCGGTAAGAGGGCGGCACAGAGCAGCCATGTCTAGCGGGCCGTGATAGGAAGGGGTGGCGTGACCCCGCGACACGCCGCGTTGGTGGAAGCCAGTCGGCGAATGACTAAATGTTGAATCACGGTGGGGCAGCGCCTCACCAGCTGGCTGAAACAGCCCCGCAATCGCGGGGCCAGCGGGACTCAACGGTCCACCTTCGGGCGGACCGAACCAGACGTGGGCCGGCCGAGAAGGCTAGACCTGCCTAGCGGGCCGGACCATCCCAGTAGTCTGGGCCGGACCCGCCAGCAGACTGGGCCAAACTCGTGGCCTAATGGGCTAGTGTGGGTGGGCCGATCCCCACCCGATGGGTCGGGCCAACAACGACCCGGGCCCACGAACAATCCGGGATGACCCCGACGGGCCAGACCCAGTGAACCGGGCCGACCCCCAGTGGGTTGGACCTGAGCGGGGTTAGGTAGACCTAGGGATCCATTGTGTCAGGCTGGTCTGACCGAGTCGGACTGGGCCCAGACCCAACCGGTACCCGAATAAAGAAACACCCATAACTGACAAACTAGATGTCCGTTTGACACACCGTTAGTTGAGTTAGGAACCCTTTTGAAAAGCGGTCCCTTTGGCATATTCTGGTGGGCCCGATCGAGCCGGGCCAGACCAAGGTACGATCACCCCCGTTTCACGAAAAGGGGTGTAACTAATAGACCAGATGTCCGATCGATGCACAGTCAGTGGCATAAGGACCCTTGTGACTAGGAGGTCCTTTGGAGATACTCTAAGTAAATTTTGACGGAGTTTGACATGCGACTTGGGTTGGATCAGACTTGAATCCAACTTGGCCCTTTTTACCAAAGTGCCCATATCTCACAGGCCGTCCGATCGACGGGCCATCTGTCACATTGGGACCCATATGAAGGGGCAATACCTTGGGTATGATTTTTGAGAGACTTCGTACCGGTTGAAATACAACTGATGGCTTGAGGAGCGGTTCTCCCAGAATCAAGTGGGATATGAGTGGGAATCCAGTGGATGGTTGTGACATAAAGAAGAAGAGCTACCAATATGGGTCTACACCAATGACCAATATGGGTCTGCACCAGCGACCAATACAGGGCTGCACCAGTGACCAATACAGGTCTGCACCAGCGACCAATATAGGCCTGAACCAGCGACCAATAGGGGCCTGAACCAGCGACCAATACAGTTCTGCACCAACGACCAATACGGGTCTGCACCAGCGACCAATACAGGTCTGCACGAGTGACCAATACAGGTCTGCACCAGCAACCAATACGGGTCTGCACTGGAGACCAATACGGGTCTGCACCAGCGACCAATACGGGTCTGCACGAGTGACCAATACAGGTCCGCACTGGCGACCAATACGGGTCTGCACCGACAATGAATACGTGTCTGCACCAGCAACCAATACAGGTCAATACCAGAGTTACTACGGATAAGATGATCTGGCTGTATGACTAGTCATCCCTATCCTAGTAACCTTGAAGTTACCGTCAGAGTGAGCTGTCTTTTTTTCTTTGTGCTTCATGATTTAGATCATGCTTGTGATTTTACCTTTGAGGTATATCTTGGGATTTTTTCCTTTTTGGATTACTGAGAGATCTTCGGGGGTCTCGGGGTCCCCTACTGGGTATTGTTATACTCACCCCTACACGGGCTTTACCCGCACCTTGCCGTGTCTTGTGCAGATGACAAGAAACTGGGCTGAGACTTGAGGGAACTAGGTCCAGGTGGTACACGGATGAGACGGGCTGACATGGAGTGCTGTAAGACGAGTTTTACCTACCCTTCAGGTAATATCCTTGTTGGACAATCCATGATATGTTTTCTCTTTTCAGTTGTACTTGTACTTTTCAGTTGGGCTTGTATTCCGAACCCCTTTTTCTTTCAGTCTATAGTTGTAATTGTGGTTATACTTTACTCTCGTGGTTGTACCTTACTTTTTTGGTTGTTTACTTTGTTTTACCCTTTTTAGCGTGTTCAGATCTCTAAGTCAATGCCTTCCCTATTCGAGAAAAAGATTTCAGGTGCTAGTCACCAACCTCTGGCCTATAGAAGGTGGTCTTGAGTTAGTCACGTCCGGGCCCCGTGGGATGGGTCATGAAAAAGTTGTATCAAAGGGGTGGTTCTACCGAAGAAATAGGACTCTAATATTTTCAATTGATCAATAGTGTTAAGTGTTTTGAGTGTAGTTTTTAGTTCGGGGAGTCCAATGTTGGTGCAGCGACTGACATATCCATACTCCAGGACCCTGAATTCTAATTTCCAACTCAGTGCACGAAAACACTAATTGCACATGTTTTGGAAATGTTTTTCCTTGGTTTCTTTGGAGTCAGCTCACTAGATATAACTTAATGATTGCGGTACACCTTTTCCTTATCTGGATGTTGCCATGTAGACAGCCATATAGGATTCCCAAGAGAGTACACGATGACGGCCCACTAAGCGATCCTGTGTGGATCAGCATTCTAGAGACCCTTTGTGGATCAGTAGTGTGCGACCCAACAAGGACCAACCTTAGAGAGGCCTATCGTAGATCAGAGACATACCAATCCTGTGTGGGTCAGATCCTATGTGGGTCTTGTGGGGGGTTAGTACCTACTGATCCTATGTGGATATGCACCGAGCGATCCTGTGTGGATCATCACCAAGAGATCCTATGTGGATCAGCAACAGATGCTACCAATGGACCGTGCACACTGACTGAGCGCATTGCATGAGTTCCAGTGGCATAGGCCTCCGAGGTTTTGAGGTGAGACAAATCTCCAGGCAGTTGAGGACTAGTTAGAGGCTGTGGCTAGAGTTTTCCGCTTAGTTGGGACACCAACAGATCAGATGGTGATCCTAGATGCTAGTCTTTATCAGTGTGTGACCATGAGGATGGTCCACATAGTGATGAGGCTTCGGTATATGGATCGTTGCTCGATATGGTACCTTTTGGTAGTGTTCCAGCTATATCACTGCCCATTTGTCAGCAGTTACAACCGGTGGTACCAGTAGAGGAAACATGCAGTCTTAGTTCCTTACATGTGTTTCAGCATCAGATACCCCTCAGGTTTCGAGGCAAGCTCGATTCACAGGCGGCTAAGGATTGGCTTGAGGAGTTGTCTAAGTTTCCATCTAGCCAGGGCACCATTCGATCAGATGACGGTCCTGGTAGAGTTCCTTCTACATGGATAATCAGGTTGATGACAGGGTTTAGATTACCCTGATCTTGCGAGGAGGTGACTTTTATATAGAAAATCTTGAGAAACTTTCTCAGAGAAGTGGGTCTCTTTCCATAAAAATATAAGGGGTGAGTGTTCCCTAGAGCTTATACAGCTTCGACAGGATGACATGTCGGTAGCTGAGTATTCATCGAGGCGTACCGACCATCCCAGGTACTCGATGAATACAGTACGATCAGTGATTCAGGGCTCGGACCTCCGATTGAGGTGTGTTTAGGGAGATCTGAGCCAATTCTATTCCTCTATGAATTCCTACTTATGTTAGGGTGCTAGAGATACCCATTTTGGTCGAATGTTTTTTGTCCAAGTAGATATATCTAGTGAATGTTAGCAGTGGGAAAGTAGGAAACTGATGCCAGTCTCAGAGACTTGGGCGTGTAAAATGTTTTGGGAAGAGGAAGTGATAGGGATAGATGAATCTACTGGGTAGAGGATGTGTAAGTAGAACTAGGAGAGAAACATGAGGTGGTGTACATTTCAACATGTTACAACCACCACTCCAATATGGTCCCCACCAGGTTCAGGGAGTTGGAGGACAGGGGAAGGGAGTAGCTGCATGCAGTCAAGGAGTATGACCCAAGGGCTCCAGGAATGATTCTAGGTACGGTCTGTGTCTATTAATAGCTGCCATATTAATAGAAATAGGTACCAATCATTCATTCTTTCCACGAATCCTGTTCAAGACCTATATTTTTTAGTTAAATTGATGACTTGACCCTTACGTCTAGAGATACCTTTGAGAGGATACTAAATAATTACACTTATGAGGATGATGTGATATGACCCTTGAGGCGAGAGTTTCGTTTGGAACCTCTTGGTGGAAGCATCGAGGCCTTACGACGTTAGTTTGGGGATGGACTAGACATCCATAGTTCATACTCATATTTATTGTTTTAGGAAAAAAGGATGTAGTATATCTACAATGTTGGAATGGGGTTTTCCTTGGTCGTTGAAAAAGGAAACCCAGGAAGCATAAGATAAAATCATGCACAGGAGGGTGTAGCCGATCAATCTTGAGTTGACCAGCCTTACCCTTGTGGAAACAGGAGTTTTGAGTTTTCAGTTCCCAATAGTAGTGGTAGAGTGTGGGGACATCTTTTCAAAAGATGGTTCCAAGATTACCTCCTTGAAGGGAGAGGGACTTCTGCTTTGGATGGGTACTACTAGAGATTTGTACCTGACTTCTCCAGGGTAGCGGCACCCTTATCAAGTTTTCTAAAGAAGGGAGAGCCTTTTCTATGGACGTAGAAGTGTCAACAGAGATTTTAGGATATGAGATAGAGACTGACGAGTGCCCCCATCATGAGGCTACCAGGAGAGGGTGCTGGGTATGTAGTCTACAATGACGCATCAAGGACCATACTAGGTTGTTTCCTAATATTGGAGAGGGCAATGAATGCCTATGGCTCACGAAAGTTGAGACAACACGAGAAGAACTACGCTACCCATGACTTGGAATTAGCAATAGTGGTATTTTCGCTAAAGATGCGATGACACTACTTGATGGGTGAACGGTTTACTGTTTAATTTGATCACAAGAGTCTCAGGTATATATTCTAATATAAGGACCTGAACCTGAGACAATGACGATGGATAGAGTTCTTCCAAGACTATGATTTTGAGATAGTCTATACTCCTAGTAAAGGGAACGTGGTAGCAGACGCACTCAACAGAAGGTCTGATCTATAACTGCTGAGTGAGGCATCAAATCAGCTAGTTGTGCTGCGGATATCCTTCATGGATAAAGATGGAGCAGCTTACCTCTAGTCTATGATTGTCACTCCCCCAATTCTTCAACGAGTTCAGGAGGCACAACTTGGGGATGTTAACTGTGAGGCCTGACGTGTTCAAATATCATCAGGACAGTCTCCTGAAGGATTTTATGAAGGTGGGGAGAATGTCATTATCTTTAGAGGATACACCATGGTACCAGTGATTCTTCGGGATGAGGTGTTAGGGAAGTTCCATACATCCCCTTTAACGGTACATCCTGGAGTGGCGAAGATGTACCAGGACCTCCGATTTCACTATTGGTGGCCAGGGATGAAGGAAGAAGTGGCAGAGTTTGTATCACGATGCCTCACTTGTCAGCAAGTGAAGGCTATACAGAGTTGAAAGAAGTCTTATGCTAACAAGATACAAAGACACTTGGGGTCCAAGGAGGGATACCATGTCTTCTTACGGGTCTCACCCCGATGAGGATTGCGGAGGTTTGGCTGGGGCAACAATCTATCTCCGAGGATCATTGGACCTTTCTAGATTCTCAGTTGAGTGTCCAAGGTGGTGTACCATCTATATCTTCCCCTACAGATGCACTGGGTGCATAATGTTTTCCATGTGTCGCATCTAAGGAGATGCATGCATGATCCATCGCACGTTATCGACTAGGGCGAGTTGGACTTTGATGACGAAGAGACTTTTACGGAGTTCCCGGTGGAGATAGAGGATCGACAGGACTGAGTCCTTCATGGATGGTCGATCCCTCTGGTGTGAGTTTGGTGGAAGCACGGGAACCTCCAAGAGATCACATGGGAACGGGAGGCTCAGATTCATGCTCAGTACCCTCATTTGTTTGATTTGTCTTTGTTTTGGATTTCAGGGACGTAAATCTCTAAGGTGGGGAGAACGTAATGTCCCGGAATTTCCGTGTAATTTTTTTTAATTATATGGGATTATTTTGAGACCGATAAATCTAACGGTGTGTGATTTTAAGGCTCGGAGTGCCCAGAATGATCCGTCAAAAAATGTTAAGTTTAAAATAGCGTGCGTTAGTGGTTTTTCTTAAAAAGTGGAATAACTCTTAAATGGGTGCCCAGATCAGAAATCTGAGGGCACCGTTGTGTTCAGGATTGCGGGTTTACCCTAGGACCGACTTAATTTTAGTCGGCGCAGGCCTCCGGTGAGAAAACGCGAAAATGTCATAACCATAAATAAAATAATTAAATAAAGTTATTTTATTTTTCAAATGCTTATAACTCACGAATGGTGAATAAGATTAAAAATCCGAGACCACTACTGAGCTTGTGAGGGCATGCTTTCTTTAGGTAGATACTAACATTGGCCGATGCGGGCCAACTATGGAAGTTAGTTTTTGGCTGTAAATAAAATAATTAAGTAATAATTATTTTATTGTAAAAATCCATAACTTCTAAATGGTAACTCAGATTGAAAATCCGAGAGTACCGTTGAGTTTTTTGGGACGTGTTTCCCTCAGTCAGAGCCTAACGTTGACTGGCATGGGTCGAGGGTGAATGTTAAAAATTTATTGAACTTTTTTAAAGGTATATTTAGTAAACGCATGAGCGGCGTTTTCTAAATTTTGAACCGGTGCTCGGATTAAAAATCTAAGGGAACCGTTGAGTCTTTAGGGCTGTGATTTTCTTAAGGGAGGCTTCACTTCGACTGTAGTAGGTCGGGTGAAAAATTTAGTTTTTTGCGGCTTTTAAAGAAATAATAAAATAACATAGAAATTGTTATTTTCTTTTCTTTTCTCTTTATCCAATGGTCGAGCAGCGGTGGCGGAACCGATGAAATGTCAAGCAATTAAATGGCTTGACTCTTCTTTACTTGTAACCACACCGTTGAGAATTTGGGAGGTTCATTAATTAAACGAACCTCATTAATTTTTTGTGCTGGACACACTCTTTCTCCTATCCTATTTATATGGAGCTCGGGGAGGGGTGTTGGCACGACTTCACCAAGAAATGAAGCTCTAGAAAAGTACTGCGATGCTAACCACCTGGATGATGAGGCCGAATTCAACAAGCGGTGACGAGCGACACCGAATTGCAAACCAACGACAATAATGAGGGAGGTTTCATCGATCATTGTTAGCGTACGTCTTATCCAGGTAGGGTTTTTTTAAGTTCATCTTTGATGATTTCTTTGCTCTCGCCTTCTATCATGTTAACACGGTTGGCATGGGCCAAACAAACAAGGTCCGGACACTCCGTCACTTTGTTAATGTTGCGTTCTTCGGGGACAGTTTTCTCAAGTTTTCGACAACGCGAGTTAACAGGTCACCTTTTGAAGACATCACCCCAGGAGAGCCGTAGGTGCAGATGGAACCAAGAACAGACCACCAGAGCACGTTCGGTGGCCCATGGAAGAAAACCGCTGGCACACCATGTCGACGGCGGCCGACGGCAGCCTGAGGAGACCCGCGACAACCATCCGCAGGCAGTGGAAGGAGGCGCGCGACGGCGTGCCATGGTGGCCGAAGGCGCCATACTCGAGCCGACCGCGAAGGACAAAAGGGAAGCGCCTGCATGCGCCGCTGCTGGCGGCAGAAACCGCAATAGAAGGAGGGCGGCGCCGAGCAGCCACGTCCTGCCGGCCGCGGCAGGATGGGGCAGCACGGCCCCACGTCGCGCCTCATTGGCGGAATCCAGTCATCCGAACAATCGACCATTGAATCGCGGTGGGGCAGCGCCCCACCTGCTGGCCGAAATGGCCCCGCAATCACGGGGCTAGTGAGACTCAATGTTCCGCCTTTGGGCGGGCCGAGCCGGATACGGGCCGAACCCATGAACCAACAGTCAAGCACGGGTGGGCCGAGCCCCACCCGACGGGCCGAGCCAACCGCAGCCCGAGCCCGTGAACAAGCCGGGCCGACCCCGATGGGACGAACCTAGTGAACCGGGCCAAACCCCAGTGGGCCGGACCCAAGTGGGGTCAGGTAGACCCCGAGACTCGTTGCGTCGGGCTGGTCTAACCGAGTCGGACCGGGCCTAGACCCAACCGGTACCCGAATAAGGAAATGCCCGTAACTGACGAACTCAGTGTCCGTTTGACACGCCATCAGTGGCGTTGGAACCCCTTTTGAGAAGCGGTTCCTTTGGAATATTCTGGCAGGCTCGACTGAGCCGGGTTAGACCATGGTGTTATCACCCCCATTTCACGGAAAGGGGTGTAACTAACAGACTGGGCGTCTGATCGACGCACCATTTATGGTATAAGGACCCTTTTGACAATGCAGTACTTTGGAGATACTCCAAGTGAGTTTTGAAAAAGTTTGAAGTGAGACCAGGGTTGGATCAGAATTGAATCCAACCAGGCCATTTTTACAAAAGTGCTCATATCTCACAGACCGAGCGTTCGATCGATGCACCATCTATCATGTTGGGACCCCTATGACGGGGCATTCCCTTGAGTATGATTTTAAGGGACTCCGTACTAGTTGAAATACGACCAATGGCATGAGGAGCGGTTCTTCCAGAATCAAGCGGGCTATGAGCGTGAATCTAGCGGCTGGCTATGACATGAAGAAGAAGAGCAACCGATACGGGTTTGCACCAATGACAAATATGGGTCTGCACCAGCGACCAATACGAGTCTGCACTAGCGACCAATACGAGTATGCACTAGCGAACAATACGGGTCTGCACCAGTGACCAATACGGGTCAACACCAGCAACCAATACGAGTCCTCACTAGTGACCAATACGAGTATGCACCAGTGACCAATATGGGCATGCACTAGTGACCAATACGGGTCAGCACCAGTGTTACTACGGATAGGATGATCTGGCTGTATGACTAGTCATCCCTATCCCAGTAACCTTGAAGTTACCATTATAGTGATTTGTCTCTTTTGATTTGTGCTTCATGATTTAGATCATGCTTGTGATTTTACCTTTGAGGTATATCTTGTGATGTTTTCCTTTGTGGATTAATGAGAGACCTTCAGGGGTCTCGGGGTCCCCTACCGAGTATTGTTATACTTACCCCTGCATGGGCTTCGCCCGCACCTTGCTGTGTCTTGTGCAGATGATGAGCAGCTGGGCTGAGACTTGAGGGAACCCAGATCAGGTGGTACACGGAGGAGATGGGTTGACATGGAGTGCTGTGGAGACGAGCTGTACCTACCCTTCAGGTAGGATCCTCAGTGGACGATCCAGGAGCTGTTTTCTCTTTTCAGTTGTACTTGTACTTTTTAGTTGGGCTTTTATTCCGACCCTCCTTTTCTTTCAGTCTACAGTTGTACTTGTGGTTGTACTTTACTCTTGTGGTTGTACCTTACTTTTGTCGGTTGTTTAATTCAGTTTCCCCTTTTGAGTGTGTTCAGATCTCTAAGGCAATGCATTCCCTATTCGGGAAAATGCCTTCAGGTGCTAGTCACCAACCCCTGGCCTATGGAAGGCGGGCTTGGGGTAGTCACGTCCGGGCCCCGTGGGACGGGTCGTGACATAAGATATTCTTTAAAAAACCCTAGAAAATTGTAGATTAATATTGATAATGAATAATTACTATGGAAACAAGGAAAGGTGTTCATACGATAAATGTTAAAAAACATTCATTTTTTACTTTTTTAAAAAGAGTCAAAAGTGACATGGACAAAAAACGTTAAAAAGATTACTTTTTAAAACCTTTGTAAAGAAAGTAAAATATAATTGAAAATGAACTTATAAAATATTTGAAGGATAAATAATAGAATTATTGAAACATTTAAAAGAACATGGATATGTAATATAATTTTTAAAAAAAATTTAGAACAATATTTAAAAAAAAAATCACTCACCATGAGTCCTAAATCACTTCGTTCAGATTCTAATATCCTAGATAATAAAATTATATTAATTATTAACTTAATTAATAACCCTTTTAATGTTTATTACTTTATAATTATTAATTTTATTTCATTTATTAACATTTTCTATTTAGTTACTAAATCGGTTATGTTCAGACGTTTTGAGATCATTCGGTTTATATCCTCAAAATAACAATGGTGTGTTGTGCATGGTGTAACACCCCAAACATTTTATGGTATATTTATCTTAAATACTTTAAATTCACCAGATATAATATATTGAAAAAAGCACTGAGTCTCTTTGAAACAAAACTTGGATATTTAGGAGAAAATCATAACCTAGCCATTAAACTTAAATTTTACACTTCGGTGTTTTGAATTTTGAAAAAAGGACATACACAGTTGCGATCATGGTGATATTTGGAGTCTAATAGAATCTATTTAATTTTTGGTGAATAATAACTTACCATTATGAATATTTAATTACCCTTATAAATAGTAACCTACCCTTATGAATAGTAATATGACCCTTACAAATGTTAACCTTACCCATGAAGGTATAAATAAAATTTAGCCACCTTAAAAATTAAGGTGAATATTTTAAGTGTTGGTATTTTTTCAATTAAATGATGATTTTAATTAAAAATTAAATTCATTATATTTGTAAAATTATTTTTGAAAAATGGAGTTCATTTTTGGATTCTACACATCAAAAAATGGTTAGGGTGATTTTTTGGGATTTTTCTGAAATACTTGAATTTTTGGTGAATAGTAAAATTTTATAATTTATGAAATATGCTAAATAAATAAATTTCTACATCATGCTTGAGTCATGAATGATGTAAATGGACACTGGTTCAAACTCACATGCATTTATTACTATTTTTGTCACAATAATCAATACTATTCCTTGTCTTGGGCAAAATAATAACCTAATGATTAAAATAATGCAAAAACCCTCCTCCTCTCCACTATATAAACCACTCCTCACCCCCTCTACCTCTCACACTACTAAAGATTTGATCCTTGCCTAAGTTCAGAAAAATAAACTTCCCAATCCCTCCCCCCACATCCAAGACCTACTTGTCTCACCAAAAGGCTAAAAACAAAGACCTTAAGGATATTCTCAAGGAGGAGTACTCAAGAGGTGAACTTCTCTTCCTTTTTCTTTCAACTTATTTTACATGTTCAATTATTTTGTTGATCTATCCTCATATAAACTCATCCAAATGATATGATAATTCTATTACCTTACATGAACTGTAATTTTATTATTCTAATGGAATATTTCGTCATCATATCTCTTTTCCCCCTCCTCTTATTCTAAAAATGAAAACACCATCCGAGGTGTTTTAATTTATCACATTCAAGGACGATGGGTTTTCAATTTTTATTACCATCTTCAATTCTGGTCATGAAACCATTTTTATGGTTGAACTATATCAGAATATATGTATTTCATATTATTTAATGTTCTTTAATCCTTAAAAACTCAAAATATAAAATAATAATACAAAAAAAGTTCATTATGCACAAAACTGCCAAGTTAATCCAAGCATTTATCATTATATTTTATCAAACAAGTAATCCTCATGGTATATAACCAAAAATAAATATAATATAATTTATATTTATTTAATGTAACTAATAATATATATATTAACAATTCTATATGTTTAACCACATTTCAAACAAACTTCCATTCATGAATACAAGTAAACTGATCATGAAAACCAAGGAAGAAAATGCTTCCAAAATAATAAAATTAAACCTCTTAAACCCATAAAAAAGGCCATGATTGAACCTAATAAGGTTATAATAAATCAATTACATGTATATAAGGTCCTATAATTATTAATTAATTAATCTAAATTTTATTATTCAGGTTATTAAGATCAATCAAAGAACACATTTAGGCATAAGGTAAGGGGTTTCTCATCTCACTTTTATTTCCATGAGATTTCCATTGTTCACCACTTATTTCTTGTATATGGTGTATACTACTATTTTATATATAATATCATTATTATCTTTATGTTCATGGTATTCAATGATTCACTTGATGATTATTAACTCGATTGATTACAATGTTGCAATGGACTTTGTTTCGGTTTCCATTTCATTGTGATTTACTTGGTATTGTGCACCTAATCATTATTATGTGGTGTAACTACTTCCCCTTTGAGATAAAATTTCATTTGAAATTTTAAATATATTATATATCCATATTCTTGTTTCATGTATACGATTATTTTCTTAATCCTTATACCCTTTTACATACGGTGATTATTTGGAATTTTGTTTTAACTATGAAAATATTGAAGAATCCGTATCCTTTACTCTATACAGATATTGAGAAGGCATGATGTACTTGTATTAAATCTATGTATAAAGAATTATTTGTACTTTAAGTGATGGGTGTGGTCTTCTATATCCCCTTGATGCATCGACAGGTCTCATGAGACAAATCAGTTGGTGACAAACCCTTCAAGTTTTTTACAAAAAAAACCAAATGGGTATCTACCCATAAATTTAAACCATTTAGAAAGTATAGTGGTATCATGTTCTAGATAAATGATGCCAAATTAATAAGAATTTTCTTTATTCATTTTCAGTTATTACTTTCCATGAGGTTTTCATTATAAAAAAATCTATGGTTATAGTTTCATTCTCAGTTTATTAATGGCGTGTGTTTTCATTTATTCACCATGCCAATTTGATTATGATTCAATTATTTTTTATTCACGATTCTTTTATTTTTAACTCTTATAGAGTATTTGAGATCACCCCTTTAATTTTTTTACCTTCCATAGGTTATGAAGAGGACACCTTTTATCGATTTCTCATGGATGCGGTTTATTAGTTTTTGTTATGTACTGTATTTTGTTACCTTTCCCAATATAATATGAGTTACATGCATTTATCTAGTTTCTTTAAAACTACTAAAATGATTGTTCCTTCAAGATTTCATCCCTTTTAATCATGAAAATTAAATAAGCAATACACTGACTCTAGGATTTTGGGGTCAAAGCATTAGAGTTGGTATCAAAGGAAGTTTAGTAACAACCTTGGAAACTAGATTTCAGAAACATAATTTAGAGGACATAACCCTAAGTTAGACTTTGAAGACAATCATAGAAGAACATCCTAGAATTTTGTTAAAGTAGGGGTTTTGTGGGTCTTCCTAGAAAATACATCCTTGTATGGATATAACAAATGGATGTGGTTCTGGCATAGATGTACCTAGGAGTAAAAAATATGACTTGGAGTTTTGGGCTTAACCTGGGGTATCCTAGTACACGACAATGGGTTTTACTACACACCTAGTTTGAAACTCCTGGGGGATATGCTTAGGATAATTCAAATTTTCATTACAAACCATTATGAAGGATTTAAAAGTAAATATAAATAATGTTTATGATTATGAGATTAGTTGTGCATAAATTTTCTAATTATCTTAAGTGTTTTCTAGTTAGAAATTATGAACTATGACCTAATTTAGTTTATGAAATTGTTTAGTGATGGCGCCTAATGGAAGAAGGGGAATCAATACCTATGAACAATGTAAGGATTTACCCACTGATAAAGTTAACACAATCAGTATTGGAGCATCTTAGATCATGACCATATTTGGAAAACTTAGTCAGGCTGTGTCAAATAACCATGATACACCTGTATTGGATCGTTTCATGTAGTAGAATGCCCCATATTTTAGTGGGACTACTAATCCGGTGGTAGATGAACATTGGATCAAGTCCATTGAAAAGATATTTCTGGCATTAAGATGCAATGAAAATGAAAAGGTAGTATTGGAAGTATATTACCTCAAGGGTGATGCTAATCAATGGTGGTCCTTGATCCAGAATACCATTGAGGAAGAAGAAATAGAAGACATGGAATGGATAAATTTTAAGGAAATATTCTTTGACAAATATTTACCTTGTGAACAACAAACTGAAATGAAGAGGAAATTCCTTATCCTAAAGAAAAGGGAAGAAGAGATTTTTGCGGAGTATGAGGCTACCTTCACAAGATTATCCAAGTATGCTATAGATTACGTACGTGATTCGGAAGAAAATATTGATCATTTCAATAAAGGGTTTAATCAAAGTATTCAAAGGGTACTGGCTTTTAAAACATTTTCATCATATGATGAAATTCTATTAAGTGCCATCAAAACAGAGAAGGAATTTTCTAGATCAAATTTGTTCAGGGGAAATCAAGATAAGAAGAGGGATTCTAATAACCATGTAAAAGATGATGCACCAATGAGGAAGAAGGTAATGAAGAAATTTCCATTATACGAGAACTGTGGAAAGAATCATCCTAATAAATGATTGAAAGGCATGGGATTTTTCTATAAGTGTGGAGAAAATGGTCATAGATATAGTGAATACAAGGGGAAGAGACAATTCATTGATGTTAAATGATATAACTGTGGATAGATGGGACACTTTTCAAATGATTGTCCTAAGTTCCAAGGAAACTTTCCTTAAAAAAGGCCACGAGAGCAAGGGAAATCTTATGAAATTATAACCACGAAAGTTGAAGTTCTTAATGTTGTGGTGGAAGGTACTTTAATTATTTCCCCAAACTTATCCAATGCTTTATTTGGTTCTGGATTATCTCATTAATTTTTATCTTCCCAGTTTTCCAAGAAAATTAGACATGTCCAATTTGATTTAATAAAGGAGTTGTCGGTCAAAAATCATAGGGGATGTATCATTGCAACAAAGATGTGTTGATTAGCCCCCCTTATGAAACATAAACATGTTTTAGTTGATAACATTATCATCATACCCATGACCGACTTTGATATAATTCTTGTTATGAATTGGATGTCAAATTATGACACAAATATCTATTGAAAGAAGAATGAAGTTACAATTTTTGAGAATGGTGTAGAATCCTTTATCTTTTGAGTGGAAACCTTTACATCTGATTTTTATATAGATCCACCCCCAGTAGATCTACTGAATGAAATTCTTGGGGAGGAAGAGAACACAATATCTATGGATGAGAAAAGAAATCTTCAAATTTAAGACGTGCCTATTGTGCAAGAAAACATTGATGTATTTCCATAGGATTTACCTAGACATCCACTAGAGTTGGAAGTTGAGTTTTATATTGATTTAATTCCTGGTGTAAGACTGATATCAAAGACTCCCTATAGAATGGAAATTGTGGAATTAGTGGAGCTAAAGAAACAACTAGAGGAATTGAGTGACAAAGGATTTATTCGACCTAGTGTTTCTCAATGGGTATCCCCTAATCTCTTTATCAGGAAGAAAGATGGATCCACGAGTATATGAATTGATTATAGGGAAATAAATGTTATTAAAATAAAGAACAAGTATCCTATGCCACACATTGATGATTTATTTGATCAACTTAATAAAGACCAATATTTTTTAAGATTTACCTTCAATTTGGATATCATTAGCTGTGTGTGAGGAAGGAAGATATTCCAAAGACAACATTTCAAACCAGGTATGGGCATTACAAGTTTACAGTAATGCCTTTTTGAATGACTAATGCACCATCAATTTTCATGGATCTAATGAATAGGGTTTTCAAGGAGTATCTTGATGACTTTGTTATGGTATTTATCGATGATATCCTGGTGTACTCTAAAATCTACAAAGACCATGAGAATCACTTGCGGATTATTCTAAAAACTCTTAGAAGAAATGAATTATATGGGAAGTTTAGCAAGTGTGAATTTTGGATTCAATCGGTTTCTTTTCTTGGCCATATCGTCTCTAAGGATGGAATCTTAGTTGATCCAACAAATAAAAAGGCAATCCAAGAATGGACCACACCAAAAAACATAACCTAGGTACATAGTTTTATTGGATTATCATGTTACTATTGACGTTTCATTTAGAATTTCACCCCACTGTCTAACCCACTAACCAAGATCACATGTAAAAGAGTTAAGTTTTTATGGATAAAAGAATGTACAAAATTGTTTGAATAATTGAAAAGAATATCGATTAATGATCCAATTTTGACTCTTCCATCTGGAAATGATGGATTTATGACATACAGTGATGATTCAAATAATGGAATGTGTTGAATCCTTATGTAAAATGATAAAGTTATTGATTATGCATCAAGACAATTGATGACTCATGAGAAAAATTAGCAGCCGTAATATTTGCCTTGAAAATATGGAGACATTATCTCTATAGTTAAATATGTGAGATATATATAGATCAAAAGAGTTTGAAATACATTTTTACACAGAAAGAAATCAACATGAGGAAAAGGAGATGGATTGAGTTACTCAAAGATTATGATTGTTCTATACACCACCACCCAGGAAAGGAAAATAAGGTGACAAATGCATTAAGCAGGAATGATCATGGACTTCTAACCCAAATAAGGACTGAGAGAGATCCTATATTCATGGATCTACTAAAGATGGATATGGGAATTGTTAAGGAAGGGGAAACATCTTTCCTCTTTCAGATGATTTATAAACCATCTTTACTAGAGATGATAAAAATAACTTAATCTGTTGATGAAAATCTACAAAAGAAAATTAAAGCTGTTAAGGATGGAAGATTGGCAGACTTTGTGTATAAGGATGGAGTTCTAAAATTTGGGAAGAGGTTATGCATTCCATCTATACCTGAGCTAAAAAGGGAACTATTAGATGATTCTCATAGCCCAAATTTCTCTATACGCCCTAGTATCACAAATATGTATAGAGATATGAAGGAAAACTTTTGGTGGGATAACATGAAGCGAGAAATTGATGACTATGTGTCAAGGTGTCTAGTTTGTCAACAAGTAAAGGCTGAGAGACAACATCCTAGATGGGTTATGCAACCTCTACCTATTCCTATGTGTAAGTGGGATGAAATTATGATGGATTTTTTCATAGGACTATTGAGGAAACCTAGAAGGAATGATGCGGTATGGGTAATTATTGATCATCTTACAAAATCATTACATTTACTTTCTATAAGAGAGGATTTACCACTTGAATGCCTAACAAGACTCTATATTAATGAATTTGTAAGACTTCATGGTGCACCTCTATCGATTGTGTCTGATCGAGATCCCCAATTTACATCAAAATTATGAAAAAGTATCAAGAAAAATATGGATACTAAGCTTCATATGAGTACTGCTTATCACCCCAAACCGACAGACAGTCTGAAAGGACTATTCAAACACTAAAAGACATGTTGAGATCACGATCTCTTGACTTTCAAGGTACATGGGATAAATACTTTCCTTTGGTGGAATTTTCTTATAATAATAGTTTCCATTATAGAATTTAAATGGATCCATATGAAGAATTATATGGTAAGAGGTGTCGAACACTAACTTGTTGGGATGAAGTTGGCGATAGGAAACTTATAGGACCAGAACTTATCAAAGAGACAACTGCAAAGGTAAAGAAAATTCAGGCCCATATTAAAGCAGCCCAAAGTAGGAAAAAGAGTTATGCTAACAAATGGAGAAAGAATTTGGAATTTAAAGTAGGAGATCATGTCTTTCTAAAAGTATCTCCGTGGAAGGGTGTCTTAAGATTTGGTCAGAAAGGGAAATTGAGCCCCAGGTACATCAGACAGTTCAAAATTATAGAATGAATTGGAGTTGTAACTTACCATTTAGCAATACCACCAAGTCTCTCCAAAGTTCATAATGTCTTCCACATGTTGTTATTAAAGAAATACATTCCATACCCAATGCATGTACTCACCTATGAAGAAATAGAGCTGGAACATGATGTGTCATACTGTAAAGAACCTATCGAGATTCTTGAAACAAGGGAGTATGTATTGAGAAATTAGACAAATCATGTAGTAAAGGTTATTTGGAGAAACTATAAAATGGAGGAAGCAACGTGGGAACCTAAGGATGTTATGAATAATAACCACCCACATATTTTTAAAGGGATTTTTACATGAAAAATTTCTAGGATGAAATTTCTGAAGGTGGAAAAAATGTAACATCCCAAACATTTTATTGCATGTTTCTCTTAAATAATTTCAATTAATTAGATTGCCTATATATCATAAAGCATTGAGTCTCTTTGAAAAAACACTTTTATTTTTAGTAGAAATTCATAACCTAGCCATTAAACTTAAATTTTCTATTTTTGTGTTTTGAATTTCAAAAAATGGACATACACGATTACGATCAGGGTGATATTTAGAGTCTGATAGAATCAACTTAATTTTTAGTGAATAATAATTTACCCTTATGAATAGTAACATACCATTATGAATAGTAACCCACCCTTATGAATAGTAATATGACCCTTAAAAATGGTAACCTTACCCATGAAGGTATAAATAAAATTTAGGCACCTTAAAAATGATGGTAAATATTTTAGGTGTTGGTATTTTTCAATTAAATGATGATTTTAATTAAAAATTAAAATTCTCATATTTATAAAATTATTTTTGAAAAATGGAGTTTATTTTTGGATTCTATACTCCAAAATATGGTTAGGGTAAATTTTTATGATTTTTCTGAAATACATGAATTTTTGGTGAATAATAAATTTTGATAATTTATGAAATATGATAAATAAATGAATCTCTGCATCATGCTTGAGTCATGGATGATGTAAATGGACATTGGTTCGAACTCACATGAATTTATTACTATTTGTTTCACAATAATAAATACTATTCCTTGTCTTGGGAAAAATAATAAACTAATGATTAAAATAATGAAAAACCCTCCTCTCCTCCACTATATAAACCACCCTCTCACCCTCTTCCTCTCACTCCACTCAAGCTTTGATCCTTTCCTAAGTTATAAAAAATAAAATTACCAATACTTCCCCCATGTCTAAGACCTTCTGGTCTCACCAAAAGTCCAAAAACAAAGGCCTTAAGAAGATTCTCAAGGAGGAGTACTCAAGAGGTGAACCTCTCTTCCTTTTTCTTTCAACTTCTTTTACAAGTTCCATTATTTTGTTTCTCTATATTAATATACCATAATAAAAATGATATTATAATTAAATTAACTTACATGAACTGTAATTTTATTATTCTATTGGAATATTTCATCAATATCTATCTTTTCCCCATCATCTTATACTAAAAATGAAAACACTGTCCGAGATGTGTTAACTTATCACATTCAAGGACGACGGATTTTCAATTTTTATTACCATCTTAAATTATGTACATGAAACCATTTTTATGATTTAACTAGATTATAATATATGTATTTCATATTATTTAATGTTCTATAATCCTTACACAATCATAATATTAAATAATAATATAAAACAAGTTCATTATGCAAAAAACTACCAAGTTAATCCAAGCGATTATCATTTTTTTTTATCAAACAAGACATCCTCATGGTATATAACCCAAAATCAATATAATATCATTTGTATCTCTATAATATCACTAATAATATATATATATTAACAATTCTGGATGTTTAACCACATTTCAAATGAACTTACATTCATGAATACAAGTAAACTGATCATGAAAACCAAGGAAGAAAATGCTTCCAAAATAATAAAATTGAACCTCTTAAACCCATAAAAAATTCCATTAATGAACCTAATAAGGTTATAATAAATCAATTACATGTATAGGATGTCTTGTAATTATTAATTAATGAAGATAAATTTGATTATTCAGGTCATTAAGATCAATAGAAGAACACATTCAGGCATAAGGTAAGGGGTTTCTAATCTCACTTTTATTTCCATGATATTTCCATTTTTTGCCACTTATTTATTGTATGTGGTGTATGTTTACTTCAATTTGATATTTAATATCATTATTCTCTTTATATTCATGGTATTTAGTTATTCACTTGATGATTATTAACTTGATTGATTACAATGTTGTAATGGAATTTGTTTCGATTTCTATATCATTGTGATTTACTTGGTATTGTGCACTTAATCATTCTTATGTGGTGTAACTACTACCCATTTGAGATAATTTTTCATTTTAAATTGTAAATATATTATATACCCATATTATGGTTTCAGGGATATGATTATTTTCTTAAGTCTTATACCCTTTTACATACGGTGTTTATTTGGAATGTTGTTTTAACTATAGAAATATTGATGAATTAATATCCTCTAATTTATTAAGATATTGAGAAGGAATATTGTACTTGTATTAAATCTATGTATAAATAATGATTTTGAATTTCAGTGATGGGCGGGGCCTGCTATATCCCCTCGATGCATCAACAAGTCTCATGAGACAAATTAGTTGGTGACAAACCCTTCGAGTTTGTTTCCAAAACAGAATCAGATGGGTATCTATCCAAAGACTTAAACTGTTTCAAAGGTATATTTGTGTCATGTTCTAGATAAATTATTTCCAATTAATAATCATTCTCTTTATTCATTTTCCATTATTATTGTCCATGAGGTTTTCACTATGACAAAATCTATGTTTTCAATTTCATTCTCAGTTTATTAATGGCGTGTGTTTTTCATTTATTCACCATGCCATATTGAGTAAGACAATTTGATTACGATTAAATTATTGTTGATTCATTATTCCTCTATTTTTAACCCTTAAAGAGCATTTGAGCTCACCACTTTCATTTGTTTACCTTCAACAAGTTATATAGAGGAGACCATTTATTGAGTTCTTATGGATAAAGTTTATTAGTTTTGTTATGTACTGTATTTTGTTACCTTTACCAATGTAATATGAGTTACATGTATGTATCTAGTTTCTTCAAGACTTATAAACTAATCCTTCCTTCGAGATTTCATCCCTTGTAATCATGCCCATGAAATAAGTAATACACCAGCTCCAAGCTTTTGGGGTTGAGGCGTTACACGTGGTAAATGGGTCATTGTTCCATAATATCTAGAATATTAAACATGTTATAATTATCATGTTTATATATTAAATATACTCATAAAATCATCTATATAAGGCAGTCATGAAAAATGAAACACATAATTTCATAGGGGCGGTAGTCTGCACGCACACACGAGTGATGTTTTAATTTTTCTATTAGGTGGAAAATAAATGGAGTGAATAATATTTTACTTTTACAGAATCATAAATATGTTATAACTTTCACATTTATACATTATTTTTATCCTTTTGACTACCCATTTTAGGTAGTAATGAAAATTTAATCACATCGCATCATGGAGGTAGTAGTCCACAAGTACGCACAAGCGTCATTATTATTTTCCAACAGATGGAAGGGTAAGGTGATAAGTAATATAATATCCTTACAGAATAATAATTATGTCATAAATATAATATATATTTATTTTATCTACAATTTGAACCATCCATATAAGGCAATGATTAAAATTGAAACACATCGCTTAATGGAAGTGGTAGTCCACATGTACGTACGAGTGATGTTTTCATTTCCCATAGGATAGAAATAAGGTTGAAAAAGGTTATACCATATTCATAATAACATTTAAATATACTAAATACACTTATGTAATTATATTATAATGGTTATAATATATTTATAAGTTTTTATAAAAAGGAATAAACTTGAAAGAGTTTGGTTAGGACTTATACCTCCTCAGATAACCTCTTTGGATTACACCTTAAACCTTATAGAACGAGTCTTTTGTGAATACCAGGAAATCCAAGATGTGATGAGGAGATCTTGGAATGGATTTGGGATAATCTTGATTGATCTATTATGATAAAAGTGTGTGAATAAGTGAGGGTATGTTGTTCCCTTTTATAAGTGAGGGGAGTGACACTCTAGTAATTATTCACAATATTAAAATGATATAAAGTCCATTTCATAGGAAAGTGGCACAAAGGAAACCCAATTTCAAATATAAGACGAGTTTGTGTCAAAATATACTAAAACAATCACATTTAATAAAGTTTTGTAGATATTTTAATCCTTATATCTTAGTTTAACCCTTTTAACCCATTTTATCCTTTATCGAGACAACTTAACTTTTTTACCTTGGCAATTTATTTATATAAAAAAATAAAAGCATAATTATATTTTTTTTGTAAATTTTGATTAAAATATGTAATAAATATTATCATATTCAATTTATAAGGTTTCATAAATTAATTTTAATATAATTACACAAAATGAATGGAAATAGTTTTTAGAAAAATGTTTCTTTTAAGCGTAAAAATGATTTTACATTAAAACTATGCATATTATTGAATATCATTAATCTAATTGGATTATAATTAAACTAAGTAAATTTATATGGTATTTATATAATTCCAAAACTCAATAAATCCTTCCAACCACACTATTAAATCCAATGACCCAAAAATTGTTTTTAATGAGAATAAAATATAACTTAAGTTCCAAAAAGTCAAGCATGAGTTTTCAAATTCAAAATAATGTTTTTAAATTATTTATTTTACTCCTTAAATACATATTTGGTTAGGAAAATGTTTTATAAATTATTAATTAATTCTTATATCATAATGATTTCATAAAAGTTATGGTATTTGTAAGATTAGGGTTTTTCACTATTCACCAAAAACAAACTATTTTAGAAAAAACCAAAAAACACCCTAAGATAATTTTGATATGATGAATAAAAAAATTTATTTTTATAAAATTACAATTCTAAAATTTAGAAATTTATATTTTAAATAAAATCATATAATTCAGGGAAAATAATTTAGTTAGAATAAAACTATTTCTTTTTTAATTGAAAAATTACTTAATTTTTTTGTAGTGAATATGAATCCATAAAATATAATAATTAATATTATTTTTCATGATTTTTATTATTATTAATATTACCTGGGTTTTCACATTATTCCCCCCTAAAATAAATTTCATATTCACAATTTTATTCATTACTTAAGTAGGTTAGAGTATTTTTACCTCATAGAATTTTACAATTCTCATGTTTCTTCATAAATTGTATGGTTATTCCATAAAACCTTAACAATACGAGTCACATTATTTTGAAAAAATTTATCTTTATAATCTAGAATCTGAACTAGAAATTCCTCATAAAAAACATTCTCTTTCAATAGAACTACTCTGGGGCTCAAAACATGAGATGCGTCGGGTACATATTTTCTAGAAAAAACATGAAATACATCATGTACCTATGATAAAATTAGAGGTAAGGCCACTTGATATGAAAATTATCCCATATTGTTTATAATTTCTTATGGGCTAAAACATTGTGGACTTAATTTCACTTTTATACCAAAACACATAACAATTTCCCCAAGTGATACTTACAAAAACATGATACCCTTCCTTAAATGATAGATATTTCCTCGAGTAATATTCATAACTATCCTGCCTTCTCTAAGATTCCCTCATATGGTGCTAAATTATCTTTACCTTCTCAAACATTTCTTTTACCAATTCTAGTCCCAATAAATTTCTCTCACTGATTTCATCCCAACTTACTAGAGTTCAACAAAAATTTCCATATAAGTCCTCAAATGGTGACATCTATATACTTGAATGAAAATTGTTATTATAATAAAATTACACTAAATAAATATATTTATCCCAACTTCCCTAGTAATATAGTGAGTAATCTCGAATAATTTCCTCCAAAGTATAAATTATTCACTTCGACTATCCATCTGATTGAGGATAAAAAGCTGAACTGAAATTTAATTCAGTACCCAATGTATTATGAAGTCCTTTAAAAATTTTGGATATAAATCATGGTTCATTATTGGATACATTATATAGGGGAACTAAATATTACCTGACTATCTCTTTTACATAAAATCTAGAAAGTTGATCCAAATAAATTTTATCTCAAATTGTAAGAAAATGCATAGATTTAGTCAAACAATCAACAATAACCCAAATAACATTATTAAATTGAGATATATTTGGAAAACCCACCACAAAATCCATGGGTATATTATCCCATTTCTATTCAGGCATTGGAAAAGGCTAAAGCATTCCTTTCGGTAGTTTTATCGTAGCTTTAAAAATAGAGAGCTGTGATCCTCACTCAATAATTCCCTTTTTAATTGAAAATCCCTCAGAACACATAACCTCTTTACAAGTATAGTAATAACTTCACTATAAAAATTAAAGTCAAACACTTTACCTTAATTAACCAATTATACCTTTATTTTTCAAACCATGATCTTTCTTTAGATCCTTCTTAATTATTTCTATAGAGATGATTGTACTGATACTTTATCCAAAATAGAAGAGGTTTTCAGATATACAACATCCAATCCCAGATCCCTTAAATCATCAACTAAAGGATAATTTCGAAAATTTATCATGGTTAATGATGTATTATATTTAAATATCAAGGCATAATATAACTTTTTTACTTTACCTAGATGATAATTAATCAATCATTAACAATTTTTTATTAGTTCCATCTATCTTCTTTTTTGAATGTTCAACTTTTTTGAGTGAATATATAATTCAAAATTTTATGATCGTTGTATATATCACATTTCCCTCCATATAGAAGATGCCTCTAAATTTTAAATGAAAAAACCACTACAGTAACATCAAGATCATGCATTGGATAATTATATTCACGGAGTTTCAATCTGAGTGATGTATATGTAATTACCCAATCATATTACATCAAGAAACATCCAAGGACCTTTAAAGAATCACAACTATAAATAAAAACTTTCCATTTCTATATGGAAAGGATAAAACTATACCATTAACCAATATTCTTTTAAATTCCTAAAAACATTCATCACATTACTCTATCTATATGAATTTAACTCCATTTTAAGTTATCTTACTTAGTGGGCTAGATAACTGGGAATTTTTTTCAATAAACCATAGGTAGTAACCCACTAATCCAAGAAAACTTCAAATATCAATGATATTTGTAGGTCTTGGACACTCTTCCACCACTTTATTTTTATTAGGATAAATAATTATTCCATATTTAGAAACAATATGTCCAAGGAAAGAAATTATCTATAACTAAAATTCACATTTGTTAAATTTTCCATGAAACTTATTTTATCTTATGGTTTGAAAAACAATCCTTATATACTTCTCAAGATCTTATTAGCTTTTATAATATACCATAATTTAATCAATGAATACCACTGTAAATTTATACAAATACTTTCATAAGTTCTATAAATTCAAAGGGTTCATTCATTAACCCGAAAAAATAACCAAAAACTCACAATGGACATACCTTATACAAAATTTTGTCTAAGAATTTCCTCCTCCTTTATATTTAACTAATGGTATCTATATTTGAGGTCAATCTTGAAAAAATATCAACCACCCTGAAGATTATTAAACAAGTCATCAATATGAGCTAATGAATACTTCTTTTTACAGTAATGCTATCAATTTATCTATAATAAATGAAAATCATCATAAAACCATATTTCTTTAAAATATAAAAACAAGAGCACCCCAAAGTGATTTGATAGGGAAGATGAAACCTTATCAAATAATTATTGTAAATTATTTTTCAATTCAAATAGATTAATTGGATCCATTTGATAAGGAGTTATTGAAATCATCTTATCATTGAGAACTAGGTTAATAATAAATTTAACCTCCCATTTAGGAATAAAACCAGGAAAATCATTATAAAATAAATCTACAAATTCATTTACCATATGCACATCACTAAACTAAATAATTACATTATTTTCTATGACATGTTAAAAATAACTTTCACCCCCATCTTTAATCAATTTCTTAGCTTCTTGATATGTTATCACATGTATGAAATCATTCTTATATACAAACTGAAACTCACTATAAGGATTTAATATGAATATTTTAGCTCTGAAGTCCATATTAAAATGATAAACAGAAATCCAATCAATACCTATAATTTTTCAAACTCTAAAAAGGGTAAGAGTACAATATTTGCTGGAAACCATTCCCCAAATGATAATAGGAAGGTTACCATAAATCTCAGTTTCTTTAATACTTCCACCAGAAGTTTTTACCAAAAGTTATATCTTCATTTATTGAGGTGATATTTCTATTTTACTAGAAAAATTCCTAGAAATAAAATAACACTTAAACCCCAAATAAAATAAGACATTGGAATAATCTGAATAAACAAGTAATGCACATGTCACCACTTCATTTGATGGTCCAATATTCATTGAGATAGAATAAAATGACTTTGAAACAGCATTATTCTTACAATATTGATTATCTCTATCCTTAAATATTTTTTTCGGACACACATCAACATAATAGATCATGTAATTACAATTAAAACATTTTTTCTACTGCTTATCACAATTTGTCTAACCATTACCATTGTTCTTTTCCTTGTAGTCAAGATCTATATGTACTAGATTACCCATCACTAACACTTTCAGGAATTAATTATACATTCTCCAAAATGCTTCTTATCAAACTTATCATAAGATGGAATCATAATTTTCTTACCTTTAGATTTATTTGATGCCATTTCTTTCCACCTGGACCACTTATTCTCCTTGTTAATATAAAAAAACTCTATCTTTACTTTCTCAACACATAAAAAAATTTACTCATAACTTTTAAACTCATGAGTACCAAATCCCTTCACAAAATTTGTTTCAATCCTGAGTAAAATTGATCAATTTTACTATCACAATGTAGAATAAAATTTAGTTCATAACTGGCCAATATAGCAAAATTTTCTTCATAGGTGAAAACTAATTCCTTTTCTTTTTTCTTAAATTCAAAGAATTTCCTTTCCTTTCTACATCAAAAATATTTAGGAAATTATTTCTCAAGGAAAATATCATTAAATATTTTTTACTCCATGGAGCTAATATCATCCAACTCATTTGTATTCTTAACTAGTGACCACAACTGATCTGCTTCTCCTTTAAAAAAATTAATGGAAAAATTTACCTTATGATTATATAAACACATTAATACTTTGAATATATTCTTCAAATAATTGATCCATCATTCATATACCACTAATACTGAAGATCAACCAAAACCTGGAGTGTGTTGTATCATGAAATGCTTTACTATCTACATATTCCTCTACAAAGAATTTAGTCACTCTCTGGAATTGGTACCACCATCAATAGCCTATTTCAATTGAGTTAACACATCTATAAATTGTTTTGTTTTAACTCCAACTTTTCCAGGTTACTCATTCATAAGAATATAATTATCTTATTGTCTTCCAACTCAATTTTTCTTGTTTTCTTTGTAGAAAACCATTTTTAATAGACACAGATTAGATTAAGAAACATGAAAATACTCAAAAGTATATCTCATGATGACATAACCTTAAATTTGAATATCTTAAAAGTTTAATTTAATATAATCTTAACCACTAAAGTTATCTAAAACTTTTCCTGATACCAACTATAACACCCTATAACTTAAACAACCCATAATTACATTATTTACAACAAGGGTTTGACTTTATTACATTTCAATGATCTTTTCGATTTAGAGTTTTAGATAATTAGGAAAACCATTACATAACAAAGTGTGCACTTCCACACGTTGTACATTTTCCCAAAAAAACAAGTTCTTATGTTTAAAAACCTATTTCATTCATTATATTTTTGATTTCTTCAAGACATGTCACTATTGACCTTTATATAATCCCTAAACATACTTAATCCCTATGAAAAACACTTGAAAACATGGGATGAGAAAAACATAGCTCAGTACAGGATATAAAAATAAATGTACCTAATTAACCCATTTTAAATTCATGAAAACCCCTAAGGAAGTTTTCCTTTTTTACATAACAAAATTTTATCTCAAAACAACCATTTAGTTTTTCATAAAATAAACTTCAAATCCCAAAGTTTTCAAAAACCATTTTATATGAAATAATAATGGAAAAATCATAATCATGAGAGTTCCCTTGGGAAAACATGAGAACTCATGAAAAAATTTCCTTCAAAAACAAACCTTTCACCTTTAGAAGACAATAAACATTCCTTACTATATGAAATTAAAATATTTGATTTAAAACCCATATAAATCATTGGAAAACCATGTAGGTATATTGTGAAGTTATCATTACAATAACACTTACAATCACAATTAAAAAAATAAATTTCTATCACATTTAATTCTAACATATATCTTAGGATTAACTTATATACAGTTAACTATATCACATTACCCAATGAATTAGAGATCTATATCAGGATCACCAATCATTAAAGATATATTGGGACCACCCATCAATATATAAAATGTCCAATAACTGTATTATGATAAAAAATATACAAAATTAAGTTTATATCATTAAACTCGTACAAATTTTAATTTTATCCCATAAGAAAAATCCCATTCCGTTATATTATAAAATGAGAAGAAATATAATTTTTATTTTAAAACATTTAAAATTAAAAAAAACAATGGGAATAGGATATTCTTTGAAAAACCATATAAACTGTCAGGTATCGGGTTTTTCAGTGGGTCAGAAATTCCCTAACATGTTTGAATTTTTATTTTGGTGTGTGGGAAACTAGAAATATTGAATTAGAAAACAAATTATAAGAGTTTTATTAACCCAAATTATTGTTTTTATATGGGGTTTAAGGCCCAGAAAGTGCCTTAGAGTTTTGGGTATGATAGCCCCCATAAAATCAGTTTTGATAACATGCTGATAGAGGCGTGTAGTTTGGAAAAACCATGAGGGCTACCTGTAACACTAGCCATAGTTTGTAAAACTATGCGGGTTGGCATGTGATACCATGAGTGAACCTATGAAAATTTTAACATAGGGATTTCTCATGTTCTATAGACAGTTTGGAAAACCGTGCTCCTAACCGTGCACATAGTGGTGCTTGGACAATGAGCACTGCATGGTTGGAAAAAAGTTAGACCAACCATGCGACCAAACCTTATGAGTCATTTATTTGGGTTAAAAGAAAAAAAATTACCCTCCCACATTATTTGTTTTTTCTACTCTCATTTTTCTACCAAATTTCACCACATGTAGGGGGAATATCCAAATTCTTCTTCCATTTTGGTCTCACATAGTATTTGAACCAAGTTCTCCGTCCAAGATCCAATTTTCAATCTGTTGGTGGCTAAATATTCATATCAATAAGACCTTTGATCATCCAGCTTCTCTTTTCTATTTAGATTTCCAAATATAACACTAAATCTGTGTGATCTATTGCCCTATTTTCCAGACATTCGTCTAAAATGACAATTTCTCTCATTTCAGCTCAATTTAGAAGATGACATCGGAAAAACATACTCCTATGAGTACAAGGTAGTTGGTACCTAGATTTCTCCATGTTTTTGTGATTATTTTGGGGGTTATATATATATGATCCATGTGAGTCGACTGAGTAAAGACACTAATTAATTAAATTACTATTTATTAAATTGTTCTAATGATGATATGAGATGCCTATGGGCATGATTTAAATCCACTGCACATGGTTAAGCTGGGTAAGGGGCTTGGACTAGCTTGGGTAGTTTAGGCTGAGTGTGTTTATTAAATTTAATTGAATTATTTATAATAAATTGCTTAACTTTGTTAGAATGTGACATTTATGGATCAAGGATTAAGTTGGTGTCAACCACTTGAATTGAGGTGATGTAGTTCATCAGGTTGGGCTAGGCCTATGATACATGGGTGATGTTGATCATAGGTTAGGAAGGCATGGTCATCATATTGAGGAGATGTGATCATTAGGTTAAGGGATTAACTCTCGATACTTGAGGTGGTGTTTGACAATCGAGATTTAGCAATATGGACATTGGGGAATGAGGTTTTGGATGATGTGTTTTAGATATGTTTGGTGATTTCTTCTCTCTTTTTTTCGGCCGACGCACCATTAGAGTCATGTACACACAGTTAGGACTCTGATCAAGGTGGTGTTGATCACTCTTTATGGGTGGAGGACCCCATATTTTATGCATCTTAGGTGATAGTGTTAACCATTAGATATATTGAGGGTTCTCACCATAGAAAGACATATGGATAGCGATGGACCATCAATTGATGGCATTGAGTACATCAGTTGGGGGCTGAGGCTCGTCAGGATACTTGAGGCCATTGGTCCTGGTTATTTGGAGGATAAATATCACCATGCATCGGGATGTAGACTAGTGAGATGATGAAGATTATACATATTAGAGGACATATATTTCTTTGCCATGAGACATCAATATTTGAGCTGATAATTTTTTTTTTTCTGATTTGAGGTTCAAGGGACTAGGGACTTGTTATGCCATTTGGATTCTGTGTTACATGGCTGATGGCATGAGGTGCCAATGACTTGATTATAGGTGGATACTGAGGGTTCACCTGTTATGATATTCGATAAGGTATGACTTGGGTTATAAGACATGGATCCTATCCAATACAGTTATATATATAAAGACACAAGCTATATGCCATATACATAATTAGGTCACGTATTCAAAGATTATCGGTGATGACCAAAGTAGGTGATTATATGATATGCATGTGATCTTTTTATTTATACAGAGAAACACCTGCATTATTATGAGTATAAGATATAAAAATTTTGGTGGTGGCCTACTGAGATTTATTCTCACACCCTACACATGCCTCTCAAGACGTATGTAGATTTTATGTCTCTGTGATCAAGTAAGGGATTAAGATTAGAACCTAGACCCCAATGATAGAGTGATACCTTTTTCATAGGATGGATGGTAAGGGAACTTGGAGGTTCTTACATTATATAGAGTTTACTTTTGTTTATCATGATTTATATTTATATGTATTGATGGTTGGACATGGGTGACCCTTCTATTTATTTTTATGTATGACCTGATATGAAATGTGTGTATACAAATGCTATGTTTGGTTATGTGGTTTATTACTAATGCTATCTGTTTATGGTCCAACTATTTATTATTATTGATTCCAATGAGTATGGTAATTCTTCCCCTGATATAAAAATATGTATGTTCCATTATAATATTCACCACTAGATGGTATAGTATTCCCACTATCACCTCTCAGACCCTCATTACTAGTCAACAACCTTTGGTGTACGGGGAGGCACATCTAAGGCCTAGTGGTCAACTGGCGTAGAGCACTGTTCGGGTGGAAAATTAGTGGTTAATTAGGATAAGCATGATAGGAATCCGAATCCCTAGAAATGTATTGATGATGAAAACCCTAATTAAACCAAGTTTGGAATGATTTCTTATAATGGAATCCCCTAATGGGGTATAGATTGATTAAATATAATGGGATCCCCTAATTAAGTGTTTATTTGAGTGTACACAAATATATTGATCCATTTTGATAATGATAAGTGTAATGATCCTATCACTAGAAACTTATATACTTCATGGCTTATTTACATGGTGTTATGATATGTTTCGATTTTACGATTGCATTCCATTTATTATAAAACTATTTAATTCATGATAATTGATTCATATAAATGTTTTTATAAAGTTTTCATTTAATACTTTTTTGATATATCATACATCTTTTTTATTTAAAACTTTTTTTGTTGAAAATATTTAAATGAATATCCATGAATTGTTTTATTTAAATTGAAATCATAGATGATTTATTGTTATGATATTATTTATGGAACACTTAGAAAGAGCCTACTGAGATTTCTAAATCATACCTTACCTTTTCCTTCATGAAGTTATAGATTATATTATGCTAGGTCCAAGAAAAGGGGAAGCGCCACTGGTGGTTGTGGATATTCTTGATCATTGGGACCCAGAGTGATGGAGGTGGAAAATGGAGATGTGATCCACCTATTACTTGGGAGATGTCTGAGATTTTATCTTGTAAGATGAAATGTCACTTTACAATTTATTTTTTTGGGTTTTTTTTTCATGGTTTATGTTGGTACTTTCTCCTTGAAGAGTATTGATCATAATTACTTATATCTTTTTTCTTCTACTGTTTTGTGGAAAAAATCATTCCCTTGTGATTCTTATATGATGTCAAGTTCTAGTTTCCAACCCATGGGGATCAGGAAATCCCTTGAGGCTAAGTCAGATACAGATTGGGTATCTGTGTACTAGGGTATTTGGGATGGTTCGTAAAAAAGTGGTAGTAGAGGCATAAGTTTTGCATATTTCTTTTTTACTGGTATGCAGTTTGGGTTTTCCTTGTATATAGGAGGTAGAATTATTGGGACTTTAGTGGTAGTTATGTGTGATTGTCTGGAAAACTCTCATTATAACGATCCTTAAGTCACCACAGGTTTTTGGGAAAAGTATCTTTGAGGAACAACTTGATCTCATTATAGTATTTTCCCAATTGATCTAAGTGATTTGATATCCATGTGACTCTTTATTGAGTTATTGATTTGTGTATCCTTGCTTATGTTTTAGTTTTTTCTATTGATTTTGTTTAGTATCATGCCTATGAGAAGACATTTGAATAGACCAATGGAGGAAGCTTTTGGTGAACCACATCAAGTGAATCCTCTAGTGGACTAGAATCTTATTGAGATAGTGGTCTGTTCTGTCTAAGATCTAGGATAGGTACAAGCAACCATTTTTGTTCTGACTCCCATAGTGGTACCTCAAAGGGATAAATTTATAGATCATGATCAAGAGTTCCTTAATCAGAAGCCACTAATGTTACAAGGATTAAATGATCCTTAATAGGATAAGATTGGTTGAAAAATATAGAGTTATTTTTTGAGTTATTAGAAATTCTTGTTTCATTAAAGTGAAATGTGAAAACTTTAAGATTGAGGGACCTTGTAGGAGATGGTGGGATTTTATGGTGATGATGAAAAATCATGAGGGATTAGAATGAAAATACTTTAGAGTCCTTTTTACTGATCAATTCCGTATAGAGTTAATGCTCTTGGAGAAGTATATAGAGTTTCTTATTCTCTAGTAGGGTGATAGGACCTAAGGTAGTATGCAAACCATTTCGCTGATCTTGTTCAGTTTTCTCCCAAGGTTGTGAAAAATGAGAAACTAAGGGCTTCAAGGTTTAATATGGGTCTTTGTGCTGACATCCAATCTCAAGTATTCATATTTAATCACACATCTTATACTATAATTTTAGATAGATAATTTATGGGGTTCCATCCATAGGAATCTATAATGAATCTTCTTAATGCAGTGGAAGAGTCACCAGAGGAAGATGAAGGGGATCCAGGGATAGTGGGACATAACATCACTATAACCTCATCTTTGGTGAATGATTTATTTGAAACTAGAGAATCTAAATTTGATTATCTCGATGCATGTTGTGAACCTTTTAAATATTTCTATGGATATTTTGTCTTATGTGATGGATATTACTATTCCATCAGAACAAAGAGAGAGCAGGGTCTTGATTTTCCCTATTGCGTTTTCTCTCTATTAGAGATTGAGCTTACCTGGAATTTTATGTTTGCCGACATTAAACCACTTGAAGTAATTTTCAAGATGGATTTTCTGATTTCTTATAAGTCCCATATTGACTGTTATCTCCAACGGGTTTCCTTTACTGTGACTTGTGGGGTGTGTTGTGTTTTTTAGGGGGAATAGGACTAGAGGTTGAGTAGATATGAATATTATTTTTGAGATTTTAGTAGAGTAATATTGGTGTTTGCTTTTGATTTGTATTTTTAATCTTTAAGTGATGATCTCCCTCTATTTTCCATTGAGTTTCCAGATGTTTTTCTTTCTAATTTATCTCTATTTCCACTGATAAGAGAGGTAGGGTTCTTAATTAATTTACTACCTGATACTTAGAAAATGTTTATTATTTCTTACTATATGAAACTAGAGGTGTTAAAAGAGTTGAAATCTTGGTTTGATGATCTACTAGAGAAATATTTCATACACTTGAGTGTGTCACATTGGGCGACACCTCTTCTCTTTGTGAAGAAATTTGATTGAACACTTTTCCTATCTGTTGATTATGGGAAACTCAATCGAGTTACAGTAAAAGAATATATCCATTTCCATAGATTGATGATTTATTTGATCAGTTAAAAGGGTAAAAGTGGTTCTCAAAGACCTATCTTTAGTTTGGTTATCACCAGTTGAGAATAAAAGAGCCTGATTCAGATTACCACCTTTAGGAGTAGGTATGACCATTATGAGTATCTTGTTATGCCTTTTTATCTAACCAATTATATTTTAGTTTTTATGTATTTTCTAAATAGAATATTCCATGAATATCTCGACTCATTTTTGTTCATATTCACAGATGATATTTTGGTTTACTCCAAAACCGAGGAGGATCATGTACGACAGTTGAGAGCAGTTCTAGAGATGTTTAGAAATCATCGATTATATGTGAAGATTTTGAAATTTAATTTATAGATTCAGGAAGTGATGTTCTTGGGATACATGGTCTTAGAAAATGGTATTTTAGTTTATCATGAGAAGATGAATGCTATTATGACATGGGAACAACCACACAATGTTTTCGAGATATGGATCTTATTGGGCTTGGTGGGCTATTACCATAACTTCATTAAAGATTTCTCAAAACTGGATTCTACAACTACCTCTCTCACTTAGAAGGTAGTTAAGTTCTTAGGGAATGATAAATTTCAAAGTTATTTTTTTTGTGTTTAAACATATTTTGGCTTCTATGAGATAGGATCATCATACGTTGGTTATAATTAATTTAATTAATTCACAAGAATTACCTCGGTGGAATTATTTCTTCATCTATGTCTCCGGTCAGGATCCTCTAATCCGTCGTTGCATCATAGAATCCAAGTATAGGATTTCTCTAGCGGTGATCCACATGTGATCCACGTATCTATGGACGTCGCTGAAGGGATCTCTGGGTGCTAGCATGGAAGAACCTTTCCTTGCGATGTCCTCCTTCGACCGCCTTGATCCGGTGGATGATATCGCTCTCCTAACTTGAGGGCATTCTTAGTGGAAAGGGAATTATCTCTTGGCTGGAGAGTATTTCCAAATCCATTGCGCACAACCAGAAAATGGCTCTACAAAATTGTTGGGGTTGTGAGGATATTTATAATCGGGTTTGAGGTTAATAGAGTTATGACAATAAATAAACGCGTCACATGTTTTATTTATTTCATTAACTCTTATTGAAAACCCCCATGTCAAATCATTAATTCCTTGACATGCGCCCACACTGATTATAATAAATGTTATTTGATAAAAAAATATTATATCCTCAAAATCCCGACTGGAAAACTACACGGCGCGTAATAATTAATACACAGTGTGTACTTGTTTTCCATAAAACTACACGGCATGTATATTTAATATACACGGCGTGTACTTTTATTTTCCATTTTTCTCCACCACATTTATTAGACCTTGAGTAATGGCTATTTATTTCTTAAATAAATTTAACTACATTACTCGCTAATAAATATATTATTTCACCCAAAATATATTCTCTTGAATAACTAGTGTCGAAATAAATGCGATCAGGAATCCTTAAATAATAATTAAACCACAGTCGGGAATAATATTTATTTAACTTGTTAAATTAATATTTAACTGAGATACATGGACACACTTAGTGTGTGACCCTCTAGGCCTCTTTCTCAGTGGCATTAGTCGGAGCCTGCCTAAAGTCTAAGGTTAGCGTCTAGCAACACGCCAAGGCACCCATATAGAAAGAAGTTAACGCCACAATGACATATCACCTCCTACGAACACTTACCGTGTAATATAATCCCTTTGTCTCAATATCTCTAATCAAGCGGGTTTCATGCTAGTGCCATCAACCCATGTGCTCGATTATTCTTTCTTTGACTTCCTGGAACTAAACTCGCCCATACCTTACCATGGCCATGGATTTATTTAGGCTATATCAATTCCATCAAAGGGACTGAGATATCTATTTCCGTTATGGGACAGAAGGGACAAATCCTTTCTCGCATTATCTATTAATGTAGTATTACTCATGACGCACCCAACATATCCTACCTCGCTGCGAACAGTGTGTCATCATAGTTTTCCTCAATACATCTAAGTGTGTGAGTTGTAATACCCATTAATAATAATCTTAAAGTCTAAGGACCAATACACACATCCACAGATAGGAACATCCAATGACACTATGAAATGTGGATTTCCTACTGGCGGGTCTCATTATCATAATATCCTCCTAGATATTACCAAGGGCACACACCATGAGAAGGTGCCTCAAAGTTTTATGAGTCCTCACCCCTAATGACCTGTATTATTTGTGTCCCTCAAATAACATCATCCAGCCATAGAACATATATTCAAGAATAGTGTTATGGCACTTTTGGGTTCTCATCATAGTAGGGATCCACTATGACTCTTTATTGCAATAGCTGTCCTTAGGACATTATCACATGCATTGTCACGCAGAAGAACAAACAAGATGTGATAAGGCTTTTATTAATGAATAAAGTACAAAATAGTTGGTTCTAGGCCACCAACTCCATCAGAATACCACTTGGACTAGAGACAACTGCTAACAACCTTTAACCCGCTAGCTCTCACATGATATTCATGCTTCTGCTGAGATAGGCCTTTAGTCATGGGGTCCACCACGTTCTCTTCCGTGGACACCCTGCTCACTACAACTTCACCCATCTGATAGAAATCCCTCAAGAGGTGATACTTCCGTAGTATGTTCTTTGTCTGTTAATGTGACCTTGGTTCTTTTGCAAGATCCACCGCTATAGTATTATCACAATACAGTGTAATGAGATCTTTACTGCTCGGCACCACATCAAGCTCCTGGACAAAGTTCCAAATCCAGAAAGCTTTCTTGACTGCATCAGAAGCTGCTATATACTCGGACTCTGCTGTAGAATCAGCGACAACTGGCTGCTTTGAACTCTTCCAGCTCACAGATCCTCCATTGAGATAGAAAACATATCCAGATTGTGACTTTAGATCATTCTGATCTGTCTGAAAACCAGCATCATCATACCCTCTGATGACAAGATCCTCATCTCCTCCATACACCATGAACATATCCTTAGTTCTTATCAGATACTTAAGGATAGTCTTAACAACAGTCCAATGTTGTTCCCCTGGATCTGCTTGATATCTGCCTACCATGCTCAGTGCATAGGCAACATCAAGCTTGGTACATAACATGGTATACATGATGGATCCTATAGCCGAGGAGTATGGGATCTTGCTCATCCTATCTTTATCTTGTTCTGTCCAAGGACACATTTTCATAGAAATATGTAAGCCATGTGACACTGGAACCAATCCTCTCTTGGATTGTTCCATACTAAATCTCTTTAGTATCTAGTCAATGTATGTACCCTGACTTAGTCCAAGCAGCCTCTGGGATCTATCACGAATGATCTTGATCCCTAGAATGTGGGCTGCTTCACCTAAATCTTTCATAGAGGAGCACTTGTTCAACCAGCCCTTAACTGACTGTAAGGCTAGTATGTCATTTCAATAAGCAATATGTCATCAAAATATACTACTAGGATAATGACCGCATTCCCATTAAGACACTTATAAACACATGGCTCACATTCGTTCTTAATGAAACCAAATTCCTTTATGGCTTCATCAAATCGAATGTTCTATGACCTGGATGCTTGCTTCAATCCATAAATGGATTTCTGCAACTTGAAAACCCGTTTGGCTTCACCTGGTGTCACAAACCCTTCTTGTTGTGTCATATAGACATCTTCTTGAAGGTTCCCATTAAGGAATTCTGTTTTGACATCCATCTGCCAAATCTCGTAGTCATGGTAAGCTGCTATGGCAAGTATGATTCTTATGGATTTAAACATGGAAACTGGAGAGAAGGTTTCATCATAGTCAATTCCTTGACACTGTCTAAATCCTTTAGCCACTATCCTTGCTTTATAGGTGCTAACTTGACCTTCCATGTCCATATTTCTCTTGAATACCCATTTACATCCAATAGGCTTTACATCAACTGGCTCATCGACCAGAACCCAAACTTGGTTCTGATACATGGAATCCATATCAGAATTCATAGATTCTAGAAATCTTACAACTTCTGATCTTTCTACTGCTTCCTTGTATGAGAGAGGCTCATCATTGTCCAACAATAATAATTCACCATCCTCGGTGACTAGGAAAACAAATCTCTCTGGTTAACTTACCTCTCTTGAGCTCCTACGCAGTACTTGTGTTTCTAGAACCTCCTCCACGGGGAATTGTGGAACTTGTTCCTATACCAACTCTTGTGTATCTTGAGCATCAACTTCATCGAATTCAATCTTGCTCCCACTATCCTTCTTGAGGATGTGCTCCCTCTCAAGAAAGACGGCTTGTCTGGCGACAATCACTTTCTTATCTTGAGGGTTATATAGGTAATATCCTTTCATTTCCTTGCGATATCCTATAAATATACACTTCATGCCCTGGGGTGCTATTTTGTTTCCTGAGAAGGCCTTAACAAATGCCTCACATCCCCATACACGTGTATGCGACAAAATGGGTTTCTTTCCACTCCATAACTCGGAGGGAATTCCATTTGCTTCCTTAGTTGGTACTCAGTTTAATGTGTATACTGCAGTTTGTAATGCATATCCCCAAAAGGATAATGGAAGATCCTCATGACTCATCATTGACCTCACCATGTCCAACAAGGTTCGGTTCCTCCTTTCACTAACACCATTCCATTGTGGTGTATAAGGAGGAGTGAGCTGAGATAAAACCCCAAACTCCCGTAGAATATCGATGAACTCTTGGTTCAGATATTCTCCACCTCGATCCAATTGAAGCTTCTTTATCTTCTTACCAAGCCGATTCTTTACTTCATTCTTGAATTCCTTAAATTTATCTAAGGCTTCTGACTTATAACTCATTAAGTAGACAAATCCGTATCTACTCAAATCATTAGTAAACGTATTGAAGTAAGAATATACACCTCTATCTTCTACTGGAAATGGTCCACATACATCCGTGTGTACCAATCCTAGAAGCTCTGTGGCCCTTTCACCCTATCCACCGAAAGGCAGCTTGGTCATTTTACCTTGTAAACAAGCGTGACATCTATCAAGTGGTTTTAGCTCAATAGAGTCTAAATAGCCATCTTGACAGAGCTTTGTCAAGCGCTTCTCGTTTACATGACCAAGGTGGTGATGCCACAACTGGGTAATGTATGAGTCATGTGAGTTTGTTTCATTATCTATTTACAACACTTGGTTTTCGTAATTTAATACATACAAACCATTATTCAAATGTTCCATACCATAACATACGTTGTTCTTATAAAAGAGACAACCCTTATTTCCAAACTTGAAAACAAATCCATCCATATCCAAACAAGATACATAAATTATGTTCTTAGTAACACTAGTCACAAAATAAAAGTTTTGTAAAACCAAAATCATGCCAGTTGGCAATGAGAGGTGATAGTCACCAATAGCCAACGCAGCCAGCCTTGCACCATTGGTAGCTAGAAGATCCACCTCTCCTCTGGAGATCTTTCTAAATCTACTTGGTTCCTGCATTTGAATACAGACGTGAGCCCCACAAGCTGTATCTAATAACAAATGTGTAGAAATAGAAAGATTTCACTCGATAACAAACACAAATTTAGCATCCCCATGCTTCTGGGTGCAGTTCCTCTTCTAGTGGCCCTGCTTGCCACATGAAAAACACACTGCCTCCCGTTCCTTGCCCTGCCTATAGATCTTCCCCTTCTTGGAGGGACGATGCTCAGGGGCTTCAGACTGTTTATAAGTCTTTGGCCCCTTTGCGTTGTCCTTCCTTTTCTTGTTCACCATAAGGACCGCGGGTTTGTCACGCCCCATGTCCTTATCTACCTGGCGAATCAAGGTCAGAAGATTCGATAGACTCTTCTCATTTCCGCTCAAATTATAGTTGACAATGAAGCTATAGAAGGTCTTGGTAAGTGATGATAGGATGAGATCTGTATGCAACTCATCTGGGAATTTAATCCCTAAGATGTCCAGGCGTTTAATGTAGCCAATAAGCTTTACTACATAAGGCCTAACTGGCACAGACTCTCCAAGATTAGTTGTAAACAAAGCATTGGAGATCTCATACCTCTCCTGTCTCGCCTTCTCTTGGTAGAGATCCTTAAGGTGAGACATCATGCTATACACATCCATGTTTTCATGTTACTTCAAGAGCTCATTGGACATGGACGATAGCATGAAACACTGGACATCTGTATCATCATCCATGTGTTTCATATATAGAGATAATTCCTCATCACTGGCCTCTTTCCCAGGTGCAACTGGAATAGGATCTTCCAGCACATACAATTTCCTTTCGTGGTGAAGGATGACGTGTAAACGCCTCTGCCACTCATGGAAATGGGTGCCGGTGAGAAGGTTTTTCTTCTCGAGTATGGTTCACAATGATATGTTTGAAGTCATTTTCTTGTCGTTTCTACAAATTAATATGATCAAAGGTTTAGTACTTTATTACAAAACTGAGATAAATAAATAAATTAATACTTATTAGTCTCCCACTATTTTATCGAAATCTAATTGCCCTCACCATTGATTTCGGAATATTCTGTTTCCTGAATATTCTAGTGGAAAGATCCATATTTCCCTTCACATTACCCCAACTAGGGTTAGTCAAGAAACTTGAAGGGTTTTAGGTAGGCATTCTAAATGCCAACTGCATTAACTCGCAGCTCCTTGATCCACTGAGTGGACTCCCCAATCTTGAAATCCTTTTATTTTGGATTTCCTCAACCTTTGCCTCTTGGTCACACCAAGTCCTTATGTGGCAGTCAACCCTTGAAGCGAACCAAGTCAAGTCTACCCAAAACCTTGAATTAGAATTCCCCGATAATTGAAAGCACCCCAACTAGGGTTGGTCAAGCACTTAGAACTATGGTTCAATTCTAACCAAGATTATGGAAGGCTATACCGACTTAATATTTCTTTTGAGGGATTTTATCTTTATACGTAAATTTCTATTTTATTATATTTGATTACATGATTGTTAATATTAAGTGGGATATACTTAAGTGATTAACCATGTCTAAGATAATATTTACGTATAAGCCGTTTTTTATTTTAGTTACATCTTGCATGCTTGTTTAATTCATTAATTGTGTGATCGTGACAACAAACCCACAATAAATAAACCATGAAACTGACAGGAATAAAATAAATGGTATGATCATGAGATTTTTATATTGGTTAGTTTATCTAGCGGTTGATAAACTAACCCAAGACCTAGTGGAAAAACACGTTGAACCTTTCGGCTTCGTGTTTACAGCTTTCCACCTGTCTACCTTTGTATCTCCTTGGATTGGTTTCACCTTGCCTCCTAACTTGATCCGCCTCCACTAGCTTGGGATCTCCATCCATTACATATGAATTTATCTCACATGCAGGTGAGGGTTAAAAGGGTTTTTTACATAAAAGAATCCTTGGGCACGCATGCCCTACATATTAATGAGGAGATGGCTCGTAGGCCAACAAATTTAATTTAAATAAATAAATTAAAAGAAACCATTCACATACAAAGGTCTCGGTCTAGCTCATGATCATCCATACATGCAATGATATTTACACATAAATAAAAATAGCATTCAATTCTTTAATCATTATTGTTTAAGATAAATCACGGTCGAATCAATTAATTATATTTAATTAATCAATACTTTTATCTTAAACCCTTTTCTGAACTTCCTTGAGATTTTCATCATAATTTTAAACAAATAAATTCATTTAAAATTATCCTTGTACGTAACTTGTAACTTGGAGGCAACCCGGTGAATTCCCGTTCATTACGCAGATGTTAAATTAAACACATATATATAAAACACCTATCACGTGTTGTGCCTCAGCTTTACGCCTGCACTATGGTACACGTATCAAGGGTTTGTATAATATAAATAATAAATTTTAATAAATCTGTGTAACTTGGATGAGTACATGACGTGTAGTTCCGACTACACGGCGTGTACTTTTATTCACCGTCCATCTGAAGTACATGCCCGGGGATATGGCATGTAAATGTACTTAGGAAATTTTCAGAGTACATGGCATGTTCTTTTGGACGCACACCGTATAGTTTCCGTGTTACACGGTTTCCAGCCGGGCAAGCCATGTATGGGGTACAAGGCCCAACCCTAACAGAAAGGGACCACACGCCATGTTCATTGGACCACACGGCGTGTAATCCGGAAACCGTGTGCCACCTGTTTCTGGTCAACACATGGTGTCTTAAATTATTAGAAAGAATCCAATACACGGCCTGATCTGGAGAATCATTCAATGCATTGAACCTAGACTACATGACGTGTACTTCCGAATACATGCCGTGTATTCTGGTGTTGTACGTCCAGAAACGTTTGGCTCCTCCAGATGAGTTCCTCTATTTTATTTTAATCAAAATTAAAAGAAAAAATTCGTTTCTGTGAGGTAAACGAGAAACGAGGGAGGAGGAACAGATCTCGACATTCAGATTTCCAGAACGATTAAACATGAATTGAAATAACTAAATTATTAAATGTGTAAATAACCAACGAAAAACTAAATAATTATAATCAATGATATAACCACTCTGATACCACTTATAGGTTCCGGGCGCAGTGGAAGCGCATTGGTGGGATTTCCCAACTTTAATTTTAGCATTAAACAACATTCAATCTGAGATCCGTCAAGATACAAAACGCCGGATCTTTGAAATGGAATAAAGAATGAAAAAGAAAAGAAGAGTCCCGAAACCATTGAGATAGTATCATCATATGTTGGTTATAATTAATTTAATTAATTCACAAGAATTACCTCGGTGGAATTATTTCTTCATCGATGTCTCCGGTCATGATCCCGTGATCCGTCATTGCGTCATAGAATCTAAGTATAGGATTACTCTAGCGGTGATCCACATGTGCTCCACATATCTCTGGACATCGCCAAAGGGATCTCCGGGTGTTAGCATGGAATAACCTTCACTTGCGATGCCCGCCTTCTCTTGGTGGAAAGGGAATTCTCTCTTGGCTCGAGAGTATTTACAAATCCGTTGTGCACAACCAAAAACTAGCTCTACAAAAGTGTTGGGGTTGTGAGGATATTTATAATCGGGTTTGAGGTTAATAGATTTATGACAATAAATAAACGCGTTACGCGTTTTATTTATTTCTTTAACTCTTATTGAAAAACCCCATGTCGAATCATTAATTCCTTGACATGCGCCCATGCTGATTATAATAAATATCATTTAATAAAACAATATTATATCCTCAAAATCCCAACTGGAAAACTACACAGTGTGTAATAATTAATACACGGCGTGTACTTGTTTTCAATAAAACTACACGGCGTGTATATTTAATATACAAGACGTGTACTTTTATTTTCTATTTTTCTCCACCACATTTATTAGACCTTGAGTAATGGCTATTTGTTTCTTAAATAAATGTAACTGCATTAATCACTAATAAATATATTGTTTCTCCCACAATATATTCTCTTGAATAACTAGTGTCAAAATAAATGCAATCAGGCATCCTTAAATAATTATTTAACGAAAGTCGGGAATAATATTTATTTAACTTGTTAAATTAATATTTAACTGAGATACATGGACACACTTAGTGTGTGACCCTCTAGGCCTCTTTCTCAGCGGCATTAGGCGGATCCTAGCTAAAGTCCAAGGTTAGCATCTAGCAACATGCCAAGGCACCCATAGAGAAAGAAGTTAACGCCACAATGAAGTGTCACCTCCTACAAATGCATACCGTGTAATATAATCCCTTTGTCTCAATATCTCTAATCAAGCAGGTTGCTTGCTAGTGCCATCAACCCATGTGCTCGATTATTCTTTCTTTGACTTCCCAGAACTGAAATCACCCATACCATACCATGGACATAGATTTTTTAGGCTATATCAATTCCATCAAAGGGCCTGAGATATCTACTTCCGTTATGGAATAGAAGGGAAAAATCCTTTCTCGAATTATCTATTAATGAGGTATTAGTCGTGACGCACCCAACGTATCCTACCTCACCGCGAACAGTGTGTCGTCACAATTTTTGTCAATACATCTAAGTGTGAGAGTTATAATACCCATTTATAATAATCTTAAAGTCTAAGGACCAATACACACGTCTAGAGATAGGAACATCCAATGACACTATGAAATGTGAATTTCCTACTGGCAGGTCTCGTTCTCATAATATCCTCCTGGATATTACCATGGGCGCACACCATGAGAAGGTGACTAAAAGTTTTATGTGTGCTCACCCCTAATGACCTGTATTATTTGTGTCCCTCAAATAACATCATCCGGTCATAGAACATATATTCAAGAACAGTGTTATGGAACTTACGGGTTCTCATCATAGCAGGGATCCTCTATGACCCTTTAATGAAATAGCTATCCTTAGGACATTATCACATGCATTATCACGCAGAAGAAAAAAAAATACGTGATAAAGATTTTATTAAAGAATAAAGTACAAAGTAGTTGGTTCTAGGTCACCAACTCCAACAGATATGATATGCCTATGGGCATGATTTAACTCCACTGCACATTGTTAAGCTGGGTAAGGGGCTTGGACCAGCTTGGGTAGTTTAGGATGAGTGTGTTTATTAAATTTAATTGAATTATTTATAATAAATTTCTTAATTTTGTGAGAATGTGACATTTATGGATCAAGGATTAAGGTGGTGTCGACCACTTGAATTGAGGTGATGTAGTTCATCAGGTTGGGCTAGGCCTATGATACATGGGTAATGTCGATCACAGGTTAGGGAGACATGGTCATCATATTGAGGAGATGTGATCATCTGGTTAAGGGATTAACTCTCGATACTTGAGGTGGTGTCTGACAATCGATATTTATCAATATAGACACAGGGGAATGATTTTTTGTATGATGTGTCTTAGATATGTTTGGTAATTTTTGCTCTCCATTTTTTGTCCAACCCACCATTAGAGTCATGTGTACACAGTTAGGACTCAGATCAAGGTGGTGTTGATCACTCTTTATGGGCGGAGGACCCCATAGTTTATGAATATTAGGTGATAGTTTTGACCATTAGATATATTGGGTGTGCTCACTGTAGAAAGACATATGGATAGTGATGGACCATCAGTTGATGGCATTGAGTCCATCAGTTGGGGGTTGAGGCTCATCAGGATACTTGAGGCCATTGGTCCTGGTTATTTGGAGGATAAATATCACCATGAATCGGGATGTATAATACTAATATGATTAAGATTATACATATTGGATGACATATATTGCTATTCCATGAGTTGTCGAGATTTGAGTTGATAATTTTTTTTTCTGATTTGAGGTTCAAGGGACTAGGGACTTGTTATGCCATTTGGATTCTGTGTTACATGGATGATGGCATGAAGTTCCAATGACTTGATTATAGGTGGATACTGACGGTTCACCTGTTATGATATTCTATAAGGGATGACTTAGGTTATAAGACATGGATCCTATCCAATACAGTTATATATATAAATACACAAGCTATATGCCATATACATAATTAGGGCACGTATTCAAAGATTATCGGTGATGACCAAAGCAGGTGATTATATGATATGCATGTGATATTTTTATTTATATACAGAAACACCTACATTATTATGAATATAAGATATAAAATTTTTGGTGGTGGCCTACTGAGATTTATTCTCACACCCTACACGGGACTCTCAAGCCGCATGTAGATTTTATGTCTCTGCGATCAAGTAAGGGATTAGGATTAGAACCTAGACCCCAATGATCGAGTGATACCTTTTTCATAGGATGGATGGTAAGGGAACTTGGAGGTTCTTACATTATATAGAGTTTACTTTTGTTTAGCATGATTTATATTTATATTTATTGATGGTTGGCCATGGGTGACCCTTTTATTTATTGTTATGTATGACCTTATATGAAATGTGTGTTTACAAATGCTATGTTTGGTTATGTGGTTTATTACTAATGCTATCTGTTTATGCTCAAACTATTTATTATTATTGATTCCAATGAGTATGGTAATTCTTCCCCTAATATAAAAATATGTGTGTTCCATTATAATATTCACCACCAGATGGTATATTCTTCCCACTGTCACCTCTCAGACCCTCATTGCTAGTTAAGAACCTTTGGTGTACGGGGAGGCACATCTAAGGCCTAGTGGTCAACTGGCCTAGAGCACTGTTCAGGTGGAAAACTGGGTTGGGGTGCTATAGAAAATTGTAGAGAAATATTTATAACAATTAAAAACTATTATAGTGAAAAAATGAGGTTCTGTGGTAAATGTTAAAAAACATTCTTTTGTATGTTTGTAAAAAATTTCAAAAGTGACCCGTATGAAAAATATTATGAAGATTCCTTTTTTAAAACCTTTGCAAAGAAAATAAAATACAGTTGAAAATTAACTTATAATAATATTTTAAATATAAATGAGAAAGTTGTTGAAATATTTAAAATAACATGGATATGTAATATAAAGAGTTTAAAATGTTAAAATAATGTTTTAAAGAGAAACCCCTTATCTCGTGTCCTAACCCGCTTCATTCGACTTCTATTTTTATAGATAATAAAATTATATTAATTAGTTAATTACTTAATAAATTTTTTCATGTTAATTCCATTATCATTATTCATTTTATTTTATTTATTATCATGTTCTATTTAGTTACAAAATCAGTTAATATTTATGTCAAACATTTTGAGGTCATTCAGTTTATAACATAAAAATTTCATCGGCGCATTGAATGTGGTCAAAGGGTACATGGTTACATAATCTAAAAAATATTAAACATTTTATAATTATAATGTTTATAAATTCAATATACTTATAAAATCATCCATGTAAGGCGGTCATTAAAAATGAAACACATTGTTTCATGGAGGCGGTAGTCTGCACGTACACACCAGTGACATTTCCATTTATCTAATGAGTGTAAGAAAAAGTAGATAATATTTGTTTTTACAAAATCATAAATATGTTATAAATTTCACATTTATTAATTATTTATATCCTTATTACCATCCATGTGTGGCTATAATGAAAAATGAATCACATCGCTTCGTGGAGGTGGTAGTCCACATGCACGCATGAACGATGTTATCATTTTCCAATAGATGGAAGGGTAAGAAATTAAGTTACATATTATAATTATAGAATCATAATTATGTCATAAATATAATATATATTCATATTATCCATCACTTTAAATAACCATATGATGCAGTGATGAAAAATGAAACACATCGCTTTGTGGAGGTGGTAGTCCACAAGTACAGACAAGTGCAGTTTTCATTTCCCATAGGATGGAAAGGAAACCAAAAAATATTTTTTAATAATAATAATAACATTTAAGTATAGTTAGGATACTCATATCATCATTTTATAATGTTTATACTATATTTTGAAGGAGGTAGAAGAAGGAATAAACTTGAAATAAATCTATCCGGACTTATACCTTATGCTTGGATAACCTCTTTAGTTTACACCTTAATCTATACAGGATATGTATTTTATGAATAAAATGAATTATATACATGTATGGGATAGTTTTTAATAGATTTTGGTAGATATTGGTTAATTTAGAGTACTCAAAGTGTGTGAAGAAGTGAGGAGTGGTGGTTCCCTTTTATAAGTGAGAAAAGTGAGTCTCTTATTATTATTCAAGTTTTTAAAATAATATAAAGTGTATTTCATGGGAAAGTGGAAAAAATTTAAAGACTCTAAACCTAGTATTCCAGAATCCGTGGTTAATTTATTACATTGGAACTAGATACCAAGTATCATATCCTGAAGGACCGAATAATTTAGTAATTCTGGTAAACTAGATACATATTTGAATCTCACATTACATTTGATGGGATATCTATAACCAGGTCCCAACCATCACTACATTTCCAATGCATTACTCATATATTGAATGATAAATTCATTTCATAAAGAATTTGACTTATCAATAAATATCCGTATTGATATTAAACCAGGAATCCTCATTTTTTTGGGAAGAGGAAGCCTGGTACATAACCATGAAGGCCTAGGGGAACATGAACTCCTAAGGTACATGACCTGAAGGCCTAGGCATATAGGCTATAAAATAACTTACACCAAACCCCACCATAATTGTCTGTAACATCGCATACTGACCCTCTCTGTTGTCTAGCCCATCCTCAGGTGAAATATCATGCACCAGTGCTAGAAAATCGTGCCTACACCACCAGATCACACCCTGCTATCACCCATTAGAAAATTTCCATCACTGGGTAACACAAAAGATCATTTTATCTTTTCCATAACTATGCAGTCCCTACACCAGCACCATCCATAACTGATGAATATAAATACCATAAAAAGTCCATTAAAAAAATTATTTAGTAAAATACCCTTTTCACTTAGAAAATAGATTTTTAAAAATAAATTTTTTTAAAATAATAGAAAAACCATTTTATTTGAAAATAACCATAAAAATTTATAAAGGAAGCTTCAAAGCAATGAGCGATCACGATGGAGGGAAAACTCTGTTCATTTTCTCAATCATTTTAAGTACAAAAGAGTGGGAAATGGTACTATTAATTGAAAATTTTAATGAATAACCAAAGGAGAATAAAATTAAATGGGTATATTATAAAATTATCAAATAATTTCATTTAATGTAAATTCAATAAAAAAAATCCCGATTAAAATGATATTGAAGCATAAAACCTTACCGCTTTGGTATATTTTGAATCATAACCCCATGAAAGAAATAACTTCAAATGAAACATTAAATACCATGAATATTAAGAGATTCATGATATGTCATATCAAAGGGTTGGTATATACACCTCATAAGTAGGTTAATATTACTAAATATGTCTCAATAGAGTGAAATTTGTGATGAAATATCTTACCGAGATCATACCGTTGAAGTGAGAATTAATCAATGACTTGATTATGTATATAAAAAGTAAATCCACATAAAAAAGTGGAAATACAACATAAAATAATTAAAATTCATTACACAAACAATCTTAGAATATAAAAGGAAATTAAGAACTAATATAACCCAATGAAAATAAATTGAGTTATCAAACCCCTTACAACTTGGTAACTTTCAATTAAAATCCCCTTGGATGAAATAATATGAATTTAAACTTAAAATAACATGAAGTATGAAGGATTCATGATAAAACATGTAAAAGGTTATTATATACACCATATAAGAGAAATTATTTCATAACATTAAAATATGACTCAATGAAAGGAAATTGAGACTAAATCCCTTAACTCATGTTCAAATCATCACGTACATTCTTTATATTCCTAGATTATAAATTTATGTTAATTATTTACTTGATGTAACATCCCATTACCTTATTTTAGGTATTCCTTGATCTATTTTTGGATCATTATTTGTTTTGGTCTCATTTTGGGGTCATTTTGGTGGTTTTCTAAAAATTTTGGAAGCCCATGGGGCTGTGTACGGTTAAGGAAAACCATGCAGTTTGACCCAAAAAACTATTTACCAAGTGATGGTGATCTATAAGGGGATGTACAGTTTTTCCAAACCATGCACCATCCCATCAAAACCATGAAACCTTAGACAAAGGGTGTTTTCATGGTTGGTTCATAGTTAGTTTAACTATGCATCCAAATCGTTCACCCCATCCAAAATTCTGGTAGGGGCACACAGTTTAGGCGCACAACTACTCCTAAACATTCATCCTATTAAGAAGGCTATGTGTGTGTGATTTTAAACCCCTGAAGATTAAATTGAAAATCCAAATACCCCCATTTAAGATTCCTAACACCGAATTTTGACCTGAATCAATTTTCATTGTTTTTGGAGGCTCTCTAGAGGATTCTTTGCCTCTCCGAGCTCTTATCTATTTGAATTGAAGTGCCGATGATCTCATTGGATCTCCTTATAGTAAGTGAATCCCCTCTCATGTGGTTTATTCTGATATCCTCCTCTATCCTCTTTATATATTAATTTATCATCATGTTATTGATGTATCCAATCTTTATTTTGATGGATCTTCATTCTATGTTTGTTTTCTTAATCTCCCATGCCTTCGTTCTTTATTGAAAGATCCCACTATGGATTTTTTGTTGATTTGATCACATGATTAAAGGTAGGTATTCCCATAAAGATTTACCCTTCATTTGAAACCCTGTTTTTCTTGATTTTTTTTTTGAAATGAGTTTTTCAAATGATTTAAAAACCCAAATTTGAGACGATTGATGTTTGATTTTGAAAATGGCATAGAAATTGTGAAAACCAACAATTTCAATAGAATTGAAATTTTTGGTTGGCTTTGAGAAAATTTATGGCTTGATTTGGAAATTAATTTTATGAAATTATTTATTGTTGAAACTTGAGATAAATGGATTAAATTGAAAGATGATTTGAAAATGCATGAATTTATAAAACCTTTGATTTGGATTTAAAATGAGAAAGGAATGTTGAAAAATGAAATTAAGAAATTATATTTTTAATTTATTTGAAATTATTTATTTTCCTATAATTGATTGATCGATTGAATCACATGTAATCTTGGGTATTTAGTTGGTAATTAGGATAAGCATGCTAGGAATATGACTCCCTAGAAATGTATTGATGATGAAAACCCTAATTAAACCAAGTTTAGAATGATTTCCTATAATGGGATCCCCTAATGGGGTATAGATTAATTAACTATAATGGGATCCCCTAATGAAGTGTTTATTTGAGTGTATTAAAATATATTGATCCATTTTTATAATGATAAGTGTAATGATCCTATCACCAGAAACTTATATACTGCATGGATTATTAACATGGTGTTATGATATGTTTAGATTTTATGATTGCATTCCATTTATTATAAAACTATTTTATTCATGATAATTGATTCATATAAATGTTTTTATAAAGTTTTTATTTAATATTTTTTTGATATATCATACATCTTTTTGATTTAAAACATGTTTTGTTGAAAATATTTAAATGAATATCCATGCATTGTTTTATTTAAATTGAAATAATAGATGATTTATTGTTATGATATTATTTATGGAACACATAGAAAGAGCCTACTGAGATTTCTATATCATAGCTTACCTTTTCCTTCAGGAAGTTATAGATTATATTATGAAAGGTTCAAGAAAAGGGGAAGCGCCACTGGTGGTTGTGGATATTCTTGATCATTGGGACCCAGAGTGATGGAGGTGGAAAATGGAGATGTGATCCACCTATTACTTGGGAGATGTCTGAGATTTTATCTTGTAATATGCTATGTCACTTTACAATTTATTGTTTTGGGTTTATTTTACATGTTTTATTTTGGTACTTTATCCTTGAAGAGTATTGATCATAATTACTTATATCTTTTTTCTTCTACTATTTTGCAGAAAAAATCATTCCCTTATGATTCTTATATGATGTAAAGTTCTAGTTTCCAACCCATGGGGATCAGGAACTCCCATTAGGCTAAGTCAGAAATGGATTGGGTATCTGTGTACTAGGGTATTTGGGATGGTTCTTGAAAAAGTGGTAGTAGAGGCATAAGTTTTGCATCTTTATTTTTTTTCTGGTATGCAGTTTGGGTTTTCCTTGTATATAGGAGGTAGAATTATTGGGACTTAGGTGGTAGTTATGAGTGATTTTCTGGAAAACTCTCATTATAACGATCCTTAAGTCACCATAGGTTTTTGGTAAAATTATCTTTTAGGAACAACTTGATCTTATTCTAGTATTTTCCCAATTGATCTAAGTGATTTGATATCCATGTGACTCTTTATTGAGTTATTGATTTGTGTATCCTTGCTTATGTTTTAGTTTTTTCTATTGATTTTGTTTAGTATCATGCCTATGAGAAGACATTTGAATATTCCAATGGAGGAAGCTTTTGGTGAACCACATCAAGTGAATCCTCTAGTGGACTAGAATCTTAATGAGATAGTGGTCTGTTCTGTCTAAGATACAGGATAGGTACAATCACCCATTCCTGTTCTGACTCCCATAGTGGTACCTCAAAGGGATGGATTTATAGATCATGATAAAGATTTCCTTAATCAGAATACACTAATGTTACAAGGATTAAATGATCCTTAATAGGATAAGAATGGTTGAAAAATATAGAGTTATTTTTTGAGTTATTATAAATTCTTGATTTGATTAAAGTGAAATGTGAAAACTTTAATCTTGAGGGACCTTGTAGGAGATGGTGGGATTTTGTGGTGATGATGAAAAATCATGAGGGATTAGAGTAAAAATACTTTAAAGTCCTTTTTACTAATCAATTCCATATAGACTTAATGCTCTTGGAGAAGTATATGGAGTTTCTTATTCTCCAGCAGGGTGATAGGAACTAAGGTAGTATGCAAACCATTTCGCTGATCTTGTTCAGTTTTCTCCCAAGGTTGTGAAAAATGAGAAACTAAGGGATTATAGGTTTATTATGGGTCTTTGTGCTGACATCCAATCTCAAGTATTCATATTTAATCACACATCTTATACTATAATGTTAGATAGAGAATTTATGGGGTTCCATCCATAGGAATCCATAATGAATCTTCTTAATGCAGTGGAAGATTTACCAGAGGAAGATGAAGTGGATCCAGGGATAGTGGGACATAACATCACTATAACTTTGTCTCTGGTGACTGATTTATTTGACACTAGAGAATCTAAATTTGATTATCTTGATGCATGTTGTGAACCTTTTAAATATTTCTATGGATATTTTGTCTTATGTGATGGATATTACTATTCCCTCAGAATAAAGAGAGCGCAGGCTCTTGATTCTCCCTATTATGTTTTCTCTCTATCAGAGATTGAGCTTACCTGGAATTTTATGTTTGTCGACATTAAACCGCTTGAAATAATTTTCAATATGGATTTTCTGATTTCTTATTAGTCCCATATTGACTGTTATCTCTGACAGGTCGCCTTTACTGTGACTTGTGGGGTGTGATATGTTTTTTAGGGGGAATAGGACCAGAGGTTGAGTAGATATAAATATTATTTTTGATATTTGGGTAGAGTAATATTGGTTTTTGCTTTTGATTTGTATTTTTAATCTTTAAGTGATTATCTCCCTCCATTTTCCATTGAGTTTCCATATGTTTTTCCTTCTAATTTCTCTATATTTCCACCGATAAGAGAGGTAGGGTTCTTAATTAATTTACTACCTGATACTTAGAAAATGTTTATTATTTATTACCTTATAAAACTAGGGGAGTTGAAAGAGTTGAAATATTGGTTTGATGATCTTCTAGAGAAAGGTTTCATACACCCGAGTGTGTCACATTGGGCGAAACCTCTTCTCTTTGTGAAGAAATATGATGGAACACTTTGCCTATCTGTTGATTATGGGAAACTCAATCGAGTTACAGTAAAATAATATGTCCATTTCCATAGATTGTTGATTTATTTGATTAGTTAAGGGGGTAAAATTGGTTCTCAAAGACCTATCTTCGGTCTGGTTATCACGAGTTGAGAATAAAAGAGTATGTCATTCAGATTACCACCTTCAGGAGTAGGTATGACCATTATGAGTATCTTGTTATGCCTTTTTATCTAACCAATTATATTTTAGTTTTTATGTATTTTCTAAATAGAATATTCCATGAATATCTTGACTCATTTTTGTTCATATTCACGGATGATATTTTGGTTTACTCCAAAACCAAGGAGGATCATGTACGACAGTTGAGAGAAGTTCTAGAGATGTTTAGAAATCTTCGATTATATGTGAAGATTTTGAAATTTAATTTATAGATTCAGGAAGTGATGTTCTTGGGATACATGGTCTTAGAAAATGTTATTTTAGATTATCATGAGAAGGTGAATGCTACTATGAAATGGGAACAACCACACAATGTTTTTGAGATATGGATCTTATTGGGCTTGGCGGGGTATTACCATGGCTTCATTAAAGATTTCTCAAAGATGGATTCTACAACTCCCTCTCTCACTTAGAAAGTATTTAAGTTCTTAGGGAATGATAAATTTCTGAGTTGTTTTTTTGTGTTTAAACGTATTTTGGATTCTATGATAGCTTTGACTCCTCCAGAGTTTCACGAACCCCTCCCCACAAAGTGTACCCCTCCTGGACTGACAGTAAGTGAAGAGAGATAATGAAACCTGAGTCCTGCCTCCAGTAGGCCCCGTGATAGTGACTAGCATTGTGGGTATAGTAAACACATAGATGGGAGACATCACCCTCTAAGAGAACACATGTGAAAGAGAGAGATAAGATAGACACCAACCAACTCCTGCTCAGACCACAAATTAAAAGAAACAAAAGCGAATATATGTAATCTCATTCAAGAACTACTACAAATTAAAGGAAAAACTACAAGTACGAAAAGTGAGTAAAAAAGTAGCGACAATGAAGCCTGAACAGCTCTTGTGAAACCCCAAGCTAGCAGTAACCATCCTGATCTCTAACCTACTCCAACTGACCTGAAAAAAAGTTTATATAATGTAGGGTGAGTATAACATTATACTCAGTAGGATCCTACCTAGAGCCTCACGTGAAAAAGTAAAGAAATCATGATAAAGCATAGTAAAAAACAATTTAAACTAACTCATCACCTAAATAGGTATAATATGTTCCCATCCTTACCATGGATACTCTCCGCAAGTATCAAACTCATGATCATATTATATAATAAAGTATGCTAAGGGTACCCTGCATCAACTTCCCCACTGGTTTTCCGCTTTTCCCCAACATTGCATGTACGAAACATCTCTCTCTAAAAAAACTAGCCCAAAGACACCTAGGCAAAGCACCACAACATGAAACTCATGCAACACAACCACCACATAAATATAACTGAAATTAACCAGGTAGTTTTCAAGATCCACCATATCTCTTATAACACGTATCATATGTTAGGTATTATACCTCAAGCCATCAAATACCATACACTGAGTAAGTATCCTCAAGCCATCACAACCTATACACATTATACTTATAGTATCCTTTAGAAACTATATCCAGAATATATGTGTGTGAAATAACCACAAAACATTATAGCACTCTACACACATATATGGAGAAAACTAAATGTCGTGTATACCAGCACTAGTAACTACCAAGTTAAGAGAGCGGGACCAAAGGGGGTAGTCATCCATCCATCCTCTCACTGGGATGTTGGGGAAAACACCCCCTAGGGATCAAAATCCCCAGGGTGTTAGTATCTCTAACTGATAGGGTGGAGTAGTGTATTGAAACAAAAAAGTACATGATATAATATAGCTCACAACCACAATAAGAAAAAAAAAACTAGTATTAGACTCAACTATAGATAACGTCTCTCAAAATCCTAGTTGCTACTTCTAAGACTAGATATCCTATAAACACACAACCATTTAAAAAGATACATCAAGTTAATTATCCCTTTTTATTAGTTTCACTTTACATTAATTAATTCTTTGACCATTAATTAACCATGATCATTTTCCTAATTCATTCCATTATCATTCCAACCAAGATCCATTCCTCTAGGCATAACCAAACTGAGTCCACGAATTCTTAAAAACATAACCTCAACATTATGTCTTAGCAAGCTCTAACCCCATGGGTTAAACATCATTTATTCAATCATTTATTAATATAATTGTCACTTTTACATATTCATAGGCATTCTATAAAAGCATTCTAATCTACCAAACATAAGGGTCTCAATATGGTGAGTAGGTGAACTACCCATTGAGTCTTTGCCGCCTATAAAAGGAGTATAGACCCATATATCCTTGAGAATATAAACATGGAAAGCACATGTCATACCCCATGCTTCTTCGCCTCTTTTGGAAGGGGGGAAGACAAGATCATCTACCTCAAGTAGTTGGGAAAGTAAATCAGATAAGAAACCAACAGATTCAATAGGCATCCAACTTTCATTTCAATAGGTAAGCCTAGATTTAACCTATTCTATCACCCAAGGTGTCCTCCCTGACTTCCACATGCATAAACCGATGCATATCGCCACTCTAGGCTTAAACTGATGCCATAACCATCAGGCCTCCCCACCCTACATACCACAACAACCTTCCAGGCTCAACTGTCCCTGGATCACATCACATCTGGGCCTCCCTTCCCCACATATCAAAAGTCCCATATCTATAGAACAACATAAGAAGCCAAAAAAACATAGTAATGAGCTCTCCACCCTTAAACAAGGAATTCAGCCTTCAAACACAATGAGCTCTCACTGCTCTAACGAACAAAGTACTTGGAATTTATAACCAACAGACAAATCAGGCCCTATAAAGGCATTATATTTTATTTATACAATTAGTTCTTATTCCATATTGAATTAACTGATTTGTTATCACAGGTTCCAACTATAGGAAACCTAAGAAACAATCTTCTCAAACTATCTCAAATTTATTAAACAATTAATTTAACATGCCTTTAATTCATTTATCAACAAGCATCAATATGCTTCAGGTTCCTTAACCCATTCAGTTAAACATGCACATCTACATCAATTTGATTATCATCAAATTACAACAGAAGCCAGATTCATTGACATGCCTATTTAATCTTAAGACAATTAATTATCATTCAATCATGGATTTATGTTCTTTATCAATTTACGTCAAGAACGAAATGATAAATAAGCAAGGTATAGATATCACACTATCTACCAAATCAAGAGGCAATAACATCACTAAGAAATTGATACTAATTCTTTAATCCAGTTCAAATATTTATTATGTCAATTTCATTGTGATCCCAGGGATAAATTAAGCTAGCACTATGATTGTACATAAGTAAATAGAGAAGTAATAGATCTCTGAACTCAAAAGGTTTCTGACGTTCTTTACATGATAATGAGCCAACACAATGGATCATGATCACCTCTCCCACAACGACTGCATCCACCTGAGGATGTTGCGACACCACCGCACCAACCAACAATTGAGGAAGATCCATTAGAAACATGGTGATCACATTCCATCACATGGAAAGGAGAAATGGGAGGGAAAAAGTTTTAGTAACCCATAAAAATGGAGGTAGAACATACCTTATATCGAAAATGGATAGACACTTCCAGGATGCACCAAAACAGGAGGTGTGCATGCAACAAGAAAATCCAAGGGAACACGATCCAAGGATTGTAGTTTGATTGCATGAATACTATGAAAGGAAGAACTATGGGAATCCTATAACAAGGAAAACAAGAAAGAAGAACGGGCGTTGAATATATCTAGAACCTTTTAAAAATCTAAATGGAGCAACGGTTTAAGATACGATTTAGATTTTCCATTAAAGTCAGATTTGGTCAATCTTATGCGTTTTGACTGAGTAAAAGAACCCATACCCTAAGGAAAATTAAGATAGGAGTTATGGGGTTTGAATCGGCCTTAAATACCTTAAAATTAGGATTTAAAATCATTTTTCATCAATGATAATGTCAAAGGGGTGAAACTATAGGAAGTTGAAAACACTATTCACGAGTCACCATTGGACGAGTCACCATTGGAAGAGTCACTATTGGATGAGTCACCATTGGATGAGTCACCATTGGATGAGTCACCGTTGGATGAGTCAATATTGGAAAAGTCACCATTGGATGATTCACTATTGGATGAGTCACTATTAGACGAGTCACCATTGGACGAGTCACCATTGGATGAGTCACTGTTTCGTGAGTCACCGTTCGCGAGTCACCATTCATGAGTCACTATTCGTGAGTCATTATTAGATCAAGCCACCATTGGAATGAGCTATCGTTGAAACAAGCTACCATTAGAATAAGATACCATTGGAACAATATACCATTGGAATGAGCTACCATTGGAATGAGATACCATTGGAACGAGCTATTTTTAGAACGAGCTACCATTCTGGAAACACTGTTCAAAAAATTGGAAATTTTGGAAAAGTGTTGAAATAAGTCACCATGACTTCCTAGAACACCTAAACACCATATTTTCAAAAATTAATGGACTAGAGAGGTTCAAGCTATTATATATTATACCTATCAAACTATTCTCTCCCTCGAGAATCCAAAAAAAACCTAGAGAGGAAACAAAAAAAGGGGGTCCAAACAACGACCTTGCGAGATACCTCTCAAATATCTTTCCACCATAGGAGCTCAACTGATTCATTAGGAACATCAAAAAACCACACAATAACCATAAATAGTCCTAAAAACTCTCCTAGGGGAGATACCTCTTAAAATAGATGAAGCCAAAATAAGAAACAAGATAAATCCATATCATAAATGGAAAGGGTCTATAACCACCAAATGGAAAACGTTACAAGAGAAGATCTAAACATCAAATAGATCAGGGTACTGAGCACATATCTATGAATCATTTTCCTAAGTACTCTCCTACAAACCACCATTCCACAATAATACACAAACCAAGGGGATAACATGATCACACAACACCTTCTCCTTGCATTCCTGGATCTTACAGGCCACTCCTTGAAGGTCACATCATCGTCAACGTAGATCTCGCCCTAATCGATGACATGAGAGTAATCATGAAAATAATGATAGAGATGTGACACATGGAATATATTGTGTATCTGTCTCAGATTCAATTGAGGTTCTACCCAATATGCCATGGCTCCAACATGATCCAACCCATTGAAAGGCCCAACAAACTAGAGAGAAGGCTTACTCCCACAACCAAACCTTCACTTCCCATGATAGGGATTCACCTTCAGAAACATGTGATCCCCAATGTCAAACTCTATAGGTCTCCTACTATGATCAGAATATGACTTATGACAGTCTTGTACCGCCTTAATCCTCTCACGAATCACCTAAGATATATCTATTGTATTCTATACTATTTATGGTCTGAGAATTACTGACTCTCTGACCCCAGTTTGGAAAAACGAAGAATGGAAATGTTGGATATAAAATCCTTCAAACGACGCTATATAGATGGTGGAGTGAAAACTATTTTTGTAAGAGAACTCTACCAAAGGTAGGTGACTCATCCACGGAACTCTAAAATTTAGGACATAAGAGCGCAACATGTCTTCAAGAGTCTGGATGGTCCGTTTTGTCTTACTGTCTATCTGCAGATGAAAATTAGTGCTAAGTCATAACTGAGAATAAAAAGAATACTGGAGACCTCTCCATACCATGGAGGTAAAATTATGATCTCGTTCAGAAATGATCATCCTCGGGACTCTACAGAGTCTCACCACCTCCTCTGGATACTTCCTTGACATAACTTCCACCGATATCAACTCCTTGATCACTATAAAGTGGGATGATTTTTGTCATAAGATCCACTAATACCCATATCATGTCATAAACTCCCTAATATTGTGGTAAAATGGTAACAAAGTCCATTGATATGTCCTCCCACTTCCAATGAAGAACATATAATGGCTAGATAAACCACTGGGAACGCGGTGCTTGGACTTCACCTTCTGATAGAACAAACACCGAGACACAAACTCTACAACAGTACGCCTCAACCCCGACCACAAAAATTGACATCTCAAAGATTGATACATCTTCGTCACATTAGGATGTACCGTTAAGGGTGAACTATGGAAATATCTAAGAACCATCTCACACATAACAAATGTAATGAAAATCATTCCCTAAAACAACACCCGGTGTTTTTCATCCCAAAACCAACCATCAAGGGCCTCACCACAAACAACTTGGTCCCTCCAGACCTCCACCTCAAGATCTACCAAATAAGATTCCTACACATACTGTACCAGAGATGGATGAACCTTCATCTGAAAAATAAAACCTATGCCCCAACTTCTCCCATATATAGATGTAATGCTGAAAGTTCTTCCACCACTCTCTAGGAATCACCTGATTCACAGACTGCATCACTATGCAACTTCATGATCAGTGCATCTGATAGAAAATTCTCTTTTATTGGTGTATATAAAATTTAAATTTGTAATCCTATAATAACTCCATCCACCACTACCATCATAAGTTCAAGTCACACTGGGATAAAACGTAGCTCAGGCTCTTATGATAAGTGAAAACCACAAAATGCTCACCAATGAGGTAATGTCTCCAAAATTTTAGGGAAAACACCACTGCCTCTAACTAAAGATTATAGGTGGAATATTTACTCTCGTGTGGATGAAAATGTTGGGACCCATAATAAAAAACTGATCTATACTGCATCATAACACAACCTAACCCCAGATGTGAAGCATCATAGAAAATCTTAAACTGAACTCCTTATGATGGAAGACAAAGAGCCAGAGCACTGACCAACTTCTCCTTGAGATACTCTAAAGCTGCTTGACACTAATCAGTCCACAAGAATGACTAATCCTTTCTAGTCAATGATATTAGTGTCACACCTAGGTTTTTGGATTCATCTTTGGTCCCGGTTTAGGGAGGGTTCTTGGTTTCTTTCTTGAGAATTGGGTGTGACACGTTTGAATTTTTGAGGTATTTATTAATTTTATATTTGTCCTTGTAATTTGTTAGAGGGAAGTTATGAGGAGGAGGTGGCTTGTAAATTAAGTTTGTAACAACTCTAGTGGCACATTTTTATGGCATATGTTTGTTGTATGGTTTGTCCCCTTGAGTAAGATGAGTTTTGGGGTGAAAAGGGTAGTTTTTGGGGACCTTTTCCAGGTCACACGGTTAAGGTGCATAGTTATTTTAACCATGCAGTAAGTGTGTAGGGGGTTACATGGTTTTCAAATAGTTTAAAAAACCATTCAGATTAAGTGTGCAACCCATCCAATAATAGGTAGCGGCCAATTTTATGATTTGTGCACAGTTTGTTAAAGCATGTGATCTAACCGTGCAACATACTCAAGAAAGGGTATTTTGGGATTTTCTTCTTCTTTTTAAGCTAGGTCTCTAAACTTGGACACCCCACATGAAATAACCCAAATTAGACACCTCCCATGGATAATTTTGTCTCTTCCAAGCTCCTCCAAGGTTATTTTTATGTGGTTTCTTGGTGATTGTTCACCAGGATTGAAAGGTAAGGGATCCTCTATCTTCTTTGATTTTCTTCCATTTTCTCTTCCTTATCTAACCCTAGTGGCCATGTTTGGACGATTTGGTTATCTATGGTGGTTTTAAATTGGGATTTTTGTTCGTTTAGGGTTCCACTTGATAGATATTGGCTCTTGGAACTCTAGTGGTGCGTTCTCGAGTGTGCATTATCGATACGTGATGTATTTGAGGTAGGTTTCCCAAAAAATTTCCCTTTTTAATTTAAGAATCATTAGTTTCATGATTTTGATCACCTTCTATGATTTATAAATATTGAATCATGATCTTTAGTTCAAGTGTTTGGTGTGAAAATGGTGTTTTAAGCCTTGTTTTTTTATAACTAGAATTGTTTTGGTAAATAGCGCATACCAAGTGTTTGATTAAATGCCCGGTTAGATTTTGTGGGTGATTTGTGATATGAAATACATGGTTTGTATGTGGAAATGTATTTGTAATTTGTTAAATGATGTCTTGGGTGTCTTGTATGGGTTTTCGAAGTGATTTTGGGTTTTATAAAGAAATTGGTATTTTTTAGCATGTTTTGGCATGTATTTTTAGTGAAAGGATAATTAGGTATTTTTATAATAATGGAATTGATTTGAAAGTGTGATGGAAATGTTTTAAGTATATTTTGTAAATGGATTTTTTATGGAAAATGGGGTGTTTTCACCTCTTTTTAAAAGATAGATTGTATGTTTAATAAATATTGGTTTTTGTGAAATGATTAAACGCATGTTCAGAAACTTTGTGAAATTGATGAAAAGTGTTTATTATAAAAAAACATCCGTTGGATTTTTTTATTCCTTTTCTATGTGTAATGGATGAGATTTTATTACTGTGGAATCCTCAGTATCCATTATTATGGCTCCTCAGTTGGAACCCTTTGTGATCTATTTATTTTAAGGCATGAGATTAGTCCTTGGGGAGACTCAGGGTGAGGCATGTTATGGATTATTATTATATATATGTTGTGATTGGATGCTCAGCTGGCATCAGTTGGCTCACTACCATTAAGTACTTGAGACATGAGAACCTGACATATTGAGGTAATTTTCTAAGAATGATTACTACACTGGTAGGTCACAGTATTGACCAGTGGCCCATAGTAGGTGCATATATTGGGTTTATTGCTATGGGATTTTCCCTCGGTCTGTCTTGAGAAAGGGTGGATTAGCATATTGAGTGTTTTGATTTCATCGTGTGTGGAATGATACCATAGATGGGGTCTCAGGTATTGGTATCTTTTGGATTATTCTTGATCTCTTTGGCTATCCTATGTCTATTAGATTTCAACTGTTTGCAACAATTATTGGGATAATTTTATGATTATTTCCATTACCCTTATTGTGTGATTAAAATAGTGCCTTCTTATGTAGTGTCTTCTTAGAAGGTGATGTGTTGGTTTCAAAATAATTTATGGAAAATTGTTTTAAAAGAAAATGGTGTTTTATCCTCTTTTGTGCAAGTTGAAAATATAATCTTCACTTTCCACTTGAAAAGGTTTTGGAATCACTAATGGAATGAAACTGATTTTGGAAATGATTAAGTGTAATGAGTTGTACTTTGTTTTTAAGTAAAACTTATAGGAAAGAATACTTTTATATATTGTAGCTCAAACTTGAGATTTATGTTTATTTTATTTTAAAGGAAGTGTATTGGGAATAGATAATCGGTATAGACTACTGAGTTTTAATACTCACGCCTATAGTTTTTTTCTCTTTTTTGACCTTGTGTTGGTTTCAGCTTGAGTTTGTTCACCATGGGAGACGATCGATCTTGTGAAGGAGAGTGACCCATAAAGTCACATGGATATGGTGCTATCTTCTTGTATGGTTGGTTGTATTATGTAGTTTGTCCATATTTTTAGTTTCTTGTATAAATGATGTTTAGTTCAGTTTCATTTATATATTGAACTGTTTGTACATCTTATGTTGTTCTGCATCTTATTTATTTATTGGGAGAAATCATTCCCTTGTGTACTCTATTAATGCTCGAAACTAGTTTCAAACCTTTGGGGATCGGGAACACCCTTCAGGCCATGCCATAGATCGACTCGGGTGACCGGTTGAGGGTTGACCCGAGCTGGTTCATGAGAAAATGGTATCAAAGGAGGTTGTCTCTTAGCAGACCTTGTTTTTCGAAGCACCCTTTTTATTTGGGTATGTCAAGGTAGATGAACTAGGACTGTCGATACTTGAGGGGTAGGTGCAGGAAGAGAGTCACGAACTCTTGCTCGTTCCAATCCTTAGGTGTCCATGGGAAGTCTGGTTTCATTAGTTTCTTTGGTCCTTAGGGATTATTTGGTGATTGGGATACGATAAGGGGAGTTAGACTAATGGTCTTTATGAGATCATAGGGTCTGGAAATCCATGTGGAGCCAGGGAATAGTTCTAATATGGCTCTCTGTGTTGGTGGTGTGTTTGAAATATGGCTGCGAACCATATAGTCCAGTCACCCACTGACATTAGTTCTCTTTTGTGGATATCTTGGGCCTTTCATGATTTCTAAAAAAATATTTTGAAAATCCTTGTATGATAATTGTGGAAATGAGCTTTAAATGAATGATTGGATTTTGAAAATTAGAAATATATTTTCATAATTTACTCTAAGAAAGGTTTTATAAAGTTATTTTTTTGAAACAAATCTATTAGTAAAGCAGAAATGATTTAACAGGATTGAATTTTCCCTAATATTAACTTGTGGGTTGTTGAAATAAAATGTTTTGAATGAATGGACTATTTTACAGTGGTTCTAAAAATTTGTTTTAAATGGGATGTGTTGGGATGTTGAAAAGCGTTTGAATATGATGAATTGGTTTTGGAAATTTTTTTTAAGCAGTTGGTGTTTTTCTAAAAAGGGTTTTGACCTTTGTGGCTAACCATGAAACCCGCTCAGGAAAGTGTATTTTAGGATTTTCTCCTTCTTTTTAAGTGGGGTTTCTTCACTTGGACACCCCAATATAAATCCCCCAACTTGGATGCCTCCCATGGATCATTTTGGCTCCTACAAGCTCCTCCAAGGTGATTTTAATGTGTTTTCTTGGTGATTCTTCATCTAGATCGAAAGGTTAGGGCTCATCTCTCTTTCTCCTTTGATTTTATTCCATTTTCCCTTCCTCATCTAACCCTAGTGGCCTAGTTTTGATGATTTGAATATCTTGGGTGGTTCAAAATTGGGGGTTTTGTTCATCTAGGGTTCCACTTTATAGATATTGGCTCTTGGAACCCTAGTGGTGTGTTCTTGAGTGTGCGTCGTTGATGAGCCATGGATTTGTGGTAGTTTTCCCAATCACTTTCCCATTTTAATTTAAGAATCATTAGTTTCATACTTTTCACAACTTCTATGATTTATAAATATTGATGCATGATATTTGGTTCAAGTTTTTGGTGTGAAAATGGTGTTTTAAGCCTTGTTTTGTTATAACTAGAATTATTTTGGTAAATAGCGCACACCAAGTGTATCATTAAATACCTGGTTGGATTTTGTAGGTGATTTGTGATATTAAATTTATTGTTTGGATTTGGAAATGTATTTTTAATTTGTAAAATTATTTCTTGGGTGCCTTGTATGGATTTTCTAAGTGATTTTAGGTTTTATAAAGAAATGGGTATTTTTTAGCATGTTTTAGCATGTATTTCTGATGAAAGGGTCATTTGGTATTTTTATTAGAATGGAATTGATTTGAAAGTGTGATGGAAATGTTTTAAATATATTTTCTAAGTGGCTTTATTATGGAAAATGGGGAATTTTTCACCACTTTTTAAAATATGGATTGTATGTTTGATAAATGTTAGTTTTTGGGAAATTCTTAAAGGCCTGTTTGGAAAATTTTAGAAATTGATGAAAAGTGTTTATTATAAAAAAACCTCTGTTGGATGTTTTTCATGACTTATCTATGTGTAATGGATGGGATGCACTTACTATGGAATCCTAGGGATCCATTATCAAGGTTCCTTAGTTGGAACCCTTTGTGATATATTTATTTTAAGGCCTGAGATTAGTCCTTGGGGAGACTCGGGGTGAAGCATGTTGTGGATTATTATTATATATATGTTGATATTGGATTATCGGTTAAAATCAGTTGGCTCACCCCCATTAAATACATGAGACATAGAAACCTGGAATATTTAGAGAATTTTCTAAGAATGATTGCTGCACTGGTAGGTCACAGTACTGACCAGTGGCCCATAGTAGGTGGTTATATTGGGTTTATTGCTATGGGATTTTCCCTTAGTCTGTCCTGAGAAAGGGTGGATGAGCGTATTGAGAATTTTTATTTGTTCTTGTGTGTCATGCTACCATATATGGGGTCTCAAGTATTGTTGTATTCTGGATTATTCTTGATCTACTGGGTTCTCCTCTGTCTGTTAGCTTTCAACTATTCGCAATAATGATTGGGATACTTGTATGATTATTTCCATTGCCCTTGTTATGTGATTACAATAGTTCCTTCTTGTGTAGTGTCTTATTGTAAAGTTATATGTTGGTTTTAAAATGGTTTATGAAAAATTATTTTAAAAGAAAAAGGTGTTTTATCCTCTTTTGTGCAAGTTGAAAATATAATTATCACTTTCTCCTTGAAAAGGTTTTGGCATCACTAATAGAATGAACCTAGTTTTGGAAATGATTAAGGGAAATGAGTTGTACTTTGTTTTTAAGTACAACTTATATAAAAACATACTTTTATATATTGTAGCCCAAAATTGAGATTGATGTTTCTTTTATTTTAAAGGAATGGAATTGGGAATATATTATCGGGATATCCTACTAATTTTTAATAATCACACCTATAATTATTTTATGTTTTAGACCTTGTTCAGGTTTCAACTTGAGTTTGGTCACCACAGGTGACGACCGATCTTGTGCTGGAGAGTGACCCACGAGGTCACATAGAGATGGTTTTGTCTTCTTATCCTATTTGTTGTATTGTGTAGTTTGGTTTTATTTTCAGTTTCTTGTATAAATGATGTTAAGTTAGGTTTCATTTATATATTTAATTGTTTGTACATCTTCTACTATTCTATTTCTTGTTTATTTATTGCATGAAATCATTCCCTTATGTACTCTGTTGATGTCCGACACTAGTTTTCAGTCCATGAATATTGGGAATGATCTTCAAGCCATGACACAAATCAACTCAGGTGACCAGTTCAGGGTTGACCCAAGTTGGTTCATGTTAGTTAGAGGAGTCACAACCCAAGAGAAATCGGCTACGAACCTCCTATAATAGCCTGAAAGACCAAGGAAACATCACACTTCTACCACTGTCTTGGGGACTTTGTAAGACACAAATTCTTCTATCTTTGATGGATCCACAGATACTCCCTACTGGGATACAAAATTCCCTAAGAAAAAAACTTATCTATCCCAAAACTTTCACTTTGACAACTTCCCAAACAGTAGCTGACAATGAAGAACCCCCAAAATGGCACGCAGATTCTCTGCATGATCCTCTTCAGGTGTGAAGTACACAAGGATGTCATTGAAGAAAACTACCATGAAATTATCTAGGAACTCATGGAACACAATGTTCATCAACCCCATGAACACAATTGGAGAATTCGTCACATAGGATGAAATTACAATGAACTCGTAATTCCCATGATGACAACAGAAGATAGTCTTTGGGATATCATCATCCTTCACACGCATATGATGATATCATGAGTGCAAATCAATCTTCGAGAACCAAATTTCACCCTTCAGTTGAGAGAATAAATCATCAATACACAAAAGAGGATAGAGGTTCTTCACAATAACTTTGTTTAAGTGATGATAATCGACACAGAACCGTAAACTACTGTCAGCCTTCTTTACAAAAAAATATGGTACACCCCATGGTGATACACTTGGCTATACTAAACTACACCACAAAAGACCATTGAGATGTATACTCAACTCTTGAAACTTAGAAGGTTTCATCCTATACGAAGAAATTGATATAAGAGACATTCTTGGATGTAGCTCGATCCCGAACTTGATCTCCCATTGAGGGGGTAATGCTACAACCTATTCTGGAAAGATATCAATGTACTCTTCCACAACCCTAGGAAACAACGACTACTGAACCTCCAAGGAACTCAGCACCATCTCAGCCATTAAGGATGAAAATGAAAAAACATGCCTTTAACCCATCCAAGGGTCTCGCTCACCAACAAACACTATTGGATCTCTATCAGCATCGAAGAACACCACCTACCTCTAGAAGCAATCGACGATATCATGCATTGAATACAACCAATACATGTCAAGGATGACATCATATGGTTTTATTCGTAAACATAGGGAATATCCCCAAGAACGTTGCTACCGCAACACTATCTTATAGTCTCTATATACTTCAAACAAGTCATCTCAAACTCCAACTGACATAGTCAAAGCCAAAAGAAATGGAAGCCTCTCTACCTCAAGTCCCAAGGCATGGAAAAGGGTAGGTTATATGAAGTATTGCTTCACTCCTGAAATCAAACAAGGCATGAACCCAAGTAGAAAACAAACAATGGGTACCTCGAACGATTTCTGGCTCACATAGCATTGGAAACGCTAAAGAATGAAGCTGACCGTGACTTGATCGACAACCTCTCTCACCCTACTAATGACCACCTCCATGGACACACTCTGCTCTCAGAATATGGGGAGCATCCCAGGGATATCCTCAACCTTCCCCATATGCTCTTTACTGATCCAAAGCTGATGCAACCTACTGCTACTCTTGCATTAGTTGGAACTATTTAAATGGAGGAACCTAGAGCAGAACACCAAGAACACACTGACTGATGAGAAAGGTCAGACACTCATTTCACTGATGACCTCAACCACTATAATAAAAAAAAGTTCCTGATCCCTTAGCATAGGTTTGAGATCCTCTACCCCGGAGAAACGAGACATTGAGGGATGAGACCTACCCGCAGCCGAATAGAAACTCTTTTGCCTTAAAAAAAAACCTCAGACCACAGCTCTACTTAATGAGGAATCCTGGTGACTCCCTCTTCGTGAAAATTCAGTTCTAGTTAACATTATATCAATTACCTCTGCTCTTACCAACACCTTAAGATATGTTTTTTCTAATAAATGGGATGACTTGGCACAGGATCTATGGATGCAAAGCTTCCCCTAAATGCCTCACCCTGGGATCCTCATATAGAAATAGGTCCAAAGAATATCACAAAAGGTTATTGAAATAGATTCCAAACTCTTGCACACTAGATCTCCCCTGTGAAAGGGTAATCATCTCCTAGAAACTAGCCACCTTCATATTTGAAGAAAGAAACTCAACTTTGAACTGGTATTAGAACTCCTCCCACAAGACTGCCAACTCCTCATGATCTCTGAGGAACAAAAACCACCACTACCTCACTTCCCCACATAGCATTGTCACAACCAATGACACCTAATGCTCCTTCCGAGCACAGATCAAAATGAAAGATATCACAACCTCCTCCAACCAGTATTCTATGACTACATCTGAAAAGGACCCCTCATACTTTTGTAGACTTTGGAACTGAAACTCTCAGAGTGTCCTCCTCCATGCGTCATTATCACCAACCTCTACTCTATGGTGATCTACCGGTGCAACCTACTAGATATATTTTGCACGAACCCAATGAAGACGTTGAACTGGAACCATACCTACAAAAGGAAAAATAGTTAGAGCTCCTAAACATAGAATATGAAAGAATTTAACATTAATTAATTTGTTTATTTTATTATTTTTAGGTTAACTTATCCCAAGGTCTACCCATTCAAACACAGATGCAAAGAATAATGATGCATCATTTTTTCCTAGGTTTCTACCCTAGAACCAATATCATTTTTTTAGTATCCACTATAAGCTTAAAGGTCCATGAATCATATCACAGGGGCCCTAAATACCCATGTCTCAATCTCTCTCCCATGTTTATAACAATTTATAAACTTATCTGACATCTTTTACCTACCAACCCATGTAACCCCTCCTACGCCAAACTCCAAACTCCATCCCATCCCTCAAACTACCTCTGATACCACTATGTCACAACCCCCTCCCTATAAAGTGTACCCATCTTGGTTTGAAAATGGGAGAAGAGATATAATGACACCTGATTCCCGCCTCTAGTAGGCCCTGGGTTGGCGACTAGCACTAAGGGTATAATAAACACACAGATGGGAGGCATTACCCTATGAGAGAACACATGAGAAAGAGATAGATAAGATAGAGAACAACCAAGTCCAGATTAGAACACAAAGAAAAAGAAACCCAAGTTCACATATTTAATGTCATGCAATAACTAATACAACTGGAATGGAAAACTACAAGTACCAAAATAAAGTAAAACGAAATTGACCACGAAGCCCAAAGAACTCCTGAAAAACCCTGATCTATTAGTAACAAGCCATACCTACAACCTGTTCCAACTAAATTGAAAAAGTTTTATATAATGTAGGGTGAGTATATCAGTATACTCAGTAGGATCCTACCTGGATCCTCTAATGAAAAAGTAAAGAAATCTTGCTAAAGCACATTGAACAACAAGTGAAACTAACTCATCACCTAAACAGGTATACTATGTTCCCAGCCTCACAATGGCTACTCTCACTAAGTATTGCATCTAAGATAATATTATATAATAAGGAATATCAAGGGTACCCCACTTCCACTTCCCCAGTGGTTTTCTGCTTTGCCCCAACATCACACGTACTGAGCATCTCTCTCTAGAAAGGCCAGCCCGAATATACTTGGGTAAAACACCACAACATGAACCTCATGCAACAAAACCAACACATCCATATAGAAAAAAGTAACTAGGTAGTTTGTGGGAGCCACCACTACTCATATAACATGTATCATACGTCGGGTATTATACCTCAATCCCTCATAACCCATACACCGAGTAAAGATCCTCAAACCGTCACAACCTATACATGTTATACCTATAGTAGTACTTAGAAAACTATATCCAGAATATATGTGTGTTAAATAACCACAAGACATTACAACCATCTACACACATATATGGGGATTACTAACCGTCGTGCATACCAACACTAGTAACTAAAAAGAGAAGAGAGTGAGACCAAAGGGGGTAGTCAGCCATCCATTCTCCCATCGAGATGTTGGGGAAAACACCCCTAGGGATCCCTGGGGTGCTAGTTTCCATAACCTAAAAGGTGGAGTATGATATCAAAACACAAAAGTACATGATACGATATAGCTCAAAACCACACTATGGGAAAAACCCAATCTTAGACTCAACTACAAATAACTTCTCTCAGACTCTTGGATTCCACTATTAAGACTAGATATTCTATAAGCACACAACCATTTAAATAGATAAATTAAGTTACTTATCCCTTTTTATTAGTTGAACTTTTTGTTAATTAATTCTTTAACCATTATCATTTTCCACATTCATTCCATTATCATTCCAACCAAGATCCATACCCCCCACGGATAACCAAACAGAGTCTACGGCTTCTCAGAAACATAACCTCATCATTGCATCCCAGCAAGCTCTAACCCCATAGGTTAAACATTATTTATTAAATCATTTTTTAATAGAATTATCACTTTTCCATATTCCCATACATTCTAGAAAATCATTATAATCCACCAAACACAAGGGGATCAACATGATGAGTAGGTCAACTACTCGTCAAGTATTTTCCACCTATAACAGGAGCATAGAACCTTCCATCCTCGAGAAGATAAACATGAAAAGAACATGGAATACACCACATGTATTCACCTCTTTTAGAAGGAGGGTAAGCAAGAATAGCTGCCTCAAGCAGTGGGGATAGTAAAGAAGATAAAAAACTAATAAATTCAATAGGTATCCAACTTTCGTTTCAAAAGGTAAGCGTGGATTCAAACTATTCCATCACCTCCGGTGTCCTCCCCGACACCCACATGCATAAACTGATGCATCTCATCACTCCAGGTATCAACTACTGTGAAAACCATTAATCCTCCCTACTCCACATACCAAAACATCCCTATAGGATTAGCTGTCTCTAGATCACATCACATCCGGGCCTCCTGCCCCATATATCACAAGTCTCGTATCCAGAGAACATCACATGTAGCAGGAAAAAACATAACAACATGATCTAGGACCTTAAACAAGGAATTAATCCTTGACACATAATGAGATCTCACAACTCCAAATCATAAGGCACTTGGCCTTTACAACAAGTGAGAAACTCAATCCCCACAAAGGAAATATATTTTATTCATACAACCAGTTCTTATTCCATCTTGAATTAACCGATTAATTACCAAAGTTTTAAACTATGGGAAATATAAGAAACAAGATTCTAAAGATATCCAAAATTAATTAAAAAATTAATTTAACATGCCTTTAATTTATTTATCAATAATCATCAACATACTTTAGGTTCCTTAACCCATTCAGTTAAACATGCACATCTGCATCAATTTGATTATCATTAAATTACAACAGCAACCAGATTCATTTACATGACTATTTAATCTTGAGACAATTAATTATTGATTAATCCCTAATTTACATTATTTATCATTTTCCATCAATAATGGAATTATAAACAAGTAAAGAATAGATATCACACTATCTAGAAAATCAAGAGGCAATAACATCACTAAGTAATTGATACCAATTATTTAATCTGGTTCCAATATTTATTATATCAATTTTATTATGATCCAGGGGATAAATTATGCTAGATCTATGATTTAATGTTAGTAAATAGAGAAGTAATGAATCCAATACCTCAAAATTTTTCAGACGTTATTTGCATGAGAATGGGCCAACACAACAGATCATGATCACCTCTCCTACAATGACTACATCCACCAGAGGATGCCTCGACACCACCACGACAACCAAAAACCAAGAAAGATCCATTAGAAATATGGAGATCACATTCCATCACCTTTAAAATAGAAACAATAGGAAAAATCAAGGAAACTAGAAAAACATAGTTAGAACATACCTTATATCAAAAACAGATCGACACTTCCAGGTTGCACCAAAATAGGGGGTGTGCATACAGTAGGAAACTCCAAGGGAACATGATCCATGGATTATAATTTGATCACATTACTCATATGAGAGGAAAAACTATGGAAATACCATACCAAGTAAAATAATAAGGAATAATGAGAACTAAATATATCTCATCTTTTTTGAAAATCCAAATGGAGAAGCGGTTTAAGATACAATTTAGATTTTATATTAAAGGTGGATCTGGTCTATATTATGTGTTTTGACTGAGTAAAGGCACCTGGACCCTTATGAAAATTAATATAAGACTTATGGGGTTTGAATATTCCTTTAATCCCTTAAAACAAGGCTTTAAAAGCTTTTTTTAAAGATAATTTTAAAGGAGTGAAACTGTAGGAAGCTGGAAACACTGTTCAAGATTCACTGTTGGACGAGTCACCGTTAGATGAGTCACCATTAAATGAGTAACCATTGGATGAGTTACCATTTTACGATTCACCATTGAACGAGTCACTATTGGATGAGTCACCATTGGAGGAGTCATCGTTGGACGGGTCACCATTGGACAAGTCACCATTTGGTGAGCTACCGTTTGGCAAGTCACCGTTTGTGAGTCACTATTGGATGAGTCACCATTGGAGGAGTCATCGTTGGACGGGTCACCATTGGACAAGTCACCATTTGGTGAGCTACCGTTTGGCAAGTCACCGTTCGTGAGTCACTATTCATGAGTCAACTTTGGAATGAGATAACTTTGGAATGAGATAATATTAGAATAAGACATTATTGGAATAGGATACCATTGGAATGAGATACTGTTATAACGAGCTATTATTCTGGAAACACTAGTCACAAAACTGTAAATTTTGGAAAAGTGTTGAAATAAGTTGCCTTGACCTCCCAGAAAACCTCAAACACCATATTTTCACAAAGGAATGGACCAAAGAGGTTTGAGAAATTACACAGAAGTTGGGAAAGGTGATACACTCTTTTTTGATGCATCAAGTTCAGTTTTGTGTTATGTTCTAATATAGGGTGATCATGTGGTAGCCTATGGTCATAGATAGATTATGCCACACATGAATAATTATCCTACCCATGATCTTGAACTCGTAGTTGTGATGAATGATCTTAAGAGTTGGAGAGATTACCTTTTTGGAAAATTTTTACCATTTATTCTGACCATAAAATCATGAGTTATATCTTCTCACAAAAAGATCTGAACCTCTGATAGAGGTGTTGGGGGGAGTAGCTAGAGTCTTTTGATTTCAACATCCCCTACACCCCTGGTAAGGGTAATGTAATTATTGATGATTTGAATAGGAAAATTCCAACCAAGGCCCTAAAATAATCATTAGAAGAGTGGAATTTTATGGATCTGTTTTCTCAGTTTCATTTGGGATTCTAGTAGAATGAGTATGATGTTGTTTTGGTGAGTGTGTAGTTGTCCTTTTCTCTTCTTGGGATGATTTATCAAGAGGTGCAGTTTGATGATGAATTCCATGGAATTAGAGAATATATTTATGGTGGGAATACCATTTGTGAGTGGTTGTTATCTTTAGAGGTGATCCTATATTTTTAGAACTGTTATGATGCACCATTTCCTATGAGAAAGGTCGTGATGGGGGACTTCCATAGTTCCTAGTGGGCTGTACACCTAGGAACCTTAAAGATTTTCAATGATATATAGTTATGATTTTGGTGTCTGGGTATGAGATGGGACATTTATGAGTTTGTATCTCATTGTTCTACCCACTAACAGGTCAAAGTCAAGCACTAGAGACCATTAGCTTTGCTTCAGCCACTTCGAATGATGAATTTGGAAGCGAGATGATATTTTTATAGACTTTATGGTTAGGTTTACACATAACCATCAAGGTAATAATGTGATATTTATTGTGATCGATTAACTAACCAAATTATCTTAATTTATACCCATTTGAGATACAACTAAATTTGAGGATTTGGAAAATCTCTATGTGAAAGAGATTTCACTTTTTTATGGAATTTCTTCTTCTATAGTGTCTCATAGGAATCCCTAGTTCACTTATAACTTTTTAATAGGCATATAGGAGGTGCTAATATCTTGTTATATATGAGAATGAAACATCATTCAAATAGGTATGTCTAGATATAATGATCTATACATATTCTTGTGGACATTTTACTTGATTTCATCCTTGACTTTGGTGGATCTTGGGATGCCCATTTGGGTTTGGTTGAGTTTTACTACAATAATAATTACAAATCCAATATAAGGATGGCTACTTTTGAGGCCTTGTATGAACAACCGTATAAATATACATTGTGTAGGTTGGATATTGTTGAAGCTTCCTTAGTTGAAGTAAGTTTAATCCAGGACATGATGAAAAAGATTCAGTTGATTCATTAGAGAATGGTAATTCCACAAAGTTGGTATAAATACTAGGATGATTTTCATTAATGTACATTAGGGTTTTTAGTGGGTGACCAGGTGTTCTTGAGATTTTTACCTTGTTTGTGTCACCGACGACTTGGAAAATAGGGAAATATTTCACAGAGGTATGTGGGTCCTTTTAATATTATTGGGAGAGAGAGTTGATAATGTGGTTTACCATTTAATATTATCACCCAAGTTGACATCAATACATGATGTGTTTCATATATCATAGCTTAGAAAGTATCTTTTTGACTATTCTCATATCCTAAGCTAGGAATATCTTGATTCTGAACCTGATTTATCTATGAATGATTATCTATTCAGTGTTGTTTATTTGGAGACAAATGTTATTCATGGGAAGAAAATAACTTTGGTCCATGTTCTATGGTATCATGGTTCTGATCCACATGATAATTGGGAGCATGAGGCATTTATAAGAGAGTAGTGGACTCATCTCTTTGATAGAGAATCTTCTTGATAGGATTTCTAGAGGCAAAAAGCATTTAAGGTGGGGAGGTTATAATGTCCCGTCACCTTGTTTCAGGTATTCCTTGAACCTTTTTTTGATCATGCTTTGTTTGGGTCTTGTTTTAAGGTAACTTAAAGAGTTTTTCAAATTTTTTTAATCCCATGGGTCTATGAACGGTTGAAACACTATTCAGAAAAACCATGTGGTTTGGTCCAAAAATCCATATACTAGGTGATGGTACTCTGGAAGGGGCGTACAATTTTTCTAAACTGTATGACCACCCCTCCAAACTATACACCCTTAAATAGAGGGGGTTTTCATATTTGGTACATTATTAGTTTAACTATGTGACCAAACCATATACCACATCTATAATTCTAGCAGGTTCACATGGTTAAGGTGCATGGTTACTCTTAACCATGTGATCTCTCCAGAAAACCATGCGTGTGGGATTTTAAACCCCTAAAAATTTAATTAAAATTACCAGGACCTAATTTTAAGATTCCTAACACCCCTATCAACCCTAATTGGTGTTCTATACTTTTGAAGGTTCTCTAGATTATTTCTTGGCTCTACAACCTCTTATCTTTGTGAATTTATGTACCAGTGATCTCATTGGATCTTCATATAGTAAGTGAATCTCCTCTCATGTGGTTTCTTCTAATCTTATCCTATATACTCTTTATATATTGATAGAAAATCTCTATTTTATGCATCTTTATTATAGTTTTGTTTTCTTGATCTTCTACACCTTTATTATTCTTTGGCGGATCCTACTGTGAGTGTTGTGTTGATTTGATCACACGATTAAAGGTAGGTGGTTCAATAAATCTTTACCCTTAAATTGAAATATTTATTTTCTCAATTGATTTGAAATGAGTTTCTAAATGATTTAAAAAACCATATTTTAGATGATTGATGTTGGATTTTGAAAAGTGCATGGAAATTGTGAAAACCCCCAATTTTAATGGAATCAAAATTGTTGGGTGGATTTGAGAAAATTGGTGGGATGATTTGGAAATTGATTTGATGAAATAATTTATTATTTAACCTTGATATAAATTTATTAAATTGAAATATCATCTAAAAAATTATGAATTTATGAAAACCTATGATTTGGTTTTGAAATGATAAATAAATTTTGAAACTTGAAGTTGGGAAATTGTATTTTTGAATTGATTTGAAATGATTTATTTTCCCATTATTGATTGATTGATTGAAGCACATATAATCCTAGGTAGTTAGTGAGAAAATTGGACATGAATTATAGTACACTGACTCCATAGAAATGGATTGACAATGAAAACACTAATTAAACTAAGTTTAGAATGATTTCCTATAATAGTTCCCTTGGTGTGTAGATTGATTGGCCATAATGGGATCCCCTAATATGGTGTTGGTTTGAGTGTACACACATATGTTGATTCGTGTTGATAATAAGAACTATGAGGATCTAATTATCAAAAACTAACATACCACAAGGATTTTTTACATGGTGATATGATATGTTTTGATTTGATGATTTAATTCTGTTATTATAGAACTATTTTATTCACGACAATTGATTTATATAAATGTATTATATAAAGCGTTCATTTAATCATGTTTTGATGTTTCTTCCATAGTTTTGATTTAAAATATGTTTTTTTGAAAATATTTAAATGATTTTACATGAATTATATTATTTAAATTGAAATCATAAATGGTTTATTGTTATGGTATTTTTTATTAAACACTTGGTGAGACCCTATTGGGCTATCAATCTCACACCCTACCTTTTCCTTTGGAAATTTATAGATTATCTTATGATAGTCCCAAGAAAAGGGAATGTGACACTAGAGATGGTGGATGTTCTTGGTCCTTGGGACCCAGAGTGGTGGAAGTGACCGGTGGAGATGTGAGCCACATGTTACTTGGGATATTTCTGAGATTTTATCTTGGAATATTCTATGTCACTTAAAGATATAATGTTTTGGGTTTGTTTTACATGTTTGATTCATGTAATTTTTCCTTTAGGAGTGTTCATCATATTAACTTGTATCTTTTTATTCTATTATTTTGTGGAAAAAATCACTCCCTTGTGACTCTTATTTGATGAATGGTGATAGTTTCCAACCTGTATGGATTAATAATGCCCCTTGGGCTATGCCAAATTTGAATTGGGTATCAGTGTACTGGTGTATTTGGGATTTTTTGTGAAATTTGATGTAACATCCCGAATCAGAGGTCACTATAACCAGTGCACTGAGTTGGACCATCACATAATCTCAGGCCCACCTCCTTATACACAAGAGGATTCTGAATAGAAACACAGGTCTATAAAGGTGTAATGAGGAGACTATACCCTCTTATCAGAGTAAACCATAATATAAATTGTACTAACAGATAAAAGAACTAACTAAAAAAATAAATGGACAATATACAGAAAGAGCCAACAAGTAACCAAGTAACACATGCCATAATAATATGATGGATACACTACAAGTATAGAAAACATATAGTATAAAATCAAATACCGACACCATAAAAGATCCCAAACATGACCCCAAGTCCCATCCCGGTCCTCACATCCCATGCTCCAACCCACCATCCCATGCATAATGAACCACTAAGTTCTTGATCTGAACCTATACTTGAAAATAAATAGCATCTTCTTGGGCACCCAAGTTCCATGGCGGTCTGAGTAGGGTGTGATTGAAACTCATTAGGATACCACCAATAGTGACTAAAGTAATAACCAGTCTTTATAATAGTGTATGCAGATATAACAAGGTGCAATAATAAATACACTGGTCACAAAGGAACTTGTTTCACATTTAAACAATTATTAATAAACTATTTTAAACTTTAAGTTACATTGTGTAAACCAAAAATCTATCTCGTTCTAGCCATGTCGAGAGCCTAAGCCAAAGTATAAGGGTTTACATACTTTTAGTCACATGGGTAATTTATTAATCAATTTGACTTAACCATGCACCTTGGAGCATCATTCCAATAAACCATATTATATCCATTCATTAGGATTATAGATCCTAAATATGATATCCAAAACTATGCCATACATTGGTGGGGAATAAAGCATAATTCTAGACTAACCCATGGATGAGGACCATTGGACCAACATCATAATCATACAATACCTCAGTGGGTCCTAGAACATCAATATAGCTTGACCCATGGGAGTGGATCCTCAGTCCAAAACCCAATTCCTACCATTTATTCACATAATGATGATTATTTAACCATTTATCACATTTAACCATATGTCATTTCATTTACCAAGGTCCCAATGGGTACTTAAACCAAAACACGACATAAAATAAAACCCAAAACTTTTCTTATGACATAAAACAACAAAACCAAATACTACCTACAAAGTCATCTAGAAGTTACCCCATTTTAAAATGGATATTCATCTTTGAAAACTAAACAAAACCCCAAATTTCTTTAATTATTCAAATACATAAAAAATCATCAAGGCAGTACATAAGAAAAACTACATACACATATAAAACTTTAAGATTATAGGAAAATCTTATAGACCATATACCTCATTCTTGTAGACAATCCCTTGCTTCAACTTGGACCTTGATTCGAGATAGAATGGACTCAAACACCATGATTAAGAAAACCCTGGAAAATAAGGGATTATATATTCATAAGGAGAGGAAACAATCCACAAGGCCTATTTTAGAAAATGGAAGGAAACAGAGTCAAAGACTTACCAAGATCTTCAATTTTAAACCAACAGTTCTCTAGGTGCCAAAGAATTGAGAGAGAAACACCCATGTAGAAGGGAGGAGCTCCTCGGTTGTCACCATTTCTATAGGGGTAAAATGGGGTATAAATTCAGGTTATAAACTATAAGTCTTGATAGGGGAAAATTAGAAATTCCTACTTTTTTAAAGGTCGTAGGGTTTGGCTGCACAATTGGCCAAACCATGCGCTAACCGTGCGGATCCCTCTATCTTAGAGGGTCTAGATCACACCGACTCCTAGAGAGCCTGATCAATTTGAAAAACCATGAAAAGGTCATGAAAGATGGATCTTACCAAGACCACATGGTTTCAGTCTCCCCCTTTGAAGAGTTTCTCAACTATGCATGTCCTCCTCTAGGCCCTCATGGTTATGGTTCATGATTATTACTAATCATGTGCCAAATGTTCAACATTCACTAGATGAACCTTCCTTCCCCATTTCATGACCCAAACCCCTAGACATCTCGTATTCTTGAGAAAAATTTCATTAACAAAAATTCAAACTAGGACATACCCTATCTCTGGGTTGAGATCTTATAATCTCCCACCTTAAAACAGACCATCCTTGAGTAGCATTTCCAAGCATCTCCAAGTCCCAAGACAAAAAGGTTGGGCCATGGGCCCCACCTATTAACTTCTTTCTTCCATGTTTTCTCCTAAAAATGGATATTCCATCAAAAAATTTGGACCAAGAAATAGTCCTAACCTGAAGAAATTCCCTACCGTGGTCCACAATCACGAACCCGATGCTCATCAAAGGACACATTAGTCACAAACCCAACTTCAACCACCAGAACCTGTAAGGGAGACAAGGTAACACAACCTAGATCATGACATAAGGAAACATCGTATATGAAATCATACTACCATGGTAGATTCAATCAACACTCTACTAGCCCGATCCTCTCCAAAAATCACAACCCAATTAGCTTGGTGCCAACTTACAATGTTTCTAAAAATTATAATGGTGACCGAAGATTGGTGTCACCCGAAGGAACACATGGTTTGTTAACCACAATCCTTGAACTATGTAGGTCACAAATCAAGTTCCAATGGCCTTGTTCCACATCTGAACACCCAAGAAATAACCAAAGCACAACCTTCATCATGAGGAACTCAATCGGTCAAAACTGCATCCAATAACCATTTCCAGAACTGAAACACTAAGATGGAACTTACCTGAGCCCATTTGACCCAAAACACAAGTCACATCATCAAGTGACCACTTTCCCATGATGGTGATCCCCATTATACGATTTAGGTCTCCACCACCATCTTCCCAAAGGGTGAAACCTCCACCATAAAAAAACACCACAACCTTAATTCAAACTTACACAAAACACCGATGCATTTCCCAACTCACCACACCCAAAAATACACAAGAACACCATCCAACATTGGCACCTATCCTTTACATAAAAACCACCCAGATTGTACACACCTCTGCCATCCATACATCAGCTAAAGAAAACTTAGTTTTTCCTCAAATCACTCTTTCATTCCTAAAAAAACTATCAATCCAAAACATTAACCAAAGTCAGATTAAAACTCACCAAATTTGTTTATTTTTACCATGATGTGTCAGAACATCCATGAACAACTTATCCTGAAATGAATAGCTCCCACTATTGGCATAGTACCACTTCACCTTTCCATGCCACCTTCTCACTTCAGGCATAACACCATAATCTGATGAACCAACCAGAGTCTATCCCCAAATTCCTATAAAAATTTACTATCTGGGAATCCACTACTCCCTAATACATCATCATGATCTAGATTAACCACTAATATTTCTCTGATATAACACCCCATATTGTCATGAGAACCACCCCGAGCCCAAAGACAATGCTCATCTTGATTAACCACCACATCCAAAGACCACCTCACCTTCCTGAGAAATATGACCATATACCCCACAAGTTCCTCATTAACATACCAATGCCACCACATCCAAATCACATTATTCTCTGCACATTTATGACTTACATATAATTCCCCACCATAGGAGTGTCATTTTCACCTCTCTCTTGAAGAAATTTAACCACCAAGGTCCATGTTCCAATGCGACAAACCCAATAATTGGAAGTGGATTCCCCATTCTCACCCAAGTGAAAAAATGTCAACCCTCACCTTCCCCCAGATTCCAGGAATTGTATATGAGGTATTCATGAAAACTCAATCCATAATGAGAGCCTTGCTCACAAATTGGTGATGGTGAACCTCCCACCACATGAGTTCATTTGCATTGCTACATAAATGCAACCTCTAAGAGGTTCTCCATCTGACTAAAAGGAAACCCTTAAGTAGCTTGGTGTATATTCAATGTTCTCTTGGTGTTCCTAGAATGATGTCAAGATGTTGGGAAAGATCGCATCAAGTCTAAAATACACCAAGATGTAATTTAATAAACCAAAAAAACTTAAGAGGGACTCATTAAAAAAACCCACCATCCACTCAAGAATATCTACCAAGAAGTCAGGAATTTTCATTCTCTAAGACACAACCACCACTGCACTAACCAAGGTACTCCACCAAAACTTGAATTATTTTCAAAAAAATGCACAAGATTTGTCACACTGATCCAAAAAAAATATTCTCTCACATAACCAGTGCTTCCCACTTCGGTTTCACAGAAAACAAAATGTTATTACTTCCGAGCCACCTATTTATGTAACAAAAATTACATCATGCATCTCTATCATGTGCCCAACACATAGTCCTTATTAGGACACTTGAGATTACAAACTTCCTGTTGTCACCCAATGAAATTGACTAACGATCCCACGAAACATATATCCTCAGAGCTAGGCCCAAATTACCACTCACACAATTAACCATTCCACCCAATCCTTCAGCCCCATAGAACTCAATTAATTCCCAATGTTACCTTATAATAACCCAACATTTTGCACAACCAAGCCCAACCACTTGACTAACCCTCACTCTGGGTGTCACTCCCATATAAAAATGTCCATCTAGAGTTGATATCAATCCCATATCAAAGAAATTCATCAAAATAGGGTCAGACATCTGAACAATCCTTCCCCCCTTTCAAAACCATCCATAAATATAACCACAAGAACTCAAGGTGATTCCCTTAGAAGAGTAACCAAGAAGTGACCATGACTTTTTACCAAAACTTAGTAGCACTAACCATGCATTGATTCCACCTCTGAAGAACCCACCCATTCTTTACATTATAAGGAACCCATAACATTAGGCTAACCTCCCTCGATGGTATCCTCAATTTCCAAAAACCACTAACGCATAACCACAACTCGAGTCTCATATCCAAAACCACTGTTTTTTCACCTATACGTCTAGGCCAAACCCACATTATTCAGCACTATACGTGCACCACTTTCAAAATCAAAAAACATACACTTGTATCATATACACCTAGAAGAACTATTAACCCCATCCAATCCCTATCATGGGTCACCCTCAAAGGAAAACCAACACCAAATCCCTAAACTTGAGTCACGTCTTGAAAAGGCCATTGGATTCCCCTATAGGATATACACACCAACCTCAAACAGTTTTTTTCATATGGAAGACAATCATACCCCCATTTTTAGGTACACTATGCCTAACACACCAAGTGACCATTTACTCTTAGTAACACAACAAAGATATGCACACACACAGTTCGACACTATATTCCAAACACCCACTCTAGGGTCCAAAACACAACTTGCAAGGTCTCAAACCACAAGGGACACCACATAAATATTAACATAAATCATTCCACTACCTTAAGGTCAAAAACCAACTAAAAGTACAACTAGAAACATTCCACTATCTAGCACATACAAACCCCTCAAGGTCCCACAGTCTGTAACCTAAGGTCTCAAAACTATAGAAATATCATTACCCAAACCACCCCTACACAGGGCCTGATAAAAAAAATAGGGATACCCATTTTCAGTGTACCTGTATGTTCCATCATTACATATTCCTCTTTAATTAACTTTACCATTTAAAAACCCCTTAATAATTTACAGCTCTAAACTTTCAATTTTTAAAAACCAAGGATTTACACTTTCAAAAACCTTTTTATTAATCCAAAATTTAAAAATCACAACTTTATTGAGATTCATAATTCAAAACATTTTAATTAACATCCATTTCAAAGAAAGATCAATAGGCATAAAACACAAAGAGAATTCAACCTACCATCATATAAATCCAAGGGAACTGTCAATCATAGAAAACATATGTATGACCTATCAATCCTATGTACCTAACATGATGGATGAAACCAAACACCCACTATTTCTGTAATAGGTCAAGATAATAAACCTCATAAACCAATAAAATCACATCTAATTACACCACTTGAGATGGAAATATCAATCAATGGTAATAACACCAAACATAACATCAATTCCCACCCCTGGTAACTTGGGTTTTGCCCTATATGTGTGGATACATGCATGAAATAAAGATCTCATTACCATGACTCAATAAGATCCTAGTATCATGTCTACCGTGCCCAAAAATAATAAGAAAAAAGATACCATCTCTGACTCTACTTTGTAACATCCCAGCCTGGGATCCACAAACCTTATGATAATATATATTTACTCAGATGTCTAATACATGAGATAAGGCCCCAGTAGCACTACCTATCCTGACTCTAACTAGAATAGGGTTGAACAAAATGGTCTACCATATATGGCCTCATAAAGATCCATCTATATAGTCTCATGAAAGCTATTATTGTAGGTGAATTCAACAAGTGGTATATGTTTCTACCAAGAAACTCTAAAATCAAGGTTGAATTCTATAAGAACGTCTTTTAACCCCTATATCATATGCTCAGACTGACCATCGATCTGTGGGTGATCGGTTGTGCCCAATAACATCTGTGAACTAAGTTCTTTTTAAAACCCTTTGTAGAACTGTGATGTAAAATAATAATCTATTTATGATGTTATAGTATGAGAAACCCATGAATTCATAAAATCTCTCAGATGTAAAGACTCATAATCTCATCCATTGACAAAATCTACCAAATAGGCATAAAATGAAACCTTCATCAACTTATCCATGACAACCCATATGGAATCACTACCTCGAGGGGATTTTAGTAATACCACCATGAAATCCATGGTGAAGTCACCCCATTTTCACTCTAGAATTAGAAATGGATATAAAATTACAATTGGTAACTGGTTTTACACCTTCACCTACTAATAGGTTGAACAAAAAGTAAAAAATACAACTATATTCCTTTTCATGTATGACCAAAGATACTAGATTTGCAAGACATGATACATCTTGGTAATCCTGGGGTGTACCACTCAACTAGAAGCATGTTATTCTTATATAAAATACTCTCATGTGTATGAAGTCACCCAAACATGTTCATGGATTCAAAAGACCTCATCCTTGTTAAAGAACCAAATCTGTGATGAGTATTCACCTGAAACACTCTCTCTTAGGACTTGGCCTTTAGGGTTAGAAATGTTTCTCGTATTCACTCTATCCTGAAGTAAGGAGGTAACTGATAATGATGTGATTATAAAATTTCCATGATGGTACTTAACCTCTAAATACAACTTAGAAAATAATCCTATCTGTTTCCACTCACTGCTGGCTTCTTTAACTACCTACGCCTGAGTCTTCTTACTCAAATAATTAACCACTTCATTACATTTACCAAGAATATATAAAATCCAAAAATCAAAACACAGTAAGTATTTAACCCATATTCAATACCCAAGATTCGATTATTTTTTTTAAATATGTATTTGAGGATTTTTTGGTCTGTCTATACTACAAACCGCTCTCCAAGAAATTAATGCCTACTATAATGCAAGGCATACACCACAACCTCTTAATTAAGTTCGTTCATTGGATAATTCCACTCTTGAGGTATCAACTGATGAGACCCGTATGCCATGAATCATTCTACCTACATCAAAATAGATCACATACCAATGCATGATGCTTCAAAATAATCGATGTAACTTTTTCATATATTTAAAAGAATATGGATCAGTGATGAAGTTAACCTTCCTCTCAAATCCTTAATGGCTTCCTCACATGAGTTTGAACATAAAAATTTCACACCCTTATTTTTAAATCACATAAGTGGTGTTATAAGGCATGATAAATTATAAATAAAATTCCTATAGTAACCGACTATCCCCAAGAAACTAGGAATGTTAATGAAATTCTTGGGTTTCTCCTAGGAAACCATGAATTTTACCTTCTCTGGATCTAATAAAAATCCTACCTCTGAGATGATGAGACCTAGGAAGTGAAACTTATCAATATAGAACTGAAGTTTTGTAATATTGGAAGATAAATTATCTTCTCTCAATGTAGTAAAAACAAAGTCAAGGAGTTTGGAATGATCATGTTCAATATTAGAATACACTAAGACGAAATCCACGAAAACCACCATGAAAGAATTCAGGTACGGGTGGAAAACCCGAGTCATTAGGGTTGTAAAAACTTCTGGTGAATTAATTAAAATTCATGGTCTAACCAGAAACTCATAAAGACCATAACTACTATAAAAATCTATAAGAGGCATGCCCGAAGCTCTAACTCATACCCAATGATAACCCGAACTCAAATTGGTCTTTGATAAAACCTTATCACCTCAAAGATAGTCAGAGATGTCATCTATATGAGGTAAAGGATCTTAGTTCTTGGCCATGAGATGACTCAATTTCTAGTAATCCTTACATAATTAAAGTGTCCCATCCTCTTTTGGAAAAAATCATGGGATAACCCCATGGTGAAGTACTAGGTCAAATAAATCCATTAGTTTCCAAGTTATCTATATATTTATTAATTTCTTGAAGCTTACTAGTATCCATATTATATAATTGAATAAATATCAATGTTTCTCTTAGAACCATCTCAATTGAAAAATCTACCACTCTATCGGGAGGTAGGCCCAAAAAGTCACCAGGGAAAACATCCCTAAAGTAGTCAACCATAGGATGGAAGTCTACTTAACATTCTTTTTGATCATCTAGAAAAATAATGATAACCTAAGTTATCACTCCTCCCATCCCATGATGTTAAGGTCCATATCGACTCACTTACACATCCCATTTACACTGTTTTATATAATTACCACCCTTAGGTTATGTGAATGACACCCTTTGGTGATCGAAATAATCATGCGTGTGATAAGAAACCAACTAGTCCATCCTGAGTATGATGTAAAAACCTATTATCTCAAGGATTATGATTTCCATAATAAATGATATCCACAAATCTAGAGGGAGAACTCCTTGAATTGGCGTACACTCTCTAACCACACTCCCAATGGGGTATCAAAGGTCATCACTCCATATATGTATTGAATTTCAAGGCTAAGTATTTTTAAGATTTCCATAGATATAAAGGAGTGGGAAGTTACTATATCAAATAAAATAGGCTCTAAAGTAGAGGCTACTAGAATAGTACCTCATATTGTAGAAGTCCCGACACTCTTCTACTATGGTATAGGTTGCATTGCATATATCTAGACTGACCTACAACCCTAAGACACAACCAGAATTCCCTGAGAAGGTCCACTATGTTGGCACTACATATCTTGTGTCTAGATCCCATGACCATAAAAACCTCCTCAACATGAACAACTGGTAGTACTCCAGCTCCCTACCTGATGCGAAGCTATAGACCCCACTCCCGAACATGGAGTCAGTGTAGGCCCCCTGTCACTAGACACTAGAGGGAAGGTCCTAAGAAAATCTTAAAGATGACCCATATTTCCATAATCCCAACATTCAACTGGGTCCTTGATGCATTGTGCTTTCGTGCGCCCTAGACTATTGAACATATGACGTATAACATAACTGCCAATGCAGGTGATCTGGCTGCCACTACTCTGATGATAACCCTTAAAGTGATGCTTCTTAATGCTAGAAAAACTACCACTCTACCTCAGTACTAAACCCCCATGTAACACACTCTTAGTTTCCCTAAGTTTTTGTTCAGTGATAAGGGATTTGTTCACTATTTCAGAAATAGTAGTCTAAAAAAACATTTACATGAGATCAGATGTATGGATTAAGACTATCCTCTAAAAGCCTCATTCTGGTCTTATCATCACTAGAATATAGAGGTATGAAATGTTGGAGCTCTATAAACCTATATGGATAATATTTAACAGATAGAGTACCATACTTAAGGTGTATAAACTCCCTATCCCATTTAGATGTCAACATATCCAAAAATAAATAATCATAGAAAGCAGTCTTAAAATCTATTCAAACCATGTCCCAATGCTAACATGCTTGATTCGAGAAATTACACCAATTCTTGGTGGATCCACATAGCATGTATATGGTGAGTGTGACCCTCCTCTATGGTGGAATCTCAAGATGCACAAAGATTTTTAGGACAACCTCTGACAATAACTTAGTGTCCTAGGGACCGCCTTCCTCTTAAAAGGTATGAGGGTAATGCTACTGGAATTCCCTAGTAAATTATGCCATTGTATATACAAGTCGTGTATCTCCCTCCATAAACTTCACTAATCATATAAGACCATCTTAAAGATTAGAATCCATGTCCAAATTAGGAATTGTAGGAAGTACAACTGGAGGTGAAAAAGGTGGCACTAAAGAAGGTAATACTAGTGGCTCAGGACCCACCACCTCTAGATAATGGTCATCACCACCTTCTTGTTGCACAACTCGAGGTATTCATAGCAGAATATCTCTAAAAATTATAAGAAAACACGTTATAACACGATTTAATAACATAAGAGTCCCAATTCAAAGAATTGGATAGGTAAAATCCTTCTTATACAAAACCCAACACCACTTTTACTACTCCTAAAGACAGGGCTAGGTGATATATAGTAGATCATGAAAAGTAATTAGAGAATCTCCCAATATCCACTACTAAAGTTGGGTTAGGGGTTTTTTCTCTTTCTTATAGTAGAAGTTGTTGTATATAGAGTGTTAATTGCAAGTTATTGAGAAAAAAACCCTTCGATTTGTAATTGGAATCCCAATTTAATAATAACTGAATTTGGATTAAGTTTTGAAAATTTCTTTATTTACGCAACAAACTAGTTAGATGAAGTACCATTTAAAATTTATAGAAGTACATGCTTTATAAATTAAAATTGGTTGTTCAAGTAACCATATCGATACCTTTACATCTAATAACATAATAGAATAGGTCATATAAGATGATTTGACTAAATGAATCATAATTACAAATTTATAAATGCACACACACTCTTTATATTAAAATTAACATTCATATATTCAAAATAAACTAATGTTTCATTCTATGTAACCTCATTTACATAGATCAAACATGTAAAAATTGGTTAGTTAAGGCTCCACCATCAATCTATATGGGAAAAAACCTTTTAGTTTGATCCAAACACATTAATAAAAAATTAGTTAATCTTATTTTCCTATAGAATTATTAGCTGAATAACAGATATATCACTCAAGGAATACACAACAAGTATTATGAAATTAAATAATGAAACCTACATGGCATGGAATATGCATGGGATATAAATCTATACATGCCTATAATGATTCATGATACAATATATCATTTCCATACTGGGACAAGGGTAAAAGAGAATCCAAAACAATAATAAATACCACAAATTATGTTTGTCACCCAATGGTGAAATCAGTTCAATTATAACAGGCATAAGCCAGAACATCAAACACCATTCTAGGAAATATGGATTATTTTTCCATAAGTAGGTTAGCTACTTCCTGGCATAGGATCATTACCAAATTCCAAAAAGTACCAATCTACTAACTACCATCCCAAATTTAAAAGCAAGAAAAGGAATCTCTAATACCAATCTGTAACATCCCGGACCCGGTTCACTCATAAGAAATCGAACTCGGTTGGCCACTTGGTGTCAATCATGCCTCCCTATATACTAGAGGCTATCAAAAAATAGTGAGAGTATATGGTGGTGTAGTGGAGAGACTATACCCTTAGGATCCAAGTAGTATCTCATGAATATAATAAAAAATAGTATATAAAAAATAATGAAGCATTATAAAGAAGTAAATATAGATAATAATAATATATAGAAGTAATAATATCCATTATCAAATACAAAATGATGACAATGTCTTGATACTATGAAAAATAGATAAGAATACATGGTAGATGACATATATACATACATGGATAACAAAATAACAAAAATCCCAAAAGTCTATCTCCAATAGCATCACGGGCTAAGGCTTGGTCCTGTGCTCCCAAGCTCCCATGCTATAATCAGATCAAGCATCCCTGATCAGACGCTTTCCCTTATCCATACATGAATACATAAAGTGTATTCGAGAACACATGAAAGGTCCAAAAAAGCTGTGAGATAAACTCAGCAGGACACCACTAATAGTGTCTGTATAATAGCCCATAACCTGCACTCTCAGATCAAGTTCTAAAATCATAAACTTTACATTTCCAGATTTGATACCGATAGTCATGGAACAATATTTTTTCCATCCAAACCTTACAACATAAAAAGGATAAATTGGATAAATTACATCATCAATGACCTTTTTTTTATATTTTTAGATAATTAGGATAAACTTCTACATAAACAATTTCCTGTCATTAAATGAGCATTTCTCTAACTTAACCCAATTTTTCTTATTTCATATTAGGTCATCATCATCATACAAATTAAATACCTTCTAGACATAATCAATTCAACATAATTTCTTGATAACATGGGGAAAATGAAACATAATAAGGGTGAGATCAAATCCTCAGTAAGGGTAGCCATAATCATTTCAAGTGAATTTCATCAATGAAAATAAGAAGTGCATAAGGGTATGATGAGATAATTAGAGTGCATGAGTGAATCATAAAATAAAATATACCCATCAATTCCTGAATCATCAATCATGAAACATGGAATAAGGATTTAAAAAAATAAAGTGTCATAATAATCAATAATCATGCACTATGTGATATTAATCTTCATCAAAGGTAACACTATAAACTGATAGAAATCATAGATAAAATTTGTTGGTATCTTGGAACATAATCTTTATAGAACACTTACAAAACCCTTATAGAACCATTAAAAATGTAATAAACATATGGTCTAATTCCAATATAATTCTCTAAATAACATAAAAATTACCAAATGAATTTTAGATCTATCTTGTCATGCCTATAATTTAAGATATATCAATCTCACCTGGTGCTATTTGGGCACTCCCATTATATAATCTATATTGGGATCACCTAGTACTATCTGGGTGCACCCATCATATATATTTTCCAAAAACCAAAAAATGAATAAAGTATATATATATTTCATTATAAAACTCATAGAATAACCACTATCTATTTTATAACATGATTAACCCATGAAAATTAAACAGGTTCAATAACAATCTCATCGAAACATGAATAACACATAAAAAAAATGGGTTAAATAATAATCTCTTTTAAACATGATTAAAACATGAACAATAAAAGAGTTCCATAATAATCTCTTTGAAAGATGATTAACCCATGGAAAAGAAATTGGTTCCAGAACAATATCTTTGAAATAATTATAATCCATCCAGAGAAATAATGAGGATGGTATCATTGTAAAATATCTATGTTGGAGCATAAGTAACAAAAATGGTTGTTGACATAAATGAATAGGAATACCGTTAAAATATAATTAAATAAACCTTGAGTAAAATAACATTTTCATTTTGAAAAATAAATTTTTAAAACCTAAAAATTCAGAAAATATTTCAAAAATCATTTTCTTTGAAAATAACCTTGGAAAAAGCTTTAAAATCATTTAAAACATTTCTTGAGGAAAATATCCTTTTGATTTTCAAAAACACTTTTTAAATATTAAAAAATTTTGAAAATAATTTTATTTGAAACTACCCTGAAAACTTATAAAGGAATATTCAAATAAAATGAATGTGTAAAATTCTGTTTATATTGCAAATGTTAAAACAAATATTCTTTTCACATTTTTGGTAAAATCCAAATGATCATTGTTTGGAAAATGACATGAAGATTCCTTTAATTTTTTTGTAAAACATAAAACCTGGGTAATTTTTTTAATAAATACTTTGAATAGTTATAAATAAATTTTTGATTTTTTTTTAGAAAACATGTATTTAGAAGGAAAAAGGGGGTTTTTACTGGAGTGATAAATAAAGACAGCTTTTCTAAAAAACATTTTCTCAATTATTTTAAGTATCGAAGAGTGAAAAAATGGTAATATTACTAGAAAATATCATTAATAACCATAGGATAAGAAAAATCATGGGAATTATTAATAGTTATGTCATAATATTTCAAAATTGGAGACTCAATCATAGACAATCTTGATAAATGATGAGAATGTAACATAAAACTCTCACCCTTTGGTAATTTTAAATCATATGCCCCATGAAAGGATTAAATTAAATTAAACATAAAATATAATGTGAATAAATAAATTCATGATATTTCATGTCAAATGGGTTGTATATACACCTCATAAAATAAGATAGGCTCATAATATGATATAAGTCACAAAAAAGAAAAATTGAGACTAAAATTCCTTACAAAGATCATATTATTGGAGTGGGGATTAATAAATGAATTGAGTTTTTGTATAAAATGTAAATAAAGATAAAAAAAGTAGAAAAAAATAAAAATAAACATTGGTTATTACACACATAATCTTATTATGACATAATTAGTGACGTATAAGTTTAACCCAATGAATGGTAATTAAGTTAAGAAATCCCTTACCTCACGCTTCCTTTTGGTTTAACATGATTTAAAATACTATATAGTGGTTTTAAAAATGTTATTAAATTATTAAATAATCATATAAATATTTATAATATCATATATTATCCTTCTATAACACCGTATCACCCGTTTGTTAATAATATTTCATTATTTTCATTGTTTTGGGTGTTAATTTACTTGTTTTCTCATTCCTTCTTTATTATGAAAGTTATGGTTCTTGTGAATATTATATATTTATGTCATATATATAATAAATATAATGAAATAATTATAATATTTATAAATAAATTATACTTTTGAGACCTATTATGAAACATGGACTTGATAAATTTAGTAGGTTATGATCATAGAGACGGTAGGCCTTACATACACATGAGTAACCTTTCTAATTTTTAATGGTCATTATAAAAAGGAGGTACATAATATTTTATTTTATATAATTATAATAATATAATAAATAGAATATTATTTCTTTAAATATACTTATATATATCATCCATGTGGTTTGTTTATAAAATAGATAGTCACATCGCTTCGTGGATGTGGTAGTCCACATGTACACGAACAACATTATCATATTTCGGTGAGTGAAAAGGTAAGAAATAAATTGATATATTATATTTTAATAATGAAAAATATTTTATTAATATCATAATTATGTCATTTATATCACATATATCCATTAAATATATCCTTATTAACTTCCATGTAAAGTGTTAGTAAAAAAACGAATCACATCGCTTCGCGAGGCGGTAGTCTCCCATACACACGAGTGACGTTATCACATCACCTACGGAATGGAAAGTAAAAAATAATGAATGATATAATGAATAAATAGGTATAATTATGTTATAAATATAATATATATACTTTATATCCATCATAATACCCAATTGTGAGAGCTGTAAAGGGAAAAATGAATGACATCGGTTCGCAAGGCGGTAGTCCACCGTACACACGAATGATGATTTTGTAACCAATTTGATTAGAGAGGATAATGATTTTGGTTATTAAATTAACATAATAAAATATTAGTATGTATAAGTTACTTATGTTATTATATAATCATGATTTAATAATAATTGAAGGAGTTTTAGGAATAAATAAAATAAAAACGCTTGTTGAAGAACGTTACCTCTTCTTTGGGTTACTTCTTTTGGTTTGCACTAATGAACTTACATGGTTTCATTTATGAAAAAATAAGGATTATAAGATTATATTAGAAAATTATAGAAGTTATGTGTGTATTTATTTTCCAAAAAAATGGGTTTTGAAGGTGCAGTGAGAGGAGGAGAGGGGGTGGCCTTCAATAAGTAAGGTGAGCGGCACACTTGTAATTTTTTGAAAAGAATGAATTCCACACACATTTTTTCTTATGAAAAGGATAAAATAATAGAGAATTATAGATAATATAAGGTATAATATCTAAATATGTCGATAAAATTAATTTTAGATAATTTTTTAGGTTTTTTTACCCCTTATCTTTTTAGTTTAACTCCCTGGTAAATCCATTTTTACCTTAACCACAATAATTATATTTTACTATTTTCACTATTCATTTTGGTAAAACAATTAGGTTGATATTATTAGATAATATAAATTATTCTGATTATATATATTAAATCCATTTTAAAAATTTAAAATTACATAATTGGAAAAATTTAATTTAAAATTAATCCCACATACGCGACGAGAAAGCGGGTTTTCAAAGCGAAAATGTTGAAATGTTTACCAAATTTTTATATCCAATTTTAATATTAAATTGATTAAAATATACAAAATTTGATTAATAATTATATAATAATTTCTAATTTTACTTTGAAACAAATTTAAAATATAATTTAACTCTATAGATAATTTAAATGAAAAAAAAGTTTTCAATTAAAATTCTGTATTTTTCACTATTTATAAAAAAATAATCTTTTTAGAAAACTATAAAAAAATCACCATAATATAATTTTGACATGATGATTTGAAAAATTAAGTGTATTGTTTTTAAATAAATTTTATAAAATTGGAAAAAATTAATTTTGAAACAAAACCCACAAACACGACGAAAAACACGTTTTCGAGAATTATATTTTTGTCAAGAACAAGATGATTTTATATTAACTATATGTATAATAATAATAATTTTATTAATATAAATTAATATTAATTGATATATAATATATAAATTTCATTTAAATAATTCCTCATTATGAGTTATTTTTATTAATTTAAACAGAGAAACAATATATACTTTTAAAAGAGTTTTCAGAAAAATCCCATTTTTAAACCCAAAAACAAACTTATACTAAAATACAATATAATGGTGATTAAAATGTAATTAAGTGTATTAAATATAACCAAATTAATTTATTTTACTTTAAATTATATTAAAAACAAAATGTTATTTTTAATTTACTTAATTTACCGAAAAGAAGTGACATTTTTACAAAAATCGGTATTTTTTCACTTTTCACTGAAATCAATATTTTCTAAAAAATACAAAAATTTAACCCAATTTTTTTTATATTATGATTTCAAAGATAAATTTAATTTTATCAAATAAATTTTTAAAATGTTCCAAAAATTAATTATAATTTTTTTTTCATGAAAAACAATAAAAATCATTTTTGAAGAAAACTTATTTTTGAAGAATAAAATTACTTTAATAAAATTTAATTGATTATTTAAAAAAAATTATCAATAATTTATGTTGATTATATCATTTATATATAAATATATTTCATTAAGCTGTTAATACTATTCATATTGGGCAATTTAACGGCTATGTTATAACGATTATATATATTGTGGGTCATTTAAGTTTGGTGTTGCCTCTTGAATACGATATAAAACATAAAAATATAAGGGTTGTGTGTACCAAAAGATATAAAATATATTAAATTTATTTAAAAATAAATATATAATAAACAATTAGGGAGTTAAATTCTTGTTTAATCTCAGTTTTTCATGTCATTTAAGTTGTCGAACGTAATTTTATTCTTTTAAAATTTTCGAGTGTTACATCCTCCCCTTTAATAAATTATGTACTCACAACTTGAAATTTATCTCAGTAATCAAAGGATTGAAATTTAAAAATAATTTTTTTTTGTAAACGCACATTATGAAAAGGTTTAATAAAACATCTTCTTTATAAAAGTGAAAGGAAATTTTGAGGGTCATATAGAATAACACATACTAGGTTTCCAAATATAAGAACATAGGTGGGACGCGAAGATTCAAAGATGGAATAAAAGAATAATTAATTATAGATATTAATTGAGTTCATTGATTACAAATAAATTAATGATAAATAGAAATTTATGGGTCTCAAAACCATAAATCTATGATGATTTAAATGATCATATGATTCATCAGATATGAATGTTATAGGATAAAATTTTTATTTTAAGAACCTTTTTTAAAGTTGAGGAATTATTTCACCATATAGACTGAAAAATATGGGATTTTACTTACTTGAAAAGTAAAATTTCATATTTTAACCAATTTACAATATAATCTCATATTTTTCTCCAAAGGATGAGTATTAAAGATGAAATTTTCATGCATGAAGCACGAAAAATAAATTTTTAAAGGATAATATAACCATAAAAGGGATAAAAATATATTCCACCTATCTTTTAAAATAAACTAAAATTAAATGGTTATAATAAGATAAGATAGTTCCCAAAATGAGTAAACCGTCATATGATGAAATAATACATTAATCTCTAAAATTAAATAGTAACAACCAAAGTTCAAACTAAATCATTCCTAATAAACCTCAACATTAAAGAGTGTTTTATCTAAAAATTTTAGCTCATGCCTTTCATATTTCTATAAAAAAATATGACGTTTTTTTTGAAATAATATCAATCACTTAGTCACCAAATCACTTTTTAATCCCGTAGTTATCTACATGATAAAACTTGTGTTCCCATAATTACCTCAATATCCAAACTCATATAAACCCTAAAGGTTATCAATACCATAAAAATTATTTCTAAAAAATTAAAATGCATACTTAAAATTAAACCAAATATTTACATATAATTCAACCTAATAAAATTTCTCCTAAAGTGTCATTAATCACTTTGAGATATCATCACTTTAAAACTCATAAGGCGTGTCTAAGAATTTGAACTTATGATCATACTTAATCTTATATACCTATGATGGTATCCATAAATATTAAGATAAATTCACATGATAAAACCATAATCTCCATATTTATCTGAACCTTTCCTTTAATACCAACTATATTAGTCTATATAACCCGTACTCCTCGATCTGATGTTGAAATCATAAACATTGGATTTTCTGATTTGATAGTGATAATTATGACCCGATTTTTTTAATCCAAAACTTACAACATAAAAAGGTAGAGTTGTATCAATTAAATTTTCAAGGACCTTTTCAGTCTAGAGTTTTATAGAATTTTCACAAACTCATACATATACAATACCCCCATCCTTAAATGATCATTTCTCCAAATTAACCCAACATTTATTATTTCACATTAAGTCGTCATCATCATCCATATAAAATAACTTATAGACATAATTATTTAAACATCATTTCCTGATAACCTAGGGAAAATGAAACATAATAATATTGAGATAAAATGCTTAGTAAGGTTAAACATAAGCATTAACAAGTGAGTTTCATCAATGAACATAAGAAGTGAATAAGGGTATGACTCTATAATCTGATTCCATGAGAGAATCATAAAACAAAACATACCCATTAATATCTAAATGATTAATCATGTAATATATAATAAGTATTTAACAAAATAATGATTAATCAGAATAAATAATCACGATCCATGAGATATTAATCTTAATCCAAGAAAACACTATAAACCCATAACAAGTATAGATAAAATGTGTTGGTATCTTTGAATATCATCTTCATAGAACACTTACAGAACCCTTAAATAACCTTTATAAATAGAATAACCATATAGTAAAATTATAATATAATTATTCAGATAAAATAATAATTACCCAATGCATTGGAGTGCTATCTGGATGCTCCCATCATTTAAGCTATATTAGGCTCACCCAATGCTATCTGGGTGCACCAATCATATAAGCTATAATGGGCTCACCCATCGTATATAATGTCCAATAATAACAAAATAAATAAAAAATATATATATATCATTATAAAACTCATATAATAACCGTTATACATTTTATTACATGACTAACACAAGGAAAATAAATGAGTTCTATAACAATATCTTTGAAACATAATTAACCAATGGAAAAGAAATGGGTTTCATAGAAATATATTTAAAACATGATTAACCCATGGAAAATAAATAAGTTCCATAATAATCTATATGGAATATGATCAACCTACGGAAAAATAAATCGATTCCATAACAATATATTTTAAACAATCTTAATCCATCCAGAGAAAGATTGAGGATGGCATCAACACAAAATATCCCTATTAGAGCATAAGTAACAATAAGGGTGGTTGACATTGATAAATGGAAATACCATTAAAACATCATCAAAGTAATTTTAAGGAAAATAAAATTTTCATTTTGAAAAATAACTTTTTAAAAACTAAAAATTCACAAAATATTGAGAAAATAGTTTTCTTTGAAACAACATTGGAAACATATAAAGGAAGCTTTAAAAACCATTGGATGATTTCTTGAGGAAAATATCCTTTATATTCTAAAAAATAGTTTTCAAAATATAATTTTTTTAAAAACCCTTTTATTTGAAAATAACCTTAAAAACTTATAAAGGAATCTTCAAAGAAAATTAAGGTGTAAAATTCCATTCACTTCATACACGTTAAAAATTTTTACCTCTTTTTTGGGTAACTTCTTTTGGTTTGCACCAACATACCGCCTTTGTTGGATTTATGATAAAAATAAAGAATATAGGATGAGAATAGGGATATATATAATTTATTTGGGAATTTATTGGTTGATCCAATGGGGTTTGAAGGTGTGAATAGAGGAGGATAGAGGGTGGCCTTTTATAAGTGAGGTGAGTGACACACTTGTATTTTTTTTTGAAAAGAATGAGTTCCACCCATGTTTTTTCTTATAAAAAGGATCCAATAATGTAAAATTATAGATAATATAAGGGATTATGTCGAAATATGTCCAAAAAATATATTTTAGACAAGTTTTTAGTTCATTTTAATCCGTAACTTTTTAGTTTAACCCTAGTAAATCTATTTTTAACTTAACAACAATAATTAATTTTTTTCTATTTTCACTATTCATTTTGGTCAAATATTAAGTTTAAATTATTAGATAATATAGATTATTACGATTCAAAATATTGAATCATTTTTTTCAAATTAAATTCACAGAATTTTCAAAATATAATTTAACATTAATCCCATAGACATGATGAGAAAACAGATTTTCCAAGAGAAAATGTTCAAATGTTTAAAGAATTTTGATAACCATTTTCAATATGAAATTTATTAAAATGAACTAAATTGTATTAATATATTTATAATTGTAATAATTTTATCTTAAAACCAATTTAAATTATAATTTAACTTTATAAATAATTTAAACCAAAAGATTGTTTTCAATTAAAATTCAATATTTTTCACTATTCATAAAAAATCTATCTTTTCAAAAATTTCTCAAAAATTCACCCTAATATAATTTTGAAATTATGATTTAAAAAATAAATTTAATAAAATTTTTAAAAATTAAATTTAAAACCAAACCCACAAACGCGATGAAAAAACGGGTTTTCGAGATGTATATTTTTTTTCAAGCACACGATGATTTTATATTAACTCAATATCTAATGAAAATAATTATATGAATATAAATTAATATTTATTGATATATAATATATAAATTTAATTTAAATCATTCTTCATTATGGTTTATTTTAATTAATTAAAATGGAGAAACATTATGTACTTTGAGACAATTTTTTATAAAAATCCCATTCTTAAAGCCCCAAACAAACTTATACAAAAATACAATATAATAATGATTCAAATGTAATTAAGTGGATTAAAAATATCTAAATAATAATTATGTTACTTGAAATCATATTCAAAACATAATGTGACCTTTAAATTACTTAATTTATTTAAAAGAAAAGACATTTAAAAAATCGATATTTTTCTGCTGTTCAATGAAAATCAATATTTTCTGAAAAATACCAAAATTTCACCCAAAATAAATTCTGGGATTATGATTCAAAAAATGAAGTTAATTTTATCAAATAAATTTTCTATTTTTTTTTAAAAATTAATTATAATATATGTTTTCATGAAAATAAATAAAAATCATTTTTTAAGAATAAAATTAATATTCTAAAAATTGATTGATTATTTACTAAAATTTTATCAATAATTTATCTTGAGTGTAATATATATATATATATATATTATGAATTATTTATTATTATTAATACTTATCTATTTAACAGTTAGGTTATAACAATTATATATATCTTGTGTCATTTAAGGTCGATGTTGGATGTTGAATACGCTATCGAACAAAAAAATACTGGGGTTTCATTTATCAAAAGCTATAAATGATATTAAATCTATTTTAAAATAAACATAATGTAAAGTCTCAAGGGGTTTTATTCTTGTCTAAGATCATTGTTATGTTTTGTTTACCATATTGAATTTTTTTTTCTTCTTTTAAAATCTTGAGTTGTTACAGTCTAATGCCATGTAGTTTATGAATATAATATGAAGTAGTGTGTAGGTATAATAATAAGAATATTAAATGAAATGAATAAAACCCATGTCGATTTGGGTTCTGTATGGGACACCCGCCTGATCTTACCTGCTTTGGCCTAAGATAGAGTATCTATGAACATGGAGTTATAATATATTTATATATTTATAAGTAAGTGTAAAGAATTCCAGGACCCTTGGCGTATAACCTAGATGTCCATACATAGTAATAATATAAGGGAACTATGAGATTCCATTTCATGTATGAATTAATAAAATAAATATGATAAGTTCGTTATTTTTGTAATGTATTGACCGAATCCAAGTATGTTCTTTGACTTAGAAGATGTTTCATTTAATTTAGTTTTAAAGGCATACTAGCCCCATCAAAGGTATTCCACATAGGGAACCCATGTATTTCTCCATGCATACTATTGGAACCCATCACCTTGTGATTTTTTCCAAGGAATTCCACATAGTAACCCAGGAATCTCTTGAGACATGGTATAAAGCCATCATACTCTAATCTCATCCATGACATTCTACATAGGGAACCCATGTGTTTCTCATGGAATATAAGTAATACACTCTCCAGGTCTATGTGTCTAATGAATTCCACATGGGAAACCTAGGTGTCACTCATGGTGCAATATATTCCAATGATAAACCATTTAATTTTATATTCTCGATAAGCCTGTTCTAGGTGTTCTGAGCTAGAACCCTTGTATTTCCCTCGACATGTCATGCAGAATGGTCAAAGGCTAGCAGTAAATCCCTATTATTTGACATTTTAATCAGTTGAATGGGACACTTTATTTTTAAGGGATAACTCATACACAAAAATTATATTCAAAGGACAAGGGGCATGGAACCACATTACTCCCTTTTGATTTAGTTCAAACTCATTTTATTTAATTCATTTTAATATCCCAATATCAAAAGGGTAAAAGAAAATGCCTCAAAAGATGATTTAATTACATAACAATACATGATCATTTCATATACTTTGAAAACAAACACAAAATTTTGGTTCAAATTGAGGGTTTATTCCTCCATAGATGTTAATGGGTCACATGGGTCACATAGGTCTAGGCCACACATTTAATTTATGAAAAACCCATTTTAAGAAGTGACACCCAGAACATCTGGCACACGACACTATGATGCATAATATAAATAGATATAATTTTAGGTAAAAGTAAAATTCCACATACCATATATAGTTAGATTAACCCTCATCCAATATCAACTTCTAATTTGGGTTATAATAGAATAAAATGGAAACCCAAAAAAATTACATGAAAATATGGCATATAACCCTACATAATAATAGAGCTCCATACGACAAAGAAAAAAAAACGAAGGAAACAAAAGGAGGAAGGATTTACCAGTGGATAATCAACATGATGAATATTTTCTAAATCCAAGTTTTGATAAAGAAATTTATTCAAAGCCTAAGGGGATATGAAGATCTTCCATCGAAAGGGGAGGTTGCTATGTGAAAAGGGAAAGAAAAAGAGGGTTAAACTCTTAAGGAAGCTAGGGGTAAATTTATAATTTCACCCATTTTTATGGAGGAATATAGTTTTGAAAAAATGTTCAACAACCGTGTGCATTAACTACATAAGTGGAACTACCCTTGTGTGGTAGCACATAGTTTTTTCAATTGTACGCAGCCCTTACATCTCATCTGCAGACCCTTTGCATAACCACACAATCATGCAGCCTGGGGGGAATGATTTAAACAAGACGTACATACCTATGAAATTTAATATATCACCCTACAAGGTTTAAACATACTATTTGGAATCAAGATCATGGTTTAAATAAACTATGAACCTGGTATGTTTTCTCCAAAACCTAGAGCTCTGGGCTCCGAACAATCCCCAGACACTCTTGAAACCACTATAACCTCATTAGGAATTTCCATAAGGATAAAACTAAATATTTAATTTTTTTAAGGGATCTATATATTTTATAAAATATTAAACCTATTATAAATATCATGTTTATAAATTTATTATTCTTGTAAAATCATCAATATAATAATTTTATTAAAAATGAAACACATCGATTAATGGAGGAAGTAGTCTACACGTACACAGAATAGACATTTCCATTTTTCTAATGGGTGGAAAATAAATAAAGTCGATACTATTTATTTTACCGAAATAATAAATATGTTGTAAATTTTATTTTTATTTTTTATGCTTATGACCAACCATGTGTGGTATTAATGAAAAATGAATCACATTGCTTCATGGAGGTGGTGATCCACACGTACACATGAGCGAAGTTATAATTTTCCAAAAGATAGAAGGGTAGGTTGGTAAGTAATATATTATTAATATAGAATCATAATTATGTCATAAATATCATATTTATTCATTTTATCTATCATTTTAACCAACCATTTGAGGTGGTGATGAAAAACAAATCAGATTTTTTTTGAAAGGTGGTAATCCACAAGTACACACGAGCGAAGTTCTCATTTCCCATAGGATGGAAAGAAGGTGTAAAAAGGTTTTTTTATAATCATAATTAAATTTTATTATAGTTAAAATAATTATTTATTTATTTAATAATTATTATACTACATTTTTAATGTGGTAGAAGATTGAATACACTTGAGAGAGTTCTGTTAGGGCTTATAGCTCATGCTTGGATAACCTCTTTGGTTTACATCTTAATTCTTTTGGGATGGTTATTTTTGGAATACCATAAACTCTATAAATGTGTAAGATATTTGGGAAGTTATTTGGGTAGATATTGGTCAAGACAGAGTGCTCAAGGTGTGTGAATAATGGATGAGAGTACGTTCTATTTTATAAGATAGGGAAGTGGAACTCTTGTAATTATGCAAAGTTTTAAAGTAATATAAAGTCCATTTCTTGGGAAAGTGGGAGAAATGTCAAGAACACAATCCTAGTAGCCTATATATAGTGTTTAATTTATTGAATTTTAACTATATACAAGGTATCATATATATAAAGACCAAATAGTTTATTAGTCATGGTAAAATAGATACATACTTGAATCTCACATTATATTTGAAAACATAAAATAAAAAACTAGTGAAATTAAGTATTCTACATCCTTAAACTCATTAAAATATTCATTCTTTATATCTTAGGGAAAGGAAAAAAATATAGGTGTTCTCATATTCTCAGTAAGGGTTACATACATTGGAAGATACCATGAATAAATATGGCATAATCAATATGGAAAGTAAATAACTGAAAATAATTTCCTTTTAATCAATAACTTGAGAATAAAATGCATCCATGGATAATATTAGTTAAATAATCACATGGATAATAAAAAATAAATTCCTAATTAATTAAATGCTTAATATCTTATATCATGATCTCAAACATCATGATATATATATTATCAATACCTTGCGTATGACATCACACCTTTTTATTACATAAATTTTCATTAAATGGTACAAAATAGGGGATATTTTCAAGTTTAGTTTCTTTGAATTAAGAAACATAATACATGAAAACATAAAAAATTATTTTAAATCTACTTAGAAGACATATTTATGGGTTCAAACTAAGTTAATTTTATTGCAGATCATATACTGGGGACATACATCAAAGGAAAGAGGTGAGAATGAAGCCCAGTAAGGGAATAAGCAAAGAGAAAAAAAGAATGTGATCATGAGACATACCAATAAGAACATAAGGAATAACAATAAGGCATAAAAAATATAATATCATTATAATAAGAACATTAATTATAACATGGAAATGTGGCTACAACATTTAAATTATACAGTCATAAGAACATCACCAAGGTTTATCCCCAAGGTGTTGAAAATGAAAATTAGCAAGGTTATTCACCAAGGCATCGTAAAACATGTCATCTATAGAGATTAAATTATTTACCCAATGAATTGGAGTGATATCCGAGCATACCCTTCATATTTATTAATTTCATGTGATCCACACAGATCATAAAAAAACATTTCATTAATAACCCATGGAGAAAAATGAATGGGTTTCTTAACAAAATATTGATGTACAAAAGTGCTTAAAGACATGATCATTACGTCATTTTAACCCATGAAAGAAAATGAGAGTTTTATATATGTAAAAAACCAAAATAAAAATTTAATGTTTACATCTTTTTTAATACCCATTGAAAAGAAAATATGTTTGGGTATTCAAATAAAAAGTAAAATATAATTTCGCATGTAAAAGAGAGAAATTTGAGAAGTGAATTTGGTAGCATGATAGGTATAAAATATGGTTTTTAAAAAGGTTAAAATGAGAAGGAAAAGGGTATACCATTAATAAAATAATATTCATATAGTAATGGGATATTATAAAGTGGAAAAAAGAGCTTAGTTTGAAAATTATAACACATAACACGTGAAAAGGTATCATAAATGGAAATAGAAGTGAATATTTCCCTTACCTTGAATAGTCGTTCATAACACTTGAGGATGGAACCTTGAGGGATTGAGTAAACCTTGGTGGGACTTAATGGGATCAAAAATCACCATAAATTCATGGATGATGGATTTATAGTGAAGAGAAATGGTTAATTGGGTGGGTATTTATAGTAAAAGTGGAGGAATTGTTTAATAATTTCCAAATAAAGGCCTTGGAAAACTAGGTTGTGGAAAATGAAAAACAATTGGATTACCCATGGTTTTTGCTCATGTTTTTGGACATTTGGGTCACATTTTAAGTTATTTTAACCCAGCAGAACTGAGCATCATTTTTCATTTCTTCTTTTGGAATGTAAAGGTAAATGTTTCACTAGGTAATGTTTTTAAAGTCAAATGTTCCATTTTAGACTTTGGAAAGTCACTTATAGGTTTTGTAAATTGATTAAAATATATTAAAATACTTAATATTAATAAAATAAAATATTTTAGGTCTTTTATTTTGGTTAATTAATTATTACATCTATAACGACCCTCACTTTATAAACATTGAAATTATATTAAATTTGAGGAATACTTAAAACTTTATAAAAATAGACATCTAAAGACCATAATTTGTTTAGCGCCTTTGGAATGTTAGAAACAAAATAACCGGTACATAAGTGAGATACAATATATCCTAATGAGTTCTTTAGGACTAAAAAACTTATTAGATGCATCATAATTACTACATATCTTTATATCCTGGGGAAGGAAACATAAAAGGGGGTGATTTTAAATGCCCAGTAAGCGTAAACAAGGGAGACATATAAGTATAAACATTATCATAGGGGTATGATTACATGGTCACGAAAATATAAGATCATACCATACATATCAAATATCATATACATGAATCATGGAATAAATCTAGGCAGTTCATAAGACACGAATAAAAATAAAGGACATAATCCATCAAATCATAACATAGAAGTAAGACATGGAATTATAGAAAACACATAAGCATATAATGATTCCATAGAATCCAAGGAATCGCTGACAAGAACATCTTAGTTTTCATGGTTCACTCCCATGTCCATATTAGTATCATGAGTTCACTCCTCCTACAATCTTAATAGTCATGGTTCACTCCCATAGCCATCTCAGAAGTTAAGGTTCATTCCAAATAAGAGCATAGTAGCATGAGTTCACTCCTTCTAGCATCTTAGTCTATTTAACAAGATATAAAACTTTACCCAATGCATTGTAGGGAGATATAGGTCTCACCTATCTCATAATAAAATCATACATAATTATGACACAAGATCATAACTAATCATATCATAACCCATGAAATGAAATGGGTATCATAAACATGTAAACATATCATAACCTACGGAAAAAGACAGGTTTCATAATTATTTCATCATAAACATAACCAGTGAAAAGAAGTGGGTTTCATAAACATATAACCCATGAAAGAGAAATGGATTTTATAAATATATAACCTGGGAAAGAGAAATAGATTTAATAAAGACCATGACATTAATCACATCCCATTCATAGAAAGGATATGAATGGAACCTTTAGATCATTTCCTAGAAGGTAATGGGTAGCATCAAAAAATTTCACCTTACATGGAAAATAATTTTGAAATATATTTCAAAAACATTTCTTAAGGAAAATATCCTTTGTTTTTTGAAAAATGTTTTTGGATACATAAAACCATTTGAAAATCATTCTATTAGAAATTACCTTAAAAACTTATAAAGAAGGCTTGAAATCATTTTGAAAACATTTTTCTTTGATTTTTTTAAAACATATAAAGAAATATTGGAACAGTTTTGAAAAAAATTTCTTTTAAAATACTTTTAAAACTTATAAATAATACTTGAAAATATTTTTGAAAACAGTTTTTATTGAAAACTTATAAAAAAGCATGAAAACCTTTTGAAAACTATTTCTTTGAAAATATATTTGAAATCTTATAAAGGATGGTTTGAAAATAAAAAAATGTTTTTAAAATACTTTTTAATTGAAAATTATATTCATGTTTCATTTGAAAATATTATTGAAAACCTTTTTGAAAACCTTTTTGAAAACATGGTTTTTGAAATAAAATAGATTTCCGTCCGAAGAGAGAAATTCAGTCATATTTTCTACAAAAAACATTTTTTTAGTTGTATGAAGTACCAAAGAGTGGAAAAAATGGTACTAATACATGGATATATATTGAATAAACAGAGGGTGAATCTCATTAATATTCTGGAGTGATGTATCATATGATTTCATCAAAGATGCATAATCCTTAACAATCCTGAAAAGGGATGAGATTGTTTCAATAAAATATTACCATTTGGTTATTTGGGATAATTCTCTAAATGTAAGAAAATGATATTACATTAAGATTAAAATATAATTAAAGGAATTATATTTATGATATAACATTTAAATGGAAGTATATACACCTTGAAAAAATAATTTAGGCACATAACAAAACATGAGTCTCAAAGAAGGAAAATTGAGACAAAACTATTTTAATGATTCAATAACTTTTGAAAATTAAATCCAATGAAATAATTATAATAAAATAGAAATTATAATACCCATAAATCCAAGTATAATATACGTATAATACAAACATGGTTAGTACATACACCACACAAAAGAAAATGTTGGTGAACATGACATGCATCTCATGGAAATTAAAAGTGAGACGGAATCCCCTTACCTTGTCTCTTAAATATCATCATACTCATTAAAAACACATGTATAATATATATACATTTATTATAAATCTTTTTAAGAACCATATTATTATATCTAATACCATATATGGTTTTATTACAACCTTATATTTTCTTCTTTTTAATGATCCTAGGTTAATGTTTCACTTCGGGTAATATTTTCTTTGTTCTTTGCATGTGTCTTAATTTTTTATATCATGGGTAATTATAATTATATCATGATTCAGGAATTTAAACCATGATATAAATATCATTTATAAAAAGTATGTTTATATTATAATAATCTATATAATATAAAGGTACGAAATGGAATTTGCTGTTAATAGAGATAGTAAGCCATACGTACGTATGAAAATTGTTTCCATTTTTTATTATCATATTGAATGAAAGTATGAAAATTATATATATATACATGTTAAATTATAATTATTATATCATATATATCATATAATTTCATTAAACCCATCCATAATGCCTTCCATGTGGTGTGTGAACGAATCACATCGCTTTGAGGGGGCGATAGTCCACACTTCCTCAAATGAGATTATCGTATTAACATCAAATGGAATGTAAAAATGTTTGTGTTGTAAAAGGAATAAATAATCTTAAATAGATAATAAATATAATATATGACATATATAAATATAGTGTTCATCATAATTACCACCATGATTGGTGGTACAAGAGAAATAACCAATCATCATTTCGTGAGGTAGAAGTTCGTCGTACACAGAAACAATATGTTTGATATCCATTAGATGGAGTTGTGTGTAAGTTTAGGTAGAAAAATTAGCATAAAAAATCCTAGTATATTTATTATACTAGTGTTTTTACATAATAATGTAATAAAGATAGTGGAGGGGGTGGAGAAGGAAAATAAAAGAAATGAGTTTGAGAGAAGATGCTACCTCTTAATTGGGTAACTCCTTTTGGTTTGTGCCTAAAGAATTCCATGAGTTGACTTATGTCCAATTTAAGGATTATAGGAGGAAGTTAGGTAATATTAGGTATTATTTGAGTTTATTTTGGGTGAGGCAAGAGGCTTTGGATGTGTGATGAAGTGGTAGAGTGTTTTCCTTTTTATAGTGGAGGGGTAGTGGTACTCTTATAAATACCAAAAGGTATTTATTAATGGGTGGTGAACCTTACATAAAGTGTATAAAAATAAAAAAATAATGTATTTTACAGGAATATTTTTCTATTAAAACCTTTAACACACAAAAATATGTGCATTTTAATAATTTGGTTCCTTAACTTCTAAGATTACACAATTTTATCATTTTGATTTCTATTAAAGCATCTAGTTTTCTAATGTAATTAATTTAACCATTAAGAATAAAATAAAGTGATATTTATTATAAAATATAGTGCCAATATATTATTAATATTATATATAATTTATAAAATAAAATTACCATGTTTTTTGGAAATTAATTTTAAAACAATAGCATGTGACGCGCTAAAACACTCCTTAAACCCGGACCGTGTTAACAACATTTTTACGTTGTATGAGTCAATATGTTAATTATAAAAAATTAATTAGTTCATTAATAGAACAAATTTAATATTTATTAACACTTAAAAATCACTTGGTATAATATGGGATTTTTATTAATTTTAAATCATTTAATAAAATTTCATTTATTGTAAAATAACAATAATGTCAATTTTGACATTATTATTTAATGTTAATTTTAAAATATAAATATAATATTGTAATTAAAATATATTAGGTTTATAGATGTTTAACATGATAAATTAATAAAAAATAAATAAATAAATACAATAATTTAATCAACTAACTTCACATTTAGTATTTATAGTATCATTTATTTTAGTTAATTATTAACAAAATAATCACTATATTGGCATTTGTTAAGAATTTTAAGTAACTAAACCATATCTAAAAATTATTGATAAATTTTTATGATAAAAATAACCCATATATCTTTCCAAAGTATATGTATAACCTAAAATATGATGTTTTTTACATATCTAAACGTTTTATAAAGGTTAAATGTAAGGAAAGTCCTATTTTTGTCTTTTTCCATACAGAACCTTTTATATTGGGCACTTCCATTTAATAATATAACAATAACCCATAAATTTCGAACCATGTGTGGATATGGTATATATATTGGTAGAAAATGGATTTTTTTACAAGTGTATTGGTAATTTGTGCCCTTTTTATTAAGGTTTAGTACCTTTTAAAGCTTAATCATACTTAATCACTGTAATTAATTTTAATCACATTCACTAATCATTTTGGTAAAAAAATCTAAGTTGATCTTATTAGACCATAAATCTCATATTGTTTACAACCATGTCTGTCAGATTTTTAAAATTCAAATCACAAAAGTGAAAAAATTAAGATTAATGCTAATCCCACAAATGGGGCTAAATAATGGGATTTTAAAGTAAAAAAACGTTCAAAAGTTTGTTAAGTTTTTATATTCAATTTAAAAGTAAAATTAATTCTAATTAAAATAATTGTATAAATTTATTTATAATTGATATAATTTTACTCTAAAACAAATCTAAAATCTAAATTATAATTAATAATTATTTTAACAAAAAGGCGGGTTTTAACTAAAATGCAGTAGTTTTCACTATTCATAAAAAATATAATTTTTTAGAAAAATCCCAAAAATTAAAACAAGGATAATTTTGACATTATGAATTCAAAAATGATATTTATTTTAAAAAATAAAATTCATAAAAGTGTCAAAATAGAGTTTTAAAACCGGTTCTCCTTTAAAATATGGTAAAACTTAGTCTTGTGTTTATCACAAACTAACTCAGTGTTGTGTAAATACAAGATAATATAAGTGTTGCATGTACTATAAGATCAACTTGATTTTACATATATCTTGAGACAAACATAAAATAATCTATTTTCAATGTTTAATGAATTGAAAAATATCAACAAGATTAATTAATTTGAAAAATAATATTTCACAAAATCCCCAGGTGTTACAACATCATTATGAAATATATACAAAGTAATTAAACCTACCGAAAACCCAAAACAATTTTTACTATTCATGGAAAAATTTAAGTATTTTAGAAAATTCTCATAAATTCAACCTAACCTAATTTTACCATGCTGATTTCAAATATTATTTTTATTTTATAATAAAAATTATATAAATAGGATAATTTTAACTTTTAAATATAAAAATTCTTATGTATTTAAAAAATAGTAGTTTTAAGGAACAATAAAATTTATAACACTTATAAAAAATTTATTAGTTCCTTATAAAATTATTTTATCATTTATATCTTGATAATAGTGTTTTCAAAAGACCATTTTATTAAAAAAATTTATTTTTTAGAATACTTGAGTATATTAGAAAATTGTATATATTTTCTATAAAAATAAAATTATATTTCATTTGCATCCAAAAATAAATTTATCAAATTCATCTTAATTAAATATATATTTATTAAGAAAAAATATTACTAAAATGGAATTGATGTAATAACCATTTTATTTATACAATGGTAAATACACTTTAAGTCAGCAAATTTTGGACATGTAACCCCTTATCACACCCACATACACCCTAAGGGTAAGGTGTGCGATGGTGGTAGTTTCGTGGGGTGGTTTGAGTAACATCGATCGAGTGGTAATATTTACTAAATTGAACTTCTCCCATAGGAAAGTTTGTTAAATATTCACTTCTTGAAGCTCATATTGGGATTGGTCAAGGGTGAACCCCAGTGATGATAACTCCCTCCTATGTTCTAACAATTAGGCTTCAAATGACACAAATCTACTAGTTGAGGCCATCAATCCTCTTTTCTACATTAATTATCCATTATCATCACTACTGATATACAATAATTATAATGCTTAAATTATAAACCAAGGTCATTGTTTACAATGTTAATATTTACCAATAGTCATATTTATCAATGATTATATTTGACCAGCAGTCAAATAACAGTTGAATCCCAATAGTCATATTTCTCTTTATACCCTATAAAAACCACTTCACTCTTTCACACAAAATTCACCACAATTTATCGCTAAGGTTATATTTTACTTTCTTAATATTTTGATTGGTTTACTAATATTTTGTTTCATTTTTATATCATTTTTGTGGGGGTGATGATTATAGTAGACCGGGGTGATCCATACTTTCCCAATTTAGCCATTCTATTATATATATTTTTTTGATTTTTAATGTGTAGAATTTTAATTGGTTTCATAAATGGCTAATGTAATCACACTGTTAATGAGAGAAAATTTTGTTGGGTTATATTTATTTTATATGTGTATAATATTATTTAATATGTAATAAATATTTAATAAAGAAAAAACTATCATTTAAGAAGTCTAGGTCGTTACATTCTTCCCCCTTAAGAAATTTCATCCTTGAAATTTCAATTCATTCTCTTGGTTGATAAAAGGTGAGGGTAATTCTATCTCATTGTATCCTCTGGTTCCCATGCTTCTTCTTCGTATTTATGGTTCCTCCACAACACTTTGACAATGTAGGTAGTCTTGTTGCATAGAACCTTGTCTCCATGGTCCATGATTTCTTCTGACTACTCCTCATTTGAGAGGTCATGTTCTAGTTATACCGCCTTTGGATTCAATACATGTGAGGAATTAGGTGTATACTTCCTCAAGAGATATACGTGGAATACATCATGAAATTGAGAAATATTTTGTGGAATTTCTAGATTACAGGCCACTAATTCTATACAATCAAGGATTTTAAAGGGGCTAATGTACCTAAGGATAATCTTCCCTTTCTTTAAAAGTCACCTAACTCTCTTACATGGTGATATACGAAGGAAAAAATTGTCCCCAACATCAAACTCCAAGTACCTATGATGGGTTTTGTAACATATATTCTGTGAACTCTGAGTATCCTTTATATGTTGTTGGATGATATGAACCTTTTATGTAATATCTTATAAAAGATCTGGCTCAAGAAACTTCCTGTCACCAATATTATCCCAACAAGTATAACTTATATATCACTTTACATATAAAGATTCATATGGTTCCATTTGAATACTCGAGTGGATGTAGTTGTTTTATAAGAAATCAACTAATGGGAGGTGTTGATCCCATAAAATGTTAAATTCCATTGAGAATGTTATCATCATGTTCTCAAGTGTTTAAATAGACCCTTTATATTTACCATTAGTTTGGGAGTGATAGGAAGTAACAAAATTCAATTTACTATTTAGAGCATGTTGAAGGCTTCTTTATAATTTAGATGTGAAACTCGAATCATGATCATAAATGATAGAAAGTGTAACCCCATGCAGCCTCACTAATTACTTTATGTATATCATGGAAAGTTGTTCAAGAGATAAATATTCCAAAATAGCGATAGAATGGGCTATCTTGGCGAGTCTATCCACTAAAACCATATCAGTTTTTTTTACTTTGGGTGTTATTGGGAGAGCAGTGATGAAGTCCAAAGTGATATTGTCCCACTTTCATGTTGGTATGGGTAGTGGTTGCAATACCTCTTTTGGAAGTTATCACTCTACCTCTACTTGTTAAGACACAAAGAATCTTATAGTATAGTTGGAAATATCCCTTTTCATATTTTCCCTCTTATAATGATCACAAAGGTCATTATACAATTTAGTGATTATAGGATGTAAAGAGAGTATAGAGATATGAGATTTATCCATCAGTTCCTTCTTTATCTCTAGGATATATGGGATACATATCCTTGTATGAAATTTCAATACACCTTATTGATCAGTATTGCACTCAGGAAACTTCCCATTCTTCACAACAAATATCTTATTTTGTAACAAAGGATCTTGTCTTTGATATTTATTGATATTATATTGAAATGGTTGTTGATAAATTATTTTTGACAGGGTTGATGATTTCTATTCCTTTATAATTCCAATGTCCAATTTTACTAGGTCCTTGATCAATGGATCTCCTTGAATCCCCATCATTTCCATCACAACAAGGTCTTTATTACTTAATGCATCAACAAATTTGTTTACTATTCTAGGGTGGTAATGAATTGAATAGTAATAGACTATAATAAGTTACAACCGTCACATTTTTCTCAGTTTCAATTCCTTTTGTGTGAATATATACTTAAAAATTTAGTGGTCTATCCATATATCAAATTTCTCTCTATAAAGGTAGTGCCTCCATATTTTTAGAGGAAAAATAACTGCAGCTAACTCTAGTTCATGTGAAAGATAAATCTGCTCATGAGGCTTTAATTGTAGATATGCATAAGAAACCAACTTTTTATTTTTCATAAGGATGCACCCAATCCCTTTCAGAGATGCATCGCTATAAATAACAAATCCTTCTCTAACAGAGGGTGTAGTTAACACAGGTGTAGTAACAAATATCTTTTTAAAATTCATATAAGCTTTCTTCACAATACTTTGTCTAGATAAACTTTTCTCCTTTTTGAGTTAACTTGGTCAGTGAATTAAAAATTCATGAAAAGTTTTTTCACAAACCTCCTATAACATCACTATAAGCCAGGGAAACTTTGAATCTCAATTACCATTGTATTATGAGGCCACTACTCTATATCCTTTTTCTTAACCGGGTCAACTGATATTCCTTCATTGGTTACGATGTACCCTAAGAATGCAACTTTTTATAACCAGAATTCACATTTGATAAATTTTCCAAATATTTTATCCTTCTTCAGAGTTCACAATATAACCCTTATATGATTATAAATCTCCTCAATTTTTTTTGAATATATCATAATATCATTAATAAAAACTACCAAAAATTTATCAAGGTATTCCTTAATTACTGTATTCATAAAATCCATAAATATATCATGAGAATTAGTCAAGATTAATGTAATAACAACAAACTCATAAGGATCATATCTTGTTTGGAATTCGGTCTTTGGAATATCTTATTTATTCACTCTCAATTGATGATACCCAGATCAGAGGTCAATCTTAGAGAATAATTAATCCCCACAAAACAGATCAAATAAATCATCAATACTTGGGACATGGTATTTGTTCTTTACTGTGATCCCATTAAGTTCTTTGTAATCAATGAATAGCTACATTGATCCATCCTTCTTATTTACAAAGAGAACCAATGATCCCCAAGGAGACACACTTGGTCAGATAAATACCTTCTCAGAAATATCTTAAATTATTTTATTTAATTCCTTTAAATCAATATTTTCCTTTATATATGGGATATTTTATATTGGATTGGATCCAGGTATGAGTTTAATGGAGAACTATACCTTTCTTTCTAGTTGGGGTACATGTAACTCTTTAGGAAACACGTCAATGTATTAATGAATGATAGAGACATTGTCTTGCTTTATACCTTTTTTCCTTCTCCCTATTCACTGACCATCTCTATAAAAAAGGCCATGGGAGGTGATTATAGACAAAGATCAGGTAGGGATATATCTCCTTTGAAAATTACTATAGATTTTCCATTCAATATTACTAAAATTTCCTTTTCTTTATAGTTTATATTATAATTATACTTTGAGATGTAGCCCATCCCTAGTATATCATTAAATTCAAACATGGGAGAGACTACTATATTTATGATGAGATTGTACTCACAAAAGTTAATACTAGAGTTTTAATACACTATTTATGTTAGGATAATACCTCAAGGAGTCTTGAATGATAAATATACTTCTATAAGTTCAGGTATTGATTCTATATTCTTTGAAAACTTGGATGAAATTACGGAATGTGTGGAACTAGAATAAAAAAAATTACTTTTTATTTTTGAGAGCACAATGAGAGTACCTGAAACCACATCATTTGGAGACTCTACATCAGATTTCATGATATAAAATGATCAAACTTGATCTATTGGACTATAATGAGGATGATGGTGGTTTACCTAAATTATATTCTGATTTATACATCGATAAGAAAAGTGCCCAAGCTATCCACACTTTTAGCATTGAACTTTCAGCTGAACTTTCACCATATTCCCTTTATCGTTAGTGTTGATATGTTGAGGCTTCACCTCACCATGAAAATTTATATCTATATATCCATATCTTCTACAATTGTAGAACCTTCCTATCCCAAGTAAGAATTTCCACAAATTTTTCTTATCACATTTCTTTATGGGGGAAGTTGAAATTTCTTTCCACCTATTCCATGATTGAAATTCTTTTCAAAGTTTGGCTCTATTTCTATCTTCTTTTCATTCGATCCATGTGACCAATTAATATCTCCAAACACTAATTCAACCTTCATATCACACTTCACTATTTCCTCATAGCTTTCATAGTCTTTATTTTCTATATTCCTCCAAATATGGGGTCTCGATCCATCGAAGAATCTACCAAACATTGAATTAGGACCCATAAAAAATATAGTTGTGTATCGAGAAAGTTCTTTAAATTTCATCTCATATCTTCCCACTAATTCATTCTCCTTTTACTTGAGATCTACAAATTAATTCTAAATTTGTTTCTCATAAAATGCAGAAATTATTTAAAAAAATATTCTCCTAAACTCTTCCCATTCCATAGAATCAATCTCCATTTTTGGATTCAAATTTTTAATTAGTGTCCACACTCTTAAGCTTCTACTTCTAAGAATTATACTTCTAGGGTGACTTTATCTTGCTCTAAAAAATAGAGTACATAAAATATCTCTTATATAAAGATTATCCATTGTTCAATAAGTAATGGGTTGTTAGATCCACTAAAAAAGGTGGTTATTGATGTATAATGGATGATAGAGAAAATATTTTCAATTAATTTATATTGAATATCATTTTTTTAAACCCACAAAAGTGTTCCTATAAGATGAATTGTTTCATTTTTATGATAATGGTGTTATTTTGAGCTGAATAGTAAAAATTGGCCATTTTGGATTTTTAACAGTTTTAAATTATTTCTATAGTTTGGAAATGACATTATATACACTGATCCAAATTGAAAAATTATTATTTTTCCATATTCTAGACATCCATGGATTCATTTACTAGTTTTGGACTAAAATCTGAATCGTCCATATGGAAGCTCAAAAGAAGCTCACAAGTGGGAGAAAGAAAACTCTTTTCAGTTATGTCTAGTTTTGGTGTGGGATCCATAAATCATCCATGGTGGGCCCAAATGTTGTGACATTTGGTGGGTGGACGAGAAAGGAGTTTTGGAGAATATTTTATGAAGAAAAACCGTGTGAATTTGAAGTTAATGGGGTCATTAAAACACCCTAATCAGGAGGATTTCGTTTTAGAGAGTCTGACTGGACAAAATAAATGCTCATAGTAAAATGGCCATAACTCTTGGAATACATTTCCAAATCCACTGAGATATTGAGGGGACACGGACAAGGGAATTATGAAGAACATTCAAGAAGGGCTAAACGAGTGAATATGTCATTTAATGTGGCTAAAACGTATCAACATCCGGGGGACAAATTCTGGATATAAAAGGAGGAGAGCTCCACCCTCTCAAATCATCCCATTCTCCACCCCTTCCTTCCGAGACACCAAGAAGGAGAACATTTCGGCTTTTTATTGTATTCATTTTCTTTTTAATATTTTTTTAATGCTTTATTCTTCCCCATTCATCTCGATTACCCTTACCATGGTGGGGTGAACATTTGGTGTTCAAGAGGATATCAATGTGGATTTTCTTAAAGAAATAGTGACACAATACATAGAAATTGAAAGGGAATAATTTGATATTAACACATCATGCATTAATTTTGTTCTAATAGAATTAAATTATAACATTACCTTTGATTTTTCTATTGATGTAGAATACTTTCAACAACCACTGGAGAATAAAGAAGATATTGTGAAAGTTGAAACCAAGAAGGAAGAGGACTCATTCATATCCCACCCCCACCTTTCAGGTATTATGTAATTCTCATGGGGGTGGGATCGATATGCTATATCCATGGAGTCCTCAAAAAAAAGGAACAAGTGCGTGATGGAAAGAAGAAATTTTGTTGGTTCATGAGTAAGAAAACTCACCCACCATCAGATTGAGGATAAACGATCATAACGACCCCTCTGGAGGCAGTCAAAACCCAGGGCCCACTTGGGGGATTAAACCAAGATTTATCCTTCTTTTCTTATTTTAATTCTATTTTTATTTCTTTTAATAAATTTCTTATGTTACGTTTTTATTTTTTTTAGGTTTTCAAAGAGCAACACTTAGGATCCAAACTCAATGTTTCATTTCCAATAAGCTAGGTTGTACCTATACTTCACACTTGCTTCATGTTTTGATTCATTTGAAAATTGGATTACATGTTAAATCCGCTTGAATGAATCGAGGACACTGCATCATTTAACTATGGGGGAGGTAACCTTTGTAGTATAGGATTTTCATTTGATGTTTGTTTTCACAAAAAAAAATAAAAAAATTGTGTGTTTTCAAATTTTTGTGTGTTTATTTTTCAATTTTTGGTGTGTTTCTGAAACTTTTGAGCTGAAAAGATTATCAATACCATTTTTGAAACCCATTTCAATGAGTAAACCAATCTATTTCATGAAACTGAGCTTAAATGAATGCTGAAATTACTTTTTTTTCAAGTTCAAATCTTTTGTAATTTCATGAAAAGTACACTGCTTTTTGAAACCCATGCCATATTTCACTGTCTATATCTTTGAAATCACTTTCCTGTGAGGCTTATGAACCATTTTTGTCATATTCTTTTCATTCACCTCATTTCTTGAGAGAACCAGACCATGCTTGTTTTAACCAGAATTTGATTTATTTCTTTCAAAACTTGAGGGTTTGGGGTACGTGGGTTTTAAATGATTGAGGCATTTATTTGGTTTGAAGCCCCATTTTAAAAATAATCCTTTTCATTATGGCCCACCTTTACAATTATCCTTCACTGTATCCCCTAGTATCCATGAATTTCCTGTTAGGTTAGCCACATTTCAAGCCAATTTTCCCTATCCTACCTGCTCTTGAAGTGAAATTGCATGATCTAGTTGAACTTAAGTGTGGGGGAAGATGTTCTGTGGTGTACTACCTCATTTGGTTATACTTTGGGAGGAAAATAAATTGTGGAAGATATGTTTCTGATGCTAAAAAATTATTCTGTTGAAAGCTGTGCCTTTTCTGGAGCTTTTATGATAAGAGAAGCTGTGCCTTTCTGGAGCTTCCAATGTAATAAAAGAAAGCTGTGCCTATCTGGATCTTTAAAGAAAAATCATGTTTGAAAGGATTGAATTTTTTTCTTCTGAGCTAATTTAATTTTGATGGAACCTATTTTCTATAAAGGGGAAGTGAAGGAGACCATACTTGACTAAAAATTACAATCTTGCAATTTTGCTTCAAAAAGAGCCAAGCCCTCCTTTTTTGGCCTCAGAATATTTAACATCTAAATCCTACCAACTCAAAGCCACAGAAAAACCCTGAAAAGTACTCATGAGAAACACATGTTCTTGACTCACATTGGGTGGAGAAGTAGGAATTTATCAATCCTATGGTGACTCTTGTGTGTGTTTGGATGAGAAAAGCCTTGTTCAACATTTACATTTGTGAGATGAGAGAAAATTCATTTGAGGTAGGTGATTTGTGTGCATGAGATAAGAAATAAAGTGGAAATATATTAAAATTTTAAATGTAGAACTTGAAATAACTGTTTTTGATGAGACATGATATCTTTTTGTTTCTAGGAATTGATTTGATAGATCTCATTGATATGTGTTTTGGATTTGATTTGATTTGATTTTTATTTGTCCAGGATTCCAAGTGCTAAGTGTGGGGGAAATTGATAGAGCAAATATTTTCAATTAATTTATATTGAATATCATTGTTTTAAACCCAAAAAAGTGTTCCTCTAAGATGAATTGTTTCATTTTTATGATAATGGTGTTATTTTGAGCTGAATAGTAAAAATTGGCCATTTTGGATTTTTAACAGTTTTAAATTATTTCTTTAGTTTGTCCATAACATTATCTACACTGATCCAAATTTCAAAATTATTTATTTTCCATATTCTGAACATCCAGGTATTCATTTACTATTTTTGGACTAAAATCTGAATCGGCCATATGGAAGCTCAAAAGAAGCTCACAAATGGGAGAAATAAAAATGTTTTCAGTTCTGCATAGTTTTGGTGTGGGATCTATAACTCATCCATGGTGGGCCCAAATATTGTGAACATCGGTGGGTGGATGCGCAAGCAGTTTGGGATAATCTTTTATGAAGGAAGAACCGAGTGAATTGGCCGTTTATGGGGTCATTAAATCACCCTAATCCAGAGGATTTCGTTTTGGAGAGTATGACTGGACAGAATAAATGATCATAGTAAAACGGCCATAACTCTTGGAATACATGTCCAAATCCACTGGGATTTTGAGGGGACACGGAAAAGCGAATTATCAACAACATTCAAGAAGGGCTCAACGTGTGAATATGTAATTATTGGGGTTAAAACGTGTCAACATACTGGGGAAAAATTCTGGCTCTAAAAGGAGGAGGGCTCCGCCCTCTCAAATCATCACATTCTCCACCCCATTCCTTTCGGGACAACAAGAAGGAGAAAATTTCGGCTTTTTATTTTATTTCTTTTCCTTTTCATAGTTTTGTAATTCTTTCTTCTTCCCCATTCATCTCGATTACCCTTACCATGGTAGGGTAAACATTTGGAGTGATTGGGGAAGGGTTGGTTTTCTACATTGTAATGCTTGAGTTCTTGGACGCAATTGAATAAATTTATTTCTTCTTCAAAGTTGTTTTCAATTTCTCATAGATGATTTTATAATCAAGTGTGATCGTTCTTGAATATTAATTCTGTTATTGATTTTTTCCTTGGTAAAATAATCATAATCTCCCTCCACTAAAATCTGGTTTATATACGATGGAATAAACCAGGAATTAGTGGTGAAGTACTCGACGATCGTCAGTACGTGTAAAAGGTGTAGTGAATGTTCTTGATTGTTTGGGATAAACAAAACCCGATCGGGTATTGCCCATTTCAATTAAGAATATTCAATACAAATATTTTACACATGGAATGAGAGTTGACCAAACCAAGATCTTGGTATGGTTTTCCCTCACAATAATAATTTCACCAAGGAAGTGAGAGGAAACGATTGTGGAATCTCACTTTAATCAACTAAGAATAAGAGGTTTGAATTAAATTGAACAAGGATAGCATTATAATTAGGAAACCGACCCCAACCTAATCACCCTTTTAATTTAATAGTTTTTCAATCATTTGAATTTCAAATTTTCTTTCAAAAGCACAACATTTTTACCCCATTTTAAAGTGACAACCCGTTTTGTGTGCACTCCTCTTAGAGAGACATACTAGGTCAACCACATTACTACATTTTAACTTAGGAAATAATTTTTTTTCCATGCCCTACGACAGGCATGCGTCAAACTTGGCACCGTTTCCGGGGAGGAAGTGCCACAGACTAATTGTAAATATTTGACATTTTCAATTAAAAAAAAATTAAAAAAAAATCTTTTGCCATGTTGTTTTCAAATGATTATTTCTTTAATTCATGGAACAATTACCCACCAGTGCGAGAACCAATTATTGAATCACCTTGGTCTATAGAGTATAAAGTTTCTTTCTTTGCTAAACATATTCGAGGAGCTCGAATCCAAATCATCATAGAGGATGAATTCAAGGATCTCATTGATAACCATAAAGAGAACCTCGAATGCCCAGTGTTGGAGGGATTGGCCAGAGAATTAATTGAACTTCAGGAGTATTTTCCATAATTTTATCAAAAAATGATCAAAGTGAAACACCAAGAAGAAGAATTTCACAAGGATGTTGAAGCCCAATTATAAAGAATTAGTCAAACGGTTCAAAACCTGGAGACCTCAATAGAGTGGATAACGAAACAAGTACATGCATCTCAAGATCAAAAAATGGAGCCAGAACAAGAACCAAAACTTGAAAAATTGATGGAAGAAGTAGACCCATAAATCCTTCAGGTTGAAGAACCCATGGTGGCCTTGATAAAATTAAAATAAGATGCATTGAGCCTAACTCAATCAATATTGGAGGAGATTGATGAAGAAGATTTAGAAATTGAAATACATATGGGAGATCAAAATGATCTGGATAACTTCTGGAATGAGTGTGAGGAACTTCTTGAGCCAACTATTCCTAATAATGTAGATCATTCAATAACATTGAAGGAAGAAACCAACCAAGCAATGGAATTTGAAGAGAAGATAGAGGAGTCAGACTGCCTACCTCTATCTAGAGAAATTCAACTCCAAGAGGCACCTCCTATTGAAGAAGCAATTGAGGCCAAACAAGCTCAGGGAGTTAATCTTTTCATAAACTCATTATCTTTTGATTTTGTTGAAACTAAATTGAGTATTTCCTCCCCTTCTTTGAATTTTTCAGATTCAGCCAACACATGTATTTCCTTGGAGGAAGACGGTGAAAAAGATGATTTATCTGAAGAGGAACATCTAGAGATCCCCAAACTTGTTGAACATTTATTGGAGGATGTTCAAGAGGAGATCAAAGTGGATTTTCCTAAAGAAATAGTGACACAATACGTAGAAATTGAAATGGAATAATTTGATATTAACACATCATGCTTTAATTTTGTTCAAATAGAATTACATTATAACATTCCCTTTCATTTTTATATTGATGTAGAATACTTTCAACAACCACTGGAGCATAAAGAAGATGTTGTGAAAGTTGAAACCAAGAAGGAAGAGGACTCATTCATTATCCAACCCTCACCTTTCAGGTATTATGTAATTCTCATGGGGGTGGGCTTGGTATACTATATCCATGGAGTACTCAACAAAAAGGAACAAGTGCGTGATGGAAAGAAGAAATTTTGTTGCTTCATGAGAAAGAAACTTCACCCACCATCAGATTGAGGATAAACGATTAGAACTGCCCCTCTGGAGGCAGTCAAAACTTAGGGCCCACTTGGGGGATTAAACCAAGATTTATCCTTCTTTTCTTATTCAAATTCTATTTTTATTTCTTTTAATAAATTTCTTATGTTATGTTTTTATTTTTTTAGGTTTTCAAAGAGCAACACTTAGGATCCAAACTCAACGTTGCATTGCCAATAAGCTAGGTTGTACCTCTACTTCACACTTGATTCATGTTTTGATTCATTTGAAAATTGGATTACATGTTAAATCCGCTTGAATGAATCGAGGAGACTGCATCATTTAAGTGTGGGGGAGGGAACCTTTGTAGTATAGGATTTTCATTTGATGTTTGTTTTCACAAAAAAAAAATAAAAAAAATTGTGTGTTTTCAAATTTTTGTGTGTTTATTTTTCAATTTTTGGTGTGTTTCTGAAACTTTTGAGCTGAAAAGATTATCAATACCATTTTTGAAACCCATTTCAATGAGTAAACCAATATATTTCATGAAACTAAGCTTAAATGAATGCTGAAATTACCTTTGTTTCAAGTTCAAATCTTTTGTAATTTCAGGAAAAGTACACTGATTTTTGAAACCCATGCCATATTTCACTGTCTATATATTTGAAATCACTTTCCTATGAGGCTTCTGAACTATTTTTGTCATATTATTTTAATTCACCTCATTTCTTGAGAGAACCAGACCATTCTTGTTTTAAACAGAATTTGATTTATTTCTTTCAAAACTTGAGGGTTTGGGGTACGTGTGTTTTAAATGATTGAGGCATTTATTTGGTTTGAAACCACCTTTTCCAAATAATCCTTTTCATTATGGCCCACATTTACATTTATCCTTCATTGTATCCCCTAGTAGCCATGAATTTCCTGTTAGGTTAGCTACATTACAAGCCAATTTTCCCTATCCTACCTGATTTTGAAGTGAAATTGCCTGATCTAGTTGAACTTAAGTGCGGGGGAAGATGTATTGTGGTGTACTACCTCATTTTGTTATACTTTGGGTGGAAAATAAATTGTGGAAGAGATGTTTCTGATGCTAAAAAATTATACTATTGAAAGCTGTGCCTTTTCTGGAGCTTTTATGACAAGAGAAGCTGTGCCTTTCTAGAGCTTCCAATGTAAAAAAAGAAAGTTGTGCCTATCTGGAGCTTTCAAGAAAAATCATGTTTGAAAGGATTGAATTTTTTACTGCTGATCTGATTGAATGTTGATGGAGCCTATTTTCTATAAAGGGGAAGTGAAGGAGACCATACTTGAGTAAAAATTAGAATCTTGCAATTTTGCTTCAAAAAGAGCCAATCCCTCCTTTTTTGGCCTTAGAATGTTTAACATAAAAATCCTACCAACCCGAAGCCACCGAACAACCCTGAAAAGTCCTCATGAGAAACACATGTCCTTGACTCACATCAGGTGGAGAAGTAGTAATTTATCAAGCCTATGGTGACTCTTGTGTGAGTTTGGATGAGAAAAGCCTTCTTCAACATTTACATTTGTGAGATGAGAGAAAATTCATGTGAGGTAGGTGTTTTGTGTGCATGGGATAAGAAATGAAGTGGAAATATATTAAAATATTAAATGTAGAACTTGAAATAACTGTTTTTGATGAGACATGATACCTTTTTGTTTCTTGGAATTGATTTGATAGATCTCATTGATATGTGTTTTGGATTTGATTTGATTTGATTTTTACTTATCCAGGAGTCCAAGTGCTAAGTCTGGGGTAATTGATAGAGCAAATATTTTCAATTGATTTATATTGAATATTATTGTTTCAAACCCACAAAAGTGTTCCTCTAAGATGAATTGTTTCATTTTTATGATAATGGTGTTATTTTGAGCTGAATAGTAAAAATTGTCCGTTTTGGATTTTTAACAGTTTTAAATTATTTATGTAGTTATGCCATAACATTATATACAATGATCCAAATTAAAAAATTATTTCTTTTCCATTTTCTAAACATTCAGGGCTTCATTTACTATTTTTGGACTAAAAGCTGAATCGGCCATATGGAAGCTCAAAAGAAGCTCACAAATGGGAGAAATAGAAATGTTTTCAGTTCTGCCTAGTTTTGGTGTGGGATCTATGACTCATCCATGGTGGGCCCAAATGTTGTGCAATTTAGTGGGTGGACGCGCAAAGAGTTTTGAAGAATCTTTTATGAAGGAATCACTGAGTTAATTGGCCGTTTATGGGGTCATTAAATCACCCTAATCCGGAAGATTTCGTTTTGGAGAGTCTGACTGGACAGAATAAATACTCATAGTAAAACGGACATAACTCTTGGAATACATGTCCAAATCCGCTGAGATTTTGAGGGGACACGACCAAGGAAATTATGAACAACATTAAAGAAGAGATAAACGCTTTAAGATTTAATTTAATGGGGATAAAACGTGTCAACATCCGGGGGAGAAATTCTGGCTATAAAAGGAGGAGAGCTCCACCCTCTCAAATCATCACATTCAACACCCCATTCCTTCTGGGACACCAAGAAGGAGAAAATTTCGGATTTTTCTTTTATTTATTTTCTTTTTCATAGTTTTTTAATTCTTTCTTCTTCCCCATTCATCTCTATTACCCTTACCATGGTGGGGTAAACATTTGGAGTGATTGGGGAAGGGTTGGTTTTCTACATTGTAATGCTTGAGTTCTTGGATGCAATTGAATAAATTTATTTTTTATTCATAGTAGTTTTCAATTTCTTATAGCAGATTTTATAATAGGTGCGATCGTTATGGAATATTAATTCTGTTATTGATTTTTGCCTTGGTAAAATAATCATAATCTCCCTCCTCTAATTTCTGGTTTATATATGATGGAATAAACCAGGAATTAGTGGTGAAGTACTCGACGATCGTCAGTACGTGTAAAAGGTGTAGTGAATGTTATTGATTGTTTGGGATAAAAAAACCCAATCGGGTATTTCCCATTTCAATTAAGGATATTCAATACAAATATTTTACACATGGGATGAGAGTTTACCAAACCAAGATCTTGGTAAGGTTTTTCCTCACAATAATAATTTCACCAAGGAAGTGAGATGAAACGATTGTGGAATCTCACTTTAATCAACTAAGAATAAGAGGTTTGAATTAAATTGAACAAGGATAGAATTATAATTAGGAAACCGAACCTGATCTAATCACCCTTTTAATTTCATAGTTTTTCAATCATTTGAATTTCAAATTTCCTTTTAAAAGCACATCATTTTTACCCCCATTTTAAAGTGACAACCCATTTTGTGTGCACTCCTCTTCGGGAGACATCCTAGGTCAACCACATTACTACATTTTAACTTAGGAAATAATTGTTTTTCCATGCCCTATGACAGGTGTGCATCAATGGACTCAACAAAATATTGTTCCCTTCTTGGTGAATCTGATATCTCAACTTAATTCAAGCAATTATTCATAACTCAATTTAGTTGATTAATCATACTCATTAATTTTTCCACTCCATCTTCCATTGTAATTCCATCAGTTCATCACCCATTGCACTCATCATTTACTCAGTTACTCATATTTCCTTCCATTTTCCTAAAATAAGAAAACCTTAGTGAGAAACATGTTGCTTTTATGATTATTAAATTCTAAATGGATTTTTTTATTAAAACATCATGATTAAATATGCTATTTGTATATTCTAAAAAAAATTACATTTTCTATATATCCTTCATAATTGTTCATACAATTCTTGTGATTAGCCAAATATATCCCCCAAGAATGTCAAATCAAGGGATCATAAAGGCCTATTATCATGCACCAGTTCCAATTCAAGTCTAGATCAAAGTGGTGTTTTTGGGTGTTACCCCTTGGTACATCTGATCTAAAGCCACATCCACTTATAGTGTCTAAAAGGAGATATTTTTTTTAAAATACACTTATTTAATACTTACCAAATTACCTGGATGTTTTCCTATATTTAGACTTGTCCCTAGGGTACCTTCTAAAGTTTTCAAGTCCTCATTTTCATAAAAAACTAAACCATCCTTTCATACCAACTATGGAATCGTACCTTTTTATTATATAACTTTTCATTACATGGTAAAAAAAGAGGACATTTTCAAGTTTAGTCTCTAGTAATTATGGTAAATAATGCATTAAAAAATAAAGCATTCTTCTAAATCCACTTGGAAGACATCTTCATGGGTTCACACTAATTTACTTTTACTACATCTCATATCCTAGGTATATACATCAAATTAAAGGGGTGATAATGTAGCCCAGTAAGGGAATAAGCAAGAGAGACAAAAAAATCTGATCATGAGACATATCAATAAGAACATAAGGCATGAAAAAGAGGCATATAATGACATTAATAACATGGATTGGTTTCATACTTTCCCATTTTAGCTATTCTATTTTATATTTTTTGTCCACTTGTACTGTTTGTCATTTTAATTGGTTTTATAGTTGACTAATGTAATGATCATTTTTAACGAGATAAAATTTTCTAAGTTTCTCTTTATTTTATACTTGCATAATATTATATAAAATTTAACAAAAATTTATTCAGGGAAAAAAATATCATTTAAAAATTCTAGGTTGTTACATTATGGAAAGAAAGTTTAATCGATGGGTAGGTATACACCAAAAATACATTTAATGATAACTTAATGATTTTTCTCATGATATACATCAATGCATAAAGGGGATATCTATAATTGAGACCCACCCATAATAGCATGTACAATTCATTCCTCATATATTTAAGGATTAATTCAATTCTTAAACAATATTCTATATTAATAAACATCACTATTGAGTAAAGAATACAAATTTATCAACATTTTACCCAGTCAATAAATTAGATTTCATATTAAAAAAGTATATGTTAAAATGGTATATGGTTTAATAAATAATCACGTTCATGATAAAAAAATATTGATATTTAAGATAAACTTAATGTCTAATGATCCTAATAGAGTGAATGTTTTAAGGGAAAGTTAATGACTACCAAATTAATAAATAAAATGAATTCCAATACTATGTTTAGTAAAACTAATCATAAACCATCCAAATAAATAATAATTATTTTATCATTATTATATAACCCCAGTGGATTATAAGTAAAATAAAAGGTTTTTGTTATTTATAAATAGAAATACAATAAAAATCCCCTTTAAAACATTTCTAAGGAAAATATTATTTTCACGCCGAAAAACTAAAAATTTTCAGAATATTAGGAATTTTATTTAAGAATATAATTTTAAAATTGTAATGGAATCTTCAAATCAATGAGTTATAATTATGGTTGTAAAATTCCATTCATGTCATGTACGTTAAAATAAAAATTATTTTCGCTTTTTTGGTAAAAAGTTGAAAAGTACCATTTTTAGAAGACAATAAGAATAATTCTTTTAATTTTTTTTAAAAAATGATAAACATGGGTAAAAAAGACTTTAAAAATAATATTATGTGATTAAAAACATTGTTTAAAACAGTTTTAGAAAACATGAACATGAAAGAAAAATAATTTTTGATCGAAAAGAGAAATAAAGTTGGATTTTTTTAAAAAAACTTTCTCAATCATTTTAAGTACCAGAGAGTAGAAAATGGAACTATTACTTGAATATTTTAATGAATAAGCATAGGAGAATAAAATTAAATGTTTTAATTATAAAATGATAAAATAATTTCCTTTAATGGAAATTTAATCATTTATAATTCTGATTAAAATGAGATTATAGAATAAACCCTTACCGCTATTGAAACTATTTAATCATAACCCTTATGAAATAAATATTTTCAAATAAACATTAAATACAATTAATATTAAGCTATTAATGATATAAATTATCAAAGGGGCAGTATATACACCTCATAAGTTGGTGAATATAACCAAATATTTCTTAATGGAGTGAAAATTGAGATAAAATCTCTTACAAAGATCCTATCTTTGAAGTGAGAATTAGTCATGAAATAAATTATGTGCATAAATTATAAACCCACATAAAAAAATAGAAATAAAAAATAAAAGAATCTAAATTCATTACACACATAACCTTAGAATATCAATGACAATGATAAAGTAACATAACTTAATGAAAATAAATTGAGTTATAAAACCCATCAATTGTAAAGACCCTGACCATAGTAACACAGGGCTAGTGGTAAATTTATTAAATTGGAACTAGATACAGGGTATCATATCCTAAAGGACTGAATAGTTTATTAGTCTTGGTAAACTAACTTGAATCACACATTTTATTTGAAAACATAATATACAAAAATAGAGAAATTAAGTATTCTATATCCTTGAACTCATTCAAAGATTCCTTCCTCATATATTAGGGAAAGGTAATAAAATAAATATGATATTAGATACTCCTAAATGTTTATATAAAATTAAAGATACTATGAATAAATAAGGAATAATCAATATGGAAAGGTTAATAATTGAAAACACATGCCATTTAATCAATAACTTGAACACAAAAATACATCTAGGGATAAGATCTATACAATAATTCCATAGATAATAATAAATGATTTCTTGATGAAGTAAATAATAAATATTAGATTAAATGATATTATGAATCATGATATCTATATTTTCAAGACCTTGCACCAAGACAGTTTAATCGATGAGTATGTATACACCAAAACCCATTTAATTCCAGATTACTTATTTGTTTTACGAAACCTATTGATGCATCGGGGGAATATCTATGACCATAACCAAACCATAACTTCATGTCTATTACTCATATATTGAATAATAAATTCAATTTATAAATAATATTCATTATCAATAAATATCTATATTGAGTAAAGAATACAAATTTATCACTATTTCCTTTAGTCAATCAAATAAAATTAATAGTAAAACACCATATAAAAAATGGTATATGATTTAGTAAATAATAATATCCATGATAAAAATATTATGTATATTTAAGAAAAATTTAATTTCCAATGATCACATGAAAGTGAATGCTTCAAGAGAAATATAATGATTACAAAATTAATCAAGAGAGTGGATTTCTATACTTTCTCTGGTCAAACTGATCATAAACCATCCAGAGAAAAAATAAGGATTATATAATTACAAATAATCCTGAGTAATGTATAAGTAAAATAAAGGGTTTTTCATTTAGTGAATAAAAATACCATAAAATTTCATTATTTTTTTAGGAAAATACCCTTTTCACTTTGAAGATCACTTTTAAAAACTAAAAATTTATAGAATATTATGGAATTTTTTTAAATTAACTTTTAAACTTATAAATAAATAATTAAATCAATGAGTGGTCATGATGTTAGGAAAATTATTTTTATGTCAAGTACGTTATAACAAATATTCCTTTCATATATTCGATAAAAATTCAAAAAGTTCTATGTTCAGAAAATGAAAAGAAGATTCCCTTTTAATTTTTTCTTAAAAAGCCACACATAGGTAAAAATTAATTTTAACAATTATAGCATGATATTAAAAACATTCTTGAAAACATTTTTAGAAAACATATATATGGAATAAAATGTATTTTTGACTAAAATGATAAATAAATTTGGATTTAAAAAAACATTTTCTCAATCATTTTAAGTACCAAATAGGGGAAATGGAACTATTAATTGAAAATTGTAGCACACTTAGATTTACGTACCTAGAGTTTTATTTATTTATTTTAAGTATATAAAGTGATTTGGTTAATTTTTGAGAGTTTCTAGGGAGTTTTGACATGTTTTTGGTGATTTTATGGAGGTGTACGGTTTGAGAGTAGTTAGTAGAAACTACGAAACACATCCTAGGAAAATGTTAATATAAAATAGTGGGAACTGGGTTCAAACATATTTATGTGCATGGTTAGGTGCTAAGTTTGGGAAAACCATACATCAATTTAGGGGAAACCATGCAATGTTGAACAAAGGGGTTTAGCACAGTTAGTACATAGTTTTTCTAATCGTGTGAGACAACCATGTAAGGGGTGTTTGGAGGAAGTGGATCATGTATGGTTAATTCATGGTTTTCCTAATCATGAACCCTAACCATGAACCATTAAAATTTAGATATAAAAATCATGGATCTAACTCAGTTTACCCCCTAAGCCTATCGTTTTTTCACTAATAACGTCATTACCTGAAATCCTGTTTCTCAAAAGGCTTTTTATACCATTCCTCTTCGTTTAGGAGTGTTTACTAGGATAATATAAGTGTGTTGGAGGCCACATTTGGTAGGAACCATTTCTAAGGTTGAATCTTGAAGATCTAATATGGGTTTTTAAAGTTTTTGGACAGTTCTTCCTTTTCTACTAAGTTTGAGAGGTAGGTGGCTTCACTCTCCACTCCTCTTGATTAGAACTTGAAGGATTGATTTTAAATTTATTGAATTTCTGGAATTGAATTGTGAAATTAATGTGAGATTCTTGATTGAAAACATCCTTAGTGATGTTTTTTGAACTATAAAATTGGTTGGTTTTATGGAAAGTGATATTGGTAAATGATTTTAAAATGATGATTTTAAAATATTGATTTAGTTTTGACTCATGGAAATGGTTTTGTAGAAAAATTTTCAATAAAAGAATGTTTTTATTGAAATGTATTGGCATGGTTGTCTTGGAATTTCATTTTTATTATTATTTTGGTGTGTGTTCATTTTCATTGAAGACCCTATGAAAGGGGCATGTTCCATTGGGAAACTTGGTAATGGTTACCTTGTAACAACTTAGTATATCGATGAGAGACCACTCATGAGTATGGAATAGTCACATGTGTATACATATTTGGATTTTTGTATGTATAGAATAGATATGCCAAATGGATTTGACAAATGGTTATAAAAATTTGTTTTGTTAGTTTCCTCGGAAAACTCTTTTGTTTGGAAAATGGTTTTGGATTTGATAAAAACTACTTTAAATTTTTTTAAAAACTTTTATATAAATGTGATAACATGTTCTATCATAGTGGAATTAATTGGGAAGTCATTTGGGAAATCCTACTAAATTTTATACTCAACCCTACTTTGGAACTTTGGTACATTTATATATGTTATATATCAAGACACAGGTAAATGATAGGTATCAAATTTCTTTAGTGATTATTCTTGATACCTTAGGTGTGGATTGTCAAGTTAAATCTTGGAGCAGGTTGGGAGTTTTCAGTTTACCTATTTGTTGCCTTTGTGTTTTTTTCTCTTTAATATTTTGGCTATGTCACTTGGTTTCCAATTTTCACTATGATATAATTTTTGGTCTGGCTATACATTTAGTTTTATTTCCTTTCACTTATGAATCATATAGTGGTTTGTTGGTTATGGTTATTTTTGTTTAATTTTTTATTTTTAAAGGTAAAATCTTTCCCAAATTTTTTATGAATCTATTTTTATCTATTTACAGAATTTTTTGTGTTGGGGATGTAACCTAAGGCTTATTAACACACACCTCCTATCCCAAAGTGAATAGGCGAGGGGTGAGATATTACAAATGGTATCATTCTTAGCTTGTCTTTTTTTTGAAAAAACAGTGTTAGTTTGTTTGATCCTTGAAATGATATTACTGTCATTCTATCACTTGGTATGGTAGAAATGAGTAGTATTATCAGAACTTTAATTATATAGCATAAAAGGAATGGATGACCTATTTATGCTAAGCTTCAAGTTACCAGGGAGTTTGGGTACATGAGTGTTTTGAGTCACTTCTAGGAGCTGTAACCCCATCATCATGGGTTTATCCAATGTTAAGATCATGACATGCATTGATAGCAATAAATTCCCACTAGGAGTGCATAATTCATTTTGAGTAATGAATTATAATTTGAGGAAAAAACTGTTGATTTTTGAAAATAATTGAAAATGGTTTGATTTTCAATAAGAATAGTGGAATTTTCTAAAATGGTTTAAAGGCGGAAATTTTTTTATTTTTAAAATTATTTTTGTGATATGTGTGATGTGGTAAATTTGAAATTACTAAGCCTTCAGTTTCTAGAGAGCGATACTAAATGTCGTCTTCTTTTGGTTATAAAAAATGGAACAAGGTAGACATCATAGGAACCAACCGAAGAGGCTTATGAGAATGTGGTTTTACCTGATCCAAGGGTGAACTGATAGTTTATTGAGAGTATTGAACATGATTTTCATGCTGTGGATAGAGTGAATAATAGGGGTGAACCAAGAAAAGTTGATCATTCTTTTTAGTTCTAGAACCAAAATCCACCCATATTTTGGGGTGATTCAGAACCAGAAAATAATAAGTGTGGATAAATAGGATGAATCAAATATTCAATTTTATTGACACACCAGCTAAGATGAAGGTGAATTTTGAAATGTAAATACTAGAGGTTCTAGAACACTAGTGGTGGGATTTATCAATTTAGGCTAAATTGGACCAAGGCTTGGAATGAGAGGATTTTAAAGAATTGTTCAAAAATAAATTCTATTCTCACACATTAAAAATTACTAGAATGGGATATTTCTTTAGTTTGAAGTAAGATAATCTACCACTAAAATAGTATGTGAATAAATTTATGAATTTAGTCTACTTTTCACCATAAGTTTCTATAAGTTCATCCTTCAAGGCAAGCATTTTTAAATTGGGTTTAAGGCTAGATATTTGCTTAATAATTTCCATGCTTTGTATAATGGATTATACATATATGGTAAATAGAGATATGGTGGTACAAAGATATATCTCAGGTAATTTTGGAGTAAAAATAATGTTGATACCTATGGGGACTAGTGAGAAATCTAATGTTGTGAATAAGAGGAAGAGAGGAATCTATTTCCAAAGTGGTGATATGAGTTAGAATCTAATGTCAGGATCAGTGAATCTTCCTTTTTAACTAAAGAGGAATCCTAGATTCTTTCAATGTGGTTATTTTTAGCATATAAAATGAAATTTTATGACAAAAAATTCAGAAATCAATAATTTTAATCAGATGGGACACCTTCAAAGCTATTATCACAGGGCTCCAAGATCAAGTTCTAGGGACATGTCTCATGTTTCATTGATGTCACATGATTTGATAAGATGATATAAACAGAATATATATTATTATAAAGACTAAGAAATCCATGGTGATTCTAAGAATACCGTGACCCCTCAACTAGTGAAATCTCAATAGGGTAATAAATATAAAGGTGCAATGAGTAATCAATTATATGGTTTTCATAAAATGATCATGGATGATCAATTATGACCTTTTATAGTGATAAAAACAATTATTTTAAATTATACTCTTATGAAATTTTTGTTTGATATAGGTTCATCCCATCCATTTATTGCTTCTCGTTCTATTGATCTTCTAGGTTTTCTTGTTGACATGATTCCCTCTATTTTGAAATATAAAACTCCTCTTGGACAAAGATAATCTAGAGCTTTTATGTGCAAAGAATAATCAATTAAAATTTATGGATTTCAATTTATTTTGGATTTCTATATGCTTGAGATAGATTTCTAGGATTTAATACTGTGTATGGATTGGTTGAAAATGTTTAAAGATCACATAAATTTTTATACCTGATGAGTTAGTTATACAACTGAGGATTATGTTGAACATATAATTGGAGGAGATTGTAATGTAAAGGTAACTAGAATAGGATTTTTGGAACCAGTAGTTGGAACTATCTCATACCAGTTGGCACTTTTGAACTTGGAATCTGTATAGGAGATCGTGAATATAGATTTTCCAACCACGGTAGATTAGTTTCTTGATGTTTTTCTTGATAACTTATTAGGGTTTTAACCCAAAAGAGAAGTGAAGTTTATAATTGATCTCTTACCAGGGACCAGTCCTATATCACTTCTTTTTTATTGTATAGAACCTAAAAAATTAATGGAATTGAATTTTCAGTTGACAGAATTATAAAGCAAAGGGTTCATTCAGCCATGTATGTATCTGTGGGCATCATCGATTTTGTTTGTAAAAAAGATGGATGGAAATAGTCGTATTTTTTTGGATTATCATAATATTAACCAATTTATGATAAAGAATCGACATCCTCTTCCATTAATTGGTAAATTTTTAGATCAATTTAGGGGAGGCCAGTGGTTCTGTAACATTTACTTGCATTCAGGATGTCATCAACTATGGTTTCAGAAGAAGGATAATCTAAAAATATATTTCAGGAGTAGATATGTTCATTACAAGAATGTGGTTATGCCTTTCAGTATTAAGAATGAACCAAATGTCTTTATGAAATTGATGAATCATATATTTCAAAGGTATCTGTATTCTTATTTGGTGGTGTTTTTGGTTGACATAGTAGTGTATTCTAGGAAATAATTTGATCACGAGAAACAATCGGTGATAGTGTTGGGTATCTCGTGAGATTATCATCTATATGGAAAACATTCAAAGTGTGATTTTTGGATAACATTGGTACATTTCCTTAACCATGTAATCTAAAAAAAGTTCTTATGTGGATCTACAAAAGATCGAGGATATAATCTCCTAAAAACCTCCAAATAATGTCTTTGAGATACACAATTTCTTTGGCTTGGATGGTTATTACGAACATTTTGTTTGTGATTTTTCACAACTAGATTCACCAATGATAGCTTTGATAAGGATAATTGTTCCATTATAATAGAACAAGGAATATCAAAAGTATTTTTAAGAGCTTAAAGTATTCCTCAAATCATGCCTGATCTTCATATTTTTAGAATCCCAAAAAGGATATGTGGTGTATTATGATACCTGAGATCTGGGTTGGGATCTGATCTCATGTTGGGAGATCATTTTGTTTCTTGCGGTTCATGAAAGTTATTGATGCATGAGAAGAACTACCCAATACATGATTTAGAATTATCTTCTAGAGTCCTTGCTTATAATACCAAGTTTTGTTACCTCTTTGGTGAGAAATTTATAGTGTTTATGGATCATAAGATATTGACACACATTTTCTCACAAAGAGATTTAAATATGAGGCAAAGAATATGTATAGAGTATCTTAAAATGTTTGAATTTGACTTGATGTATACATCAGGTAAATGTAATTCAGTGGTAGATGCATTAAATAGGAAGTCGTATTTTCATTTGGAAAAAAGGACTTAGATCAATTACAGTTGATGTCGTTGATTTCCAACATGAACATGGATTGGGAAGATTTAGGTACTATTGAAGTTTTATTTTTTGGTTTCTTTTGTTATTTATTTGGTTGATAAGGTTAAAGAGGCACAACCATCCGATTCTGAATTTTTTTCTATGAGGTAAAAACTCAATGGTGGGGATAATATTGAGGGATGGTATCTTAATAAAAAATCAGTTATGTGGTTTTGAGATCAAATGGTTATACCTTTGAATTTTCAAAAACAACTTCTTCATTTTTACCCCCATTCGAGATGGGATGTTCATCCTGGAATAAAAAATATGTTTAAGGCATTGAAATCAAAATTTTTGTGGTCAGGAATGGAAAAAAATTGTCTATGTTTTTCTTGAGATACCTCACATTTTCGTAGGTTATGTCACAACACCAATGACCAATAGCTATGCTATAGTCTTTACTGATTCCTATTTGGAAATGGGGGTATATATCAATATATTTTGTGACAAGTTTCCAAAGGGCGGTTTGGAAATATGATTCCATATGGGAGATAGTGCATCATCTCAAAAATTTGTCTCATTTCATCCCTATTCATTAATCTAATATGGTGGAATACTTTTCAAAAATTTATATTCAAGAAGTGGTAAAATGAAATGATATACTAATTTTGATAGTATCGGACTAAGATCTGATCCTTATGTCTTATTTTTGGAAATACTTATAGAAATACATTAAGACTCAGTTGACTATGAACATGGTGTATCATCCTCAAATGGATGTAAAATAAAATAGGAAGATCCAAATGTTGGTGGAAATGCTTAGGGCATTCATAATGGATTTTGTTGGCTTATGGGATGATCACATAATTTTGGTGGAGTTCTCATACAAAAATAGGTATCAAAACATGATACATACAGATCCTTTTGAATACTAGTATGGGATTCCTCATAATTATCTATTTTTTTGGGTAGAAATAAGAGAGACTTCACTGGTTGGAAGAAGACTTATGCAGGAGACAAAGAAAGTTCAGTTGATTAGAAAGTGAATAGAGATGGATTAGAGTCATCAGAAATCATATGTGGATCATCATCGGTGGCCATTATCATTTAAGGTGAGTGATATGGTTTTCTTTATAATTCCTCTAAGTCTTGTGCATCATAATTTTGGGAATTAGGGAATGTTATCTACTCGATATACATGCCCTTTTGAGATTCTTTTAAAATTGGTGAGTTGGCATATCAGTTGGATTTTCGACAAAATTTTAGTTTAGTGCATAATATATTTCATGTATCTCGATTGAAGAATTATCAAACTGGTCATAAACATGTGATTCAATGAAATCACATTAATATAGAGATAGATTCTTTGTTGGTTCATGTGACATTACATATTTTGGATAGGCAAGATAAATTTTTTCATGGGAAAAGCATCTGTCCAGTGTGGGTTTTATAGTAACATGGTTGGATTTAGGAATAAACAAAGGAGCGTGAGAAGGAAATGGTGGAGCAATTATAACGACCCGAAACTTTTACATATAACATTTCATAATTTTAATCATAATTCATCATCAGAGTACAAGACAAGGATCGTTAAGTCTAGTGTCTTGGAGACTAGGTACATATAACAAAAAACATGGGGCTAAAAAACACTTCTTTATTTAATCTCCATAATGAGCTCCTAACTTCCTTTGAGCCCTTACACTTGCATAGGGTACCCTGGGGAACACATGAACAAAGGGATGAGCTAAAAATCCCAGTAAGGGAAAGAACATAAGGATACATCTCAAGAACATGAGTTAGGAGGAATGGCATAATGATATCCAAGGCATGAAACTTATAAAATAATTTGATATAAGAATGGGATCATATAAACATGGAATCATATAAATGTGGCAGAATCATAAAGCATTTCTATAGTACGGGTCAAGGCTAACCGCCAATCCCGTTTCCCATTTCAGTATGGGTCAAGGCTAACTGCCAATCCCGTTTCACATCGCATCTCATGAGACTTAATCTTACCAAATGCATTGGAGTGCTATCTGGGCGCACCCATCTCAACATATTCTTGAATATTCTTTCCTCATAAATATTCTTACCACATATGCAATCATACATAATCAACCATACACAAACATAAGAGTACCCATGAAAAGAATTGGGTACCACAATCATGACATCAATCATAACCAATGGGAGCATCATGAAATTGTCCATATAAGGAAATAATTAGAAATACATGGACGTTAATAGGGTAAAATAGGCATATAACATGGTAAGTGGTGTCAAACATAATTGACAACATATGAGAAATGTATTTTAGAAACATTAGCATTAAAAATAATTTGTGCTGTTTTAAAGAAAACACTATCAACCTTTTTAAAATAGTAGAGAAGACATTATTTTATATAAAACCATAATTGAACCAATAAGGTTTAAAAAATACAGAATTTACGAAGATAATGGCGTCCTAAAACAGATGATAGAGTGCACTTGAAATTGGGTAAAATTTCGGGAAGTTCCTTTAAAACAAGTGTGCTTATTGGGAAGTATCGAAGAGATATTCACATAAAATCATGTATATTCACGAAATAGAATGAGAGATGGATCTTGGAACATGATATTGGAGCATATAAACATAATTTTGAAGAAAAGACACCAATAAAAAGAAATCTAGAGAAACCCAAATGGATAAAGGAAGTTCGGGTAGAATCCATCATGTTTTATTGGCATGGTTTCATGTATAACTAATAGGACTTGATGAGAGAGATAAGGGTTTTATCATAACTTATAAAACATTAGGGAAGTATGGGGAATGTGTATAAACATACCCCATCACTTGGCATTACACAAAAAGGCATAACATAGAGAGAAATCTTCATTAAGAGTAAAAAAGGGGAGGATCCCTTACCTTAAGTCCGTTGATCTTCTCTACTTGATATTAATGACCTGAATAGTCAAATTAGGTTTATTAATCAATAGGTACATAACCTTATATACATGTAAAATATTTATTATATCCTTTTTAAGTTCATTTATATCCATTTTTATTGATTATAAGGTTCAATTTCATGGTTCGGGTCCGTTTGTTTGCTTGGTTTTAATGATCAGTTCACTTGTATTTAGGTTCAGATAAAAAGTAAGATGAAAGTGGTCGTACATAATTGATGTTATATAGAATTGGTGAACTTAAAAAAGGTTACATGGTTGCAAAATTAATTTGGTTAATTGGAGTGAAAGAGAACCATGACATAAGACATTAATGATAAACGCTTGAATTAATTTAGCAATTTTACCCATAATTAACTTGTTTTGTATTATTATTTGATATCATGAGTGTATAAGGATTCCAGAACCATAAATATGATATATAACATATATAATAATCTGGTTCAACCATAAAATAATGGTTTCATGACCAGAAATAAACATGATAAAAGAAATTTAAAACACATTATCCACGATGTCGATCACGAACGATGTTTTAATTTTAGAACGCGAGGGAGAGGAGAAGGAGCATGATGCTTGAATTTTTCCATAAAAATGATTAAAATATAGAATATATGAGATTATGGAGCTTTAATTCCTTTTGGATAAGGGAAGGGGAAGATGGTATAAGAAAAGAAGGAAATTGAAAACCAAACACTTGAAAATGAAAGGGGATCCTTACCCTTTGATCTCCTCTCTTTGAGATCCCTCTTAAGGCCTTTGATTTTGGCCTTTTAGTAATACAAATAGGCCTTGGACGTGGGGAAGAAGCTTGGGAGAATTTTTGGGCCGAATTTGGGCTAGGAACAGGGCTTGAGAGGTGTGTGGGAAAGAGGTAAGGAGAGGGGGTATTTATAGTGAGGGAGGGGAGGTTTTTCCCATTACTTTAAGTATTAGTTTATTATTTAAGGCCAAGACTATGAATAATTGAGAATTATCATAAAATATACTAAAATAATCAAGGATTATTCGAGATTATAATCTTACATCAGCCATACGTCACCTATGATGCAGTATTTAGCATTTATTGTAATTTATCGTATTTTACTATTCATAAAAAATTCAAGCATTTCAGAAAAATCCCAAAAATTCACCCTAACCATTTTTCGATGTGTAGAATAAAAAAATGAAGTCCATTTTTCAAGTATAATTTTCTAAATATTATTATGTTAATATTTAATTAAAATAACAATTTAGTATGAAAAACATTTTTAAAACATTCATTAAATTATTCTAAAATACGGGTATATTGTACTTCGAACATGAATATTATTTTTATACTATCATAGGTGATTTCACTATTCATTAGGGTATATAAATATTCATAAGGGTATGTTACTATTCATTTGGGTAGGTTACTATCCACCAAAAGTTAAGTTTTCCTTATCGGACTCCAAATAACTTACTGATTACAACTGTGTATGCCAGATTTTTGAAATTCCAAACACAGAAGTGTCAAAATTATGTTTAGAGGTCACTTAAAACTTAGTAGTTCATTATGTTGAGTTTTCATTTGATTTTATGACATACTTATGAGAAGGGAGTTTTCATTGAAAAAATTGGGTCGTTACAGCAATGTTCCAATCTATTTCAAACCAATGGTGGTTTTCTACTTTCTAGGGATGGAAATACCAATGGTTGGGAGAATTTAGCATCCCTAGTTTTAGGTACTTTACAATTTATTTATGTATTTTAAATATATTAAGCGATTGGGTTAAGTTTTGGGAGGTTTAGAGGAGTTTTAAAATGTTTTTTGGGGATTTTTTAGAGGTGAATGATTTGAGAACAGTTAGTAGAAACCACAAAACACCTCATAGGAAACCATGAAACTAAAAAAATGGTAACTGGGAAGGTTCACATTTTGGCCAAACTGTGTGGCCACCTGGGAGAAATCATGCAATGTTTGACATATGGGTTTAACACAGTTAGAACAAGGTTTGTCTAACCATGTGAGACAACCATGTGAGGGGTGTTTGGAGGTAGTGTCATGTGACTGATTAGTGCATGGTTTTCCTAACTATGCAACTTAACCATGCACCATTAAAATATAGATCCAAAAATCTTGGATCTATGTTGGTTTATACCTAAGCCACTCATTTTCCACTTAATCGGGTCATAACCCAAATTTTTATTTCTCCCAAGGATGTGGAGACCATTACTCTAGATATGGGATCAATTCATAGGTGAATATAGGTGATTTAGAGGCTTAATTTGTTGGGAAAGAGATCTAAGGTTTAATGTTGAAGATCTAAGCCAGGTTTTTGTATTTGTTGGACTGTTCTTTGTTTTTGACTAAGTTTGAGAGGTAGGTGGCTTCAATCTCAACTCCTCTTGATTAGAACTTGAAGGTTTGATTTCAAATTGATTTTAATTCTTTAATTTAATTATGAAATTGATGTGTGATTCTTTATGGAAAACCTATTTAGTGATGGTTTTGAGAAATGTGATATTGGTTCATTTTATGGAATGTTTTTTGCAAATGATTGTAAAATGATGATTTTAAAATCATGATTTGGTTTTGATTCATCAAAATGGTTTGATAGAAATGTTTTCAATAAAAGAAATATTTTATTGGAATGTATTTTCATGGTTGGTTTGGAATGACATTTAGCATACTTGGTTGGCCTGTGTTCATTTTCATTAATACAACCCCATGGAAGGGGAATGCGCTATTAGGGAACTTGGTAATGGTTACCTTGAGATGATTTGGTACATTGAAGAGATACATCTCATGAGTATGGTACTATTACTTGGGAATTCATGTGTGTATTTTTGTATGTGTGGTATGGGTGTGCCTAATGGACTTGAGAAATGGATTTAAAGACTTTTTTAGATACTTTACTTGGAAAACTGCTTAGTTTGAAAAATTGTTTTGGATTTCATATAAACTAATTTAAATTGTTTTAAACTATTTTATATGAATTCCCTATCATGTTCTATCCTAGTGTCATGAGTTGGGAAGTCATTTGGGGAAATCTCACTAAGTTTTATACTCACCCATTCTTGTGTACTTTGGTATGTTTGAAGATGTTATATATCAATATACAAGTAATGGAAAGTTATTACTATTCTTTAGTGATGCTTCTTGATACCTTGGGTGTGGATTGTTGAGTTGGAGCTTGGAGTAGGTTGGGAGTTTCTAGTTGACATATCTGGTGTCTTTGGTTTTTTTTGTCTCTTAACTATTTTTGTGATATCACTTGGTTTCCAGTTTTTACTATGACATGATTATTGGATTGGTTATAGTGTGAGTTGTGTTTCTATGTAATCTTACATCATATAGTTGTTTATTAGGTACAATGATGTTGTTTTAGTTGGTTTTTTTAAATGAAAATTTTTCCCCAATTTTTTATGAAGCCCTTGACATTTATTTCCAGCCTTTGGTGTCTTGGGGATATCTCCTGAGGCTTAGTACCACACACCACCTCTTACCAATCCAATGGGTGAGGGGTGGGATGTTACCCAAATTTTCATGAATAACCAGAGGATAAGAAAATGAAAGGGTTTATTATACAATGATAAAACATTTTCCTTCAATGGAAATTTAAGCATAAACAACTCCCATTTAAATAATTTTGAAGCATAAACCCTTACCTCTTTGGTAACTTTTGAATCATAACCCCCATGAAAGAAATAACTTCAAATGAAACATTTAATAACACAAATATTAATAGATTAATTATTTAAAATATGAAGTGATCAGTATATAATCCTCACAAGTAGGTTCATATTACCAAATACGTCTCAAAGGAGTTGAAATTGAGATAAAATCTCTTAAAAATATGATACCATTGAAGTGAGAATTAATCAATGAGTTTATTATGTGTATAAAATTTTAATCCACATAAAATAAGTGTAAATAAAACATAAACTTATAAAAATTAATTAAGCATATAATCATATAACATAAAATACAATGAAGAAGTAATACAACCTAATGAAAAGAAATTTAGTTATGAAACACCTTACCACTTGGTAGTTTTTGACTCATATCCCATTGGATTAAATAATATGAATTGACACTTAAAATACCATGAATCATGAATGATTCCTAAGAAAACATGTAAAAATTTAGTTTATACACTATATAAAAGAAATTGGTGCATATCACTAAAATATGCCTTAATGAAAGGAAATTGAGACGGAATCCCTTACATTTGGTTTGTCATGTCACATATGTTATTTATATTACTAAATAATAAACTTACGTTAATTATCTAATTGGTTAATAATTTTTTTCATGTTTATTATTCCCTTTATTTTATTTAATACCATGTTTTATTTAATTACTTAATCAATTAAGTTCACATTGATTGTTTTGATGAAATTTCGTTCATTTATCCAAAATGAATTAGGTAGTCTGACTATGGTAAAAGTGGTCATTTATTATTCATATATAAAATAATAATCATGAAATAATAATACTTTTTATACTGAAATTATAATTTTTAAATCAACTGTGGAATATGCTTATGAAAAATGAACCGCGTTACAATCCTTGTCACGACCCGTCCCCCGGTGCCCGTGCCATGACTACCCCAAGCCCGCCTTCCATAGGCCAGGGGCTGGCGACTAGCACCAAAGGTGTAATTTCCTAAAAATGGGAAGGCATTGCCTTTATATCCTGTAAACACACACAACAAGATATGAACATGAGTAAACTGTAAAACCAAAAGAGTGCTGAAAGTAAAAGGGGCCGGAACACAAGCCCAACAGTAAAGGTACAAGTACAACTAAAAACAATAAAACTGAAGAAAAAGAAAGAAAAGAAGCTATTGGGTTGTCCTCTAGGATTCCTACCTGAAGGGTAGGTACAGATAACATCCTCAGCACTCCACATCCGTCCGTCTCCTCCACGTACCGACATGTCGTATGGTCCACCTTTGGACATCGTTGACTGAGGATGAGAGTACTAGGAATGGATGGTATTAGACCTGGTACCCAACATTAAGTGTGTTGCACTGCTTGGGTTGAGATGTAGGCCCCACAAAAAGGACGTTGTGCTCTAAAGGGGGGTTGAATGTAACACCCATGAATGATAAACGGTTAAATGAATAAATGATACGAATCATGTCAACAAGGTGCACCTTCTTTTTCGGAAGCCTGCCTGATTTGAACTTCATAGTTAAACATGCTTGTCCTAGAGTTGTGATCGGGATGGGTGACCTTCTGGGAAGATTCCCAGGGTGTGTGTGAGTGAGGAAAAAGCACACTGAAAAGGACATGTGTTGGATTTTGGGGACTATCATTAGTCAGATGACCCATTCAGGCATGTGGGTGGGCCCCAGGGTGGGGACCACGTGTCTGTAGGGAAACTGGTTGGTGGGTCCCAGTTGTTATTGTCATGACCTGTCCCCCGAGGCCCGTGCTGTGACTACCCCAAGCCCTCCTTCCACAGGCTAGGGGCTGGAAACTAGCACCAAAGGCGTAACTCCCTAAAAATGGGAAGGAATTTCCTTTATAACCTATAAACACACACACAAGCAAGCACACATCTGGACGAAACACCAATTAAATTGTATAACAAAAGAGTGCTGAAAGAAAAAGGGTCCATAATACAAGCCCAACTGGAAAGTACAAGTACAACAATGATACAATACAACTGAAAGAAAAGGGAATACAACTACTGGATCGTCCTCCAGGGTTCCTACCTGAAGGGTAGGTACAGATCGCCTCCTCAGCACTTCACATCCGTCTGTATCCTCCTCACATCGACACGCCATATGGTCCACCTCTGGGTACCATCCAGTCCTGGTAGTCTTAGTCTCAGTCAGCGCTGTCCATCATCTGCATCCAACACAACAAGGTGCGGGCACAACCCGTACATGGGTGAGTATAACGATAATCAGTAGGGACCCCGAGACCCTCACAGTCTCACAAAATCAACCAAGGATAAACCACAAAGAATGAAATCAATATATAACCTTACTTAGGTATATTCCCATACATATACCTACGTTATTAAGTGATCCATCTCAATCATGAGAAAAACAAAGAAAAACTGACTCAGCTCAACTAGGATTTTATTCCAGGGGTAGAATCAAGTAACATCCCCAGTCACATTATCAAAACCTCGGCTGCTGGATAACTCCTCCTCTATCAAGTACAGTGGGCCTTCCGCGACACCAAGCGTGTTTCCCACTAACCTTGGACTGCTGAGGTACTCCTCTTGTCGAGTACTGTGGGTCTTCTGCGTCACACAGAGGCGCTCCCCACCATGGGTCTACCGTGTCACCGAGAGCGCTCCCCCTCGTAGACTGTTGAGTTAATCCTCCTGTCGAGTACCATGGGTCTGCACGTCACATAGAGGCACTCCCCACTATGGGTCTGCCTCGACCCCAAGGCGCTTCCCTCTACACTAGTAGAGTCACCCCAAGTCAAACTGTCAGCAGTCGTTAGGTCTCAGCCAACTACTTGGTCTTTACACTAAGCTCACTTGTCTCGGGAAGGATCAGCTCCACGAGCTACTTTTCGATACTCCAACAGTCATGAAGTCCCATGAAGAAATATCTCAAAGTTCTTCCACGTCAAATGGGTCTCCAAGCAACAAACGTCACATAAAACGGACACCCGATCTGTGAGTTATTATCCTTTTAGTCCTAGGGGACTGGTTGGAATCGTGCTCGATCCAACATGACCATTTCCCATATCAAACCAAAACTCTAGTGGAGTATACTCAAAGGTACCGTCTCGCTCCAAGATTTCTAGTGCTACTGACGGTTCTTCAAACGAATGTCGGATGCCAAAGATATGGCTGAAGGAGGGTAAAGGGGGTCGTAGTGGGCCCAGGTCTGGTCCGACCCAGTCAGACTAACCCAACCTTACCCAACTTGGGCCGACCCAGTTCGGGTCGACCCTGACTGACCCGTTGGGTGGGCCAGCCCATTGGGTTCGGTCCGACCCATTGGGCCCAACCCAGCAGGCCGTGAGGGGCCGCGAAGAGCCGAGAGGGCACGGACTGGCCATGAGGGCGCGGAACGGCTGCGGGTCGGCATGAGGGAGGTTCATCCTAGAGGGAACCATGAGGGCGGCTTGGCCCGGACGGCTCCGCGTGGGCGGCTCGGCCCGGAGGGCACCGCGAGGGCGGCTCGGCTTGGGGCGCGGGGCCGGTTCGGCCGGGGCGCCGTGAGGGAATAGGCTAGTTTGGCCAGGGCACCACGAGGGGACGGCGGGCTGGCGCAGTTGGGGTGGCTCGAAAGGCCGGCTGGCTGGGGCGGTCGAGGCGGCTCGGGATGCCGGTGGGCTGGCGCGGCCAGGGTGGCTTGGGTGGCCGGCGGGTTGGCGCGGCTGGGGCGGCTCGGGGGGCCGGTGGGCTGGCGCGGTTGGGGCGGCTTGGGAGGCCAGCGGGTGGCGCGAGCCGGCGTGTGGCGCGGCCGACGGGCGGCGCGGTTCGGCCCAGTGCGGCAGAGCCAATTCAGCCGTGGCGCCAGAGCATCATGGGGGCCGCGCGGTTCATGAAGGTCGTGGGTGGCGCGACCGTTGCCTTCGTCGCCTTCGACGCCATTGTCGCTTTCCTCCGTTTCAAACAACACCAAAAAGAAGAATGGAGTGGGGTCGGGCCCTGTTAGTTTGGCCCTTACCCTCTGCATTTAGAGCGGTAGTAAGCGGTTCATCAAGAACATAAAAAAAGAACGAGCATGGAAGATACTTTAAAACAAAAATTCCCATAATCTCTCGATAATTTATATTCCCAACCCCGCAAAGGAAAAGAGGGAATAACATGTAAGTGTTAATCAAATAATGAATAAAACCCTACAACTTCCTGTAACAATTTATTCCCAACCTGCAAGGAAAATATCCATGGATCAACTTGATAATAAGTTGATCCGAGTTCTTTGTTTTTAGAAGGAAATAATTGAGGTAATAAAATCAAACTTAATTAAAAACCCCACCTCTATCATTATTGGTTGACATTGGTGCGAGAAGGCGGACATTGATTTGTTGTAGAAGAACATGTCCCACGTCAGAGGAAGTTTTGGAAAACAAAGTTGAAGTCGAGGTCGTTCTTCATAGTCGAAGGCGTTCCTCATCGGCGTTCTTCATAGGTGGAGCATTCTTTGTTGGGAGCTTTCTCCAAAGCTCCTCCTCTCCCCAATTCCACCAAAATTAAATAATAGCCTCAAATTAATAGATTAAGATATCTATTAAGTCGTTGGCATAATATTCAAAAAGGTTTAATTTATTAATTGATGTGTTGGCTCAATTAATTAAAAGTGGCGGGTTGGCACAATTTAATGATATGTGCATTGGCACAATTAAGGTGGAGGAGGTCAAGAGGATCTCACTCATTAATTGTGGAAGTTGAGGGTTTCTCCCAATTAAAGGGGGGTTTCATCCCAGGTGGTTCCCACCACCATAACCTCTCATGGGAGGTTATGTTTTGGGTGTTCCCCACCACCTTAACCTCTCATGGGAGGTTAAGGTCTGGTGGTCCCCACTTCCAACTTCCACATGGAGGTTTTAATAAATAAAATAAAAATAAAGCAGCACAACTTTATTTTTATTCATGAAAAAGACAAAATCTATCTTTCACTCTCGACCCACTGCCATCGAGGTGAAAGTCTCTTTAAGAAAATACCGGCATTGTGAGTTCAACGGTGCCCTCAGATTTCAATTCTGAACACCGATTCAAAATTTATAAAAACCTGCTTTCATGTTTACTGAACGTACCTAAAATAAAGTTCAGAAATTCATTATGGGCACTCCGGGCCTCAGAATCATGCGCAGTCAATTTTCGAAAACTCTTAAAATTATAATTTATTTAAAAATAAAATTTACATTGAAATTCCAGGTCTTTACATTCTCCCCACCTCAAGGCTCTACGTCCCCGTAATCCACAACTCAAACTATGTAAATTAGTGGGGGTACTGAGCATGCATTTGAGTCTCCCGCTCTCATGTGCTCTCCTGGAGGTTCCTGTGCTGCCCGCGAACGTGCACCAGAGGTATCGACCATCCTTGTAGGACCCACTCCTATCAATCCTCAATATCTACTGGAAACTCCGTAAAAGTATCCCCATCATCGATGTCCAGTTCTCCATGGTCGATGATGTGAGAAGGGTCATGCACGTATCTCCTTAGCTAGGATACGTGGAAGATGTCATGCACTTGGTGAAACTGAGGTGGAAGAGCTAATTGGTATGCCACCTCGGCAACTCTGCTGAGGATTGGAAAAGGTCCGATGAACCTTGAAGATAACTTGCCACCTCGGTCAAATCTCCGCAAACCTCATCGAGGTGAGACACGTAGAAATATGTGGTCTTTATCCTGGAACTCCAGAGGTCTCCGTCTCCTGTCGGAACACAACATCTACCTGCTCTGTGCAGTCTTCATCAACTCTAGGATGATCTTCACCTTCTCTGTGGTAGCCCATACCATTTCTGGTCCCACTAGTGTTGACTCCCCTGGGTCAGTACAACACAAAGGTGATCTGCAAGGTCACCCATACAATGCCTCAAAAGGTTCCATCCCTATGGTGGTGTAATAGCTGTTGTTGTACAAAAGCTCCACCAAAGGAAAGTGATCCTCCCAGCTATGACTGAAGTCGAGGACACAAGAACACAACATGTCATCGAGGGTCTAAATGGTCCACTCAGTCTGGCCATCCGTCTGAGGATGGAAGGCAGTGCTCAAATAAAGCTGCGTCCTAAAAGCCTCCTGAAATCCCTTCCACAACCATGAAGTAAAACGTGTATCACGATCGGAGACAATTTTCATGGGTACTCCATGTAGCTGCACAATCATCTACACATAGAGGCGTCCTAGGATCCCTACTGAACCCTTCTCTCTGATCGGTAGGAAGTTGACCGAATTGGTGAGTCGATCGATGATCACCCAGATAGAGTCATGAACCCTGGATGTATGTGAAAGTACTATCATGAATTCCATGGATATCCCGTCCCATTTCCACTCTGAAACCTCTAAAGGCTGAACCAAGCCTGTTGGTACCTGATGCTTTGCCTTCACTTGCAGACAAGGGAGGCACCGAGAAACAAATTCTGCAAATGCTTTCTTCATTCCCGGACACCAGTGTTGTATTTGGAGATCCTGTTACATCTTCACCACTCCTGGATGCACCGCTAGACTAGATGTGTGGAACTCCATCAACACTTCCTGCTGATGTGACACTAGTACCAAGGTACATCCTCTGAAGAGTATGACGTTCTCCCCACCTTCAGAAAATCCATCAGGTGCCTGCCCTATGGATATCTGAGCACGTCGTGTCTCGTAGTCAGTGTCCTCATACTGTGCCTCCCCGAATCACTGAAGAAGTGGGGGAGTGACTGTAAGAGACTGAAGAAAATCTGCTCCATCTCTATCCATAAAGGATATCTACAAAGCGGCCAGCTACTCCGTCGCCTCACCTATAAGCTGTATACCCGATATTCTGCTGAGTGCATCTGCAACAAAGTTCCCCTTACTAGGAGTATAGACTACCTCAAAGTCATAGTCTTGGAGGAACTCAAGATAACGTCGTTGTCTCAAGTTTAGGTCCTTCTTAGAGAATATATACCTGAGACTCTTGTGATCAGAGTACACGGTAAAATGCTCTCCCATCAGATAGTGCCACCACGTCTTCAAGGCGAAGAACACTACTGCTAACTCCAGGTCATGGGTAGCGTAGTTCTTCTCGTTCTGTCTCAGATGTCGAGAACCTTATGCGATTACTACTCTCTCTTGCATTAGAAAACATATGAGCCCGGTCCTTGATGCATCACAGTAGACTACGTACCGTACACCTTCCTCTAGAAGTCTCAAGATGGGGGCACTAGTCAGCCTCTACCTCATCTCCTGAAACCTCTTCTATCATCTCTCCGACCACACAAAGGGTTGCCCCTTCTTTGTCAAGGTTTATAGTGGTGCTGCAACTCTGGAGAAATCTGGCACAAATCTCCAATATTATCCAACCAAACCCAGAAAACTCCGAACTTCCGTCACACTCCTGGGTGGATCCCAGGCAAGTACCACCTCAATCTTCGTTGGATCTACTGCAACTCCAGCCTCCGATATGACATGTCCCAGGAAGTGAAGCTCTCAGATCCAAAATTGGCACTTCGAGAGATTACCATTAAGATAATGCTCTAAGATTGTGTCCAGTACTACCTGTAAATGAAAGGAATGCTCCTCCTCAGTAGTCGTGTAGATCAGAATTTTGTCGATGAAGACCACTACAAAGAAATCAAGGTATGGCTAAAAGATCCTGTTTATGAGTCCCATGAACACTGCTAGAGTGTTGGTTAAACTGAATGACATAACCAAGAACTCGTAGTGGTCGTACCGACATCTGAAGGCCATCTTCTATAAATACTCATATCGTACTATGAGATGGTGATAGCCTGATTTAAGGTCTATCTTTGAGAACCACCATGCACCCTTTAGCTAATCAAAGAGGTCGTCAATCCTCGGGAGTGAGTACTTATTCTTCACGGTCACCTGGTTCAGGCGCCGATAGTCAACACAAAGCCTCACGCTCCCATCCGCCTTCTTGGAAAACAGAATCATGGATGCCCAAGGTGAAACACTGGGTTGGATGAACCCCTTCCTCTGCACGTCCTCTAGATATACCCGCAGCTCACGAAGCTCCACAGGATCCATCTGATACACTGGTGTAGATATCGGTGCCATCCCAGGTTACAAGTCAATATAAAAGTCCACCTCTCTGTAAGGAGGTAGACCCGAAACATCATCAGGGAAAACATCCGCGTACTGGTCCACCACTACAGGATAATTTGGACTATCCACATCAACTGCTCTGAGGGTAAGGCTAGCCAACTGATGAGTGATCGGTTGCACTCTCTTTCGGGTAAGTCCATCCTGCGATGAAAAGGCTCCCTTCTCGCCGGTGATGGTAAACCTGGTCCCTTCCGTGTGGACACACCACCCTTTTCACCTAATACAGTCAATGTGAGCATGGAATGTAGATAACCAGTCCATACCCAAGATGACATCGTAAGGCCTTGACGCCGCTACTAGGATATCCCGGCCGAAGATCTCACCTCCTAGAGTCATATCACTCTGCCAGCAATAGTGCGTAATCGTCGAATATTCTCCCATAGGATTCTCTTGCCGTAAGGATCGAGCCAACGGCTCCGTCGGAATCTTCGAGGTCCGAACGAGGGTAGTTTTAATAAAAGAATGACTGGAACCTATGTCTATAAGAACTACAACTAAGGTGTAGTAGACACAGATTGTACCTCGAATCATCTCCAGAGCACCGTGATGATAAGCCTCAGCTACCTGGAGCTAAGCTCTCCCCTATCCACCTACTCCCTACGGTCAGGGTGGACCTCTTGGTGGTGGTAGCGGTAATAAATTGAATCGTCTCCCACCGCCAGCTGCATGACCAGATCCTATGTTATGTTCTCCTACTCCATATAGACCACCTCGATCAAATCTCTATCTCTAACTGGGTGGTCCTTCGACCATCTGCTAATCATCCGAATAGAGGGTCAGACAGTCACGAGCCATGTGACCCTGCCCGCCGCATGCGTAACACTTCCTGCTCCTGGCATGTCTGTCTCCGCCTCGAGTGCCCCACAAAACGGAATTTGAATACTGTGGTCGCCCACCTGTATATCTGGTCCTCTTGGACCTCTACAACATCTGTCTGCTGCCAGCTGTAGAAGACTCCACTATGTATTGATAGGTGGTGGATATCGCTGCTGGAGACTGTTCAACAAAGAAACTCTTCACTAGGAGGGATCTTTCTAACACCCCTTCCTGTGTCGCGATATTGAGTGAGATCACTGAAGCCCTGATCTCTCACCTGAGCCCCTGCTCAAAGGTTCGGGCCCTGAAGAATGGGTCCCTTAACATATCTGTGGAGTAACATAAGAGGTCAGTGAAACTCGTTGAGTACTGAGCCACAATCATGCTCCTTGCTACAGATGAAGTTTCTTCTGAATGCGCACTTCTCAAAGAGTCGCTGGAACAAACTCTACCCAAAATAGGATCTCGAAGTTTGTCTAGAGAAGCATCACCTCATCGTGGACATGGAGCATCAAGATCCACCATCTGCCTGCTGCTTCCTGTAGAAGTATGGCGGCAAGGATCACCATGAAATTGACTGGTGTCCTTACCAATCAGAAGACTCTCACCACATCCCCCAGATAATCCTCAGCTGCCTGTGGGTCCGTCTCTCCCCAGAACCTGGGTGGCCTCTGGCGCTGGAACTCATGCAACACACTCTTTTGGGAAAAAATCCCTCAAGGCATCATTGAAGCATTTTTGAGGTGATTGTGTTTGTTGACAAAGTGGACAACTGTGTTGTGATTGTTGACAATGCAAACCGTGACATACAAATTTGTTGATAAAGAGGATATATTGGTGGGATGTCGAGTTCAAGAGCTGTGGTTAACGATCAATGTTTGATTCAAGAACTTTGACAAATGAATGGATGATCTGGAGGCAGCATAAAAAGAACAGATATAAGGTGGTACCGTTTTCCAGTGTTTGCCAAATTTTTGGGCCTAAAAATCGACAAATGAAGAAAAGTGGTTTTTGGAAAAGGGACTTGTGTGCCGTGTACTTAAAGTCTTGGAAACGTGCACACCATATGTTTTTCAAGATCAGATCATAAAAATATGGCAAAGGGATAAGGGTCGCGCAAGTTTTGGTGAGTTTGGGCAGGTGACTTGCACGCCGTGAAAGATACTTGCACACCGATGCCTTGGAAGCTTGAGAACTTGCGCGCCTATGGTTTTTCAAGATCATAAGATCAAAATATGGAAAAGTCAAGAGGTTCATGCAATTTTGGAAGTGGGTCACGCAAATGACTTTGAGGGGAAGAGAGCTGCGCGTCGAGACTTGCGTGCCGAAGGGAGACTTGCGCGCCATCGCGCAGGGTTGTCAAATTGCCTATAAATACTGGACCACCCTTCCTCATTCTTCACCGGAGTTCAACACTTTGAGAAATCAAAGCTACCATCACGCAGGTGTGGTGGTCGCGCAAGTGATGTGTGGGTCGCGCAAGTGAAGTTGCGCGCCGATGGTTGAAGTTGCGCGCCAGTGTGAGAAGTTGTGCGCCGGTTGGCAGTTGCACGCCAATATTGGTTTGGGTGTAAAAGGAAGAGTTTCGCGCAAGTTTGGAGTTGGGGAATATTGTGTTGCGCAAGTGTCTGAGGTGGACTTTCACGCCCGTTGTGACTTGCACACCGATACTTGCGTACCGAGATAGACTTGCACGCCAAGTAAGGTTTATTTCTAGCAGTGATTTTCGGGTTGCGTGGAAGTTGGAAGTTTTCCCGATACCTTCGGTGTAAAGAGATATTCATCTACAGGTGAAAGTTTTACTTCAACAGAGCATCTACATACAGAGGAAGATGCATTATTTCATGAAAATGAAGAGACCTACAGGTCTATAAACTGTGAGTGGATCCTTTCCGATGCAGTGAGAAAAGGAAGAGGAAGAAGGTGATCCTCTCCACCGGCAGTGAGCCAGAGAGAGAGAAATAGGGAGTGACCCTTGGGAAAGCAGTGAGATGACCCTAAAACTTGTAAAGACAGTGAGCCTGGGCATAGAAGTGATCTAGCTCGAACCATTGTATCCACATCTAGTGAAGAATAGTGGATTTTGGTACGACCGGCAACTTGTCGGTGTATGCTCCTTGGATGTAGCCCAGTGAGGGTGAACCAAGTAAAAATCTCTGTGTCTTCCTACATACTTACCTGCATTGCATTTAAAGCATCATCATCAGATAAAGAAGAAAATAAGTGATCATAATAGACACACAAGTGCAAAAAAAGTGACCCTTGTAATAAAGAGGTCAAGATCCAGTGGGACATGAATAACTTTGAAAAAGAATATCCATACCCTGATTCACCCCCTCTCTCAGGGTATATAGGCCCCTATTGCTCCTAAAAATTGGTATCAGAGGGAAGGTTGCTGTTACCATATTTTTTTGCTCCGACTTGGTGTAGTCGATCTGTGTGGTTAATGAATCAGTCTGCTCTTATCTCAGTGAGCCATGGCAAAGGGAAAAACATCAAAGAAGAATCAAAAGTCAGGTGGTATTCCTCAGTGTGGAAGTGTGTATGGAAAAAGTGTGATTCAACTAAAATAATCAAACAACTTACTGAAAGAAGGCCTGGATGAATCTGATAGGGAAAATATTGATTCACTCAATCATGATGTAGGAATGAGTGAAGTACTTGAACATAAAAGTGATGCTGAAACAACTGATGATGAAGAAGTTTCAAGAAGGAGGACAACAGTATATGTTGTCAACATGACAAAGGAAGTGGACCAAAAATTGGATGAATAAGTCCAATCTATAGATATCCGGATCAAAGTATTGGAGATTGAGGTCAACAAGCTAAGAGGCTTAAATCAAAGGCTTATTGATGTGACTAATGAACTAAAGGAGAAGAATGATTCTCAAAGTGAAGAACTAAAAAATATGGATAAAATGAAAGGAAAACAAAAGGCTGGTGATCATGAAGAGGATCAAAAGTCAGATGAAGTTCTGAATCTGAAAGCTAGAAATGATGATCTAGTAGAACAGTTGTCTGAAGAAATTCAGAATAATCAAAGGCTACAACAAGAGAATGAATCTTTCTCTAAATCTGTTTCTGAGGAAAAATTGAAAGAAATGAAGCAAGGTGACATGGTAGAAAAGATCACACGAGAACTGGAAGATTATATGAGTTGTGGAAAGAATCTCAGAAGATAACTCAATTCCCAAATTGAATCAAGGGATATGAAGATTCAAAAGTTGGAAGAAGAGCTAGAATCAGTGAAGAAGGAAGTGGAGAAATAAAAAGCTAAAGGATAGCCTAAAATGAAGGATGCCTTACACTTGCTATTTGATTATCCTTCGGCAGCTGATGATGAAATGAAAAGAAAATTTTCTATTTCTGAAAAGAGGCAAGAAAAAATTTTCTCAGCTCAAAGACCATATAGTCTGGGAACAACTGGTATCGGATTTGATGAATTCCCTCCCATTCAAGATATAAAGAGAGCTGTGAATAGTTCCAGATGTGAAAGAAATCCTATAGGTGTTGGAGATAGGCCTAAGAGGACAGTTACAAAAAGTAGTGCTGACATGTGCTATTTCTGCAAGATTCAGGGCCACACATCAAGTTTATGTTAAGAAGATCATGAATACATTTCAGGCTGTGAAAATAGAAACTACACAAAATATGAGAATATGAAGAAGCATCAGGAGAAATCAGAGGGAAGAGTATCTCAGAAGAAAACATTCATCTGATGCTACTACGGTAGTAGAAAGGGACACACAATGAGTATGTGTCAGGAAGCTTAGGAGCTCAATGTTAGAGGAAGAACTCAAGATATATGAACATCTCAACATAGAAATGATGAAATGAGGTATGTCTTTAATGGAAGATGTTTTATATGTTCTGATCATGAGAATTTGGCCAGACAGTGTAGCAAGAAGATAGCAGGGAATGAAAAGGAACCCAGAAAGAGAATTTCAACTCCAGTGATGCATAATGAGAAATTATACAGTGGAAGACAAAGTGGTAAGGTGAATAATAGGCTTAGAGCCTCAGTGGAATCACATGGATCTGAACGAAAGGTGTATCAGTCACCTCCTCTGTCATACTCACAACAACTATCAAGGAGATAATGTGAACATACTTGGAAGATTAAGGGGAGATCCACTCCAGTTGTGATAAATAAGAATGAAAGTTCAATGGAGAACTCACCACTAGTGAAAAAGAGTTTGGTGACTCAAACTTCTGATAAAAGAAAGATGAACAAAGAATGTATTGAAAAATTTGCATGTTGTGTTCCACAACGAAAAGTGGAGGAAGACGCAAGATCCTTGCAATGGTGGAAGAAGCAAGGGAATATGGAAATAAAAGATATTCCTGATCAGGTAATGAATCAAGGGAAATGGAATTTTTCTAGAACATCAAAGAAGGAAATGTGTACCAGTGGGTTTAAGCCCCAAATTGTGAAAAATGCCAAGCCTGCAGAATCTACAAATCAGAAAAAGGCTCAGAATGTGAGTAAAGAATACCTAGTCATATGGACAGAACAGTTGAAGTTGGCTAGGCAGCTAGAAGAAGCAAGGAAAGAGTGTGATGCTCTACAAGAAAAAATCAAAGGGTTGACCCATCAGGATCAACCACAATCCTTATCTTGAGGATTCTAGAAGGACCCCCTCTCCCTATGTATATAAATGCTATCAACTGATGATTCATGTGTTTCAGGTTTTAGGGAGATACGATCCAAGGGGAAGTGGCACCTAATGATTCAAAGTGGAGATGTGATATGCACCAGTGTTTTGATTGACTCAAATCAGGTATCAAAGTTGATGATGAAAGGGAGAAATAGAGCACAACAGGAAGTGATTGTGTTATTGACTTTGTCTCTTGTTTCCTACACCGAGTGACAACTCAGTAGGCTTAGAGATTTTGTTAATGGCTCAATTCCGATTGGAATATGAGAATAAATGATGCATGAGGAAAAGAATGGTTATGAGTATATACAGTTGGGCCTAACATATGGAAGAGTTACATAACATAGGGAGAGCATTCTATATCCTAATCAGATGCAAGATCACAATGCGATATGAAGGATGAATGTTTATTTTCATGAAGAATTATTGGGGGCCAAGTAGTAACACAAAGGATTTCATGATTATCTATTCTGTTCTAAAAATGTGGTATTAGCTGACTACTTTCAGGATACCAAGATGCTGTGAGAGAAAATCAAAGGCGTTTCAATAGAAATTTGAGATAAGAAGTTCAAAGAAAAGACTTCGTTGAACAATGACCCAGTGAGAAGTTTTATGTTAAGAGAGATGAAGTGGTAAGAGACTCAGGGAGAGAAGAAGTGGATAAAGTTGATTCAGAAGAAGATACTGATGGTGAGTACGAGGAAGTAAAATCCTTATCTGCAAAGAAGCCAAAGAGTTGAGCTAAAATTGACAGGAAGAATATCATCAGTGATTAGTCAGCTCCAGTTCAAACATGGTAAATGAAATCACTACAGCAGGCATATTTTCTATCTTAGGTTGAGCCAAAATGCTTTGCTGATGAAGCTGAAGATGAAAACTAGGTTCAGGCTATGAATCAAGAGCTAGATCAGATTGAGAAGAATCGGACGTGGGAGATTGTTTCGAGGCCAGTAGACAAGAATTTCATCGGGAGTAAATGGGTCTATCGCAACAAGATGAATGAAGATGGAACTGTGATTTGAAACAAAGAACAACTAGTGTTCAAGGGATACTCCCAGATAGAGGGAATAGATGTAGATGATACATTTGCACCGGTTGCAAGGCTGGAGACAATCTGATTATTTTTGGCCATAGCAATGCAAAGAAAGTTCAAAGTGTTCCAGATGGATGTAAAATATGCATTTTTGAATGGGGTTCTGAAAGAAGAGGTGTATATTGAGAAGCCAGATGGTTTTCTCATTCATGAGGATGAGAACAAAGTTTTCAGGCTAGAGAAGGCATTGTATGGGCTGAAACAAGCACCAAGAGCATGGTACTTAAGGATTTATCAGTATTTGAAGAAACATGGTTTCCAGGGTGGTGGAGTTGATTACAATATCTATTTCAACCAAAAAACCAATCAAAGGATGTTGGTACTGGTTTATGTCGATGACATAGTCATTGGTGGATCAGATGAAGCATAGTGCAGACAGTTTTCTGAATTCATGAAACATGAGTTCAAAATGTCTATAATTGATGAGTTGACGCCTTTCCTTGGTATACAGGTGACACAAGGATGAAACGACACATTAATTTCTCAATCTAAATATGATAAGGAGGTTCTAAGAAGGGTTGGAATGGATAATTCCAAGGAGATGAAGACTACGGTTGCTACCCAGATGAAATTATCAAAAGATGAGGATGGCAAGGCAGTTAATATTACTGAATAAAGGCAAATTTTTGGGAGCTTGCTGTACTTGACCACAACAAGGCCTAATATTGTTTTTTCCACATGCCAAGTAGCAGGATATCAGAGTAATCCCAAGGAAATCCATATTCTTGCAGTGAAAATAATACTTCGGTATATCCAGGGCACAGTGGATTTTGGCTTGACATATACTGATAAATCTCCGACAGAGTTATTAGGATATACTGATGCAGACTGGGCCGGTTCAGTAGATGATAGAAAATCAACGTCAGGTGATGCATTCTATCTTGGTGGATTGTGTATTTCTTGGCTAAGCAAGAAGCAAGATTTCATTTTATTGAGCACTATGGAAGCTGAGTATATTGCGGCCACTCAAGCATGCACACAATTATTGTGGATGAAGCAGCAGCTTGAAGATATGGGATTTGAAGTGAAGTCTCCAATCGGAATCCAGTGCGATAACTCAAGTGCTATCAATCTTAGCAAAAATCCCATTCATCACTCAAGGACCAAGCAAATTGAGATCAAATATCATTTCATCAAGGAGAAGGTTGAGCAGGGAATTGTGAAGTTGGAGTATGTGCCTACAGAACTACAGGTTGCAGACATTCTAACAAAGGCCCTACCCAAGGAATCTTTTGAGAGGAATCGACTGGCTCTAGGAGTTCAGTAGACTCCCTGCACTTGAATTAGTGTGGATGTGGAACCCCCACCCCCTATCCCCAAGGTATGATGTGTTTTCCCTAATGTGTTGATATGTGTTCTCTACCCTGTTACAGACTTCAAAGGAATAACCTCTGGGTTCGTTGACAAAGGGGGAGAAAATAGTGATTGTTCAAGGGGGAGACAGTGTATCTATTTAAGAAATATTGAAAGATAAGGGGAGAAGCTGACAGATGGAGCAGCCAGATAGGGGGAGTTGAAGCTAGTTGAACGTGTTTAGCCAGAGCTTAGCTTGGACAACACAGGAAATAGGGCTAAAGAGGTGTTGAAGCTGTGAGCAGAAAGGGGGAGCGTATAAAATCTGATGATGCTAGAAGTGATCGATCAAATAATAGATATCATGACAGCTGAGGATCGTGATAAAATAAAAAGTGAGATGTTAGAATGTGGTAAGAATATTTCCAACAATTGGTATTAGTTTGGTAAAAATTGGTATTAGTTTTGTGTCAACAGTGGATGTGAGAGATGAAGTGATTCATTGATGAAATTTTCATTTACTCTTGTTTCTCACACCGATCATTACTCATGTGGGCTTAGAGTATGTGTTGAGTAAATCCTTTATCGCTATCAGAATCACAAAAGGCGAATGGTGGCTGAAGAATTAACGATGTATCTTTTTATGGAAGAGTTTTCAACAAACCCAAAGGGGGAGATTGTTGGGCAAAAATCCCTCAAGGCATCATTGAAGCATTTTTGAGGTGATTTTGTTTTTTGACAAAGTGGAAAACTGTGTTGTGATTGTTGAAAATGCAAACCATGACATACAAATTTGTTGAAAAAGGGGATTTCTTGGTGGCTTGTAGAGTTCAAGAGTTGTGGTTAACGATAAATGTTTGATTCAAGAACTTTGAAAAATTAATGGATGATCTGGAGGCGGCATAAAAAGAACAGATACAAGGTGGTGCCGTTTTCCAGTGTTTTCCAAATCTTTGGGCCTGAAAATTGACAAATGAAGAAAAGTGGTTTTTGGCAAAGGGACTTGCGCACCTTGTACTTAAAGGCTTGGAAACTTGTGCGCCATACGTTTTTCAAGATCAGATCATCAAAATATGGGAAAGGGATAAGGGTCACGCAAGTTTTGGTGATGTCGCACAGGTGACTTGCGCGCCGTGAAAGATACTTGTGCGTCGATACCTTGAAAGCTTGAGAACTTGCGCGCCTATGGTTTTTCAAGATCAGAAGATCAAAATATGGAAAAGGCAAGAGGTTCGCACAGGTTTGGAAGTGGGCTGCGCAAATTAATTGGAGGGGCAGAGAGCTGCGCGCCGAGACTTGCGCGCCGATGGGAGACATGCGCGCCATCGCCCAGGGTGGTCAAATTGCCTATAAATACTAGACCACTCCTCCTCATTCTTCACTAGAGTTCAACACTTTGAGAAATCAGAGCTCCCGTCACGTAGGTGTGGTGGTCGCGCAAGTGGTGTGTGGGTTGCGCAAGTGAAGTTGCTCGCCGGTGGTTTGCACGCTGATACTTGCGCGCCGATATAGACTTGCGCGCCAAGTAAGTTTTATTTCCAGCAGTGATTTTCAGGCTGCATTGAAGTTGGAAGTTTGCCCGATACCTTCGATGCAAAGAGATATTCATCTATGGGTGAAAGTTTTACTTAAATAGAGCATCTACATACAGAGGAAGATGCATTCTTTCATGCAAATGAAGATACCTACAGGTCTATAAACTGTGAGTGGATCCTTTCCGATGGAGTGAGCAAAGGAAGAGAAAGAAGGTGATCCTCTCCACCGGCAGTGAGCCAGATAGAGAGAAACAGGGAGTGACCCTTGGGAAAGTAGTGAGCTGACCCTAAAACTTGTAAAGGTAGTGAGCCTGGGCATAGAAGTGATCTATCCCGAACCATTGTATCCACATCTAGTGAAGAATAGTGGATTTTGGTACGACCGGAAACTTGTCGGCGTATGCTCCTTGGATGTTGCCCAGTGAGGGTGAACCAAGTAAAAATCTCTGTGTCTGCCTTCGTACTTCCCTGCATTGCATTTAAAGCATCATAATCAGATAAAGAAGAAAATAAGTCATCATAATATACACAAAAGTGCAAACAAAGTGACCCATGTAATAAAGAGGTCAAGATCCAGTGGGGCATGAATAACTTTGAAAAAGAATATCAATACCCTTATTAACCCCCCTCTCAGGGTATATAGGCCTATATTGGTCCTAACACACTCAAGCGGCATGCACCATCTACTGCTGGGGTTGGTGGCATCAGTGGCCCAATGGGGTGTTGTACCACTGGTGCCTCTGCTGGAAGAGGGCCCTGCACCGAGGCCTCGTCTCTCGGTGGGCTATCAGTGCGTACAAATCTCGAAACTCTAACCGGTTGTTTGCATGGAGGCATCCTGAAAAGAAATAGGTGTGCCCTGGTTAAAAAAGTTATACCTGGTGAGATGACCTAGTGAGCTGACTTAAGGAAAACTTTTGAAAACACACACGCAATCAGTGTTTTCGTGCACTGAGTCGAAAATCAGAATTCAGGGTCCTGGTGTATGGATACGTCGGCCACCGTATCAACACAGGACTCCCTGAACTGAAAACTGTACTCATTACCCTTAACACTATTGCTTCACAGAAAATATCAGAGTCCTAAGTTCTACGGTAGAACCGACTCCTCAGATATGAATTGTAACAACTGCGCCCCACCCACCAGTTGTCCCACAGACACTTGGTCCCCACCCTGGGGCCCACCCACATGCCCAAACGGGTCATCTGACTAATGAAAGTCCCCACAGGACAACATATATCCTTTTCAGTGTGCTTTGTCCTTACTCACTCACACCCTAGGAATCTTCCTAGAAGGTCACTCATCCTAATCACAAGTCCAGGACAAGCGTTCTTAACTGTGGAGTTCTAATTAGGCAGGCTCTCGAAAAAGAAGGTTCAACTTGTTGACATGAGTCATATCATTTAGTCATTTAACCCTTTATCATTCGGGGGTGTTACAATCCTGGAGACAGTAAGTTGTACACACGCATGAGTATCATTTCCATTTTTCAATAATCATGATTGAAAGAATATAATATTATTTAATATTTAAATAATGATAACTATAACTTAAATATCATATTATTTCATTAAATACACTTATATATAGCATTAATGTGATGTGGTTATGAAACATGAATCAAATCTCTTCATAGAGGTGGTAATCCACACATACGCATGAAAGACATCATCATTTCTAAATGAAAGGGAAGGTAAGAAATTTTATGATATATTATATTTAAATTATTATAAATATTTCTCTAATATCACATATATATAATAAATTCTTCCTTAAAAACAGCTATGAGTGGTGGTGATGGAAAATGAATGACATCTGTACGTGGATAGTAGTCTTTCGTACACATAAACAACTATTTCATTTCCCATTTGATGAAATATATATATATATATATATATATATATATATAAGGTATGAAATTAAAATAAAAACATCTTGTTTTATTTTATACACTGATTTTATTATATTATCATGGTTTAACTATATTTTAAGGAGGTGTAAGAAGAAATAAAACAAAAACGATCGGTTAAGAATGATACTTCTTCGAACAACCTCTTTACTTTTACACCAAAAGCCTTACTAAGAGGGGTTTATAATAAAAAAAGGCCTCTAGGAAGTGGGAAGAAAGTATTTAAGGGATTTTTGTAGGTATTTTCTAAACTAAATGGTTCTTGAAGTGTGTAGAGGAGAGGAGAGGGTGTTCTCTTTTATAAGAGAGGGGAGGGGAACTTTTGGAATTTATTAAAGTATTAAATTATAAAAAGGTCATATGAAATTATAATACTTAAAAATTGTTAGGGATTAGAATTTTTTATAGTATAAGTTTCAAATATGGCTATAAAATTTGATTTTGACTAGTTTATTTAGCAAACTAATTCTTATCTCTTCGTTTAACACTGGGTAAACCTGTTTTAACCTTAGTCATGATAACAACCTTTTCGAATTGGAAGTGTTATAATTTTGATTACAATATGAAAATTGGATAATAAATGGAAAAGGGATTAAATTTTAGAACATTTATAATTCTAATTTTTATCGTACTTTATTTTTAGGATTTTTTAATATTTTAATAAAAATATTATTTAACATAAAATATCATTAATGTCATTTTGAACAAAATTAATATAATTTAATTTTAGGACTTGAAGATAATAATTAATTTTTAATTTAATCCATTTAAAAATCAATAATACATAATTATTAACTATAAGATTATTTTATAACTAGAACTTGTCTAAAATACATTACTTTTAAGGTTTTTAAAATATTTACCTTTAGTTTTACACTCTTTTCACAAGCACCATGTTTGAATTGTATAAGTGTTTAAGGTAACTATATAATCAATAAAAATTAAAAATAAATAAATAACTCAAAAATAATTTTATTATACTGAAAATAACCTTTAATATTTGTTCACCACTTATTTGTATCTCTATTTGAACATATAAGAGACATTTAAATGATAGAGAGTGACATTTTGTATTTTTATTTACATAAATTATTATATAGGTGAATTTCATGGAAAATTGTGCCATATATAATTGAATCTAGATTCAAAGGTGATAATGGTAAGAAACAAATTCATCCAATATTAATTAAAATAAAAAATTGTGGCCTTATCACTTAATTTATACCTTGGTTAACATGATTTACCCTTTTACCGTGGTGGGAATTTTTTAATTTTTTTAATATTCATTATGACAAAAAATTAAGTTGATATTTTTTAGCTCCTATTTATTTAATTTATCAAAAATAATGTTTTTTATTTTTTTTAATAAGTTTAATGTTTTATGATAGTAATTATTTTTCTAGTAAAATTCTGAGAAAATTTGGATAAGTGCTGATCTATTGTTAGTTAAACAGATCTGCCGACAGAACTAATCTACCACTGAACACATCTTCTACCATAACAGATCTACCACCAGACACATCTACCTCTAGAATAGATCTATTTCTGGACAAATCTACCACCAAAATATATCTACATCTAGATAGTGCTACCACCAGACTGATCTATTGTTAGGATGATCTACCACCAGTCTGTGCTAATGTTCAGTGATACTACCACCAAGATAATCTAATTCAAGAATATGCTACAAATACCATCCTAGCACTAATACCTTTCATAGTTTCTTGTTCTAGAGTGATACCATTTCTATCCATATTTTCTTTTCAAAATTTAATATTTCCAATAGATATTATATGGAATTAAATGCGGTCAGCCACATATGGATTTAAGAATCATTATTATTAAACTATTCTATAAATTCAATAAATTAAGAGTCATTATTTCCTAATTTTGTGCTCATTATGAGGATTCAAGTAATATTATTATTATTATTCAATATAAAATTAGTGCTAGAGTGATATAAATTCAGAATAAATCCCACATGCATGAGAGTGGTACATGCATAGGGAAAACTAAACTTTATATGCTGAATCAAGAAGAATCATTAAGACATATGTGTGTGGAAGGAATATGGAAATCTATAGAATTAAATCAAATGGATTTTCTAGAACTTTATGAAACTCTATTTTTTTGCACATTATGTGTAACCTGTTCGATCTTATTATAAAGACAAATTTGAGGACCTTGAACATCTGAAGCTATTTAGATCATGCATCATCACTTTTTACTTAACAAGAGTGTTCTCTACACACTCTCAAATTTATCAATTTTTATACCCATAGAAAATATGGAAGAGGTCGTGTTTTCCCTGTACTTGTTTTTGTCCCATGTATTTCAATATGATAGGATTTGTGCCTCGATAGTCTTGTGTGATTTCAAAGAACATTTTAACTGAGTATTGATCCCTCTTTGAGAAGCTATTTTAAAAGTCAAATTATATATATATTTATACGGTTTTTATTGACTAGGTGTTTTTATCAAATTGGGGTATTTTTGTTTTAAATTGTTTTAATTTTTTTATTATAAACTCAATTCACCCACGTCTTGATCATTCTACTAGGACCAACATTTGGAATCAGAGCAGTTTCAAAATATATTTTTACTATGATCTAGTTGCAAATTAAAGATCTTAAAATTTTGTTTATTGTAAATTTATATCTTTATGGATAATAATAGAAAAGTGATACTTACTACTATTAGACCTCATCAATTTAATGGTAATAATTATTCTTAATGGAAGATTAAAAATAAAAATGCATATTGAAAGTATGGGATTTGAAATTTGGACTGTCATTGAGGATAAATATGAATTACCCAAAATATCTAGATCTTCAAGGAATGATCCTACTAAAGTATCTTATAATAATAACTATAAAGCTATGAATTCTTTATATTGTGACTTAGGAGATTAATATTGTAATTTAATATCTTCCTGTACCACTAAATTTGATATTTGGGATACCTTGGACGTTTCTCATGAAGGAACTTAAAATTTCAAATAAATGTGTTTGAATACATATACTATTAAACATGATACCCTTAAGATAAAACATGATGATCCAATTTTTGACATGTATCTTAGATTCAATGATATTATGAATATAATGCATTAACTTGAGAAACCAATTACTGAAAAATACCAAGTTATGTGCTATCTAATATGTTTACCAGACAAATAGAGAGGATCTTTAGTTTCAATTCATTTGTCATGTGATATAAGTAATTTTTCTGTTAGAGGGATAATAGGAAAGCTCATGATATATGAAGAGGAACTTAAATTGAATAGATAAGAAGGAGATAAACCAAAGAGGAAGTTAATAGCTTTCAAGGCTTCTAACTTAAAGAAGAAGGGATTATTAAAGAAGATATCTCATGTGTTGGATAATCATATTCTAATAGTGATGAATTAATGTCTCACTTAGCTAGAAAATTCATGAAATTTTAAAAAAGTAATTAATTATTCAAGATTTTAAAATACAAAGTCATCGATGACAATATCGGAAAAATAGAAAAGAATGGAAAAAGGATGATTCTATAAATGAAATAACATGTTATGAATGCCAAATAAAAGTTCATATCAAAGGATACTATCCTAAGTTAAAGTCTATAAAAATGTTTTAGGGTATAGATAAGAGATATAATAAGTATATGAAATAAAATTAGAGTAAAGTTCAAGTAATTCAGACTCAAGTTGAGAGGACAATCATCATAGATCCAATATATGTTTTATTACAAACACATATGAGGTAGCTAATATTTTTTATGCATCTCATGTTCATAATTCCAACATTTTTGAAAATGAAAATAGAAAATAAAACATATCCATTGAAGAAATGTTTGAATATTTTAATATGAAGAAGGAAACATTAAATAGACTTAAAGATAAATAAAAAAGTTTAAAGAAGAAACATGCCTTTTATCATCACCTTAAAATAGATATTCATATATAAAAGGCTAAAAATGCTAAACTAATAAAGGAAAATAATGAGATAAAATTATCCAATAAAAAATTTAAAAATAATTTGGTGTGATTCAAAAATGTAAGAAATACTTTAACCCAAATTATTGGGAATAAAACCAAACCTAAGTATACCACATGAATTAGATACCAACCTGGATAGAGAAAGATCAATAAGAACAAATTTATTTATAGATCAAGTTGTACCAATACTGTGAGTAATTCATATTCTTATGGACCTAATAAAGTTTTTTTTAAAACTCTCAAATATTCCTACAAGAAAAATACTAAACAATTATAGATTCCTAAATCCCTTATTACCAATATATGTGGACCTGGAAATATATGGGTATCAAATTCATTTATTGTTTAATTTTTTTAGGATAAATTCTTGAAAAGATCCACTAAGAACTTATAGTATCTGGAAAATGGATACTCTAGATGCATGAATAGGGTTTATTCAAGATTTAAGAACCAAATCGAATTAGATGGTGGACATTCCACCTTTAATGATAATTCCAAAATAAAAATAATTGGACTTGGTTAAATAGGTAACTCTAACTCTAGTTTTATTTCCAATGTTTTATTTATAGATAGATTAAAGAATAATCTAATTATAATCTCATAGTTATGTGAATATGGATTCCATGTTATGTTTGAAAATTACATCTTCAATTGTTTTTTTAATTTTGAAAATAATTTAGTTTTTACTCATTTGATAAATTATGATGTATATACTGTTAATTTAGATTCCTTATTTTCTAAAAACATTTCCTATATTAGTTCCTTTCACAAAGAGTCTTGGATATATCATATGAGACTAGGACACTGAAACATCCATTCACTTAGGAATCTAACTAGGAAAGGGTTAGTCAAGGACCTTCCTAAACTAGAATTACCAAATGAAAAAGTCTGTAACCTATATTAAAACGGGAAACCACACAAAATATTTTTCAAATAAAAAAAGTTTCAAATTATCAACCCCTAGAGTTGGTTCACATGGATTTGTTCGGACCCTCTAGAGTTTCTATCTTAAATGGGAAACACTATGTTTATGTTCTAGTATATAAATTTTCTATATACACTTTGGTATTATTTCTATATAAAAAAAGTGATGATTGTTCATATTTTACTAATTATGCTAAATATTTAGAAAATATTAGTGGGATTAGAATTAAGAGATAAAGAAGTAAACATGTAAGTGTGTTTGAAAATAAATATTTTAAATCATTATGCTCAGAAAGTGGCTATAATCATAATTTTTCTACTCGTACAACCCCAAAACTGAATGGTGTAGTAGAAAGGATAAATAGAAACCTTCAAGAAATTTCCTAGAACATGGTCACTGAGTATTATTTACCTATTTATTTTTGGGAAGAAGCTATGAATGAAACCTACTACATAATCAATAGAGTTATTATAAGGCCAATTTTAAAGAAAACACTATATGAATTATGTAATAGAATAAAAGTGAGGGTTAATTTCATTATAGATTTTAGTTTAAAGTATTTATTATCAATACAAAGGATAATTTAGAAAAATTTGTATCAAATAGTGATGAAGGAATTGTCCTTTGATATTATACAACTAGTAAGTAACACAAGGTATTTAATAAAAGGAATAAGTTTGTAAAAGAATCTATAAAAATATGGTTTGATGAGACATGCCCACAACAGTCTAAAAATCATTTATAAAAACTTGAATACGATTTTTATAATCTAAATATAAATGATAAACCTTATAAGAATTCTATAAAACATACTAAAAAATATTCTAGTTTTGTTTAACAACCTAAACTTGAACCTATAACCGATAATGAAATATCTAGTACTACTTTTACGAGAACCATTAGGACTCCTAGATATCATACCTTAGATGATTTTTTGGAGACCTAGATAGAAGAACACAAACTATTGAATCTATTAGAAATCAAGTTAAACATCAAGTTTATTGTAACAAATTTAACCTAAAAACATTAATGATGCAATTAATAACATATTTTGGGTAATGAAAATATAATAAGAAAACAATAAAATTGAAAGAAGTAAATTCTAGGTAATAGTCAATAGACCTAAAGAAATTTTAACCATTAGAACTAAATGGGTTTTTAGAAACATGTTTAATGGTTCTGAAATACTATTTATAAACAAATCTAGATTGGTTTCACAAGGATATAGTAAAAAATAAGGTATTTAATATGCTGAAATATTTTCACCAATATTTAGAATTGAATCCATTAGAATGCTGCTTGCCTGTATAAGAATTTTTAATTTCAAACTACATTAGATGGATGTTAAGAGTTAATTACTAAATGGTTATATAGTTGAGGATTTTTTATTGAACAACCCCCTATTTTTCAAAATCCTCATTTTCCAAATAATTTTTAAACGAAATATTTATAGGGTTTAAAACAAGATCCTAGAGCTTAGTTTGATATGTTAAGCACATTTTTTATTTATAAAGGTTTTACTAAAGGAATAAACGGTCCTAATTTATTTATAAAAGTAATTTCAATATATTTTTTAGTAGTAAAAATTTATGTTGATGATATAATTTTTTGATATTCTAGAAATTATTTTTGTACAGTTTTTTGAAAAATGATATAAAGTGAATCTGAAATGAGTTTAATGAGTGAGTTAAAATTCTTCTCTGGTTTTCAAAATTTTCAAAATAAATATGTAATTATTTTAAATAAAATTAAATACACCAAATACCTTTGAAAACATTTTGGTATGGATAACACAAAAGAGCAGTGATACTCCCATGAGTACAACTTGTAAAATGTATATTGATGAAATTATAAATTTAGTTGATCAAACTAATTATATAGGTATGATTGAAAACATTATGTATTTAACTACTAGCCTAAAAAATATTATGTTTAGTTTATTTATATGTTCCCATTTTCAAGAAAATAAAAAATTATCACATTTACTTTCCATCAATATAATGTTTAAGTACATAAAGTATATTACCAACTTAGGAAAATTTTATTTTGGAGGATAACTATTTGATCTAGTAAGTTATTTAGTTTTAGAGTTTGGTTGTTGTTTGTTCGATAGAAAAATCACATCTGGAACATGCCATGTATTTGTAAATTCAATTGTTTCATGGTGTAGTAAAAAGAAAAATTATGTTGCATTGTCTATTGATGAGGCTGAGTATATAGCTATAGGAAGTTTTTTTGCATAGATTATTTGGATGAAACACAGTTTACTAGAATATGGATATAAATTTCAACATTTACCTAAAAATTGTGATAATACAAGTGTGATAAATATCTCTAAGAATCCTATATCTCATTATAGGACAAAATATATTAATATAAGGAACCACTTTTTGAGAGATCATTTCCAAAAAGGTGATATAACTCTTGAATTCATTGTAACTGAACCTCAACTTACTGATATATTTACAAATCATTTGAATTATTATAGATTAAGGTACATTGTATATTAACTAGGAATGAAAAACATTGATTATTTTTTTTTCTTCAGATTTAATTTATAGAAAAATTCAACCATTGGTGATTTATTGGTGGTAATCCACCGTTGGTGTTTTACCATTGGTGATACACCATTGGTGATCTACCATTTGTGATCCACTATTGGTGATCTACCATTAGTGACCCACTATTGGTGATCTAAAATTTGTGATTCACCATCGGTGATCTACTATTGGTGATTCACCCATGATGATCCACCCTTGGTGTTCTACCATTTGAGTGATTCTAATTGAATTCTATTGCTCCTGTTTATTTTAGGAGATTAATTTTTTATTCAGTTTATTTATTTATATTTTATTATATTTTCTAATTCTAAATATCTAAATGATAAAATCAAATTAAAATAAAAAATTGAGAATCCTCTCTCTTTACTATGACTCCTTTGATCCTTAACTTCTCCTTTCTATCTAAACCATCAACCCATATTATATTCTACATTCTTTATTCAAACTAATGTGATGATGGTGAGAGTAAAATGCACTGCTATTTTGTTTTATGGGGAATCATATCTCTTAAATAAATCATTAAGTAAATCTAGTCTATCCACTATTGTCAAACCAAAGAACCCCCAATTCTCTTTGTTATTTGTTTTTACTAAAATGGAAATGGATGTTGAATGGTTAGTTTCAATAAGGTCTCTAGTTATTAATTTGTTCAAGAACCATGGATAGATCAAATGATTTTCAAGGAATGACCGAACATTTTATCCTAGATTGTTTCACATGTTTTATTAGTTTTAAGAGCATGATTTTAGTGAAAATAAAGATATTATTAGGAATCAAAATAATGGAAGAGAAGTGATCTTTTCATTCAAATAGTGATCCTGATGCCTCAATGTACATCATAAAGGTATATCTGATGATTTTTAGGAATCTATTAACAATGAGTTTCTCTTATATGAGGATACTTTATTGGAATTAATTGGAAATATTTCTATGTGAAGATATACTACTATAGAGTTTGATGGGAAATGAAGGATTTTGATTAATTTATCCAACATATTCTTTATCCCAGAAAGGGGTAATTTATCACTATGAGGTACGAGGACATATTTTTCTTATTTATTATGAAAAGAGAAGATAAGATAAAATTTTACAGATACTCGATGGTCCATATAATGTAAATGAGGGAGAATTTGTCTATATCCAATTATTTGATCTACCACATGTTTATTTTGGCTATGTTGGAATCCAAAAGTTTAGTACCTAAGGATGAAGAAAATGTAATCATATGTGGGGGACTCTATCTAAGTCAGTTTACCTATAAAAAATGATGATTAATTAGAACCCTTAGATGATAATATTGGTGGTTGAAAATGATAATATTTTAGATAATTTAATCCTATAAAACTCCCTTATAGACTTAAATACCGAATTGATCCTATCTAGAAGGTAGATGAAGTTGTGGTATGTTCCTCAGATGATGAAGTTTTGGTTGATGTTGAAGAAGTGGATGTTGTAAAAAGAGAAGAAGAATAAGTTCCTATTTCAGTGGAGGAATGAAGGGAACCTATTATGGTTAGAATCCCTAATATTTCTTTTGGAAGTACTAGTCTATATTTTCCTCTTCATTCTAGAGAAATATTACTAAGTGAAGGTGAATATTCTAAGGAAATTGAAGTCTTGAATATAGATCAGTATAAGAGATATTCTATTGAGAGATCAAGGGATGTTTTTGAAGTGTCTAATGATTCCATGGACGGAAATGGTGATGAGGTTAAAGCTTTTTAAAGTCAATATGGTTATGGTTCCTTTGATATAGATGAGGATAAAACACATTCCAATTTAGATAAATCCTTAGGATCTGTCCAACCAGAGATTGATTATTTAGAGTCTGATGGAGATGATGATTATGATGACCATTGTTTTGAACCTGGCCATGGTGTAATTTCCATCTATGTTTGTAAAAAATATCATAAGGTATATATAGTTGAAAAAATTGATGAGGTAGAATAATTATATGATTTTCCTTTTGGTGTTCCTACTATATGTGACTAAAGATGACTTGGATGTCTTTAAAGTATGTATATTATCAGATGTAAGTGGTATAATTAGATCCACATCTTCTAAAGAGATCAAAATTAGTGAAGCTGATACCAGATGGATATTCAAATTAGTTATCTCTCATATCCCACCTAAGATGATTATAAAAATATAAGAATTGTAAATTGAGAACAAGAAGTTGGATAACAAGATGGAAGAAGTTATATCCATCATGTAGGATATGATAGGGACCTTTAACAAGATTACGTTATCTCTTCTAGAGTGATTGGTGTCTCTACATACAACTGATGCTTCCAATTATAGAGCCCCACCTCATACTCCTCTATCAGTTGATGTAGATATGATTTGATCCATAGTTATAGAAGAACTAAATAATGTCAAAGGTGATATTTCTACCTATCATCAAGAGTAACTTCACCAGATAGAGGCACATGGTGAGCATATTTATAATCTTGTTAGATAATGATTGAATGAGGATTATAGTGATAGAGAGATTATAACTAAAGATATTAAATATTACCTTTCAAAGATTTATGAAAATAATAAGATAAATTCTCACCTTATGTTTTCTGGTGAGAATATGATCTACCACTAATATTTCCTACCATTTGTTGATGCTAATTCTAGGATAAGATACCTTAAAACTGTGCTACCGCTACTGTCAGATCCCTGCTATCATTCAAAGTTTCTACTACTAGAGTGCTACAATTAGTATCTAGATTTTATTTTCAAAATTTAATCTATCAAATGACTAGTTTAAGGAATTAAATGTAGTCATCCACACATGTATTTTAGAATAATTATTATTAAACCACTCCATGGATGCATTACATAAAGAATAAATATTTTCTAAATTTTTTATCAGTACGAGGATTCATGATATATTATTATTATTATACAATTGATAATTAAACTTAGAGTTATATAAATTTATAATAAATCCCACATAATTGAGAGTTATAAATGTATAGAGAACACTAAAATTCATAAAATGAACCAAGAAAAATATTTTGTACACTTTTGTGTGGAAGACTATGGGAATCTATAGACTAAAAGCAGAAGAATTTTCCAGATTTTCATGACACTCTATTTTTCTATACATTTTGTGGAACCTAATAAATCTTGTTAGAAAGAAAAATTTGAGGACCTATGAAAATATGAATATATTCAGATTGGGAAACATCTAATTTTTACATCTCTAATTAATATCCCTATTTGTTTGTTCTTTATATTTGAGTGGTGTTTAGTTTTACCCTATTTATCTTTAATACACAGTCTCTTGTACCTAACTAGATAGTGCTCGAAAAAAATCTCTATTTTTACCCACAAAAAAACTATGGAAGAGGTCATGTGAAACATATACCTATTTCCCCCATTTATAATTATGTAAGTGGCTTTGTTCCTAAACATCCTTGTGTGCTATTATTTTTAAAACCCGATTAAGGCTGTGGATCAAGTTCATTTTTTAATAAAATACTTTATAATGCGTGATTTCCAAGAGGAGGGGATTAATTCTTGGCATGAGACCAAAACCCTTATTTAAATTCCAATGCATGTTTTAATAGTTTTGTTTTCTGTATTTTAAATTCCAAAAATGTATTTGTTTTAAAATATGTTTCAAAAAATTTTCTATGATTTCTAATCTTAATTTTTGTTCTATATAGAGTGTTTGATTAGGTAAATTAGATTACAATGTTAAAGTGATTTAATATATTATTTTAATTGAGAGTTGATATTTTATTTAAAATATATTTGAAAAATTAAATTATATATATATATATATTTTGCTTTTTATTGAATGGGTGATTTTACCAAATTGGGTTCTTTATGTTTTAAATTATTTTAAATAAATTTTTTATTAGAAACTCAATTCACCCCAGTCTTGAGCAATCCACTAAGACTAAAAAAATTATTACCTAATATTTAATATTATGATTATAAATATGGAATCCATTTTATCAAATTTAATTTACAGAAGTGGCATAATTTAATTTAAAAATGAATCCGAAAAACATATTTAAAAAAGAAACAATTTTTCAAGAAATATATTTTTTAAGTATAAAATGATGTAAGATTAAGTCTCTGACTAGAAATAATCATTATATGAATTTTAATTAATATTTATAGATATATAATATAAAAATTTAATTTAAATTATTCCTTATTAGCGGTTATTTTAATCAATTAAAATGGAGAAACATTATGAACTTGAAAATAGTTTTCTGAAGAATGTGTTTTTAAGCATAAAAATAAACTTATAGGAAAATACCATATAAAGATGATTAAAATTTAATTAATCTGATCATATCTAACTAAATAACACTTATGTTACTTTGAAATAAAATTCCAATCATAATGGGAATTTTAAATTACTTAATTTATTTGAAATGAATGACACTTTTTCAAAAAGTGGTATTTTTAATATTCCTTGTAAAATCATAATTTTCAGAAAATTCCCCTACTTTTACCCTAGGTTAATTTTGAAATTATGATTAAAAAAATTAAATTCATTTTTTTAAATATATTTTTTAAAAATTGGTTGAAATTAGTTATAATATTTTTTTATAAAAAGAAAAAAAACATTTTTGATGAAAAATATATTTTTGATGCTTTTAAAGAATTTAATAAAAACTGAGTCCTTATTTACCAATATATTTTATTCATATTAAATATTTATACATAATTTTTAAAAAGTGTTTATTCTGATTCATATTACCAATTTTAATGGTTAGGTTATAAAAGTCAAGTTTAAATAGTATATCGTGGTTTATTTAGGCTCGGTGTTGCGTGTTGAATGCACTATCGAACAAAATGTTCATGTTTTAAAATATCATGTTGTTATAAAAATGTAAACCCAATTTTTAATATTATATAAGGTAGGTTAAAAAACAACTCAACCAATTAAATTTAGTCAAAATTTAGAGATATTTTCAGCCTTATCTCTTAGTTTGAACCTTTTAAACCCATTTTTCTCTTTACCGAGATAAATTATCTTTTCTAACTAGGTAATTTTTTTATATCACCAAAAATAAAAGGTTCCTTATATACAAATTTTAAAATTTCAATTCAAAATATAGAATAAATTTGATCAGATTCAATTTATAAGGGTTTTAGAAATTACTATTTATATAAGCATGCAAAAAATAGGAAAAAAGTTACTTGAAAAATACTAGTTTTAAGTGTAAAAATATTTTACTCTAAAATTATGCATATTATGTATTATCATGACTTTAATTGTATTATAATTAAACCAAGTAATGTTATATGACATTTAGATCATTCAAAAATTGAATGAAACTATCCAACCGCACTATTTTTAAGTATTCATTGGGAGAGAAGTCAGATTTGAAGTGTGGCCCTGGGATTTTAGTGGGGGGGGGGGGGAGGGGGTAGCCATATCTGGAATGAGACCGAAAAAGATGACTACAACTTGATGGTGGTTGTATAATTTGGTGAATTACTAGTATTTTTATTAGGATGGTGACCAGGTCTGGTGCCATGCTGATGATGATTATTGTACCTCAACGGGAGAGGTTTGATATGGAGAGTGACTTGAATTTTTAGTGGGAGGGTGGATAAATCCAGTGTGAGACTAACTACAACACTATGAATTTATGGGGGTGGTTTGATCTAGATAATGAATATAATTTTCAGTGGGAGGGCAACCTGATCTTGTGCGTGATTGATGGAAATGACCTTGCATTGACGGGGGCAGTCAATTATGTGTATGACATGTGTTGGAGGATGCATTGGTTGATGCCTAATTTATATTTTGTGGGGGTGCATGATCAATACACAGTTTATGGTGGGGAATAATGGTATCCCTTCTGTAACACCCCATGCTTCCACGATACACTTCTCTTTGAATAATAAAGTAGCATGTATTGTACGCAACTTTGAATTCTAACACACACCACAACTAATCAAACTACCGTTATGAATTGTAATACACAATTTTTGAAATTTTATACATTTTATCTCTCAAAATTGATTTTATTTTTGGATTCAAAATATCTAAATTAGATTAGGGTGAATTTTTGGTACCTTTCTAATAACTTTCATATTTTGATAAATAGTGAAAATTACTAAATTTTAATTAAAAACAACTTTTTTAATCAAAATTAATAATAGAGATAAATTATGAATTTGAGTGGTTTTAAATTATATTTAGAATATATTTTTACAATTTAATCCAATTTTTATCATTGGACATAATTTCACTTATAAACGGGACATAAACAAGTGTCAATCTTTTGATAGTTATTGTTTCTTAAAAACACGTTTTTTGTTTTGACAGCTGGAATTAATTTTAAATTAATAAATGATACTTATATGTTTTGAATTTGGTAAAATAGACTTCATTATTGAATTCGGAATATCAAAATTATATTAGGGTAAATTTGTGGTATTTTTCTGAAAACTTTTAATTTTTGATGAATAGTGAAAAACACTGAGTTATAGTTTAAAACCGATTTTTTTTAAATAATTATTTATTTTATTTAAATTATTTAATGTCAAAATAGATACATAATACCTATATAAGTTCAATTTAATTCATTGGAGTCGGTTTTTAATAGTTTTAGATATATAAAAATTTTATTGAACTTTACACAGTCTTTTACACACCTCCTAGGAGCTTTTACAAATTCACATACAACTTAATTTTACCACTTCTGTGAGCTGAATTTCTAAAATCCAAGACATAAGGTTAAAAAAAAGGAGTAAAATGTGGTTCAATGAGATGAAAATAATTTTTGGTGAATAGTAACATTTTACTTTTATTTACCACGGTTAAAAGTAAATAGGGTAATTAAGGGTAAAAATGATATTAATATTACCCTCACACAGGTCCTAATTATATTGGAAAATTTTATCTCTACAAAAAACAACCTTATGAATAAAATATTATCATTTAGGTCCACTTGGATTAGATTAGGAAATTTATTATTATTTAATTCAAAGAAGAGTTAAAAGAGTTAAAATCAAAGTTTAATAACTAAAACATTTTTAATATGGGGTTTTACATAAGATAAATTTGATTATAAATATTAATTAAAAATCTAAAAAGATTTCCTAAATCATGGTATTTTATTTATAATTTATAGACATTAAATAAATAAATTTACTTATGACACAATGATGATGCAGTAATTACCTTATTCATGAAAGAATCAAACAAATGGTATTATAAATATTCAAATAAATATAATTTCAAAGTTTTTATGATATAAACGAATTTTATAGATGAATATGACATGTTAGGATTAATTCAATATATTTTTGTAAGTAATCATGTTGTTATTATTTTAAAAAAACAAATACCAAATAGTGTCAAAATTAACATAAAATAGTTTTTAAAACAAATATTATATTATTAATTGATATAATGGTCCTAAAAATATAAGGTTCGGCCAAAAGACTTATATAATAATATATATGACATTAATTAACCAATTGGGGTTCTATTGTGAGTATATAGTAAGTTTATTAACCATATAGTGTAAGAATAAAAGAAGACACAGTAAAAGTTAAATTATTTAACTAAGAGTTAAATCTAAATGATAAGGTTAAAATGGAAACCAAAACTTGTCTAAAACCTATTGTTTGAGCTGTTTTCTTCCTATACACACCTTATACTTTAAATAATCAACTTTTGAGCCATTAGAAACTGAATATGAATTTATTATAAAATAATATTTTAAGTTTTTCCTAAGGTGCCCCTCACCCATCTTATAAAAGGGAACTCCCTCTTCTCTCTAATTCACACCTTCTAAGCCATTTGTCTCATCCAAAACCTACCCAAAATAACCTCTAAAATATCCTACATTCATCCTAGAGGCCTTATTTTGATCAGAAATGCAACCTAAGGAGCCCTTTTGATCAAATCAAAAGGAAGAACCCAAAGAAGAGGTAATGATTTCACCACCCTCTTTCAAGTACCCTTCTTCTTCCACTTCCTTTTTCTTTGTTGTTTCCATTATAAAATAATAACTCCAGTATATTCTATATAATGTGATGTTATTATAATTATGGTACAACCAAATTCATTATTCTATCCACCCTTTGAATGACAAATCACCATACGTGCGTACGTACGACTTGCCGTCTACACATCGTGGTGTAATTGTTATTCAATACATTATTATTTGGATGGGTATAATAATGATGTGTATTTGATGTAAATAATAAATATAACATGATAAGGATTATTTATATATTATATACCATCCAATTATATATTATATTAATAACAAAAGAATGATATTTTCGCTCGTGCGTACGTACGGATTACCGTCTCCATGACGCGATGAGATTCATTTCCAAGTTCACCATTCATCGATGATTATAAAAATATATATTACTAATAAGTATGTAATATATGAAATAATAATGCTACTAGAGATATATATATTTATATATATATGTATTTATTTACTTAAATATATCTTATTCACATACTTTCGTTCAATACTATATGAAAACAGAAACAAAGTTTATGCGTACGTACGAACTACTGTCTCCATAAACGGTGTTTTACATTTCATATATTTCTATTATAAATTTTTATATTCTAATATATATGATATATAAATCATGTTTTATATTCTGGAAGTATTTAAATCATTATCTAAGTGATACAATAAAGAGTAACAAGTTAAAACACGTATGATAAAGAAAGCGATTATTACCCAAAATATTAATATAACATGGAAATTATTATTAAATGGGTAGTATAAAGTCATAAATGAATAATGTATGATATCATAAATATTAATATGGTTATGGTATAATTTAATAACATACTATAGTCTTCATACATGAGGCTAAACATACCTTTGACTAAAGGAAAGTGCAAGGTAAGGGGTTTTCATCTCACTCCTTATTCCCGTGAGATTCATACCATATTTCCACTATTACATTTTGTGTGGTGTATGTACTACCCATAATTGTATTCTTTGTGTAATACACTTTAATGTATGTGTATCAACATATTCATTTTATGATACCTCTTTCATGGGGTGTATGTTTTGTAATTTACCAAATTGGTAAGGGTTTATTTCACAATCTCTTCATTATCTGAGGTTGTTTATACGTAATTATCTATTGGGACCTCTTTATCATCCACATTTATGTTTCTTTAAAATGTATTTTAAAACATTCTTACTATTTTACAGAATATGGTTTAAAGTCATTTATTCCCTTGTTTGACTTTTTATAAGAAGTTTATAAATTAATATTTCTGTCATTTTCCAAACAAGGTCCTTTTTAACCTTTTCGACAGAATTAAGGTAAGAATGTCTTTTTAACTTATATGGAGGGTGCGGCTATTTTCCACCATTATAAAATAGTATAATATTCCCTTACATGCTTATAAGAATATTTTGAAAGTAAATGTTTTATTTTATAATTATGTAACCTTTAAATGATTTTAAAATTAATATTTTAAGAATTTGTGAAAGGTAATCTTTATCAAAATAAGAATTTAAAATGTTTTAAAGATTTATCTTTCTAAATATATTTAATTAATGTCCATGTTTTCAAATGATTTTAAGTATTTATTTATATGGAAATGAATGTTTTTAAATGATATTTTTTTTCAAAAAATTCAAAGTGGTACGGGACACTATGATTCAAATATCTCTTTTAAATTTCCTCCTTTATAAATGTGTGACTTTTAAATGATTTCAAAAAGGATATATTTCCCTCATATAGTTTTGATTTCATCTATATCAACATCCTTTGATGGATTTTAAGCTTATTTGAAGTTGATTTATTATGATACAAAACTTCCATATTGTATTGAAGGTTTTTTTGATATGTTTGACTATGGATGAGTTATTTTTATGCCATTAATGGTTTATGATTAATGTTTTGGGAATTTCGCATGCTAGTTTTAATACGAATGTTTATGTTATATTTCATCCTCTTCTTAAGATGAATGTGTTGGACTAGTATGTTCCAGGTTGGGGACCAGTAAAAGTAAGCCCTCCAAGTTGGTGTCCGGTTATAGCAGACCCCTCGGGTTGGTGTCTGGTTATTAGAGGCACTCCGGGTTGGTGTCCGGTTATTAGAGGCACTCCGGTTGGTGTCCAATTATTAGAGGCACTCCGGTTGGTGTCATGTTATTAGAGGCACTCCAGGTTGGTGTCCGGTTATTAGAGGCACTCCGGGTTGGAGTATGGTTACAGAGGGTCTTTGGCTTGGGTTCTGATTACAGTTTTCCCTTAGGTCTTGGTTTGAGGCCTTAAAACAGAAGTTAAAGTTCTGCATTATGCATTCCATCATTATGAAAGTGGTTATTGATATTGCATGTGATTATTCTATTAGTAGAATATCCTTGTGATTAATTAAATGGAATTATTTCACTTTATTTCTTCCATATTATGCTGAAGTTCAAGTTTAAAAGGCTTTTGTTTTAGTTTATATACATTGCCTTAAATGGTTATGCTTAATTTTGAAAATTTCCATTGTATTGCTTACCCTTACTAAGCGTTTGAGATCACCCCTTTCTATGTTTTATTTTCCCAGGATTCCAAGAAGTGTATTGTGATTGATATACAGGGTTAAGCCAAAGGAATAATGGCATTCATAAAGGATTATTTATGTTGTTTTTGATGTAATGTAACATTCATGTATGTAATCTATTTTCCAAGACTGCTAAACCAATAAGTCCTTCGGGACTTGATTCCTTGTAATCATGCCAATGTATTAAAATAATGCATTGAATCTGGGTAACTGGGGTTGAGGTGTTACAGTTGGTATCAGAGGATGTTTAGCTATAACCTTGGAAACTATATTTAGATAAATTCTGATTAGGGCACATTACCTTAAGATAGACTTTGAGGATTAGTATAGAAGAACTTCCTAGAATTTTGGTAATGTAGAGATTTTGTGAGTTTTCCAATCAAATACATCCCTGTCTAGATACGAGTAGGTAAAGGCGGCTCTGGAACAGATGTAACTAGGGTTAAAACCCAAAAAAAATGCTTTGAGATAGACTCGAATAGGAACTGGGGTACGACAATGGTCCTTGCTGCACTCTTGGTTACGACACTCCTGAGGGATATGCTTAGGATAATTCTCATTTTCTTTACAAACCATTATGAAGGGATTATGAGTATATACTTACTCAAAGAAAACATTTTTATGATTATGGATTATATCCATAAACTTTTTAATTTATGTTAAGTGTTTTACAAGTTCATTATTAGGTATTTCTATTCATAAACTAATATAGTGTATGACATTGTTTAGAAATGGCACCCAATAGAAGGAATGAGAACTCCAGAAATACACATGATCCAAAGAGTAAGAAGGATCATATCTTTTATGGTCCTAAGCTAGAATTTAGAAGGGAAATATTCTCCCACATATTATCATCATACAAAGAAATAGTATCATGTGTTGATAAGATATGTAAAGAATTCTTGGAGTCCTATGGATTTGAAGGGACGCCAGAGAAGAAAAGGATGGTAGAGAGAAGGAAAAATAAAGGGAAGAAGGTAAAGAAGGATTTTCCCATATGTGATAACTATGGAAAGAATCACCTTGGAAAATGCTTGAAGGGATTGGGATTATGTTATAAGTGTGGAGAAAAAGGACACCAAGTACGTGACTGCAAGTATAAGAAAAAGGTTTCAAATGTACAATGCTTCATCTACAAGAGTTGGGACACTACGCAAACCAATGTCAAAATCATCAGAGTATGCCCCCAAATGATGCTATTTGATAATAATCAAGTTATGATACTACCTAAGATGAAGAATAATGACTAGTGTTCTTATGTTGTTATTGTAGGATTATTTTATTTGAGTGTTGTATCGACAATGTACTGGTTATAATAATTATTGAATATATAAGGATAGTACTACAGTACTATTTTATTAAGGACTTGAGATTGTGTGGAACCAAGAAAAGTGACTCAATATCAGGTTAAATTTTTGGAAAATATATGGACGAGAGAAAGATAAACCATAATATGGTTCTGATACCGAGGTAGTGATTTTGGAATAATACAAGATTGATTTGGATAAATTGTATTGGATATTCTTGACTACCTTGAAACTGATTAATGATTTTTCATCGTTGGAGTTTACAACATTTTTGGATAGAAGGAATATATCCAGTATTCTATAAAGAATAAGGGAGCGTGAATGTAATCAATAAGGTTTTATGGTAATTCAGGATGTTACCATGTTTTAAAATAATACATGGTGAGGGTGTTCACATGTTATTACATGGAAAAATAATCTTCATTGTGTTTAACTTCCTTATAAATTTTGGACTATGAGTTTGGATAGTAGTATTTTGGATAAGTCTAAAGGTTGGTATGGATTAAGTTTGGAAGGATATTTTTGGATTTTTATAAAAGGACAACACTCAGACCGTGTGACAATTCATTGCATCAGACAAAGCTGCGGGAATCGAACCCACAACCATAGTACGATTGGGATTTATAGCCTACCACTGGACTATGTGAAGTTCATGGATGGTATAATGTAGTTTCTTTTTTTAAAGGGTCTGATATGTGAATTATAAATTCATTATATTTGGAACCCTATACGATTAGGATAAATACAATATTTTTGAGTTGAATTATGTTTTTGGGTGAAAGATGAGTTTGTGGTAGAAATTTATTAATGGATAAAAATATAATTATAAAGTAAGTATATCTACTTATGATCTTATCCAATCTCATAAATAAATTCCTCAAAATTAATAAGAGGAACTTATAAGAAAAATGTTGTCCTAGATGGTACCTTAGATCATCACAAATTTATGGCTTTGTGATTGTTCGCCTTTTCATAGCCATGTTCTATACCACTCTCTATCAGATATTGATGGTTAAATTTCTCTTCCATATACATATTTTACTTCATGTAACCCCAGTATGTGTTATTTTCGGTAACCTTCATACTTACCACTTTATATTTTAAATAGAGGCCTCATTAATCCATTTTTGGATGTGTGATTTCAACTAATATATTTTGAAATTTCAACCCCACGTTTCCAATACCGAGAATAAATTTTGAGGACGCAATTTATTGAATGAGGGTAGAATGTAACACCCCAAGATTCCATGGTACGCTTCTCTTTTAATAATACAATAGCGTGTGTTGTACACAACTTCGAGTTCTAACACACACCACAACCAATCAAACTAGCCGTTATGAATTGTAATACTCCCTTTTTGAAATTTTATAAATTTTATCTTTCAAAATTGACTTCATTTTTGGATTCATAATATCAAAATTAGATTAGGGTGAATTTTTGGTACTTTTTTGATAACTTTCATATTTTGATGAATAGTGAAAATTACTAAATTTTAATTAAAAATAACTTTTTTAATCGAAATAATTAATAGTGATAAATTATTAATTTGAGTGGTTTTAAATTATATTTATAATAAATTTTTATAATTTAATACAATGTTGGTCATTGGACATAATTTCACATTTAAATCGAACATAAACAAGTGTCAATCTTTTGATAGTTATTGTTTCTTAAAAACACTCTTTTTGTTTTGACAGCTGAAATTAATTTTTAATTAATAAATGAAACTTATATGTTTTGAATTTGGTAAAATAGACTTCATTATTGTATTAGTAATATCAAAATTATCTTAGGGTAAATTTTTGGTACTTTTATGAAAACTTTTAATTTTTGATGAATAGTGAAAAACACTGAGTTATAGTTTAAAACCGAATTTTTATTCAAATAATTATTTATTTTATTTAAATTATTTAATTTCAAAATAGATACATAATAGCTATATAAGTTCAATTTAATTCATTGGAGTTGGTTTAGAATAATTTTAGATATATAAAAATTTAATTGAACTTTTCTCCGTCTTTTAACCACCTCCTTGGAGCTTTTGCAAATTCACATAAAACTTAATTTTACCGCTTCCGTGAGATGAATTTCGAAAATCAAAGAGACACGGTTAATATAAAGGAGTAAAATTTGGTTCAATGAGAGGAAAATAATTTTTGGTGAATAATAAATTTTTTACTTTTATTTACCACGGTTAAAAGTAAACAGGGTAATTAAGGGTAAAAATGATATTAATATTACCCTGACACATGTCCTAATTCTATTGGATGAGTTTATCTCGACCAAAAACAACATTAGGAATAAAATATTATCATTTAGGTTCACTTAGATTAGATTAGGACATTTATTATTATTTAATTCATAGAAGAGTTAAAAGAGTTAAAATCAAAGTTCAATAACTAATTTTTTTTAATATGGGGTTTTATATAAGATAAATTAGATTATAAATATTCATTAGAAATATAAATATATTTCCTATATCATGGTATTTTATTTATAATTTTTAGTCATTAAATAAATAAATTTATTTATGACACAATTATGATGCAGTAATTACCTTATTCATGAAAAAATCAAAGAAATGGTATTATAAATATTAAAATAAATATAATTTCAAAATTGTTATCATATACATGAATTTTATAGGTGCATATGACATGTTAGGATTGATTAAATGTATTTTTTTTGAAGTAATCATGTTTTTATTATTAAAAAAAACAAATACCAAATAGTGTCAAAATTGACATAAAATAGTTTTTAAGACAAATATTATATTATTAATTGATATAATGGTCCTAAAAATATAAGGTTCAGAAAAAATACTTATATAATAATATATATGACATTAATTAACCAATTGGGGTTCTATTGTTAGTATATAGTAAGTTTATTAACCATATAGTGTAAGAATAAAAGAAGACATAGTAAAAGTTAAATTATTTAACTTAGAGTTAAATCTAAATGATAAGGTTAAAATGGTAACCTAAAATGTCTAAAACCTATTGGTTGAGTTGTTTTAGACCTATCCACACCTTATACTTTAAATAATAAACTTTTGAGCCATTAGAAACCAAATATAAATTTATTATAAAATAATATTTTAAGTTTTTCCTAAGGTGGCCCTCACCCCTCTTATAAAGGGGCATTCCCCCTTCTCTCTAATTCACACCTTCTAAGCCATTTGGCTCCGCCAAACCCTGACCAAATACCCTATAAAATATCAAAAATTCATCATAGAGGCCTTAGTTTGATCATAAATCCAACCTAAGGAGCCATTTTGATCAAATCAAAAGGAAGAACCCGAAGAAGAGGTAATGATTTCACCACCCTATTTCAAGTTCCTTTCTTCTTCCACTTCATTTTTCTTTGTTGTTTACATTATAAAATAATAAATCCATTATATTATATATACTGTGATGTTATTATAATTATGGTACAACAAAATTCATTATTCTATCCACCCTTTGAATGACAAGTCACCATACGTGCGTACATATGGCTTGCCATCTCCACGTCGTGGTGTAATTGTTATTCAATACATTATTATTTGGATGGTTATAATAATGATGTGTATTTGATGTAAATAATAAATATAACATGATAAGTATTCTGTATATATTATATACCATCCAATTATATATTATATTAATATCAAAAGAATGATATTTTCCCTCGTGCGTACGTATGGATTACCGTCTCCACGATACGATGAGATTCATTTCCAAGTTATCCATTCATTGACGATTATAAAAATATATATTACTAATAAGTATGTAATATATGACATAATAATTCTATTGGAGATATATATATTTATATATATAAGTATTTATTTACATACATATATCTTTTTCAGTTACTTCCGTTCAATACTATATGAAAATGAAAACAATGTTTATGCGTACGTACGGACTACCATCTCCATAAACGGTGTTTTCCATTTCATATATACATCTATTATAAATTTTTATATTCTAATATATATGATAAATAAATAATGTTTTATATTCTGAAAGTATTTAAATCATGATCTAAGTGATACAATCAAGAGTAACAAGTTAAAACACGTATGATAAAGAAAGCGATTATTACCTGAAATATTAATATAACATGGAAATTATAATTAAATGGGTAGTATAAAGTCATAAATGAATAATGTATGATATCATAAATATTAATATGGTTCTGTTATAATTTAATAACATACTATAGTCTTCATACAGGAGGCTAAACGTACCCTCTACTAAAGGAAAGTGCAAGGTAAGGGGTTTTCATCTCACTCCTTATTCCCATGAGATTCGTACCATATTGACACTATTACCATTTGTGTGGTGTATGTACTGCCCATAATTTTATTCTTTGTGTAATAAACCTTAATTTATGTGTATCTACATATTCATTTTATGATACCTCTTTCATGGGGTGTATGTTTTGTAAGTTACCAAATTGGTAAGGGTTTATTTCACAATCTCTTCATTATCTGAGGTTGTTTATACGTAATTATCTACTAGGACCTCTTTATAATCCAAATCCATGTTTCTTAAAAATGTATTTCAAAACATTCTTACTATTTTACAGAATATGGGTTAAAGTCATGTATACCCTCATCTGAGTTTTTATAAGAAGTTTATAAAGGAATAATTCCGTCGTTTTCCAAACAAGGTCCTTTTTAACCTTTTCGACATAATTAAGGTAAGAATGTCTTTTTAACTTATACGGCGGGTGCGACTATTTTCTACCGTTTTAAAATAGCTGAAGCTTCCCTTACAATCTTATAAGAATATTTTGAAAGTAAATGTTTTATTTTATAATTATGTGACCTTTAAATGATTTCCAAATTAATATTTTAAGAATTTGTGAATGGTAATCTTTATCAAGATCAGAATTTTAAATGTTTTAAAGATTTATCTTTATAAATATTTTTAATTAATGTCCATGTTTTCAAAATGATTTTAAGGATTTATTTATATGGACATGAATTTTTTTAAATGATATTTATTTTCAAATGTTTCAAAGTGGTATGGGACACTTTGATTCAAAAATATCATTTAAATTACTTCCTGTATAAATGTGTGACTTTTAAATGATTTCAAAAAAGAGATATTTCACTCAAATAGTTTTGATTTCATCTATTTCAACATCCTTTGATGGATTTTAAGCTTATTTGAAGTTGATTTATTATGATACAAACTTCCATATTTTATTGAAGGTTTTTTTGATATGTTTGACTATGGATGAGTTATTTTTATGCCATTAATGGTTTATGATTAATGTTTTGACATTTTTTATGCTAGTTTTAATACGAATGTTTATGTTATATTTCATCCTCTTCTTAAGATGAATGTGTTGGACTCGTATGTTCTGGGTTAGGGACCGGTAAAAGTAAGCCCTTTGGGTTGGGGTCCTGTTACAGAAGACCCTCCGGGTTGGTGTCTGGTTATTAGAGGCACTCTAGGTTGGTGTCTGGTAATTAGAGGCACTTCGGGTTGGTGTCCTGTTATTAGAGGCACTCCGAGTTGGGGTCTAGTTATTAGAGGCACTCCGGGTTGGTTTCCGGTTATTAGAGGCACTCCGGGTTAGAGTCTGGTTACAGAGGCTCTCCGGATTGGGTTCCGGTTACAGTTATCCCTTAGTTCTTGGCTCGAGGCCTTGACACAGAAATTAAAGTTCTGAATTATGCATTCCATCATTATGAAAGTGGTTATTGATATTACATGTGATTATTCGATTAATAGAATATCCATGTGAATAATTAAATGGAACTATTTCACTTTATTTCTGCCATATTATGCTGAAGTTCAAGTTTAAAAGGCTTTTGTTTTAGTGTTATACATTGTCTTAAATGTTTATACTTATTTTTGAAAGTTTCCACTGTATTTCTTACCCTTAATGAGCGTTTGAGATCACCCCTTTCTATGTTTTATTTTCCCAGGATTCCAAGAAGTGTATTGTGGTTGATATGTAGGGTTAAGCCAAGGGAATAATGGCATTCATAAAGGATTATTTATTTATTTTTGTATGTAATGTAACATTCGTGTATGTAATCTATTTTCCAAGACTACTAAACCGATCAGTCCTTCGGGACTTGATTGCTTGTAATCATGCCAATGTGTTAAAATAATGCACCGACTCTGGGTAACTGGGGTCAAGATGTTACTCGTTCCTTTCTCAGGTGGTCTATTTGAGCATTGGTTTTATCAGTGGCGACGATGTCTAAAAATGTTGGTGTGGGTTGAATTTTTGTGTAAAGTGGCATTCATGAGAAGCAATCTGGGTGTTTAGGAAATTTTTACAGTCCAGTTTTAGTGAACAAAAAGTGACATGGTATTTTCTAAGAAAATGGCCTGACACATTTGGAAGGAAGTTTGGAAGCACTGTTGGGTGGACGACCTCGTTTTGATGGATAAACATGATGAATCTTATCATTAAAACTTATGTCTACTTGGACCACCGAGGTGAGATTAAGGGGTTACCTACTTCATTAATTTACAACCATTGGATTAGTTTATTGTTGTATAACTTTTGTTAGGTGGTGCAAGAAGGGGCCTCGCAAACATATTGGGTAGGCGGCTTGAAAGAGAGATTGGTGTGCAATAACCACCATCCATCCCTCCTACTCTTTGGATGGAGGGGTTCCCTCTAATGATGCATCATCCAACATGACAAAATGGATCATCATAGGAGGGTGATAAAAATTCTAAATTGGATTCTCAGTGTGTTGTTGATTGTCATGGGGGGGGGGCTGATGTTTGAATAGAGTTTTGGTATACTGTAGGCTACTCACTCTGAGCACAATACCATTTTTGGCCTTTGGGTTGCTGGAACCTCTTTTTGAGTCATTCCTTCAAATTTCATGCCACAAGATCTTCAGGACATCAAATTTTCCTGGGCCTTTTATCCATTGGGCCTTCAAGTCTTGTATGGGTTATCTCTCTACCCAGTTGAAAAGAGGGCCATATTTCCTTAATAAAAAGGCGGTGTTGTCCCCTAACTTTTATAATAAAAAACTATTTTACAAAATTTAAAAAAGTAACACTTAGCTAACTTTGATATTCTGAATCGAAATATGAATTTCTTTTTATATAATTAAAATTATAAAATTTATTAATTTAACTTTTAAAAAACCATATAATAATGGGAAAAAATATAGTTAAAATAAAACTATTTCTTTTTTTGATTGAAAAATTACTTAAAATTATTATATTGAATATTAATCCATAAAATCTAACATTGAATATTAATAATAAAAGAAATTGACTTATAATTAACAAAACCTAGGCTTTCATAAGAAGTTATAGGATATCTTGCTTTAGTTTATTTATTCCGTTGGACTAAGAGCTCCAAGATTGATACTCTATTTCATATTAGACTCAAGAGTTCCAGTTTCAGCATCTACCTTTATTTACTAGTATGGGCGTAACTTAGGCTATAGAGCTATAGATTAAATCTCAGTAATATAGTTTTCAGAATATTGAGACACCCCATGAGAGGTAGTTTAAGAATTATATTTATATGCTTCAAGGACAATAGAAATGTTTATGGAATGTCATAGTCCAAAAAGGTCAATATGTGAGTGTATCGTATAAATATTTTTAGGCTTGTTTATTTGAGAATTTATTACTTGAGATGATGAGATATAATAGGGCTTGATATTTTGTGCATTTTTTTCAGGGGATCTTATCAGTGATGGACTATGTGAATTGTTTTACTGATTTCATTTAGTTTTCACCCATTTTGGAAGGTGATGTTATCGTCAGGGTTTTCAATTTTGAGAATGGGATAAGAAATTTGAATTGGTATTAGGTTTTTAGATTACCTCTTTTTTAGAGGCTATGAATTAGGACATTATTACAGAGAGGAACCTATCCAAGGATAGACCTTTGTTTAGTGTGGTTCCCATTCTATCTTTAGAAGAAAATTCTTAGGTAGAAAGAAGTGGAATTTTAGTGATTCTAACTAGAGTGGAGATGAGAAGGCTAGTTATGGCCATGGATCTTCTTCTTACTAGTTTGGTAGGAATCATTTGGTGTGTTATTAGTGTGGAAGGATGGGTCATACATGACCAAGATTCCACCAACCACTTGTGGATTGATATTGATGTGGGTTTATGGGGAATATGCGACATTTTTGTCAAATTTAATCTCATCCAAATAATTTTCATTGTGAGAGCCAGACATAGGGATTAGTTATAACACCACATATCATAAAAAAACCATAATTTCAAGCTTTAACAAAAGGGATGTGATTTATTACCCTTTTAGGATTTTTTTTGGTTTAGAATTATAGATAATTAGGAAAAAAATTAAATAAAAAAAGAACGCTTCCACAATGTGTACATTTTTTCCACAAAAATAAGTCTTTAAGTTTACATCCATATTTCATTCAATAGACTTTAAATTAATTTAATATGAGTCACCATATATAAAATATCAACCTCAGTATAATTTATATGCATCCTTAGATCATACATATTTTTTTTAAATCACAGGCTGATAAAAAAAACCTCATCGATGGATATAAAAATAAATGACACCCATTAGTCAAGTGAAAAACATAATAACTCATGAAATTTTTAAATTTTTTCACAATTAAACTTTAAGAACATAAATAAAACATACCCACAAAAATAAATAATCCATTTATCAAATAAATACCTTTTAACCGCATTAGGAAAAATAATAAAACCATGAAGGCTTAATAAGGAACATGATAACACATGAAACCATTTCTTTGAAAAACAATCCTTTGACCTTTAAAAGTTCATAAATTTTTCTTACCTCAGGAAATAAAAATATTTCCATAAAAACAATTAAAAAGAATAAAATAGGTTTATTAGAGAATCATATTCATAACATGTGTTCATTCATGTTTAACCCATTTTAGAATAACTGATTACCAGTTAATTACATAGGAGTAACCTATCGGGTGATCTCCCTAATTTTATACCTTTGAAGAGTAAATCATTACCCATTGCATTATTGAGATATACCAAGCACACGCAGCACCATGATCTATATAAATATCACCATTTATCATAAATAATTTCTAAGAACTATATCATAAATACAAAGTTTGTAAGCCTACAATTTTTTCATCATAAAACCCTTTGAAAAAATCATGTGAACTCATAAGCAATGAACATTCCATTTTTTCATAAAAATAAGGAGAAATATTATTTTCATTTGAAGACTCTTAAAAATAAAAAATTCCTAGAAGAGTGATAAATGGATATTATTTGAAAAACCATGTAAACTTTTAGATTAAACTCGATAAAAAATAATGATTATGATAGTGGAAAGGTAAATTCATACAGTAAATGTTAAAAATAATTTCCATTTTCCACTTTGGTAAAAAGTTTCAAATGTGTCCCAAATGAAAAATGTTTAAATGTTAGACTTTTAAAAAATTTGTGAATAAAATTAAAAATAGTTTAAAACTCAGTTATATAGATATTTAAATTATAAATTATATCATTCTTAAAACATTTAGAAAAACATGGATTTGAAAGAGAAATAGTTCAATACATTTAAAATAATGTTTTAAAAGAAAATACCTTATGAATTTATTTAATTTTGAATTGAAAGGATATTGTGAAACAACTTAATATTTTTTGAAATATATATTTTTTCAAATCAATTTAATATTTTTTGAATTTTTCATTACACATAACACAAAATTTAAATTTTGTTATATACAAACTGATTAAAAAAACATAATATATAATTAAAATATAATTCATGTAACATGATAGTTATCAAGTAGCCATTGGAATAGAAGATATGAATATGATTAACTAAATTATTAAAATATATGGTCTAAAAATTTCTATAAAATGAATTCTTTGGTTACCAATTAATTATAAATGAAAATAAAAACAATTAGGAAATAATGGAAATATTTTTATAAAAAACTATTTTTATGAACAAAAATGTGTTTTACATTAATAAATTAAAAATTCAATTTGGATGAATTAATATAACTAAATTTATATATTATATATAAAATAAAAATTTTAACATTCATATTATGTGTTTTTTGGACCATATATAAGAATAAATCCAATTTCACGCTTAAAAACTGTATTTTTCAAAAAAGTAGTTTTGTGGCATTTTTTAAGAACTTAATTTAAAAATAATTTTTTAAATTTTTTGAAAATTAATTTTAATAAAATAAATTTAATATTTTAAATAATATATTAAAAATCATCTTAGGGATATTTTTTGATAATTTTCTAAAAAGATTAATTTTTTAACGAATAGTGAAAAATACTTAATTTTGATTGAAAACTACCTTTACGTTTAAATCATTTATAATGTTAAATTATATTTTAAAGTAGTTTTAAATTAAAATTAGTTTAGTTATTTATATATTAATACATTTTAGGTTGTTGTAATCATTTTTATATTGAATTTTTATATTCAAACATTGTAACCTTTTGAACATTTTCTCTTTGAAAATCGATTTTCTCATTGCGTTTACGAGATTAATTTGAAATTAAATTTTGAAAATTATGTGAATGGAATTTTGAAAAATGGACTCAATATTATGAATCATAATAATTTATATTATCTAATTATTTCAATTTAATGTTTACCATAATGAATAATAAAAATAGTAAAAATTAATTACCGTGGTTAAAGAAAAAATGTGTTTACCGAGGGCTAAACTAAAAAGATAAGGATTGAAATAACATAAAAACCTATATATAATCTATTTTATGGCCATATTTAGAATATATAATTTATAATAATTTATAATGTTTTATTTTTGGATCCTTGTTTCATGTGAAAAATGTGGGCACACCTTTTTCCTTTCAGAAATTACAAGTGGGCCAATTACCACATTTATAAAAGGCCACCCTCGCTTTTTTCTTATTTAAACCTTTAAACCATTATGGTTATAACAATAAATTCCAAAATAACTCCCCAAAATATCTCCAATAATCTTATATTCCTTATTTTGGACATAAATCTAACCTTGGAATGATTTTAGTGCAGAACTAAGGAGGATACGTGAAGAAGAGGCAACATTATTCAACAATCGTTTTCATTTTATTTCTTCCTCCACCTACTTAAATTATTTTTAAACCATGTTGATATAATAAACATAGTATATTACATATAATTATGTGTTTTTTTGTTAATAACTTTACCTAAAACCATCCGCACATCCATCAAATGGGTTATGAAATCATCATTCATATGTATGTTGGGCAGCCGCCACGCGAACCAATAGTATTCGTTTTTCCATTACCACCTATCAAGGTTGGAAACAATGATGGATAAAACTATATATATAAGATATTTATAATATAATTATACTTATGGATTCATTATATCATATATATCTTTCTAAATTTCCATTCCATAGGGGATACGATAACATTCCTCGTGTGTACGGTAGACTACCGCCTTACGAAGCTAGGTGATTCGTTTTTCACTAACACTATATATAGAAGATAATAAATATAATTTTAATGAAAATATATAATATAAATGAAATAATTATGTTATTAATGACATATTTATCATTCTAAAAAGATAATATATTATTTTATTTCTTACCGTTTCACTCACTGAAATATGTTAACAACATTTGTGTACGTTTGGACTATCGTCTTCATAAAGTGATATGACTCCCTCTTTTCATAACCACACCACATGGATGATATTTATATGTATTTTTAATGTAATAATATGTTATTTATTATATTATCATAATTATTTAAATATAAAATATTACTCACCTACTTTTCATAATGGTCGTTGAAAAATAGAAATATTACTCATGCATACGAAAATAAAAAATCAAAACAAATACAAAAAACAAAGCCATTATTTCTCAAAACCTGATTTTAATAAGTAATTGGTAATAAAATGATAATTAATGGTCATAATTAAATCATATATGGTAATATATATATATAATAATGATTCTATAATATATTTATAATTAACTTATATATATTATATATGAGGTTTGAATGTGTACGAAGGAAGTCAAGACTTAAGGTAAAAGATTTCTATTCTCTCTTTTATTTCTCAGAGAAATTAAAATTCACCAATCATTTATTATGTGTAGTGTATATACTTAAACCCTGATATGTTATTTAATGAATTTATTTATTTTCTTTATATTTAAAATTTCATTTTACATTATTCTTTATTGGGGTTTTCGATTCAAAAGATTACTAAGGCTATAAGGGATTTACGCCACACTTTTTTACTACTATGAGACACATGCCATATCCCACAACTATTTATTTTATGTGGTGTGTATACTACCCCTGAATTTATTTTATTATTATAATACTAATAATTATTATTATTTAAATATCCATTTTACGACCTCTTTTTCAAGAGGTTTACGATTCAAAAGTTACCAAAGCGATAATGATTTTTTTCTCCATTTTCATTATTTGAGACACTTGTTATGTTATGAACTGGTATTATTTTATAAGGTGTATATACATATCCATTGACATGAAATTTCATGAATTTGTTTATTATCATTATTTTCTATGTTTCATTTAATGTTATTATTTCTTGGGGATTATGATTCAATGTTACCAAAGTGGTTATAGTTCTATGATATAATCTTATCGTTTGTCAGGATTATTTATGATTATGATTCCAGTGATGAAATATTATGATCTATCTCTCAATAAACTCATTAATTTTATTATAATATACTTATTTCATGATAATAAAAGTTTTACCTTCATTTTTTACTCTTTATGTACTAAAGAGTTAAAAATAATTTTTTTAAGAAAAAGCATGTTTATTTCTATCTTCATTCAAATTTTTTTTTTCTTCCAAAACCTTATTTTATAATTTTTTTTAAATTATTCAAATTATTTATTAAATAAAATTTTACTATTTTTTGATTTTTTTTAAAATATTTTGAATGTAATATTCCTGTCATTTTCTAAAAAATGCCAGTTTGGATTTTAGCAAAAATGTGAAAGGAATATTTATTTTAACGTGTATAAAATAAACAAAATTTTCATCCCTTATGACCATTATTTTATTTAAATATTACTTTATAAGTTTTTAAGTTTATTTTAAATGAAAATTATTTTCAAAATTTTTTATGATTTTTTTAAAAAATTGATTTTCAATGAAAAGTCATTTTTCTCCAGAAATATTCCAAGTGATATTTTAAAATCATTATCCATATAAGATGAAATAATTTGATGGAACTTATGATTTTATAGGGATATTAAACAGGGATAACATTATTTTTATTTTAATGAATGTTTTATCATAATAAGATGCTTATGAAACCAGTTTCTATTCCACGAGTTATACCATTATAAAATCATTGTTAAACTTGTTTCTTTTTTTACATGGGTTATTATTTGATGAAATGATGAAATGATTATGAAAAATGTCTATTTTTTCATAGGTTATGATATGATTAAATGTTTATGAAACCATTTCATTTAATGGGTTATGATATGATGAATATTTTATTATGTTGTGGAAAACATACATATGATTTTCATTATGTGATGGGTGAGACCTGTATATTCATCCAATAAATTGGGTAAATATGGATTACTCATGAGTAAATATATTATGGGTGAACTTGATTACATGTTCAAAATTTCATGATTGAACTTGATTATAATTTCATAATTTTATACATGAAACTGATTACATGTTCACAATTTTATGCGTGAAACTAATTACAAGTTATGAATGAACCTGATTACATGTTCACAGTGTTATGTATATACCTGTCTATCTTGTCCGTAATTTTATGTGTGGACCTAGTTTCATGTCCGTAAGTTTATTTGAGGTCATTATTTCACGTCCTTAACTTAATGAGTTAACCTGTCACTATTTTCTCATGTTCACAATGTTATAATCTGATGTCTATACCCCAAATCTATATCTTATTCCAATGCTATGTTTTCATGTCTCATGTTATTTGATTTACTTATGATTATTATCTTAAAAACTCCAAATACTTATTCCATGACAAATGATTATGATCTTAGATATATAGGGTATGGTTTTGAAATGTTATGATCATGTTATCATACCCATATATTCATGTTATGCTTAAATATATCCCTTCTTTAACCTTATTGATCATATGAACTCACGCTTTCTTATATTTCATTTTCCATCATTATGAAGAAATGTGTTAAGTAGGATATTTTTTGTGAAGATTAATAAAGGGTAATATATTTGTGGAACATGTTTAAGATATTTCACCAAATTAGAAGACTACATACCTAGTCTCCAAATACACTAAACTTTTGTAGACCTTAGGCATGTGTTTTTGTAATGTATTGAATATTCATATAAAAATATGTAATATATATATATATATATATGAAAATATTGGGTCACTATAGTTGGTATGAGAGGAAAGGTTTAATTAAACTTTAGAAACTAGTACTAGAAAACTTTAGTGAGATCCCTTGGGATATTTCAAAGAATATGTCTAGGTTTGTCTCTAAGGATATGTCTAACGATGAGTCAAAGTACAGGAAAATTTCCTAGAATTTTGTTAAAGGATAGATCAATTGATTTCTATGAAATTATTTATCTGTTTAGATACTACAAGTGGATGTGGCTCAAACATAGAGGTACATGGGGGTAACAAATCCGAAATGGGCACATTAATCTATAATCGATCATCACTTGGTGCATGATAACAAACCTTGCTGCACACATGGTTTGGAAATATTGGGGGATATTATTTGGAAATTCACAAATTCTTTATAAACCATCATGATGGATTTGAATATATAAATACCACGAATGACCTATGTTAAGCCTAATGTGTAATAGATTGAAAAAAATCTGTCATGATTTAGAAATCCTCTAAGTTATTTTTCATTATTATGTTTTTTTTCACTATGAATATTTTTACTCACACTATGTTTTTTGGTTTTAGTAAATGAAGGGAACCAGAAGGAATTGGTTTCACATTGAATCTGATTAAAATTTTTATTATGAGTATCCAAATGGTATAATGACTAGAGTGAGATATTTTATGATTATTCCTAATTAGTTATCATGGAACATGATGAACAACGTACATCATAACCAACTCCCAGAATTACCAAAGAAGAGAATGATGGAGTTCGCTGAGAGTTTGGGTAGTGGAGACCATGGATGTAAGAAGATTTACTTTCTTATATTCCAAGAATATTGGGAGAGGAACTCCAGGTAATTTCTTAATGAAACAAGAATATGTCTTATTTGTAGAGATGAAGGGCAGAGAGTAAGTAATTTTTGAGGAAAAATGAAAAGTTTAGTTATTGAAATGGAAGGGAATATTGTTCTCTATAAGGTATTATCAATGTATGAGTGTTATAATTGTGGAATGTATTGGAATTATGACAATCAATGTCCCATGGGTAATGATCATGAATAGAATCAACAAGTTGGTTTGAGTAAAGGCTATACTACCGATGATGAAGAGACTAGAAATGAAATGCAAAAGGTATAGGTAATTATAACAGAATTTTTGAAGTTAAATGTAAGAATAATGATTAAATTGATGATAATGGAACTTAATACATGATTCATATTTTATATTATAGGAAAGTGGTATTAAGGAATAATATGATAAATCCTAATTAATTGTTTAAGAATTAAGCGGAATGATTTATGTGTTTATTTATTGGAATTTAAGAATTATGTTATTGTAATCCTAAAATATATAAGGATTGTTATGTAGAAGATTTTAATTAAGGACTTGAAAGAATATAATGAATAGTACTGATTACCAATAAAAGTGATTTAATGGAAATGTGAAATTTTGTGGAAGAAATATGACCAATAGAATATAAACCTTAATATGTTACTTATTTTGATATAATGATGTTAATATAAAATATAATGGATATGAAAAAAGTAAATTGGATAGTATTGATGACCTTGGAACTCATTAATGTTTGTTGAGAAAGTGGTTTATACTATTATTGATAAATTTTACAACATTTTTTTATTTAAGGAATATATCCCATAATATTTGTTTTATATAATGAATGAGGATTCATGTATGTTTTTAATAAGTTTTTATAGTAACTCATTTCCTTACCATGTTTCAAGAGAAAACATGATAAAGGTATTCACATGTTTAGTATGTGACAATTAAGGGCTACTTCATATTGTTTGGGGGGATTAATGATAAGTTATTTTTGTAAATATAGTTACATTATTTATAAAGTCTTTTGTTTTAATATTTTGGAAGGGTCTAAAGTTAGACCATTTATGAAATTGTTTAAGTTTAACTTTGGGCGAGGTTTTAGAGATTAACATATTACTTCACCATATGATGATTTATACATATTGGATAACCAGGGATAACCATTATTTTAAACTAGATATATAAGGAATGACTTATAATTATTTTATGGATCGTATTTAGTACTTCATACATGAAAAATTCATCTCTTATAGTAGGAGATGAAAAGGAAATTAATCAAGTCACAACCAACAGATGAAATTATACCTATGAAATAAAAATATATCAAGCAAGTATATTTTCATATATTCATAGTATAGATGGAAAATTAATTCCAAAAAATTAGGAAAAATATATTTAAATAATATTTTGTCCCATTATTATAATTTTTGATGATATCAATGACCTTTTTGATGCCTCTTTGGCTTATAGCTTTGGGGGTGTTAACATTCTCCTGACCATATTCTCTATCACTCTCCATCAATATTTGTGTGTTAGTTTTCTCCTATATGTCAACGTTATCACTTCAAAAAACTATGTTATATTATTTGGAAACCTAGTATGTGTTATTCTAGATTACTTTTTTACATTCATTTCTCTTTTTCAATAGGATGTTTTGTTAACCATTTTTATGATGTGGGTTTCTATGAAAGAATTTTCAAATGTTAAAACTTTAATGAACAAGATGAATTTCGAGGGAGAAATTCATTTTAATGGGGGAAGAAATCAACAAAATGAGTTTTTTTGTGGTTTTTTTTTCAAATTAATTTAATCTTTTTGATATTTTTTTGTTACACATAACATTGAGATTATCTTTTATTACACGCAACACTATGTTTAAATGAAATATAACATACTATTAAAATATTATTATGTAATATGTTAGTTATGACTTAGCCATTTGAATGGTGGGTATGAAAAATATTAACTAAATTATATTTTTTGGGGATATACTTGTATATAAAATTAATTATTTGGTTTCTAATTAATTATAAATGATAATAAAAACTATTTGGAAATAAAGGGAATATTTTTATGAAAAATTATTTTTATGAACAAAAATGCATTTTTACTCAATAAATTTAAAATATAACTTTGGGTGAGTTATTTTAATTAAATTTATATAATATATATTAAATAAAGTTTTTACTATTAATATTTTTTTTCTAGACAATATAAAAGAACAAATTCTATTTTATGCTTAAAAATGTATTTTTCTAAAAAACAGTTTTGTCAACATTTTTGCGCACTTACTCTAAAAATAATTTTGGACACTTTTTTGTAATGTCTTTTATTTTCCATGTATTATTTTTTTAAATATTATATGGAATTATGTTGAGACCGGGCGTGAAAAAGACACATCATTCCGAGGCCCGGTGAGCCCGGAACGGTGGTTTGCACTTTTTAAGTTAAGTGAGTTGGCACTTGTGCGAGGTTGTTGCAGTTTCCAAACAGATGCCTGGATTAAAAATATGAGGGCACCATTGCATCCAGAGCAGAAACTTTACCTAAAAATGAGCCTAACCTTGACCAGCGTGGGTCGAGGAAAAAAGTTAATTTTCAGATGTTTTTAGTAAAATAAAAATAAAATAAATTGCTAGAGGTTTATTTTATTTTATGGAAACACCCGCTGTAGCGCAATGACGAGACATTTGTTTCCTTAATTAATGACGCGTTATAATGACTCAAAAATGGAAAGTTGGAGTCATTAATACTACAACGTATCTTAAATGCCAATCATGTTTCCTTTTTTATGGGTTAAGTGATTGGAGGCCGTTGATGAACTTTTGGAAGAAATCGCTGGAGGATCCGCGGAGCGCTGGAACAAAACCTCAACGATGAACGATGACCGATCAAAGTTGAGAGTTGTGCCAACAATGTTGAAGGATCTCGATGATAGCGGCAGCATGAAACCTTCATCAGCGATCGATCCCAGTTGAGGTAGGGGTTTGTTATTTAATTCACTCTTTCCCTGTTCTTGATTTAAAATGATGAACGCGGGTCAACCACGAACAAGTTGATCCACAGAATCGCACGTTCTTACTGGAGGGATTTTCTTTGGGGATGATCTCGGGGATTTGATCCATGTTTTGTTTTATTGTTTGATCCAGCTCCATTTAAGACTACTGACAGGAGTGGATCAACTCCGTGACGAACGATGGTGGAGGTTCATTCCTCATGTTGTTTTATTGGATTTATTTCCCCTTTTTCTTTCTCACACGTTCTTCGTGTTATTCATGGGGTGGCGAACAACGGGTCGTTGTGCATCCGTTTGACAACGCAAAAATCCCAAATCGAAGGTTCGACACCACAACGACCTCGCAGAGGTGCGACGATGATGGCGGATGACAGATCGGACCGGATCGGAAAAGGGAGTTCTTCGAGCATTCTTCACGCGGAAAGATCAAGACATGTTTTCAGAGCCGATCAGAGGCCTAAAAACATCGGAAGAGTCTTCGTGGCATCAGCACAACCAAAACCTGAAGGTTTCGTGGTGACCAGATGGCCGAATCGACGATCGGAGAAGCACGGGAGGTGCGCCGGCGAAGAGTGCCGTTTCTGGAAATTTTCAGAATACACGGCGTGTACTTCCTAAGAACACGCCCTGTAGTTCGGCAGCGGCTATGGTTCGGGGGTCAGAGCAGAATCACACGGCTGGTGACCCTGGTCACGCGGCATGTCAGACTTTCCCCAAAGCTCGGAATGTATCTTGGGAAATACACGGATACAAGATGATCTAGATGGCTTCAGGCGACACGGCATGTAAAATATGGCAAAGGCGGATACGCGGAACTCGGCGTGTATCTAGGGGGTACACGGACACGGGTTGTAGTACACGGGTTGATGACCATGTACGGCCACATGGTCAAAGACATGGGGCCAACCCCAGTCACTTAGAAACGGTGTGTACATCATACTACATGCCATGTACTCAGTTTTTCTACATGACCAGCCTTACGACACGGGCTGTTGTACACGGGTAGTACCCGGTGTCAGACAACACGGTGTGTAACTTTTCTACAGGCCATGTACTTTTTGGAAAACGGCATGGTCCTCTTGTTCACCGTATCTTGGACATCTTTCGTTTTGGTCAGTTCCCCTTCTTCTCATTCCCCTAAAGGTCCGGCATCATTTTCTTACATAGGAGTATGATCCTTTCAGCAGGACTTTCTATGATAGAGTCAGGCATCCATCCTAGAGGCCCGGATCGAGATCCTCTATCCATTACTGGCCCTAGGTAGATTCAGGCATCGACATGACCAAATATACTGAGCGTTGATCCTCTACCTAGCTGGTTTATCACCTAAATGGTGAATCCGGATGAGTCGTGGTATCCTCCATAGCCCTGGCAGTGATCCTCATCTGTGTATCGTGATCTTTTCCAGTCAGGAGTTTGTCTCCCATAATGAGTGCTTCTATCTATCTTGATCCTTCCAACTCAGGAGTGTGTTTCCCATAATGAGTGTGACTACCTCTCATGACGGTTCCCGATGAACAATACTTCCGGGATAGACGTTATCAGAGCTATAGGACTCGTGGAGTGTGTTCTCCCGAAATGAGTGCATCGTGGAATCTTTCGACCTATATCCCTAACGGGGGTATGCGGTTGTGCGACTTGTCTCTAGACTATGAGTCTAGGTTTTTAGTATATCTAATTTGTTCTATATGTTCTGTAGACATACACTGTGCATGACTGACTGTACCTTTACCTTGTGTACTGTTTTGTGGTTTTCGGGGTCCTCTACTAAGTATTGTTATACTCACTCCTACATGGGCTTTTCCTGCACATCTGGTGTCTTGTGTAGACGACCAGCCTTTCGACAGAGTCTAGGGTAGACAAGGACAGGACCAAGCTTTCTGAGTTCCCTACAGGCCAAGATGTTCCTACGTCTACGAGCAGCAGTCCTAGTACCTTTTGTGTTTACAAGTTGGACTTTGCAGTTTTCAGACTCTTTCTTTTGGTGGGATTGTATTCTAGACCAGTTTAATTTTAGTACTCTACCTTTCCTTGTACTATGTTGGTTGGATTTAGTTTTATGCATGCATTTTTGTTCCTTAGTGTTTTTTTACATTTCAGCATTGTGGGCTTAGAGATGTGTGCGTGTGTATAGGTACATAGGTAATGCCTCCCATGTTAGTAATATGCCTACTCAGTGCTAGTCTCCAGCCCCTGGCCTATTGGAGGTGGTCTTGGGGAGTCACGGAGCGGGATCCACTGGGACGGGGCATGACAGAGTGGTATCAGAGGTGGTCGGTTCAACCTTAGGCGCAAGAGTCTGTGAGTTTGGTTTGGGGAAACAGTGTTGAGTATTTTGGGTTCGGCTTTCATGCCAAAGAATCCAGTGTTGGTGCGGCGGCCGACGTATCCATACAACAGGACTCTGATAACATGCTTTTCGACTCTGTACACGAAAACACGGGTTTCTGGGGAATAAAAGGTACATGCATCATATAGGAATGGTTTGTGTTTTCCATGTCCTTTGTGTCAGCTATCCAGATATACTATTTGACCATGGTGTATCTTGTTTCCATACAGGATGCCTCCGCGATGCATAACCATTAGGATTAAGAAGCATGATCACTAGGGTGACTCCCTCAGTGACGAGGCTTCGATATAGGGACCGGTTCCCTAGGCGTTGCCACCAGGTGGTGCACCAGTTATGCCACCACTAGTGGAGCGGCCAGTGGTACCTGCAGTGCCGACCGGTGAGGAGTGCAGGCTTAGCGCGCTCCATGAGTTCCAGAGACAGATACCCCTTAGGTTCTGAGGCGACCCCAACCCTCAGGTGGCTAAGGACTAGCTTGAGGCAGTGTCTAGATTTTTCCGTCTAGTGAGGACACCAACAGACAAGATGATGATCCTAGGAGCGAGCCTTCTTTAGGGTTCGGTGGTACGATGGTGGAGTCTGACCACATAGACTCACGATGAGGAGAATCTTTCATGGACGGAGTTTGAGCGTCTCTTCAGGGATAAGTTCTCTCCAGTTATGCTGAGAGCTGTATATATTTAAGAGATTCTTTAGCTCTAGCACAACAGTATGACAGTAGATGACTATTCATCGAGGTTCACCAACCTCTCCAGGTACTCGATGGATATGGTTAGGGATTAGTACTTCAGATCTCGGACCTTCGAGCGAGGTCTACGATGAGACATTCAAGCTAGTGTCGTGACTCTATGCATATCGACTTATACTGGAGTGCTCTCACGGGCCTTGGTGATTGAGAGCTGCTTGGAAGAGCAGAGACAACCTCAGGTAGTCAGCAGTAGGAAGACAGGTGTAGAGACCCCGAAAGTAGGGAGCCGACATCAAGCACATGGATCTGGACGTGGGAAACGTCATAGGAGGACCCAAGATAGGGGATCGACAGTATAGGGCTCTTAGGATGGATCTAGTCAGCCTAGGGATAAGCGATGCTACACATGTGACAGTAGGGGACATCTCGTTAGAGATTTCCCTAACCGTCGAGATGCTGATAAGTAAGCAGTGGACGGACCACCGAGGCAGAGGCAGAGAACAGAACAGGCAGACCCGCCAGGCGGCAGATGTGGCAGAGGAGCAGGGAGAGCTGCAAGTGGTGGCAGACGCTTTGAATTACTTCCACCACCACCCCCAGGAGGTCCACACCAGGCTCAGGGAGCTGGGGGACAGGGGTGGGGACAGTTGCATGTGGTCGAGGTATATGACCCAGGGACTCCAAGGATGATTCGAGGTATGATCTATGTCTTCTCTACCTTATCTGTCGTGCTTATAGACATAGGTGCCAGTCATTCCTTCATAGCCACATGTCTTGCATGAAACCTAGAGATTCTGGTAGAACTGTTGACTTGATCCTTACGTTTGGAGACACCGACGAGAGGATACTCGACGATCACACACCTTTGCATACTGTGTGATCTTACCCTTGGAGGCGAGAGTTTCAGTTGTAACCTCTTGGTGGTAGAGTCGAGGCCTTACGGCGTCATTCTCGGTATGGATTGGTTATCTTCGGTCCATGCCTTGATTGATTATTTTAGGCGAAGAGTGCGGTGTGTCCACCGTGATGGAACATGGTTTTCCTTTTTCAGAGAAAAGGAAACCCAGGCAGCACAAAATGGACTTATGCAGAGTAGTGTGTAGCCAGTCTCTCATGAGTTGGCTAGCCTTTCTCTCGGAGCAGTGTATGTTGTGAGCTCCCATTTCCCAGTAGTAGTGGCAGAGTACGAGGACATATTTCCCGAAGATGTTCCAGGATTACCTCCCCGCCGGGAGGTCGACTTCTGCATCGACTTACACCCCGAGAAGACACCAATTTCCTCATCAGCATATCAGACGTCTCCCGTAGAGCTTCACTATTTGAGGGTGAAGTTGGAGGATTTGCAGAGCAAGGGTTTCGTGAGACCCAACGTCTCACCCTGGGTGGCCCCAGTCTTGTTTTCCAAGAAGGCAGATGGGAGTCTGAGGTTGTACGTGGATTACTGGTGCCTAAAATAGGTGACTGTGAAGAACAAGTATCCACTGTCGAGAATCGATGACCTCTTCGATCAACTAAGATGGGCGCAGTGGTTTTCGAAGGTTGACCTTCGATCAGGCTATCACCAGCTACGATTGCGGGGTAAGGATATACTGAAGACGACTTCCAGATGCCACTACGGTCACTATGAGTACTTGTTGATGCCTTTTGGCATGACGAATTCCCCCGCAGTGTTCATGGGACTGATGAACCGGATCTTCTAGCCATACATGGATCGGTTCGTAGTGGTCTTCATCAATGACATCCTTGTGTACTCGACATCAGAGGAGGAGCACACAAGACACCTGAAGATGGTTCTAGACGTACTTCAGGGGCACCGACTTTATGGGAAACTCTCAAAGTGCCTGTTATGGATTCAGGAGGTCCACTTTCTGGGACATGTCATCTCAGCAGATGGAGTAGCTGTGGACCCAGCCAAGGTAGAGACTGTTTTAGCATGGGAGCCACCTCAGAGCGTGATGGAGGTGTGGAGCTTCCTTGGGTTGGTAGGATATTACATGAGATTCATTCCTGATTTCTCCCAGTTATCAGCACCAATGATGGCCTTGACCAGGAAGGGGAAACCCTTCATATGGGAGGAGAAGTGCCAACAAGATTTTGAGCAGGTGAGACAGAGTTTGACGAGCACCCCAGTCTTGAGATTACTGGAGGAGGGTGTCGAGTATGTAGTTTTCTGCGATGCATCAGGGACTGGGCTCGGCTGTGTCCTGATGCAACGAAATGCAGTGATTGCTTATGGTTCGCACCAGCTTATGCCACATGAGAAGAACTATGTGACCCATGATCTATAGTTGGTAGTGGTGGTCTTCACTTTGAAGATGTTGTGACACTACCTGATGGGAAAGCAGTTTATCATATACTGTGACCACAAGAGCATCAGGTACATCTTTTCGCTGAAAGATCTGAATCTGTGGTAGAGATGATGGCTAAAGTTCCTCTAGGACTATGATTTCAAGATCATATATACTCTTGTAAAGGGTAACAAGGTGGCATATCCTCCTAGTAGAAGGTCGATCTCACATCTGTTGAGTGAGGCGACACAACAGTTAGCCGCGTTACAGTTATCCTTCGTGGATGGAGAGGATACAGCTTACCTGCAGTCGATGGTTTTTACCCCTCCACTGTTACAATGAGTTAGGGAGGCACATCTTGGGGATGTCAACTGTGTGGCTTTACCTGCTCAGTTATCCACAGTACATGCTCCTCATGGATATTCACAAGGTGGGGAACATGTAATTCTTTTCAGAGGATGCACTGTTGTACCAGTGACATTGCGGGAGGAGGTCCTGAGGGAGTTTCATACATCACATTTGGAGGTACATCCTGGGGTAGCAAATATGTACCCGGATCTCTGACGACAGTTCTGTTGGTCAGGCATGATGAAAGCAGTAGCAGAGTTCGTTTCTCGATGCCTCACATGCCAACAGGTGAAGGCTGAGCACCATGTTCCAGTAGAATTAGCTCCCCCTGGACGTTCCTGAGTAGAAGTTGGATGGAATATTGATGGAATTCGTGATAGGCTTAACACAGACTTCCAAGGGGCATGATTCCAGTTGGGTGATCGTTGACCGACTCACCAATTCGGCCCACTTCCTTGATATGAGGGAGCAGAGTTCCGTAGAGAGCTTGGGACGCCTCTACGTGCAGGAGAGAGTTTGGATTCATGGAACCCCCTCGACTATAGTCTCAGATCGAGACGCCTGCTTCACATCCCAATTGTGGACGGGATTGTAGGAGTCTTTTAGGACTCAGCTACGTTTGAGCACAATATTTCATCCCCCGAATGATGTTCAGACGGAGAGGACCATTCAGGTTCTGGAGGATATGTTGCGAGCTTGTATCTTGGACTTTGGTCGCAGCTGGGAGGACCACCTACCACTGGTGGAGTTTGTGTACAACAACAGCTACCACTGCACCATTTGTATGGCACCGTTTGAGGCCTTGTACGAGAGACCCTTCCGGTCACCGCTTTACTGGACCGACCCCGTAGAGTCATCATTGATGTGTCCAGAGTTAGTGAGAGCTACCATAGAGAAGGTGCAGACCATCCGAGAGCAGATGAAGACAGAACAGAGCCAACAGAAGTCCTATAATGACCGACGACAGAGGCCTCTGGAGTTCGAAGAGGGAGACCACGTCTTTCTTCGGGTCTCACCTCGATGAGGGTTACAAAGATTTGGTCAAGGCGGCAAGCTATCTCTGAGGTTCATCAGACCCTTCCAGATACTGTGCAGAGTTGGCGAGGTGGCGTACCGACTAGCTCTACCACCACAGTTGCATCGGGTACATGATGTCTTCCATGTGGCACAACTGAGGAGGTACGTGCATGACCCGTCACATGTCATCGACTGGGGTGAGCTGGACATCGAGGGTGGAGTGACCTTTGCTGAGTACTTGGTCGAGATCGAGGATTAGTGGAAGAGGATCCTTCATGGATTATCGATTCCCTTGGTGTGCATCCAGTGGCAGCACGTGAATCTTCAGGAGAGCACGTGGGAGCGGGAGGCCCAGATCCGTGCCCAATACCCTCATCTTTCTGGGTAGCCTTTGTTTTGGATTTTTGGGGATGTAAAGCACCAAGGTGGGGAGAATGTAATGTCTTGTATTTTACGTGTATTATTTTTTTAAATATTATATGGAATTATTTTGAGACCGAGTGCAAAAACGACACATCATTTCGAGGCCCAGTGAGCCCGGAACGTTGGTTTGCACTTTTTAAGTTAAGTGAGTTGGCACTTGTGCACGATTGTTGCAGTTTCGAAATGGATGCCCAGATTAAAAATATGAGGGCATCGTTGCGTCCGGAGCAACGACTTTACCTAAGAATGAGACTAACCTCGATCGGTATTGGTCGAGGGAAAAAGATAATTTTCATACGTTTTTAGTAAAATAAAAATAAAATAAATTGCTAAATGTTTATTTTATTTTATGGAAACATCCGCTACAACGCAGCTATGAGAAATTTGTTTCCTTAATTAATGACGCATCATAATGACTCAAATATGGAAATTTGGAGTCATTAATACCGCAACATATCTTAAATTCCAATCATGTTTCCTTTTTTATGGGTTAAGCGATTGGTGGTCGTTGACGAACTTTTTGGAGAAATCACTGGAGGATCTGCGGAGCGCTGGAGCAAACCCTCAATGATGAACGACGATGGATCAAAGTTGAGAATCGTTGCGCCAACATCGTTGAAGGATCTCGACGACGACGGTAGCACAACACCTTCATCAGCGATCGATCCCAGTTGAGGTAGGGGTTTGTTATTTAATTCCCTCTTTCCCCGTTCTTGATTTAAAACGACGAACGCGGGTCAACCACGAATAAGATGATCCGCAGATTCAAACGTTCTTGTGGGAGGGATTTTTCTTGGGTATGATCTCAAGGATTTGATCCATGTGTTATTTTATTGTTCGATCCTACTCCGTTTAAGCTTACTGACAGAAGGAGATCAACGCCGCGAAAAACGAAGGTGGAGGTTCGTTCCTCATGTTGTTTTATTGGATTTCTCTCCCCTTTTTCTTTCTCACGCGTTCTTCATGTTCTTCATGGGGAGATGAACAACGGGTCATTGTGCATCCGTTCTGAGATGCAACAATCCCAAATCTAAGGTTCGACACTGCAATGACCTCATAGAGGTGCGACGACGATGGCTGATGAAGGATTGGACCGGATCAGAAAATGGTGTTTTTCACGCGGAAAGATCAAGATATGTTTTTGGAGCTGATCAAAGGCCCGAAAACACCGAAAGAGTCATCGTGGCGTCGGGGTGACCAAAACCTGAAGGTTTCGTGGAAATCGGACGGCCGGATCGACGATCGGAGTAGCACGAGAGGCGCGCCGACGAAGAGCGTCGTTTCTGGAAATTTCCAGAATACACGGCGTGTACTTCCTAAGAACACACCGTGTAGTTTGGAGGCAACTAGGGTTCGGGGGTCAGAGCGAAGTGACACGGTGTGTGACCCTGGTCACGTGACATGTCAGAATTTCCCTGAATCTCGACGTGTATCTTGTGAAATACATGGACACGGGATGATATACATGGCTTTAGGTGACATGGCGTGTACAACTTGGCAGCAGTGGCTATGTGGAACTCAGCGTGTATCTAGGGGGTACACGGACACAGGTTGTAGTACACGGGTTGATGATCGTGTACGACCACATGTTCAGTGACACAGGGCCAACCCCAGTTACTCGGACATGGTGTGTACATCGTAATACATTCCATGTACTCAGTTTTTCTACATGACTAGCCTTATGACACGGGCCATTGTACACGGGCAGTACTCGATGTCAGAGAACACGGCGTGTAACTTTTCTACACGCTGTGTAATTTTTGGAAAACGGAATGGTCCTCTTTTTAACCGTATCTTGGAAATATTTAATTTGGGTTAGGGCCCCTTCTTCTCATTCCCCTGAAGGTCAGGCATCATTTCCTCACATAGGAGTATGATCCCTTCAGCAGGACTTTCTGTGATAGAGTCAGACATCTATCCAAGAGGCCTGGATCGAGATCCTATATCCATTTTTGACCCTAGGTAGAGTCAGGCATTGACATGACCAACTCTACCAGGCATTTATCCTTTACCTCGCCGGTGTATCACCTAACTGGTGAATCCGGATGAGTTGCGTTATCTGCCATGGCCCTGGTAGTGATCCTCATATGTGTATCGTGATCTTTCCCACTCAGGAGTGTGTCTCTCGTAATGAGTGCTTCTATCAATCTTGATCTTTCCCACTCAAGAGTCTGTCTCCCGTAATGAGTGTGAATACCTCTAGTGATGGTTCCTAATGAACAATACTTCTTGGATGAATGTCATTAGAGCTATAAGACTCGTGGAGTGTGTTCTCCCAGAACGAGTACATCGCATAATCTTCTAACTGTATCACTAATGGGGGTATGCAGTTGTGTGACTTGTCTCTAGACTACGGGTCTGGGTTTTTAGTATATCTGGTTTGTTATATATGTTCTGTAGACATAAAATGTTTATAGCTTACTGTACCTTTACCTTGTGTACTATTTTGTGGTTTTTGGGGTCCTCTACTGAGTATTGTTATACTCACACCTGCACGGGCTTTGCCCGCACGTCTGGTGTCTTGTGCAGACAAGCATCCTTTCGACAGAGTCCAGGGTGGACCAGGACATGACCGATCTTTCTGAGTTCCCTACAGGCCGAGGTGTTCCTACGAATACGAGCAGCAGCCCCAATACCTTTTGTGTTTATAGGTTGGAATTTGCAGTTTTCAGACTCTTGTTTCCGGTGGGATTGTTTTCTGTCCCAGTTTACTTTTTAGTACTATACCTTTCATCGTACTCTGTTGGTTGGGTTTAGTTGTATGCATGCATTCTTGTTCCGTAGTGGTTTTTTACATTTCAACATTGTGGTCTTGGAGATGTGTGCGTGTGTACAGGTACATAGGCAATGCCTACTAGTTAGTAATATGCCTACTCGGTGCTAGTCACCAGCCCCTGACCTATTGAAGGCGGGATTGGGGAGTCATGGCGCGGTCCCTACTGAGATAGTTTGTGACACTTTTAGAATAATTATTTTGAAAAATAAATTTCATTTTTAAAATCATAATTTCAAAATTATCTTAGGGTGAATTTATGGGAATTTTTTGAAAAGGTTAATTTTTTGATGAATAGTAAAAAATACTAACTTTTGAATGAAAACAACCTTTTCGTTTAAATTATTTAAAATATTAAATTATTTTTTAAACTAGTTTTAAATTTAAAATAGTTAAATTATGCATCTATTAATACAATTTATTTCATTTTAATCATTTTTCATATTGAATTTTGATATAAAAACTTTGTAATCCTTTGAACATTTTCTCTTTAAAAACCCGCTTTCTCAACGCATTTTTAAGATTAAATTAAAAATAAAATTTTATAATTATGTGAATATAATTTGAAAAAATTTATTCCATTTTTGGAATCATAATAATTTCTATAATTTAATATTGTTAACTTAAATTTTGACCATAATTAATAATAAAAACTGTAAAAATCATTTACCGTTGTTTAGGTAAAAATGTGTTTACCTGGGGTTAAAGTAATAATATAAGGTTTAAAATAACCTAAAAACATGTTTAAATTATATTTTATTGACATAATTATACCCTATAATATATATTTATCTATAAAAATATATTTTTATCCTCTTGTATTGTGAAAAACATGGAGAAAACTTTTTCTTTTCAAAAATTACAAGTGTGCCACCCACCTCACTTATAAAAGTATAGCCAATCTCCTATCTTATTAAAAACATAAAAACATTTTGGTTTGGCCACTACCTACCCAAATAAATTCCCAAATTCCTTAATATATTTTTATAATCATTATTTTGGTCATAAATCCGACCTAAAAAGGCTTTTGGTGCAAACCTAAGGAGGTTACTCGAAGAAGAGGTAACATTCTTTAATGAGGGATTTTATTATATTCCTTCCTCAAAATCCTTAAATTATTATTAAAACATAATGATATGATTAACTTAGTATATTAAATATTATTAAATATTTTTATGTCATTTTCATGAACTAAAACCATCCCCACTTCCATCAAATGGGTTATGAAATCATCATTTGTGTGTACGACAAACTGTCGCCTCGCGAACCGATGTCATTCATTTTTTCATTATCCCCTCTCATGGTGGGGTATGATGATAAATATAAAGTATATATATAAAATTTATAACATAATTATACCTATTTATTCATTATATCATATATAACTTTTTTTACTTTTCATTTTTTAGCGAATACAATAACGTCGCTCGTGTGTACAATGGACTACTGCCTCACAAAGTGATGCGATTTTTTTCTCTAATGCTATACATGGATGATAATAATGTCAAATTTAATGAAAATATGTTATATAAATGACATAAGTATTATATTTTTTTACATATTTATAATTATTAAATTATAAAATATTATTTTATTTCTTACATTTTCACTCACTGAAAGATGAAAACGTTGTTCGTGTATATATGGACTACCGGCTTCATGAAGCGATGTGACTCTCTATTTTCAACAACACACCACATGGATTATATTTATAAGGATATTTAAAGGAGTAATATTTTATTTATGATATTATGATCATTATTTTAATATAAAATATTACTTACCTCTTTTCCATAATGATCATTTAAAGAAGGAAATGTTATTCATGCATACTTACTACCTACCATCTCAATGATCTCAATGTAATTCATTTATGAAAACCTTATTTCATGATTGGTATTAGAAGTATATTTTATGTATAAATATGATAATTATTTCATTATTATTATTCTGGAGATTATGTAACCATGATCAAAGTAAGAGGACCTAAAATAACAAATCAAAACATATACAAAAAAGAAAAATCAGTTATCACTAGAACCGTGATTTAAAAAAAGAATTGGTAATAAAATATTAATGAATAGTCATAATAAAATCATATATGGTATAATATATATAATTATTTTTCTATAATATATGTATAATAAAATTATATTTATTATACCGGAGGTTCGAAGATGTACGAAGTAAGTCGACACTTAAGGTAATGGATTTCAAGTCTCTCCTTTATTTCTGGGAGACATATGAAAATTCACCACTCTTTTATTTTTTGTGGTGTAAATACCACAACTTTGACTTTTTATATCATTTATATACTTATTTTATTGATATTTAAATTTCCATTTGATGTTATTCTTTATTGGGGTTTATGATTCAATAGACTACTAAAGTTGTAAGGGATTTTTGTCTCACTTTTTACATTTGTGAGGCACATGTTACATTCACCACCTATTTCATTTATGTAGTTTGTATACATATCATGAATTTATTTTATGATTATTACCTTGAAAACAAATTTTATTTAATTATTCATTTTTTGACTTATCTTTCAAGAGGTTTGTGGTTCAAAATTTACCAAAGCGGTAATGGATTTTTGTCTCAATTTTCCTTCTTTGAGACATATGTTATGTCATACACTTGTATTTTTTTATGAGGAATATATACAACCCCTTTGAAATGAAATATCATAAATGTATTTATTTTAATGATATTATATATTTCATTTAATTTTATTCTTTTATGGGGCTTATGATTCATTGTTACCAAAGTGGTAGTGGTTTTATGATACAATCACATCATTTATTATTATTTTTTATGATTATGCTTACAATGATAAAATATTATGATATATCTCTAAAGAAAATCATGATTTTTTTATAATATAGTAATTTTATGTGAATACATGTTTTACCTTTATTTTCAAATCCTTATGTACTCAAGATTTTAATGTAATGTTTTTAAGAAAAGTGTTTTTATTTCTCGCTTTAGTCAAAAGTATATTTTATTACAAAACCATGTTATCTATAAATGTTTTAATTTTTTTTAACATTATCAAAATTATTTACTAAATAAATTTCTACACATTTTTTAATTTTTTTAATTATTTTAAAGGAATATTCATGTTCTTTTCCAAATAATGCCTATTCCAATTTTACCAAAAATATAAAAGGAATATTTATTTTAACATATACGACATGAATATAATTTCACACCATAATGACCATAATTTTCTTTTAATATTAATTTATATGTTTTAAATTTTATTTTGAAATAAAATTATTTTCAAAACGTTTTATGTTTTTTTGTTTTAAAAGTGTATTTTAAAAGAAAAGTTATTTTCCTCAATAAATGTTCTAAATTACCTTCAGAATCATTTTACATCTAATATAACATCCTTTGATGTCAATTATTATTTTATAGGGATATTAACTAAGGATACCGTTATAATTATTTCTTATTTTTTTTATCATGATAAGTTTTTTTTGAAACCTATTTCACTTCAACTGGTTATAGCATGATAAAATTATTATAAAATCTGCTTCTTTTTCCATAGTTTGTGCTATGATAAAATGAATACATGATTACAAAACCTATCTCTATTCGAAAAAATGATATAATTAAATGTTTATGAATCCCATTTCATTTCATGGGTTATGGAATATTTAATGATTTTTGAACCTATGGTACACATACATTTGATTATCATTAAGTGATAGGTGAGACCTGTGTCTACCTCCAATGAATTATGTAAAGATAGAAAACTCATGAGTAAAAATATAATGTGTGAACATAATTAAATGTTTTCAATGTTATGTGAGAACTTTATCTCATGTTCACGATGTTATTCATGAACTTGATTACATGTTCATAATGTTATGACTAAACCTGATCATATGTTTAGAATGTTATTCCTGAACCTGATTACATGTCCACAATATTATGCATAAACCTGTATTTCATGTCAATAATATTATGTGTAGACCTGTTTTCATCTCCATAAGTTTATGTGAGGGCATTATTTCATGTCCTTAACTTAATGAGTGAACCTGTCTCTATTTATACATGTTTAAATTGTTATAAGATAATGTGTATTCCACAAATATATGTATTATTCCAATTTAATTCTCTCATGGATCATGTTATTTGATTTCATGATAATTTTTGTCTTATGAAATGGAAATATTTATTCTAGGAATCAAGATTTTGATCTTTGATATAAAGGGTATAGTTTTTAAATGTTATTCACTTGTTTTCATACCCTTATGTTCATGTTATTATTATGTATGTCCCTTGTTTACCCATATAAAGCATCTGGGCTCACACTTTATAATGTTTCCTTTTCTAAGGTTATGAAGAAAAATTTTAAGTTGGTTATACTTTTTAAGAATAATAAAGGGTATGATATTTATAAAATATGTTTAATATATTTCAAAATATTAGAAGATTGCACACCTTTTCTCCAAATACACTAAACTCTTTCGGTCTTTATGTGTATGTCTGTGTAATGTATTTAATATTCATATAAAAATATGTAATATTTTTGTTCGAAAATCTTGGATCACTATAAATTGAATTTGATAACTTTAATTTTTTAAGCCACTAGAATATTAGTAAAATAATTATAAAATACATCTATATGGTAGTTTATACACCACATAAAGAAATCATGTTGTAAAAAATAGCATAAGTCTCAAATAAAGGGTATTGAGATGATAAATACCTTACATATCTTATGACTCACCACATACATCTTTTAATTTAATGAATAATAAAATTTTATTAATTTTATACTATATTTAGAAACTTTATCATGTTTATTAATTTTATATTGTTGATTTTATTTCATTTATTATAATGTTTTTTAGTTTCTAAAATGATTAATTTCATGTTGGATGTTTTGGGGTTGTTCGGTTTTTAACCTCAGAATAACATCGGTGCATTAAACATGGTCAGAGATCTCATGGTATCATCACATAACATATATAAAAAAAGTTATAATTATCATATTTATATATTTAGTATACTTTTAAAACTTTTCATGTATGAAGATCATGAAAAATGAAGCACATCGTTTCATGGAGACGGTAATCTATACGATACATGAACAACCTTTTCATTTTTATAATGGATGTAAAAGAAAAAAATTAGATAAAGGTTTAAATTTAAAGAATAATAATTATATTATAAATATCATATTTATTTATTACATCTACTCTTATAACCATTCATAGGAGATAATAGTGAAAAACTAAATGCATCGCTTCTTGGAGATGATAGTCCCTATGTACGCATGAGAAATGTTTCTATTTTACAATAGATGGATGGGTAAGAAGGTAGATAACATATTAACTTTAAAGAATCATAATTATTTCATAAATATCACAAATATTCATTAATTCCATCTTTATAACTAGTCATGTGAGGGAGTGATGAAAAATGAAATACATTACTTCGTGGAGGTGGTAGTCCACACGTATGCATGAATGATGTTTTCATTTCCCATAGGATATAAATTAGTTATAAAATATTTATGAAATCATTATTATAAAATTTTAGTATAGTAATGTATTTGTGTTAGGATAGGAAAAATAGATTTGAAGGAGGAAGAAGAAGAAACAAACTTGAATGAAATTGGTTAAGACTTATACCTCCTCCTTCCTCATCAAACATAAGAATTTTTATTATCTCTGTCAAGGATCCAAAAGGATCAAGGAGGTATGTAGTAATGTAACCCAAGGTAATATACCCTTATAAGATAAATGAAATCAAGAAGAATGGAACCTATGCAAGTAAAGGAAGTAAATGATCCATTATGCATGTAATTTGATGCTAGAAAATTTGAAATTTTTTTCCATTCTCTTCTAGTGTGGAGAAGATCCATATGATTTTCCATGTGGATGTTTCATATATAGATGTGATAAATGATGGACTATGGGGTGGATGAGTCATCTTGAAGGGAGTTGATAATGAAGAAAGGGTCATATTCAACTGTGGTCATATCTATACCTCTAGAGTGGAAAAACCCAAGACCACAAAGCATGGAGCCAGATTTAGAAAATAGGGAGTCTCCAAGAGCATAGACATCACTAAAATAAATAACGAAGTGTTTGGATAAGTGAGGAGATAAATTTACTTTTTATAAGCGAGTGGAGTGGAACTCTTGTAAATATTATGAGCTTTAAAATAGTATAAAGTCATTTTCATGGGTAGGTAGATCCAATTTAGTTATAATTAAAAGATATGATATTTTAAGTTCAAAATCCACTGGGCCAATAAAATTTATACAAGTTTTAGAGATATTTAAAGACTTTTCAAATAGTTTAACCCCATTTAAACCCTTTTAAACCCTTCTGTGGTGATAAAAGTTTCACAAGGTATTTAATTTATATGACCAATAAATAAAATCACGCTCATTAAAAAATTATTAAATATTGATTCATGATGTGTAACCCATTTTTTATTCTAATATTTATAATTTTAAAAATTAATTTTTATATAATTTCAAAAAATGCAATGAAAACTATTTTTATAAAAATACACGTTTTAAGTGTGAAAATGATTTTATAATAAAATTATGAATATTATTTATTTTTATGATTTTAATTAGATTATAATTAAGTAAATGAAAGTTATATGAAATTTATATCTAGCCACAATTGAATGAAACCTTCAAACAAGACCCTTAAATGCAAAGATTTAAAAATATTTCTTAATTAGAATGAAATATAACTTATATTTCAAAAAGTCAAGCATGAGTTTCAGAATCCTAAATAATGTTTTTAAATGATTTATTTTACTATTTAAAAAAATATTTGTTTGAGACAAAGGTTTCATGAATTTTCAAATCAATCATACATCATGATGATTTTTTAAACATTATGGTATTTGTAAAAACTGTATTTTCCACTATTCACTCAAAAAATAACTATTTCAAAAAAGTCACAAAAATTCACCCTAAGATAATTTTTAAATTATAAATTTTAAAATAAATTTATTTTTATAAATTATAATTTCTTAAAGTGATAGGATATAATTATATTATCCATGCACAAAATGCGTAATAATCATTTTTAGAAAGATATATCTTCTAATCAAAAAATGAATTTATTATTATTACTTCCCTTTGTAAAAACCAATATATGATTGTTAATTTATTTTATTGAACATATTATTAATAAATTTAATAAAAAGAATTAATAAATATTTATTAATTTAATTTATTAATATAAAAATATATCACACTTAAACACAATTTTCTAAGATATATCTTTTTTTACCATCAAAATATTTTATGTTCATCTCTAAAAAATTTATAATCAATGTATGAATGATTATATTTTTTTTACATGTATATAAATAATTTTCTAGTAAACTCAATACTCCAGATTAGATAAACATTGCTTTTAAATAAAACATTTAAAATGTAAAAACCTCATTTTTATATAAATCCCCCTTTTAAAATTTAACTATTCCTAAACTTATATGATTTAATTATTATCATTCAAAATCGATGACTCATTTCCTATTAATTAATCAATAAATTTTTACTTGGAAGTATTTTTACATATATTTCCTAACGTGTTTTCTTCTATTCATACTCACCAATTAAATTACTTGGTTATAAAAATCATTTTCCAATAATAATATTTCTATAGTATATCACAATTTATTTAATCTCACTATTTTATATCGTACATGCTATCAACATAATATTAATTTAAAATAAAATAAAATAAAATATTGAGGTGTTACATTCTCCCCCCTTAATGAAATTTTATCTTCACAATTTTAGCTAATGTCTGATAGAAATAGTTTAAATCATTTTTAGAATCAATTCTAATGAGTGGAAGATAAATATATATAATTAGAAAGAAATGTTGACCAGAATTACTTTTTAGAATAAATTTAATTTATATGTCTAGATAATGAAATTTATAATTTCCTAAATATTACTTAAAGCATGCATTTACCATTGTGAGACTCGTACTTGTGAATGACATTCATAAAGCCTACATTAAAAAATGATCAATATTTTCCATATATTACTCAATAGATTCATCTTTCTCTTAAAAGAGTTGAGGGATTATTTTACCATAAAGATAGATAATAAGTGGAAATATAGTTACTTTACTTTATTCCACACTATTAGCATTATTTCATCCTTCAATTGTGTTTTGAGCAATTTTACACCTCTAATTTATCTCATATTCTCAATAATAAATAACCATAATGATTTTTCATGAATAAATCACAAAAATTAACATTTAATGGATCATAAGATCCATAAAAGGATGAAAATTTATTTTGACAATTTATAGCTGTTTACTAAAACAAAAATATTTATCATAAGTTTGAATACACTATTATATAAATAAATAATAATCTAATCTAAAAAACCTTAAAAAGAACAACCAATGTTAAAATTAATTCAACCCATAAATAAATATCCTTAAAACTATACAAAATATTCCATACCAAAATTAAAACTAAAAGATTAGAAAAAATTGATTAGATATTTTTCTTGGATAAACCAAACAATCATCTCCAAACAACATTAATTACTCATAAAGTCCCATACCAAAAATGTAGGTACCTTATTCATATATTTTCCAAAATATGCTAATATTTACAATAAATAACTTAAATCACCATAAAAACATAATAAAATCACATATTATTTCAAAATATTACAAAATATTTACTCCTCAAATAAATAAACATACTAGACTTAATTTTCCATCCCCCTTAATCATATAATGTTCCCATAAATATGGTAGCCCATTATCCCAAATAACCATAATTTTCTCAATATTGGAGAATGTATTAACCCTAAAGGTTATTTGTAACTTTTATTCCCAATATAATAAAATTATTCCCAAATAACATTTATAGTAAATAATATTATAAACATAAGGGTTATTTATATACCACAATCTTGAATTCTTTCAAAATTCTAATAAATGTATCCCATTGTATCCTAAATCATATTAAAATTCCATAACATATGGTAAACCTTAGAGTTATTTTAACATCCCAAGTAAATAAAGAACATGAAATTTTAATATTTATTAAAATTTGTGGATTAAGTATTAATTTTACTCTAAAGGGGATGCTATGTTTGATGGCATACCCGATACGCAACATTTAGTTTCTTTGAAATCTTACATTGCACACTAATAATATAATATTATTATTTTTAATGATAGTTAACGCCTAGCTATTGTATTGTCGGGAATGAATAGAACTAACAAAAATATGAATATACATGTTCGTTAAATGTTTTTTTCATTTATCTAATAAATTTTAGAGGATTAAAATGTGAATGAATCTAATTTTAAGCATATATACTATAATATTCTGTAAAAGGTCGATTTACTGCTTTTTCCTAGAGAACCCTCTTTAAATATAGTTTTGGTCACTTTTTTATGTTCTATTTGACAGAATACAATTCTTCTTTAGAATCGGGACATTAAAATTTACCATGGGTAAAATTTTGGTATTTTTATGATAAAATTCATTTTTAATGAATAATGAAAAATATTGTATTTTAATTCAAAACTACCTTTTAATCTAACATATTTACATGGTCAAATTATCTTTTTAAATGGTTTTATAGTGTAATTAGATTATATTTTTACCATTTAATCTAATTCTGGTCATTGGAATTAATTTCACTTTGAAATTGGACATAAACAAGTGTCAATATTTTGACAGATATTATTTCTTAAAAACACGCTATTTGTTTTGACAACGGGAATTAATTTTAAATTAATTAATGAAAATTTTATGTTTTGAATTTTGTGAAATAGACATAATTTTTGAATTTGGAATATCAAATATAGCTTAGGCTGAATTTTTGGTATTTTTCTAAAAATCTTCGATTTTTGATGAATAGTTAAACCCCTTAGTAGTAGTTAAAAGACTGACTTTTTCATTTAAAAGAAAATTTACCTCTTTTGTGAATTGAATTTCAAAAATCCGACATTCATGGTTGTTATTAGTAAGTAAAATTTGGTTCAATAATTTTTGGTGAATAGTATCTTTTGACTTTTATTTAGCGCGACTAAAGGTAAATAGGATAATTCAAGGTAAAAAAGAATATTATAATAATAAAAAATTACCTTAACACTTGTTCTAACCATATTGGATGAGTCATGGACGACCATGGGCATCTTTGGGTCGATTTGGGTACCCCATGGAGCCACTTAAGAGTGATAATGACACTTTATTTTAATTAATTTAAGGTAAAGACCAAAATGTCATAAATAAATATCTTTTAGTAAATTAATTTTTACATGGGATAATATAAGTTATATTTTTACTATAAATATTCATTGTAAATCTAAAAATAGTTCCTACATCATGATATTTTTTTATAATTTTTAGACATCAAATAAATCAAATTATTCATGACACAAAAATGATGCAGTATTTACCTCATTAATAAATGATTTAAATAAATAAGTTAATAAATATTTAAATAACATCCAAAACCTATCCAATTCCTATTGGATGAATTTATTTCGACCATGACTCCTCTTATCTTAGATCTTAATGAGTTTTGGGTCTTTAGAAACAGAAAATCATTATATAATAAAATAATATTTTCACACTTTCCTAAAGAGACCCCCTATAAAAACCCCTCACCTCTAACCCATTCCTTACAACTCTCAAGCCCCTTGGATCATCCAAACCTATCCAAATAAGCTCTCATGATCCATATCCTCCCACTAGAAGCATTACCTTAGGCAGAAGTCACTTCAAGAAGTCTTTTTCATTCAAACCAAAGGAAGTTACCCAAATTAAAGGTAACAGTTTCTCTTAAATTCTTTTGTTTTATTTTACTTCTCAAACTCCTAAACTCTTTTCATTACTTTCTTCTATAATGAAACCAGTATCCTCAATATACTAGGATGTTTTTATGATAAGTATTCGACCTACACTTACACACACCTCCATCAAATGGATAAAGAACATACTGTTTCTGTGGAACTACTGCCTCATGAAACGATGATTATTCAAATATCTCCTACTGCCTCTCATGGTGGACATTATGATGAAACTATATTTATATATGATATTTAATATGTTTTTGTTTTCTTTATTTTTTTTGTATTTTTAATTTAAATCATACGTTTTTGGTTTCCATTACGAGTAAACGCGATAATTTCATTTGAGGAAGTGCAGACTACCTCCCCTCAAAGTGATATGACTCGTTCATACCATACATGAGACATATAAAGGATAGAGTTATTGAAATTATAAATGATATTTTACTGGAATTATAATATAACAATGTATCATTAAGTTTTTATTCAATTAAAATTCAAAATAGAAATGGAAGTAGCGTTCATGTGTACGTACAACTTATTTTCTACATGAACGGTGCATTTCATTTCTTATATCCAAATGTTATATACTATTATAAATACATATATATACTAGATATATATGATATATATGGTATCTAAATCATTAATATCATTATAGAGATAATGGACTCCTGACCACATGGACAACTTGAAATTATAAGGTGTTCATTTATTACTCAAGTACCAAATATCGACAAAACGACCATTATTAACTTAAATGATTACATATTGTCCATAACATGGAATTAAGTGATATAAAAGGAATAATAAACTTGAAAAAGTGTTCTTAATCAAGTATAAATTAACATAAGTTTATTATTCAGGAATAACAAGGAACAAACAAGTCAAGTTGGACACGAGGTAAGGAATTTCTTATCTCACTTTAAATTCCGTGAGATTTCCATTGTTCGTCACTTATTTATTTCATGTGGTGTATTGGGTACTTACCTTTGATATACAATATCATGATTATATTTATATTCTTGGTATTCTGTGATTCATTAGGTGGTTATTAACTTTTGGTCATACGACTTGATTGATTACAACGTGGTAAGGTGTTTCTTTTCTCACTCTTAATTTCGTGAGATTTCCATTGTTTGCTACTTATTTATTACATGTGGTGTATTGTGTACTGAAATTTGATATATATTATCATTATTATCTTTATATTCATCGTATTATGTGATTCATTTGTTGGTTATTACCTTTTTTTTTCATACGAATCGATTGATTACAACGAAGTAAGGGTTTTTCATCTCACTTTTTATTCCTGTGAGATTCTTTCTATATTGGACACTATTTTGTTTTGTGTAGTCTATGTACTATACATGATTTTATTCATTGTGTAATATAATATAATTTTTGTTTTTTTAAATATTCATTTAATGATCCTTCTTTCATGTGGTATATCTTTCGTATGTTACCCAATCTGTAAGGGAACCATTCACCCTCCTCTTTTTAAAAGGCTTATTTTTTGTTTTGTATTTTAATTTACATCTTATTATGTTGGGATATATTCTTATATATCCTTATTGAGGTAAATTTTATTTCTAAGTGATTAAATACCCTTTTTATCACATCAACTCATTTTATGAATTTTAATGTGATGCCATTATGCTGTCGAATTTTTGCAAGGAAACTTCTTATCACAATTTACATTCTTTGGGTTTAAATTTTACTTATTGAATATGTCGTCCTATGAATATGTGTGAATGACCTATGATTTTTTTACACTTAATACCCACTTATATTGGGTGTATTTATATTTTTCACACATAATTATATAATTGATTTGTCCTTAATTTAAGGATACCGTCTTTATAATGGATTTCATCTCAATTTACATTTCCTTTGGGACTTCATTGATGTTATGCATAAATTCACTCTTATATGGTTTATATAATATCCTTTTACATATTATATCAAGAATCCATTTATTATCATGATATTATAAAGTTCTGATTAAATGTTATTCCTCAATTATTTGTATTCAAGTGTCACTCATTTTATTAAAAACTTTTTAACTAAAATACCGTTTTAAATGTTTTAACGATTTATTATTCTAAATATTTATATTTAATGTACATATTTTAATAATGGTTTTGATTATTTATTTATATGGACATTAATAGTTTAAAATTATAAAAATATTCAAAGTGGTATGAGACACTTCGATTCAAAAATCTCTTTATTAAATATTTTAAATTGTTTTGAAAATGGTCTGATAAAGCCTTGATTATGTCAATATCTTGAAATGATATATTGTGATTGAAATGTGGAAATGATATCTTTCCTTTATGCTTGGTTTATTTGTTATGAATATGTTATGGTTATTGAACATTTTTTATGTATACGGGTGGTTCCGTGATAAACCTAGGGCCGGTGAGCCCGAGATAGCTCTCTAATGCATTGGGAAACGTGACAGAGGTAATCTTTAATGTTTGTCCTATGATATTTAGGGAATATACTGTGATGGGTATTCTTAATGTGACCCCCTATGTACCTGTGATAGCTACAATGTAAGTTTTTTATGAATTCCATACATTACCTTTATTATATATGATTTCTTTATGTTATTCATAAATCTTTTGATTGCATGAGGTATGTTATGATTGAAAAGTATGGTTTCATAGATTTGTATATATTGATGGGCTAATGTTTCTTTTCATTATTTTATAACACTTATTTATCTTTTTATGCACATCCCACATTTTGAAATGTATTTCACAAGACATAAATATTTATAGGGTCAAGGATGAGATCAAGGAAAAGTCATGCCCTCTAAAACATGGAACTAGACATGTCTCTATTTTTTAAGAGTTTTTATTTTAGGAAAATGGATACTGAGTAGTAGTGTCTACAAGTAATTTTTAAGTTGTTATGTAATAGTTATGGACTAATTCTCTAAAACTATAAACCTGAAAAGATTCTCAATGTGAATTATTCATTTAATTCAAGATTATGTATTGTTTATGGTCGGGTCCTTACAGTTGGTATCAGAGGTCGGTTTAGATAACTTTAGAGGTTATAGTGTTTTTTAAGCATAAGTGACATTAACATAATGGTTAGGATTTTAGAAAGACTTATAGTTATTTTAGATAAAGTTAATGAGTTTAAGATAACATGAATAAGTATATCTTTTTATCTACCCTCATCATAAGATATTATATGATGATTTTACTGATATAATCACACTTACCTTTTTTGTTTTAGTAAATGGTTGGATCTAGCAGGAACTAAAGTAACAGTGGATGTGAAGAAAACTGTGATGGTTTTCAGAATGAGCAACTAAATGATATGGGAGATGCAATGAGAACTCTTTTGGTTTTTCTCAACCAACTATCTAGAGTCCTAATTGACCACCTGAACCTTGTTGATTTTTATAAGGCATTATATATGCAAGAAAAAAATCCCCACAGAAGTTTAGGTAATAATCATAAAGGTAAGTATATTCAAAAACCTATGTGTCAAGGATGTGGAAAGAAACACATAGGAAAATGTTTCAAAGGGACGGGAAGATTCTATAGATGTGGAAGTGAAGATCATAAAGCTAGAACGTGTAATGGAAAAAGGAAGCATACTGTTGACACTAGGAAAGGGAAAGAAGTTCTCTCTGAGGGATAAATTGAATGTTTTTAATGTGATGTGCATGGTCATTATGCAAGCAGTTTTCCTACGAAGAAGTTTCAAGAATGGGATCACCTGGATCGTACAAATATATGTTTACCAATACCTAATTCCATTCTAATTGTGGATGAAGAAACTGAAAATTACCAATGAAAGGTATGGATTATTTCTTAACATATTTTTTTTGACATTATTAAATATTAGAATATGATTCATGATTTTGTTTGTAAAAAAGAAGTATTTCAGAATAAGTTGGTAAAGAATGGTTAATGGATCATGCAGAATGTTGAATGAGTAAGAAGTAAAATTGTAAGGGATTCAAGAGTTATGGTAGATTTTATGATGGTGAAATTCTTGAAAATATTAAGGCTCTTTTGATGATGGGATTACATTGGATGTCATTTTATAGTATGTGTAACCCTGTAGTTTTATATATGAAAATGTCATTCAAGGAATAATTATATTTTATTCTGATGAGTAACAGTAGAATTTTATTTTGGGAGAATATATGTTTTTATTATGGACATATGGTGATTTGGGTTTTTATGGAAATAATTAACCTATCATAGAGAATATTTGATTTGTTTAATTACACTTCAGCACGAGACATTAAGAGTAGTCGATTTTATTTGGAGATAAATGTTAAGATTTACTGTGGAATACTATGTTATAAAATCCTTCTATGTTTTGGATTTCAATATTATTTTGTATTATGTTGAATAATTTTAAGGACAATTATATATTGAATGTTCTTTCTTGAACTTTGGGTACTTTTGGTGGAATTTTGGAGATTAATAGTAGTTCTTCTTTTTATAAAGGATTATCCTTTTGGGGATTATCTGATCATGTACTAACCAATTTTGGTTTTGGTTAATGTATAAAGATAGGGGAAATATATGGTTCATAGTCTATGGATCATGTTATTCTCTAGAAGTTTATTATAGTGCTTTCAATGTGAACAAGTCATCTTGAATACTAACCGTTTGGAGAAAAGATGAGTTTGTGGTAGAATTTTATTAAAGGATGACACTATAGAGGACGAGTAAGTATATTTCCTTATGATATTAGTATTGTTATTAATAAAATTCTTTAACTCTATGAAAAGGATCTTGAAGCAAAAATTCTATAAGCCCTTTTTTATCATCAGACTTTTAACTAACCACAAATTTATGGTGTTGTGGTGGTTAACTTTCCGTGATGAAGTTCTCTATCACTCTCTATTATTCTATGAGAGTTAATTTCTCTTCCATATCCATGTTTTCATGGAATATTAGTATATGTTGTCTCAAGTAACCTTTTTAATTTTCTACCTTTATTTTAAATTGATAGTTTTATTGACTCTTTTTACAATGTGGGACTTTCAATGATGTTTCCGAGCCCAATTTTAAAATTATGAGGACACAATTTTCAAAAGGGGGAAGAATGTAACATCCCACATAAATAAAGAACATGAAATTTTAATATTTATTAATATTTGTGGATTAAGTATTAATTTTAATCTAAAGGGGATGCTATGTTTGATGGCGTACCCGATACGCAACATTGGGTTTCTTTGAAATCTTACGTTGCACACTAATAATAGAATAATATTATTTTTAATGATAGTTAAACCCTAGATGTTGTATTTGCAGGAATGAATAGAACTCACAAAAATATGAATATACATGTTTGTCAAATGTTTTTACATTTATCCAATAAATTTTAGAGGCTTAAAATGTGAATGAATCTAATTTTAAGCATAAATACTCTAATATTCTTTAAAAGGTCGATTTTCCGCCTTTTAATGGAGAACCCTCTTTAAATATAATTTTGGTCCCTTTTATATATTCTATTTTGTAGAATAAAATTCTTCTTTAGAATCAGGACATTAAAATTTACCTTGGGTATATTTTTTGTATTTTTCTGATAAAATTCATTTTTTAATGAATACTGAAAATATTATATTTTAATTCAAAATGACCTTTTAATATAACTAATTTATATGGTTAGATTATGTTTTTAAATGGTTTTAAAGTTTAATTAGATTTTATTTTTACCATTTAATCCAATTCTGGTCATTGGAATTCATTTCACTTTGAAATTGGACATAAACAAGTGTCAATCTTTTGATAGATATTATTTCTTAAAAACATGCTATTTGTTTTGACAACGAGAATTAATTTTAAATTAATTAATGAAAATGTTATGTTTTGAATTTTGTAAAATAGAAATCATTTTTGAAATTTTAAGATCAAATATAGATTAGGATGAATTTTAGGTATTTTTCAGAAAAACTTCAATTTTTGATGAATAGTGAAACCACTTAGTAGTAGTTAAAAAACTGACTTTTTCATTTAAAAGAAATTTTACCGCTTCTGTGAATTTAATTTCAAAAATATGACATACATAGTTGTTATTATTAAGTAAAATTTGGTTCAATAAGATGAAAATAATTTTTGGTGAATAGTATCTTTTGACTTTTATTTAGCGCGACTAAAGGTAAATAGGGTAATTCAAGGTAAAGAAGAATATTATAATATTACGAAATTACCTTAAATATTTTCCTAACCATATTTTATGAGTCATGGATGACCATGGGAATATTTGGGTCGATTTGGGGACCCCATGGATCCACTTAAGAGTGTTAATGACACTTTATTTTAATTAATTTAATGTAAAGACCAAAATGACATAAACAAATATCTTTGAGTAAATTAATTTTTACATGGGATAATATAAGTTATCATTTTTACTATAAATATTAATTGTAAATCTAAAAATATTTCCTACATCATGGTATTTTTTTATAATTTTTTGACATCAAATAAATTAAATTATTTATGACACAAAAACGATGTAGTATTTACCTCATTAATAAATGATTTAAATAAATAAGATAATAAATATTAAAATAACATCCAAAACCTATCCAATTCCTATTGGATGAATTTAGTTTTACCATGAGTCATCTTATATTCTATATTAATGAGTTTTTAACCATTAGAAACCGAAAATCATTATATAATAAAATAATATTTTCACACTTTCCTAAAGAGACCCTCCCCCCTTATAAAAAGCCCTAACCTCTAACCCATTCCTCACACCTCTCAAGCCCTTGGATCATCCAAAACCTACCAAAATAGGCTCTCACTATCTCTCTCCTCCTCCTAGATGCATTAACTTAGGTAGAAGGCACTTCAAGAAGTCTTTTTGGTTCAAACCAAAGGAAGTGACCCAAATTAACGGTAACAATTTATCTTAAATTGTTTTGTTTTATTTTAATTCTCCAACTCGTAAAACATTTTCATTAATTTTTTTATAACAACACCAGTATCTTAAATATACTAGGATGTTGTTATGATAATTATACAAACTACACTTACACACACCTCCATCTAATGGATAAAGAACTTACTGTTTCTGTGGACGACGGACTACTGCCTCACGAAACGATGATTGTTCAAATATCTCCTACTACCTCTCATGGTGGCCATTATGATGACAATATATTTATATATGATATATATTATTTTTATTTTTTCTTTATTATTCTGTATTTTCAATTTATAGCATAACCTTTTGGTTTCCTTTATGAGTAAACACAATAATTTCATTTGAGGAAGTGCAGACTACCGCCCCCTCAAAGTGATATGACTCATTCATACCATAAGTGGGAAATATAAAAGATGTATTTATTGAAATTATAAATGATATTATACTGGAATTATAATAGAACAATGTATCATTAAATTTTCATTCAATTAAAATAAAAAATAGAAATGAAAGTAGCGTTCTTGCATACGTACGACTTACCGTTTCCATGAACGATGCATTTCATTTCTTATCTCAAATGTTATGTACTATTATAAATAAATATATATACTGAATATATATGATATATATGATATATAAATCCTGAATATCATTCTGGAGATAAGGGACTCTTGACCACATAGACAACTTGTATTTATAAGGTTTTCATTTATTACTCAAGTACCAAATATCGAGAAAACAACCATTATTAACTTAAATGATTACATATTGTCCATAAAAAGGTATTAAGTGATATAAAATGAATAATAAACTTGAAAATAGGTTCTTAATAAAGTATAAATTAACTTAAGTTTATTATTCTAGAATAACAAGGAACAAACAAGTCAAGTCAGACATAAGGTAAGGGATTTCTTATCTCACTTTGAATTCCGTGAGATTTCCATTGTTCGCCCCTTATTTATTTCATGTGGTGTATTGGGTACTACCCTTTAATATATATTATCAGGATTATATTTATATTCTTGGTATTCTGTGATTAATTTGGTGGTTATTAACTTTTGGTTATATGACTCGATTGATTACAACGTGGTAAGAGGTTTCTTATCTCACTCTTAATTTCGTGATATTTCCATTTTTCTCCACTTATTTGTTGCATGTGGTGTATTTTGTACTTACATTTGATATATATTATCATTATTATATTTATATTAATGTTATTCTGTGATTCATTTGGTGGTTATTTGCTTTTGGTCACATGACTTGATTGATTACAACAAAGTAAGAGTTTTTCATCTCACTTTTTATTCCCGTGAGATTATTGCTATATTGGACACTATTTTCTTTTGTGTGGTCTATGTACTTTCCATGATTGCATTGATTATGTAATATACTATAATTTTTTGGTATTTACATCTTCATTTAATGATCCTTCTATTATGTGGTGTATCTTTCGTATGTTACCCAATCTGTAAGGGAACCATTCACCCTCCACTTTTTAAAAGACTTTTTTTTGTTATGTCTTTTAATTTACATATTATTATTTTGGGATATGTTCTTATATATTCTTGATGAGTTAAATTTTATGTCCAATTTATGAGATACCCTTTTTATCTGATCAACTCATTTTCTTAATTTTAATGTAACACCGTTAGGATGTCGAATTTTTGCATGGGAACTTCTTATCCAAATTTAAACTCTTTGGGTTAAACTTGTACTTCTTGAATATGCCGTCCTATGAATATGTGTGAATGAAATATGATTGTTTTACACTTAGTATCCACTTATATTGGGTGTATATATATTTTTCACACATAATTATGTAATTGATTTATCTTTAATTTAAGGATACTGTATTTATAAGGTATTTCATCTCAATTTACATTTCCATTGGGTCTTCATTGTTGTTATGGACCAATTCACTCTTATATGGTGTATATACTATCCTTTTCCATATTATATCATGAATTACTTTATTTTCATGATATTATAAAGTTCTGATTAAATGTAATTCCTCAATTATTTGTATTCAAGAGTCACTCATTTTGTTAAAAACTCTTTAACTAAAATATCATTTTAAAAGTTTTAAAGATTTATTATTCTAAATATTTATCTTTAACGTCCATGTTTTAATAATGGTTTTGATTATTTATTTATATTGACATTAATATTTTAAAATTATAAAAAGATTCAAAGTGGTATGGGACACTTTGATTCAAAAATCTCTTTATTAAATATTTTAAATGGTTTGGTAAATAGTTTGATAAAGCCTTGATTATGTCAATATCTTGAAATGATATATTGTGATTGCAATATGGAAATTTTATCTTTCCTGTATGCTTGGTTTATGTGTTATGAATATGCTATGGTTATTGAACATTGTTTATGTATATGGTTGGTTCTGTGATAAACCTAGGGCGGGTGAGCCCGAGATATCTCTCCAATGCATTGGGTAATGTGATAGAGGTAATCTTTAATCTTTCTCCTAAGAGATTTAGGGAATACTCTGTGATGGGTATTCCAAATGTGACCCCTTATGTAGCTGTGACAGCTAATATGTAATTATGTTATGAATTCCATACGTTACCTTTATGATTTATGATTTCTTTATGTTATTCATAAATCTTATGATTTTATGAGGTATGTTATGATTGAAAAGTATGGTTTCATAGATTTTAATTTATTGATGGGATAATATTTCTTTTCATTATTTTATAACCCTTAATGAGATTTTTATGCTTATCCCATGTTTTGAAATGTATTTCACAGAACATAAAGATGAATAGGGTCAAGGATGAGATCAAGGAAAAGTCATGTTATCTAAAACATGAAACTAGACGTGTATCTATTTTTTTAAGAGTTTTCATTTTATGAAAATGGATATTGAGTAGTAGTGTCTACATGTAATTTTCAAGTTGTTAATGATAGTTAACGCCTTGCTGTTGTATTGACGGGAATGAACAGAAATAACCACAATATGAATATACATGCCTGTTAAATGTTTTTACATTTATACAATAAATTTTAGAGGCTTAAATTGTGAATGAATCTAATTTTCAGCATAAATACTGTAATATTCTTTAAAAGGTCGATTTACCGCCTTTTGATGGAGAACCCTCTTTAAATATAGTTTTGGTCACTTTTATATGTTCTATTTAATATAATAAAATTCTTCTTTTGAATCAGGACATTAAAATTTACCTTGGGTGAAATTTTGGTATTTTTCTATTAAAATTCATTTTTTAATGAATAGTGAAAAATATTTTATTTTAATTCAAAACTACATTTTAATATAACATATTTATATGGTTATATTATCTTTATAAATGATTTTAAAGTTTAATTATATTATATTTTTACCATTTAATCCAATTATGGTCATTGTAATTTATTTCACTTTGAAATTGGACATAAACAAGTGTCAATCTTTTGACAGATATTATTTCTTAAAAACACGCTATTTTTTTTGACAATGGGAATCAATTTTAAATTAATTAATGAAAATTTTATATTTTGAATTTGTATAATAGACATCATTTTTGAATTAAGAATATCAAATATATCTTAGGCTGAATTTTTGGTATTTTTCTGAAAAACTTTAATTTTTGATGAACAGTGAAACCACTTAGTAGAAGTTAAAAAATAGAATTTTTCATTTAAAAGAAGTTTTACTGCATCTATGAATTGAATTTTAAAAATCTGACATACATGGTTGTTATTAGTAAGTAAAATGTGGTTCAATAAGATGAAAATAATTTTTGGTGAATAGTATCTTTTGACTTTTATTTAGCATGACTAAAGGTAAATAGGGTAATTCAAGGTAAAAAAGAATATTATAATAATATAAATTACCAAAAAACTTTTCCTAACATTATTGGATGAGTCATGGATGACCATGGGAATCGTTTGGTCGATTTGGGGACCCCATGGAGCCACTTAAGAGTGATAATGACACTTTATTTTAATTAATTTAATGTAAAGACCAAAATGACATAAACAAATATATTTTGGTAAATTAATTATTACATGGGATAATATAAGTTATATTTTTTACTATAAATATTCATTGGAAATATAAAAATATTTCCTACATCATGGTATTTGTTTTATAATTTTTATACATCAAATAAATTAAATTATTGATGACACAGAAATGATGCAGTATTTAATTCATTAATAAATGATTTAAATAAATAAGATAATGAATATTACAATAACATCTGAAACATTTAAAATTATTTTTGGATGGATTTATCTCGACCATGAGTCATCTTATCTTAAATATTAATGAGTTTTAGACCTTTAGAAACCAAAAGTCATTATATAATAAAATAATATTTTCACACTTTCCTAAGGAGACCCTCCTCCCCCTTATAAAAAGCCCTCACCTCTAACCCATTACTCACACCTCTAAAGACTCTTTGGATCCTACAAAGCCTACCCAAATAAGCTCTCACGATCCCTATCCTCCTCCTAGAAGTATTACCTTTGGCAGAAGGACCTTCAAGAAGTCTTTTTTCTTCAAACCAAAGAAAGTTACCCAAATTAAAGATAACAGTTTCTCTTAAATTCTTTTGTCTTATTTTAATTTTACAGCTCATAAACTCTTTTAATTAATTTATTTTATAACAAGATCATTATTATCAATATACTGGGATGTTGTTACGATAATTATTCGACCTACACTTACAGACACCTCTATTTAATGGATAAAGAACATACGGTTTCTGTGAACGACAAACTACTGGCTCACGAAACGATGATTGTTCAAATATCTCCTACTACCTATCATGGTGGCCATTATGATGACAATGTATTTATATATGATATATATTATATTTATGTTTTCTATGATTCTGTATTTTTAATTTCTAACATACCTTTATGGTTTCCATTGTGAGTAAACGAGATAATTTCAGTTGAGGAAGTGCGGACTACCACCCCCTCAAAGTGATATGACTCGTTCATACCATACGTGGGACATATAAAGGATGGAGTTATTGAAATTATAAATGATATTATAATGGAATTATAATATAACAATGTATCATTAAGTTTTCATTCAATTAAAATACAAAATAGAAATGAATGTAGTGTTCATGCGTACGTACGACTTACCGTCTCCTTGAACGGTGCATTTCATTTCTTATCTCCAAATGTTACGTACTCTTATAAATACATATATATGCTATATATATATATATAATATATATGATATCTATATCATTAATATAATTATAGAGATAACAGACTCTTGACCACATGGACAACTTGTAATTATAAAGTGTTCATTTATTTCTCTAGTACCAAATATCGACAAAACGTCCATTATTAACTTAAATGATTACATATTGTCCATAAAATGGTATTAAGAAATATAAAAGGAATAATAAACTTGAAAAAGGGTTATTAATCAAGTATAAATTAACTTAAATTTATTATTCAGAAATAACAAGGAACAAACAAGTCAAGTCGGACACGAGGTAAGGGATTTCTTATCTCACTTTCAATTCTGTGAGATTTCCATTGTTCGCCAATTATTTATTTCATGTGTTTTATTGGGTACTGAAATTTGATATATATTATCATGATTCTATTTATATTATTGGTATTCTATGATTCATTTGGTGGTTATTAACATTTGGTCATACAACTCAATTGATTACAACGTGGTAAGAGGTTTCTTATCGCACTCTTAATTTCGTGAGATTTACATTTTTCGCCCCTTATTTATTGCATGTGGTGTATTGTGTGCTGACATTTGATATATATTATCATTATTATCTTTATATTCATGGTATTATGTTATTAATTTGGTGGTTATTAGCTTTTGGTCATACGACTCGATTGATTACAACGAAGTAAGGGTTTTTCATCTCACTTTTTTTTCCTGTGAGATTCTTGCTATATTGGCCACTATTTTCTTATGTGTGGTATATATAATATAAGTGAGTGTATTAATTGTGTAATATAATATAATTTTTTTGTATTTTCATATTCATTGACTGATGATTCTTTCATGTGGTGTATCTTTCGTATGTTACCCAATCTGTAAGGGAACCTTTCACCCCCCTCTTTTTAAAAGACTTCTTTTTGTTATGTCTTTTAATTTACATATTATTATGCTGGGATATGTTATTATATATCCTTATTGAGGTAAATTTTATGTCCAAGTGATGAGATGCCCTTTTTATCTCATCAAATCATTTTCTGAATTTTAATGTGACACCGTTAGGCTGTCGAATTTTTGCAAGGGAACTTTTTATCCCAATTTCAATTCTTTGGGTTAAAATTGTACTTATTGAATATGTCGTCCTATGAATATGTGTGAAGGAAATATGATTGTTTTACACTTAACATCCAATTATATTGTGTGAATTTATATTTTTCACACATAATTATGTAATTCATTTATCCTTAATTTAAGGATACCGTCTTTATAAGGGATTTCATCTCAATTTACATTTCCATTGGGACATCATTGTTGTTATGCACCAATTCACTCTTATATGGTGGATATACTGTCCTTTCCATATTATATCATGAATCCCTTTATTCTCATGATATTATAAAGTTCTGATTAATTTTTATTCCTCAATTATTTGTATTCAAGAGTCACTCATTTTGTTAAAAACTCTTTAACTAAAATATCATTTTAAATGTTTTAAAGATTTATTATTCTAAATATTTATCTATAATGTCCATGTTTTAATAATGGTTTTGATTATTTATTTATATGGAAATTAATATTTTAAAATTATAAAAATATTCAAATTGGTATGGGACAATTTTATTTAAATATATCTTTATTAAATATATTAAATGGTTTTGAAAATAGTTTGATAAGGCCTTGATTATGTCAATATATTGAAAGGATATATTGTGATTACAATGTGAAAATGTTATCTTTCCTTTATGATTGTTTTATGTGTTATGAATATGTTATGGTTATTGAACACTGTTTAAGTATATGGGTGGTTCTTTGATAAACTTAGGATGGGTGAGCCCGAGATAGCTCTCCAATGCATTGGGTAACGTGACAAAGGTAATATTTAATGTTTCTCCTAAGAGATTTAGGGAATATAATGTGATGGGTATTCCAAATGTGACCCCCTATGTAGTTGTGATAGCTACAATGTAATTATGTTATGAATTCCATACGTTACCTTTATGATTTATTATTTCTTTATGTTATTCATAAATCTTATGATTTCATGAGGTATGTTATGATTGAAAAGTATGGTTTCATAGATTTGTATTTATTGATGGGATAATTATTCTTTTCATTATTTTATAACCCTTAATGAGCTTTTTATGCTCATCCCATGTTTTCAAATGTATTTCATATGACATAAAGATGAATAAGGTCAATGATGAGATCAAGGAAAAGTCATGCTGTCTAAAACATGGAATTAGACATGTCTCTATTTTTTAAGAGTATTTATTTTATGAAAATGGATACTGAGTAGTAGTGTCTACATGTAATTTTCATGTTGTTATGTAATAGTTATGGCTTAAATCTCTAAAACTCTAAACCTGAAAAGATCCTCAATGTGAATTATTCATTTAATTCAAGATTATGTAATGTTTAAGGTCGGGTCCTTACACTTATAAAACCATGATGATATCTAGAACTCTTAAATTATCCTCATTTTATAACTTAATAACTTCTAAAGTTATATAAACCATTTCTCTAAAACCATCTATAATTCCCTATACCTATGAAGCTAGTGATAAAAAATTTTAATTTATATATAGTATTTATTCCAACTTTAATTCCCCATATCATAATCAACTCATAATTACAAGATTTATAAAAAGGGTTGAACTTTATTACATTTTCATGATATTTTAGGTTCAAAGTTTTAGATAATCAGGAAAAATAGTATATCAAAAATTGAACCCCTCTACACAGTGTACATTTTTTTTTAAAAAATTTGGTCTTTATGTTTACACCCCTATTTTATTCGAAACACTTTAGATTTATTTAAGATGAGTCACCATAGCAGAAAAATTAAACTTTATATCATTTATAATCATACTTATATCATTTAAAAAATATTTGAAAATTTGGGATGAGAAAAACAAAGGTCTGTAAGGGATTAAAAATAAAGGAATCCTGTTAGTCTAGTGGAAAATAAGAAACCAATGAAAGTATTGAACGTTTTCACAATAAAACTTTAAACACATAAAAAAAACATATACACAATATAAAATCAATATTATATAAAATAAAAACGTTGAAACCCAATATAAATCTTTATAAAATCATGTGTAATCAAGAAGAATATGAGAACCCATGAAAATATTTCTTTGAAAATAAAGATTTCCACTGAACAGTTCATAAAATTTCCTTACATCATGAAATAAAAATATTTCCAAAAAACCTTTTGAAAACATATAATAGGTATCATGGAAAAAAATATTCATATCCCATGTTAACTCTTGTTTTACCCATGTTATAACAACTAATTCCCATTGAATTCTATAGGAGAAACTTAGATGGTTATCTCCCTCATTTTTCTCCTTCGAATACTAATTCATTACCCAATGCATTACAGATCTATATTGAGCTCCCCCATCACAATAAGATTACTAATCTCACCTGTCATCATCTATAATTACCAAATAATATATCACATTTTTTTTAATTTTTCACATTTATTATCATAAACCCTTAAAAAACTCACTTGAACCCATAATCATATCCCTTTCCATTTTCACATAAAAATTAAGAGAAACATCAATTTACCTTGAAAAATCTTAAAAATGAAAAATTCACAAAATATAAGGAATTTGATTTTATTTTTAAAACCATTAAATATTTTAGATAAATCTTGATGATGAAAAGTTTCTATGGTGGAAAGAAAGGGAGGTCATTCTATAAATGTTAAAAAAAATTCTTTTTTTCACTTTGGTAAAAAGAGTCAAAAGATAACAGTGTAGGAAACGTTTAAGGTCCTAATTTTTAAAAACTTTATAAATAAAGAAAAATATAGTTTACAATAAAGTTATTAAAATCTTATAAGTATAAATATGAAACTTCTTTAAACATTTAAAAGAACATGTATATATAAGAGAAAGACTTTAAAACTCTTAAACAACATTTTAATGGAAAATCCCTTATGAATTTAGTTACTTTTGATTAAAAAATAAATTAAAGGATATAACATGAAAAGTATTTTTTGACCAATTTTATTTATTAAATTATTTATTCAAGACATACATATGGTAGTTTATACACCACATAAACAAAACATGTGGTGAAAAAATGGAAAAAATATCAAAGAAAGGAAATTTTGATGAAAAATCCCTTACCCCTTGTCTCGAATCACCTCATATGGTTTTTAATTTCTTGAATAATATCATTGTATTAATTATATACTTTATTCAGAACCATTTTATCATTTATTCATTTAATCTAATTTATTTTTATTTCATTGATCACAATTTTTTTAGTTACCAAAATGGTTAAGTTCATGTTGGATGTTTTGTGGTTATTTGGTTTATAACCTCAAAATAACATCAGTTCATTGACTATAGTAAAAGGGATCATGGTTAAATAATATATATAATATTAATTTTTTTTATAATTATCTTTTTTATGCGTTAAATATATTATTAAATCCATCCATTAAAGGTGATCATAAAAAATAATGCACATTGTTTCATTGGCACGGTAGTCCATACGTATGCAAGAACGATGTTTTCAATTTTATAATGGCTTAAAAGAATATAAAGATAATAGTTGTTTAACTTTAAACAATAATAATATTATAAATATCACATTTATTCAATATATCCATCATTATGACCAACCATGAAATATGGCAGCAAAAATAAAAACGCATAGCTTCACAGAGATGATAGTTTGTTTGTATGCACAAATGACATTTCCATTTTCCAAAGGATGAGAGTGAAAGAATTTTGATGACATATTATCTTTAAAAAACCATAATTATTCCATAAATATCATATATTTTTATTAATTCCATCTTTATAACCATCTATGTGAGGCGGTGATGGAAAACAAAATACATTGCCTAGTGGAGGTGGTAGTCCACAGGTACGCATGCGTGACATTTTCATTTCCAATAGAATGGAAAAAAGGTATAAAAAATATTTATTAAATAATAATAATAACATTATATTATATTAAATACATTTATTTCATTATGTTAGGATTGTTTTAATATATATTTTAGGATGCAGTAGAAGAAATAAACTTCAAAGAATTTAGGTTGGTATTATACATCCTCTTTAGATTTATTCCTATGGATTACACGTTATGAAATATAAAATTAATATTTTTTTAGATAGGTAACTATTTGTTGTGTTAGGATATTTGGAAAGTGATTTGGGAAAGTATTTGTTAATATAGATCGGTTAAATTGTGCAGATAAGTGAGGGTAGGAGGTGCCTTTTTACAAGTGAAGAGAGTGACCCTCTTGTAAATATAAATAAATGTAAAATAATATAAAGTAATTTTCTTGGAAAAGTATATACAATTTTGTATAATTTAGAAAATATAATATTTTAAGGTTGAATTCCACTCAAAAATAAAATTTGTAACACCCCAAGAATTTAAAAATAAATATAGCTTGTAGTGCACAAAACACTGAGTCTATATGAAAAAAAAGAACTTTATTGTTATAATTATTTACATAAGATAGTTATAACCTATCCATGAAACATAATTTTTCCACTTTTGTGATTTAAATTTCATAAAAACAGAAATACACCATTTCGATCAGTATGTTTTATAGAATCTAATAGGATCAACTTAATTTTTTATGAATAGTTACTTGACCCTTATGAATATTAATGTACCCTTATGAATAGAAATTTTAACCTTATGAATAATAAATTTACACTTAAAAATAGTTAACTCACCCATGAAAATATAAAAAACATTTAGGCACCTTATAAATGGGAGTGAATGTTTTAAAATTTAATAATTAAGTGTTGGTATTTTTGTGAGTAATAAATATTTAATTAAAAATTTAAATTAATAAATTTATTTAAAATAAAATTAATTTTCATAAAATGTATTCCTAAATAAATACTTTGTTTTACTATGATTTTAGTATAAGTTTATGAGACCTTAGTTATTTTTTGAATGTATTATAAAATCAATTTTAAATTTAAAATCTGTATTTTTCAAGTAAATAATGATTTTATTTAGAAATTAAATTTCACATACTTAGAATATTATTTTGATAAAATGGAGTCCATTTTTGAATTATACATTCCAAAAAAGGGTTGGGGTGAATTTTTGGCATTTTTCTAAAATACATGAATTTTTAGTGAATAGTGAAATTCAATAATTTACAAAATATGCTAAACAAATGAATTTCTCCATCATGAATGAGTCATGGATGATGTAAATGGCCATTAGTTCTAAATCACAAGCACTTATTAATGTTTTTATTTAAAATAATCAATACTATTCATAGTATTGAACAAAAATAATAAAATAATGATTAAAATAATGGAAAAACCCTTATCTCCTTCACTATAAAAACCACCCCTCACTCCCTCCTTCTTCACTCCTATATTACATTAAGATTATAAAATTTCTACCCAAATTATCTTCTCTAGTCCCTCCTCAAATACCTAATTCCTTAGTCTTTCTAATAAACCAAAAACCTTTCCCTTAAGAAGGTTCTAAAAGAGGTTATTTGAAGATGTAAATCCTCTTCCTTTTTCATTTAATTTCATTTCTATTTATCTTCTTTTATTATTATATCCTAAAATACTTTGTATGATTGATCCTGAGAAATCAAATATAATATATATTCTTGAATTATATCATGTTAATTTAATAACTATTATCAATCTCCTTACTCTCCCTCTTTTATTTTCTAGACGAAATCATTGTCTAGGAGGTGCAAATTTACAACGTTTTTGGACAAAGGAATTTCATTTTTCAAATTATTATTCAAATCATATAATGAAACCATTTTAATGGTTGAGACAGATTTTTTAATTTTTATTATATCCCTTTTTATGTTCAGGAAGAAACATATTTTCATAATACTAACTGATAAACTAAATGAGTTTGTTAAGATCAATAATCGCCATAATAATGTAAACGATTATCAATAATGAATTATCTAATGATTAATTCTTATACCATGTAACCATATGATATATATAAAAATTTAAAATTATATATTTTCATTAATAATATATAAATTCAATTTTGGAGAATTATATCCATTCCACTTGAACTTTTATACTCATATAAAAGTATACCGATCGTGAAAACTAAAAAAAACGCTCCCGAGCGATAAATTTGTATCTCATAACTCATAAAAAGGCAATAAATTAACTTAATAAAATTAAAATAAATAAAATAAATATATATAAGGTTATTAATTTGTTATTAATGGATTTAATTTTATTATTTCGGATGTTGAGTTCAAGTGCATAACACGTTCAGACATAAGGTAAGGGATTTCTTATCTTAGCTTTATTTCCATGAGATTTCCATTATTCAACACTTATTTCTTATATGTGGTCTATGTATACTAAAATTTGATATATAATATAATTAATATATTTATATTCATGGTATTAGATGATTCATTTGATGATTTTTAATCTTTGGACATACAATTCAATTGATTACACAATAGTAAGGGTTTTCTCATCTCACTTCCATTTTTGTGAGATATTTCGTATTCACCACCATTTCTTATGTATGAAGTACGTATAGATCCCATTGATTTAAAATATTATGAATCTATTTATTTTCATGGTATTAAATGTATCAATTTATTATTATTAATTTTGGGGCATATGTTTCGAATGATTACAAACTAGTAAGTGATTCCACCTGAACTATCATTTTTCCATCAGGTTATTCTTACACTATCCTTAACCCAGTGTAATGTTTCTTTGTTTTTATATACATATTAAATATTCTATTTATATGTTAAAAAATAATATATTCATATCATTTCATCTTTTTATGGTAATTTTATGTTTTAAAATGATTCCCTTCTCAATTCTCCCCGATTAACAAGTCCGATTCAAGGGAACTTCTTGAATTATTACCCATTTTCAAGTGAACTATATACTATGTTTTAATAAATAATTATATTTTATAAAATAACTCATTTTATCATTAAAAAATAACTTTTTTTATTTCTTTTTTTATGTATTTAAACACACATTTCCAATTTAAAATTTCTTTAATATTTCCCTTAAACCGCACTGAAATGTTTTATTTATGAAGTTTCTTATAAACTATTTTTACCTGATTTCACTAAAGTGGGACATAATTTATACCTAAAATATAATTTTAATGTCATTTTATTTTATTTTTTCAGGATATACATATTTATAATTTTATTTTATGACAAATACAAATGATTTTCCAAAACAACTCTATTTTCTAAAGTAAAAAGTATTTCTCTCTCCTCACTTTAACTTTTACGAGATATGTACCTCGTTCAACACTTATTCCTTGAATATGGTGTATGTTTTTCCATTTTATATATCATATCAAGAGTCTACTTATTATCCTAATATTGTGATAGATTATAATTTGAATGTTTCAAAGTGGTATGAGACACTTTGGAATGTTTAAAGAATATTTCCTCATGAACTTTTCAATGGGGTCATTTAAACGTATCTTAATATATATCAACATAATTTGTTGAATCTTGTACATCATTGAGGTATATCTTTTATGATATCATCTAAACTATTTGGTTAAAGGTTTTATGATTAGTTTGAGTGTGGATGTGCTAATTTTATACCATTCAAGGGTTATAATTAAAGTATTTACATTTTTTATGCTAATTTTTCAATACGAATGCTTATGATGTTTATGTTTCAAACTCTTCATATGAGAAATGTATTGGATTTAGAAAGTGATGGGTGGGTCCCAATATATCCCCTAGATCCATCGGTAGGTCTAATGAGACAAACTAGGTTGGGTTTTTACTGATTTATGTATGGTATTGGCCTGAGGACTTGGCAGAATGATTATGATGTCCGAAATTATGCATTCTCTTATTATGAAAATAAAGATTGGAAGTCCTTGTGATTATTCAACTAGTAGAATATACATGTTTATGTTTTATGAAATTATTTATTCATTTTTTACTCCTTCTATATTATGCTCAAGTTTATTTTTAAAGGCACATGTTTTTAGTTATTCATCAAACCTAGCGTTTATGTTTATGATTACTTCTACTGTATTATTTACCCTTACTGAGCATATGATCTCACACTTTTATTAGGTTTTATACTTCCCCATGATGTGAAGAAGTGTATTATTAATATCTTCCATGTATAATCTTGTAGTTATTGGAGTTACTAATGGATCTACTATATTGTATGTCATTTCAAGTTGTAATATAGAACTTATGAATGTATATGGTTTTCAAAAACTACTAAACTACCCAATCATTTAGGATAAATTTTTTTTAATCATTACAATGTATTAGAATAATACACAAGATCCAGAATTTTGGGGTTGGGGTGTTACATTTGGTATCAATGGAAGTTGAGTGTAATCCTTGGAAAACTATATTTAAAAAACATAGACTTGTGAACAAAACCCTAAGACGAGCTTTGAGGATAAGAATACAAGAACATCCTAGAATTTTGGAAAGGTATTGATTATGTGGATATTACAGGAAAATATATCCCTATATGGATACTATAAGTGGATGTGGGTCTGGTACAGATGTACGAAAGAGTAACAACTCTGAAAATGTGTTATGATGTTAACTTAGGCTAACCTGGTACATGAAAATGGGCCTTACTGTGCACCTCCTTTGACACTGCAAGGGGATATGCTTAGGGTAATTTACATTTTCTTTACAAAACATTATTATGGATTTAAATGTATAATGAAAATTAATAACCTATGTTAAACCATAGGGTTTTTTGGTTAAAAATAAGTAGTCATGATATTTTATAAATGATTATACATTTTTATCACTATTACTATCATTACTCACACTATTATTTCTGGTTTTAGTCAATATTTGGAATCCAAAGGAGTCATGTTGACATTGAACATAATGTAAAAGGTTTTAGTGATGAGAAAACAAATAATATGTTTATATGAGTGAAAGATATCATGTCCATTCCTAATCAATTTTTCCAAAATATTATTAACAACATATACCTTAACCAATGACTGAACCCACCAAAGAAGAGAATAATGGAGTTTCCTAAGAGATCTAGTAATGGAGACCATAGAGAAAAGAAGGATCAATTGGCAGTATGCAAGAAATGTGGAAGGCGATGCTCAGAGAAGTGTCTAAAAGTAACGAATATATAATTTATGTGTGGGAAGGAAGGACATAAAGCAAATAATTACTGAGAAAAAATGAAGAGTACAATGGAAGAAAATAAAACTGACCCTAAAAATCCATTTGTAGTTATATTCCTTAAATGTAAGGGACTTGGGCATTACCTGAGTCAATGAAATATTCTATAGGATAACCTTGAGAACAAGGAAGTTCCTTTGTGGAAATTAATGTATGGTGTTTTTCTTTATTCGTGTTGTATGGAAAATCCTATTTAAAACAATGATAAATAATTGAACTTATTTAAAAGATATATATCATATTTAGTTTGGAGGATATATAGTTTTAGAAAAAGGACATCCCACATGTCGGGTGACAACCCGCTATGTTCGGTAAGGCTGTAGTGTTTGAACCCACAACTGGAGGGTGACTTTGGTGCATTGCCTACCACTAACCTATGTGAAATCCTAGTTGTCATGAATATATTTTTAGTTAACACATCTAATGAATAATTGTTATTTTTATTTTCTGGACTTTTTTTTATCAAATAGATTACTTTGAGATTTGAAAATTATTTTAGGGTTAGGTGATTAATGATATTTTGAAATATGTCCACAATTTTAGGAATCCTTTAAGACTTTGGTAAATAGAATATTTTGAGGAATAAATGTTGAATTGTATTTTGGATCCAAATATGATTTTATTGGGATCATATGATGATCCAGGTTTTTTATGGAAATGGATATAATATCTTGTAGATTATGTGATTGTAGAAATTAAATATTTTCTATAAGAGATTAAGAGTTATCAATGTCATTTGGAAGACTATATGAAAAAATATTTCTGATTTTGGGGTCATAGACTAGAATGTTTTTTTTGAAGAATGATAGCAATTTAAAAAATGATTTTTGTTGAACCTTGAGATTTACATTTGAATTTTGGAGATTAATGTTTCTTTTCATCTTATAATGGTTTATTATTTTTGGGGAATTATATTATCTTATCCTAACCATTTTGGATTCGGTTGATTTATAAAGACAAGTAGAATAGATAATTATACTTTTGTGGGATCTGTGATCTGTAGAAGATAATTCGAGTTCTTTAGGAATGAAAAATTCATCTTGAGCATTCATTACTAGGTATAGGTAATGAATTAAAAATATATAGAAGCACAACCAAAAGATGATACTATTCTTATGAAATGGAAAGTAATTAAGTAAGTTTAATTTCTTAAGTTCTTATCTTGATTGTATAGGAGTCTCTCAATTCAAGGAAAAAGATTTTAAAAAAAAGTTATCCATATAGTTTTCTTTCTGAGAAATCAATGTTATTTTAAATTATCACAATATTTATGGTTTTGTGATGGTTAACATTCTAATGACCATGTCTTTTATCATTCTTCATCAGAACACGATGGTTATATTTTCCTTCCATGTACATATTTTCACTTCACACTAGTGTTACCCAATCTGAATGTGTAGTTTTGTAGTAACCTATGCATTTTACTTACCCTCTTTTTAAGAGGATATTTTCTTAACCCTATTTTATGTGGGTTTCAGAAAATGATAATTTTCAAGTATCAACCTTTAAATTTTTGCATGAAATTTCAAATACCAAGGACACAATTTATTGAGGGAGGGGAGAGTGTAACACCCTAAGAATTTAAAAATAAATATTACCTATAACACACAAAAAATTGAGTCTCTATTTATTATAATTACTTTCATAAGATAGTTATAACCTATCCGTGAAATATAATTTTTTTCACTTCTGTGGTTTGACTTTCGAAAAATAGACATACACCGTTGTGATTAGTAAGTTTTTTAGAGTCTAATAGGGTCAACCTATTTTTTTGGTGAATAGTAACTTGACCCTTATGAATAGTAATGTAGCCTTGTGAATAGTAATGTTACACTTATAAATAGTAAATTTACCATTATGAATAGTAACCACACCCATGAAAGTATGAATAAAATTTAGGCACCATATAAATGACAGTGAATGTTTTAAAAGTTAATAATTAAGTGTTATTATTTTGTGAGTAATAAATATTTAATTAAATTTTAAATTAATAAATTTATTTAAAATAAAATTCATTTTCATGAAATGTATTTCTAAATAAATATCTTGTTTTCCTATGAATTTAGGATAATTTTACAATGCATCACTGAATTTTTGAAAGTATTATAAAATCAATTTTAAATTTAAATCTGTATTTTTCAAGTAAATAATGATTTTATTTAAAAGTTAAATTTCACATATTTAGAAAATTATTTTGATAAAATTGAGTCCATTTTTTAATTATCAATTCCAAAAAATGGTTAGGGTGAATATTTAGGATTTTTTTGAAATACTTGAATTTTTGTTGAATAGTTAAATTTGATAATTTACAAAATATGCTAAATAAATAAATTTTTGCATCATGATTGAGCCATTAATGATTTAAATGGATATTGTTTCAAAATAAAATGCAATTATTACTATTTTTAGTCACAATAATCAATAATATTCATAGTCTTGAACCAAAATAATAAAATAATGATTAAAATAATGGAAAACCCTTCCTCTCCTCCACTATAGACACCACCATCCACTCCCTCTTATCTTCACTCCTCTAATGGTTGAACCTTCTCAAAGTTATGAAAAACTACTCTTAACTAGTCCCTACCAACATCCAGGATCCCTTAGTCTTTCCAAAATACCAAAACCCTTTCCATTAAGGAGGTTCTCAAGGAGGTTATTTCAAGAGGTAAATCCTCTTCATTTTTCATTTAATTTCATTTAAATTTACATTATTTTCGTATTATATCCTATCCTAATATGTACAATTGATCATGATAAATCTAGTATCATATATATAATATAATTATATCTTGTTAATTTACTAACCATTAACAATTTCCTTACTCTGCCTCTTTTATTTTATAAATGAAATCATCATCTGGGAGGTGCCAATTTGAAACCTTCGTCGATGAAGAAGTTTCATTCTTCAAATTCTTATTCAAAGATGTTAATGAAACCATTTTAATGGTTTATAATGACTTTAAAATTTATTATATAACCCATTTTATGTTCTGTATGTAAAATATTTACAAAATACTAAACGGTAAAATAAAATGATTTTTTTTTATGATCAATAACCGCCATAAGAATCTTAACGATTATCAAAAAATGACTTATCTAATGATTCATCATCATAACATGTAACCAAATGATATATATAACCATTTAAACTTATATATGTTCATTAATAATATAAAAATTCAATTTTGGAGAATTAAATCCATTCCACATGAACTTCTATACTCATATACAAGTATGCCGATCATGAAAACTAATGAAACAAACGCTCTTGAGTGATCAATTTGTATCTTATAACTCATCCAAAAGGCCATAAATGAACTCAATAAAATTATAATAAAAAAATGTAAATAAAATTCTAAAATAATTAATTAATGGATTTAATTTGATAATCCTAGACGTTAAGGTCAAATGCAGAACACGTTCAGACATATGATAAGGGGTTTCTTATCTCACTTTTATTTCCGTGAGGATTCCATTATTCACCACTTATTTCTTGTATGTGGTTTATGTACACTAACATGTGATATATATTGTCATGAATATATTTATCTTAATTATATTAAATAATTCATTGTATTATTTTTAATTTTTGGACATACGATTCAATTGATTACAATGTAGTAAGGGTTTTCTCATCTCACTTCCATTTTTCTGAGATATTCCTTATTCACCACTATTTATTATGTATGTTGTTTTTATACTGATAATTGATGTAACATATCATAAATATATTTATTTTTATGGTATTCAATTTATTATTTTGTGATTATTAATTTTGGGAAATATGTTTTGATGGTTTAAAAACAAGGAAGGGATTCTACCTGAACCTTCATTTTTCCATCGGGTTATTATTTCACGATCTTTACCCCAATGTAACGTTTATTTATTTTTGTTTACTTTTTACATACTCTATTTATATGTTACAAAATCATATATTCAGATCATTTAATCTTTATTTTATGGTAATTTTATGTTTTAAAAAGGTTCCCTTCTCAATTCTTCCCGATAAACATGCCCAATTCAAGGGAACTTCTGGAATTATTACCCATTTTCTAGTGCTCTATATAATATTTTTTTAGACATAATTAAATTTATAAAATCACTAATTTTATCATAAATAAAATAACTTTTTTAATTTTTGGTTTTATAAAATCAAACATGCCTTTTCGCTTTAAAATCTCTTTAATATTTCCCTTAAACAACACTAAAATGTTTTGTTTCTAATGTTTCTTAAAAAATATTTTTACACGATTTCACTTCAGTGGGACATCATTTATGGCTAAAATAAAATTTCAATGTCCTTCCATTTTATTTTTTGGTATATACATGTTTAAAATATTATTTTATGAAAAGAAAAATTGATTTTCGAAAAGAACTCTTCTTTCCCAAGTAAAAAGGTTTTTTCTCATCTCAATTTTAAATTTTATGAGATATATGACTTGTTCACCACTTATTCATGGAATGTGGTGTATGTACTTCCATTTTATATATCATATCAAGAGTATCCTCATTCTTTTAATATTCTAATGGATTATGATTTGAATTTTCCAAAGTGGTATGGGACACTTTGGAATATTTAATGAATATTTCCTCATGAACTTTTCAATGGTCTCATTTAAAAGAATAATCATATTTGTCCACATCATTTGTTAAATATTTTACTTAATTGAGGTATATATCTTATTATATCATCTACCATATGTTTTTAATGGTTTATGATCAATTTTACCATGAATGTGCTAATTTGATACCATTCATGGGTTATAGTTAAAGTATCCATATTTCATATGCTTGTTTTTCAATATGAATGTTTATGTTGTTTATGATTGACCATTTTAATATAAATAATGTAATAGAAATATTAAGTGATGGGTTGGGCCAACTATAGCCCCTCGATGCATCTGTAGGTCTAACGAGACAAACTAGTTTTGATTTTTACTCGTTTTTATGGTCTTGGTACGAGGCCTTGATAGAATGATCATGTTGTCCAATATTATGTGTTCCCTCATTATTAAATGAGATATTTCTAGTCCATGTGATTATTCAACTAGTATAATATCCATGGTTATGTTTTATGTAATTATTTAATTATATTTTATTCCTTCTATATTATGATCAATTTTATTTTTAAAGGCATGTGGTTTTAGTTATTCATCATGCCTAGTGTTTATGTTTATGTTTACTTCCACTGTATTATTTACCCTTAATGAGCATCTAAGATCACCCATTTCATATGTTTCATATTTACCCAAGATGAGAAGAAGTGTATTATGATTGACTTTCAGGGATAATCTTGGAGTTATGGGAGTTATTAATTGATCTGATATGTTGTATTTCATTTCAAGTTGTAATGTTGAACTTATGTATGTATTTGGTTTTCCAAAACTACTAAACTAACCAGTCCTTTGGGATATGAATTTCTTGTAATCATGCTAATATATTAAAATAATGCACCAGTTTCAGGATTCTGGGGTCAGGGTGTTACATTATTTATATAAGTTTTAGATATATTTGAATCCTTATCTCTTAGTTTTACCCCATCATTAACCCGTATTACCCTTACCATGGTGGCTAACTTTTTACTAAGTAATTAATTTATATGAACAAATAATAAAAGGGAAATTATTAAAAAATATGGAAATTATTATTTAAAATAATTCATCAATTTTATATGATTCAATTTTTATAAGTGTATGGAACTACTTTTAATATAAGTCTGAAAGCGCAAAGAAAAATCATTTTTAGAAAAATGCCCATTTTATGAATAAAATTTATTTTACACTAATATTATGAATATTTTTTTATTATAATAACTAAAATTGTAATATAATTAAACAAATTAAAGTTATATTACATTTTTTATGTTTCCAAAATCGAATAGAAGCTTCTAGTTACACCCTTAAATACAATGAACTAAAAATAGTTTATAACTGTAATAAAATATAGCTTAAGTTCAAAAGATTCATTTATAACACTCCAAGTTTCCATGGTACACTTCTCTTTGAATAATACAGTAGCGTGTGTTGTACGCAACTACGAGTTCTAAGACACCACAACTAATAAAACTAGCCGTTATGAATAGTAATACCCACATTTTGAATTTTTTTAAATTTTATCTTTCTAAATGGACTTCAATTTTGGATTCGAAATATTGTAATTAGCCAAAGGTGAATTTTTGGTATTTTTCTGAAAACTTTCAATTTTTGGTGAATAGTGAAAAAAACTGAGTTATAGTTTAAAACCAAATTTTTATTTAAATAATTATTTATTTTATTTAAATTTATTTTAGGTCAAAATAGATACATAATACCTATATAAGTTCAATGTAATTCATTGGAGTTAGTTTATAATAATTTTAGATATATAAAAATTTTATTGAACTTTTCATCATCTTTTACCCACCTGCTAAGTGAATTTTCAAATTCAAATAAAACATAATTTTATCTCTTCCATGAGTTGAATTTTAAAAAACTGAGAGACATGGTTGATATCAGTAAGTAAAATTTGGTTCAATAAAATGAAAATAATTTTTGGTGAATAGTTACTTTTTACTTTTATTTACCACGTTTAAAAGTGAATAGGGTAATTAAGGGTAAAAATGATATTACTATTACACTAACACATGTCCTAATTCTATTGGATAACTATAATTCGACCAAAAACAACCTTAGGAATAAAATATTAACCTCTCTGGTCCAATTGTATTAGATTCGGACACTTATTATTATTTTATTTAAAGAAGAGTTAAAAGAGTTAAAAACAAAGTTCAATAACTAAAACATTATTAATATAGGGTTATAAATAAGATAAAATCGACTATAAATATTAATTAAAAATATCAAAAGATTTCCTACATAATGGTTTTTTATTTATATTTTTTATACATTAAATAATTTAATTTATTTGTGACACAATGATGATGCAATAATTACATAATTAATGAAATATTAAAATAATTGATATTTTAAATATCCAAATAAATGTAATTTGAGACTTTTTATGAATTATACTAATTTTATTGGTTAATATGACATATTAGTGTTGGTTAGATGAATTTTGTTTTTGAATTAATAATGGTGTTATGAATTTAGAAAAAACAAAATACCAAATAGTGTCAAAATTGACATAAAAGAGTTTTTAAAATAAATATTATATTCTTAAGTGATATTATATTATTAAAAATATAAGGTTTGGCCAAAAGACTTATATAATTATAGGTGTATCATTAATGAACCACTTGGGGTTCTATTATAAGTATATAGTAAGTTTATTAACCATATAATATAAAAATACAAAGAGACATGGTAAATGTCAAACTATTTATCTAAGAGTTAAATATAAAAGATAAAGTTAATATAGTGACCCAAAGCAGTCTAAAACCTATTTTTTGAGTGTTTTTCAAGCCATCCCCACCGTATACTTTAAATAATCTATTTTGGAGCCATTATAAATCGAAAATAATTTTATTATGAAATAATATTTCTAGCTTTTCCTAAGGTGCCCCTCACCCCTCTTATAAAAGGGAACTCACACTTCTCTCTAATTCACACATTAAAAGAATTTTGGCTCGAACAAACTCTACCCAAATACCCTCGAAACTATCCTAACTTCATCCTATAGGCCTTCCTTTATTCATAAAGCCAACCTAAGGAGCCCTTTTGATCAAATCGAAAGGAAGAACCCGAAGAAGAGGTAAATATCTCACAACCTCTTTCATGTTCCTTTCTTCTTCCACTTCCTTTTTATTTTTTGTTTCCATTATAAAATAATAAATAAATTATATTATATATAATTTTATGTTATTATAAATATGGTACAACCAAATTCACTATTCTATCCATCCTTTGAATAACATGTCACCATACGTGCGTACGTGCGACTTACCGTCTCCACGTCGTGGTGTAATTGTTATTCAATACATTATTATTTGGATGAGTATAATAATAATGTGTAATTGATGTAAATAATAAATATAACATGACATAGATTCTGTATATATGATATACCATCCAATTATATATTAGTTTAATATCAAAATAATGATATTGTCGCTCGTGCGTACGTACAGATTACCGTCTCCACGAACGAGATGAGATTCATTCCTCATCATATCTATTCAAGAATAATTTTCATTAGATGTTTAAAAATAATGTTTAAAGACTTAATATATTTATGAATATGAATATGATACATCCTATACATAACAAACATTACTTACGTAACAAAGCATATAAAGGAAAACGAATCAGTTAACACCCGAAACAACGATAATACTAAGATATTATTAACAAAGAAATATTAAAAGATCATATATGATATCATATTAATATATATTATTCTTGAAGTATTTAATAACAATTATTTCACCATTATACAGGAGGTTAACCTACCCTTGACCAAGGAAAATACAAGGTTAGAGTTAACTTCACAATCTCTTTATTATCTGAGGTTGTTTTTACATAAGTATCTACTAGGACCTCTTTATAATCCACATCCATGTTTAATAAAAATTTATTCCAAAACATTATTAATATTTTATAGACTATGGGTGAAATTCATTTATACCCTTATTTGACTTTTTATAAGATATTTATAAAGGAATCTTTCTGTCATTTTCCAAACAAGGTCCTTTATAACCTTTTCGACAGAATTAAGGTAAGAATGTCTTTTTTAAAACTTATACGGAGAGTGGAGCTATTTTCTACCATTATTACATCATCAAAGCTTCCCTTAAAATATTATAAAAATATTTTCAAAATAAATGTTTTCTTTTATAATTATTTAACTTTAAATGATTTCAAAAAAAGGAATGAGATATTTCACTCAAACAGTTTTGATCTCATCTATGTCAACATCCTTTGAAGAATTTTAAGTTTATTTGAAGTTTATTTATTATGATACAAAAATTATATATTTTATTGAAGGTTTTGTGATATGTTTGACTGTGGATGTGTTATTTTTATACCATTCATGGTTTATGGATAATGTATTGACATTTCATATGTTAGTTTTCATACGAATGTTTATGTTATGTTTAAACCTTTTCATATGAGGAATGTATTGGACTTAGTATGTGACGGGTGGAGCCTACTATAGCTCCTTGATGCATCGGTAGGTCTCATGAGACAAACTAGTGTCTTGGAACAAGGCCTTGACAAAATATTATTTGTAGTATTGGCAAAAGGCCTTGACTATGTGGTTATGAAAGTCGGGCATTATGCATTCCATCATTATGAAAGTGGATTTTGAGATTGCATGTGATTATTAAACTAGTAGAATATCCATGTGAGTAATTAAATGAAATTATTTTGATTTATATTTTCCATTTCATGATGAAGTTTATGTTGAAAAGGATTTTGTTTTATTTTTATACATTTCCTTAAATGTTTATGCTTATTTATGAAAGCTTCCTCTATATTGTTATCCTTACTGAGCATCTGAGATCACCCCTTTCTATGTTTTATTTTACCCAGGATGTGAAGAAGTATTTTATGACTGACCTACATGGATAGTCTTAGGGGATATGAGTTTTGAATATGGAGACTATGTTGTTGTAGTTTTTCACTTTATCATGTAATGTAAGACTTATGAATGTATCTAGTGTTTCCAAGGCTACTAAAGTAATCGGTCATTCGAGACATGATATTTTGTGATCATGCCAATGTTATGTAATAATGAACCGACTATGGGTAACTGGGGTTGGGGTGTTACATCATGAATGGGTTCAAAAATTTAAAATTATATTTTTAAATAATTTATTTTACTTTTTAAAAATATATTTTTCTAATTAAAATATTTTATGAATTTTTCAATCAATTTTACATCATGATGATATCATAAAAGTTATAGTATTTTTAAAAATGACATATTCACAATTTACTCCAAAATCAACCATTTAAGAACAAAACATCCCTATAATAATTTTTTTACATGATGAATTTACAATGAAGTTAATTTTACCAAATAAAATTTCTAAATGTTATAGAAAAAAATTCAAATATCCTCTCAAAAAATTCATAAAAACATTTTTAGAATAAATTTATTTTCCAAGCATAAAATGAATTAATTACTATTCATTTCCAAGTAAAAAAAATTATATTATATTTAATTTATTTGATTATAAATTTTATCAATAAATTTAATCAAAATAATTAATCAATAGTGATTTATGTAATTTATTATGATAAAATTACATTGTGCACTTAGAAACTGTTTTATTAAAAATATATCTTTTTTACTATCAAATGAATGTGTCTTCATTTATAAAAAATATATAATATATTTATGAATGATTATTAATTATTTAACATTTATAAAAAATAATTTTAAATAAATTTAATACTCCATTAATTGAAATTTATCATTTAAATGAAATATCTAAAATTTTAAAAAACTCCCTTTTATAGAAAATATATGGTTTAAAAGTTGATTGTTTTTAACCTTATATAATTTAATTTTTATTATTAAAAATTGATCCCTTATTCCCTAGGAATAAATAAATAAATATATGGAAAAATATCTATATATATTTCATAATGCAGTTACACATATTCATACCCACCAATTCAACGACTAGGTTATAACCATCATATTCAAATAATAATATTTATTTAGTGTATCACTGCACATTTATGATCAATGTTTCATGTGATAAATTACATAGAATATAATATTAATTCAAAATATAATAAACTAAAATATTATTGTGTGAAATCAGTTGTTGGATCTGGTGATCTACCACAAAGTGATTATTGGAGTACTTCCAGCTAGTTAGGGCATGGAGGAGGTCATGGTGCCCAGTGTTATTAAAGTAAAAAAAGTAGTGATCCTTAGGGGTGTTATCTATCTAAATGATATGGAAGAATCTTAGGGATATACTATTTTCATTCCATAGAGTTTAATATTTTTAGTAATAGTCGGGGTCCACCTTCCATTCAAGATATGATTTTAGTAGTATCTACACTTGTATCCTATTTATTTTATTTAAGTGCATCAAATTAATTTATATACACATAGTTTTATAAGTATCCAGGCCTAGTTATAGATTATATTTGTAGGGTAATGACTATCAATATTACCTTAGGGGTGTGTGATCGCGTTGTCGAGCGAGTCAAATTAGAGGTTATGTTTTTACTAGAATTTCTGCAGTATAGCAGGAACCCTCGGTCGTCTCTCAACAGAGCCTTAGATAACTAATTTCAAAATAAGGTTCTTATTATGTTAACGAAATTGAAATTAAATTAAGTGGTTAGGGGTTCTATGATTTTAAAATATCAATTGAAACTATACTACTAAGTGAGAGAAACTAGTTGGAGAAATCGTGATCAACCCGGGTAAGTATCCCTTGATGCTCAATTCGTCATCGGTCTCAAGGGAATGGGAAGGATCATTGATTACTTAATTTTATACCCACTGAAACCAGTAGTATTTGAGTTCTTACTATGTTACCACCTAGTATTTGATCTATCAATGATATTGATTATCGTCGACTGCTCATAATCAATAAAACTGTGTCGATGTAAGAACTAAATTCAATCAAGGAATCCCATCAACAACACGATGAGATGTCTGGATTTGGGTAATTATAAATATTGATATCAATAAAATAACATTAATATTCATGGGTTATAACTTCTGGATATCATCAAACAAGTCAATCCAAAATAAAACTCATGAAAGATAAGAGGTTAGAAAAGAGGCAAACACACTAAAATCATCACAAGATCCGGGTTATGCATGAAAGAATGAGGATTATTGTTCCTTTGATTTGTATTTTATCATATCAGAATAAACACAAATTCAGAAGGTAAAAATTAATAACAGTAGACAACAAACCTGTAAATTAAATTACCTTACGAAGATTACAAATGTGGAGCTCAGGATTACAACAATGGACACCCCCCAAGTTGATCACTAAGAAACTTAGAAGTACATGAGAGAGAAGAGAACTAAAATGGGTGAAAGTAGCTCTCCAATTCGACTCAACTTCACCCCTGGTCTTGAAATGTGAGATAATTTGGGTGAGAGGTGTTTTTAAGGACATACACATCACACTTTCCACAAAATAAGTCAAGTGCCTAAGGGACTAGGTCAGTATTCAGGGTTGACTTTTTACTCCATCTTTATCCGGATGGTTTACTGACCAAACCACGTGAAAATGAATTTAAATTAGATGAATAGGTTTCCATTCATGTTATCTGTCCATGGGATGTGGAATCAGCCCAATTGGATCTCCGAGACCCGAGTTATGGTCCAAATACAGAAGGGTGGTCCAATCTGACCCGCCCAGAATTGCTTCACCTTGTGGGCCTATTATGGGCCATTAAATGGGATAATTGGGCTCCATGGTATTATAGAGAAATGTAGAACACAAAATTTTAGATGAATAAAACTATTTTTAGCCCAATTTAATGCACAGAGTATCTACAATATATATTTATGTCCACATGAATGCTTGTGCCCTTACGCAGTTTGGCCCGTTTTGCTTGATTTCCATCGTGGGCTCTCCGAATCACCTCCTCCTATAATGTAAACACTTAAACAAGTAAAATTGCCCTGTTAAACAGTAATAAAAATTAATTCATTGAACCAAACAGTAAGTACAATTTATTATTATATTTGGAATATTCATTACAAAACCACTTTAAAACAGCGGTGTAAGGGTGGAATAAAACAGTGAATCGTGGTACGATCACACCCCCACACCTAAACATTTTCACTCCTGGGGAAATTCACATATCCAAATAAAATGATGCATATATATATTCCCAAAATCATGAATATATAACATTTGAGGAAATTTTATTTAAAGTAATGTGATCAATGCACAAACCACACCAAAGAGTTTTTCATAATGAAAATGAAAAAAGATGTCTCATAAATCATATCATAGTGAAATTAAAAAAGATTCATGATACCAAATTGAGAAAGGAATTCAGAAGTCTACCATGACACTAACTCTCCATCTGTTTGTGTGAAAAACATTCCATGCAATTCTTTCCACTTTTTATCCAATAAATATATGTTATTTTAACATTTTTCAGCTTAAATGATTTTGTCCACCAAACCCACCCTACATCCTTTGCAATCATATTTCAAGACCCACTCACTTAAGCATTCCCATAAGTCAAACAATAGGCTCCTGACCTAGATATCCCCATATGATGCACATTTCATCACTCCCCTTATTTTTTTTGAAGTTTCATATGGAACAAATCTCACACTCATCTCTCTACCCTTGTTTGATCTCCTCACGACACTAATTGCAATAGTTATAACAAGATCAAATGTTGAGGAGGAGTGGTTTTTTACCTACCCAAGACACAAAATTTTTTCTTTTTGAGGGCGTGCAACCATCAGACATTAGGTACACACACATAGGTAAATCTGGTACAGTAATGAAAGAGATAGGATAAGGAACAAACGTATGGAAATATCATTTAAAGATGAAAAATATTAACCTAACATATATTTACCTTATATTATGTAATAAATAGTCACACTTTGTGGTTTGGTGCAAATATTTGTGGAGATATTAGTGACAAAGTTTTCTCAAAAACTACTCACACAAGGGGCATCAATCATCCCAAAGGTTTCACATAGATACAACCATTTATATCATTGACAGAAAACCAATTCACTAAAAAAATAAAATCACTCCCTCATGTTAAATTCATAGAAATATTTTTTTTAGCCTTCGTTATGGGATTTTTTCTTTCCCCCCTTTAAGGTCACCAAATTATAGAACTTTGAAGTTGTTGATGGGGAAAAATGAAAATACCATAAAGAAGGATAAAAAGAGAACAAAGGAGAAAACGATGAAAATTCCTAACTAACCCAGGAATGTATCCACCCCCACACATATAATGTGCAGTGTCCTCACTAAAATAATTTAGAATGTGATAAGGAAGGATAAAACCTGATGTGTTTTATTGGTATGATTTGTCGAGAATGTGTATTTTCTCCACCAGATTCTTCGGAAAATCCTCATAGAACTGTTTAAGTCGCTGCCCATTGATGGTAAGACTTCTTCCACTCTTCTCATGAAAAACCCGTATAGCACCAAAAGGGTAAACATCAGTAATAGTATAATGAACGAGCCATCGGGAGTGAAGTTGACCTGGGTGGAGCTTTTTCCTGGAATTATACATGAGTTCCTTCTCAACAATATGAAAATTCCTCTAATGAATCATCCCATCATGGATTGCCTTTGTATTCTCTTTGTAGATTCGAGAGTTCTCATATTCATCATGCCGAATTTCTTCCAACTCCTGAATCTGCAACTTTCTATGGTCACCTGCATCTGATAGATTCATATTAAATTGCTTGACGACCCAATATTAATGGTTTTCTACCTCTACTGGGAGGTGAAAATCCTTTCCAAACACAATCTTATATGGTGACATTCTGATCGGGGTTTTAAAAGTAGTATGGTACTCCCAAAGTACATCATCCAAGCGCAAACTCTAATCTTTCCTATTGGGTTGTACTGTTTTCTCCAAGATTCGCTTAACTCCCCGATTTGAAATTTCCGGTTGTTCATTAGTTTGGGGATGATATGAAGTGGAGACTTTATGAACAAACCCATACTTACGAAGCATGTTTTTAATGTTACGATTGCAAAAATGTGAACCCTGATCACTAATGATGAATCTTGGTAGACCTAACCTACTGAAAATCTGAGACCTCACAAAATCAACAACAACTCGAGAGTCATCGGTCCTAGTAGAAATTGCTTCCACCCATTTAGAAACATAGTCAATTGCTAGTAAAATTTACTCAAATCCAAATGAATTTGGAAAAGGCCCCATGAAGTCAATGCCCCATGCATTGAAGATTTCACAGAATAACATGGGTTGTTGGGGAATTTCATTGCTCTTGGAGATATTCCTTGTGAATTAAAATCGAGTACATGATTTACAAAACCTATGGGAATATATATACAATGTTGGCCAATATAATACTAATTCAAGGACCTTTAGATCAGTATGTTGAGAGCCAAAGCGGCCCCCACAAGCCAATGTGTGGCAAAATCTCAAAATTGAGGTGAACTCATGGTCAGGGACACACCTATGAACAACCTGGTTATTATAGATCCTTCACAAATATGGGTCATCACAAATTTACCATCTATAATCATTTTTAAGTCTCTGGGATTGTGAAGTGATAAAATCAGTGGGGACCCAAGATGTTGCTAGAAAATTCACAATGTCTGCATACTAGGGGGTAAGGTCCACAACATCACAAAGGTTCTCATGAGGGAAGAATTCTCCAATGGGGATAGGTGAGTCAACATGATGGTCCATTGTTGGGGAAATCCTACTAATGTGGTCATCTAACACATTTCCACTCCTCTCTTATATCTAATCTCAAGGTCAAACTCCTGGAGGAGGAGCATCCACCGAATGAGGTGGGGCTTAGCTTCAGGTTTCTTAAGGAGAAACCGAATGGCAGCATGATCAGAAAAGACAATGATTTTTTACCCAATGATATAGGAACAAGACTTTTACAAGGAAAACATAATAGAAAGATGTATTTTTTCAGTGGTTGTGTAGTTCGCCTGGGCAGGTTCAAGGGTACATGAGGAATACGCAATGACATGATGGGACTTCTCAACCCTTTGTGATAAAACTGCCCCAACTAAAAAGTTAGAGGCATCACACATAAGTTCGAAGGGTAGATCCCAACTTGATGGTTGGATTATGGGAGGTGATGTGAGACTCATTTTTATTGAATTTAAAGCATCCTCATAATTTTTATCAAAAACAAATTCAGAATCCTTTTGTAATAACTGAGATAAGGGAAGTGAGATATTTCTAAAGTCTTTAATGAATCGGCAGTAAAAACCAGAATGACCCAAGAAAGACCACACCTCACGAACACATTTTGTATATAGAAGGGATCAAATTAATTCAATTTTAGATTTATCAAGTTTAATTCCCTTATTTTAGATGATATTCCCAAAAGCTATCCCCCGCTCAACCATGAAATGATATTTTTCATAATTTAAAACAAGATCTTTTTCAATGAAACAGTGGAGGACAAAACCTAGGTTTTCCAAAAAATCATCAAAAGAAGAACCATAAACCGTGAAATCATCCATAAAGACTTCCATACAACTCTCAAGGTACTTAGAAAAAATACTCAACATACATCGCTGAAAATTACCAAGAGAATTACATAGGCCAAAAATGCATTCTTCTGTATGCAAATGTGCCGAATGGACAGATAAATGTGGTCTTTTCTTGATCCTTTGGGGCTATATGGGTTTGGAAATAACCCGAATATCCATAAAGGAAACAATAATGGGACATAAAAGCCAGTCGTTCTAACATTTGGTCAATGAAAGGTAAAGGAAAGTGGTCCTTCTACGTGGTTTGATTCAGTCGACAGTAGTCAATACAAACTCACCAACTGTTTTGCACAGGCATTGGAACCAATTCATTCCTTTAATTTGACACAACTGTTATTCCTATTTTTTTAGGCACAATTGGAACTGGGATAACCCATTTACTATCATATATAGGTTAAATGATCCCAACAGTAATTAATTTACTGACTTCCAATTTTACCACTTCAAGGAGAGTGTGATTCAAATGATGTTGAGCCTTCCTTACGAGCTTAGCCTCATCATCCCAAAGTATATGGTGCATAAAAATAGATGGGCTAATCCCACGAATATCAGCCAATGTCCATCCTATTGCCTTTTTTACACTCTCTCAAAAGATCAAGCAGTTTTGATTCCTGCTGTTGAGAGAGGTTATTGTCAATAATGACGGGCAATTGGTCAATACCCTCAAGATAGGAATATTTTTAATTTGATGGAAGTGGTTTTAATTCCAACACCGGGGGTTTTTTGATTGAGGGAGTGGATTTAGGAGGAGTGAGGTCCATTAAACTATCTATCTTCTCATGTTTATTCTCAAAGGAAAGAGAATCTATTGAAATGAGATTTTCAAGAATCATCGATAGTCATGGGTATCTCAGAATAAACACACTAATCAATTAAAGTACAAAATTTACATTTTTCTGAACCCACACAAAATTCAAAAGAATAACCAAAAATCAAATCATCCATGGGTGAATAAGAGGAAAATAAATCAGAGTATGGGTCGAGGATAGAATTATGTGTGTGTTTGTCGTTAGAGAGAACTTCCCTCAAATAGATAGAAAGAGTGGAGTGCTCTTCAATGGGGTGTTTCATAGACTCAAGGATGTTAAAACTTACATTTTATCCACCAAACTCCATGGACAACGTACCATTGTGAACGTTGATGATTTTATTTGCTGTTTTGAGGAATGACCCCCCATATATAAGAGGGGAATGTCCTTGGGTTCGGGTATCTTCCATATCAAGAATGTAAAATTCTGCCGGGAAGATGAAATTCTTAACTTTTACAAGGACATCCTTGACCACTCCTGAGGGGTGTGTTGTGCTTCGGTTGGAAAGTTGCATGACAATTCCTATTGGTTGAAGCTCTCCAACCTACAGACAAGTACACACAGAGTGATACATTACATTAATAGAAGCACTTAAATCTATCATAGCATCAGAAAAGAAGGTCTCCCCTATGATACATGATATCGTGAATGTGCCCTGATCCTTTATTTGGTTGGCATTTCTGGTTGAATCAAGGCCGAGACATTCCTACCCAGGTTGACTCTCTCATTCCCCTTCAGCCTCCTTCTATGGGTGAAAAGCTCTTTAAGAAATCTGGTATATCTAGGGATTTGTTTAATTGCATCCAATAAAGGAATGTTAACTTGGACCTTTTTAAATGTATCCATTATTTCTTTATCAATCTCATTTTCAAAATTCATCTTAGATTTAGAGAGTCTTTGAGGGAAATGAATTTGAATCATCAATGACAATTCAATTACCATTTTTGTCTTGTTTTTCTTTACATGAAATTTTTGAGGGTTGGGAAAGAGAGTTTTCATGAGGGGGACATACCTGATATGCAGAATCAGTACAAGGAGAAACTTTCTTACCACTACGAAGTGTAACTACACATACATTACCTTTTTACTTCAGATTGTAAATGGGTTGGGATGTTAGTTATCTAGAACCTCGCATCTTAAGCTCACCGATGGTGTTTTCCAATTGCCCCACTTGAGTTCGCAGGTCCTGAATAGCTGATTGTGTGGTTTGTTGGAACTAGAGGTTCTGGGTTTCCATTTTCTTCACCATATCCTCAATGCTTGGTTCAGACTTGGGATGAGGAGGATTGTTTTGAGATGTTGAAGGATAATAAGGTTTCATACCTTGGCCTTGTTGATACCAGTTTTGATTGGGGTAGTTGAGTTTACTCCTTTTCGGTATTGTGGTTGTGCTTGCCACCCGGGGTTTGGATTTGGCCTAAATGGTTCTTGATTGAATGGTGGTTCTTGTTGGAATGGATGCCCAGAGAACACTACAACACAAGACTCAGATGAATCCTGAAGTTGTGGGCACTGGTCAGCAAAATGAGTATTATCAGAACAAATACCACAATGTAATGGAACAGGAGGAGAGTGTGAGTTACCGTGTGTTTGAGATAATTGCCTTAGAATGGTATGCATCTCATCAAGTTTATTATCTACCTTTTGTTCTAGGGATGAATGAATTACCTCATGAACTCCTTGGGTTGGGGCAATTACTCGTGTACCAAATTGTTGTGAATTTTGTGCCATATTGGCTATTAAGTCACGAGCGACAGAAGGAGTTTTGTCAACTAGGGCACCACCAGCTTCTGCATCAATCATTCCATGATCCATGGGGTTAAGTCCCTCATAGAAGTATTGAATAATTTTTTTTTCACTAATCTGGTTGTGGGAGAAACTTGAACAAAGTTTTTTGAATCTCTCCCAGTATTTAAGAAGGATCTCTCCTTGTAACTTCCTAATGCCACTAATTTCTTTCCTAATTGATGCTGTTCGAGAGGCAGGAAAAAACTTCTCTATAAAGAGTTGTTTAAGGTCATTATATCCCCCAATTGTGGTAGGCAGATAGTATAGCCAGTCTTTGGCTACACCATAAAGAGAGAAAGGAAATTCCCTAAACATAATGAGGTCCTCAGACACATTTTGGAGTTTCATGGTGGAGCACACTATGTGAAACTCCTTTAGATGTTTGTGAGGGTCCTCACCGGGAAGACCATGAAATTTTGGAAGGAGGTGGATGAGGCCTGATCTTAGCTCCAAATTGGCCGCTTCCTCAGGATATTGGATGTACGTAGGTTGGTACTCCAAATCTGGGGTGGTCAGTTCTTTTAATGTTCAATTATTTGCAGCCATGATATCTGGGGTTTGATTTGGTTCAATTTTTGATTGGTTTAAGACCACTTGAGGTTCCAAATGGGGTTCCTCAGTGTTACTTGATTTTTCTACTCTAGATTCCCTGATTTGTGAGTGGAGTGACTTTTCAATTTCAGGGTCAAATTCGAGTAGTGTTTCTTTTCCAGATCTTTTCATGCAACAATAATGTCCAATTTGATTGATTGATTGTTTGTTTTTTTCAATTTTTTTTTGTTTTTTGGAAGGTGAATAAAATTAAAAAAACTTAATAAATGAAAGGAGTATATAAAATAGAATGTTATACTACAGAATTAGAGAGAAAGAAAAAAGAAGAAGAAGAAGAGAGAGAGATAGAGAGAAAGAACACAAAAAAAAACAAACAGAAAATAAAACAAAAACTATCAAATGGGGGGGGGATATTGAATATATTACTGATTAAGAATTAAAATAAATAAATAAAATGAAATAAATGATCTTGGATCCTCGGGAACGGCGCCAAAATTTTATCTTGTTGTCGAGCGCGTCAAATTAGAGGTTATGTTTTTTCTAGAATTTTTGCAGTATAGTGGAACCCTAGGTCATCTCTCAACAGAGTCTTAGATCAGTAATTTCAAAAGAAGGTTCTGATTATGTTAAAAAAATTAAAATTAAAATAATTGGTTAGGGTTTCTATGATTTTCAAATATCAATTGAAACTATACTACTAAGTGAGAGAAACTGGTTGGAGAAATCGTGATCAACCCGGGTAAGTGTCCATTGATGCTCAATCCGTCATCGCTCTCAAGGGAATGGGAAGGATCATTGATTTCGTGATTTTATACCTAATGAAACCAGTAGTATGTGAGTTATTACTATGTTAACACCTAGGATTTTATCGATCAATGATATTGATTATCGTCGACCGCTCATAATCAATAAAACTATGTCAATATAAGAACCGAACTCAATCAAGGAATCACATCAACAATGTGATGAGATGTCTAGGTTTGGGTCTTTATAAAAATTGATCTCAATAAAAAAAACATGAATATTAATAGGTTATAACTTCTGGATATCATCAAACAAGTCAATCCAAAAGCAAACTCTTGAAAGAGAAGAGGCGAGAAAAGAGGCAAACACACTCAAATCATCACAAGATCCGGGTTATGCATGGAAGCATGAGGATTATTGTTCCTTTGATTTGTATTTGATAATATCAGAATAAAAAAAATTCATAAGGCCAAAATTAATAACAATAGAGAAAAAACATGAAAATTAAATTAACTTACGAATATTACAAATGTGGAGCTCGAGATTACAACAATGGACACCCCCAAGTTGATCACTAAGAAACTTAGAAGTACGTGAGAAAGAAGAGAACTAAAATGGGTTAAAGAAGCTCTCCAATTCGACTCACCTTCACCCCCGGTCTGGAAACGTGAGAGAATGGGCGTGAGAGGTGTTTTTAAGGACATACACATCACACTTTCCACAAAAGAAGTCAAGTGCCTAAGTGACTAGGTCACTATTCAGGGATGACTTTTTACTCCATTTTTATCCGACTGGTTGACTGACCAAACCGCGTGAATATGACTTGAAATTCGGTGGGGAGGTGGGACTTCACTTTAGATGTCCATGGGAGGTGGTATCAGCCCAATTGGATCTTCGAGGCCCGAGTTATTTCCCAAAAACAAAAGGGTGGTCCAACCTGGACCGCCCAGAATTGCTTCACCTTGTGGGCCTATTATGGGACTTTAAATGGGAGAATTGGGATGCATGGTCTTCTAGAGAAATGTATAACACACAATTTTACATTCATAAACCGATTTTTATCCCAATTTAATGCATGGAGTATCCCCATTATATATTTATTTTAACATGAATGCTTGGGCCCTTGCACAGTTTGGCCCGTTTTGCTTGATTTCCATCGTGGGCTCTCCAAATCACCTCCTTCTATAATGTAAATAGTTAAACAAGTAAAATCACCCAATTAAATAGTAATAAACATTAATTCATTGAATAAAACAGTAAGTGTAGTTTATTATTATATTTGGAATATTCATTACAAAACCAGTTTAAAACAACGGTGTAAGGGTGGAATAAAATAGTGAATCATGGTACGATCAGTGTGATTATAGGGTATTAAAATATAATTATAGGGTTATATTTTTAATAGTAGATATAGGATTATTTAGGTTTACTTTGTGATAGATATTTGAAGTTTCAATATGATTCTAGGTATGGATTTAGTGATTTGATATCACGCACACCTCAATTACTATCATTGAGGTGTATATTTCATTTCTACTGGTTATTATTTCTACAACTAGGTTGGATAGTGGGATTTATTAGTTGGCCATTTTGAACTTGAATAGAGGTGTCCTAGTACTTTTTCAACCTAGTTTGATATCATTGTTTTGAGAGATGATAAAACGTGTCAGTTAGTGTTTACTCTAGTAATTAAATAGTTCAAAGATATCTTTCATGTGGAATTATTAGGGTTGTAACTAGAGATAGAGGTCAATATCATAATTTAGATAATGGATTCTACAAATCCCATATCCATTCCTCCACATAAGATGGCTCCTGCAGAGCATAGAGAGATAAATACCCAGTTAGAGGACCTTGAGATGAAAGGATTCAATCACTCAAGTATCTCCCCTCGGGGTTATTATTTATTTATTTTTCAATAAGGCATAAAACTCATTACATTTATGTGTTTATTAATGGAGGTAGAACTTGGATAAAGTCAATAACCAGTATACTCTTCCTTGTAGTGATGATTTTTTAACTAGTTGAGGGGATCTAGGTCATTCTCTAAGATCATCACGAGGCAATGTTATCATTAGTTATGGGTGAGTCCTTATGATATTCATCATACTAATTTCAAGATAAGGTATTACCTTTATAATTATCTCATGATGTAATTTTGTTTAATGAACAAACCAACAATTTTTATGGACCTGGTGAATTGGGTATTCCATATTTATTTGGATCCATTTATGTTCATATTTTTTGATTATATCCTAAATATTAAAAGACATGGTAGAATATTACTAAGATTCTATATATATATTTTATCTCAATGAGATATAACCATCTATATGAAAATATCTTAAAGTGTTAGTTTTGGATAAGTGATGTCTTCTTCTTAGGGAATGTGATATTAGCGGCTATATTATCAATATACTATGAAAAGGATGAGGTCATGGTATATTTATAGGCACCCGAGATTTTTTTAGAACCATATCTTCTTGGGTTTGGAAGGCTACTTCAGAAGATTCATTAAGTACTTATCCTAATTGGATGTATGATGAAAACTCTATCCAAGAACGAGGAGTAGTTTTACTGGTACAATAATTATAAGATATCCTTCCATGAGATGAAGTGAAGCTTTTATTTTGTGATAATTATAACATTAAATGAGTTAGGTAAGAATTATAACCAATATTATGATTGATCAGGGTTATGTCTTGGAGTTTTTCTAATATAAGATGTGCGATTAGTTGTTTATGGGTAAAAAAATTGTGGATTCATGAGTGGAATTATTGGATTCTTGATTTACATATTGGAATCCTTGTGTATGTTTTATGATATTATATTAAATATTTTTGGATGAGAGGTTCATGGTGTATATTGACCCTAATAACCTTAGGTATACATTTTCTTAGTTCAACCTTAACCTTTGACAGAGATGATGAGTCGAGTACCTGTAGTCTTTTTTAGTTTGAGATGAAGTTTAACCCTAGTGATAGAAACAATGTGGATAATGATTTGAGTAGAAAGAATCAATATTAGGTAGTCCTCTAGGCTAGTGTCAAGTGGTAGTTGATTAGCCATTTTGTTGAGATGCATTTTAATGTCTATAAGTTTTAGGGTAGAGATACCCTTATGCATTTAGCTATAACCTCCTCACTATTAAAGAGGGTAAAATAGATTCATCTATACATTCATGACTGAAGAGTTATTAGGGATTGTATATATAGTGGGAATACACCATAATATTAGTCCTATAATGACGATGAGATCATATATTTCTAAGATTAGGATACAGTCTGAACAATCTTGTGTAAGGAGATGATGTTGGATTGAAAATCCTCAAGATAAGATGTTCACCTAAGTCTTACCAAGATGTACCATGACATACATTGGCAGTACCTGTGGCTCAAGATGAAGAAGGACCTAATGTGGTTTGTTACACCATGATCCACCTATCAGCAGGTGAAGACTGAGCATTATAGACCCATATATCCTCTTTAACTATTATCCATTCTTGAGTGGAAATGGGATGACATGATGATGGATTTTATAATGGGGTTTCTCGGGTCACTCTGAGGTAGAGATGAAGTATGGGTTATTATGGATTAGTTTATGAAGGTTACAGATTTCATACCAATAATAGAGACCTAGTTTTTTGAAGATATTTGAAATGTGTATATCTAGAAGATAATACATATTCACAGTGTTCCTAGGAGTATCATTTCAGATCTGGATTCTTGATTTATATATCACCTCTGATATAGTCTTTAAAAGTCACTTGATACCTATATACATTTGAGCATGACATAACATACTTAGATATAGTTATATGTCCATGATTTTTTCTGGTTCATGGGAGAGTAATCTTTCCATAAAATAATTATCCTATAATAATAGTTAACATACATCTATTCAGATGGAAAATTTTGAGCCCTTGTTTAGAAGGCTGTGCCATCCACATAAAGCTAGTTAGAGGTAGGGGATTCTTATATTATTGGAATGAGTCTCATTCAAGAGACGTCAAAGAATATTCTATAGATTCAAATATGGTTATAAACTACATAGAAAAGGTAGTTTTCATGTTAAAAGAAAATATATTTTACATTGGATTTTGAGGTGAGAGATTGGGTTATCTTGAGAGTTTCACCTCAATTGGTACACATTCATATTTATGGGCATAGGAAGCTGGTTCCTAGGTATGTGGGACAATTTTATATTTCTTAAAGGATAAATAACATGTAATAAATTTAGTTATTACTTATAGATTCCATGAAATGCATGATGTATTCCATGTATCTTTTTTCTGTATAAATAACCTCACCCTTTCTCATCTGACCAGAGTTGATAACATAGAGCTAGAGGTTGATGCATCATTCGAGAATGACTAGGTTGTGTTTTCAACTAGAGTGAAAATATTGTACATGATAGGACAATGAATCTGGTAGGTTTTTAGTGGTAGAATAGGAATACCTAGGATGAGACTTGGGAGTAGAAGGCTAATATATGAGTGCATTGACCAAAATTGTTTACTAGAGATGCTCAATGATTTATTGTAAGGATGATATTCTATATGGCGGGGTGGTTGTAGCACCCCTCCTATCTTGAGGTATGATATTATTTAATTTTTTTTCCAAAACATGTGAATTTTGATTAATTTAGGTCATTGAAGGAGATGGAAAAGGTTGGGGGTCATCATTTAAGGTTTGACCAATGTTTAGACTGAAATTTTATGGTAGTCCAGAGGTCATATTGGTGCATAGAGAACTGTGACATGGTAAGGGTAATGTAAGTTTGAAATTTTAGGGTAGGTGGCTGGTCATGCCACAATGCATTGTGTATGTGAAGTGAAGCCCTAACCATTGAAGGCATTTCACTATGAAGTGGGTGGTCATGACATAGTGTGACCCTAGGACTAGGTGGTTATGATTTTTGGATCTACCCTAAAGGGGTGAACTATTTCATGACCCTAAGGTTATGTCTTTCTGTGACCTTGGGTAGGGTCATTACACAATTTCCCATATGTTCATACAATAATGCTTCCCTAAGGTAGTTTGTTTTTTAATTTTAAATTAAATTTATTAAAAATGTTAAATTGGAGTTTCCCTATTTACCAGCAGCCACATGACCTGGAATTCTTTCATCCTTGGTTTTCCTCCCTTCCAAGTGTTTTCTCAATCATTTGTGCTTTAATTCAAGAATCATCCTTCCTAATAGATCACTAAAAGTATATATACTATTCTTCTACCATATATTCTATGTTTCTATAATGTTTCAGTGTTCTTCAATATTTATTCCCTAATATAGGTATTTTTATATTTTTGGTAAACCTTTAATTGAGGCTAAATCATGTGAGGATATTCAATGAGAGGGATTATATTATATCGAGATAGGAAACCTCTAACTATTCCTAATGGTTTATTCATTTTTCACTTTATATACAACCTCTTCAACCATGTACATTTGACCCTGAATTAATTTAAAAAATGGATTTATTTGTACTTTTAGAGAGAGTAAGACTTTTTTGGGATCCAAGTAGCCCTTCATGGATTGTGATTCCATTGAAATGGGAACCAATGACTATTTTCCTAAACAAAGTGAATTGGGGAATTAAAGTGGTAAACCATAGTGGTTCCCTTGGTTATTTTTTTTATTTAAAATACTTAAATTATATCCTTTATCCACCTTTGAGTATGAGAGGTTTGAAATTAAAAGATTTTTACTTGAGTCTTAGACTATATTAAACATTTGAGTTTTCTAATAGATTAATATCCTGTTGGATCAATATATGGGGTGAGAGTTTGTCCCCCGCATTATTATAGATATCTAGGTAAATTTTTCCCTAGTTTATAACTACAAAAAGGTGGGTCTTATGAGGGATAAATTAGATTATATTTTTAATTGAGTTAGTCTTTATTCCATCCTTAATGTGAATTGATTATGTTTTCTTGTTTAAATTATTATTTTACCATGCTATGATTGTGGTTATTTTTGTGGGATAAAATTTCCATTCATATTGATGGATCCTATATTATGGTAAAATATACGAATTATGTTCATGGATATGGTATGGGATGTAATGACCAGTCACCATGTGTTATGGTAAATAAGAGAAATAATTCCCCTCACGTTGGAAGCTCCTGATCTGGTATGTTATGAATGTAATGTTGGGATGTAATTCACACTTAGCACTAGTAGAATAAATAAAATTCATAATAGGTATTTAAAATTAGTTATTTAAATAAAAAACATGAAAACCCTAATGGAAAGGGTTTTAACATTAGTTATTGAAATAATGATAATTTAAACTCTCATATGAAGAGATTTTTAATGTTAGTTTTTTAAATAACAGATGTAGAATGTAATTCCCACTCTTATATTATGTTCTATATCTAGGGATGGTTTCCCTATTACAACTATGACGAGGATGCTATACCATCCTATGATGTTTTATTCCAGAAACGATTCCTACTGTTGTGTATTTATTTTGAATTATATACTCTCTTATGGTTTTTTTCTTTGGGATTCTACTCTCACTAATATGAATTTATTATCTAAATGTACTACCCATGCAATGGTTATTATATTTTGATTGTGATTCCTAGTTTTTATTACAAGTGATAAGTTTAGATACTTCTGACACCAGTCAAAACAAGTATGGTCACCCATGTGTGGCTTGTGTAGAACTTATGGCTATGAAATTTGTTATTGCTGAAAATTAATTTTTTATTAAGGAAAAACTTTTGTGGGAAAATTGAGAAACCAATAGTTCATGCACAAAAGGAAATAGATGAACCATTGAAGAACAGTTTGAGCTGGTTAGAGTTAATCTCCCTACTTAGATTCCAAGAGAGAATACTAACCTGGGTATCAGAATCATCCTTTAGAAGGTCTTCAAAATGGTTCTCCAGTTTGTCCCAAGCTTGGATGTACTCTTCTTGGTTGATCTTCACATCATTAAAACCCCTAATCAAAATCAGATCCTGTTTATCAATCCAATTACTCCGCTCCTCATTGGTGGCCACCCTTAAAGGTATTCTCATAATCTTATTAGCTTCTTCGTCGGTAGCATTAATTGTTAAAACTGTTTCCACCATTTATTATCCTGATTGCATAAGCAGCTCCAAAGAAGGGTCTGTCTCCATAACAGACTCGTGCGGCTAGCCAATTTCAGCCTTGGAAGGTGAAAGGGGGTCGTTGACCCCCATTTTGGCCTTGGATTTCTTTGCTGATCTAGTCTCCCTTGGCAGTGGTAAGTAGGAATAGTCCTTACTATCTTTCCGAGAGCCCCTCCGACTCTTACTTATCCTCGCGCTTACCGGATCCCCTTGGAATTCTGCTTCTATATCACCTGAAAAAATCTCAGATTTCCCATCACTGCATTCTGTCCCGGATTCCCCCTTCTTCAGTAAGGACCTAGCCAGATCAGCCTCCTGTTCTGGGTTATCCTGTGAAAGCCCTTCAAATATATTTTTAATCACAATTGCACCCATTTCCCTACTTGGAATATTACCTAAATCCTGATGCAGTACCTTAATTACCGGAGAGCCACCCACCCTTGATGCCTTGGGTTCCAGGATTTTGTCATTGGTTCCAATCCCTGCGCGCACAGCCTCTGCATATGAAGATGTATGAGGAGTCCTAGTTCCTTCTTCATCAACCATTTGAGAATCCACCACTTTAGTAACACTGCCAGGTTGCACCTCCTCCACAGACTCACCCTCAACCGGTGTAGAGTCCTGAAATCCACCCAGATCCTCCCTCAAGTGTTTGAAGACATCCTTCACCAAAGGATTCACAGCCTGAGGCCCGCAGCTCACCTCCACTTCCGACTTTCCCTCAGGATCCACACCATCCGGTTCCTGTCCAGGAGGTCCTCCCTTGGGATGAGTCCCTGATTCTTTACCACTTACAATACCCATCTGATTCTTAGGTCCCCACATACAAGGTTTTGTCGAGTTCCCCAGCCTCTTACAGTCCAAACATAATCAAACCATGATTCGAAGACACCTTTGTACCTGATTATACATTCATCAAAACCCTTGGAAAATTTCAATTGAGTTTTAATCACACCCTTATCAGGAACCTTTGTACCGGATACAATTTCATGATTCATGACCTATGTATATACAAGGTCCCAAATAGTAGTGATGTTTAAGTTGAATTTGATGGGTTAGAAATCAGAGGCATGATTGGGTCAGAAATTAGGTCTAATTTTATTGATGCATCCGGTATTTTGTTTATTTTTAGACCGTAATGTATATGATCAGATTATGAGTGATATTTTTTATTTCTATATGACCTATGTGATATATTAATAGTTAATTTTGATATATCATGTTTGATGTTTTTTATTATGGTTTTCTCTTAGAAGAAATATCCATATTTTTTCATTATTTTTGTGAGGATTATTATTATTATTACTTATATTATGACTTATGGTTATTGGTACCATAATGGTATAGTCTCCCCATGATCACCTATAGACCCTTACCTCTGATTGATAACATATAGCATATAGGGAGGGACCCTTGAGGATCATATCTCTCTGATTTGGTTACAATGGAGGTGAATCGGCACCTCAAAAAAAAGAAAGAAAATTATCGATGTTTTTTTTGCATTAGGGATGTTTTTAAACATCGCAAAATGATTTACTAATGTTTCTGGAAAACATCAGTAAATATAACCAAATTTACTGACGTTTCAAAAAAAATATTGATAATTATTATTGAAATTCACATTTTTTACCCATGGATTCTTTAGAATAAATTCCTTTTAGGCACCCACGTATACATTCTACCCTGTGCGCAACTACCCATCTCACAAACCATTACTTGCTTATACAATTGTCAAGCTATGTGTGACCACCCCCACCCTTACACACACTGGAAACACAACCATCCAACTGAAAAAGGGAATCCAAGAATTAGCCTCCCCCCAAATTTGAACCCTCAACCTCCATTGTCAAACCAAAATCCTTTACCAATTCACCTATTCATTTTTTTAATTTATAATTGTATTATGTTATATTTACATACACATATAGATTCCAATATTTTAAAAAATTAATATAGAATATAAATATATATAAAAATAAAAATAAAAATTTAAATGTTTAAATGTTTATATTTTATGTTTATGTGTGTTTATGTTTTATATTATATATATGTTTATGTTTATATATTATATATATATGTTTATATTTTATGTTTATTTATATGTTTATATTGTATATATATATATGTGTGTGTTTATATTATATATATATGTTTATATATATATATATGTATATATTTTATTTGTGTATATATTATATATATATTATAAATTTATATTAATATATATATATGTTAATATATATGTTCATGTGTGAGTTCATATATATACATGTTTATGTATACATAAATATAATTAGCCAAATTTTAAAACACCAATAAAAATGTCACTAAAATATCCACGTTTTCTTTAAAAATTACGAAATTTAAAATAAAAATGTGTTTATATATATATATATGTATATATATATATTTTTATATATGTGTGTCATTATTTATATATATTATTATATATATCTAGATAGATATTTATATCGATGTGGGGAAAGGAACTATATAAATATATATATTTTTAGTGAAATTTCCTGAAAAACATCCATAATTTAGTGATGTCTTCTAAAGAACATCGGAAAAATCAAGGCGTTGTTTAAAAGATGTCTCTAAATTTAAAATTAGAAATGTTTTTGAAAAATGTCGCTAAATTAAAGTTTTTTTGTAGTGTGGGTGGGTGATACTACAATAGACCACCATAGAGGACTTTTGTTCACTTAATTCTTAATGTTTTGTTAAAATAATTACATCATTATGTAATTCCTATCACATATATATGACCATCTAAAAAATACTCTCACTAAAACGATTTAATGGGTTAATATCTATAAACAAATACTATTTAAATGACTGTAATATTAGGAATTATAAGCCTCATGTTCAACTATTTGTACATAATATTTTTTTTACTTTGTAATAACCAATGAAATGATGTTAATAACTGCTACTCTCTTAAATACATAGAAATATTTCTCAGTTTATCACCATCATCTTATAAATTTCCCATTTAAGTTTTTCATTGATATAATTTGGTGAAAAACTTAAATATAATTATCTTAATTAAGATAATTTTTACCAATATATCGCAACATCCTTATGGATGTAAAGTGCCTTGAAATTCGAATTAGACCGATATAATCATTTATTTTTTTATACATTTAAATTCTACAAGTTTAAGCATACTCCTATTGGCCTCTTAAAAAATATATTTTTATGTAAAATATATTTTTAGGAGACAAACCACTTTTCATTAGAAAAATTATATTTATTTCATTTGTGGAAATATTTAACAAATAAACTATTAATGACCCTATATAATATATAATTGTGCATGTTTATAGAAATATTTTAGAAAATAATATTTTATTCTTTAAAATATGACACTAGTGTGTGAAGGTAACTTTTTCTCTCATATTTTAACAAATAACATTGATAAACTCCTATATCCCATATAATCATCCATTTAACACTTCTTTTTGAACCACGATATAAAAATGGAAAAATAATAAACCATTTTTATCCAAATAAACCAGATTATTTAATTCAGAAAAACAATTGGTTTACAATGAATCTATTTTTATATAAGATAAAAAATAACATACAATGGAAAAATTTTATTTATATAACCCACTTGATCTTTGAATAAATCATTTTTATTGATTCTTTGACATATAAAACTTTTTAATCATCACTCAAATGAAAACTTGAAGTCATAACAATCATTTATCATTTAATTTTGAATATTTATACACATTCACAACAATTGTTTAATGTATTACTATTTTTTTAACCCTAACATTTCATGACCTGTCCCATAGGGTCCCATGATGTGACTACCCAATCCCACCTTCAATAGGCCAGGGGTTGGTGACTAGCACCGAGTAGACATATCCCACAAATGGGATGTATTTTACTAAGTAGTTTTACTCACACATACATCTCCAAGCCCAAAATATTGAAATGTAAAAAAACTAAGTAAACAATGTGTGCAAACACTAAGATACTAACCATAGAGTACGATAGGAAAGTAAAGTGCAGTAAAGTAAAACTACTCCAGAATACTCGGCCACCAAAAATAAAGAGTCTATAGAACAAGGTCCTGAAGTTTTTACACAGAAGAACCTACTTGAAGGGTAGGTACAGGAATAAATTTTTTAAGCTGTAGGAGAACACCTCACTAATTTGGTCTCCTTCTAAGAACCACCTAGTCCTGGTCCACCCAGGACTCCATTAAAGCATCGATGGTTTACAAGAGACACGACATGTGCGGTCAAAGCCTGTGAAGGGGTGAGTAAATCCATACTCAGTAGGAAACCCCAAAAAACAATGTAAAAGACCACATTTGAAACATCATAAAGAAGATACCAAACATAAATACCACAAAGGAAAAACACCACTAATAAGATATAGTTAGATCGATATAGGTTTATGTTTATAGAACATATAACAAGAACATCAAGGTATACTCGTATAGGATTTCAACATGCAAGGTATTATCCATTTATAGTTACAAAGTAACGAGGTAATTCAATACTAATTATCAGCCATAATATTCTGCTCGAGGCATGCTCGTTTTGGGGGAACTCACTCCTTGATTCATGATGTCAATTGAGACTCTTGCAAAGAGGTCCTGCTAATTTAGTCCCCACCCAAATTGAACATACTGGTCAAAGATTATGATATAAAGAGAGTGGATCCTTCCCAAAGAATACCAAAAACCCAATCTATATTATCCTACAATGTAGGGGGTCCTCCTCAGAGAATACTGATAACCCTACTGATGTGGATCCATCATGGGTGATAGAGGATCACTCGAGTCCCAAGGAGGGATACCACAACTCTATTCGGGCCTCAGCCTCTAGAGGGCACTACTATCCAGTGTTGTGGACGTAATGCCGTACTAAACTCCAGAGGAAATAACCAAGAAAAACTCTTTGCCTATACTCATGCATTCTAAAAAACCCACCAAGTCATATAAAAAAGGACTGACTCTTTGTTTGGGTCCCCATATCGAAAAACACTCGTCAAACAAACCTTCACTTCAAAATTTACGACCATTTTAGCAAAAAAGTCCGACCCGGGTCCGGTCTGGGTCTGACCGAGCCTGACCCATCAACCCGAACTGACCAGGCCTAGCCCACTTGGCCTAGTCCAACCTATCCCACTAGACCCAGTCTGACCCATCTTGACCCATCGACCCGAACCGACCAGGCCTAGCCCACTGGTCCCAGTCCAACCTAGCCCACATGACCGAGTCTCACCAAGCCCATTGGTTCTAGTTCGACTCAGCCCATTGGACAATTCGGCTTGGCCTGCTGGATCGCTGGAGAGGCCCGGTCCATCTAACCTAGTCCACTACATGCGAGTCGGATCCTTCAGTGTGTGGTCTATCCATGCTCTCCCATTCAACACAACTGCTACATTCGAGGTAGATGACACCACATCCCATCCTTCTCCCCATGGATTCCACCGCCATGGGCTCCACGTGGGTTGGCTGCTGCATATGAGGCCACCGATGGACGTGTCCCTGATCTCTACCCACAGACTTCACCATCAATGACTCCCATGCACTCCATCCTAGCCTGCGACCTTGCGCCCCATCATTGGGCATCCTACCGATGACTATCCTGCTTCTTTCTTCGCCTGGCCCGACCTCCGGCCGAGTTGCTACTGCCTCTGCCGCTGGCCACCCTACTAGCTTCCTACAGTCTGGCTCGCACCCTGCCTAGTCTAGCTGCCTCACCATGCTGCCTAGACCATCCTTGCTGCGCCGCTTGGGCCTATAGGAGCCACCACTCCAACATTTTCCTTTAACCTTCGTAGGTTGTTTCCTCGGCTAATCACACCGTGCCTTTGCTATTGCACCTCCACAGTGTTGAATCCCCAGTCTCAGATCATTGATCCATGGATCGATGGTGCAACAATCCCTCATCCATATTTTGGGAATAAAAAAGAACACAAGAAAATTTAGGGAAAGATATAAACACACAATGACACCCAAAGAATTGGTCTTGGCATTATTGATTTCAGCCTCGATATGATCATGTTATAATCGAATAAAATCGAGGAAAAGAATCAAATCTCTAAACAAAAATCGTCCCTGATATTCAACCCACATAATTACCCATCCCATAAGAATGATTGAACCGAAGATCAACCTGTTCATGGGTTGTTCTGTGTTCATCATTGAAAATTAAGAGCGGGGAAAGAATAAAAAAGAAACAATACTCTACCTGGGGTTTAGATCGGTCGTTGATGAAGGGAGAAACTGCGTTTTTGTCATTTTTCAATTCATCGATCCTTGATCCGAGTTCTGACCTCCGATGTGTCATCGTTAGTGAGAGAGCCTCCTTTTTTTACCTCAGAGAAACTCCAAGGTTATGTTGATAAACCTTGATTTCTTAAAAGGATTATTAAAAAGGGGAACCACCACTACATTGTCACCAAATGTTAAAAAAAATATTTTTAGTAAATATATTAATGATGTTAAAATCCAAAAATTAGCATTCATAGCTGGACTACACCATCCAAAATTAGGCCTCAACTAAAGAAAAAACCCCATTACAAACTCAAAGGTGGTCTCCTATTTCTAATCCAAGTTACTGTTTATGATATTTTAGGATTTTAAAAATAAAATAATTTTTTTATGGTTATTCTATTTTTGGGTTTTTTCCATAGAAGACCTACACAAACTAAAGTTAAGCCGCACCTGGGAAAAGAAACTATTATGAGCTCAATGATGCCCTCATATTTCTGATCTAGGAACATGTTTAGAATTTATTTCACTTTTTTAAAAAGGTCATCTTCATGTGCTATTTAGAACTTAACATTTTTCAGTGAATCGTTCCAAGCACAACGGGGCTCATAATCGCAAGATGTCTCAAAATTTGGTCTCATAATTTTCCCAATTAATTTATGAAAATGAAACCAGGGAAAATAAAAGTCCTTACATTCTTCCCACATTAGGGATTTAAGTCCCAAAAAGACAAAACAAAGGGATACTAAAAAAATTGAGGGTATTGATCACGAATATGAGACTTTCAATACCATGTTATCTCATGGAGATTCCCATGCTGCCACTGAACCTGTACCATAGTAATAAAATAGCTACAAAGTATCTTCTCCCATCGATCCTTGATCTCCATTAGGCACTCTTCAAAATTCACCCCTATCAATGACATGCGATGAATCATGAATGTATCTCCTCATATGAGACCTGTGGAAGACTTTGTGTTCCCGGTCCAACTGTGGAGGTAGATCCAAGTGGTAAACCACCTCAACAACTCTATGAAGTATCAATAAAGGGTTGATGAACCTCGTAGAAAGCTCTCCATCCCGACCAAATCTCCATATCCCGCGTCGAGTATAGATCTGAAGGAATACATGGTCTTCTTCCTAAAACTTTAAAGGCCTCAGTCTCCTATCCACATAAGATTTCTGACAGCTCTATAGAGTCTTCATCCACTCATAAATGATATGCACCTTCTCTGTAGTCACTTGTACTAACTCTTGGACCATGAGTGCCGACTCTCCTAGGTCAGTCCAATAAAGTGGTTACCTATAGGGTCTCTTATAATAAGGATCAAATGGAGCCGTACCAATGGTGTAGGGATATCTTTTAATGTATGAAAAATCCACTAGAGGTAGGTGATCTTCCAAAATGAGGCCAAAACATTAACATTCAAGCCCATAGGATTCCCTCCAGAACCAGAATGGTCCACTTAGTAGGACACCTCAAAACACAAAGTAAAAGACCACATAGGAAAAATTATAAAGAAGATACCACGTATAAATATCACAAAGAGAAAAATCACTATGAAGATGTAGTTTGCTCGATACAGGTATATGTCTATAGAACATATGACAAGAACATCTAGGTATACTCATAAAGGACTCCAAGATGAATGGTCTCATCCACTGCTAGGTACATGGTATAGAGGTAAGTCACAACCAGATATCAACCACAAGATTCTTCCTGAGGAATTCTCATTTCGGGAGAGCTCACTCGCCAAGCCATGATGTCATCAGAGACTCTTGCAAAGAGGTCCTGCTAATTTAGGCCCTGCCCAAACTGAACATACTATTCAAAGATCTTGATATACAAAGAAGGGATCCTTCCCAGAGAATACCAAAAACCCAATATGTATTATCTTGTAATGTTGGGGATCCTCCTTAGATAATACCGATAACCCAATCGATGCAGCTCGTAACATAGTGGATAAATCATAGAGAATATCAACAACCCTACCAATATGACCGAATAGATGGAAGATTAACACATCTCACTTTCAGGACACATAAATTCCCACAAAAATTTCTTAGGGGTGATAAAGGATCACTCTAGTCTCAAAGATGGATACAATTAGTCTATCTAGGACTCATCCTCCAGAAGGGACTACTACCTAGTGATGTGGATGTAATGTCGTACTAAACCATAGAGGAAAGAAAAAAGGGAATTTATCTACATATACTATTCCATTATAAAAACCCACTAATCCATCTCAAAAGGACCACCTTGTCTTAAGGGTTCCCATGCCGTATACAGATCATAAAATGGACCTTCCGTTTGAAAGTTAAAGCCATTTTTGTAAAAGAGTACAACCCAAGTCCAACCCGACCCAGACTTTCAACCCATCTCGGTCCAATCTGAATGACCTGACCTAGCTTGTTTGGTCCAGTCTATACCAGCCCATTGGGCATGGCCTACTGGACTGCTGGGCTGCGGTCTGCCGGACCGCTGGAGCGGCCCGATCCTTCCAGCATAGCTCGCTGCATGCGGGCCGACTCCTTCTGTGTATGGCCCATCTGTGAAATCTCGATAAATGAAACTTCTATGTTTAATGTGGATGAAACCAAATATTGGACTCCTCCCTATGAATTCCACCACCTCTTTCTCCACGCGAGTTGGCCGTCGCGTACACATCCCCGAGTGGACGCATTCCGGATTGCCACCCACGACCTCTGCCATTGAGGGCTCCCATGCGGTCTCACCTAGACCACAAACTCGTGCCCTATTGGTGGCTTTCCTTATCTACACTCCTCCTGGATACTACTACCTCTTCCACATGCTACCTTTCTAGTGGCCTTCCATTTGGGTGCACCTCTCCTAGGCCTACCACCTCGCCATGCTTCCTGGACCAGCCTCGCTGCGCCGATTAAGCCAATCGAACCCACCGCTCCATCCTTCACCTTGCACCTCCATAGGAAATTGCCTCAACCAATTGAACCGTGCCTTTTCTGTTCGACCTATAGAGTTTTGAATCCTCATTTTTAGATCATTGTGGCACGAATCAAAGGAAAAAAGATCACTCATCCATACTTTAGGAAGAACGAAGAATGCAAGAAAATTTGGGGAAATAGATAAATGCACAAGAACATTCAAATAATGGATCTTTTCCATGTTCTTGTTGACCTTTATTCGTTCATGTAAGAATCAAATAAAAGTGAGGAAACAAATCAAATCTATAAATAGAAATCATCCCCGATATTCAACCTGCATAATTACCCATACCATAAGAATGATCGAACTGTGGATCAACATATTCATTGGTTGGATGGTATTCTTCATTGAAAATTAAGAGTTGGTAAAGAATCACAAAGAAACAATACCCAACATGGGGTTTGTATCAGTCATTGATGAAGGGAGAATCCGCATTGTCATCGTTCGTCGATTCATTGATGCTTTTGTCGAGTTCCGACATCTCATCCGTCATCGCCGGTGAAAGAGCCTCCTTCCTCTTGCCTTAGGGAGACTCCAGGGTTATATTAATAACCCTGGATTTATGAAAATTATTATTAAAAATTGGAACCTCCTTTGAATCGTGACGTAACTTTAAATAAAATATTTTTATTCAATATTTTATTTACGTTCATGCCTAAAAGCTATCTTTCACAAATAGCCTACGCCAGCTAAGGTTAGGTCTCACCTAAGGAAAAAACCCTTATGAACTCAAATATGGTCTAATATTTCCAATTTGAGTTACCATTTATGAGTTTTTAGGATTTAAAAAATATAATATTTTTATTTAATTAGTTTATTTATGGTTATGCCATTTTCCGGTTTTCCACAAAAGATGCGCACCGACTAATATTAAGTCTCACCTAGGGTAAATCCACTACTATGAGCTCAATTATGCCCTCATATTTTTCATTTGGATACCTGTTTATATGTTATTTCACTTTTTTAGAAAATTCCCACACACATACTATTAAAAACTAAATATTTTTCAGCGAATCATTTCGGGCACACTAGGTCTCGGAATCGCACACCGTCTCTGTGTCTGGTCTCAGAATTTTCCCAAATATTTTATAAAAAATACCATGGAAAATATGAGTCATTACACAATATCCCAAATACACCTTGAGGTGTGTGTGTGTGGGGGGGGGGGGGGGGTGAATTAGGTTGTGAATTTCTTCTCAACTTTTGATGAATATACTTCCTATGTGTGTAAGAACACATAAAAACTATCAGCATAAAGGACACATTCAAATTATCTAAATTAAGAAAATAAATGATTTTTCATGAATATTTTTACTTAGTTTACCACTTATGGGTACTACAAGGATTGTACATCGAGAATGTGTTAATGTACTAGGAGAATCATTACTCACTATTTTGATTACAAGTTTTTATGAAAGGATTACTATTGATCCAAGGTTCACTCTCTCAACTTACCTATCAAAAACTAATTATAGAAAATTTATATATGAAACATTGGTAAATTTTTTAATAAAAAATAAAACCAAAATAATATTTGTTAAAAAATCACTAAAGTTATCTACCCTGTGTTTCAATTTCCTCAGAATTAGATATTCAATGATAATATTTCACAACTATTGTTCTAAAAAATCTATATTTTTTAATCTCTCTATAATAATGAGAATATTTTCAAAATATTTCCTATATTACTCTAATATTTTAAAAAATTATTTCTAAATTCCCCCCTCTTCAAAATCCATGTGTCACTTGTTTATTGGATCCAAAAACTATCCGCTCGATTCAAATTAAAACTTCCATGTAATTAGACAATATATTCAATTTATATTTTCCTAGAACCCACTAAATCCTGGTGTGATAACCCATATTTAAAGTGAAACATGTTAATCATATATTACATTGAAACTAATGGGTTTAATTTTAATTAAAAGTTCTTAAAATATTAGAGTCAATCTCCCTAAGAAATTCTCATTTCTGAATCACTATGTTATGATATTGTCCATTATGGAATAACACTTGATTCTATAGGAACATAATAAATTAACAAACTTCCATTGAATAATGATCTATAATTCTCCATCTTTATAACACCACTACATTGAGAAATGATATCAAGTGTTGTGGTGTAACACATAATTCTCTAGGAAACAACTCTATTTTTTCCACAAAATCCTCATTGTAATGGAAAATTTTCCATTATGATGAACATTAGTCTTTAAAACAGTACCAACGGATTAGAACATCACGCTCTACACCACATTTTAAATTTAATAATATTTATTTCTCATCACAATATGATCATATTCATTGTAATGAAATTTTCCTTCGACATAAAAAACACATCCAAAACTCATCTCAACTTCAACAAACTTCTCCAATTTGGAACCAACATCAAAATATTACCAATAATGTCTATTACCAAGAAAAAAACTAAATTTAGTAATGTATCAACAACATCTATCATTACCCCAACACTCTCCCATAGTTACATCAATATTTAAAATGAATAAATACAGTCCTAACATTCTCCTATCATAGATAATGTTGGTTCCAACATTTCCCCCTTTCGATTGGTTGGGAATCCAAAGTTTAAAATAAATCTATTTAACTTGAATAAAAACCAAATGGTAATATAACAACTTAACAATAACTCCAAGTCTATGTGAGAAACTTAAGAAATGTTCAGCGTAGAGAACATGATACCTAAAGAAAATTATATGCATCTTTACACACCTCTGAGCATCAATTATAAGATTCCACTTGATGAACATTGAACTTATCACAAAATTCTCAGGATGTTATTCACCATGGATCATATCTCCCCGTATCTCTTATATCTATAGCTCGACCTCAAGAGTAGATTAGATAACATCCCCGTGGTATAAATTATACTTTGGATCCAATTTTTAATTTTTTTGATCTTTAATATATTATACCATTTTAAATAAGAGACACTTTTATATTTATACTATTTGATAATAAAAAGGGAAAACTCCTTACAAAGATTGAATAAAAAAGAAAAGTAATAAATGCATATTGGGACAAGGGACTATTCAAAACCTCATAAAGTTGAGGGTGGTAGTTGAACACTGAGACTCAATCAATGCTTCTAAAATACTTTCGTCAACAATGGTTTTGTACTAACATCAACCAATTTTTAATTAATTATTGTGTGATAAATTTTTAAAATTCCTTTCTCAAACTTCTGTTTGATTAAATGGCATTGAACCTCAATATACTTTGTGTGTGAGTGCTTTACTGGTTTATTCATCAACTTTATCACATTGTTTTTGTCAAAATAGTTCACCATTGATTTTTAACCTCTTTTCCAAGGTATACCAATTATTACTTCATCCAAATAAATTTAAGACATGAATTTTTATCTAATATATATTCTTCTCCAACTATGATTAGATATGTACCCTATTTCTTCTTACCAATACCGAAAATTGATTTATTGTTAATGAAAAATACACATCCACTTGTGGATTTTATATTTACAACATATCCAAAACATTTCATATCCAAGTATTCTAATAAATATCTATATTTCCCTATATCAAGAACCAAAATATAATTATGGGTAACTTGATAATACCACTTGATTACTTTCACAATTATTATATGTTCTTCATTCAAATTACGTTGAAATCAAGACATTAAACAAGTAGTAGAGAGAATGAGAGATATTATTTCTATCAAGTACACCAAACTTCCAATCATATTTCAATATTTTGTAGGATATATATCCATTACACCACTAGGCTTCCGATGTTTGGTTCCAATCATAATTGGTGATGGAATTAGTTTACTATCATGAATATCAAACTTATTTATAAACAATGATGCATATTTTTTTAATAAATAAATAAATAATCCTCATTTTGTTTAAATTTTAGCTCCAGAAAATATAAAATCTCTTTGATCATGTATATCTTGAACTTTGATTTATAATATTATCAAATTATTCCACTAATTTCAACTTTTTTCCACCAAAAATGATATTTTCAACATACAATAGCACCATGAAGTACTATTTTTCTAATGATATCATATAAATATATTTATCTACACTACCACTCTTGAATTCTAGATTCATCCAATAGGAATATGATCAGGCATACCAATCACATGGTTCTTGTTTCAAGACATATAAATCTTTCTTTAATAGAATCACCTTTGATTCATCATAATCGGTTAGAAAACTCACAAGTTGTTCATTATAAACTTCCTCCTTGAACAATATATTCATGAACAATTTTTTTACATATATTTGATACACTTTCAAGTCTATTTGAATTGAAATTTATAAGAAAACTCTTATTGATTCTAGTCTCACCATTGGTGGAGAAGTCTTTTCTATATCTATGGATTTTATCTAGGTGTAACCTATTCAAGAAAATCTTTCCTTATTAGGGATCATATTACAAGGACTATCAAATTTGTTTTTAAACACCCATTTAATTCGGATGACATTATCATACCCTATAATTTTCCCAAGAATCCAAGTCTATTTGTTGTCTATATGGTCCAACTTCTCATTATTGTTGTTGACACATGATTCATACTTATTTACTTCTTTGAATGTTCCTAATTCCACATGTGATAAGAAATAATTTTCTTCTGCATTTGAGTTATATTATATAATCACCTATGATATTTTAATCTTCAATCTTAGATTATCTCAGCTTACACTACATCAATGGATGAATATCTATAACACTAAATTATTAATATGATTTATTCTCTGAATCATGATCATGGGATTGATTTTTAAAGCCTATAGAATATGTTTAAACATAATTATCTTCATCATATATTTCACCTAAATCTATATTTCTAGATTTATTTATGGGTTTAACTTTAAATAAATTGACATCACCACTTTCTAAAATAATTATTATCCTATCATTAAAATATTTATATCCCTTACTCTTAGTTGAGTAGCCTAAGAAAACTCATTCATCAACCACATCACTATAATTTATTTTTTTTCCTTCCTTATTTTTGATGTATTTTTTTACTTCCAAATACCATAAAGTTCTTATATATTAGATTTTTTCTAGACCACATTTCATAAGGTGTCATCACCTCTTTGGGACTTAACAAGGACTATTTTTTTGTATACATAAGCACTTGAAATGCATATTTATAATATTGATGTAAAATGTTACTCTTAATAAGAAATTTATTTACCATATTTTATTAATTAGAGTTACATTTTTTTAAAAGTCTATTTTATTATTGGGTTCTCACTAATAATACCTCTTTCTTTATACCTTGTAAATACATGTAATTTGACACCATAATGAAAGTTTACTTCATACCATTATTTAATCATAGAATTTTCATTAACCTTATAGTTTCATTTTCAGCTACCCTTTAGAATAAATTAATGCACTCCATGAACTCTTTCTTAGTATACATGAACGTGATGAAACCTATCCTACTGTAATCAAAAATAAAAAAAATAAAGTAATTATATCCATGTGTTATGAGATGTGTTATTGGATCACACAGATTTGTGTGAATGAAGTCAAGTAAATTTAAAGTCAATATATTCTTTTTTCCCTATGGGGATTCCTCATCATCATCCCTATTATATAAGAATTACAAGTACTCTAATGATCACACTTCAAATTATGAATGTTTGTGGAATATTTAATATTTAACAGAATTTACATACTTCTTTGATGAATATGGGAAAGCCTTTGATATTACCAACTATTCACCTCTTCAATTGTGAGTACACAAGTATTATCTCTGTTTTTCTTCTAGTATAAATTTCTATTTTTTCTCCACCCATTCATCAAATAATTTTTTGATTTACCTTATATTGGGAAGCACTTTCGATTGAATGCATCTTTGAGTATTGAGTCAAATTTTTTTATTATATTCAATGTAACGACCCAAAATTTTATAGATGAATTTTTCCTTTTAAATATATATATATGTGTGTGTGTTTGTATGTGTGTCATATATTGGTATATGTTATAGTATGAAACTCATACAATGAATAATAAAATCCATTAACATATTATTTTATCAATATAGAACATTATATATGAAGGAAAAATACAGCCCATAAGATTAAAAATATTAGAAAGGGGTAAAAAAACAAATATAGAACAAAATTTTAATTTTAGAATACATTGGACTATGGACACCTATATAAATCATATCAGTGAAAAGCACTACAAATGAAAAAAACCTTAGAAATATTATTGATATTTTTATAAAGAAAGCAAATGAACTTGAGAGAAAAATATGTGCATGATGAATGAAGAAAATAAAAGGTATTTATTTTAAAAATAAGTGTAATTTTATTGTTAAAATTATAATATAACCATAAGAATAGTAACCCGACCGTTGAAATAGTAACATGACCATTGAAATAGTAACCAAACCATTGAATAATAATTTGACCAATATAAAGTAAAAATACTTTTAAATAATATTTAATATTAATTAAATAAGAAAAATATAAATATGAGAGTTCCATAAAATTAATACTTAAATTAGGAAACTCAAATAAAATACAAGCGTATATTTCTAATAAAATATATTTTAATATATTTTGTAAAAATGGGAATTTATATTAGTATTTAAATAATAAAATTAACTATATTTGAATAATATTTTGATGAAAATAATTTCCATTTTTTAATGAACATGTTGAACATATCCAAGAGTGATTTTTTTCATAATTACGAAAAATACTTTATTTTTTATGTGAATAGTAAAAATTTTGCTTTTCAAACACCGCATATTTTTATGACATAATATTTATATAATGATGAACTTATAAAATATATAATATTTTTATCAACCAATAAAATTTTTAATTTTAAATTATTCATTTTAAAAAATAAACTTAATGTATAAATCCAAAAATTAATTTTCAAGGTAAAAAAGATAAAGTATACTATGTAATTCAATTTTTTTATTTTTCATTATTTGTTTTGTATGAACTAACAAATTCAGTTTAAAATTGGTTCAAAAGTCATAAAAAATTATAATTTTAATTAAATATAATTCATAATTTTAAATAATTTCACTATTGAATGAGTTACTTTAAAAATAATGCTATATTAATTATTTAAACAAAAAATACCACTCCCTTAAAGTATAAATAACTCCTCTCACCCCCTTGGAAAATAAATTCCCAAACACTTATTTTTATTTAATATCTATTCAATTAATTTCTCCTAATCCATCTAGGACTCCAAGATATGTTCTGGTGTCATCTAACTCCAAGCCTCTAAAGCATTAAAGTCTAAGGAAAGGAGAAACTTCAATGAACAAGGTAACCTTTATCTCATTCATTATTTTTATTTTCCTTTCTCTTATACTTCTATTAATATTAACTTTTCTAGAAAATCATTCAAAAATAAATTAATTTGTATATAAACATTATATATATGTTATTATAATATTGGATATTTATTATAAACTATTTATAATATTTAAATTATATCTCTCCCCCTTTTACAAAGTTACATTAATGGTCGGTTTACTGCCATTTAGGAAGATGGTAATTCTTTATGTGTTACCACCTATATGGATGATCATTGTAGAATTTATATATAAAAATATTACTATGAGACCATATACATATTATGAACTATTTATAATATATATATTGATTCTCTTTCTCGCTTTTGGAACATTTAATTAATGGTTGGTTAACCACCCATGAGGTCGTCCTTAATTATTTTCTCATAACCACCTTAATGGAGGGTGAGATTAAATTATTTATAACGTATAAATATTTATTTTTTAGTTTTTTTATTTTTATTGAGGTAATTTTACTAATCTATAAATATCAATTAATCAAAACCATGAAACTGACTCAAAATAGTATATTCAACAAAACATTTAATTAGACCATTTTATCCTTAACAAAATGATTATTAAGTAAAATATAATGACTATAATAGATCAAGAACAACATATGTAAATAAAATTAACTTATGTGTTCATGTTTTAATAATAAAAAATTTATTATATAAGATTTATAAATGTGATATAATAAAATGGGGCTTAAGTTAAGGGGAATCATGTACCTGATTCTTTATTTTCGGTTTATATTATATTTCTATGTTTTCCACATGATTATTTTAAAAACCCTTATAAACGTATTTTACTTTTATTTTGGGAACCTGAAAGTTTATTCTCTAACATATGCTTTATGAAATCACAACGAGACCCATTCTTTTATCATGGGATTATTTCATGTTTATAATTGATGTATAATTTTTTTATATGTGGAATGCTTTATTATGGGTATAATATGACAAGAATGACAAGAATTGTTTTTTATATCCATCAATTTCATTGGGTAAAATGATATATCTCATGAGATTATTATATGTAAACATGATGTAATATTTGTTCACATGATTCACCAATATTTTGACACATATCTTATGTGGGATCATGGTGCTATATTTTCTCACATTCTATACAAGATAATGATTTAGTTTTATTTATCCAAAATTTTACCATGCCACTTTCAAATATTTTTCATATTATTATAAGGAATATACTTTTTTATGTTTATTCTAACCTTTTTACTTGTGATAGTATGATTAAACACCCTCTAATACCTTTTCAAGTCCTTAGAATATGATTTGTAACTCGGTGTTTATTTGTTTTTCAACACCAATTTAATTTTAAATAATGTTCTTTAGTGAATTTTTTGATCTCCACAGGTTATTTTTAGAAAAAATATTTTCTTTTTATTAAAAAGTGAAAATAGTAAATTCACCATATTTGGACCATAATATTGGAAAAAATAATACACCATTGAGTTTGAAATGGGATGTTTACTCTAGGGAAAGTCTTTCATAATTTTTGGGTATGGTCATTAATGTTCACAATAAAGGTGGAGAGTATTTAGTTAATTATTAAATTGATAATACTTTATTTATTCATACTTAAAACTAACTCTCCCTATTATAACTTTATCATTCAGAGGGGATATAATATTTATGGGCGGAAAAATATCTACCCGAGGGAATTTCTAGAGATCAGAGGATCTTGGCCAAAGGAATTTTTGAGCTTGGAAATTAGGTTTAGTTCCCTGACCTAATGCATTTATTTTAAGCTTAAAATTCTATCTTCATGTTTATAGATAAGGTTTTATAGTTTAAAATTTGCCTCTACTATTTGATGAGATTATTTATTAAATATTTCAAAACCCTTATAGATACATAAACTAATTTGTTATAAAATTCCAATTACCTATGAATCATCAAAATCCAATGCAAAAATTTCATGACAAGTTAGAAGTTTTAGGGTTAAATTAAATATTTTGTAAATAAATTATTTATAATAATGAACCATGAGACCTAAGACATATCACCAGAAAGGTCTATACATGAAGAATACAATTCATTTTGAATCAACCAAATTATTTTTATATTTGGTGAAATCTTATAGTGATTATTAATGTTTTTTTCACATTCTACCTTTTATTTGAGGAACATTGATTACAAATTTTGAGAAAAATTCTTATATATAGAATCAATAGGGTGTAAATATAATGGTTATCAAATCTTATGTTCATTTAATGTTTTAAAACTTGTTCAAACCACCATAGGCTATGGTCAATAATGAATCTATGTCTGCGATGGTGGGAGGCTCGTCGGAGATATCTAGGCCATCTATTTTTCCTTCGAATGGGTGATATTTCACCATGTTATCATTAAATAATTTATTAAGAAAATAATTTTGTTGTGAAAAAATTATTAATACTACACATTTGATTAATAATATTAGATGTATTAGAATATTCCACATTAACCCTACCCCGTGGGCGATGTGACATAGACACAACTGTTTGATCTAACTCATTCAGACGATGATTGAGGTGAGGGATCAAATACACAAAGACCCATCTGAACCACCTAATATTTTGTGTATCCTAATCTGATGATGGAGGAGTGCTTGAGAATCGAGTGTGGATGGGGTGCAAATAATGGGATCTTGGAGAGACTAAAGGAAACCTCAAACATGTTATAATAAAAATAGTCCATCCCATGAATGATTTGTGAAATTAATGTTGTGTCAGACTCTTATTTTCATTATCAAAAAAATATAACGAAGACTGGGTAATTTGGAAATCATATCATGGTTAATTTAAGCACTTAAGGATTAAATGAATGTAAAAATAATTATTATTTAAATAATAATAATAAAAAATTGTTTATAAATTTGGGAAAAATGAATTATTGATACCAATCCTCGGGGTTTGTATTGACCGGTGGGAGTGGCAAAATTAAATGATGATTTTTAGACTGAGATGTCATTATTTCTTGGAAAATTATAAAAATATTATTGTTAATAAACAATAATAGTATTTTAAGGATTAATGTTGAATCTTAAGGTAGGATCTTGAATTTCTCACTTGGATGATTTATTTAAACCATAGGAGGTTGTGATTGATCATTATTAACGGTGTAGAAGTTGAGATGTGTGGTTCATAGAAAATGAGAAAGACATAATCATTAAATTTCATAAATAATTCTCCAAGTATAATTTTATAAGACTAAATGGATTTATAAAATTAATTTATATAAATGAATTTTATGTGATGATCATATGTGTAACATCTAGATTTTTTAAAGGAAAAACTTTGTTCGATAGCATAAATGATATTCCACATCAAGCCTAAACAAACAACTAATGATTATTATTTAATATAGTAGTTATAGCGAAGCTGTTAAAATGGAGAGAGTGAAAATTATTAATTAAAGTATTAAATTATGGTTTACACATGTTAATAATTAGTTATTTGGTGAAAAATTAATTATATATGAAAATAAAAACCTTTTTAAATAAAAGGAAATATTTTTCTAAAAACTATTTAAATAAAAAAATTGAGATTATAAAATAATAAAATCTATCTTGATGATTTTTTAATTAAATATATATTTAATATGTTAAATTTAATGTTTAAAATTAATATTATATGTTTTATAGACATTCTATAAGAAGAAACTCAATTTTATGCATTAAAGGAGCATTTTTCAAAAAAGGCATTTTTTGCAGCACTTTGATTGAGAACCCATTTTAAATCTAGTTTTTGACACTTTTATATGTTATATTTGACAAAATTAACTTATTATTTAGAATAAGGACATAAAAATATATTTTGTATAAGTTTTAGGTATTTTTCTGATAAATTCATATTTTAATGAATAGTGGATGATATTGCGTTATAACACAAAACTATTTTTTTTGTATAAATTATTTATATTTTTATATTATCATTTTCATTGGTTTTAAATTATATTTACATATATATTTTTATCTTTTAATCTAATTTTAGTTATTGTAATTAATTTCACATTGAAATTATATATAAACACATGTCAATATTTTAATGGTTTTTACTTTTAAAAACCTGTTTTCTTGTTTTGAAAATGGGGATTAATTTTAAATTAATTACTTATACTTATGTACTTTAAATTTTGAAAAATGGATTCCATATTTGTAATAACTATGTCTAAAATAATTTAATAGGTTGATTTTATTTTTTTTTGATATTATGAAAAATAACTATGATAATTTTTATTTACCAATGTTAAAGGAGAATCAAGTAAATTTGGGAAAACAATAATATGATAAGGATAATAAAATTACACTAACATAGACCAAAAAAATATTGGATTAATAAAAGTTTACGGTTAACACCTAAGGGTCATAATTAATTCATTTAATGGACTTTTATCTTGGAAAGTGAAATAAATATTATTAAAACAAAAGATAGTGAAAACATGTCATTCTTTTAGTTATTGTAAGTATAATAATTTTGATATAGGGAGAAAAATAATAAAACATAGATTATAAATATTTCCTAGAAATATAATGAAATTATCTACATCATGGGAATTTATTTATAATTTTTAGATATTAAATAATTACCATAAATATTGACACAATAGTGATATAATAATTATTTTATTAAGATAAATATCAAATAAATGATATAAAAAATATTAAAATAAATATAATTATAATTAATTAGTGTACTCCATGAATTTTATATATGAATATGACATATTATAATTCTATTAAATTTTTTTTTTTTAAGTTATCTCCATTCTCGGATTTTATTTAAATTAAATAAAATCAATAGTGTCAAAATTGACATTATTGATATTTTATAAAAATAATATTTTATTAATTTATTTATAACACTTAAAAATGTTTAAAAATTAAAAAGTGGCTATGATAAGGTCTAAAAGTTCATTAATTATCTATTTTTTCAAAATTTACCCCATATAAGTGTGGGTTCCTGGTGCAACAAAAGCATTGGATGAGTGTGTACCCAACTTTGCAATTTTCCAAAATTGATGATTAATCCGAGATCAATACGCTGATGAATGCCAGTATCCACAAAATTGAAAACAAGAAAAAAGAAAAAGGATATAACCTATAATCGAGAAGATAGGATCATCATATTTTGTTTATAATTAATTAAATTAAATTATATAATTACCTCCATGGTGATACTTTATTCGTTGATGCGTCTGACCAGAGGCCCAAGGTGCGAGTTTGTTGTGATTTAGAATCCAAGGATAGGAATCCCCTAGTGGTAATCCACATATGCTCTACTTATCTCTAGAAGTCGTTTAAGGATTCTTCAGGTGCTAGCATGGAAGATCCTTTCGCTTGTGATGTCCTCCTTTGATCGCCTTGAAAATTGCTTCCAAAGTGTTTTCCTTGATTTGGTAGAGGAGAATCTCTCTTGTTTTTTAGATCATTCTTGGAAGGGAAGAGTTCTTTAGGCTTGAGATATTTTGTACATGGATTTTGTGTACACAATGATTGGTTATCGAGTCGAACAACCACTTGGATTATATAGAGAATAATAACATAACATGAAATTTAATTCACTAGGTAATAATAAATAATTAGCACATGTTCCATTAGTTAATTTATTATTCCATGTGAACCCCCATGTCAAATAATAATAGTAATTCTATTATTTCCATGACAAGTACTTAACTTGTATGTTATATTTAAATATTATTTAACCAAATTATATTTAATATTATTTCTCACCGAACCCACAACTTGGTCCACCAATCCCCATCAATATTTAACACGACTTGAATAATGACTATTTATTTATTAAATAAATATAACTACATTATTCCCCAATAAATAAATATTCCATCCACAATATATATTCTCTCAAATAACTAGCGATGAAATAAATAAATTATTTAATTGAGATACTGGCTACACTTATTGTGTGATCTTCTAGGCCTCTTTGTCATTGATATTAGGTAGGATTGCCTAAAATCCAAGATTACTATCTAACAACAGGTAAAGGAACCCAAGATATAGTAGTTTATGTCACAACAAAATGTCACTTTATATGAACACTTACTGTGTAATATAATCCACCTTTCTAAATATCTCTAATCAAGAGGGTTGCATGCATGTTCCATCAACACATGTGCTCGATTTCTCATTCTTTGACTTCTCGAAATTGAACTTGCCTAGAGAACACCATGTCCATGGATTTAGTTTGGATATATCATTTTCACAAAATTTCCTGAGATATCTACTTCTGTAGAAGTGAACAATCCTTTCTCTCATTATTCATTAATGTAGTATTACTCGTGACGCACCCAACATATCCTACATCACCGCAAACATATGTCATCATAGTTTTCATCACTAAATCTTAGTGTGCGAGTCATAATATCCATTAATAATAAGCTTAAAGTCTAAGGGACAATACACACGTTCATAGATAAGAACATCCTATGACACTTATGAATGTAGATTTCCTACTAGTAGGTCTTGTTCTCATAATATCCTCCTTGATATTACCAAGGGCACACACCATGAGAAGGTGACTCAAAGTTTCATGGGTTCCCACCCTTGATAGCCTGTATCATTTGTGTCCCATAAAATGATATCATCCAGCCATAGAACATATATTCAAGAATAGTATCATGCCACTTCTAGGTTCACATCATAATAGGGATCCACTATAACCTTTTAGTAAGACAACTATTCTTAGGACATTATCACATACTATGTCACAAAAAAGAACAATCATGATGTGATAGGTAGTTTATTAATATTTATCCAATGAATAAAAGTTTTTCATAAAGTACAAAGAATTTGGTTACTAGGGTACCAACTCCAATAGACTCCCAATTTCACTAGATCTAACTGATAATAACCTTCAGTCTACTAGCTCTCACATGATATTCATGATTATGCTCAGATAGGTCTTTAGTCAAGGGGTCCCCCACATTCTCTTTCATGGACACTCTGATCACTACAACATCACCCATTTAATATTAATCCCTCAAGAGGTGATACTTTCAGAGTATGTACCTTTTTCGTTGATGTGACCTTTGCTCTTTTGCAAAATCCACCTCTATAGTAATATCACAATACAATGTAATGGGATCTTTACTACTGGGCACCACATCAAGATCTTGGAAAAATTTCCAAACCCAGACGACTTCCTTGGAAGTATCAAAAGATACTATATATTTAGACACCACTATTAACTCAACAACAACTGAATGGTTTGAACTCTTCTAGATCACAGCTCCTCTGTTGAGACAGAAAACACATCTTGGTTGTGACTTCAGATCATTATGATCTGTTTGGAAACCAGTAGAAACATACCATCTGATGACAAGTTCCTCATCTCCTCTATACACCAGGAACATATCCTTAGTTCTTCTCAGATACTTAAGGAAAATCTTGATAGCAGCCCAATGCTATTCTCCTAGATCTTCATGATATCTTCCTACCATGCTCAGTGCATAGGCAACATCAAGTTTGGTATATATCATGACATACATGATATATCCTATCACTCAAGATTATGGAATCTTACTCATACTATCTTTATCATGTTGTGTCTGGGGATACATTTTCTTAGAAAGAAGTATACCATGTGACACTAGAAGTAATCCCCTCTTGAATTGTTCCATTCTAAACATCTTTAGTATCTTGTCAATGTATATACTTTGACTTAGTCCAAGCATCCTCTTGGATATATCATTAATGATCTTGATCCCAAGAATGCAGGTGGCTTTGCCTAAGTCCTTCAGGGAGAAGAACTTATTCAACCAGTCCTTGACTATCTGCAAAACTGGTAAGTCATTTCCAATAAAAAATATATTTTAAATATACACTACTATGATAATGAACACTTTCCCATTAAACCTATTGTAAACATAAGCATCACATTCATTCATATAGAAACCAAATTATCTTATTTATTTATCGAATTGAATGTTCCATGCTCTGGATGATTTCTTTAATCCATAAATGGATATATGTAGCTTGCATACCCTTTTAGCATCAATTGGTGTCACGAACCCTTCTAGTTGTGTCATATATATATCTTCCTAAAGTTTCCCATTAAGGAATGAAGTTTTGACATCCATATGAAATATATCATAATGATGGAATTTTTCTATGAAAGGTATGATTCTTATTTATTTAAACATGGAAACTAGTGAAAAGGTTTCAACTTATTCAATTACCTGATGATTTTTAAAAACTTTAGCCACTAGCCTTGCTTTATATGTACTAACTTGACGTTCTATGTCCATTGTATTTTTGAATACCCATTTAAACCCAACATGATTTACATTAACTGATGCATTGAATAGAACCCATACATGGTTCTGATACATGGAATCCATCTTAGAATTATATATTTTAGCCATATTGTAGGTTTTGATATCTATACTCCTTCCTTGTAGAAGATAGGTTCATCATTTTTCAATAATAATGAGTCACCTTCCTTTGGGGCAAGGAAGCCATATCTCTTTTGTTCCCTTATATCTCTTGTGATTCTCTGCAGTACTTGTGTTTCAGGAACTACCTCTTCCTTGGGAACTTGTGGAACTTGTTCCTATACCAACTCATGTGTATCTTGAGGATCATCTACATCGAAGTCAATATTTTTCCCACTATTATTTTTGAGAATGTTCTCCCTCTCAAGAAAGACAACCTGTTTAGAAACAATCAATTTCTTGTCTGATGGGTTTTATAGGTAGTATCTCTTTGTATCCTTGGGATACCATATAAAGATACACTTTGTGCCCTGAGGTGCTAGTTTGTTTTCTAAGAAATCATTAACAAATGCCTCGTAGCCTCATACATGTGTATACGATAAAGTGGGTTTATTTCCACTCTATAGTTTGAAGGGAATCCCATTTTACACCTTAGTTGGAACTTGGTTTAATGTGTATGCCATAGTTTTCAATGAATATCCCCAAAAGGATAATAGAAAATCTGCATGACTCATCATAGACCTTAGCATTTCCAACAAGGTATGGTTCCTCCTTTCACTAACACCATTCCATTATAGTGTATAATTTGGAGTGAGTAGAGAGATAATCCTAGACTTCTGTAAAAGGTCCATGAACTCTTGTTTAAGATATTTTTCACCTCGATCTGATCAGAGATTCTTTATCTTCTTACTAAGCTGATTCTCTACATTATTATTGAACTTCTTGAATTTCTCAAAGGACTCAAACTTATAACTCATTAATTATACATAGCCATATCTACTCAAGTGATCAGTAAAAGAAATAAAGTAATAATATCCACCTCTAGATTCTACTAGAAATGGTCCACACCCATCTGTGTGTTCCAATCCTAGAAGCTCTGTGGTCTTTTTACCATGTTCACCAAATGGTGGTTTGGATATTTTCCCTTGTTAACAAGCATGAAATCTATCAAGTGGTTTTTTCTCATAAGTGTCTCAATAACCATCTTGACAAATCCTTTTTAGATGCTTCTCGTTTACATGACAAAAATGGTGATGCCACAACTGGGTGTTGTATGAGTCATGTAAACTTGGTTCATTATCAATTTCCAACACTTAGTCCTCGTAGTTTAATACATTAAAATTGTTGTTTAAATGTTCCATACTATAACATATGTTTTCCTTAAAAAAGTAAAAAAATTATTTTCATGCTTGAAAATACATCCATTAGTATCTAAACTTGATAAAAAAATTATTTTCTTGGTAACACTGGGCACATAGTAACAGCCATGTAAAACCAAAATCATTCCTGTCAGCAATGTGAGGTAGTAGTCACCATTGGAAAGAGAAGCCAACTTCGCACCATTGTCAGCTTTTAGATCCACCTCTAATCTGGAAATTATCTGGAATCTACTTGGTTCCAACATTTGAATACAGATGTGAGCCCCACAAGCTCTATCTAACACCCAATGTGTAGAAATGGAAAGATTGCACTTGATGAAGAATGCAACTTTGGATTCCCCTTGCCTCAGGGTGTGGTTCCTCTTCCAGTGGCTTGAATTTCCGCATGAAAATAATACTTCCTCCTTTTTCTTTCCTTACCTCTAGATCTTCTTCTTCTTGGTTGGACGGTGCTCAGAAGATTTAGATTATTTATAAATATTAGGCCCCTTTTCCTTGTCCTTCATCTTCTTATTCACTATAAGGACTGTGGGTTTTTCATACCACATGTCCTTATCAACTTGGAGAATCAGGGTAAGAAGATTTGATATACTCTTCTCATTATTTCACATTTTATAATTCCTAATAAAACTCAAGAAGGTCTTAGGCAACAAAAATAGCATGAGATCTTGATGAAACTCATCTGGGAATTTAATCCCTAAGATGTCCAGATAAAGAATGTATCTATTAAGCTTGACAATATGTGGTCCAACTATCATAGAATCTCCAATATTAGTTGTAAAAAAAGCTTTAGATATCTCATACCTATCCTTTATTTCCTTCTCTTGATAGGGATTCCGATGATGAGACACCATTATATAAGCATCCATTTACTCATGTAGCTTCAAGAGCTCATTGGTCATCAATGATAGCATGAGGCACTGAACATACATAGAGTCATTCAGATGTTTCTCATACATAGAGACTTTCTCATTACTTGCCTCATTTCTAGGTGAAAGTGTTAAAGGCTCTTCTAGTACCTAAGGTTTCCTTTAATGGTGAAGGATAAACCGAAGGCTCCTTTTCAAATCATGGAAATTAGTGTCAGTGAGAAGGTTTTTCTTCTTGAGTATGGATAAAAATGATATGTTTGGTGTCATTTTGATTGCTGTTTCTATAAATTAATATGGATAGATTTTTAGTACTTTATGTTGATAAATATAGAAAAATAAATAAATTAATATCTATTAGTCTCTCACTATTTTTTCGAAACAAAATATCCCTCACCATTGGCTTTAGAATATTCTTTTAATTGGACATTCTAGTTGTAAAGATTCATATTGACCATCACATTACCCCAAATAGGATTGGTCAAGAATCTTGAAAGGTTGTAGGTAGGCATTCCAAATTCTAACTACATTTTCTCACATCTCCTTGATCTATTAAGTGGATTCCCCAATCCTAAAATCCTTAATTTTGTATTTCCTCAACCTTTGACTCTCAGTTATAATATGTCCTATAACGTAAGTCAACCCATGATGTAATATAAGTCAATTAAAACCAAAACCTCAAATTAGAATTCCCAGATAATTGAAAGCACCCCAACTAGGGTTGGTCAAGCACTTTGAACTATGATTTGATTCTAACCAATGTAACGGAAGGTTATACCAACTTAATATTTAATTGATGGATTTTATCATTTATGCATAAATTTCCACTTATTATCTTTTTTACATGCTTGTTAATATTACGTGGGATATACTTAAGTGATTAACTATGTATATATAATTTTTACTCATAAGAATTTTTTATTTTAGTTCCATCTTGTCTGCTTGTTAGTTCATTAATTTTGTGATCACATCAAACTTCTATAATGAATAACCATACAATTGAAAAAAATGAAATAAAGGGTATGACCATGACATTTAATATTGGTTAGTTTATCTAGAAGTTGATAAACTAACCCTGACCTAAGGGAGAAATACCTTGAACCGTTTAAGGTTCATGTTTACAGCTCCCCACCTATCCACCTTTTTATATTCTTGGATTGGTTTTTCCTCAGATACTAACTTGAACCGCCCCCACTAGCTTGGGAGATCCATCCATTAGATATTCTTTTAACACACAGGAAGGTGAGGGGTAAAAGGTGGTTTATATAAAATAAACCATGGGCACATAGTCCCTACATATTAATAAGGAGACGACACACAAACCAATAATTTTAATTTAATAAATAAATTAAAAGGGAACCAATTACAAACAAAGGTCTGGTCTATATCATGATCATCCACATACAAGAAACGAATTACCCATTTAAAAAAACTAGCATTCAATTATTTAATCTTTCTTATTAAGATAAACTATGGTCGAATCGATTAATCATTAGCTTTAATTAATCAATCCCTTTTTATCTCAATCATTTTTTGAATTTCCTTGAGATGCTCATCCATACCCTTGTGCATAACTTGTACATTGGAAGAAACTTGGTGAATCCCCATCCAAAACTACCCAACATGTATTTATAATTGTATAGACTTTATTCTTTGTGACTTGTAGCATGCATGAAGAATTATAATTGTAATATCACTCAAACATGATGTTCATATCTTTGAACATTATGCATATTTTAATTAAAATTATATATATATAACACCAATAAAATTTTGTGTCTCAGATTTATGCCCACATGAAGGTACATGTCTCAAGGGTTACATGATATAATCATAAATTTTTAAATCTGCATAATCTAGAAATAGTACACGGGGTGTAGATCTGACTACATGGCATGTACCCTCCAACCTATCCATTCGAGGTAGATGCTTGGGGAAACAATGTATTGGGTGTACTTCAGAAATTTTAGGAGTACACAACATGTCTAGTGGGACACATTCCATGTAGACTCTATGTTAAATAGTCACCAGCTGGGCAAGCCGTGTATGTGATACACGACTTGACACGGACCCAAAGAGACTACCCGGCATGTCCATTGGGCTACACAATGTGTATTTCAGCTAACCATGTGCCAGTCTGTCCTGGTCAACATGTGGTGTAAGAGTTAAGAACATCGTATGTCATTAATACACACAGTTTGAGTAATTACCTAATTACTCTTGATGCATTGAACACAAATACATGATGTGTAGACCCGACTAAACGGTTTGTATTCTGGATTTATCTAGACTGAACCTTTTGAACCTCTTGATGAGATCATAGATTTAGTTTTAATCATAAAATTATTCATTTTAGTTAGATCTGCAAGAAACGATAAGGGAGGAATAGATCTCAAAATTCAGATTAAAAGAATGATTAAACATGAATTGAAAAACTAAATTATTAAAGCGTAAATCATAAATGAATTATTTAAATAATTATAAATGAAAATATGACTCCCTCTGATACCACTTGTAGGTCTTGAGTGCAGAAAAATCATAGGATGGGTGTGTACCCATATTTGAATTTTTTTTAATCGATGATCAATCTAGGATCAATATGATGATGAATGCTCGTATCCATAGAATTGAATCAAAGATAAATGACAAAGGAGAGAACCTGGAACCGAGAAGAGAGGATCAATATATTTTGTCTGTAATTAATTTAATTTAATTGTAGAATTACCTCCAAGGTGATCTTTCTTTGTTGATGCGTCTGACCACTGTTATGAGGTGTGTCTTCGTTCCGATGTAGAATCTAAGGATAAGAATAGTGTAATGGTGATCCACACATTCCCCATGTATCTCCAGACATCGCTGAAGAAGTATCCAATTTCTAGTGCCGAATATCCTTGCACCTGTGATGTCTTCCTTTGATTGCCTTGAGAATCATTTCTAAAGAGTTCTCCTTGATCCAGTAGAGGAGGATGTATCTTGTTCTTGGGAGTGTTCTTAGAGAGGGAAGAGTTCTCTAGGCTTGAGATATTTTCTATAAGGATATTTTGCTCACAACGATTGGTTAGCCGGTGGAATGACCCCTTGTCTTATATAGAAAATAATAACATAATGAGGAATTTAATTTACTAGGTAATAATAAATAATTATCACATGTTCCATTACTTAATTTATTATTCCATGTGAAACCCCATGTCAAATAATAATAAGAATTATATTATTTACATGACACGTGCTTAAATTTCATGTTACATTTAAATATTATTTAACCAAATGATATTTAATATTTTTTCTCACTGGAACCATAACTTGGTTCACCAATCCTACTCAATATTTATCGAGACTTTGAATAATGAGTATTTATTTATTAAGTAAATATTACTGCATTATTCGTCGATAAATAAATATTCTGTTCGCAATATATATTCTCTTGAATAACTAGTGACTAAATAAATGAAATCAGGAATACTTGAATAATTATTAAACCAAAACTGGGAATAATATTTATTCATCTTGTTAAATAAATAAATTATTTAACCGAGATGTGGGATACACTTAGTGTGTGACCCTCTAGACCTCTTTCTCATTGGCATTATGTGGGATTGAATAAAGTCCAAGATTACTATCTAGCAATGGGTCAAGGATCCCAAGATATAGAAGTTGATGTCACATTGACATGTCACCTCATTAGAATGCTTACCCGGTAATATAATACCTTTCTTCCGATATCTATAATCAAGCGGGTTTCATGCAAGTGCCGTCAACTCATGTGCTTGATTTCTCATTTTTTGACTCCCCAGAATTGAACTTTCCTAGAGAACACCATATCCATGGATTTAGTTAGGCTATATCATTTCCATCAAAGTTCCTAAGATATATACGTCTGTAGAAGTGAAAAATCCTTTCTCTCATTATTTATTAATGTGGTATTACTCGTGACACACCCATCATATCCTACCTCATCGCGAAAATATGTCATCACGGGTTTCATCAATACATCTAAGGGTGTGAGTCATAATACACATTAGTAATGATCTTAAATTCTAAGGACCAATACAAATGTTCACATATTGGAACATCCAATGACACTTATGAATGTGTATTTTCTACTGGTAGGTCTTGTTCTCCTAATACCCATCCAATGAGAAGGTTACTCAAAGTTTCAAGAGTTCCCACCCCTGATAGCCTATATCTTTCATGTCCCTTAAAATGATATCATTCGACCATAGAACATATATAAAAGAATATTGTTATAGAACTTTTGGGTTCTCATCATAACATGGATCCACTATAACCATTTAGTGTGACATCTATTATTAGGACATTATCACATTCTATGTCACATAGAAAAACAATCATGATGTGTTAAGTAGTTTATTAATATTCATCCAATGAAAGAAGGTTTATCATAAAGTTAAAATAAGTTGGTTTCTAGGGAACCAACTCCAACAATAAATAATATTTATAGCCTTTTAATATTTAAAATGTGGTTACTAAAATTACAATTAAAACATAATAATTAAGCGTAAACCGAAAATTTAAGGATGAAAATAAAATCAATACAAGTTTAAAAATTATTGGATGAGAGGATTTAGAACTATCATCATCTTATCTTCTATATTACTCATGTTGAAGACATTTGGATTTAAAAATTAATTTATATTAATTTAATATTTTAAGAGTTTCTAAGGGGACCCTCCCCTCTCTTATACAAAGGTACCCACTCTTCTCTAATGATCACTCATTAATAATTTTCATTCAGAAAATATATTCTAATAAAAATTCATAAATTACCCCCCATGTTCTTGATACCTTAGTTTAGGCAGAAATCCCTCCTTTGAGGTGTTAAGGTGTTCTTCAAAGGTGATCAACCTAAAAAGAGGTATTGTTTTCATTAAGTATTTCTATTTTATTTCTTCTTCCAGTTCCTTAAAATCACCTCCAACCATGATGAGATAATAAATCCAGTATCCTCAATATAATGATATGTTATTATGTCAATATCATCACCTAAATAAATCTCCAATTTCATAAAATGGCAAAGGAATGTTTTGTTCACGTGCATGACAGACTGTCACCTCGCGAACCGATATAGGTCGTTTTTCATCACTATCTTTAAATGTTGGTTATAATGGTGGAATTAATGTTAATATGTGATATTAAAGACATATTAATCATTATAATATTATAATATATAAATTATTTTCTTACTTTCCATGAACATAAAAATTATTACATTGTTCGTGTGTACGTGTGAACTATCACCTCCACAAAGTGATGTGATTCAATTTTATTCACTACATCACTTGTATGATATATGTCATTATATTTAAATTATTAATTAGATATTAATGATTATATGATCATTATTGAAATATGAAAAAATAATTACTTTATTTCCATATTTATCAATGAAAAATGAAGATGTTACTCATGCATATGTGTGACCTACCGTCTCCCTGATTATAACATTGTTTATTTTTCATAACCATAATTAATGGTTTGATTGAAAAATTATGATTAATGTATATAAGTGATTATTATTTCATGAATAATATTTTGGTGATGATGTAATTATGACCCCATGGACTTGTGACATCATACAAAGTTCACTTTCGACTCATGTACCGAATATCGACAAAACATCCCATATGAACATAAATAATTATGTAATTTTTATAACATGGTAATAAGTGGTATAAATAAATAATAAAATTGAAAAATGTTATCAAGAAATTATAAATTAATTTAATTTCGTTATTCATGAATGTAAAGATTGTACGTGACGATTCAGACTTAATGTAAGGGACTTTTTAACTAAAAACCTCATTTTAATGTTTTAATGATTTATTCTTATAAATATTTTTATTTTATGTCCATTTTTTATAAACTGTTTAAGGATTTATTTATATGTACAATTTTTTTAAAAAAAATCTAATTTCTTTCAAAAGTTTCAAAGTGGTAAGGGACACCTTGATTAAAAAATGTTATTTTTTAATATTTTAAATGTGTTTTAAAAATGGATTGATTATTTAAATAACTTGGAATTTTTTATTTAAAATATATGAAATGAACTGAATTTATAACTTTTATATAACTTTAATTTTTCTATGTTTAATTTAAATTTTTATATTTTTATTTTAAAATAAAATGTTATTATTTATGAGTGTGCAATATTCAAAAAAATGAAATGTGATTTCAAAGTGGAAATGCTAATGTTCCTTTATGCTTGTTTTATGGGTTATGATTATGTTATGGTTCTTTATAATTGCTTATGTATACGGTTGGTTCCATGATAAAACGATGGTTCATTAAACTTTGATATAACTTCAATGAATTGGGTAATGAGATGAAGTTAAATGATATGTTTTCTCCTAATATATTTTAGGAATATACTGCGGTGGGTATTATAAACATTACCGTGAAGGTTTATCCCTATATAGGTATAAAAGCTACAACTTAAGTATGATATGGATGCCACAAGTTAAATTTATGTTGTATTATTTCTATTAATTTGTCTAGAAATCTTATGATTTCATGAGGTATGTTAAATAGATTATGTTTTATGGGGTGAAAAGTATGTTTTTGTGAAAATGTTTTCATGTGTTTTGAATATTAATGGACTAACAGTTCCATTCCTTATTTTACTTACCTTAATGATATTTTTTTTCTCATCACAAGTTTTTGAAATGTTTTCCATAGGGTATAAATAAGGTTAATATAAAGTAAGAAGTCAAGATTAATGTTATGAATATTTTTCTCAAGAAAAATAATTCATGTTTTATTTTAAAATATTTTAGATTATGAAAAAATGGATATCATGTAGAATAATATACTTTGTAATATCTGATATGTTATGAAATAGTTATGGCCTAATTACCGAAAACTCTAAATCTAAAAATATAATCAATGTGAATTCTTGACTTAAATCATGATTATGTAATATTTAAAGTCGAGGCCTTATATTTGGTATCATAGGATGGTATAGACAACATTGGAGATTAGGATGTCTTCTTAAGAGATAGAGATATCATATGAGATTATAATTCTAATGTTAATCAAAAGTTCAATGTATTATAAATCCCTATTGAGGCTTTATGTTCAGAAATTTAGGGTTATTAAAGGTATGTTTTTGGAGACATTTATTTTTGATGTAATTTATTTTTGGGATGAAAAATGAAAGGAATGAGATAAACTTTGAGGTTAAAATATGTTATGGTTATTTTTGAGGATTTTATCACATTTTGGGAATTTAATAAGATTTATAAGAATTATATAGTCTTAGAAAAATGACAACCTATATATCGTGTGGCAAACTTCCGCATCCCATAAGGTCATGAGAATCGAACCCACAATCGAATGATGACAAGGATTTATGGCCTACCACTAACCTACATGAAGTCCCCGGTTAGTATGTAATTTTATTTTCAGTTAAATTAGTTGATGGAATAAGAATAATCTTGATTTTGATAAATTATTTTTTATAAAATGGATATCCTTGGTATTGGAAAATGATTTGGGGATTAAGTGATAAATGTTATTTTGGAAGATGTTCACTATTTTGGGAACCCTCTATGCCTAAGAAAAATGGAATACTATGGGATTTTAATTGTTAAGTAATGGTTTGTTTATATTTTAGAAGAATATATGATTTTTATTGTGGACTTATGGTAATTGGATTTATTAATGGAAATTATTAACCTATCTTTTGGAATATGTGATTAGATTAATTACTTTTTGGTATTAGACATTAAGAGTGATCAATGTTATTTGTAGATAAATGTTAAAATTTATATGGGAAGATTATTTTATCAAATACTTCTGAATTTTGGGATTCAATATTAGTTTGTATTATTTTGAAATATTTTATGGATATTTATTTATCAAATGGTCTTTATTGGACATTGGGTATTACTTTTGATTTTGGATATTAAAAGTGGTCATTCTTCTTTTAAAGTTTTTTATATTTAGGTAATTATATTATTTTATCCTAAACTTTTTGGTTTTGGTTAATGTTTCAGACATGATGAATAAATATTTAATTTTTTGTGGATTATGTCATTTTATAGGAGTTTATTCATCTTAGATACTTATCATTTGGAGAAAAAGTTTAGTTTGTGGTGGAATTTGATTAAAGGATAAAAAATCTAAGTCACAAGTAAGTATATTTACTTATGTTCTTATTCTATGTAGTAAAATAATTACTCAAATTTATGAAAATGAGCTTAAAACAAAAATGTTTTCCATTTAAATTTCCTACTATGAAATCAAAGACCATTTAACCCATCACAAATTTTCGGTTTTGTGATTGTTAACTTTAACCTAAACATGTTTTCTGTCACTCTCCATCAGAACTTCATAGTATGATTTATCTTAACATTATTTTTCTATCACCCTTCATATCCATGTTTTCCTGTATTGAATCCTAGTATGAGTTATCTCAAGTGACATTCGTACTATCGTTTCTTTATTTTAAATTGGAAGTCTTGTTAATCCTTTTTCTGATGTGGTATTTTAATATAGGTATTTTGAAAAGTCATAAATTAATTACCAACCCAAAATTAAAACTGTGAGGTCATAATTTCCAAAGGTGGAGGGAATGTAATATCCTGATTTTTTGAAATTAAACACTATATTCTATAACAAACATGATATGCCACACCAAACTTACATGAATAACTAAATATTATTATTTAATATGGTAGTTATAAACTAGATGTTAAAATGACCAGAATGAAAAATATTAATTGAATTATAAAAATATGGTTTTTAAATATTTATAATTAATTATTTTGTGAGCAATTAAATATTAATGAAAATAAATCCTTTTCTAAATAATTTTTTTACTAAAAACCATTATAATGAAAATAAGTATGTTTATAAAATAATAAAATCACTCTTGATGATTTTTTATTTAAATATATATTTAATTTATTCAATTTAATGGTTAAAATTCATTTTATATGTTTTGTAGACAATATATAAGAAGAAATTCAATTTTATGCATTAAAAGAGCATTTTTCAAAAAAGGAATTTTTGATGAATTTTGTTTGTGAACCCATTTTAAATATAGTTTTAATACTTTTATATAATATATTTGAAAAAAATAAACATATTCTTTTGAAGTGGGACATCAAAATTTAATTTGGATAATTTTTTGGTATTTTTCTAATAAAATTAATATTTTAATGAATAGTGAAAATACAATGTTTTAACTCAAAACTATTTTTTCATCGAAATTATTTATATTGTTTGATTATAATTATAATTGGGTTTAAATTATATTTTCATTATTTTTTATCATTTAATTCAATTTTATTCATTGGAATTAATTTCACATTGAAATTATATATAAACGAATGTCAATCTTTTGATGATTTTTACTTTTAAAAACCTGTTTGCTCATTTTGACAAAGGGTATTAATTTTAAAATAAATATTTCAACTTATATGTTTTAAATTTTGAAAAATGGATTCTATATTTTTAATCAGTGGTTCTATATTATGTTAATTGGTTACTTTTTTTTGCATATTATGAATAGTAATGACAGTAATTTTTATTTACCACTGTTAAAGGTGAATCAGGTAAATTAGGCTAAAAAGAATATTATACGGATAATGAAATCATCATAATATTGGAAAAAAATTCTATTGTATGAATAAAAGTCGACCCATAACACCTAAGGGTCAGAATTAATTCATTTAATGAATTTTTTTTCTTAAAAGTGATATAAATATTAATAAAACAAAAGACAGTGACAACATGTCACCCTCTCAGTTCTTACAAGTATAATAATTTTAATATAGGGATATAAATGTTAAACCTTAGATAATAAATAGTCTCGATAAATCTAATGAAATTATCTAAATCATGATAATTTATTTTGAATTTTTATAGATTAAATAAATACCACAAATATTGAAACAATAGTTATATAATAATTATTTAATTAATAGAAATATCAAATAAATGACAGGAAAAATATTAAAATAAATATAATTATAATTAATTAGTGTAATCCATGAATTTTATAGTTTACTATAGCCTATTAATATTTAAAATGTTGTTACGAGAATTAAAATTAAAAGAGAATAATTAAGGGTAATCCGAAAATATAAGGTTTAAAATAAATTAATACTTGAATAAAAATTATTGGATAAGGGTATTTGGAACTATCCTCATATTATCTTCAGTATAACTCAATTTGAATCATTTAGATTTAAAAATTAATTTATGTTAATTTAGTATTTTAAGAGTTTCTAGGGGAGCCCCTCTCTGCCCCTACGAGAAGGTACCCACTATTATCTAATACACACACTTCAAGAACTATTTGGTTCAGAAAATATCTTCCGAAAAACCTTCCTAAAATACCTCCCTACATTCTTGAGGCCTTATTTTAGGCATAACACTCTCCTTTGAGGTGTTAAGTTTTTCTTCATAGGTGATCAACTGAAGAAGAGGTATCATTTTCTTTAAGTATATCTATTTTATTTATTCTTCCACTTCCTTCAAATCACCTAAAACCATGATGAGATAATAACTCCAGTATCCTAAATATACTGAGATATTATTATTTTAATATCACCACCTAAATAAATCTCCAATTTAATCAAATTGGAAATGAACTTTTCTTTCATTTTTACGGAGGACTACCGCCTTGCGAACTGATATAGTTCGTTTTCGACTCAAGTACCAAATATTAAAAAAACATCTGATATGAAATTAAATAATTATATAATATTAATAACATGGTAATAAGTGAAATTAAAGGAATAATAAACTTTAAAATGGTTTTAAAGTAAATAGTAATTAACCTATGTTTATTATTCTGGAATAAAATGATTGTACGTGACGAGCCCAACATAATGTAAGGGACTTTTTAACTAAAAACCATGTTTTAATGGTTTATTATTATAAATATTTCTATTTTATTTCAATTATTTATAAATGGGTTTTAGGATTTATTTTTATGGACATGAATGTTTTAAAAAGTTAATTCCTTTCAAAAGCTTCAATGTGGTATGGGACACTTTGATTTAAATATCTTTTTTTGAAATGTTTTAAATGTGTTTTAAATTTTTATTGATTATTTAAATAACTTCCAATATTTTATTTAACATATATGTCCTGAAATTAATTTATTTATTTTATATCTCTTTAATGTTTTGATGATTACTTTATAATTTTACACTTTTATTTTCAATTAAAGTGTTATCACTTATGAGTGCGTGACCTTGTAAAAAATGAAATATGATTTAAAAATGGAAATGATATCTTTCCTTTATGATTGTTTTATGGGTTTTGATTATATTATGGTTCTTGTGTATTTATTATGTATATGGGGTTTTCCATGATAAACCGAGCGTGGATGATCCTGTGATAGTTCTCCAATGAATTGTGTAGTGAGATAAAGTTAGAAGATAAGGTTTATCCTAAGAGATTTAGGGAATATACTATAATGGGCATTTCAGAGGGTACTGTGAAGGCTATTACCTATGTAGCTTTAAAAACTAGAATTTATGTATGATATGGATTCTACAAGTGTCGTTTATGTTTTATGATTTATAATAAGTTTTCGAAGAATCTTATGATTTTATGAGGTATGTTAAGGAGATTATGTTTTATGGGTGAAAATTATGTTTTTGTGAAAAGGTTTTCATGATTTTTAAATATTCATGGACTCACAATTGCATTCTTTATTTTACATACCTTACTGATATTTTATTTTTCATCCAATGTTTTGTAAATGTTTTACACATGCTATAAGGATGGGTAAGAGAAAGGAAGAAGTCAAGATGAATGTTACAAAGATTTTTATCAAGAAAAAGAATTCTTGTTTTATTTTAAAATGTTTTAGAATATGAAAAAAATGGATAGCATGTAGAATCATATACTTTGTAATATCTAAGATGTTATGAAATAGTTATGGCATAATTCTCCAAACCTCTAAACCTAAAAAGATCTTCAATGTGAATTCTTGACATAACTCATGATTATGTAATGTTTAAGGTTGGGGCCTTATAATATGTGTATTGAAATGATATTAATAAAAAATTTACATAAGATAGAAAAGAATATAAGAGAATATGAAATAATATTATTAGGGAGTTAAATTAGAAATTAATGATATAATATAACTAACTAAATAAAAGAAGAGATTAATGGGATTTATATTTTCTGAAAGACATGTCTATAATAAAACAAAACGAAGTTGACTAATTAATATAAATGTAATAATGTATTTCAAAGTGTGGAATAAAATTTATTGGATGAATAAATGTGCATGTTGTGAATAAAATATGAAGGGTGATAATGGTGACTAAGGTTATGAGTTAATAATGGAAATGAAATAATGATATAACAGTAAGGGTGAGTATTTCCTCACATGGTGTGTCATAACCAGAGATGAACATGAATTACATAATGAATTCAAATGATTGAAATAGAAAAATTAATAGTGTAGAAATTTTAAAAGTATAAAGTAGTAGAATATTGATAATAAAACATCTAGATATTTTATCATTGGATGTGGAACCTAGTAGAGGCATCTTGGGTTACTACTAGTGACTTAGACACAACTTTTTTGAGGAGAGTGAGATCTCTTAAGTTGTGTGCGACACCCCATAATCTGGTTACATGGATATGGTGGATTATTTGTTACATGGTAATTATATTACATGATATTACATTCCAAATATCATGTTTTAGTAGTCCTTAAGTGGATTGATACATAGATAATATATTACAATATGACATATTACATCATTTGAGTAAAAATTATTATTCCATAATTATATCCATATATTCTATAATACAGAGTATTACACTTCATTAACTAGGTAAAAGGGAAAAAACTAAAGGGTGAGATCAAATAGTTAGTAAGTTATACATTATAGTGGAAGCTAACATGACATAAACAATATGGAAGGAATAGATAAACAAATGATTCTATATCAATGAATGATAAAATATAACAAGATCCATTACTAAAAAAAGGAAATAAATATTCACACTGATAAAATTAAATGATCACATAATGATATAAATTATTGGAATGTATAATGGTAGAGGTAAGTAATATATTATCGAGGCCATGTTCCAACACATCATATATAAATGGAAAAGATATTCATATTACCCTATCATAGTTGTCTCATGAGACCTACCAATACATTGAGGGGATTTATTACTATGGATGCAACCCATAACATAAAATTCTAGTACATTACATAATATACTAAAATTTAATAATAAGTACATGATATTATGTTAAATACTAGATATCTTTGAAATATATTGCATTATTGATTAATGAAGTTTGTCTTATAAGATTTTTCCACATGGAACAAAGAATTGTATATTTATGTTAATAGCCTTACCTATTTGATAAATTAATAAGGATGTATAATTTAATTTTATTTAAAAATATTAAGGATAATCAGGGTTTCAAAATTTTTAAATATGTACAACTATTAGGTGAATAATATGGAATTGTAGTTATCAGGTACTAACAAAGATATAGATTATAAATATTTTTAGAAAATAAAATAAATGTATTTTAAATAGTATGATACCATATAAAATTAGGATAAATCCATAAAAAATAGGATTATATAATCACATATATTTGATTAGCATTAGGGATATATAAATTTCTTAATATGAAACCATTAGGTTGGTATGCTTTGATCTCCAAGGGTTCACTTGTTCCAAAGTCAAGTTCAATACATTTGGAACCTGATAGAGGCTACCCTAGATATATCTCAGTCTTTATTCCTTAGAAAAGGCCCCCTGTTAAAAATATTTTGTCCATAATACTAAAAATAAATAATACTTATAGATTTTTGATGATATAATAATAAATAATTTCATACATCTTAGAAGAATTTTGTCATTATAATGAATTATGAATTAGGTATAATGTGGGTAAAATAAAGTCTTAATGATATCCAAAGGAGAATAAATAAAATCAAAATATAAAAATATTGGAATAAGAAATTGGAAAATTTATATGTCACAATAATTGAAATTCAAATAGTAATTAAAAAGATAGAGAAAAGGAACCCTTACCTCTCTTGAGTTCCTTAGCCTAGATCCGGCTCTTAAAGACAAAGAACTCTTCAATATAAAAGATAGAGGTATGAGAGAGACTAACTGAGAGATATATTAAGATATAGATTCAAATTTTGTGTAAGATAAATTAGAATAGGGGGAGGGTATTTATAGGTGTGGTTAGCGGAGTTTCATGAAATAATGTTTTGAATATTTTATTTTTCTAATATCTTAACTCCTCCAATTTCCCCTATAGTGAACCATTACCTATATTAATTATCTAATATAATTTTGAGGGCCAAAAGTAGGCAAATATAACTAATTTGGTTGATATAAGTCATGGTTACACATATATGATTCCACATTTACCGCATGCCATCGTTTTTTACTAATCTTTACATTTTGTGACAAAAAATACCAAATTTCACCTCTTATAGAATTTTAAAGCCCATATTCAAAATGTGAATTCCATTTTATCAAATTAATCTTTTAATTATTTACATTTTAAATTTTATATATGGGTGATATATTTGAAAAAAATGTGTAATTTTAGTAAACACCATTCCATTTCTAAAATAATTTACATTTTAATACCACTTAACCCCTATATACATAACTCCTTATCACACAAACACAATAGGTAAGGACAATGTTTTAAATTGTGGTACATTCATGGGGTGTTTTGGCCAAAATAGATCTGTTAGTGATTTATAATAACTTGGACTTCTACTATAGCCGATTACTCTTGAGCCTTAGTTGTTGAAGTTCTTCTTGGGATTGGTCAAGGGAGAACCCTGGTGATGCTACATACTATTAAATATCTAATAAATTTACTTCATAATGGATTTTAATATTGGTTGAGTCCATGGTTTACTTGTTATTTACAATTAACTCTTATCATTACCCTCAATATACATTAATTATAGCATCCACATTATAAAAACTATATCACCAATGGTTATAATTCCCAACATTTATAATGCCTAACAATTATAATACCTAGGGACCATAATGAACAACAATCATAATTACTAGTGGTAACGTGATGACCATATTTTCTCTTAACTTATATAAATTTATTAAAACAAATCCATTAGATAATACTTTTCATTTTCAATTCTTTCAACATATCTATTTTTCATCTTGTATTTTTTTTAATATTCCTTTTATAATAGTTTTTTTTCATTGAATAATATGATCCATGACCCATATACATTTTTCATACATTATTTTTCTTATTTTCTATTATTAACTACAGTGGTTTTTTGGTACAAAAAATGCGTGTATCGCACTTTTCCACAAAGAACATGATGAATTACTCATCTAGACAACACAATCTAGGTGCAGATATAAGATTATTTCAATCCATGAAGAAGATGAAAGACAAATATTTTTATAAAGCATGATTTTTAAGACTTTGAGGGATTGATATCCATAAAAAATGTTTCCTATTATGATGATGTGTTAGTGGTATCCTCCCACTGAAATTAGACATTGTGTTTTATCCATTATTTATAAAAAGGGTAGTGTGAACCATAAAACCCATTTTAGGGTCATATAGTTTGTTTTTGGACTATTAAAAAAACTCTATATAAAAAAATATATCTAAGGTCATAGTTCATTTCAAAGGATTAAGTTTGATTACTCTTGGAGCCATAACATACTTATGAATTATATGTTATTACCATTTCATGTTGGACTTATATCATGATTTTTTTCAATTGCATGAATGTTCCCAGATGATTGTGCCTAAGTATAGTCTCTCAGGTCGAGTTCATCCAAGTATCTCAACAAGCCTAGGCACTTCACTCAGGTCCACTTATGTGAATACCCAAGTGCACCTGACTCCTTCACACAATTTTCTTTTATGAATTTACTTTTGTTCCTAGCTTTTGTGCCTTAGTTTTTATAAAAATCTCCTATTATTCTAAATCCCCATATTACATGCTCCCCATATTTTCATATAAATAGACATATATGTCTCTTAATTATAGGAATTTCATTTTTAATATAATAAAACATTCATGATCTCCACACACCCGTGTCTCCCACCTTCATGTAACCAAGTATTATGTCTCCAATAATGTGACTAGTTATGTCACATATATGACATATTATAAATTTATTTTTCATATAATTTAAATCATTTATTTGTTTTAGGGGTTTTCCATGCATTTTTGAAGGAAATGGGGGGTTTCCAAAATTTGGACCAACCCGAGAGCCCATTTCCAGTTTTGAAAGTAAATTTTGTTTCTTTAATAACTCCTTCGTTTTTTAACCTTTTTCACCCATTAAAATTCAAAAATGACCTTCATATAACTATTAAAACCACCAAAGAATTTCGGGACCCTTAAAAATTTATTAGCATGTTGTATTTGGGTGATCAAATTTGGTATTGGGCCAACCCAAAATCCCATTTACAGTTTTCAAATTGTTTTGTAATTATTTCATAAAATATTCATTTTTATATTTTTTCAGTGATTCCACCTCTCACCTTCTCCCACTGTACCTAGTCGCACCCCCAGCATCGTTTTCCCCTCTTTGGAGATCTCATATATCTAGAATTAGGGCCGAACTTCTCTGGTTTCCAAAAACGTCCAGATTTCTCAAGTAAGTGACTATCCTTCTAAGTTCTCTCCTTTCCCTTGAGATTTATCCCTTTTTTCTTGAATCCCCAAATTTACAGAAGCTAGGGATTAGTACCTAGGGTTTAATTTTTAGTTTCTTGGTTCAATCCTCTGGTTTTAGGTTTGATATCACTCCCTTGTGGTGCAGTGGTTGTGCGGTTGAAGTTCCGCACTAAGATTTGCGGTTCTTGACTCTTTTGGTTGGTGATTCCATTGTGCATGCAATTTTTGTGACTTATATTGCTGTGTTTTTGGTATTTTCATGTTTATTTAATTTTAATGTTTCTGCAAAAATTGTTTTTAGTGGCATTTATAAAGAAAATGAATTTTAAGTGCCAATTTTTGGTGAAATTGGGGGTTTTACATAAAAATCTTTTATTGGTTCATTTGGGGTTGTTCTATAATTACATAATTGATTTTATTTAATTTTATTAGGACTGGAAGTCATGTTTTTAATCTTTATTGTTTTTTATTGTTGCTGCGATAGTTTGTTTAGATGGTGTTTGGGAAGCAAATGGGCTTAAAGTGTTGTGTTTGGGTGAAAATGGGGGGTTTTTAAAGGATATAACTTCTTGGTTCACATGGGGCTGCCCCATAACTGGATTTTTGGTTTCATTAAAGGTTATTGAACTGAAATTTTGTTTTTATGACTTAAAAGTGTGCACATAGTGTGAAAAATTGATATTTCAAGGAATTTTTGGTGCAAAATAATGTGAGATTTTGAGAGGTTGTTTTATTAAAAATCTAAGTGTTTTGTTGCTTGTATTAAGTGGTATAAAATGCGATAGCTACTGTATTGTTTGTGTTTGACCATTAATGATGTTTTATATGAAAATTGATTTATGTTTCATGCTGAAATTGATTGATCACAAAAGGGGAAGCCCAGGTACCTAGGTGGGGCAGATTTGTACTAGTACGACTAGTGGACTTGATGGGTTTTGTCCCTGTTTCACTTAGAATTTAGATAACTAAAACTATAACTAAAATCTGTGGATTATTATTGGGGACCACTAGGTTAGGGGTATGTTCCCTACTAGTGGCTCGTGCACGAGAACGGATCTTTCTATGGTTACTTTACACCGAGGTACGAGGTACATAGGGCCCAAGACAACCTAGTTCCTAGGGGTGTTCCCAATGTTGTTGCTCATTGGATTTGTAGTATTTACCCATGTATTAGGGTGTGTTTGGAAGTAAATTACAGTAGATAAATTTATATTTAAATGTGTGAACATTCTGAATTTTTTTGATTGAAAACTGTTTTCAAATGAAAGTTACATTTTTTGGAATTTTAACACTGCTTTTCCTCGCCTATTAAAACTGCTTGCTTTATCACATTGTGTTGCATGATATTTGGAATAATTGGGTAGTATCCTAATGGGATTAGGTTCACACCATAATTACACCCCTTGGGTGTAAGTATACTTGGTTATGTTTGATTCAGGTAAAGAAAAGGCTAAGGGTGATGGCGGTTCAGGGTGTTAGTCCCCATCGCTGGGGCGGAGTTGTGAAGAAGGCTTGCCGGTGATGACCCCCTTATCGTGTGGAGTCCATGGGGATGTCTTCCTATTGTCATTATTTGTATTTGTACCAATTTTAGTTTCTTTAAACATATGTATTCAGATCTAGTTTTGTTAAGAATTGTTTATCATGAAAATTTCAGATTTATATTATGGATTGTTTTTTTATGCTTTCATACTCGGTTAAATCATTCCCAAATCTAAATTAATGATACCTGGGAACTTGTTCCAGCCCGTGGGGATAAGGAACGCCCTTCAGGCCTTTCCATGAGCCGGGTTTGGTGTCGATTTGCTGGCAACCAGATTTGGTTCGTGACAAAATGGTATCAGAGCAGGTTAAAGTTTTTGGGTTATATTTCTATTTTTGGATGAGTTGGGATAGACTGGAGCTAGGACTGTCAGGGCTCAGGGTTTTGGTTGTGAGTAGGGTGCCTATCCTGCACCTATCATGGAAGAACTTGAGTCACCAGTGGATGTTGGAATTTATGGATTGACTTCACTTCCTGGTAAGACGTGTGGGCTGCAGACCACATGTGGACATTAAGCGGATGTGGAGTAGTTGTTTCTTTTATTATGGTAATGTGTCTAGATTATTTATATTTGATGTATTTGATTAAAATTTTCAGAATTGTGGTATTGATTATTGTTTTGTGACTGTTGCATTTTGTAGCAACATGTCTCCCTGGAAAGCTATCACGCACCAACAGGAGGAAGCCGGAGAGAGTTCTCCCACACTAATTGATCAGAGGCTAGTCAAGGTCGTGGTACGGGATTCACAAGATCTAGTATATGGACCAAATCTAGTTCCAGCTCCTATTAGAGAGGATGATACTGGTCCTAGAAAGGAAAAGGCCCAGGAGTTCTTAAAAAATAATCCTCCAACCTTCCAAGGCAGCTCATAACCCCAAGAAGCAGAGGAATGGCTTGAGAAGATCGAGTGTATGTTTGAGTTCCTGGAAACACCCGATGAGATCAGGGTGAAGTGTGGCTCCTTTCTGTTGGAGGGTACCAGCCTTAAATGGTGGGAGTCAGTGCTTCAGGCTGGGAAGAATGAGGAGATGTGCTGGGAAGATTTCAAGGTTGTCTTCAATGAACAGTACAACCCCGAGGTGTTGGATAATGCCAGGTCTAGAGAGTTCATGGATTTTGTTCATGGGAATCTATCTATGATGGAGTATGCCAACCGTTTCACTGTTTTGGTTTGGTATGCTCCAGAAATTGTCTCTAATGAGCAAGTGAATGCCTAGAGGTTTGAGAAAGGCTTGCGACCAGAGATATACTCCCAGGTATTCTTGTTTAAGCTGAGGACCTATGCTGAGGTCGTTGATCAGGAATGCATGGCGGAGATTGATAGGAAAGGTAGGGCTGATTTCTATGGTTCAGTATCAGTAGTGGGCAGTGGCATCTCCTTAGAGAAGAAAAGGAAGCGGGATGATCATGGGAAGAAAGGAGGTGTCAGTTCAGGCCACTCTTCCAGGCAGTTTTCGTCTACGGCTTCCGATACGAGATCGATCATGTGCCACCAGTGTGGGAAGCCCAGGCACATCCGACCAGTATTTCCACTTCCTCTGAATCCTTGTTACCAGTGTGGAGTTATGGGGAATTTGCAGCGTTTCTGTGGTGTGGCACGTCCACTTCCGAGTGGGGCTGGGTCAGTGGCTTCAAGAGGAGTTCCAGCACAATCTGAGCCGTCGAGGACTGGGGGATCTCAATTTGGCAGCTGTGGTGGTAGGGCAGGGTCATCTTCTGGGCAGAGCCAGTTCAGGGCACAACCACAGACTAGCGATTGTCTTCAAGCAGAGACCAGACATCTCCATGTGGTGGATTAGGCACCAACAAGATCAGAGGCGGGACCGTCGACAGTTCGAGGTATCATTCTGATCGCATATTCTATAGATACTGCTCTTTCTGATACTGGTGCCTCTGTTTCATTCATTTCTACCCATTTTGTGGACATTCTGAATTTTCCAACTGAGTTGATGTCTTTCACGATGGAGTTGGTCACACCGTTGGAAAAGAAGGAGTAGGGCCTTAGGTGCCCCTCGTGTGTGCTTTCCGTGTCAGGGGTTGAGATGGAGTGAGACCTCCTGGTTCTAGATATGGAACTGTTTGACATCATACTTGGAATGGATTGGATAGTACACTTCCAAGCACACATAGATTGCTACAGACGGTGTGTGAGTTTTACGACACCTGATGGGAGTCATCAGGTTTTTCAGGGAGAATGGGATCCTCGGTCAGGTCGAGCGGGGCCTCCACTCCCAGAATAGGGAAGTTTTATCTTCCAGTTATCTTCGGTCGTGCTATAGGATGGTCATTCCCCTGATGTTTCACTACCTCATGTAGTGAATGAGTTTATGGAGGTATTCCTGGATGATTTTTCTGGTTTTCCCCCAGAGCGGGATGTGGAGTTTTCAATTGATCTGGCGCCGGGAACACAGCAGATATCTCTTCCCTCTTATCGCATGTCCCCCACTGAGATGAGGGAATTAAAGATACAACTAGACGACTTAGAATCCAAAGGATTCATTCGCCCGAGCGTCTCTTCTTGGGCCTCTCTTGTGTTGTTCGCGAAAAAGGCTGATGGATCCCTCCGGTTGTGCATTGACTACTGGAAGCTGAATAATGTAACAATTAAGAATAAATACCCTTTGCCCAGAATAGATGATTTTTTCATTCATTTGAAGGGGGAAAACTGTTTCTCAAAGATAGACCTGCGTTCGGGGTATCATCGACTTCGGGTAAAAGAGTCAGATATCCCAAAGACAGCCTTTCGAAGTAGGTACGACCACTTTGAGTATTTGGTCATGACCTTCAGATGGACCAATGCTCCAGCGGTCTTTACGGCCCTCATGAATAGGGTGTTTCATCAGTATCTCGACTCCTTTGTTGTGGTGTTCTTGGATGACATTATGGTATACTCTACCTCTGAGGAGGAATATTAACATCACTTGAGGATCGTTTTGGGTACATTACAGGATCACCGCCTCTATGCAAAGTTGTCAAAGTGCACTTTCTGGATCAGGGAGGTGAGATTTCTAGGGCATGTGATCTCATATCATGGAGTTTTAGTGGACCCTGAGAAAATTAGTGTGGTCATGTTGTGGGAGAAACCGAAGAATGTGTTCAAGATCAGGAGTTTTCTTTGCTTGGTTGGTTTTTACAGGCGATTCGTTCGAGATTTCTCTCAGCTTGCTTCACCGATGACTGCCCTCACCCAAAAAGGGGTGAAGTTTGTATGGGGTCAAAAATGTAAGGCATGATTTGAGGTGATGAAGAGGCGATTGACTACAACCCCCATGCTAATTTTTCCAGAGGCTGGAAATGGATATGTGGTATATTGTGATGCTTTAGGTATGGGTCTTGGGTGTGTGCTGATGCAGGATGATCATGTGGTCGCGTATGTCTCTCGCCAACTTAGACCACATGAAAAGAACTACCCGACCCATGAATTGGAGTTGACAGCGGTGATTCATGCTTTGAAGACATGGCGTCACTACTTTGGGGAGAAGTTTGTGGTCTACTCTGATCACAAAATCTTGTCTTATATCTTCTCGCAGAAGGAACTCAACTTGAGGCAGCATCGCTGGATCGAGTACTTGCAGGGGTTGACTTTGACATTGTCTATATCCCAGGCAAGGGTAATGTAGTGGCCAATGCCTTGAGCAGAAGGGTTCCAGTGCAGGCTTTGAGGAAGTCCAGTGATGATTGGGCATTGATGGGGCTCTTTTCTTAAATATATGTAGAGATGAGGGAACATAGTGGAGGGGCATTCTTGGCGAGCATCCAATTGACTCCTTCTCTGTTGGAGTTGATTCAGTGGGAATAGCCCATTGATGAGCTTTGTCAGTGTCAAAGTAGTTTCTTCATGGTGGGGAGACATCCTCTGATTGGTCGTCGTCTCCCGAGGGCATATTGTGCTTCAAGGGCCGTTCAGTAGTGTTGTTATCTCTGCGGAAAGTGGTGATGAAGGATAACCACCAGTCTCAGTGGGCTGTCCATCCGGGTGCCACTAAGATGTATTATGATGTCCGTCGGATGTTTTGGTGGCTTGGTATGAGACGAGACATAGAGGACTTTGTGTTGAGATGCTACACATGCCAGCAGGTGAAAGGAGAGCACCGAAGGCCCTCCGATTTGCTCCAACCACTAACCATTCCTACCTGAAAGTGGGACGAGGTTTCCATGGACTTCATTGTTGGATTACCTCATACACCTCGGGGTAAGAATGCCATTTGGGTGGTGATTGATCAGCTGACCAAATCACCCCACTTCATTCTGATTAGAGATACTTCTAAAGTGGATGAGTTGGGCCGTTTGTATCTTCAGGAGGTGGTGAGAATCCATGGTGTTCCATCAGAAGTTGTCTTAGATAGAGACCCCTGTTTCACATCTCGATTTTGGGAAGGCCTTCAGAAGGCCTTGGGGTCCCAGATTAAGATGAGCACAGCATACCATCCTCATACGGATGGTCAGACAGAGCGGGCGAATCAGATTTTGGAGGAAATGCTTTATGCATGTGTCCTATACTTTGGAGGTTCTTGGGATACCCATTTGGGATTGGTTGAGTTTGCTTATAATAACAGTTATCAATCCTCGATTCGAATGGATCCTTTTGAGGCGCTCTATGTCTGGCCTTGTCGGTCCCCCCTGTGTTGGGATGAGGTAGGTGAGACCTCACTACTGGCGACGAGTGTGGTGCATGAGACATATGAGAAGGTAAAATTAATCAGGTAACGTTTATTGATAGCTCAGAGTTTTCATAAATCATATGTTGACCGGAGGCATCAAGACATAGAGTTTTCTGCGGGTGATAGGGTATTCTTGAAAGTGGCCCCTCGTCTGGGCCATCGTCGATTTGGGGAAGCCAGGGAAGATGACGCCACGATATGTCGGGCCATTTGAGACTGTCGATCATATTGGAAAGGTGGCATATAGTTTGGCCTTGCCTTCTCAGTTGACATCCATCCATGATGTCTTCCATGTCTCTTAGTTGGAAAAATACAACCCGGATCCGTCCCATGTGTTTAGTTGGAAAGAACTTGAGATAAGGCATGACTTGTCTATTGTTGAGCGGCCGGGGAAAATAGTGGACTCCCAAGAGAAGGTACTTTGAGGGAAGTCTATTCCTTTAGTCCAGGTTTTATTTCATCATGGAAATGATACATATGAGACATGGGAGCGAAAGTCATGGGTCGAGGAAGAGTACCCGTTCTTGTTTTCCAATCAAGATTCATGCTGACTTTCCGGGCCGAAAAGTCCTTCATGGTGGGGAGAATTGTCACATACATGAAATATTTTAAAGGTATTTTTCATATAATTTACATCCTTTCTTTGTTTTGGGGGTTTTCCATGCATTTTTGAAGGAAATGGGGGGTTTCCAAAATTTGGGCCAACCCGAGAGCCCATTTCCAGTTTTGAATGTAAATTTTGTTTCTTTTACAACTCCTTCGTTTTTTAACCGTTTTCACCCATTAAAATTCCAAAATGACCTAAATTTAACTATTAAAACCACCAAAGAATTTTGGGCCCCTTAAAAATTCATTAGAATCTTGTATTTGGGTGATCAAATTTGGTATTGGGAAAACCTGAAATCCCATTTCCAGTTTTCAAATTGTTTTGTAATTATTTCATAAAATATTCATTTTTTATCCTTTTTAGGTGATACCAACTATCACCTTCTCCCACTATACCTAGCCTAACCCCTATATTCGTTTCCCCCTCTTTGGAGATCGCATCTGTTGAGAATTAGGGCCGAACGTCTCTGGTTTCCAAAAACGTCCAGATTTCTTAAGTAAGTGACTATCCTTCTAAGTTCTCTCCTTCTCCTTGAGATTTATCCATTTTTTATTGAATACAAAAATGTACAGAAGCTAGGTATTCGTACCTAGGTTTTAATTGTTAGTTTCTTGGTTCAATCCTCTAGTTTTAGGTTTGATATCACTCCCTTGTGGTGCGGTGGTCGTGCGGTTGAAGTTCCGCACTAGGATTTGCGATTCTTGACTCTTTTGGTAGGTGATTCCATTGTGCATGAAATTTTTGTGACTTAGATTTCTGTGTTTTTGGTATTTTCATGTTTATTTAATTTTTATTTTTCTGCAAAAAATGGTTTTAGTGGAATTTATAAAGGAAATGAATTTTAAGTGCCAATTTTTGGTGAAATTGGGGGTTTTACATACAAATCTTTTATTGGTTCATTTGGGGTTGTACTATAATTACATAATTGATTTTATTGAATTTTATTAGGACTTTAAATCATGTTTTTAATGTTTATTGTTTTTTATTGTTACTGCGATAGTTTGTTTAGATGGTGTTTGGGAAGTAAATGGGCTTAAAGTGCTGTGTTTGTGTGAAAATAGAGGGTTTTAAAGGATATAACTTCTTGGTTCACATGGGGCTTCCCCATAACAGAATTTTTTGTTTCATTAAAGGTTATTGAACTGAAATTTTGTTTTTGTGACTTAAAAGTGTGCACATAGTGTGCAAAGTGTATATTTCAACTAATTTTTGGTGCAAAATAATGTGAGATTTTGAGAGGTTGTTTTATTAAAAATCTAAGTGTTTTGTTGCGTGTTTTAAGTGGTATAAAGTGTGATAGATACTATATTGTTTGTGTTTGAACAGTAATGATGTTTTATATGAAAATTGATTTATGTTTCATGCTGAAATTGATTTAGCACAAAAGGGGAAGCCCAGATACCTAGGTGGGGCAGATTTGTACTAGTACGACTAGTGGACCAGATGCGTTTTGTCCCTGTTTCACTTAGCATTTGGATAACGACAACTCTAAATAAACTATGTGGATGATTATTGGGGACCACTAGGTTATGGGTATGTTCCCTACTAGTGGATCATTCCTAAGAATGAATTTTTCTAGGGTTACTTTACACCAAGGTACGAGGTATATAGGGCCCAAGACAACCTAGTGCATAGGGGTGTTCCCAATGTTGTTGCTCATTGAATTTGTAGTATTTACCCATGTATTAGGGTGTGTTTGGAATTAAATTACAGTATCTACATTTATATTTAAATGTGTGAACATTATGAAAATTTTGGGTCAAAAACTGTTTTCAAATTAAAGTTACATTTCTTGGAAGTTTAACACTGCTTTTCCTCGCCTATTAAAACTGCTTGCTTTATCACATTGTATTGCATGATATTTGGAGTCATTGGGTGGTATACTACTGGGTTTAGGCTCACACCCTACTTACACCCCTTGGGTGTAAGTAGACTTGGTTATGTTTGATTGAGGTAAAGGAAAAGCTAAGGGTGATGGCGGTTCAGGGTGTTAGTCCCCATCGCTGGGGCAGAGTTGTGGAGAGGGTGTAACACCCCGACCCCAGCTACCCAGAGTCGGTGCATTACTTTGTAACATTGGCATGATCACAAAAGATCAAGTCTCGAAAGACCGATTAGTTTAGTAGCCTTAGAAACACTAGATACATTCATAAATGTTACATTACATCATAAGGTGAAAAACTACAATAACAAAGTCTCCATAGTCCACACTCATATCCTCTTCTGACTATCCCTGCAGGTCATTCATAAAATACTTCTTCACATACTAAAAAATATTAAAACATTGAAAGGGGTGAGCTCAGATGCTCAGTAAGGATAACAATATTGCGGAAGCTTTCATAAATAAACACAAACATTTAAGGCAATGTATAACTAAAACAAAAGCCTTTTAAACTTGAATATCAACATAATATGGAAAAAGTAAATTGAGATAATGCCATTTACTTCTTCACATGGATATTCTACTGGTCGAATAATCACATGCAATATCAATAAACACTTTCATAATGATGGAATTCATAATGCCAGACTATCATAACCACGTAGCCAAGGCCTCGTGCCAAGACCACAAATAATATTTTGTCAAGGCCTCATGCCAAGACACTAGTTTGTCTCGTGAGACCTACCGATGCATCGAGGAGCTATAGAGGGCTCCACCCGTCACTTATTAAGTCCAATGCATTCCTTATATGAATAGGTTTAAACATATCATAAACCATAACATAATCGTATCACATAAAACATGCATAAAGGAAACATAACATTTCCACATTTCAATCACAAGATATCAATACAACACATTGATATAATAAAAATGCTTTCAAAACCATTTTCAATACCAAAATAAAAGAAAGGTAAAACATGGTATTTATTTTTCTTTTAAAAAAAAGTATGGCTTGTAGAGGAAGCCGAAACTCAAATAATGGTCATGACGGTGGAGAAGTCGTTGTCGCCGCATACGTACGACAAAAACATTCCCTTTTTTCTTTTAGTGAATGCTTCGTATAAAAAGATTCCTTTTGAATAAACGTAAAAGTCAAAGGGGTTTATACACCGTATAAAAGAAAGTTGTGTATAAAACCAAATATGCCTCAATGAAAGGAGATTGAGATGAAGTCCTTAAAAAGATCATTTTTAAAATAAAATAGATCTAGTATGTGTATTCACTATAAGTACACATAAAGAAAGTACAAATACAAGATAGGACATAATAATATCATGACATAATTTGAAAGTAGGAGATTAACCCAAAGAATGGAAATTGGGTTATGAAGTTCCCTTACCTTGTGTCAGACTTGATTCGACCGTTCTTTAACCTCCTGAATAATAAAATAGAGTTAATATCTACCATTTTCAATTTCATTATCCTTTTTATATCACTTATTAAAATGTTATGAACATTATGTAATTATTTAAGTTAATAACGGTCGTTTTGTCGATTTTTGGTACTTGAGTCAACAATAAACTTCTTATAATTACAAGTTGTTTATGTGGTAGAATATCCATTATCTCCAGAATTATATTCATGATTTAGATGTCATATATATCATATATGTCCGGTATATACATTCATTCATAATACTACATAACATTTAGAGGTAAGAAATGAAATGCACCGTTCATGGAGACGGTAAGCCGTACGTACGCATGAACGCTACTTTCATTTCTATTTCGTATTTAATGGAATGAAATCATAATTATATAAAGGTATAATATAGTTACAGTATAATATCATATATAATACCATTTACTCCATCCTTTATACATCCCACATATGGTATTAACGATTCAAATCACTTTGAGGGGGCGGTAGTCCGCACTTCCTAAAATGAAAATATCGCGTTTACCCATAATGGAAACCATAAAGGTATGCCATAAATGAAAAATACAAAATCATAAGGAAAACAAAAACATAATATATATCATATATAAAAATAGTGTCATCATAATGGCCACCATTAGAGGTGTTATATGAGTGTTGAACAATCATCGTTTCGTGAGGCAAAAATTCTCCATCCACAGAAACAGTATGTTCTTTAACCATTTGATGTAGGTGTGTGTAAGTGTAGCTCGAATCCTTCTTATAACAACATCCTAGTATATTGAGGATACTGGTGTTGTTACAAAAGAAATGAATAAAAAGTGTTTAGGGGGTTGGAGAAGAAAAATAAAACAAAACAACATTAGAGAAGACATTACCTTAAAATCGGGTAACTCTTTTTGATTTGAGCCAAAGGCTTCCTTGGGAAGAGTTCTGCCCAAATTGAGGCTTCTAGGAGTAATAGGGGGAAGTTGGGAGAGTATTTGGGCAGAGGTTGGCCGAGCCAAATGGCTTGAAAGTGTGAATGAGGTTGTAGAGGTGGGGGCCTTTTATAAGTGGAGAGGAGGGGAACTCTTGGAAAGTAAAGAAAAGTCACTTTATTATAAAATGAGTTTCAAATTTTAGAGGTCCCACACTTATATAATTCAAGGCTAAGGTGATAAGGGTTCTAAATCTACTCATCCAATAGGTTTTTGACAAGTGTAAGCCTTGGATTTTACATTATCTTTTTATTTTATTTAAATCGTTAAATAATGAGGTCATCGTTTCATCATCATGATGTCATAAATAATTTAATTTATTTAATGTCTAAAAATTATAAAAAAATACTATGATGTAGGAAATCTTTTTAGCTTTCCAATGACTATTTATAGTCAAAACTATGACAAGGGTGACCAATTTTCCTACTCTCTAACTAGGGTGAAACCTTGTCCATTTTATATATTAGGGTTATAGTTCACCCTACTATTCATACTAGGGAGAATCCTCAACCTACACCTCCATAAGATAGAACTTAACCCTAACCTTCATACTGAGGTGAAACCTCAACTTACACTCTATACTTTGGTGAAACCTCACCCTACATACATACAAGGGTAAAAATTCATTCTAGTATAATGGATTAGAACACCATAAACCATGTCTCATATCTGGGAACCAATTCTCCCATATCCTTATACCTCGATGACAATTCATCCACGTCCTTATACCTGGGCACCAATTTGGAAAAGTCATTATACCTGGGTTCCAATTCCCCCAGATCCTTATACCTAGGTTCCAATTGACCCCAGTACTAATACCTAGGTACCTATTCCCCCATATCTGAATACTTGGGAATTTAAAAACCTAAGTACTAATATCTGGGTGCTAATTAAACATGATTCTCACACCTAGGTTCCAATTCTCTAAGGTCCTTATTATATTAACCTAGGCCTTTTAAACATATTATTACATGATTTTTAACATACACATCTAATTATTACAACCAAAATATCATATGGCTCAGTGTCTTTGGAAGAATTCATACAAAAATAAAATAAAATAAAAAATTACATCCTTATTTTTTTTCTCAGTAGTGAGATCCTAAATCACATTATGATCCTAAAACTAAATAGTATAACCTAGGGAATACATAAAAGAAATGGGTGATCTATAAAGCCCATTAAGGAAGTAAACTTGATAACGAGGAATAACATGATATCACAAAGGGAAGGCTCCTGAATAATAACATAGGTTCATAACATAAAGAAAACAGAGTGATAAGATTATGGAAACATAGGAAAGGGGAATAAATATATAATGTTTCATAAGCATAAATTAACACTAATTTGCAAGACAACATCACATGGTGTAAAGAGTCCCATAGTGGATTAGGTTTACTCCCTAATACCATACATAACTTATCTTGAGAAAACATATTTACCCAATACATTAGAGAGCTATCTGGGAACACCCATCATAACATGTTCATGATTATGTGTACCAAAAAAAATCAACTATAAGGTATAAAAATAATAATTTCCCATGTAAATAAATGTGTTTTATAATCTTTCCTCATGTCATAATCCATAGATATTTCATAAATAAAGAATGTGTTAAATTAAATTACGAATGAATTACCCCTTAAAAGGAAGGAATATTGAGATAGTTATATTATTAAGGGACATATATACAGAATTTTTAATCAATAAATAATATCGAAGTTTTTAATCATTGATGAAAATGTATTTTAAATTTCACATGGAATATTTCATAAAGAAAATAATTTTTTTACTTCGAAATCTGTCACGAACCGAATCTGATCGCCACCAAAACGGGCACCAAACCCAGCCCGTGACAAGGCCTGAAGGGCATTCCCGGTCCCCACGGTCTGGCACAAGTGCCTGGGTATCATAAAATGATAATTGGGAACGATTTACCCGAGTTTATAAACTTAAAACGACAAAAGAATCCAATGAAACGAATCTGGATTTTTCAAACCAAATAATCTTTTTCAAAAATTCAGAACTGAATTACACAATTTTAAACAATTTTTAAAGACCATTACAAAGGTAAAAACCCAAGAAAAGACAGCCCAAGAACCTCCACATGTAAAGAGGCACCGCCCTCAAGCCATCTCCACGACACTACATCCCAATGGACAACTAAAAACCTGAACCAATCGCATAAAACCTGTACCCAAACCTGTGACATAAAACAAGCAAGTCTACTTACACCCAAAGGTGTAAGTAGGGTGTGAGCGAAATCCCAATAGGATACCACCTCTAAGAGATTCCATGTGATAAACATTTCATGACAAAAAGCATTGAAAGTTTTGTAAATAAGAAATGCTAGTTACAATTTTCTAAAGGATGCAATAATAAATGAAAACAGCTTTCATGTTGGATAATTTTAAAGGACCAAAATTTTTAAAATAAATAACAAAGCTACTGAATTTTCCAGCCAACAATACCATATACCGACGGTAAGTTCAAAGGATCTAATGAGCACAAGTAATAGGAAATAACCCCTAGGCACTAGCTAGCTGTGGGTCCCAGGTACCACGTATCTCGGTGAGAGTAACCACAAAAAATATTCATTCTCATGCACGAGACACTAGTAGGGATCATACCCATAACCTAGTGGTCCCCAATCATCATCATCATTGTTTAGTTAGAGTTGTGAGCATCAATATTTCTAAGTGAAACTGAGGCCAAACCCCACGGATTCACTAGCATACTAGTACACGTCCACCCACCTAGATACCTGGGTTTTCCCTTTGTGCTCAAACAAGTTCAACAATCCAAGAAGTATAGTTTTCACATGAAAATATCACTTACACATCACACATTAACCAAACATCCCCATGTACATCACACAAGTCAAAAATTCCACTTTTCATTCAAATGCATTTTAAAATCAAACTCACACCAAAATTGCCTATAACACTTTTCACATTTCTTTAACACTTCCACAAATCCTTTAAATGATTTTATAAAACCATTACAAGATATTCAACTCACATAACAGCCCACACAGATGTCACACAATACCCTTCTCACCTTCACGATTCATTTTATAAATAAACTCACACAAAATATCCCACACCCGTGTTTCACACACAAAACACAATTTAGTAAAATATTTTAGCAATTTATAAAAAAATTCTAAAAATGTTTAACATCTCAAATCCCCACATTACCATTCAAAAACCCACATTAGGTGAACACACTCACCCAAACAGTACATATACACCCCTTCCCAACTTTGTTTAACCGAATAAAACATTTGAAATTTTTATAAAACAAACCCAAGAGGTATAACCATTGTTTGCACACTAAACCCATTTCAAAACCCTCATTCAAAACCAAAATCATACCAATAAAAATCCAAAACAGAACTTTTCAGCCCTAAAACAATTATTAAACCACCCCCAAATGTTATAAAAATACATCAAAAAAATACCACAAAGATACACATGAAAAACACACGTTTTCATAAATCACTTTCAAAAAGCACAACACGGTTTTACACCTTAAACTCATTAAAAAACCTCTTTTCAAGGCCCACATGACATTAAGGAATTAACAAAAAAGAATTGGAAGCCCCTTTCAAGACTAATAAATCACTTTCATATGTTATAAACTAAACCCAAACATTACCCCAAGAGTCACACATGAAAAGTACCCAATTTCAAGCTAAAATACAACTAAAAATTAAATATTTAACCAAATTCATCAAAAAAAGTTTTCAAACCACACAAAACAGATTATAAACCTACTAAATTAAAAAAACAAGCAAGCTAACTCATCATGAAATGGTTACACATGGAATCACCTACCTTTTGAGTCGAAACCCTCAAAACTTGGTGCAAAACCTTAAGCGCACCACCGCCGCCCCACAAGGAATATAAATCCAGGCCTAGACCACCAAAAATTGACCCAAAAGATACCAAATAAGACCTTAGGATCGAACTCTAACTTCTGGACATGAGGAACTTCAAGAAACAGGAAATAAAACTAAAAGAGGATGGAAGGAACCAAGAAGGAATTCCTTTACTTGAAATATCTTGAATAAATCGGCCCCAATCCACCTAACTATGAATCTCCAAGTACCCAAAACTGGCATGGAGGTTCGAAGGAGTCATATTAGGTCATTTGGGGACTAAAATGGGGGGAAAATGATGAAAATTGAAGGAGTTATGAAAGATTCATTTTACCTCATCAAATCTGGTCGATTTGAGAAATATTGAGAAAGATCATCCAACTCCGCGGGGTATATGAGCTCCAAAGAGGAAAAAGCGATACAGGGGGTGAGGGTGAGGATTTTGGCTTCGAGTGGGAGGTTGAATCACCGAAAAAAAGTAAAAAACGAATGAGATATTGAAATTTATAAAAAATAATTTAAAGCAGGAAATGGGCTTACGGGCATGCCCATTACCATAATTAAAAACCCAAATCCATCATGATTTGAGATTTCTATGTGGTTCAAAGGGATATGGTGATTTTAATATATTAGGTTATGCCAATTGGGAAGTGGAATGGGTTTAAAATAGTAAAAATGGAAGGAGTTATAGAAGAATCAAAATTTGTTTTTAAATCTGGATTTGGGCTCACGGTTTGGCCCAAATTTTCAAAACCCACCATTTTCACCAAAATGAGTGGTAAACCCCCAAAACAAATCGGGAATGGAAATTAAATGAGTAATTAATTTAAAAAAAAGTCATGGGTGTGACAATTCTCCCCACCATAAAACTTTCCGCCCTCAGAAAGCCACATCACAGACAAAGCAAAAATCAAACCCAACCGAAATGCATAAATGGACTCCTTTGATAAGCTTCACCCCCAAAGGTCAAAACACCTCCAGTGATCAATTAAGGAAGGAATACTTCACAAAAAAAACATACACCTCATTACTAAAATTATCAATCAAATTCAAGATTTATCCTAAAATAAAACTCCTCAAACACTATCTGAACAAGGCTCAAGAAATTTACCCAAACAAACAAGAACATCGAACAAGGTTACACTTACCTTGATATAACTAAACCATTGGAAAATCTCCAATCCCAACGTTTAATCAAGGAAGATGTATGTGGTTATATAGCTCTGAACAAGAATACCCACATCCAATCCAAGACCAAGTAAAAAAGTGAGATACTGGTACAAGGATACACAAATGGGCTCCCCAACCATAAGAGACAACTTAAATTTTTTTCGGAGAAAGAATCAAGACACTAACAGGGGAGCCCCGAACAAACTCCCCAGTACAAGGGGTAGAATCCCATTTGGAATTTTCAAAATAATATACGTGAGACTCATAGTGGTTCTCCCCACCATAAGAACCATCCATCTTAACTGACCAATATGGTCCGGCATAGAAAAACCCCAAAACATAAAGAGTTGGGATGACAACACGGTTAGCCCGCACATTTTGGGAAACTGTGTGCTAACCATGTGGATCCTTATACCTACATGGTTTTCTAGGGAATGGTTACTAATAAGTGTTCACTCAACATGTCTAGAAATATCTAAAACCTTTCCCCCAAACCCAAAGGGAACCAAAGGGGAAAATAAAGTCATTGGGAGATAACATGGGGATGAGGCCCGCCACCTCTTTCCACAGAACGTGAACAAATGAATCAAGATGACAACAAAAAATGTTTAAACTATTCTCATCTCTCAAACTAAGAACATTTCTTTGTTCAAGGTTAAAAACTACCCTGGGATTTCCTTTGACTACGTGCCAGCTTCTCTCCGGGACCTATGGCTGGAGCTGGAATGATTGAAGCATCTTCGGCCTCGTAGTTAGGATTTGGAAACCCCCAAATAGAATTTCTTCTTATGATTCTACAAACAACTACACGCAATCCCAGATGGGTTCACCCAGAGATAACTCACTCCAGAACTCACTTTACCCTAACTTTTAAATTCACTGAAATAAGGGTTTAGAGGATGCACTCACATCACACCTTACTTCTTCGGGTGAGAAACAACAGAAATAAAGGACACATATAAACACCTTCCTCTAAAATAGAGGATGTCAAGATCTCCCAAAAGGAAAAACAGTTTTGAAAAAAACAGACTCACATAATATTGTACAACTTTACCTTTATAATCAAATGAGCACATGACATCACATCACATCACCGAACATGACCAAAGTGACTGATAGAAATAATACAAGGAGGGGGGCCTTATAAAACATCACCAAATATCACAGAATTCCAGAAAGTGTCCATAACAGCCTCTCGTGGCCAGATTTCCCAAACTTGTGGTTTAACATAAACCCCTTCTACGAAGAGACTATTAAGGACTTAGAGGCCCTCTTAGACACTATCCATACTGACAACCCCAGACAACTTTCACCTTCGACGAATCAGGTAGCTTAAGAAACTAAGGTCTCTTTCAACCATCCACGAGCACTCTTACGCAACAAGAGGATCCGAAAAAAACCAAGAAAGTAAATGGTGTAGACTCATTATACAAAGCTCAAGAAAAGATTCCTTACATGGATCAACTAGAGGATTTTCCAATGGAAAAAAATCTGGGTTGCACGTCAGTTGTGCACTAAACCTTAATGGGGGCGTACCTTATCCAAAGAGAGAACCCAAGGACCCAACCAAGCTGATCCATTGGTAAAAACTTGCCACAAAACAGATTCAAACTCATTAATGGAACCACCTTAAAGGTGTCCTGAAACATATATCATAGTGGAATACTAACCTGACCTTCTACCCAGATTACTGAATAAACACAAACACAAAACACAGTTCAAACAGGAGGGGTTCTTAGACTCAAAAAATCCCACAACATCAACATTTTCCAAAAAAACATAATAAAAACCATCCCAAACTATTCATCAAGAAAACATGTTTTTCTTTAAAACCATTTCTGAAAACAATGGTTCAGCGGTGAGCGTATCAACCAATGGTACCCCATGGGCCTCACACATGCATGTTTTTGTGCCACACCAGGCACCCTCCTCATATCCGTCCTGGCACTCATCCAGTCATGCCATAAACCATCTATCATACCATATAACCCCATGCATGTGGTCACTCATGGAAATACCAAAGGTCAATGCACTGATTCTTTCCACTTTTCAAAACCAAAACAGTCAACCAACACATCATTCTTATCAAAACTGCTAACCAGGAGGTCGAACCCAAATTACCGCATTAAAAAAAATTCAGAAAGGCAAAATTTTTCCAATGAAAACTCACATTCAAGTTATTTACATCAATTTCAAAACATCTCATCCCATTAAAAAAACCTTTTAATAGTTTAGAAAACTCTAATGGGAACACTTTTTCAAAACCAACTTCAATATAGTTTCTGCTTTCAAAAGAGGTGTAAAAACACAATTTTCCATTTCAAAATAATTCTGAATATTCAGTTCCACCGTTTCATAAATCAAACCATTCCATATTTATTTAAAAATCATTTCACAAAAACATTACACTTCCTAAAACCAAGTCACTTTAAAACCAAAGTTCCAACATTTCAAAACTAAAGAACACCAGACCATGCAAGAGAAAACTAGTTTCAGTGGGTGACATGGACATATGGTTGGCGGCCATATTCCAATCACTTCACTACCATAGAGAGTATTCTAGGGAATATCCCTGGCTCCACATGGCTTTCCAGACCCTACGATCTCCTTGAGACCATTAACCCAACTCTCTTTTCATTTCCCCCAATCAACATCAAACCAAGAAAACCAAAAGACCTAGAAAATCCCAACTTCCCCTCATGACTTGAATCCTGAAATGAGGTGTGGTGATCAAGCACACTACCCATAACCAGAATTCCATGTCCCAAAAATCAAAACTCTAGACTATCCCGACTATTTCCCAAATAACATGACTCCAATGGAGCGAACCTGGCTCTAATACCATTTTGTCACGAACCGAATCTGATCACCACCAAAACGGGCACCAAACCCGACCCGTGACAAGGCTCGAAGGGCATTCCCGATCCCCACGCGCTGGAACAAGTGCCCGGGTATCATAAAATGATAATTGGGAACGATTTACCCAAGTTTATAAACTTAAAACGACAAAAGAATCCAATGAAACGAATCTGGATTTTTCAAACCAAATAATCTTTTTCAAAAATTCATAACTGAATTACACAATTGTAAACAATTTTGAAAGACCATTACAAAGGTAAAAACCCAAGAAAAGACAGCCCAAGAACCTCCACATGTAAAGAGGCACCGCCCTCAATCCATTTCCACGACACTACATCCCAATGGACAGCTAAAAACCTGAACCAATGGCATAAAACCTGTACCCAAACCTATGACATAAAACAAGCAAGTCTACGTACACCCAAAGGTGTAAGTAGGGTGTGAGAAAAATCCCAGTAGGATACCACCTCTAAGAGATTCCATGTGATAAACATTTCATGACAAAAAGCATTGCAAGTTTTGTAAATAAGAAATGCTAGTTACAATTTTCTAAAGGATGCAATAATAAATGAAAACAGCTTTCATGTGGGATAATTTTAAAGGACCAAAAATTTTAAAATAAATAAAAAAGCTACTGAATTTCCCAGCCAAGAATACCGTATACCGACGGTAAGTACAAAGGATCTAATGAGCACAAGTAATAGAAAATAACCCCTAGGCACTAGCTAGCTGTGGGTCCCAGGTACCTCGTCTCTCGGTGAGAGTAACCACAAAAAATATCTGTTCTTGTTAACGAGACACTAGTGGGGATCATACCCATAACCTAGTGGTCCCCAATCATCATCATCATTGTTTAGTTAGAGTTGTAAGCATCAATCTTGCTAAGTGAAACTGAGGCCAAACCCCACGGATTCACTAGCATACTAGTACACGTCCACCCACCTAGATACCTGGGTTTTCCCTTTGTTCTCAAACAAGTTAAACAATCCAAGAAGTATAGTTTTCACATGAAAATATCACTTCCACATCACAGATTAACCAAATAGCCCCATATACATCACACAAGTCAAAAATTCCACTTTTCATTCAAATGCATTTTAAAATCAAACTCACACCAAAATTGCCTACACCACTTTTCACATTTCTTTAACACTTCCACAAATCCTTTAAATGATTTTATAAAACCATTACAAGATATTAAACTCACATAACAGCCCACACACATGTCACACAATACCCTTCTCACCTTCACGATTCATTTTATAAATAAACTCACACAAAATATCTCACACCCGTGTTTCACACACAAAACACAATTTAGTAAAATATTTCAGCAATTTATAAAAAAATTCTAAAAATGTATAACATCTCAAATCACCACTTTAATATTCAAAAACCCACATTAGATGAACACACTCACCCAAACAGTACATATACACCCTTTCCCAACTTTGTTTAACCGAATAAAACATTTGAAATTTTTATAAAACAAACCCAAGAGGTATAACCATTGTTTGCACACTAAACCCATTTCAAAACCCTCATTCAAAACCAAAATCATACCAATAAAAATCCTAAACAGAACTTTTCAGCCCTAAAACAATTATTAAACCACCCCCAAATGTTATAAAAATACATCAAAAAAATACCACAAAGATACACATGAAAAACACACGTTTTCATAAATCACTTTCAAAAAGTACAACACGGTTTTACACCTTAAACTCATTCAAAAACCTCTTTTCAAGGCCCACATGACAATAAGGAATTAACAAAACAGAATTGGCAGCCCCTTTCAAGACTAATAAATTACTTTCATATGTTATAAACTAAACCCAAACATTACCCCAAGAGTCACACATGAAAAGTATCCAATTTCAAGCTAAAATACAACTAAAAATTAAATGTTTATCCAAATCCGTCAAAAACAGTTTTCAAACCACAAAAAATAGATTATAAACCTACTAAATTAAAAAAAAGCTAACTCATCATAAAATGGTTACACCTAGAATCACCTACCTTTTGAGTCGAAACCCTCAAAACTTGGTGCGAAACCTTAAGCGCACCACCGCCGCACCACAAGGAATATAAATCCATACCTAGACCACCAAAAATTGACCCAAAAGATACCAAATCAGAACTTAGGATCGAACCCTAACTTCTGTACATGAGGAACTTCAAGAAATAGGAAATAAAACTAAAAGAGGATGGAAGGAACCAAGAAGGAATTCCCTTACTTGAAATATCTTGAATAAATCGGACCCAATCCACCTAACTATGAATCTCCAAGTACCCAAAATTGATATGGAGGTTCGACGGAGTCATATTAGGTCATGTGGGGACTTAAATGGGGGGAAAAGGATGAAAATTGAAGGAGTTATGAAAGATTCATTTTACCTCATCAAATCTGGTCTATTTGAGCAATATTGAGAAAGATCATCCAACTCCGAGGGGTATATGAGCTCCGAAGAGGAAAACGCGATACAGGGGGTGAGGGTGAGGTTTTTGGCTTCGACTGGGAGGTTGAATCACCGATAAACAGTAAAAAACGAATGAGATATTGAAATTTATAAAAAATAATTTAAAGCAGGAAATGGGCTTACGGGCAGGTCCATTACCTTAATTAAAAACCCAAATCCATCATGATTTGGGAATTCTATGTGGTTCAAAGGGATATGGTGATTTTAATATATTAGGGTATGCCAATTGGGAAGTGGAATGGGATTAAAATAGTAAAAATTGAAGGAGTTATAGAAGAATCAAAATTTGTTTTTAAATCTGGATTTGGTCTCACGGTTTGGCCCAAATTTTCAAAACCCACCATTTTCACCAAAATGAGTGGTAAACCCCCAAAACAAATCGGGAATGGAAATTAAATGAGTAATGAATTTAAAAAAAAGTCATGGGTATGACAATTCTCTCCACCATAAAACTTTCCGCCCTCGGAAAGCCACATCACAGACAAAGCAAAAATCAAACCCAACCGAAAGGCATAAATGGACTCCTTTGATAAGCTTCGCCCCCAAAGGTAAAAACACCTCCAGTGATCAATTAAATAAGGAATACTTCACAACCAAAACATACACCTCATTACTGAAATTATCAATCACATTCAATATTTATCCTAAAATAAAACTCCTCAAACACTATCTGAACAAGGCTCAAGAAATTTACCCAAACAAACAAGAACATCGAACAAGGTTACACTTACCTTGATATAACTAAACCATTGGAAAATCTCCAATCCCAACATTTAATAAAGGAAGATGTATGTGGTTATATAGCTCTGAACGAGACTACCCACATCCAATACAATACCAAGTACAAAAGAGAGATACTGGTACAAGGATACACAAATGGGCTCCCCAACCATAAGAGACAACTTAAATTTTTTTCGGAGAAATAATCAAGACACTAACGGGGGAGCCCCGAACAAACTCCCCAGTACAAGGGGTAGAATCCCATTAGGCATTTTCAAAATAATATACGTGAGACTCATAGTGGTTCTCCCCACCATAAGAACCATCCATCTTAACTGACCAATATGGTCCGGCATAGAAAAACCCCAAAACATAAAGAGTTGGGATGACAACACGGTTAGCCCACACAGTTTGGGAAACTGTGTGCTAACCATGTGGATCCTTATACCTACATGGTTTTCTAGGGAATGGTTACTAATAAGTGTTCACTCAACATGTCTAGAAATATCTAAAACCTTTCCCCCAAACCCAAAGGGAACCAAAGGGGAAAAGAAAGTCATTGGGAGATAATATGGGGATGAGGCCCGCCACCTCTTTCCACCGAACGTGAACAAATGAAGCAAGATGACAACAACAAATGTTTAAAATATTATCATCTCTCATACTAAGAACATTTCTTTGTTCAAGGTTAAAAACTACCCTGGGATTTTCTTTGACTACGTGCCAGCTTCTCTCCGGGACCTATGGCTGGAGCTGGAATGATTGAAGCATCTTCGGCCTAGTAGTTAGGATTTGGAAACCCCCAAATAGAATTTATTCTTATGATTCTACGAACAACTACACGCAATCCCAGATGGTTTCACCCAGACATAACTCACTCTAGAACTCACTTTACCCTAACTTTTAAATTCACTGAAATAAGGGTTTAGAGGATGCACTCACATCACACCTTACTTCTTCGGGTGAGAAACAACAGAAATAAAGGACACATATAAACACCTTCCTCTAAAATAGTGGATGTCAAGATCTCCCAAAAGGAAAAACAATTTTGAAAAAAACAGACTCATATAATATTGTACAACTTTAGCTTTACAATCAAACGAGCACATGACATCACATCACATCACCGAACATGACCAAAGCGACTGATAGAAATAATACAAGGAGGGTGGCCTTATAAAACATCACCAAATATCACAGAATTCCAGAAAGTGTCCATAACAGCCTCTCATGGACAGATTTCCCGCACTTGTGGTTTAACATAAACCCCTTCTACGAAGAGACTATGAAGGACTTAGAGGCCCTCTTATACAATATCCATATTGACAACCCCAGACAACTTTCACCTTCGACGAATCAGGTAGCTTAAGAAACTAAGGTCTCTATCAACCATCCACGAGCACTCTTACGCAACAAGAGGATCTGAAAAAAAACCAAGAAAGTAAATGGTGTAGACTCATTATACAAAGCTCAAGAAAATATTCCTTACATGGATCAACTGGAGGATTTTCCAATGGAAAAAAAATCCGGCTTGCACGTCAGTTGTGCACTAAACCTTAATGGGGGCATACCTTATCCAAATAGAGAACCCAAGGACCCAACCAAGCTGGTCCATTGGTAAAAACATGCCACAAAACAGATTCAAACTCATTAATGGAACCACCTTAAAGGTGTCCTGAAACATATATCATAGGGGACTACTAACCAGACCTTCTACCCAGATTACCGACCAAACACAAACCCAAAACACAGTTCGAACAGGAGGGGTTCTTGGACTCAAAACATCCCACAACATCAACATTTTCCAAAAACACATAATAAAAACCATCCCAAACTTTTCATCAAGAAAACATGTTTTTCTTTAAAACCATTTCTGAAAAAAAATGGTTCAGCGGTGAGCGTATCCACCAATGGTACCCCATGGGCCTCACACATGCATGTTTTTGTGCCACACCAGGCACCCTCCTCATATCTGTCCTGGCACTCATCCAGTCATGCCATCAACCATCTATCATCCCATATAACCCCATGCATGTGGTCACTCATGGAAATACCAAAGGTCAATGCACTGATTCTTTCCACTTTTCAAAACCAAAACGGTCAACCAACACATCATTCTTATCAAAATTGCTAACCAGGAGGTCGAACCCAAATTACCGCATTAAAAAAACTTTTCAGAAAGGCACAATCATTCCAATGAAAACTCACATTCAAGTTATTTACATCAATTTCAAAACATCTCATCCCATTAAAAAAACCTTTTAATAGTTTAGAAAACTCTAATGGGAACACTTTTTCAAAACCAACTTCAATATAGTTTCTGCTTTCAAAAGAGGTGTAAAAACACAATTTTCCATTTCAAAATAATTCTGAATATTCAGTTCCACCATTTCATAAATCAAACCATTCCATATTTATTTAAAAATCATTTCAAAAAAACATTACACTTCCTAAAACCAAGTCACTTTAAAACCAAAGTTCCAAGATTTCAAAACTAAAGAACACCAGACAATGCAAGAGGAAACTAGTTTCAGTTGGTGACTTGGACATATGGTTGGCGGCCATTTTCCAATCACTTCACTGTCATAGAGAGTATTCTAGGGAATATCCCTGGCTCCACATGGCTTGCCAGACCCTGCAAGCTCCTTGAGACCATTAACCCAACTCTCTTTTCATTTACCCTAATCATCATCAAACCAAGAAAACCAAAAGACCTAGAAAAATACCAACTTCCCCTGGTGACTTGAATCCTGAAATGAGGTGTGGTGATAAATCACACAACCCATAACCAGAATTCCATGTCCCAAAAATCATAACTCTAGACTATCCCGACTATTTCCCAAATAACATGACTCCAATGGAGCGAACCTGGCTCTGATACCATTTTGTCACGAACCGAATCTGATCGCCACCAAAACAGGCACCAAACCCAGCCCGTGACAAGGCTCGGAGGGCATTCCCGATCCCCACGGGCTGGAACAAGTTCCCGGGGATCATAAAATGATAATTGGGAACGATTTGCCCGAGTTTATAAACTTAAAACGACAAAAGAATCCAATGAAACAAATCTGGATTTTTCAAACCAAATAATCTTTTTCAAATATTCAGAACTGAATTACACAATTTTAAAAAAAAATTAAAGACCATTACAAAGGTAAAAACCCAAGAAAAGATAGCCCAAGAACCTCCACATGTAAAGAGGCACCTCCCTCAAGCCATCTCCACGACACCACATCCCAATGGACAGCTAAAAACCTGAACCAATGGCATAAAACCTGTACCCAAACCTGTGACATAAAACAAGCAAGTCTACTTGCACCCAAAGGTGTAAGTAGGGTGTGAGCGAAATCCCAGTAGGATACCACCTCTAAGAGATTCTATGTGATAAACATTTCATGAAAAAAAGCATTGCAAGTTTTGTAAATAAGAAATGCTAGTTACAATTTTCTAAAGGATGCAATAATAAATGAAAACTGCTTTCTTGTGGGATAATTTTAAAGGACCAAAAATTTTAAAATAAATAAAAAAGCTACTGAATTTTCCAGCAAAAAATACCGTATACTGACGGTAAGTTCAAAGGATCTAATGAGCACAAGTAATAGGAAATAACCCATAGGCACTAGCTAGCTGTGGGTCCCAGGTACCTTGTATCTCGGTGAGAGTAACCACAAAAAATATCCGTTCTCGTGCACGAGCCACTAGTAGGGATCATACCCATAACCTAGTGGTCCCCAATCATCATCATCATTGTTTAGTTAGAGTTGTAAGCATCAATCTTGCTAAGTGAAACTGAGGCCAAACCCCACGGATTCACTAGCATACTAGTACACGTCCACCCACCTAGATACCCGGGTTTTCCCTTTGTGCTCAAACAAGTTCAACAATCCAAGAAGTATAGTTTTCACATGAAAATATCACTTCCACATCACACATTAACCAAACAGCCCCATGTACATCACACAAGTCAAAGATTCCACTTTTCATTCAAATGCATTTTAAAATCAAACTCACACCAAAATTGCCTACAACACTTTTGACATTTCTTTAACACTTCCAATAATCCTTTAAATGATTTTATAAAACCATTAAAAGATATTAAACTCACATAACATCCCACAAACATGTCACACAATACCCTTCTCACCTTCACGATTCATTTTATAAATAAACTCACCCAAAATATCCCACACCCGTGTTTCGCACACAAAACACAATTTAGTAAAATATTTCAGCAATTTATAAAAAAATTCTAAAAATGTTTAACATATCAAATCACCACTTTAACATTAAAAAACCCACATTATGTGAACACACTCACCCAAATAGTACATATACTGTAATGCCCCGACCCCAGCTAGCCAGAGTCGGTGCATTACTTCGTAACATTGGCATGATCACAAAAGATCAAGTCTCGAAAGACCGATTAGTTTAGTAGCCTTGGAAACACTAGATACATTCATAATTATTTCATTACATTAAAAAGTAAACAAACTACAATAACATGGTCTTCATAGTCCACACTCATATCCTCACTGACTATTCTTGCAAGTCAGTCATAATACACTTTTCACATCCTGGAAAATATTAAAACATTGAAAGGGGTGAACTCAGATGCTCAGTAAGGATAACAATATTGCGGAAGCTTTTATAAGAAAAAATAATCATTTAAGGCAATGTATAACTAAAACAAAAGCCTTATTGAACTTGAACTTCAGCATAATATGGCAAAAGTAAAATAAAATAATGCCATTACTTACTCTCATGGATATTCTACTAGACGAATAATCACATGAAATATCAATAACCACTTTCATAATGAGGGAATGTATAATGCCAGACATTCTGAAACATTTTGTCAAGGCCTCGGCCAAGACATATAAAATGATTAAGGCCTCGGCCAAATCCATAAATCAAATTGGGAAAGGGCCTCGGCCAATTCCACGTCTAGTTGTCTCATGAGACCTACCGATGCATCGAGGAGCTATAGCGGGCTCCACCCGTCACATATTAAGTCCAATACATTCCTCATATGAATAGGTTTAAACATAACATAAATATTCGTATTAAAACTAGCATAAGAAATGTCAACAATTTCTCCATAAGCTATGGATGGTATAAAAATAACACATCCACAGTCAAATATTTCACAAAATGTTCAATGGAAGTTTTGTATCATAAATCAATTTCAATTAAACTTAAAACCCATCAAAGGATGTTGACATGGATGAAATCAAAGCTATTTGAGAGTAATATCTCTCCTTTTTGAAATCATTTAAAAGTACCATAATTATAAAATAATACATTTACTTTGAAGATATTCTTATAATCTTGTTAGGGAAGCTTCGACGAAGTTATAATGGCGGAAAATAGCCTCACCCGCCGTATAAGTTAGAAAAACATTCTTACCTTAAATTTGTCAAAGAGGTAAAAAAGTACATTGTTTGGAAAACGACGGTAAGATTCCTTTCAAAAATTTATAGGGGTGTAAATGACTTTAACACATTTTCCATTTAATAGTAAAAATGTTTTGAAAGACATTTTTAAGAAACATGGATGTGGATGATAACGAGGTCCCAGTAGATAATTATGTATAAACAACCTTGGATAATGAAGAGGTTGTGAAGTAAACCCTTACCTTGTACTTTTCCTTGGTTGGGGTTGGTTAACCTCCTGTATAATGGTGAAATAATTGTTATTAAATTATAAAAGAATCATATATATTCATATGATATCATATATGATCTTTTAACATTGCTTTGTTAACAATATCTTAGATTTATCGTTGTTCCGGGTGTTAACTTACTCGTTTTCTTTTATATGTTTTGTTACGTAAGTCATGTTTTTCATGGATAGGTTGTATCTTATTCATATCCAGAATGATATCATGTCCTTAAACATTATTTTTAAATCATCAAATGATAATTATACTTGAATGGATAAGACGGAGAATGAATCTCAACGCGTTCGTGGAGACGGTAGTCCGTACGTACGCACGAGCGACAATATCATTATTTTGATATTAAAATAATATATAATTGGATAGTATATCATATATAAAGAATAATTATCATGTTATATTTATTATTTACATGAATTACATATCATTATTATACCCATCTAAATAATAATATATTGAATAACAATTACACCACGACGTGGAGACGGTAAGCCGTACGTACGCACGTATGGTGACATGTCATTCAAATGATGGGTAGAATACTGAATATGGTTGTTCCATATTTATAATAACATCACAGTATATAGAATATACTGGAGTTATAATTTTATAATTGAAATAATAAACAAAGAGGGAGTGGAAGAAGAAAGAAACTTGAAAGAGGGTGATGAAAATGTTACCTCTTCTTCGGGTTCTTCATTTTTATTTGATCAAAATGACTCCTTAGGATGGCTTTCTGACTAAAGTAAAGATTCTAGGATGAAGGGAGAGAAGTTGGGAGAGTATTTGGGCAGAGGTTGGCTGAACCAAAAGGCTTGGAAGTGTGAATAAGGTGGTAGAGGTGGGGGCCTTTTATAAGAGGAGAGGAGGGGCTCTTTTGGAAAGATTGAAATGTTACATTATTATACAATGCTTTTCGGATTCTAAAGGTCCCACACTTATATAATTCGTGGCTAAGGTGATAAGGGTTTTAAATATCCTCATCCAATAGGCTTTGGAAAAGTGTAAGCCTTGGATTTTGCATTATCTTCTCATTTTATTTAAATCGTTAAATAATGAGGTCATCGCCGCATCATAATGATGTCATAAATAATTTAATTTATTTAATGTCTAAAAATTATAAAAAAAATACTATGATGTAGGAAATCTTTTTATCTTTCTAATGAATATTTATAGTAAATATTTGGATCTGTGTAACCCCACTTAAAAACTGTTTTAGTAAAACAACTCATGTTTGTGTCAATTTAATTTTAACATTAAATAAATATATATTAATGTCATTTTCCAACTAAAGTGGCTCCATGGGGTCCCCAAGTTGACCCATGGGTTGTCTTGGTCGGCCATGACTCATCCAATAGGAGTAGGACAAGTTTCAAGCTCTTCTCATATTATTAAAACATTATTTTTACCTTAAACTACACTAATCACCTCTAATCGCGATTAAGAACTTAAAAGTTACTATTCACCAAAAAATTATTTTAATCTCATTGAACCAGATTTTACTTCTTAATGACAACCATGTATATCGGATTTTTGAAAATCAAATCAGAGAAGTGGTAATATTTCATTTTAACGAAAAATCAGTTTTTAACAACCACTTAGTGGTTTCACTATTCATCAAAAATTGAAGTTTTTCAGAATAAGGCCAAAATTTCACCCTAAGCTATAATTGATATTCTGAATTCAAAAATGATGTCTATTGTACAAAATTCCAAACATATAAGTTGTATTAATTAATTTTATAATTAATTCCCGCTGTTACAACAAATAGCGTGTTTTTAAGAAACAATTTATATCAAAAGATTGGCAATTGTTTATGTGCAATTTCAATGTTAAATTAATTCTAATGACCACCATTGGATAAAATGGTAAAAATATATTATAATTATACTTTAAAACCACTAAATATTATAATTTATCACTATAAATTATTTTGATTAAAAAAGTTGTTTTTAAGTATTTTTCACTATTCATAAAAATTTAGAAGTTCTCAGAAAAATACCAAAAATTCAACATAGGCTAATTTCTATATTACGAATCCAAAAATGAAGTCCATTTTGATAAATAAAATTTATAAAATTTCAAAAAGTAGGTATTACTATTCACAACGGCTAGTTTAGTTAGTTGTGGTGTGTGTTAGACCTCGAGGTTGCGTACAACACACGCTATTGCATTATTCGAAGGGAAACGTACAGTGGAAGATTGGGGTGTTACATTCTCCCCTCCTTCAAATAATTGCATCCTCGCAATTTCTAGGGTATTACTGCATAAAAAGACTCGGGTGGTTTTTCATCATAAATTCCTCAGGTTCCCACGTTGCCTCTTCCATTTTATGATTTCTCTACAAAACCTTCACCAGACGAGTCGTCCGGTTTCTCAGCACCTGCTCCCTCACATCAAGAATCCTGACGGGCTCTTCACAATAGGAAAGATCAGGTTCCAGTTCTAATTCCTCATAGGTGAGTACATGCGTTGGGTCAGGCATGTATTTCCTCAACAGAGATACGTGGAACACATCGTGAACTTTGGAGAGACTTGGCGGCATTGCCAATCGGTAAGCTACAACCCCAATTCGTTCTAGAATTTCGAAAGGTCCGATGTACCTGGGACTCAATTTACCTTTCTTACCAAAACGTATGACTCCCTTCCATGGAGATACCTTCAGGAAAACATGATCACCGACTTGAAATTCCAAATCCTTCCTTCTATTATCGGCATAGCTCTTCTGCCTACTTTGAGCTGCTTTGATGTGATTTTGGATTACTTTCACCTTTTCCATCGTTTCCTCCACCAGTTCTGGGCCTACAAGTTTTCTTTCACCAACATCATCCCAACAGGTTGGTGTACAACATCTCTTTCCGTATAACGCTTCATATGGTGCCATCTGAATACTCGAATGGAAGCTATTGTTATAGGAAAATTCTACCAGTGGTAAGTATTGATCCCACATACCCTGAAAGTCAAGAGAGCTTGATCTCAACATGTCTTCTAAGGTTTGAATAGTCTGTTCTGATTTTCCATCTGTTTGAGGGTGATAGGAAGTGCTCAAACGAAGTTCAGTATCCAAGGCCTTTTGAAGACTTTTCCAGAATCTTGAAGTAAAACGAGGATCACGATCAGAAACAATCGATAGGGGTACTCCATGAAGTCTTACAACTTCATTAATATATAGTCTTGCTAGACGTTCAAGTGGTAGATCCTCCCGTATAGCCAGAAAATGTGCTGACTTAGTAAGTTGATCAACAATGACCCATATTGCATCATTCCTTCTAGGAGTCTTTGGTAGTCCCATGACAAAGTCCATCGTAATATTATCCCATTTCCACTCAGGTATGAGAAGAGGTTGCAATACTCCACCAGGATGTTGCCTTCAAGCTTTCACTTGTTGACAAACCATACACCTCGACACAAAATCAGCAATCTCCCTCTTCATATTGTCCCACCAAAAATGTTCCTTCAAATCTCTATACATTTTGGTGCTCCCAGGGTGTATAGAGAAGTTGGAACTATGAGCATCATCCAGAAATTCCCTTTTTAGATCAGGTATATCGGGAACACAAAGTCTCTTCCCGAATTTCAAAATTCCATCCTTATACACAAAGTCCCTCAATCTTCCATCATTCACACCTTTAATCTTCTTCTGAAATTCTTCATCATTGGTCTGAGAACTCTTAATCCTTTCTAGTAATGATGGTTTGGCAACCATTTGAAAAAGCATTGATGTTTCACCTTCCCAAGTTATTTCCATGTCCATCTTCACTAGATCCAAGAAAATTGGATCCCTTTCAATTCTCATCACATTCAAAACTCCATGGTCTTTTCTAATCAAAGCATCTGACACCTTGTTTGCCTTCCACGGGTGGTAATGTATCGTGAAATCATAATCCTTGAGTAGTTCAATCCATCACCTTTGCCTCATGTTGAGTTCTTTTTGTGTGAAAATATACTTCAAACTCTTGTGATCAGTATAAATCTCACATTTTTCACCATAGAGGTAATGTCTCCATATCTTTAAATCAAAGATCATAGCTGCTAACTCAAGATCATGAGTAGGATAGTTTTGCTCATTAATTTTTAGCTGTCGTGATGCATAGGCAATGACCTTATCATTCTGCATAAGGACACAACCGAGTCCTTTCTTCGATGCATCACTATAAATAACAAACCCATCATTCCCCGATGGTAGAGTCAATACAGGGGCATTGACTAATCTTCTCTTTAGTTCTTCAAAACATTCTTCACACTCTTTTGTCCAGACAAATTTAATCCCTTTACGTGTGAGTTTTGTCAATGGGTTAGCCAATCTGGCAAAATTCTGGACGAAACGTCGATAATAACCTGCTAAACCAATAAAACTGCGTACCTCAGTTATACTTGTCGGTGCTGGCCATTCTTGGATTGCCTTAGTTTTAGAAGGATCAACGGAAATTCCATCCTTAGAGACAATATGGCCAAGAAAATAAATCTCATGAATCCAGAATTCACACTTGCTAAATTTCCCATATAATTCATGTCTTCCAAGAGTCTTTAGGATAATGCGTAAGTGATTTTCATGATCTTCATGGCTTTTGGAGTATACCAAGATATCATCAATAAATACCACTACAAAGTCATCAAGATATTCCTTGAAAACTCTATTCATTAGATCCATGAAAACAGAGGGTGCATTAGTCAATCCAAAAGGCATTACTGTAAACTCGTAATGCCCGTACCTTGTTCGAAATGCTGTCTTTGGAACGTCTTCCTTCTTCACACATAACTGATGGTATCCAGACCGAAGGTCAATCTTTGAAAAGTATTGAGCTCCATGCAGTTGGTCAAACAAATCATTAATGCGAGGTAGGGGATACTTGTTCTTTATTGTTATAGCATTGATCTCCCTATAGTCAATGCACAACCTCATAGATCCATCTTTCTTCTTAACAAAAAGAACAGGGGCTCCCCAAGGAGAAACACTAGGGCGAATAAATCCCTTATTACTCAATTCCTCTAGTTGTTTCTTTAGTTCAACTAATTCCACAGTGGCCATTCTATAAGGGGTCTTCGATATGGGCCTTGATCCAGGAATTAAATCAATGGAAAACTCAACTTCTCGTTCTGGAGGATGTCCAGGTAAATCTTCCGGAAACACATCAACATATTCTCTCACAATAGGTACATCCTCTATTTGAATATTCCTTTCCTCACCCTCAGTAATTTCCTTCTCTTCCTCCCCAATAATTGAATTCAGTTGAGCTACTGGGGGTGGATCTAGATAAGAATTATGTGGCGACGATTCGGCTCTAAAGATAAGGTGTTCCTTATCATCATCATCAAGAATCGTAACCTCTTTCTTCTTACAATAAATTTTGGCATCATGGTCCGAAAGCCAATCCATACCGAGGATTATATCAAATTCAATCATGGGTATGACGATGAGATCAGCAGGTAAAGAACATTTAGGTGCTCTAATGGGAACTAATCGACAAAACTTTGTTGCAACAATACTTCCCTTAGGGGTTTTGACCGACAACTCCCTTGTTAAATCAAATTGGAAATATCTAATTTTCTTAGCAAACTGGGAAGATATGAAACAATGCGATGATCCAGAATCAAATAATGCATTTTCTAAACTTGAGGAAACCATTAAATTACCTGCCACCACGTCTTTCGGAGCTTCCACCTCAGCAGTAGTGATAGCATAAGCCTGGCCCTGATCCCTTGGCCTCTTCTGAGGTAAGTTCCCCTGACGCTTAGGACATTCATTTGCATAATGTCCCTTCTCTCTACAATTATAGCATTCCACGTTGACAGCCGCTTTCTTTCCCTTGCATTCATGAGCTTGGTGGCCTTTTTCACCACACTTGTAACATACTCCTTTTCCTTTTAGACAGGCACCGGGGTGCTTCCTACCGCAATTATCACAGGGTGGAAATTCATTTCTACACTTCTTCCCTGTTTCCTTATTTCCTTTCCCAGAGTTTTCAGCGGATCTCTTCTTATCTTGCTTTGATTTAAAGTCATAAGACTTAGAGAATTCCTTTTCCGTCTTGATAGAGCATGAGACAATACCTTCGTATGAAGAGAAGGTTTGTGATACTAAATCTCGACGGAGAAATGGTTTCAACCCATCAAAGAAACGATCAGTCTTACTTCTTGGGTTACGTATGTAATCCGCAGCATACCTTGCTAACCTTTTAAAGTTAGCCTCATACTTTGCGACATTCTCATCCTCCTTCTAACTCAGACTCAGAAATTGCCGTTCCATATCCGCTCGATGGTCTCGAGGAAAGTATTTTTCTAAGAACAACTCTTTGAACTCCTGCCATTCCATGTTTTTTAATTCATCATCTTCCTTTGTGTTTTGAATTAGTGACCACCATTGATCGGCATCTCCAGTGAGGCGGTAAACTTCCATGACAACATTCTCCCTTTCACTACTCCCCAAGGCATGGAATATTTTCTCTAAGGAATTTATCCATTTCTCAGCTACTATAGGATTTGTACTCCCATTGAAGGTTGGCGGTTGTTGCCTCATGAAACGGTCTAGCATTGATCCTCCACGTTGCGGATCAGGGTGCTCCATATGAGTAAGGTTGTTATTAATAACCTGCGTGAGTTGTCCCAGTACGGTGAGAAGCTGATCGGCTCCAGTTGTATCACTAGCTCCACCATAATTATCTTGAGCAGGAGGGAAATCCCTACACGGAGTGCGTCCATTGATACAGTTTCCATTCCTTCCACTAGGCACCATTTCTAAATAATGGCATAAACTAGATTAGTTCATGAATCAAAATACATAATTCCATACTTGTAAAACACTTAACATAAATTGAACTAATTATGGATATAATCCATAATTATAAAAAAAAATTCTTTGAGGAAGTATATACTCGTAACCCTTCATAGTGGTTTGTAAAGAAAATGGGGATTATCCAAAGCATATCCCCCGGGAGTGTCGTAACCAAGAGTGCAGCAAGGCCCGTTGTCATGCACCAGTTCCCGTTCGAGTCTAGCTCAAAGCGGTGTTTTCGGGTTTTACCCCTAGGTACATCTGTGCCAGAGCCGCCTCTACCTGCTCGTATCCAGACAGGGATGTATTTCTCGGAAAACTCACAACATCTCTACAATACCAAAATTCTAGGAAGTTCTTCTATACTAATCCTCAAAGTCTATCTTCGGGATATGTGCTCTAATCAGAGTTTATCTAAATCTAGCTTCCAAGTTTAGTACTAAACTTCCTCTGATACCAACTGTAACACCCCGAACCCAGCTACCCAGAGTTGGTGCATTACTTCGTAACATTGGCATGATCACAAAAGATCAAGTCTCGAAAGACCGATTAGTTTAGTAGCCTTGGAAACACTAGATACATTCATAATTCTTTCATTACATCAAAAAGTAAACAAACTAAAATAACATGGTCTTCATAGTCCACACTCATATCCTCACTGACTATTCTTGCAAGTCAGTCATAATACACTTCTTCACATCCTGGAAAATATTAAAACATTGAAAGGGGTGAGCTCAGATGCTCAGTAAGGATAACAATATTGCGGAAGCTTTTATAAGAAAACATAATCATTTAAGGCAATGTATAACTAAAACAAAAGCCTTATTGAACTTGAACTTCAGCATAATATGGAAAAAGTAAAATAAAATAATGCCATTACTTACTCTCATGGATATTCTACTAGACGAATAATCACATAAAATATCAATAACCACTTTCATAATGAGGGAATGTATAATGCGAGACATTCTGAAACATTTTGTCAAGGCCTCGGCCAAGACGTCTAAAATGATTAAGGCCTCGGCCAAAACCATAAATCAAATTGGGAAAGGGACTCGGCCAATTCCACGTCTAGTTGTCTCATGAGACCTACCGATGCATCGAGGAGCTATAGCGGGCTCCACCCGTCACATATTAAGTCCAATACATTCCTCATATGAATAGGTTTAAACATAACATAAATATTCATATTAAAACTAGCATACGAAATGTCAACAATTTCTCCATAAGCTATGGATGGTATAAAAATAACACATCCACAGTCAAATATTTCACAAAATGTTCAATGGAAGTTTTGTATCATAAATCAATTTCAATTAAACTTAAAACCCACCAAAGGATGTTGACATGGATGAAATCAAAGCTATTTGAGAGTAATATCTCTCCTTTTTGAAATCATTTAAAAGTCCCATAATTATAAAATAATACATTTCCTTTGAAGATATTCTTATAAGCTTGTTAGGGAAGCTTCGACGAAGTTATAATGGCGGAAAATAGCTGCACCCTCCGTATAAGTTAAAAAAAACATTCTTACCTTAAATTTGTCAAAGAGGTCAAAAAGTACATTGTTTGGAAAATGACGGTAAGATTCCTTTCAAAAATGTATAAGGGTGTAAATGACTTTAACACATTTTCCATTTAATAGTAAAAATGTTTTTAAAGACATTTTTAAGAAACATGGATGTGGATGATAACAAGGTCCCAGTAGATAATTATGTATAAACAACCTTGGATAATGAAGAGGTTGTGAAGTAAACCCTTACCTTGTACTTTTCCTTGGTTGGGGTAGGTTAACCTCCTGTATAATGGTTAAATAATTGTTATTAAATTATACAAGAATCATATATATATTCATATGATATCATATATGATCTTTTAACATTGCTTTGTTAACAATATCTTAGATTTATCGTTGTTTCGGGTGTTAACTTACTCGTTTTCTTTTATATGTTTTGTTACGTAAGTCGTGTTTTTCATGGATAGGTTGTATCTTATTAATATCCAGAATGATATCATGTCCTTAAAAATTATTTTTAAATCATCAAATGATAATTATACTTGAATGGATACGGCGGAGAATGAATCTCATCGCGTTCGTGGAGACGGTAGTCCGTACGTACGCACGAGCGACAATATCATTATTTTGATATTAAAATAATATATAATTGGATAGTATATCATATATACAGAATCATTATCATGTTATATTTATTATTTACATGAATTACATATCATTATTATACCCATCTAAATAATAATATATTGAATAACAATTACACCACAACGTGGAGACGGTAAGCCGTACGTACGCACGTATGGTGACATGTCATTCAAATGATGGGTAGAATAATGAATATGGTTGTTCCATATTTATAATAACATCACATTATATAGAATATACTGGAGTTATAATTTTATAATTGAAATAATAAACAAAGAGGGAGTGGAAGAAGAAAGAAACTTGAAAGAGGGTGATGAAAATGTTACCTGTTCTTCGGGTTCTTCCTTTTGATTTGATCAAAAGGACTCCTTAGGATGGCTTTCTGACTAAAGTAAAGCTTCTAGGATGAAGGGAGAGAAGTTGGGAGAGTATTTGGGCAGAGGTTGGCCGAACCGAAAGTCTTGGAAGTGTGAATAAGGTGGTAGAGGTGGGGGCCTTTTATAAGAGGAGAGGAGGGGCTCTTTTGGAAAGATTGAAATGTTACATTATTATACAATGCTTTTCGGATTCTAAAGGTCCCACACTTATATAATTCGTGGATAAGGTGATAAGGGTTCTAAATATCCTCATCCAATAGGCTTTGGACAAGTGTAAGCCTTGGATTTTGCATTATCTTCTCATTTTATTTAAATCGTTAAATAATGAGGTCATCGCTGCATCATAATGATGTCATAAATAATTTAATTTATTTAATGTCTAAAAATTATAAAAAAAATACTATGATGTAGGAAATATTTTTATATTTCTAATGAATATTTATAGTCAATATTTGGATCTTTGTAACCCCACTTAAAAACTGTTTTAGTAAAACAACTCATGTTTGTGTCAATTTAATTTTAACATTAAATAAATATATATTAATGTCATTTTCCAACTAAAGTGGCTCCATGGGGTCCCCAAGTTGACCCATGGGTTTTCTTGGTCGGCCATGACTCATCCAATAGGAGTAGGACAAGTTTCAAGCTCATCTCATATTATTAAAACATTATTTTTACCTTAAACTACGCTAATCACCTCTAATCGCGATTAAGAACTTAAAAGTTACTATTCACCAAAAAATTATTTTAATCTCATTGAACCACATTTTACTTCTTAATGACAACCATGTATGTCGGATTTTTGAAAATCAAATCACAGAAGTGGTAATATTTCATTTTAACGAAAAATCAGTTTTTAACAACCACTTAGTGGTTTCACTATTCATCAAAAATTGAAGTTTTTCAGAATAAGGCCAAAATTTCACCCTAAGCTATAATTGATATTCCGAATTCAAAAATGATGTCTATTTTACAAAATTCCAAACATATAAGTTGTATTAATTAATTTTATAATTAATTCCCGCTGTTACAACAAATAGCGTGTTTTTAAGAAACAATTTATATCAAAAGATTGGCAATTGTTTATGTCCAATTTCAATGTTAAATTAATTCTAATGACCACCATTGGATAAAATGGTAAAAATATATTCTAATTATACTTTAAAACCACTAAATATTATAATTTATCACTATAAATTATTTTTATTAAAAAAGTTGTTTTTAAGTATTTTTCATTATTCATAAAAATTCAGAAGTTCTCAGAAAAATGCCACAAATTCAACATAGGATAATTTCAATATTCCGAATCCAAAAATGAAGTCCATTTTGATAAATAAAATTTATAAAATTTCAAAAAGTAGGTATTACTATTCACAACGGCTAGTTTAGTTAGTTGTGGTGTGTGTTAGAGCTCGAGGTTGCGTACAACACACGCTATTGCATTATTCGAAGGGAAACGTACAGTGGAAGCTTGGGGTGTTACATATACACCCTTTCCCAACATTGTTTAACCGAATAAAACATTTGAAATTTTTATAAAAAAACCCAAGAGGTATTTGTTTGCACACTAAACCCATTTCAAAACCCTCATTCAAAACCAAAATCATACCAATACAAATCCAAAACAGAACTTTTCATCCCGAAAACAATTATTAAACCACCCCCAAATGTTATAAAAATACATCAAAAAAATACCACAAAGATACACATGAAAAACACACGTTTTCATAAATCACTTTCAAAAAGTACAACACGGTTTTACACCTTAAACTCATTCAAAAACCTCTTTTCAAGGCCCACATGACAATAAGGAATTAACAAAACAGAATTGGAAGCCCCTTTCAAGACTAATAAATCACTTTCATATGTTATAAACTAAACCCAAACATTACCCCAAGAGTCACACATGAAAAGTACCCAATTTCAAGCTAAAATACAACTAAAAATTAAATGTTTAACCAAATTCATCAAAAACAGTTTTCAAACCACAAAAAACAGATTATAAACCTACTAAATTAAAAAAACAAGCAATCTAACTCATCATAAAATGGTTACACATGGAATCACCTACCTTTTGAGTCGAAACCCTCAAAACGTGGTGCGAAACCTTAAGCACACCACCGCCGCACCACAAGGAATATAAATCCAGACATAGACCACCAAAAATTGACCCAAAAGATACCAAATCAGACCTTAGGATCGAACCCTAACTTCTGGACATGAGGAACTTAAAGAAATATGAAATAAAACTAAAAGAGGATGGAAGGAACCAAGAAGGAATTCCCTTACTTGAAATATCTTGAATAAATTGGCCCCAATCCCCCTAACTATGAATCTCCAAGTACCCAAAACTGGTATGGAGGTTCAAAGGAGTCATATTAGGTCATGGGGGACTGAAATGGGGGGAAAAGGAGTAAAATTGAAGGAGTTATGAAAGATTCATTTTACCTCATCAAATCTGGTTGATTTGAGAAATATTGAGAAAGATCGTCCAACTTCGCGGGGTATATGAGCTCCAAATAGGAAAACGCGATGCAGGGGGTGAGGGTGAGGTTTTTGGCTTCGAGTGGGAGGTTGAATCACCGAAAAACAGTAAAAAACTAATGCAATATTGAAATTTAAAAAAAATAATTTAAAGCAGGAAATGGGTTTACGGGCAGGCCCCTTACCTTAATTAAAAACCCAAATCCATCATGATTTGGGATTTCTATGTGGTTCAAAGGGATATGGTGATTTTAATATATTAGGGTATGCCAATTGGAAAGTGTAATGGGTTTAAAATATTAAAAATTGAAGGAGTTATAGAAGAATCAAAATTTGTTTTTAAATCTGGATTTGGGCTCACGGTTTGGCCCAAATTTTCAAAACCCACCATTTTCACCAAAAATGAGTGGTAAACCCCCAAAACAAATCGGGAATGGAAATTAAATGAGTAATGAATTTAAAAAAAAGTCCTGGGTGTGACTAAATCACTTCTTTAAAATAGAAAAATTTCTAAAATATTATTGAAAAGATGTTATTTTAAAGTAAACTTGGAATATTTAAATAAATATTGAATTAATTGAGTGGTCATGATGGTGGAAAATTACATATATACTGTATAATTTGAAATAAAATAACCCTTTCACACATTTTTTTAAAAAGTTAAAATGTACCTCGTTCAAAAAATGATGAAATATTTATTTTAAACTATTTTTTAAAAAATTAAAACATGTATAAAAATGAATTTATTGAATCATTGGATAATATTTTTTTTTTGAAAAACTTAAAAGAACATATAGACATGGAAGAGAAAGATTATACATCTAAAAGAATGAACATGGTTGATATTACTTAAAAACAACTTTGTTGATGTTTCTTTACTAAATAAATTAGGAAATAAGTAAAAATATTGTAAAAAACATTCATGAATAGAGGAAAATAAAAGGCATTTGGTTCAAGAAAATAATTTTATATGATTTCTCCTAACTGAAACTTGAATAAAAACAATCTAAAAAATAAAGAATATTTTAACATAAAGATTTTACCACTTTGTTAAATTTAGTATCAAAATTAAATGGAATAAAGAGTATAATAAAAATATATAAATCCCATTAATTAAATGAGTAAATATGTCAAAATTAATTCATAAAGTAGTAATTACACCACACAAGGAAATCATTAAGTACCACATGAAATATATATTAATGAATAGATATTTGGACAAAGAAAACACCTATAAAGATCATAAAATTTGGAAGTGATAATTAATCCATGAAAGGATTATGTAAATATACATAATTCCACAAAAAAATTTAATTACAAAATAAATTAATTTAGATATCTAATCACACATAATCATGGCATCACAGATATGAGGAAGTAGAAGTAAAACCTAGTGAATGGAAATTGAGGCAAAAAACACAGTACCGCTTGGTAACTTAAAAAGAATCCACTTAGATGATGTAAAATTAAATTTTAATAAAAATAAAACTAATAATGAATTATTCTTTATATAATATTTAATAGTGATATTATATACACCATATAAAATAATTAGGTGCATAACATTAAAACAAGCCTAAATAAAGAGAAATTGAGATGAAATCCCTTACCTGAAGTATGAATCATCACATACATTATTTATATTCATAAATAATAAAATTTTATTAATTATTTACTTTCTTAATAAACCATTTAAAATTTAAAATCGCTTTTATTTTTTTATTATCATGTTATATTCAATTTCATGATTATTTAATTTCAAATTTGACGTTTTGATGATATTCAAAACATAAGTTCAAAATGACTTCAATATATTTACTATGGTCAATGTGGTCATTATTTAAAAATCTATTGAATAATAATCATGAAATAAATATCCATTTTATACATTAATTAAATGTTTAAAACGAAACTTGAAATATTGTTATGAAAAATTAACCATGTTACAATCATGAAGATGGTAAGCCATACATACACATGAGTAATGTTTTGATTTTTCAATTATCATGATGGAAAAAAGGTTAGTGTTATTTTATATTTCCAGAATGATAATTATATCATAAATATAATATTATTTCTTTAATTATACAGATATATATCATCCATGTAATGTGATAATGAAAAATGAATCACATTGCTTTATTGAGGTGGAAATCCAATTGTATGTACGAATGATGTTATCATCATTAAAAGAATGAAAAGGTAAGAAAATATAAGATATATTAATTTTATATAATGAAATATATCTAATGAATAAAATATATTTTTTATATTAAATCAATCTTCATAAACAAAAATCATATGAAGTGATGGAAAATAAATTACATCGGTTAACAAAGCGGTAGTATGCTTTACACATGAATGATGGTTTAGTTTACCACTTGATAGAAGATAAGATGGTTATTGGTTAAAACATTAACATAATAATGCCTAATTATATTGGATATAATTATTATATTATATCATAATGGTTTAATAATATTTTAAGGAGTTGAAAGAATAAATGAAACAAAATGCTTGGCTAAAAATGATACCTCTTCTTCAGATAGCCTCTTTAAGGTTTCAAAAAATTCCTTTCTAGGAGTTTTTTATAATACAAAAATCCTATAGAACATTATAATGTAATTATGTAAGGTATTTGGGTAGGTATTGAAAGAAAATCCCTTTTAAGTGCAGAATGGAGAGGAGAGGATGTGTCCTTTGATAAGTGAGAAGGAGTGAAATTTTTGAAAATACCCAAGAATTTTCTTTAATAAGAAGTCACTCTTAAATAAATTTTATCCAAAATTGATAAATTATGTAGTGGATGGAATATAATATTGACCCAAAAATACAAAATTAAAAAATAAACATGTTTTAAACATGTTATTTCATTCACCTTTGTGGTTACTCACTTTTACTATTTTAGTTTTCACCATGGTAGCTAGTTTATACCTAGGTAATTTATCTTTTAAGAATATAAATAAAATAATAATAATTAGATAATTCATAACCAATGATTTTAAATAAGAAATAAATTTATCCAAAAAAAACCAATATTCATGGAAAAGTAATTTTAACACAAAAATATGTAATGCACAAAAGTTTGTTTTACCCTTAATCGTGGTAATTATATTTTTACTATTTTTAATATTTATTATGAAACAAAATTCAGGTGAATTTATTATAAATTATTAATTATGATAATTTAGGATACAGAATCAAATTTATCAGATTAAATTTATCGAATTGGAATAATTTAATTTAAAATTAAACCTGCAAAACATGATGAAATGTTGGATTTCAGGAAAAGGTATTTTTTAAGCAATAGATGATATTATATTAACTCTATGACTAAAAATATTGATTATTTTAATTTAAATTAATATAAATCGATATATAATTTATTTATTTCATTTAAATAATTCCTTATTAGGAGTTATTGTAATTTATTTAAAAGGTTAAACTTTATGCACATTAAAAAGAGTTTGCAGAAAAATGTGTTTTTAAGTATACAAATAAACTTATACCCAAATCATAAAAATTGACAATTTAAATGAAATTAATTAGATTATTATAAATAAAATTTTTCATATTTCAATTTAATAACAAATAAAAAATATAACAAGACTATTGAATTACTTTATTTACTAAAACAAAATGATAGTATTTGAAACATCGACAATTTTCACTATTTACAGAAAAGTAAATCATTTTAGAAAAATATAAAAATTTAACCCTAAGATGATTTTGATATATGTATTTTATTAATGATGTTTATTTTTTTCAGGACTCATCCCACCAAGGCCGCCTGGCTGGAGGAAGCCCAAGATGCAACTTCCCCGGGCCTGACTCTATAGGCTATGGGCTGGAAATAGTACCGAAAGGAATAAATAAAATGAGATACCTTTACCTAATGTCCCTATACGCACACACCTAACCATCACTATTAAGAGGTTAATAAGAATAAAAATAAAATACAATAGCATCTAGATTAAAAACCATGCATGTAATAACCTCTAGGGAATATAATTTAGAGAGACAGTGCATTCTAAAATGTAAATAGAAATATATGTGACCAACTAGAAAAGATGTCCCTACTTGGAAATAAATAGAAAAGAAAGAAAGATAAGAGATAACCTAGCCCTTGATATCCAATCCCAGCCATCATATATAGCCTATTCACTTGAGTATCCCTATGCTCCACTGAAATCTTCCCTGACCTTTTGATCATCTTTATAACACATGACACGTGTGGGAAAAGACCATACAAGGGTGAGTATATACATACCCAGTAAGATGCCCTGAAAAATAAAAGGGGAGAAATTGAATACATGATATAAGTAGTCAAATCATCCCAAATAAATAGGTAAGGAAATAAAACAATATATATATATAAATGCTAATATAAGAGACCAAGATGAGAGGGAAAGGGAATCTCCATCTCACAGCACGACCTAGGACGATGAGTCTACCAACAGTTACAAAAGTCCCATAAGAAACTAAAAATATCACACATGTATATCTGAATAATTAACCTTGTGGAGGACCCACACCTTACCACTGTTCCACATAGTCAAGGGGGCAGAATCTTCAAGTATAAGACAAACTCTATGGTCCGTCGGCGGTGGGGGGTGGGGGTGGGGTGGGTTGGGGTTGGTGGGTGGGTGGGTACCACTCTATAGATAGAGGAACCATACCCCAGTATTACAAGAGGGTGTCACTTAGTAGGTAAGGGACCCATTCTATGATACAATAGGAGGGCACCCCTCAGTAGAAAGAGGACCCATGCCCTGATACAACAAGAGGGTTCCACTGAGTAAGTAGAGGACCCATGACCTAATACAATAGGAGGGTGACACTCATTAGGCATAGGAATAATTCCCTAATTCAATATGAGGGTGACATTCAGTTGGTAGAGGAACTATTCCCATATATAATAGAAGGGTTCTACTCATTATGTAGAGGACCCCTGCCCTGAGACAACAGGAGGGTTCCACTCAAACCTGTGCAAGGAGTTTACGGGGATACCCACATCCTAGTAAAATATGGGATGGGGGTGGGTGGGTGGTGATGAACTTATCCTATATATCATGTTCCACCCCAATCACTTCCATCATCAAGCACTACCTAAAGAAGAATGACACTCGGAACATCTAATATCATATCTCAAAATCCTCCGTGAAGGCCACCATTTCATTCTACATGGGAAAAACTCAGGACAAGATACTCACATTCCAAAATATGACTTAAAATAAAGAATATATGAGATGTAGATTATTTTAAAAGGAGGAACACAATGTGTATGAGGGGTCACATAGTATGTGACCACACCTGTCCTCCTGGTTGTATTCCTTCCAAAACATAGCTTGGATGACCATGTTGCAGTACAAAGTGTGTAGTTTTGTCACATGACATGTATCGGTCACTTGGGGCCAACCTGTACTATCCTAATCATGTCTGTGTACCTCAGTCTATGACAGTTTACCTAGACATGTATCTGAATGTGGCTGGGTACCAGGCGATGCCTGTGAACCTCAGGTAAGGCCAACGAACCTCAGGTCATGCATGTATACTCCCATAGTACACAATGTGTATGACTACATAGGGTCCAAGTTTTTTGAAAGATGTAATATGCATTGGATTCATATGTCAGGTCATTTGACATGTGGATTTGGTCATACAATGTGTGATCCTAATCATCCAAAAAACCCAAGATGCTATAGTTGGGTCACTACACAGTGTGTGTTCATCCTAATACACGATGTGTAGTTGGGATTTTCACAAAAAATATAGTTTTATTAATTCAACACCTTATTCCCTCTCTCACCATTGATTTTTCAACTTCTACACCTAAAATAAATGGAATGAACCTTTAGAAATTGACTCTGTCCCTCCATTGTCAAAAAATAAAAATATGATCTTTGATAGTGGTCTACCGCACATCTTGCACGCCTCTTGTTGTGCATCCCACATGCCTCCCGTCATTGCCGATCAGTATTTAATCCCAAATTGATCAAAATCATCAAAAAAATCCCATAAAAACCTTGATCAATCCATAAATCTCCATCCCAATTATTATTCATCCTGCTGCCACATATCTAGGGATCTGATTGCACTTGAACCCGCCTGAAAATTTCAAATAATGTCTCCATAGGCCAACGATAAAAAAATGAAGAAAGATAGAAGGAAATACCCATAAAAATGGTGATTAAAATTTTTATTCAAGTATTCTCATCCAATATATTGAAATTGGGGAAACCAGGTTGAGATAATTGAATAAGAAGGATCAGTTTAAGAAATAATTTAATTTAAAAAAGGGGCTCATTTGAAGGCATAAATAAATCATAGATAGGAGCCAATAATTAATACATTCTCAATATTTTAAGAAAAAGGGATAAATAAAAAATTTATTATCCCTACCTTGATATTTTATCATTCGTTGGTGAAGAAAACATTTTCCAGTGATGGGGAAGATCTGCGGTGTTCGCTGTCATGTAAACTACCTCAATCCAGTCGCCAATCGTTTTCCGATCCTGATTCACCAATAAAGAATATATGAACCTCCTCTTAACAATCCTATGGTTATGTAGATAACCCTATATATTTTCCATAATAGTAAATTTATATAGAAATTTTTTTTTGTAATTAAATCAATTAATTAAATATGTAAATTAATTAATTCACCTAGTGTACACGATAATGACTACTTCATCAGAATGCCCGATGTTGGCTGACTTTAGGTCATACCTGCGGTAAACCCCATGCTCCAGATTCACCCATGGTCTTAGAATTTTTATCTAGGACTCCATTAAAAATATATTCCTTTATTTATGAAAGAATATGTGCATGTAATATAAAATATATTTAATATTTGATGAAATAAATTTTTATCTCATCAGACCTCATAATCATGTGTAGTCTTTAGTTTCTGGCACAAAAACTATTTCTTAATATATTTCAAAGTATTAAAATGTAGTAATAGATTCTATAAATTTTTCCATACCTCAAACTTTTTATCCTCAGAAAATAAAAAACTATTAAAAAAGGTTGGGATACTGATCTCGTATTTGGCTCTTCCTTTCCAAAAAGCTCTCCTGCATGCTCCCATACTACCATAGAACGTGAACCAATAAAGGACCCTCTCATACTGATCCTCAATCACCACTGGGTACTCCGTGAAGGTGTCTCCATCATCAATTTCCATCTCAACTAAGTTAATAATGTGAATAGGATCATACATGTATCTCCTTAGATGCGACACATGGAAGATGTCATGAACCCTCTCTAACCATGGGGGTAGGTCTAGGTGGTAAGAAACCTTTCAAACCCTCTGCGGGTTTTCAAATAGCTCGATAAAGCTCAGAGATAACCTGACTCCCTAAATGAATCTTCACAATACTCATCCTGGGGAGACCTTGAGAAAAACATGGTCCTCTACTCAAACTCCAAGGGGTTATGATATCGATCTGCATAAGATTTATTTCATCTCTAGGATATCCACATCCGCTCAGAGACCCCCTGTACCGTTTCTGTTGTCTTCTAGACTATCTATGGTACAACAAGAGATGCCTCACCGATATTAGTCTAACATAAGGGTGACCTTTAGGGTATCCCATTAAGGGCCTCGAAAGGAATCATGATGATTGTAGAGTGATAAATATTATTATAATAAATCTATATTAAAGTTAAGTGACCCCCCTAGATCCAGTTGAATTTTAACATAAAATTCATCATCATATCCTTCAACACATGAATATTGTGCTCAATTTTTCCATCTGTGTGTGCATGAAAATATATCCTCATCCCCATATGGGTCTTGAATGCCTCATGTAGTCTCTTATATACCTATGAAATGAACCAAAAATCATAGTCATAGACAATATTTAAGGTCACCCCCTGAAATAGGATGATATCCCTTATGTGAAAAAGTAAAAAGTACCTTTTTATGAAAAAGATATAAAGATTCATTTTAAACTATTTTCTTAAAATTAAAACATGGGTATAAATGTATTTAATTTATCATCATAGAATAGTAAAAACATTGTTTAAAACATTTTAAGTAAAATATAGATATGTAAGAGAAATATACCATTTCTAAAAGAAGATACAATATCGATATTACCTTCAAACAACTTTCTTGATGTTTTTTTGTCAATATGGAAGGAAATTGAATTAAAAATTATAAAACAAATTAATGAACATAAGATAATAAAATGGATGTGTTTAAATAAAATAATTTTATATTATTTTCACTAATAGAACCTTGAACATAATTTTTTTAAAAGGTGATTGTAACATAAATACTTTGTGCTTTAGTAAATTTTAAATCAAAAGTAATTGGAATAAAGATAATGATGTGGATATATAAATCCAATTAATTAAATTGATAAATATGTAAAACTTAATTCATGAGGTAGTAATTACACCATAAAAGGAAATCATGATGAATGACATGAAACATTTCTCAAGAAAAAAGAGATTGTTGCAAAGAAAACACTTACGAAGATCATAACTTTTTAAGTGATAATTAATACATGAAGTTATTATGTGAATATATGTAAATACACAAAAAATGTTTATATATAGGAAAAAAACAATTTTTATATCCATTCATAAATAATCATGGAATCTCAAAGATGAGGAATTCTAAGTATTATCCAATGATTGGAAATTGAGTAAGGAAACACCTTACCACTCAGTAATTTTGAAATAAAAAACCCTTGAAATAAGTAACATGAATTGTAACTTTAGACGCCAAGATGTATTAAGTTTTAATTAAATAATATTTTTAATTGTAATTATATTAATTATATAAAATAAATTAGGTTCATAACATTAAAACATGCCTCAATAAAAGGAAATTGAGACGAAATCCCCTACAAAAAGTTTGACTCGTTACATACATTATTAAAATTCTTGAATTATAAACCTATATTAATTATTTAATTTCTTAATAACCTTTTTTAATTTTATTATCCATTTAATTTTATTTATTATAATGTTATATTTAATTACTTAATCTTTTAAGTTCATGTCAAACGTTTTGATGATATTTAGCTCATAAATCTAAAATGACTTTAGTAGTTTGACTATGGTCAATGAGGTCATTATTTAGTCATCTGCAGAATAATAATAATGATATTATTATTATTTTTATACATCATTTATAATTTCATAACAAAACACCAAAATGGTTATGAAAAATAAACTATTTTACAGTCACAGTGATAGTTGGTTGTATGTACGCATAAGTAACTTTTCAATTTTCAATGATAATGATAGAAAGAAGGTAAGTGATATTTTAGATTTCCATGATTATAATTATATCATAAATACCTTATTTTTATTTAAATAAACTTATATATACTATACATGTGATTAGGTTTTGAAAAATGAATGACATTAATTCATGGAGGTGGTAATCCACTTGTATGCATGAACAAAATTATTATCTTTAAATGATTCAAAAGGACATAAAATAAATGATATATTACTTTATATAATGATAAATATTTCCTGAATATAATATATATGAATTAAATACATCATAATAAAAATCCATGAGAGGTGATGATGGAAAATGAATTATATAAGTTCGTGAGGCGGTTGCCGGCCGTTCACACAAATGATGGTTTCATTTATCATTTGATACAAGGGGAGGTTTTTTTATGTTATTCCATTAACATTATAACATATCATTATATGTCATGAACTAGCTTGAATACCCTGGTACCCTCACACCTGAACCATAACTTACATAGCCTGAAGTACGTTCCTGATCCCCATATACCGGTAAATAGAACCAGACATCATACCAGATAAAAGGGGGAAATATTTTTCCACAAAAAAATGTAAGATATAGATACAAGTCAATATACCCAAAGCTCCATAGTGAGAAAGTTATTGAAACGAAAGAGGCATATCAAAAATCCTAAATAGTACATTATCAAAGTACTAAGAAAAAAGACAAACACCCAAAATTATACATCACTCCAAGCCTCAAATTATTAAGAACATCCAACACCTCCAAGTGGTGCCTTCCCTTTTCTCATACCTTGTAGAAGGAAATCTTCCAACACCCAAAGGAAAAGGTAGGGTGTGAGTTATAAAGCCTAGTAGGGCCTCACCAAGTTTTCCATAAAAAGATTCCATAATAATAAACCAAATCATGCTTTCAATTTAAATAAAATAGGGTATGGAAATACGTTTAAACATTTAAACAAAAATATGATTTCAATTCCAATTGTTAGAAAATATTCCATACAAGGATTAGTAAACATTTTATATAAATATTTTTCATATAAATTAGTAGGCATGAGTAAAACTGTTCCATAATCAATAGAATATATATTTATATATATGAAAATAATCACAACAAGCACCATGGTAATATTCCATATGATATGTTAATTTCTACTAATAGGGACCTCACACTACTCATATGAGTGATCATAGAAATAGTTTCACACATGTCTCTCCGGATCTGGCTGAATAGGCCTCATCAACATCCCATCAAGGATATGATATTCGTAATTAGGTTTTTTATAGTTTTCATCATCAATTAATTGGTTGGGAATAATAATACTAGAATATTTGTAGAAAATAACCCACTAACTACCCAGGATTATATCTCCTTAATAAATAAATGAAAAATGAAAAAAAAATCATTTCAAATAAATCACCATTCTCAATTAAATTTCCCCCTTTTCTTTTCCAAAATTACAATTCAATTTCTAAAACCAAAAAATGGTATTTTTTATAATTTCATTCATTTTCAATAGAAATCCATTAATTGTTTTTTTATCATATCAGTCCAATCCATTTTTCTCAAAATATTTCTCAAATCAATTCATTAATTCCATCAATTTCCATAATACACCCTAAATTACAATTCTATTGGAAAGAGGGTTTTTTCACAAAATTAAATTCTAATTCAAATAAAAATTTCAATTCATATAAAAATTTATTTTCACAAATCAATTTAAATAAATTTAAATCATATCAATCAAATCAAGGCTTAATTATTTGGTGAAACTCAAACGGAACCACATACATTTAATCGTGAAAAAACAGGCAGAACGGGAATCACCAACAAAGGATGAAAAAAAATGGAAAATATAGAAACAGAAAATATAATGAAGACTAAACAACATGAAGTTTAGATACTTAAATCCTAATATGATCTATGAAACTCCCAGGAGGAAGTAAATAGAGAACAAATGAGATTGGAAGATCGCTTTCCTAAAGAGATGCACTGCAACAAACATAACATTCAATCACTGAACAAATGATCCAGATTGATTGGAGATCTCCAAAATTATATAGGTATGTATCTAGTTTGAGAGGGTAAGGCTACAAGTGGAATTAAATAAAAATAATCAGACTCCGACCGAAAACCTACATGCTGCAAGATTTACACATTGTGTTTTCCCATTACACGATGTGAAATCCTCAAAGGTATTTTACACCCAAAAATGAGTTTCCTTTTTATTGAAAATTTTATTTTTCCCTTACACGTCATGTAAAATTTATATGATGTGTAATAATTTCATTCCCTAAAAAATCCTCATGACATCCGCCTGATGAAAAATACATGTGTGTAATCCCATTACACATTGTGTAATTACCAAGTAGATAGATGAAGACACAGGTTCTATTGAAAATTCAAAAAACAAAACCCAAAGGACAAGGTTTACCATATAAAACATAACAGGATACAAAATCCGCACAATAAAAACTTTTTTCTCCCAAAAATATTTTCCAGAAGTTTCTATATCAAATAGATGAGGCCACTCCCCTCTCTTTAGTGCCTCTAGCTCCCAAATCTCATGTGAATTAAAAATTTACTACCATTACACACAGACCAAAGGTATCATATTCCCATGAAGTACCTTGGAATAAAAATCAACTTTCATGACTATATTATCAGGGATGAATAAACTAAGATTAATATCAAGATCAATCCAGATCAAAGCAAGATAAGGATCATAAAGATACTTCAGAAGTAGAGATACATGGAACATGTTATGTATTGATGGAACCTATGGTGGAAGTTCTAATAAATAATACAATTTCCCGACTTACTCAAAAACAAAAAAAGGTCCCAAAAAACATGGATAAAGATTTAGTTTTCTCCCAAGACATTGATAACCTAAATGCGGTGAAACTTTCAAAAAAAACACTGGTCTCTAATTAAAAAACATAATGTTCTATGGCGGCGATCAACATAAGACCTATACTAGATTTTTTGTGTCAACATTTTATGATGAATCGACTAAATATTTTCTAAGATATCCTAAACCAATCTGGTTCCAACGAATGATATTTCACTATTCTTTGACCATCACATTGGATATTTATATGGTCAATAATAAAAGGCCTTAAAATGATCCATTCTGATTGCAAAATGGTAACTATTATTATAATAAAACTAAACCATTCACAAATGATTATCCATAGATAAAAAAAATTAAATAAAAATAGAACAATTAATTTCCTAAAGAATATATATAACCCTCTCCATTCAGCCATCCATCAAAGATGGTATGCCATAATAAAAAAAACCTAAGATCCCAATGCCTTCTGAAGGACTCTCGAAAAGAAATAAGTGAAATAGGGATCTTTATTACAGACTATAACAGGTGGAACTCTGTAAAAACAAAAAAAAATCTCACATAGAGATTTAACAGTACTTCATATTTGGTCATATAAGGTATGTGTACAAAATTTTATGATTTGTTTAGCCTATAAATCACAACCCATATCACATTATTCTTTTTAGGGGTATACAACAACTCGACCACAAAGTCCAAATAGATATTATCCCACTTCTAATTTGGAATTGGAAGTGGTTGAAGCAAACTCAAAGGTCTCTTGTACTTTGTATTGACCAATGGGAAAATATAATAATGAGAGACAAAATAAAAAATGTACAATTTCTTACATGGACACCAAAATATTTAACGCTTATCATACACCCTCTTTATGGTTATTTGGTGAATTTCCCATTGGGAATTATAGAAATACCCAATCATATATTTTCTCATGGATAATGAAACTGCGTACCATTTCAAAAACTATAGGATACATTATGTGGAGAAAGACTACTCAGTAATGGTCTCCTTACTATAAAGATATATCCTAATGCCATAAAACTCATATTCAAGCTGTTGTTCCTAAGGAACCATCTTGAGAATAGAGTAGGTCAACTGAAAAACATCCAAGACAACCTCACCTTCTATTTCACAAAGTCCTAAATTAAATTTTGAAAAAATATAATTCAAATTCCACTATTTTGATGATTTGTTTTGCGGCATGGGTTGTTAATTTCATGCTCAAAGCATTTGGAATGGAATTAACTTACCACATGGCATTGGTGATGTTGAAATTAAAGGATTTTAGGCACTCCAGCCAATTACATTGGAGGATATTAAAATATTTTTGAGAGAATCAGTATCTCATTATCTTTTGATAGGAAAACAAGGTCAAACTTTCTCTAAAAAGGTAATTTCACCAACTCTTAAGTGCATGAATCACAAATGAGAGTTGAAGGTCATGGGTTAGATAATTATTCTCATGTGGCCTAAGATACTATGATCCATAGGATATCATGTGATCACCATGCATAATAACACAACCTAAACCTGATCCTAATACATATTAGATAACCGCATAGCCCTGTTCGGCCTCTAGAAGAATCAAAACCAGTGCATAAGTCAAACAAATTTCATTTAAAAAAATATCTCTAATATTTTTTACCCTAAGAAAACTTTACTACCTTATGAGTGAAAGTGGTAATTAGAGCTAACTTTTAGAAATCTTTAACAAACTGGTCATAATTCCCCACTAAACCCAAGAATCTATGAATCTCAAAAACATTATGTGGTTTCTCCCATGTCATAACATCTTTCACCTTTTCAAGATAAACCTAAATTCCTTGTTCCAAGACAGTGTGTCCGAATAAATTCACTTACCAAATCTAGAAATCAAATTTTTATAGCTTGGAATAAATTTGGTGATTTTCAAAAATTATAAAACAACTCTTAGATGATGCACATGATCTTCCTTGGAGTTAGAGAAAACTAATATGTCATTCACAAAGACCACCATGAAAATATGATGATACTCATGGAATATCCTATTCATAAAATCCAAAAATACAATAAGAGCATGGGTTAGACCAAATGGAATGAAATGGTACTCATAATGTACATAGATACTCCAGAAGGTGGTTTTATGAATGTATGATTCTTTTATTCTCAATTAGTGATAACCAAATAAAGATAGATATTCAAAAACCACTTCAACCATTTCAAATGGTCAAAAATATCATCAATACATACTGATACTTTTTCTTTAACATAACTTGGTAATTTTTCTTGAAATAAACACATTGGTGAAGTGTTCCGTTATATCTCTTATAAAAGATAACTTGCACTGTACCAAGGTGGCACAATCAGGTGTATAAATCCTTTCTCTAACAAATTACCCAAATTAGTCTTTAACTCTTTCATTTGAATTGGTTCCTTGAGGTAGGAAGGAATAGAAAGTGGTTGAGTACCAAAAACTAAATGAATAAATAACTTTAACATTATTTCTAGTAAGAAACTAGAGAAGTATGAAGGAAACACATCAGAAAACTTGATGAAAAATGGAGGTATATCATCACTCAAAGATTCCTGCTCAAATAAAAAGAAAAAACTAAAATTAATTTCCAAAACTCTGGATAAGAAGGTCAGGATATAATCAAACTTGGATCCCATTCTCTTTGAAAGACATGACAGAGACTATTGGCTGCAGTAAAGGAGAGCCATCCATGATTTCATTCAATTAGGGCCTTATTAGTAATGATACAATCTATAATGAAAAAAAAAATCAAGAGGTTTCATGTCGAGAACCCTAAAATCCCAAGAAAGTTCAATTTTTGGTAAAGAGAAAACACAATAAGGACAATAGATACCTTGATGCCTCTTCATTCCAATGAGTGTAGTAATATACCTCAAATAAGATTAAATCTATATAGGAAGATTTTGCAGGAAAAAAGTTCGATTCAATATAAACGAATGAGATGAACCAGTATCAAATAAATTTGTCACTAAAGATGAATATATAGTGATGATACCTATTATAATTATAGGCCATATATCAACATCCTCTGGATACATTTCTACTCTGTGAAGATTCTTTGTTTTGAATGCATGTGGCTGAAACATCTTTATTTGTGAATAATATGAATTCAATGAAATACTTTTTCTGGATGATGTTCCTATTTCATTATGTGGGGAAGAAAAGATATAACACAATTTCTGCAAGTGACCAGGCTAACCATGGGAACCAAATATATTGGGTACCTCATTGCAAAACAATCTCAAATGCCTAGGATTACCACACTAGAATCAAGTCAAATGGCCTATTCCTAGTACTACAAGAGGCCTGGAAGAACCCTACTATCAATATCCACCACTAGACTCATAATGTGTTATGTTTCCTTAAATGGAACTTAAAAAAATGACACTTGTATAAAAAAGAACACCCATCAGCCCTGAATTTACAACTGGTTCAATTTCATCCATCAAATCCATATCTAGCATTTCAGAAAATAAAGAGAGCTTTAGTAAGAAAACAAGAGAAAGAATATCAGATCAAAGAACCACCACAAACATTCGAATATTCATATTATCATTCAATAAAATATTAGGTGTAAACTTTACAAGATTCTTAATGTGGTTTTAATACTTTGTCACGATCTTATCAGCCTAATTGAGTTTGAAGAACTGCATAGCCTTAGCGAGTACAATTAACTTTGGATATAACTGGTGATTGAAAAGAACCTTGAAGTCCTTCCACCCAAAACTCTCATACTTCTTCATCATCACCATCAAGCACCATAATATCTTTCTAGGTATTTCCAGCTTGATGGTGGCACATCTCACTTAAATTAAATAAGTAATTTCCAAGAATTTAAACAAAATATCAATATTCCACAACCAATCCTTAGCCTATTGAGGATAATTTGAGCCTTGGAAAACTGGTGTCTTATGGGTAAGGAACTCATCAGCACGATTCTGAGATTCATCCCTTAGAGGTTATATAGTTGTGCCTGAATGGGAATTTGTGTAGGTTTTTGTCCCAGAATTCTGATGTCATGAAAAATAATCTAAACTAGATTCTTGTCCATGGGATTATTAGACCACCATTGTTCACCAACAGCTTCCTCATAGGGAATATTAACATTTCCTCTCATAGGAATAATGCTACACAACATCAACAAACAATATTTAACACATCATAAGTTTAATTGGATCAAAAATCAAATAATATAAATGAAAAAACTAATCCCATAAGATAAGATATCAAGATTTGGATTTCAACCTACCCAAATCAAAGGAAGAAAAAATGATAGAAATATATAAAATTATCCCTCAAGACTCCATTTCCAATCCACCCATAGTGAATTAAGGATAGTTATTGTGAGAGAGGGCAAAAAAATCTCTCTCAAATACCTCTTAAGCCCCGACAGGATACTCGAAACTATATACTAACATCAAGGAAAGATGCTTAACCTATACCTCTAATACCAATTTGTCAAAAAATTTTCTAGATACCCTGATACCCTGACACACAATTTGGTACTGAAGTGTCCTAAAGTGAGTTTTCAACCTCCCCAAGTTTGTGAATTTCACCTAATATCATAGAAGATAATATAGGGGACAATTTTCCACCAAAATAGTAGATGATAAAGAAACAAGTTCGTATGCTCAAAACTCAATAGGGAGAAAGAACCAAGAAACCAACTAGGTATATCAAAAACCCACAATATTACATCATAAAAGTAATTAATAAAAAGAAAAAAAACACGAAAGGAAACACCACTCCAATCCCCAAAGGATCAAGAAAACCCACTATCTCTTACTGGTGCTTTCCCTTTTCTCGAGCCGTATAGAAGGAAATTTAAAAATTCCTAAACGAAAAGGTAGGTTCTGAGATAAAAATCCTTGTAGGGCCTCACATATTGTTCCATAAAAAAATTTCACAATAATAAACCAAATACTACTTTCAATTTTCATAAAAAAGAACATGGAAATACATTTTCACATTTAAAACATAAAATTATTTTACTTGAAATTTATTGAAAAAATTTAAAACATGGATTAATAAACATTTCATATAAAATAGTTTATATAAATAATTTGGTATGAGGAAAATAGTTCCAAAATCAATGGAATATATAAAAAAAACAAAAAAAACAAGCACCATGGTCATATTACCCACAAAATTATAGTTTCTAGTTATAGTATCCTCACATTTTTAAAATTAGTGATCATTGAAATATGTATACACATTTCCTTCAAGCTCTGATAGAATATAAATCATCAACACCCCATCGAGGATAAGATCTTCTTATCTTCATTTTTGTTGAAGTTTTCATAATAAATCAGATTCTAGGGAATAATAATCCTAACATTATTTCCCTGAATAAATACCCAGGCTTTTATGTGCTTAATAAATCAATTGAAAAAGGGAAAATCATTTTATTTCAAATAAATCAACATTCTCAATTCAATTGTCACCTTTTCCATTCCAAACAATGATTTACTTTTCGAAACCAAAACATGATTTTTTTTCATAATTTAATGAATTTTCAACATAAAAACAAGCATTGGTTTTTATCATATCAGTTTAATCCATTTTTCTCAAAAAAATTCTCAAAAAAATTCATTAATTCTATCAATTTCAAAAATATGCCCCAAATTTCAATTCTAATAGAATTGTGGGTTTTTCCAAACTTTCATACCAATTGAATAAAAATTAAAATTAATATTGAATTGGGGTTTCATAAATATATTTATAGTAATTTAAATCAAATCAAGAACACTATGGTTGAATTATTTAGAGAAACTCAAATGGATCCACCAATCATTAACCACATAAAACAACACCCGTAACAGGACTCTCCAAAAAAGGGTGAAGGCAGAGAAGATCTTGGAACAAAACCTAGAATCAAGATTCAACCACATAAAGTTTAGATCCAAAAATCCCAATATGATAAATTATAATTCAATGAGTAAAGAAATATTAAATTTAATAGATAGTAATACCACATAACTTGAGAGTTAAACCACAACAAACCTGACGATCAATCACTGAACTAATGATCTGGAGGGATTAGAGATCCCCAAAATCACATAGGGATAGATTTGGGTTGAGAGGGGTTAGGATACAGGTGGAATAAAAATAAAATAATCTGAACCATTCCTAAAACCTACAGGCCATGATTTTTACATGTCATGTATTCCCATTACAAGATAAGAAATCCATGAAGGGTGTTTATGCTAAAAAATGCGTCACCTTTTTATTAAAAATTTGATTTATACCTTAAAAATCATGTAAACTATAGTCAATGCATAATATTTAATTCTTTACAAAACCCTTATGAAATATTCCTGAAAAAAATACAAGGTATGTAATCTCATTAAATAGTGTGTAATTTCCTAGCAGATAACATAAAACCCAGATGTTGTTCAAAATCCAAATACCAAAACCCCAAAAACAAGGTGAACCATAATAAACATAGATATATTTTATAGTATATGGTGTATATTTATGCTATTATTTCATCATGGTTTAATAACATTTGGTGGATGTGGGTGAAGAAATAAAATAAAATGCTCGATTAAGAACGATATCTACTCTTCGGAAAACCTATTTATGTTTGCACCAAAATCCTCCCTAGGCATATAGGAGGTGGGTAGGAATGTAAGTAATGGATTTGGGTATGTATTATATAATGTATTTTTATGTGTGTATAGGATAGGAGAGGAGGTTTTCTTTTATAAGAGACAAGGAGCGACATTTTGTGTAAATAACCAAAACTATTCAATAATGGGATGTCACACTATATACAAGTGCGTCAAAAATAGATAAATGATGCATTGGAGAGAAGATAATGTATATAAAAATCTAAACCATTAAAAAATAAATATGTTTTTCATATGTTATTCTCTTTTCCTTTTTAGTTACTCTCTTTTACCATTTTAGTTTTCACCACGTTAAATAGTTTTTACTGAGGTAATTTGTCTTTTAAGCCTCAAAGTAAAATAAGAATTTTTATATAATTTATTCCCACTAATTCTAAATATTAAATATGATTTATAAAATATATATACCTTGTGTTTGGAAAATTAATTTTAATACAAGTGCATGTAACGTTCCAAACTCTTTTTTACTCTCATCCTTGATAATTTTTTTTTAATTTTTACTATTAATTATGGGGAAAAAATCAAGATTAACTCATTAAATAATATTAATCATTTGTATAAAGAATATGGAATAAATTTTATCATATTAAATTCATATAATTTTCAGAATTTAATTTAAAACTAAACTCACAAAACACAACAAAAAAAACATTTTTCAAGAGAATACATTTATCAAGAAATAGATTTTTTTTATATTAACTCTATGAATAGAAATCATTAATATGTGAATTTAAATTCATATAAATAGATATATAATATATAAATTTTATTTAAATATTTCCTTATAGGGGTTCACTTTAATTAATTATAATGTATAAAATTTATTCACATTAAGAACAATTTGCAGAGAATCAGTTTATTAAGCATAAAAATAAACTTCTTACCAAATATTAAAAATTGATAATAAAAATGAAATTAATTAGATTATTATAAATAAAATGGTTTATATTTAACTTTAATACCATATATAAAATATATTGGGACTTTTAAATTACTTTATTTAATGAAATGAAATGACATTATTTGAAAAAGCAGTAATTTTCACTATTCACTAAAAAATCTATCATTTCTGACAAATACCAAAATTTCACCTTAGATTAATTTCGATGATACAATATCGAAATTGGAGTTTATTTTATTAAATTCCTTTTATGAATGTTTTATAAATTAATTACAATATTCCATGGTTCATTTAGGCTCGATGTTGCATACCGTATACGCTACCAATCATAGTTTTCTTTTTTAAAATCTTACGGTGTTACACATATAACTTGGAAATAATTATCCACATTTCATATACATTATAACCCCTTTTTCTGAGTAATCTACAGGTTTACCTACCTACACAATCCTTCTGAATATCTTCATAAGTCATATGTTCAGGGTTCCATGCACATCAAAGTGCTTCCTATCAACCATGCATCCCTTTGATAATATAAATTTCTTTGTTTAGGTCCCCAAATGATGGGGACCTTGGGAGATTTAAAATATTGTATCCCCTGATATTTAGGGTTCCTATCATGAGGATACTAGTGAAGTATTCCCTAGATCATACTTCTTATATTTTCTAATCCGTATCATGTATTTGATAAAAAAAATATCCAGTGGACCCCCTTTTGTCCACTCAATAATTGAGGAGAATAAATATTGGAACCCTTCCAATTATAAGCCAAAAAAATCGACTTCACTTGACACACCTACCGGGCCAGAATCCTTTGGGTAGTATCCATGCATGTTTCTCCCAAGAACAATCCAAACACTATTGTGTAATCCCCAACTTATTACTTAATGGGGAATATTGACTTTGAGGTAACAGTTACGTCTCTTATTTTACCAAAAATAGATCAGATGAACCAGTAAGTTAAACATGTTCATAATACCCACACATATTGTTTATGCTCCTAGGTAAGGACTTAGTCTTCCTCATATCTGGTGTAAGCTCCAAATCCCTTCTCATTAGTTTATATTCCAATTATGTCAAAGCATCCTTAGCACATGAAGTTAAATGACACAAAACTAGGTCTCCTACTAGGTGTAACCCCCCAAAAACATCCTCTCATCCCTTATTTCCAATAGATAGGTTGGTCCATTAGGATATACCAATGTGAAACCCCCTAATCCATTAATTGTTGTATCCCATTTTCACATCATATACTTCCTTTCTAAAAAATGTTAATCCACATGGTATGGTTATAACACATGAACTTAAACCATATACCTTAAAATACATAGTCATTGATTTTTGTTAACCACGATTTGTTGGAAAACTCTCTAAGGTTTGAACCCAACATCCAAAACTATAACCTCACTACTTTATATTCCCGATGTACTTATATTATCAAGGATATATTCCCGAGAAGGCATCATACCTTCTATCATTTAGTTATGAAAAAATAAGATCAACCAAAAATTATTATCCATATGTAAGTCCCATGCCAATAGTTTCTAGGTATAATTAATCTAATAGACTATTTAATAAGATTTTAAACTACTCTGGTTAGGTTTTAGACACAAAAACTTAAAATGATATTCATATGGTAATAGAATCATGACCTTAAAAGGAACCACATTATTCCCTATCATATTAACTTAAGGTATAATGTTCCATATTAAGTGGCAACAAATTAAATGGGTTCTATTTCTCTTACTAGAGATATGTTGGAATCCTTTCTTAGGGGATTGATCCCAACTCAATAACACTTTCCACCTTCCTTGGTAATGATAAATACTATATCACCCAACTATATGGATTCAAATAATAATAAAATATTCTAATAAGAGAAATATGTAGAACCATTGATACATAAAAATATTTACATCAATTAATGGTTTTGAAACGATGGAAACCAATCCCACACTATGATTTGGGAATATTCATAAACATAGATAAAATCTTTAAGAGAGTCCTTATGTAAGTAATACTTCCTCCTTAAAGGGTGAGATGAGTTTGAACTCCAATCCACTCAACTAGTCTACACCAAAAGTGGCACTGGTCAACACCGATGGAAAACCATCCTTTAATAACCAGGTTTTTGTCTGTTCAGGATGAGTATGGGTTGATGTACAATATATATAGAATAGTGAACCTGATGGGAATATTTTACCTATGCGAGTGATCAATTTATAAAGAAAACTTTTTTATTTATTGTATTTGTTTTCAATGATCATGAAGTTCCAATAATATTGATGTTAATATGTTAATAATGAAGAATAACTTGGAAGGAAGTTAAAAAACCCATGCTTAGTGTTGATAATAGGAGTTCTTAAGATAGGTTTCACTTTATATTAAGTAAAGAAAATATTAATAGAATATTTATTGAGAGTGTAGATCCATTTATAGATAAAAAGTGTTGAGAAGAGGAGTTCTTAAGATAATAATACATATTTTACTTTGAAGTCTTTTAGATCCATTTATATTAAAGGAAAATATATTTGAGATATTTATATAATTGGAGTTCTATGATTATATTTAATTGAATTAATAAGAATAAGAATGAAGTTAAGGACAAGAAAAGAATAGAATTTGGGTAGGATGGCTTGGGAATAGTAATATGTAGATGTCTACATTATTTTGAAAATGAATTGGATCATTGTAATAGTATTTTAATCTTATGAAGTGGATACCTGATATTTTTTCTTAAGGAAATTTAAGAAACAAATATGGCATAACCTCAATATGAAACAACCCAAGAATCAAGAACATTAGAGAACACCATAAAATATTAAAGGAGTGCTTGTGAGGATTACATGTGCAAATAAAAATATTGGTTGACTCTGTGATAAAGAGACTGAACCTTGCAAAGGTCAGAGCTGAGTGAAGGTTAGGGCTACTATGTGGGGTATCACAACAGACCTGCTAACTGGAGAGACCCTAAGTTATAGAGATGTTATGGAGCTCTCAGGATGATATATAATATCCATACCATATAAGGTTTCCATGGGGGATCATGAAATTCAGTTAATGTTTATCCTTTTTAAAAACCACATGATATCATTCTAGAAATGATGTAATGTGCTTTATCATCTTCCTCGCACAACTTTGATGTTGTGTGATAGCTGTATCTTTCAAGTCACATTCATCTATTAAAGAAGATAAATATCTCAAGTTCTGAGGCCATATTTATTGTGATATTTCTCAAGGATCACATGATGACCATTTATACATGGATAGTGAAAGTAGAAATTTTGTATATGTCATACTCACCATAATATAAGGATGAATGTTTAGTAATGTTTCATGATCGAGGATCATACATGAAAACGAACATTAATCAAAAAAAGAAAAGCAGATTCATTGTGAATTGGTATTAGTATACTATAGTAAGAATAAAGATTTTTTATGAAATAATGGAAAAGAACATAGTCTTAATGACTTATGCTAAAGTGTATAAAAGTAATCAGAGCTCGATTCAACAGTCATAAAATAATTTATATAGATCAACATAAGATTGGTAGATTAGAATAAAGACGAATATATATGGAAGAGTATAATATTGAAATAAATATATAGATATATGTAAGATTTTATAGGTATGAGTGAACCATATATGAGTGATAGACATACATGTGATTCAAATATGAGTGATCTGGGTTCAAATGATTCTAGAACGAGCATTAGCTTTAAAATATCATGATATTTTTATTGTGATTCTAGAAGATGATAAAGAAAGAAGGATTCAAAACCACTACTTTTATATGTTTGAATTCATGTATACATAGAGTGTTTTTAAAGAAGATGTTTCAACATATTTTTTTTATAGTTAAAAACAACTATAAAGAGTATCAATGATAATTTTCAAAGGTCAAAATATATAGAGATTCAAATTATGAATTAATGTGTTATTGTAACACCCCGAGATTTTATGAGAAATATTCTTTTAATTTCATTAATGTCTTGTGTTGTATGCTACACCAAGATTACCTTGCGCTATACGCAACACCGTATTAGCTTGCAGTATACGCAACATTATTCTTGGATCATGTTACAAACAATTTTGATAATAGTTATTCTACGCAACATTGAGTATATATATATATATATTAAATGTATAAATAAAATATGGTTGTATTCTATTATATGAAACAACGAAGGATTCTTTCACAACACGCAACCCTGACTTGGCTTGCATTACACGCAATCACGACCTTCCTCGATAGCGTGTGTTGTACGCAATACCAGGTTTTACTAAACAAACGATATATTATTATAATATTATTATAAACAAGCCGTTATGAATAGTATTAACTAAATTTTGAATTTTATAACATCATTATTCATCTTACAAATTTTCTAGAACATGGTATAAGAACAAAATAATTTTTTTGTGTAAAATAAGTATTTTTAAAAAAATGCAGTTTTGTCGCTTTTTGATGGCGCACCCACTTTAAATCTAGTTTTTGACATGTTTATAAGTTCAATTTGACAAAAATAAAATTCTTCTATGGAATCAAGAAATAAAAATTTACTTTGGATAAATTTTTCATATTATCCTGGTAACTTTCATATTTTGATGAATAGTAAAGACACGCTATATTTTAATTAAAAACAACTTTTTTCGTCACAATAATTTATATGGTTAAATTATAATATTGAATGGTTTTAAAGTATAAATAGAATATATTTTTTCCATTTAATATAATTTATGTCATTAGCATTGATTTTACATTAAATTCGTAGGTTAAATCAATTCAATCTTTTGCAATGTTTTAAAGAAAAACCCATTTTCTTTCGACAACGAGATTAATTTTGATTTAATTTCTGCAACTTTTGTGTATTGAATTTGGAAAAATGGATTCCATATTTGGAATCAGTGGTTCCAAATTATGTTTATAAGCTACTTTTTATTTTTGGGAAATATGAATAGTAACTACGGTAAATTTTATTTACCATAGTTAAAGGTAAATCGGGTAATTAAGGGTAAATATAATATTATAAAATTACCCTAACATATTCCAAAATTCTATTGGATGGCTAAAATTAGACCAATATAACCTAAGGGTCGGATTAGATTCATTTTATGGGCTTTTGACCATGAAAATAATTCAATTATTATTAAAACCAAAGAAAGTGACAACATGTCACTCTCTTAAATCTTATAAGTATAATTATTTTATTTTAGTGATAAACATCATAAAACTTGGAAAATGAATAGTCTCCAGAAAGCTAATAAAATTATCTACATCATTATAATTTATTTATAATTTTTAGGGATTAAATAATTGTTATTAATGGTGATACATTAATGATACATAAATTACTTATTAAGTGGAAAATAAGTAATATAGTTTTTATTGAAATACTAATACCCATTAAGAGGCCCACAAACCTGACCAAAACTTATTGGTAGTGTATATATACACCTTAATCATCCAATGACCTAATATATAACCGTTTGGAGCCTTATAAAAGTGATTATGACACTTATATTATATTATTTTAAATGATTCCAAAGTTGTCACCTTCATAATTTAATAAATATAACAATTTAAATATTGTGATTTTAAGATGATAAATTCGATTAAAAGTATTATTGTGAAAGGTAATAGATTTATATTCATCATATGATTTTATTTTTTATTTTTATGCAACAAATCAGTATATTAAATAATTATACAAAAATGTTGTAGTAATTATTTTATTAAGAGATAAACCAAATAAATGGTTTTAAAAATAATAAAATAAATATTATATGAACTATTTAATGTGATAAACTAATTTTATAGAAACATATGCCCTTTTATGAATCTATTAAAGCTTTTAGTTAGAACATATATTCTTTATTTATTTTATTCAAATTCAAATAAATAAATAGTATCAAAATTGACACTATTGTTATTTTATAAAAATAACATATTATAAAATTGTTTAAAAATCACAAAAATATTTAAAAACTATAAATTTAAATTTATATGGTCTATAATGTTATAAAGTAAAAAATTAAGGAAAATTCACAACAAATAAGTAATTATTTGTTATAATTTAAAATTTATAATTTTATTACCACAAATAAACTTAAATAGATTAAATAAGGATAAATAAAAATGATAAGGTTTAAAATAAGATCCAAATATGTCTAAATTTGATTGGTTTATGCGATTACAACCCTATATCATCTAATCTTAGAATATGAGTCATTTTTGGAGGTTTTTAAGTTGGGTTAGATTTATTATAAATTAATATTTTTAAAAATTCCAAAGGTGCCCCTCTCCTCCCTTATAAAAGGGAACCTCCTCCCTCTCTTCCACAAACCACTTTGAGCCTTAAATCTCGTCCAAACCCTGACCAATTCTCTTCTCAACTTCCCTAGAAACATCCTATAGGTCCTGGTATTCTTCAAAGACCAATTTTAGTGCCCTAAGAGGAGGTCTCAAAGAGGCTCTTCAAAGAAGAGGTAATTTCCCTTACCGAATCTTTCACCTTTATTTCTTCTTCCACTTCTTCTTCTTAGGTTGTTTAATTATGAAGTAATAACATCAGTATCAATCATATACTGATATGTTATTATAAGTATGAAACAACTATATTTCACCATCTATCCATCCTACAGAAAACGAAATCACCGCACGTGCGTACGTACGGAATACCGTCTCCACACCGTGGTGTAAACTATTTTCCACCACCACCTTACTTGGATGGGTATAATGGTGTAAATAATAACTATATATGATTATTGTAAAGTGATATTGATTCTGTAATAGTATACATACACTCCAATAAAATTCCACGATCATGGGAACGATATCATCGCTCGTGCGTACGTACGGAATACCGTCTCCACAACGCGATGAGATTCATTCTCAATGATTAACCGTTCATAAATGATTATAAAGTATATATAATAAGTAATAATGAAATATATGACATAATAATGATACTGGATATATGTATATATATATATGTATGTCATCCAACTAATTCCATTCAATTCAATGAGGAAACGAAAACAACGTTCATGCGTACGTACGACCTACCGTCTCCATGAACGGTGTATTTCTTTACATTTATCGATATATTATATATATGCATATTCTGAATATATATTATATATAAATCATGTTTTATATTCTGTAATTTAGTAATCATGATCTAAGTAATCATATGAATAATTACAAGTCAAAACACGGACGACAAATGAAACGATTTTACCCAAAACTCTCTTTAACATCGAATTTACAAAAGAACGGGTAATATAAAGTCATAAGTGAACCATATATGATATCATAACAATGAATATGATTATTTAATAAGTCAAATGACATTATTTAAATCATTATGCATGAGGTTCGGATACGTACGAAGCATATCAGATCTAAGGTAAGGGATAATTTTGCAAATCTCATTCTTTTTATCCAAGATTGCTTATTCGTAAGTATTTACTAGGGTTATTTCTATCATCCATGTCCAGGTTTTATAAAAGTGTTTTCATGTATGTTTAAAGTCATTTTTAACCATTCCTAACTTTTACTTCATGGTATGTAAGGAATCTTTCTTTTGTTTATGTTACGAGGTACTTTTTGACTTTTCCAGCAAAAGTACGAGAAGAATGTTTTTTTAACTTATACAGCACGAGCGGGTTTTTATGGTTTTATAATGACTTATTTTAATGAAGCTTACTAAAAAATATTTCATGAATATTTTAAACAAAATCTTTTTCTTTTAAAATTTCATGACGTTTTGTGAAAAGAAATTGATTTTGAAGAAGAAAGGATATTTTCCTCAAGAATTCATTTCAAGTGTTATCAAAACCATTTTCCATCTAAGATGACATTATTTAATATGTGTATGGTTCAAGTATATAGTCTCTATGATTTACATGGTTTCACTTTTCTTATTATGAAATGATGTCCATTTATTTTATATGGATTATGTGATGATGGAATGATGTTTATGAAACCCATTTTATTCATTGGGTTATGATGAATGATTTATGTTTATGTTGTGGTACAAGTAAGAATGATTTCATTATGAGATGGTTGGGATCTATATCTCCCTCCAATTCATTGGGTAAAGATTTATATCTCATGAGATTGACATGGCTGGAACGGTAAGTTAATCCAGTTCAGTGTTACAGGAATGAAACGAGGAGTGAACTCGATTCAGAAAGGGACTTTGTCCACTAAGATGGTTTTGGCAGCAATGCCTTGTCTACTATGGAAATCATGACATGTTCTGAATAGTTGCCACAACTACATGTTTTACTCCCATGCTATTTTATCATGCTTAATGTTTCTTTATTATCTATGCCTTACATACTTCCATGTTTTATGTCATTTCTCAATCTTTTGATGTTTAAACATTATGTTCATGTTTTTAAGTTCAAATGTATATGGTATGTTTTATTTTATCCATGCTTACCCTTACTAAGCATTTGAGCTCACCCTTTTTATGTTTTCTTTTCCCCAGGATATAAAGAAAGGTTTTAGGTAAGAAAAAAAGGGGAGGATCTTAATGGGAGATGTTGAAGATCTTTCACCACGATTAGAAGATTACGTTCCAGGTTTCCAAAGACACTAAACTATTACGGTCCTTGTGTGTCTTTTTTTGTAATGTACTAATTATTCCACTAAAGTAATGTAATTTCCATGTACGTCAAGCTTTGGGTCTCTACAGTTTGTATCAGAGGAATGGTTTAGTCAACCTTTGGAAACTAGGATGCGAAAACGTTAGTGAGATTCCTAGAGATATTTCTGAGGTATGTTTAGGAATTTCCCTAAGGATAAGTATATGTATAGGATATAGTCCAAGAACAATGATAACGATCATAGAATTTAACCTAAGATGTTAGATATTGAGGATACTCCCCCTTTACTATGTTGTTTTCCCTAGCATGATTTTTTCCTCTCACACTATTGTTTTTGGGTTTTATAAAATGGCTAGAAACAGGAAGATTCACGATAATGGAGGATTTGACAGACAATGGAATGATATTCTTCATGAGAAACCAAATGAAACTGGATCTGGAAGTCCAAACATCGTTATTATGCGTAATCAACAATCTCATAATATGATCAATAATCTCAACTTTGGTAAGTTTCCCGACTCAGATAATAAGAGAAAGATGGAGTTGCATGATGATCATAGAGGAAAGAAAGGTCAATTTCCCTCATGTAAATCATGTGGGAAGAGGAATTAGGGATATAGTTTCAAAGGAACTGGATGATGATTTGGGTGTGGAAAAGAAGAACACAAATCCAGTAAGTGCAAAGGAAAAGGTTCAGTTAACACCATGGACAAGGATAATGGTATTGCTACGACATAAACAATGATTAGATGTTTTAAATGTGGAATGTACGGGCATTATGCAAACCAATTACCTAATGGAAAATCTCATGAAGAGAATCAGCATGGTCATATGGGTAGTATTTATGTGGATGATGATGAGGAGACTACAAATGATATATGAGCTGAAAGAAGTGTTGTAGCTCAGTCGGTTGTTTTAGAAGGTAGTGGAATGATTGTATGTTTATCGAGAGTTATGTTGTATAGTTAATGGTACTATGGAATAAAGTATCATCTAATGATTTTTACACTATTGTTTTTCCTAAAAGTATTTGAAAGTATATGTTGAATGCTACCAGTAACCATGGAAGGTTATTCAGATATTTTTGTAAAGTAGATGATATGCGCATAATGAAGGAATAAGAAGATAATGAGTTGTTTTATTGTATTAATGAGCTCATGATTGATATAAGGACTAAGTGATATCATGGTTTGAGTATATAGAATTTTGAGGATTTTGGTATGTGGAAAGTGTTAACTTTTAACTACATTCATGTTTTCACTAAGGTTCATTGGGTATTCATTTTTCAAGAGAATACATGATTAAGGCCTTCGAATGTTTGGAATGTGACCAACAAGACATATTTTATGATATATGGGGATCAATGATGGTATTAAATATCTGGTAATTGTTTTCACTATATTATATGAGTGGACTGCAGTATTATGGATAAGCCTAAAGATTGGAATGGATTATGTTGGACATAAGTTAGTATTGTTTAAGGATAGATGCTTTTTCAATATTATTGATGGGATGTTATAGTAATGTGGTTTTAGAAAAAGGACAACCTGCAGGACAGGCGACATCCCATCGCGTCGGACAAGGCTGTGGGAATCGAACCCACAACCAAAGTGCGATTGGCCTTTATCTCCTACCACTGGCCTATAGAAAGTCCCTGGTTTGTAGAAACTAGTTTTATTTTATTAAGCGGTATGATATATGAAGTATAAGTTCATTTTTGGAACCATATACGATTAATCTAACCATAAGACAGACTTATAACTTTTTCTAACCTTTTGTTTGAAAGAGATGGAATGACCCATAATTCTATCACATGATCTGCTAACACCTCATGGATAAAAAATTCCACTTCATTTCATTAAGGGATGAAGTGGAAATTTTTCAATTCACGAACAATAGTGAGATTGTACCAAAATCATGCAAGTATTTCTTTTAATTCATCAACTTTTGGGAAATGATCTTGAAAACCAAAAATGTTGTCCTAGTTCCCTTATATCTGATGAATCAAATGGTTCCTTAGATCATCACAAATCAATAGCTTTGTGATTATTGGATTTCTCATAGCCATGTTCTCTACCACTCTCCATCAGAACTTGATGGTTAGATTTTTCTTCCATATCCATATTTTCACCTATGTTCTCCTACGTGGAAACCCAGTGATGAGTTAATTTGGGTAACCATTACATTTCATAATTTAGTTTTTAAAGACATGTTTTGGTATTCCTTTTTATGATGTGGGTTTCTATTAAACAAACTTTCGAGTAGTAAACCATTTATAACCCCGACAAATTTCGAGGGCGAAATTAATTTTAAGGGGGGTAGAATGTAACACCCCGAGATTTTATGAAAAATATTCTTTTAATTTCATTAATGTATTGTGTTTTATTCTACATCAATATTACCTTGCGCTATATGCAACACCGTATTAGCTTGCAGTATACGCAACACTATTCTTGGATCGTGTTACACACAATTTTGATAATAGCTATTCTACGCAACGTTGAGTATATATATATATATATATATATATTAAATTTATAAATGAAATATGGTTGGATTCTGTTATATGAAACAACGAATGATTCTTGCACAACATGCAACCCTGACTTGGCTTGCATTACACGCAATCGCGACCTTCCTCGATAGCGTGTGTTGTACGCAATACTGGGTTTTACTAAACAAACGATATATTATTATAATATTATTATAAACTAGCCATTATGAATAGTATTAAATAAATTTTGAATTTTATAACATCATTATTCATGTTACACATTTTCTAGAACATGGTATAAGAACAAAATAAATGTTTTGGGTAAAATAATTATTTTTCAAAAAATGCAGTTTTGCCGCCTTTTGATGGCGCACCCACTTTAAATCTAGTTTTGACATGTTTATAAGTTCAATTTGACAAAATAAAATTCTTCTTTGGAATCAATAAATAAAAATTTACTTTGGATAAAATTTTCATATTATTCTGGTAACTTTCATATTTTGATGAATAGTAAAAACACGCTATATTTTAATTAAAAACAACTTTTTTCATCGCAATAATTTATATGGTTAAATTATAATATTTAATGGTTTTAAAGTATAAATAGAATATATTTTTACCATTTAATATAATTTATGTCATTAGCATTGATTTTACATTAAATTCGTAGGTTAAATCAATTCAATCTTTTGCAATGTTTTAAAGAAAAACCCATTTTCTTTCGACAACGGGATTAATTTTGATTTAATTTCTGAAACTTTTGTGTATTGAATTTGGAAAACTGGATTCCATATTTGGAATCAGTGGCTCCAAATTATGTTAATGAGCTACTTTTTATTTTTGAGAATTATGAATAGTAACTACGGTAAATTTTATTTACCATAGTTAAAGGTAAATCGGGTAATTAAGGGTAAATATAATATTATAAAATTACCCTAACACGTGCCAAAATTCTATTGGATGGATAAAATTATACCCATATAACCTAAGGGTCAGATTAGATTCATTTTATGGTCTTTTGACCATGAAAAGAATTTAATTATTTTTAAAACCAAAGAAAGTGACAACATGTCACTCTCTTAAATATTATAAGTATAATAATTTTATTTTAGTGATAAACATCATAAAACTTCGAACTTGAATAGTCTCCAGAAAGCTAATAAAATTATCTAAATCATGATAATTTATTTAGAATTTTTAGGGATTAGATAATTTTTATTAATGGTGATACATTAATGATACATAAATTAATTATTAAGTGGAAAATAAGTAGTATAGTTTTTATTGAAATAATAATACCCATTAAAAGGCCCAAAAACCAGACAAAAACTTATTTTTAGTGTATATCTACACCGTAAGCATCCAATGACCTAATATATAATCATTTGGAGCCTTATAAAAGTGATTATGACACTTATATTATTTTATTTTAAATGATTCCAAAGTTTTCACCTTCATAATTTAATAAATATAACAATTTAAATATTGTGATTTTAAGATTATAAATTCGATTAAAAGTATTATTGTAGAAGGTAATAGATTTATCATCATCATAGTATTTTATTTTTAATTTTTATGCAACAAATAAGTATATTAAATAATTATACAAAAATGTTGTAGTAATTATTTTATTAAGAGATAAACCAAATAAATGGTTTTAAAAATAATAAAATAAATATTATATGAACTATTTAATGTGATAAACTAATTTTATAGATACATATGACCTTTTATAAATTTATTAAAGCTTTTATTTCTAATATATCTTCTTTATATATTTTATTTAAATTCAAATAAATGAATAGTGTCAAAATTGACACTATTGTTATTTTATAAAAATAACATATTATAAAATTTTTTAAAAATCACAAAAATATTTAAAAATTATAAAATTAAATTTATATGGTCTATAATATTATAAAGTAAACAATTATGGAAAATTTACAACAAATAAGTAATCATTTGTTATAATTTAAAATTTAGAATATTATTACCACAAATAAACTTAAATAGATTAGATAAGGATAAATCAAAATGATAAGGTTTAAAATAATATCCAAACAAGTCTAAATTTGATTGTTTGATGATATTACAACCCTATATTATCGAATATTAGAATATGAGTCATTTTTGAAGGTTTTTAAGTTGGGTTAGATTTATTATAAATTAATATTTTTAAGAATTCCAAAGGTGCCCCTCTCCTCCCTTATAAAAGGGCACCTCCTCCCTCTCTTCCACACACCACTTTTATCCTTCAAGATCAGACAACCCCTGCCCAATTATATTCTCCACTTCCCTATAAACGTCCTAGAGGTCCTGGTATTCTTCAAAGACCAATTTTAGTGCCATAAGAGGAGGTCTCAAAGAGGCGCTTCAAAGAAGAGGTAATTTCCGTTACCGAATCTTTCACCTTTATTTCTTCTTCCACTTCTTCTTCTTAGGTTGTTTAATTATGAATTAATAACATCAGTATCAATAATATACTGATATGTTATTATAAGTACGAAACAACCCTATTTCACCATCTATCCATCCTACGGAAAATGAAATCACCGCGCGTGCGTACGTACGGAATACCGTCTCCACACCGTGGTGTAATCTATTTTCCACCACCACCTTACTTGGATGGGTATAATGGTGTAAATAATAACTATATAAGATTATTGTAAAGTTATATTGATTCTATAATAGTATACATACACTCCAATAAAATTCCACGATCATGGGAACGATATCATCGCTCGTGCGTACGTACGAAATACCGTCTCCACGACGCGATGAGATTCATTCTCAATGATTAACCATTCATAAATGATTATAAAGTATATATAATAAGTAATCATGAAATATATGACATAATAATGATACTGGATTTATGTATATATATATATATGTATTTCATCCAATTAATTCCATTCAATTCAATGAGGAAACAAAAACAACGTTCATGCGTACGTACGGCCTACCGTCTCCATGAACGGTGTATTTCTTTCCATTTATCGATCTATTATATATATGCATATTATGAATATATATTATATATAAATCATGTTTTATATTTTGGAATTAAGTAATCATGATCTAAGTAATCATATGAATAATTACAAGTCAAAACATGGACGACAAATGAAACGATTTTACCCAAAACGCTCTTTAACATGGAATTTACAAAAGAACGGGAAATATAAAGTCATAAGTGAACCATATATGATATCATAACAATGAATATGATTCTTTAATAAGTCAAATGAAATTATTTAAATAATTATACATGAGGTTTGGATACGTACGAAGCATATCAGACCTAAGGTAAGGGATAATTTTTCAAATCTCATTTTTTTATCTGAGATTGCTTATTTGTAATTATTTACTGGGGTTATTTATATCGTCCATGTCCATGTTTTATAAAAGTGTTTTCATGTATTTTTAAAGTAATTTTTACCCATTCCTGACTTTTACTACATGGTATGTAAGGAATCTTTCTTTTGTTTACGTTACGAGGTACTTTTTGACTTTTCCTGCAAAAGTACGAGAAGAATGTTTTTTTTAACTTATACGGTACGAACGGGTTTTTACAGTTTTATAAAGCCTTATTTTCATGAAGCTTACTCAAAAATATTTCATGATTATTTTAAACAAAATCTTTTTCTTTTAAAATTTCATGACGTTTTGTGAAAAAAATTGATTTTGAAGAAGAAAGGATATTTTCCTCAAGAATTAATTTCAAGTGTTATAAAAACCATTTTTCATCTAAGATGACACTATTTCATATGTGTATGGTTCAAGTATAAAGTATATATGATTTACATGGTTTCACTTTTCTTATTATGAAATGATATCCATTTATTTTATATGGATTATGTGATGATGTAATGATGTTTATGAAACCCATTTTATTCATTGGGTTATGATGAATGATTTATGTTTATGTTGTGGAACAAGTAAGAATGATTTCATTATGAGATGGGTGGGAACTATATCTCCCTCTAATGAATTGGGTAAAGATTTATATCTCATGAGATAGACATGGCTGGAACGGTAAGTTAATCCAGTTCAGTGTTACAGGACTGAAACGAGGAGTGAACTCGATTCAGAAAGGGACTTTGTCCACTAAGATGGTGTTGGCAGCAATGCCTTGGATACTATGGAAATCATGACATGTGCTGAATGGTTTCCACAATTACATGTTTTACTCCCATGCTATTTTATCAAGCTTAATGTTTCTTTATGATCTATGCCTTACATACTTCCATGTTTTATGTCATTTCTCAAGATTTTCATGTTTAAACATTATGTTCATGTTTTTAAGTTCAAATGTATATGGTATGTTTTATTTTATCCATGCTTACCCTTACTGAGCATTTGAGCTCAACTTTTTTATGTTTTCTTTTCCCCAGGATATAAAGAAAGGTTTTAGGTAAGAAAAAAAAGGGGAAGATCTTTAAGGGAGATGTTGAAGATCTTTCACCACGATTAGAAGATTACGTTCTATGTTTCCAAAGACACTAAACTATTACGGTCCTTGTGTGTCTGTTTTTGTTATGTACTAAGTATTCCACTAAAGTAATGTAATGTCCATGTACGTCAAGCTTTTGGTCTCTACAGGTACACTGAATATAGGTAAGCATAATGAGAATAAGAAACCTACACTACAACTTAAAATATATATTCTATAAATAAAAGATTACAGAAACCTTAAATTAGATATAATATTGTTTTTGATTCAAATATCCTTGAAGTATCTAAGATATTAGAGAAGACCTGACACTACTTATATTTTTTAAAAGCTTTGTGTTCCAAAGAAAAGGAGGGAAGAGATCTTACACATGTTTTTCTGCATTGAAGAATATGAATAATAGGGAATTAATAATTCATGAATTTTGTATATAAGTATTGATTCAATGAAATAATAAACTTTATTTGTTTCAGAAATCACAATACACTTCATATGATTTTAATCTAATTTGTTTTTTTGTTTAATTTTTTGGGTTTGTACAGAATAATTTTTAGTAACTGAAATACTAGAGAACTAAATAAATTTTATGTAAATATAGTAGTTTAAACTCTCCTATAAGATTAAATTCTTCATATTTGAGATCAATTTAGTGGTTTTGGATTAACTCATTGATAATTAATGAAAAATTATATGTTCATCACTAATGTAAATTTTCTATTGAGTATATTACAACTAACTCTGAGACTTTTAGAATTTGACCCCTAAAATTTTTATAACACCTTCTATAAAATAACAATAATAACTAACCATTTTGTAAGTAACTTATCATTTTAAATATTTGTAATTTTTTGTTACTAAGAGAACTTTCGATTAGTGTGATTTTTTTGTTAAGATATACCATTGTAATGTTTTGTTTATAAGTATATAAGAAATATAAATTGTAAATATTATTTTAATAATCATACCTGATTAAGTGATTATAAGTATAAGGATTCAAAGATGAGGTTATACTTATGTATAAAAGAGATTTAATACCAATAGGCTTAGTCGAAGGCTTTTATGGCAAGGAATACCGTGTGCTTGATTCTAGTACACTATATATACTGATTGTTTAAGTTGATGGATTATGAGGATTGGAATACTTTATACCCTATGATAGGTTAAAAACATGGGATAACTAAACTTTGGTCTACAAACTTCATCCCACTAAGTTTAAATCATCTAATTTTATAATACCCTTTTAATGGAGTATTTGGTTTGTTAACAAATATCTTTTATTTTGGTTTAAACTTACATTATATTCAGTTTATGAATTATCACTGGTTAAAATTTTCCATTTCCACTATTTGGATTACTATTTTTGGTGTTTCATAAGTTTAGTAAAAATTTATTTATGTTGTATAATATGTACTTCACATAGTTTATATTTATAATGCATACACTATTTTTATGCTGATCTTTGATTTTAATGGTATTTCATAAATCTAATCAACTTAAAATCGAATGGATAGAAAATTTTATGTTAAAATTCTAGACTACAATTCTGCCCTCTCTTTTAGATCACCAATAATACTTTTATATCCTTTGTTGACCTCACCTATTTTGATAATCTCAATCATGTATTCATATGTGTCGAAAATCCCAATTATGTTTTCATTCTATATGATATTTTTAAGTATCATTGATCTATACTTTAATTCTTTCAAATCTATGATCAAACCAATAATAATCTTTAAAATAGTCTTTGAAATATGTTAATCCTCATTTATCCATGTTTATACAAGTTATAAATTTATTCTAACACAATCGGATGTGTTCTGGATAAAATAGATAAGTAATCTGTCTATAGCTACTGATAATGAGCTACCGGTAACCAGTCTACCGATAGACTTAACATAGAGCTACCGATGTGCTTATAAATGTAAGCTACTGACTTACAGACAGCTACCGATACAAACATAGAGCTACCGATGGAATAAGAGTCACCGATGGACGAAGCTACTGACAGACTCACTGATCCATCAGACTCACCGATCCATCAGACTCACCGATCCATCAGACTCACCGATCCATCAGACTCACCGATCCATCAGACTCACCGATCCATCAGACTCACCGACGCATTGAGCTACTGATGTTCAAGCCACCGATGTTCAAGCTACCCATGTTCAAGCTACCGATGTTCAAGCTACCGATGTTCAAGCTACCGATGCTGATTACCTACCGATCACTCGACTCCCTGTTTGAATTTCTTTATTTCCTATATTTAATCTATCTAACGGTCATATCATACATTTTAATGATTTGTCAAATATCTGATAAAGGTTGTCGGATGTCAGGAACCCGTACCTCGTACCTGCTGAAAAGAAATCTCTTCTGTCCCCTGTTGGGAGAAAAATACGAGAAGACTACGCTGCCAAAAAAAAAGGATCGAACTAGAGAAGTGCGTGGTGGATGATATATACCATAAACACAAGAAGAAAAAAAAGAAGAGTTCCATAAAGAACACAGAGAAGCTCATAGACAATCAAGCATACTCGAGAAGTGTTCTGTGCATATAAGAAGAACACTGAAGAACTTCAACTACTACATTTTCACTGACTGTGAACCTGGAGCATACGACACTCTGTTTCTCAAACAGAAACGAGAAGAGGACTCAAACTCACTTCTAGTCGAATCCAAAGGAGTCCAGAGCTACACTGAAATCACCATAACCACTTCTAAACTCTACAACTCTTGTTCTGTGATTTATTATTACTCTTTTCGAGCAGTGTGTGTTATCTGCTGTATCTAACACATACAATGTCTCTTGTACTCAAACTGAAGGATTTGAAAATCCTTACCAAACTCTTTCATTCTTTCTTTCCCTCAAATAACAGTGGTAGAGGTCGTGTGTGACCTGGACAGCTGGTTGCTGTTGTACTGTTTCCCACGAAGAACAGTGGTAGAGGTCTTGGACCTGGACAGTTGTAAACTATTGAACCCCGATCCAGGGTGTGGATCATTTTTATATAAACTTTTGAGAGGACTAAGTATCGGCTTGAGACTGAACCTCTTGGTTACATTGTTGTGCCATCTCTTTCAAAGTTTTATTCCGCTGCTAATCACTTTAAAACCAATACTGTTTTTAAAGTTACTTTGATAATTAAATTAGCAAGTGTTTATGTTAAGTGTAGATTAGTAAGTTAGTTTCAAAAGATAATCACACACTCCTGTGTTGATTAACTGGGAATTAATCAATCCCTTGAGAATCTGACAGAACCTCTACTTTGATATAAATTCACTACAGTTTAATTTATTATTTTATTTGGGGGTCTTTAAGACACTGTTTTTTAAATACAGAAATTTTAATTGGTACTCAATTCAGCCCCCTCTTGAGTAAACCACTCCGACCAACACTTGGTATCAGAGGTTGAAAATACTCTCTAAAAGTACTCTGCTTTTGAACTGTGATTTTAGTTGTATTTTAAAGTTCTTAAAATTTCTGTTATATCTAAATTTTTATCTCTTTAAAATTTTCTCATCATGGACAATATACTTGAGGGTGCTGCTACTAACCGGCTACCTTTCTTCAATGGAAATAATTATGCTCAGTGGAAACTGAAAATGAAAATTCATTTAGAAAGCATAGGTTTTGATATTTGGACTGCTATTGAATCAGAATACAAAATTCCTACTACTGCTAGATCTACTTGGGATGAACCTACAAAGACTTCTTACAATAACAATTGTAAAGCTATGAATGCCTTGTACTGTGCTCTAGGATATGAAGAGTTTAATTGAATTTCTGCTTGTAAAACTGCTTTTGAAATTTGGGATACCTTAGCTGTTTCTCATGAAGGAACAACTAATGTGAAAGAAATGAGATTGAACACTTATACTATCAAGTATGATAATTTTAAAATGAAGCCTGACGAACCCATTTCTGACATGTATCTCAGGTTCAATGAAATTGTCAATACAATGATCTCGCTGGGAAAGGATGTCTCATCGAAGGAACAAATTATGAGAATTTTGAGGTGTCTACCTGATAGATGGAGAGGCACATCTGTATCAATTAGAGAATCATGTGACATTGCTGCTCTACCTGTCAAGGAACTCATTGGCAAGCTGATGATGTATGAAGAAGAGCTTAAAGTGAACAAAGAGGAAGAAAATGAACCTCCAAGAAAGTCTGTCGCTTTCAAATCCTCAACTTCAAAGAATAAGGACAAAGAAAAGCTTCAAGCTGTAATTGAAAGTTCAAGCTGTGAAGACAGCAGAAGTGATTCTGACAGTGATGCTGAGATGGCTCACATTGCTAGAAGATTTAAGAAATTTTATAGGAAAAAGAAGTTATTCAGAAAAACAAATTATAAGGGTAAGTATGATCACCAAGGCAAATGGAAAAATGAATGGAAGAAGAACGACAAATCAGATGATGTTGTCTGCTATGAGTGAAAGAGAAAAGGACACATTAAAGCCGACTTTCCAAAGCTGAAGTATAAAAAGAAATATGAATATAAGGACAATAAGTTTAAGAAAGCCATGAAGGCTACTTGGAGTGCTTCAGAAGACAACACAAGTGAAGCTGAATCTTCAGACTCTGAAAGGAATCGAGCCAACATGTGCTTTATGACAAACACTTCTGAGGTAACTTCTGAAACTCCTGCTTCAAATTCATATTATTCTGGAGATGATTCTGAAGGTGATAACATGTCTAAATCTGAACTGTTTGAATACTGTGATATGCTGGAAGAGACATGTAATGAACTTAAGGATAAATACAAGTCATTAAAGAAACAGCATGCTCTCACCACTACAGTTAAAACCGAACTCACTATTGAAAAAGAGAAAAATGCTCAGTTGCTTAAAGAAAATACTGAACTAAAATTGTCTAATGAACAACTCAGAAAAGACTTAGAGAAGTTCACAAATGGAAATAATACTCTAACACAGATGCTAGGAAAGTAAATAGCACCTAAATATACTACTGGTATAGGATACCAACCTGGACAAAGGAAAATTTCCAAAACTAGATTCATTTCTAAATCTGGACAGAATGAAGGTAATTCTGGAACTTCTTATACTTCAACCAGTTATATACATAGCTATGGATCTAATAAAGTTTATCTTTCAAAGCATGTCAGTTATACAAACTATATGAGACCCATTAGACAAATATGGGTACCTAAAGTGCTATTGGCTAACCTGTCTGGACCCAAGAAGATCTGGGTACCAAAATCATCTCCCATCTAAATCTGTTTTGTAGGGAACTTTCTTGAAGAGCTCTTGTAAAGAGACGTGGTATTTGGACAGTGGATGTTCAAGACATATGTTAGGAGACTTCTCTTGTTTCAAGAGTTTAATAAAAGTTGATGGAGGCTTTGTCACCTTTGGTGATAACTCTAAAGGAAAAATCATCGGCCTAGGCCAGATTGGTAACACTGATTCAATTTTGATTTCTAAAGTTTTATTTGTTGATGGCCTTAAATACAATTTATTAAGTATTTCTCAGTTATGTGATGATGGTTTTCATGTTAAATTTGAAAATGATTCTTGCAAAGTTTTTAATTCTAAGAATGTTTTGGTATTTTCTGCCTTAAGAAATGAAAATGTTTATGTTGTTAATCTAAATTCTTTAGCTAAGCAGAATATTACTTGTTTGAATGCTTTTCATAAAGAATCTTGGCTATGGCACAGAAGATTAGGACATTGCAACATTCACTCACTTAGAAAACTTTCTAGGAAAAACCTAGTTAGAGAACTACCTAAATTAGAATTCCCAAATGATAGAGTGTGTAACCCCTATCAAAAGGGAAAACAACACAAAGTTTCCTTTAAATCAAAGAAAGAAGTTTCGACTTCTCAACCACTTGAATTGGTTCACATGGACTTGTTTGGACCATCAAGAGTTTCTAGTTTAAATGGGAAGCACTATGTTTATGTTCTTGTAGATGACTTTTCTAGATATACTTGGGTATATTTTCTAGCTCACAAAAGTGAAGCTTGTTCTTACTTTGTCAAATAATCCAAGTCTGTAGAGAACCTTAGTGGACTTAAGATTAAAACTTTGAGGAGTGATCATGGTCGTGAGTTTGAAAATAAAGATTTTGAATCTTATTGCTCACACAATGGCTATACTCATAACTTTTCTGCCCCTAGAATACCCCAACAGAATGGTGTAGTAGAAAGAAGAAATCGAACCTTTCAAGAAATTGCTAGAACCATGCTCAATGAATATGACCTGCCTATTTATTTTTGGGCTGAAGCTGTAAATACAGCTTGTTATGTCATTAATAGAGTCTTAATCAGACCTGTTCTTAAGAAAACCCCTTATGAATTGTGGAACAATAGAAAGCCTAAGGTTAATTACTTTAAAGTTTTTGGTTGCAAAGTATTTATTCTGAATACTAAAGATAATCTGGATAAGTTTGCTTCCAAAAGTGATGAAGGAATTTTTCTGGGTTACTCTATTTCAAGTAAAGCCTATAGAGTATTCAATAAGAAAACCAAATGTGTGGAAGAATCTGTTCACATCAAGTTTGATGAAACTGATCCACATGAGCCTAAAAACTCTCTTGAGAATCTTGAAGAAGATTTGTCTATTCTGGACCTCAATGATAAATCTAAAGAACCTGTTATAAAAGCATCCAGTTCTGGACTTTTTCAAGAATCTGCTTCTGTTGAACCCGAACCTATAGATGAACCTGAAATTTCTAGTCCAACCTTTACCAGATCGACAAGGATTCTAAAGAATCATCCTTTAGAAGCTGTTGTTGGTAATCTTGATAGAGGAACACAAACTAGAGCTTCTCTAAGAAACCAGGTTGAACATCAAGCTCTTCTTTCACACCTAGAACCCAAAAATATCAATGATGCTATCAATGATGAATTCTGGGTAATGGATATGCAAGAAGAATTAAATCAGTTTGAAAGAAACAAAGTCTGGGAATTAGTTGACAGACCCAAGGACACTTTGACAATAGGCACAAAATGGGTTTTTAGAAATAAAGTAGATGAATCTGGAAATATAGTTAGAAACAAAGCTAGACTAGTTGCACAAGGATATAGTCAAGAAGAAGGTATAGAATATGAAGAAACTTTTTCACCTGTAGCTAGACTAGAAGCCATTAGGATCTTACTTGCATATGTTGCACATCTGGATTTCAAGTTATATCAAATGGATGTCAAAAGTGCATTTCTAAATGGTTTTATAATTGAAGATGTTTTTGTAGAACAACCACCTGGATTTACTAACCCCCATTTTCCAAATCAAGTTCTTAAACTTTCTAAAGCTTTGTATGGTTTGAAACAAGCTCCAAGAGCTTGGTATGATAGACTTAGCAATTTCCTTATTTCAAAATGTTTTACTAAAGGGATTGCTGATCCAACTCTTTTCATTAAAATAATTTCTAAAGATGTTTTAGTTGTACAAATATATGTTGATGATATTATTTTTGGATCTTCTAAACACTCTTTATGTACTGATTTTTCAAAAAGTATGAAAAATGAATTTGAAATGATCTTAATGGGAGAGCTTAAGTACTTTCTTGGATTTCAAGTATTTCAAAATGAAAATGGTATTATTTTGAATCAAAGTAAATATACAAAGGATCTTTTAAAACGTTTTGGTCTGGATAGTATCAAGGAAAGTGAAACTCCTATGAGTACTACCTGTAAATTGGATGCAGATGAAACTGGGAAACCAGTTGATCAAACAAATTATAGAGGTATGATTGGTAGTTTACTTTATCTTACTGCTAGTCGACCTGATATTATGTTTAGTGTGTGTATGTGTGCTAGATTTCAAGCTAATCCAAAAGAATCTCATTTGCTTGCTGTTAAAAGAATTTTGAAATATCTCAAACACACGGTTAACTTAGGTTTGTTTTACCCAAAAGGACAATCATTTGAGTTAATGAGTTATTCAGATGCTGACTTTGCTGGTTGTAAGTTAGATAGAAAAAGCACATCAGGAACATGTCATTTTCTTGGAAAATCCTTAGTTTCTTGGTGTAGTAAGAAACAGAACTCAGTTGCATTATCTACTGCCGAAGCAGAATATATAGCTGCTGGTAGTTGCTGTGCACAAATTCTGTGGATGAAACACACTCTTTTGGACTATGGATATGTTTTTAAACATGTTTCAATCAACTGTGATAACACCAGTGCAATAAACATCTCTAAGAATCCTGTATCTCACTCTAGAACCAAACACATAGATGTAAGACACCATTTCCTAAGAGATCACTATCAAAAAGGTGATATTTCTCTTGAATTTATTGGCACTGAACATCAATTGGCTGATATTTTCACTAAACCTCTAAGTTCGGATAGGCTAAGTTACATAAGACACGAACTGGGAATGTTTAATCACAACCGGTGTGAAAATCCTCACTAATGTAAAATTCTCACCGATGTGGAAATTCTCACCGATGTGAAAATTCTCACCGATGTGGAAATTCTCACCGATGTGAAAATTCTCACCGATGTAAGTTTCTCACCGACGTGAAAATTCTCACCGATGTAAGTTTCTCACCGACGTGAAAATTCTCACCGATTTGTTTTTCTCACCGATGATTAACTCACACCGATGCAATGTTTTTAAAACATCTGTCTGCCGCCAAGAATACGAATCGTTTTATATTATTTTTATTACTCTATTTTAGTCGTTTATTTAGAATTCCTAAATGATAAAACTAAGTCTAAGCCACTTCTTACCTCACCGAGCTCAAAATCCCTCACCTTCGAACCTTAGCTCCCAAATCGACCAAGAACCCTAAACCCGCGATGGCAAAAACCAAGCTTCCTATCGTCAGAGATGAAAGAGTAGAACCAAATGCTAAGAAGCAGAAGACACAGCATAAAGCCAGTGTTAGTGAAGTCAGAACTAGATCGGGAAGGCGACCAGTGAATCCTCACTTACAGAATAGAGACATAGTAATCGAGAAGGAACTGTGCGTGGAATGGCTACTGCCTAGCAAATCGTTAGTACTCGAGATTCTGGAGGACCAGAAATGGGTGGATTGTTTCTCGAATAACAATGGCCCATACTACCCGAAGTTGGTAAAACAGTTCTATGAGTTTGTAACCTTTGAGAAATCTGAAAATGAGAATCGGGTAAGCTCTTTTGTAAATGGAAAAGAGATGTCTTTTTCTTCAGTAGAGTGGGCTGAAAGTTTGAAAGTACCACATGAAGGTGTCTCTGGGTATGTATCAAGATCAATGCCACCTAGCAGTGACATCTTTGATTATGAAACCGCCTTAAAAGAGCTGACTGGTAATGGAAATCAAAGGCAAGTGGTTGCTGCTGAAATGGATGGAGAAAATCAACTACTTTTCAAGTTTGTTCAGCATGTGTTGATACCTAGGCGAGGAGATTTTGCAAATCTGAGATATCAAGATATCTATCTTCTTCATTTTCTAAGACATGGTGTGAAGATCAATCTGTGCAGATTGCTAATGCTTCAAATGGAAGACATGATTAGACCAAAGTCAAAGACTAATGCTTTGTTCTTTGCCAAGCTGATTTCAGTGATGATAAAAGTGAAAGGAATATCTGAGTCTCAGGATGAGACAGTTGTAATCAAGAACAATTTATGCATCACCTCGACTGTTTGCAAGTACATGAAAATTAACTGGAACCCATGGAAGGGTGAATGGGTCAGTGATGATCAGAAGATTTATGATAGGTTTAATCCTGTGGATCATCCCTCAAGACCAAAGGATTAGAGTGATCCGAGTCTGAGACCTGATGAAGAGGAACCTGTTTATAGTGATGAAACAGAAGAAGAAGAAGAAGAAACTCCTATGGATGTTGGAGGAGATCCAGACTTTCCCCCAAGTCCTATTGCAGAATTGGTCTATTCTAGGAAAGGAAAGGTAGAGGAAATTGTATCTACTCATGAGGAAGACCAGTCTGTACCTCACCAAGAAGAAGAGGAAAAGGAAAATGTATCTGAATTGTCTGCTTCTGGTAGTTTAAGTATGAGTCCCCTGATTGGAAGCTCAACTATGCCTGCTGCTGAAGTAGAAAGAGATAGAGAAGAAGCTGTACCTGTTTCAGAAAACCTCCTTACTGCTGCTGAGATGGAAGTTGTTGTGGAAGATTCTGATGAAGAAAGGCCAGCAGAAAATGCTGTTGTGATACATGAGAATGCACCCATTGAGGGGGAGCATCAGTCTGTGCTTGGAAATGTTACAGTAGCTGTTGAGCTTGTAGACTGGGTAGAAGACCCAGGGTTTATAGTCTGTGGATTGGATTATCCGGATTCAGATAATGAGATGTCTGTGAATAGACCGAAGACCAATTATGATCTTGCTTCTGAGATGTTGCCAGATGATGTGGTCAGATTTCATGATTTGAATAAGCTGAAAGAGGACCTCAAAACCAGTTTTGTTGAAGAAGTAAAGTTAATGGAAACCTCTCTTGCTTCCTCAATTAATTCAATAATGACTGATTCTGTAGTTAGTTTGGCCTCAGCAAGAGAATCTGCTGCAGTTGTCCCAAATGTTTTTGTCTCTAAATCTGATCTTGAATCCATGAAGAATGAGCTGAAAGAGTCATTCACTGAATCAGTTGCTGAGATGAAGCAAAGCTTTTATGAAGAAATGAAAATGTTAGAGATATCCTTCGAGCTATATCTATCTTGTAATTTATCTTCTTTTATGTCTGAGCTTATGGAAGAAGTGAAAGAGTGCCAGACTCAGTCTTCTAGGATCGAAGCAGATCTTGAAGCTCTCAAGACATCAGTTGCTGCTTTGGATTCTTATATGAGCTCCAAGTCTCAAGCTGACAAGGACCTAGCTTATGTGAAGAGTGTAGTAAGCCAGTTTGTCTCAGTGTTTGAAAGTTTCAAAACCTCGGTGAAGGATCATGTTCAATTACAAGACTCTCAAGTTCAAAGCCTAGTCAGTGGTTTGTCTAAGAGTTTTAAAGAAACTGTTTCTTTCTCTCTTGGCCCTCTCACATCCAAACTTTCAGTTGACCTGAATCAAGTTCGAGCAATGTTGAAGGAGGAGATTGGTTCTATTTCAACCAGTGGCTCTGTGGACTCATCAGAGTTGAGTCGAGTGGTGATTTCTACAAGAGATTCTGCCAGAGAAATCATGAAGATTGTTCAAGATTATATGAGAGAAGCCTCTGCCTCTCAGGAAGCCATTAAGAGCAAAGTGGACCACTACTTCACCAAAATTTTCACCAAGCATCAACTCGAACATCACTTCAAGCTAATGTTGGAACACATGAAGCTCCCTCCAGTCACTCAAGCTTTCAGAGAACAAGTGAGCAAGCTAAGAGAACTGACTCCTGCCTTAGATAAATTCATGGAGAACAAAGATGATTTCATCTCTGCTATGGAAAGAGGAGGAGGAATTATTATGGATTTTAGAAATCTGCTGCTGCCCTTCTTGCATGTTGATGCCAGACCAGTCATCATCCCTCCTGCTTTGCCTGCTTCTGCCTCAGCTGCTTCCACAGTCCAGCTGACTCCTGCTGAAGCTATTCGAAGCCTCACACCAATGATCACCTAGAGATCTTCAACCTACAAGCCTGACTCTGTGTCAGTGGCCCAGCCTCCTTTGATCTTTTCTGGGATTCCAAAACCTTCACCTACATCCTCACCACCCGAACCTTCTTCTGATCCCAAAGGAAAATCTCAAGTGGAAGAGGTGGAATGATCCAGTGGCCAAGATTTTTTGATAGGAATTCATTTGTAATCTGTTTTTGTACTTTTTGACTACTCTAATACAGAAATCCTTTTACTTCTCATGTTTTATTTGTCTCCTATATATATATGCTTTCCCACTTTTTGATTATCACAAAGGGGGAGAATAATAAGGAGAATAAGGGGGAGACCAAAATGAGAGAATAAGTGGGAGAACAAAGAGAATGAAAAATATTTTCAATGGAGAAAAATAAGGAATAAGGGGAGACACTTTACCCTTCTTTTCATTTTTCCCTCTGATACTTTATGTCTATTTAGTACCTTATGATTGTTACCTCTGATAACTTATGTCTATATCATACTATTTCTATTATCTCTGATGTTATTTTCAATAAGAAAATTGAACTCAATATTATACTCTTTACCATCATATTTTCACTATGTTAAATGCCCATATCATAAATTGTGATTATCAAAAAGGGGGAGATTGTTGACCTCACCTGTTTTGATAATCTCAATCATGTATTCATATGTGTCGAAAATCCCAATTATGTTTTCATTATATATGATATTTTTAAGTATCATTGATCTATACTTTAATTCTTTCAAATCTATGATCAAACCAATAATAATCTTTAAAATAGTCTTTGAAATATGTTAATCCTCATTTATCCATGTTTATACAAGTTATAAATTGATTCTAACACAATCGGATGTGTTCTGCATAAAACAGATAAGTAATCTGTCTATAGCTACTGATAATGAGCTACCGGTAACCAGTCTACCGATAGACTTAACACAGAGCTACCGATGTGCTTATAAATGTAAGCTACTGACTTACAGACAGCTACCGATACAAACATAGAGCTACCGATGGAATAAGAGTCACCGATGGACGAAGCTACTGACAGACTCACCGATCCATCAGACTCACCAATCCATCAGACTCACCGATCCATCGGACTCACCGATCCATCAGACTCACCGATCCATCAGACGCACCGATCCATCAGACTCACCGACGCATTGAGCTACCGATGTTCAAGCCACCGATGTTCAAGCTACCGATGTTCAAGCTACCGATGTTCAAGCTACCGATGTTCAAGCTACCGATGTTCAAGCTACCGATGCTGATTACCTACCGATCACTCGACTCACTATTTGAATTTCTTTATTTCCTATATTTAATCTATCTAACGGTCATATCATACATTTTAATGATTTTTCAAATATCTGATAAAGGTTGTCGGATGTCAGGAACCCGTACCTCGTACCTGCTGAAAAGAAATCTCTTCTGTCCCCTGTTGGGAGAAAAATACGAGAAGACTACGCTGCCCAAAAAAAAAGGAGCGAACTAGAGAAGTGCGTGGTGGATGATATATACCAGAAACACAAGAAGAAAAAAAAGAAGATTTCCATCAAGAACACAGAGAAGCTCATATACAATCAAGCATACTCGAGAAGTGTTCTGTGCATATAAGAAGAACACTGAAGAACTTCAACTACTACATTTTCACTGACTGTGAACCTGGAGCATACGACACTCTGTTTCTCAAACAGAAACGAGAAGAGGACTCAAACTCACTTCTAGTCGAATCCAAAGGAGTCCAGAGCTACACTGAAATCACCAGAACCACTTCTAAACTCTACAACTCTTGTTCTGTGATTTATTATTACTCTTTTCGAGCAGTGTGTGTTATCTGCTGTATCTAACACATACACTGTCTCCTGTACTCAAACTGAAGGATTTGAAAATCCTTACCATAATCATTCATTCTTTCTTTCCCACGAATAACAGTGGTAGAGGTCGTGTGTGACCTGGACAGCTGGTTGCTGTTGTACGGTTTCCCACGAAGAACAGTGGTAGAGGTCTTGGACCTGGACAGTTGTAAACTGTTGAACCCCGATCCAGGGTGTGGATCATTTTTATATAAACTTTTGAGAGGACTAAGTCTCGGCTTGAGACTGAACCTCTTGGTTACATTGTTGTTTCATCTCTTTCAAAGTTTTATTCCGCTGCTAATCACTTTAAAACCAATACTATTTTTAAAGTTAATTTGATAATTAAATTAGCAAGTGTTTATGTTAAGTGTAGATTAGTAAGTTAGTTTCAAAAGATAATCACACACTCCTGTGTTGATTAACTGGGAATTAATCAATCCCTTGAGAATCTGACAGAACCTCTACTTTGATATAAATTCACTACAGTTTAATTTATTATTTTATTTGGGGGTCTTTAAGACACTGTTTTTTAAATACAGAAATTTTAATTGGTACTCAATTCACCCCCCTCTTGAGTAAACCACTCCGACCAACATCCTTTATTGGGTAAATATTTGGTATTAGAGCCTCATTTTACATGGTTATGTGATTTATTGAATTTATTCATATTTTTGTCTGATACCAAAATTTGGTATTAGATTAGGCTATACTTCATTTTTAATTTCTATCAATTTATTGTATTTTCATCTAATTTAACTTATACAAACTATTTTAGTAGAGGATATATTTTCTTTATTATGTTAGGTTTTCTAGTAGGAAAACATGAGAATTTAAATCCAAACTGACTATCCATTTTTGATTGTAAATATTATGACTAATGGTGTGATAATATGATATCTTTTATTATTAACACTGAAGTTGAAAATTATATTAAGATTAAAGGAATTTACAATGATCCAGAGAAAGAAACAGTTAATTTTTATTACGAGGAAAAGATAAAGTATCAGGTAAATCATATAGTTCAAAAATAATTTGTTATCTTCTATGACCAAGAAAATTTAAAGAAAGGTATAACCTTGTGAAATGATGATTGTAAATTAGAAGTATCTTGAAATTAAAAATTTTGTAACTTCTATGGTTTTGTAAACTCATATAAAAATATTAAGAGTAGACTATCAAGCATTTTATTTTATTCATTGTAAAATAGTATCATAAATACGTAAACATTTTTTAATTATTGTAAATAGCATACAATATTTGAGTGAGAAATAATTATCAAAAGAATAGATTATCGAAAATACCATTGATATAATTCGAAAGGAGTGAAAATAAAAGAGTGTATATATATATGATATTGAATAATTAACTAATTCATTGTTTAATTATTTTATTAGTACCCAAATGAAACATAAAATCATGCTGAAGAGGGATGCTTAAAAATTGAAGAGTAAAAGTAGAGTGGAAGTTTCTTCTATATATGGTAATACTTTTTCCAGTACATTTAATTATGGTTCTAATGTTTCTAATATAAATAATTTTTTTTTGATTAAAGTAGTTCTTATTTAATTTACAATGATCTTGATTAACTTTCTAGAATGATGAATAATTTTTTAATAAGAGACTCCGTTATACTCATCAGAAAGACCAAAACGATAAATAAGATATAATAGTGTCTTCAAATTTTATTTATTATGAATAAAATAATAATTATAATATTGAACTAGATTTTGTTAACTTTAAATGGGAATATTTAAATTCAAAGAGATGTTATAAAAATAAAGGAAAGAAGATATTGAAATCTTGGGACACTTGGAGGGTAAGTGAGGATGATACATATTATGATAGTTCAACAGAAGATAATGGAAATGAAAGTTAAGAAATTATTAGATTTAATGAAGATTTTAAGAAAGATGAAAAATTCTCATGGATAAGGTAGATGCTGAATCTCTAGAAAATTTATCTCTTCATTCATTTTTTTACTTCTATTTCTTTTCAACTTCCTCATATGATAAAGAAGATAATCCTTCGGATGATGAAAAAGTTAATTAATAAAAATATGGGGATGATTCACTTAGTTTTTATAAAAGGGACAGATATGTTAATCTTATTAAAAAACAAAACAAGAAATTAAAAAAATGTTTTATTTTTTGAAACCTTTCTTATTAAAGATAATAATAGAATTTCAATGTAAATGTCCAATGTTTAAAAATTTTCAATGATATTAGTTTCTAAAAATAATTCATAATCATATTTAGAGATCAAAATTTTATTGTTAAGACTAAATTTAAATTTAGTAGTTTTAAGAAACTTCTATCTGAATTTACTAATGATAAATAAAATTTCAATAAAATTTATAAAAAAATAAAGCCTTCAATAACTTCTAATGGAAATGGTTTTACTTATGATAAATTCCATATTAAATCAAATTATTTTTATGGATAAAATTTCACCCTTTCAATAAATGTCATTGGATGGGACACTAGAATAAATATTTCTCTTTAAAAAATATTCTATCTTTTGGTTTTCATAAAGAATTTATTTCCAAATAATTAGTATATTTTCGACATAAAAGAGATATGAAAACATGGGTTCCTAAAATTTTGTTTTCCAGTGTAACTAAACCTAATAAAGTTTGGGAACAAAGAATATAGATTTATCCATTTTAAGAAAATATGTGTTTTACTAGAAACCAAACGAAATAGTATATGAATATTGATTTTTCTTGACACATGATTGGAGATAAGACTAAATTAGTAAATTTTTAAAATTTTAATGGTGGAAGTGTCATTTTTTTGAGACAATGAAGATAGTGAAATAATTAGAATCGGTATTTTTTTTTATTTTCATATAAAAACTTTAATTTCAAAAGTTTTATATATTTTAGGTGTTAAGAAAAAACTTATCAGAATTCGTAATTATTTGATGAGGGTTATATTATGATCTTTAGGAATGATTAATGTATTGTTCAATTCACTAAAGGCATTTTCATACTATATTACTATATGAATGAGAATGAATACACACTTTTCTTGTAATACTTAATTCAGTACAATTTACATTTTTTAAGTGAAATTGAAAATTTATCTTCATTGTTGAATAGGATATTAGGTAACTATAACTTTCTTACTTTAGTAAACTTCCTAGGAAAATACATGTAATGGATTTACTAAAACATAAGTTTAACTCAACCAGTTTCTGTGATCCTTTTTGATTTGGTATGAAAAAAAATCTAGTTTTAAGTCTAGTAGTGAAGTCTTGACTTTTAAATATTTATATTTTGTTCACATTGATTTATTTTGTCCTACAAAAATTGGAAGTATATGAAAAAAACTATATAAATTTCTTGGTTTATGATTACAATAGATTTAATAGGGTTTATTTTCTCACATGAAAATAAACATCTCTAAATAATTTTTAAAATTTTCACGGTTTTGTTTTAAATAAGAAAAACCTAAAATTGGTTACTATCTAGAAATACTATGATGGTGAGTTTGTGAATTATAATTTTTAATATTTTATAGTAAAATAGTATTAATCATAATTTTTTCAATACCAAGAACAACACATAAAAATGGTGTAGTTAAACAAAGAAATAGAATTCTTCAGAAAATTACTCAAAATTTTCTTAGTTAATATTATATTTCTATAATTTTCTCAGTTTTTATTTAAGTAATTTTATTATAATGCGTTTTTATAAATAAATGTGATAAAAATGGAACTATTTTTACTTTTAAAGTAATAATTGTTCCTAATAATTATTTTAAATAATAGAAAATAATATACGGTGACAATTTTTCACAGATTACTTAATTAGAATATATCTGAATACTACTCACGTTTTTATAACATATAAATTTTAATTTATCTTAAATAGATGTTAAAATTAATTTTCTTAGTGTATAAATTTAAGAGGAAATTTAGGTTAAAAAATATCACGAATTTTAAGATACAAAATTTCTAAAAAAAAAATTTAAACTACCAAATCACTCTATAGACTTAAGAAATCCCAAATATCTTAATATCATAAACTTACAAGATATTTACTTCCAAATAATCTTATAAATAAAGAATTGATCCAAATCTTTTTATAAATAATGATCTCAAAGATACCATCAATTCTCAAATTTATATCAATGCCATTATTTTTGTTTCAAACCAAAAATATCTTTATGATAGTTTTTATGAACTTATGAAAAATGCGTCTAAAATGAGAATGAAGGGAGAACCCAAAATTTTCTTTGGTTTTAAAATTTCTCAAAAGTAAGAAGATAATATTATAAATAAACACAAATATTTTAAATAATTTCTAAAATGTTTTTATTTTTTAAAATTTTCAAGTATAGGTACACCTGTAAAGTCCTTTATCAAACTTGATATTGATGAAACTAGTAAATAGGAAGATGAAAAACTTTGTAGAATTATAATCATAAGTTTACTATATATTAAAACATTTATCCAATTATTATGTTTTTAGTATATTTATTTCCAAGGATTCAAGATAACCTAAAGGAACCACATTTAAAAGTGATAAAACCTGATTCTCACTAATTTAAATAAAATTTAGAAATTAGTTTATTTCAATATTCTTAAAGTGATTTTTTCCTAAAAAGTTACTCAAATTCTTAATTTATATCCTATAGATTAAATAGAAAAATTACTTCTTAGAAATATAATTTAATAAGAGAAGATTAAGTTTCATTTTCTTACAATAAGTATAATTATATAAAACTTTTTACTATTAAAATTGAATATACCGAAACTCGAATTTGTTTTGATCAAGTGTTTTGAATACAACACAAGATCAGGGATTTTAGTTTTTATTTCATTCAAAATCTAATTATTTATGATTAAACAAGTGATGTTTATTTTTATAAGAAACCAACACATCACTCAATTGAAATGAACATAGATTCAAAAACCATTTCCACTAGGGATAAAATAAAAAATAGAGATATAATTATTGAATTAATTGGATCTAAAAATCATCTTGCATTTATTTTAAAAAAATGTCTAAATTCCAATAGATTCGAATGCATTAAACAAAATTTGGGAATGATTAACCTAAAGTGTTTTTAAATTTAATTATTAATCAAAAAATCTCATTACATTGAAAACCTACTAAAAAAATTGGGACAACATATTTATTTGAATGGGTTCTCATTTTTATTTCATGTATTTTTCATCGGATTTAAATCGGATGACTATTTTGAGTTAATATCATATAAATATTCCTTGAAGTTCCAAACAATATTCATAAATATAATATCAATGGAACTAAACACTTACAAGGCAGGGTCTCTTATTATTTTCCTATGATTGACTTACTTTTTATAGCATAAGTGTTTATTTCATTTTTAAAGGTAATTGATATTTTCATTTAAAGATATTATAAAGTAAATACTTAAATAGAATTCATACCACTTATATTGTTACAACACATTTTTAGAGAGACCACTCTATAACATTAATATATAAAAGGAAAAATATTTGGACAATAAAAATATCTAATTATAATATAAGGACTTGTATTTCATATCATTTTTTCACACTCAAGTTATTATCTTATTAATTATATATTCTATGCTAAAATGAATTAAAAACATATATATAGATGATAATAATAGAAGAATCCAAAAAGTGAATATGTGAATCTCAAAGTTACACTTACCAAAATAGTTATATCATTAGAGGTATATGAAGTATTATAATGGAACAATAGTGAAGAATGAGAAGTTTAAATTTTGATATAATAGAAAGTTGTAAACTATTAAAAAGAGATTACTAGTAAGATAATAAATATTAGTGGAGAATATGTGGTTAATTATATAAACTAACCATACAAAATTATATTATTAAAAAAGAAATCATAGTTGTAATGGAATTTATGTAAATAAATTTAATTACAAAGAGCATGTTAAAATGATTTTTTTGAACATTAAGTGATGTATAAGTATTAGAATCAACCAAAATATATTATAAAAAAATTTCCAAGAGAACTAAATTTATAATTCTTTTTTTTCTTCTAATATTTTATTTTTCTTTTTCAATATTTTAAGTTCGTTCTTTCCATATTTCTTCATTTCTTTATTTATGGAAATAATTAAGGGGGGATAAATTAATGAAAAATTGATAAAGTTAAGGTTAGTTAAAATTTTGTTCTTATATCTTATTTATGACAAATTAGTTTATTCTAAAGTGTTTAGAGAAAAAGTAAAGGAAAATTATTGAGGGGATATTATATTAAAATCATAGGTTTTCTTCTGTAAAATTTAGCTAAATCTTTTAGCATTCCTTTTGTGTTTTATGATTTACAAAAGGGGAGGATTTTTGATTCAATGACTCAATTATGTTATTTGTTTTTGAAATCATTATATAATTTGTATGATTTTAATTTAGCTATGATTTTTTTAAGTTGTTTTGTTTGTGTAGAATCAGTTTTTGGTAACTAAAATACTAGATTACTAAATAAATGTTGTCACAATATTGTGGTAGAAACTTTATTGATATATTATATTCACCATATTTTAAAGCACTGTAATTGTTTCAGATTAACTCCTCAGTAGATAAGTAAAAATGCTATGTTCATGGATAGATGGAGAAGTTTCTACAATAGTTGTTAGAATAGAATATATGATTTTTGGAATTAGTCCAATGAAGTTTTTTAAAACACCATATATAAATATAACCTCACTTCGAGCGTCGAGATTCTAAAAATGATCAAGCATCATAAATTTCACTATTAATTTTTAATTCTTAAACTTTATTATTATTGAGAGTGCTTCTGATCAGTGTAATTGTTTTTTATGAGTGTTTTTTAAGATATATTATTATAATGTTTTTTTAAAGTATCATATAAATTTATATTGTAATATTTATCTTACCGATCATACTTGATCGAGGGTTTATGAGGATAGGTAGATAGAGCTGAGGTTTTTCCAGTGTGTAGAAGAGAAGATCTATTGGCAGGTTTAGTTGAGGGATTTCATGGATTAAAAGAAACAATGTTCGAGTTCATAACACTATACATACTGTCATGTTAACTTGAGGGATTCCAAGTATTAGAAGATATGATATCTTTCGACTAGTTAAAAATCGGGATTCCTGAAGTTAGGTTTGTAGACTACATAATCCCCAAGGTTTAATCATGTGGTTTTACAATATCCTTTTAAAGTATTGTTTGGTTTGTTTACCAATATTCTATGTGTTTTTTTTCATCTTATATAATATTCAATTTATGAATTACGATTGGTTTAAATATTATTTTTTTCCTATTTATCTCAATATTTTTTGAGTTTCATAAGCTTTAGAAAAATTTATTTCCATCAAACTAACTTTATTTTATATAGTTTATATTTATGATGCATACATTATTTTTACTCTAATATTTTATTTAATTAGTATTTTAAAAAATTTATATATTTAAAACCAAAGGTCTAGAAAATTGTAAGTTAAATCACAATTCAACCCATCTTATTTAAATTACCTACAATACTTTTCCATCCTTCCTTAGGATAATAGTAAAAAGAAAAATAATCCTATTTTTGTGAAAGAGATGAAAAAGAAGGAGAAAAACTTATTTCTCTATAGAGAAGAAGAATAAGCTATCGTATGTAGTGCTATAGATAGAAAAAGAAAAAATAGGCTTAAATCAATTGAAGAATAGAAGAAGAAGAATAAAATCAGTACATGAAATACCAATAAGTAGTTAAATTTTATGAAGTTATTATTAGATGTTTATCTAAATTTCATATAAATATAAAGCATAGGAAAAACTAACATAGTTGAGATATGTTTAACATGATTAAAAGGATATTTCTTGCTCACTGAAACTACTTGATGACACCAGTGGGGAGTATGATCTTAGTTAAATCCAGATCATTCCAATTATTATCCTTTATTTAAATGTGGACCTTTTAAATTTATTCTTCCCCATGTGTGTGTGTTTTAGGAATTGTTTCATAGAAAATGAAGGAGATAAGAGATAACATAGGATTCACTCAATTAATCTATGAGAGATGTAAATTATGAAGGTATAAAAACTTTAAAGACACCAAAATTGATTGAACCCCCCAGAATGATGAATATATCCTTAATTGATCCTCTTAATTTGTTTCAAATCATGGTTAACCATTTATTAGACTCTCTATTTTTGAATTTGTTCACTTTTTTAATATTTGAGTCTCTTTCTAAATTTATAATGTTGTGTAGATTTGGTGAATATTTATCTATTTCTAGGTAAAATTATATCTCTACAAAGACTATATTGAACTATAAGAATAAATAGAATAAGAGATTGAAGAGTGTATCCCTCTCGAGAAAAGATAAATAATGCTTATTTTCTCCATTCCATTACACTAGTGAAGATTTATTTATCATGGAAGAAGATTAACCGGTGGTTAACTAGACTAATAAATTTACATACAATCCTTATACCCTATAAGATTCAATAAATTTTGGTGATCATATGGTGTCTAAAATTCCTTGATTAAAATATCCTGAAAAAGAACCAAGAACTAGTGATATTGATCACATATTAATAGATTTATCAGTCGATTAATTAAAGGAAGTGCTACACACTTTTCCAAAATAAATATTCTCTATTATTTGTTGGATATTTGAAAGCATAAAAGAATAAATCACCCAGATTGAAGAATAGTATCGAAATATATAGAAATCCTTGATGGATGAGTTTATTACTTTTATAAATGTCTCTAAATAGTTTGGAGCCATATAAGAAGTTAATATAGTTCCTGAAGAGAGATGATCTAAATTTTAAAATTATTGGTTCAATAAAATTCAAGAGAAAGATGAGATAAATATGGATCTTCAAAATAAAATCCATGAATTAGTGGTAAATTAGAAATCAACTTTGATGTCAAGGATGGAAAATTAGTGGTTATATTCAAGAGGATCAATGAGCATGATACTTTGTAATAAGAGAAGAAAAAACTGAATGATGAAGAAGTAAAATGAATTAAAAAGAAAAGTGAATATATAAAAAATTTATTGAGGTTGGGAAGAATATTCTCAATATAAAAAATCTTGGATTTGAGAGTAAATTCAAAAATCTGGCAACATATCAATTTATGTATTCACAAGAAGTTGTTGGAGGAAAGGATATTACCAAACATGTTTCTATGGTAGATTATAACAATGAAATACCACTTACTGGGGAAAAACGTCTTGAAATAATATAATTATCAGTATCAAGATTTTTTAAAATAAGAGGTACCATCCATACCTAAATCTAATATTTTTTTATAATACTATTTTAATAAAAAATAAAAAATCTATAATAAAATGGATGAAGAAAAATGATGATAAGACTACCACCATGTTAAGGGTGGAAATAATAATTTTTATGGAGACTTGTTTTAAAATAATTTAACAACCAATTTATGAAAATACTCAAAAAAACTTACCTATAATTGTTCAATTTTTGGGTAGAAAGTAATTTAGGGAAGAAAAACCAGGTTTGTTGGTAAATTCTGGTGAAGTAAGATGTTTTGGAACAAGGAATAATATTTCTTAACCAAATATTTCCATTTTCCAATATGATATAAGGTCAATAGTGAGGGGGTTCAATCTAAATTTTATTCCACAATGATAGACTAAAAATAAAAAAATTTCTATCTTAAATAGATTTTAAATTATTTGAAATATTTTGGTTTATTATTATCAAAGTGCTGACATGAATGGTCGATGCTCAACTATGAATGCGTAAAAAATAAATTCATAAAAAAGGACACAAAAACTAATGAAAATAGTTGATACTATCATTGTAAATAATATTAATGTGGCATAAAAATAGATTCTTCCCAAGAAGTCTCAAAGGGAAATTACATAATCCTTGGGAAATAAATTAGACATAATGTTTCTTTAAATAAGATCAATAATATAAAATGGTGCAACACCAAATAATATCAAATTATTATTTGTTTGAAAATATTGGAAATACCTAAGAAAAATAAAAACAAACCATGATGTTTTATTAAATTGTGGAAAGAAAGAGAATAATTAAAAGTACATCCAAAATAAAAACAAAAAGGACTTATTTAGTGAAAATAATTCCCAAGAAGAATGCATGTGGAAATTTCCAAAAGTCTTATTGTATACCCAAATAATTAATGAAACTTTTTTCAGATAATTTGGAAAGGGATAGAAAAATGGATGAATCACAAGTTAAGGCTTGTGCAGGAGGGAAATAAGAGATTCTATATGAAGAATCTGAATTTTATAAGAGGTTATCAACAAATGACAACCCAAGTGTTTATTATGTGGTTTGTGTATGGTTTAACATGGATGAACATACTACCAATTATTAATTAACAATATTGAAAATGTAATAAGAATTATTAAAGAATATGAAAATTACACTAGGAGATGCATGTTCCGTGATGAATCTGTAAAAGAGGAATTACCTACACAAAGCATTTTAATCTATGAAGGTTTCTATTTTTCCTATAAAAATGAATATATTTTAATTAAAAAAAATTATAATTAATGGTGTATATAAATGAGGGTATTTTATGATAAAACATTCTCAACCATTATATTTTCATTAAGGAATAAATAGTTCCACCTTATTCCCTACCTTTTGTGCTATATTTTTTTTAATAAATATGTAGGTAATTGATATATTTGAAGGTTTTCTGTGGTATAACTAGGGAAGTTATATAAAATTTTGAAACTCAACATATAAATGAATATTACATTATCCTAGATTGATCTATCAATTAGAATTATAAATAATATTTTATGAAGAGACTATATTGATGATATTTTATAATCTTTAAAATCTATAAATTTACTGGAAATGAATCTTTATGATGTATTCTCAATGTTTGATATCTCAAAATATATCAATGTAAGAAATTCACCATGATGAATATATTTTTAATTGTATATATTTATGGGATACAAACTAATAATGTCTGACAAGTTTCCAAAAGTATTACTTTATCTAAATAATAATTTATTGAGGGTTCTTAGAAAAGAAGTCATTAAAAAGATATAAATTCATACTCTCTCATCCTTGTTTATAAAAATTAGATTCAAATATTATGAGGGATAATTTTTTTATTCAGGATAACATAAGTGAATGTTTGAATAATAATTAGGGATGGTTTTTGAGATTAAATATTTCCTTTTATACTGAATATTTTTGAACTGTGTTTCTATGTGAGTGAAAGAATTTAGGTTGATATATTCTATGATAATTTTTATAATAATTAGTACCAATCATTTTTTTCATCCTAAAAATAGTTTTGAAACTATTGAGGATTGTGAAGAGTTATTTGATTTTATTTTTCATCAAATTATTTTAAAAATATTATCTTTTTTCTTAAATCAACCCCCATTGTTTTCTATATCGAGTATAGATATTGTAGATTAAGAGTGGAATAGTTGAAAAAATATTGATTAAGTATGAATTGATATCATACTATTTCAATAAATTGTATTTATTTTCAATATGGGGTAGAGAAGAAAATGAAAAATTAAAGGTTTATTAGGATTGGGGATAGTGGGAAAGATGTTTTTATAATAAATGATGAATACATATTGATATATCATTTTAGTTCGTATTGAAAACAAATACAAAAAAGGAGTTTGTTTCTCCAAATTTATGTTTGTTATAACTTTTTTCAATGAGGATGAAGTTCCAATAATCATTATGTCAATATGTTAATAAATAATTGTTTGAATATAATTTAAAAAACCCAATTTTAGTGTTTATAAGAAGAGTTACAAATAAAGGTTTCACTTTATATTAAGTGAATAATTATGAACTGAAGAAATCTTTGATGTTTTTTGAAGTTTCTTATCACTATTTATATGATAATGGAAGATAAATTTCCTTCAAATTCTTAAAGATATATTTTTTAATTTAAGTTAAAAGATGTTTGAGATATTTTAAGAGTTATAGTTCCATAATTGTATTTAATAGACTTGAGAAGTTTATATTGTTTTGAAGAAAAGAAAATAATGGAATTTTGGAAGGCTTGTAATGGAATAGAAATTTATGTATGTTTTCATTATTTTTCTAAGGTAATAGATCTTTATGAGAATATTTTACTCTTACAAATTTACTTTATTATATTGTTTCTTAAGAAAATTCAAGAAAAAAATATGGCCTATACTAATTCCATCACTACCCAAGAAGCCATTCCATCATTGACAATTGAAAAAGGTTTAAACAAGGAAAACAAGGACAATATATATGAATGCTAGTTTGGGTCGAAACTATCCTAGGGAGAATAAACCCAACATAGGTTGGATCTAGGTGAATGTTAGTGCTTTTGCGCATGGAAATATGAAAGAGCTTTCAAGTGAAGCAACCATATGGGTTTAAAATTGGTTGTTGTGGAACACTTAGGATTAGATATAATTTTCCTACCATAATTAGTTTTGGTATGGGATCATGAGATGAATCTACACTTCATTATTTTAAAAATTATAAGATATTAATATGGAAACAATGATTCTTAATTTGTTGTCTTCCTCACACAACTCAAATGTCATGTAACACCTATATCTTTTAATCCGTGTTCAGCCATTGAAGAATATGGGGATAGAAATTTTTTATTCCAGTGTTTACATGGGAGTTCTCAAGGATCAAAGGAATACCATGAATACATGTAGAGTTATAGTCTAAAATTTATATATTTTCTACCCATTACAAGATGAAGATGGATATGAAATATTGTTTCATTATCTAAAGATGAATCATGAATAATCACAATGAATGAGAAGAAGAAATGTGTAGTCACTATAGACTATAATTAGTAAACTCTAGGATGAATATAAAGTTTTTATGAAATAATCATAAATAAAAAAGTATTAATAAATTAAGTTAAAGTGAATACGAGTAATTAGAGATCAATTTAAGAATTATATAATAAAATATAAAGATTGATGTAAGAGTAGAAGATCAATGTAAATAAGGATTTCAATGTAAGAGTGTTTACATATGAGTGAACCAAGTATATGTGATTCACATATGAGTGATTCACGTATGAGTGGCCTAGGTTCAAAAGATGCTAATCCAAGAAATAAGTTTTAAATATCATGTTATTGTTTTTCAGGATTCTAGTAGATGATGAATAAGGAAAGAGCCAGGACCATTACTGTTATATGCATGAATTCATGCATACATGGTATTTTTGGATGAATATGTTTCTACATGGTTGTATATAGTTGTAGACAATTGTGAAGTGGATGAGATGAAATTTGGAAATTCTGAAATATGTGTCAATTCTAATTATGAATTCACACTGTATACTCAATACAGACAAGTGGAAGGAGGAGAATAAATTGGGATACAACTGATAATACATATATATATATTTGTTTAAATAAATTAGATAAAATAGAAGATATTTTATATTATTTTTGATATGAATATCCTTGAATTATTAAAGAGGATTGAGAAGAAATGAAAATACTTATATTTTTATAGAATAACTGTGTGCCAAAGAAATGGAGTGAGGAGATCCAATGCATATTCATGTACACTGAAGAAGAAAAATAATACACAAGAATCAATGTATGCATTGTGGATGTAATAAGAATAAGTGAATTTCTTTTTTGTAAGAGAATAAGAATAAGTAACAATAATAATTTTTTCTTTAGTAAATAAAAAGCTACTATTTTCTGATAGGTTATTGATGAAAAAAGAAAAAAAGAAACTTGTTTCTATGTAAATTAAGAAGAAGAAGAAATAACAAACACATGAATTTTCTTACAACACTCTTAATTAGTCAAAAAATATTTGGTCTTTTTTCTATATTGTTTGGTAAGAAACTACCTAAAAATCATATTTTTTGTACTATTGATAAAATATTTATAATTATGATCTATAGAAAACCATAAGTGTCTTCACAAACATGTGTTGGGGTAAACCGAACCTCTATAAATTCACATACCCTTGACTAGGTGAATCAGAAGTAACATGGAATTGCATCATACCCACTATACTAAGTCAACTCATACACACCTAAAAAATAATTATAAACATAAAAAAGTATAATCAATAGTAATATAATCAATAAAAGAACATGAAGTAGTAAATGAACATTGGATATTAATGTGATTTAAAATTTATCCTACCTGAAATGGAGTAACCACTCTATCTTTATTATATTGGAAGATGTAAAAATAATTACATACAACAAAAAATGTCATTAATATTCATTACAAAATTATTAACACTCTATAAATATTTTATTAACTATATATTAGACTGTCACACTATGAAAGTGTCAGATTCACTATTCAATGCTTATATTTTCTATTCATGGTTGGTTTTCAATTTTTTTATTATAAAATTATCTAGTTGTTCTGATCTCACTAACTTTCTATGTTCATGGACAAACCTCTATATGGAATGCCACTATTGATCACCCATAACACTGTTGAACTCAACCAATTTCCCCAGTAAACACTTGTAGATTATTGTTTCTAGAGAATTTATGCTATAAAATTTGGAAACATTGTGGACTATCCTTGATTTAATCAAAAGATAAAAATATTATATGTCCCTACTTCTACTAAATAGAAGAATCACGATCTCCTTCATAAAAATACCAAACACTTTCTATTATTAAAAACATGGTAATCATAAATCCATTTCTCAAACTTCCAATGATCCAAATATTCAATGGTTGGAACAAGGATTTTCATCCCAATAGTATCTCAATTGATGTTCTTTTCATGAGAGAGACACATAAAATATCCTAAAAAACCTTCCTTCCCCCTTCCAGCCCTAACTTTGTAGAAGAATTTATCCTACACCATTTTACTTTTTCTATTCACCCAAGACAAGCCGAGTCATGATGTTACCTTAGATTTTCTTAAGGTAATGTCATATTAATATCCAATAGATTATCATTAAACCTAATGAATCCTTCTTATACCATAAATGAGTCAAAATTCTAGTTACATTATTATAGTGATTACATCAAAACATAAAAGATTTTCTTTAACCTATTAAAAAAATTATTGTTTAAAAATTATGGTACACCTATTAGTTTCTTCATGTGGATTTTTTTCTTCAATTCTCCATGAAGGAAAGTAGTTTTAACATCTATAAGCTTTAGAAAAATATTTTATAATGTCGCCATACTTAGCGCTACTTGGATGGTATAATGTTTAACTATCAGGGAGAAGATTTTTGAGAAATATAATCCTTCCTTTTATTTAAAATCCTTCACTACCATCTATTATTTTTATATATTATTCTTATCAGGATCTTCCATAATCCATTAAACTAAATTTTTCTCAAGTTCCTTTTTACTCTCTATAAGTCTATCCATATCCGAAGTTCTTTATAACTTTAATGAATCCATTTCCTCATTCATAGATGACTCCCACTACTTAAATTCACCAAGTGAATCTTCCTCATTTGGATTCTCAGGTTATCCTTCATCTGTTATGAGTAGAAATGTTAAATAAATCCAAAATATTTACCTTAGTCTCATGATTTTGGTTGATATCCTCAACTAAATCTACTGATTCTAGATTTTTGGATCTTCTCTTTCTATGGTTACTAGAAAATTTGGAAATATTACTTCTTGGGCATGTAAATTAATTTCTCCCACTCAAGCATTAACTGTTATTGAACTTTCTCATCTTTTTGTGGTCTTACATATTGATTTATGTTTCGTTCAATACGTATATCTGGTCTTTATAATTTTTTCAAATTACCATTACTTTGATATACTTGGGTTTTAAAAGTTGATTTATCAAAAAATTCATCCTCAACCAAGTTTCAGTTTTCCAAAGTGTTTTCTCATCAAATACCACATGAATACTACTTATGATTTTTTTTCTTATCACCATTCCACAAGTGATATCTAAAACATTCATCTCCACAAAAAACAAATAAACATGTTTTGCATTCAAAATAATTTTTTTCAAAGTACTTATAATTTACATGTACATATAATTAAATATTGTAAATTTTAATATGATTACATTTTAGTAATTTTATAGACCATAAATCCTCTGAAAGTATCTACCTAACTATTGATTGTAGACTTCTGTTGATAAGATAGGCCTTCATGTTGAGTACCCTTTCCCAAATTGTCACGGGAGTTCCCAATTTTAACCTCATACATAGAGCTATCTATATCAAAGTTTGATTAATTATTTTAACTATTTCATTCTACTATGGAGTTACATGAACTATATTCTCATGAATTATAACTTATAAAAATTTCAAAAGTTATATCTCGGCTAATCACCACTACTGTCCATTTGGATTCACTTTAACTTCTTGTTGGATTCCCCTTATATTGATCATTTTCACTAGTTAATCACCTAAAATAAATCTGAATTATTATTCAATAAGAAAATTCATAATTTTTTAGAATCATCATCATTGAAAGTGATAAACTAGAGGTAACTACTATAGGACTGAATAAGGGCAGGTCCTCAGACATATGATTGTACAAGATCCAACTTCTAATTCCCGGGATTCTGAGAATATATGTTAAAAGGTATTTTTTTTCTTTCCCAACAAAAAAATTTATCACTTTAAAATTTTCATGTGATTAAGCTTTAGTATGCACTTAGTATTTAGAAATTTCTAGTTTTTTCACTATAGTGACTGAACCCCCAGTCCTATACTTCAGGAAAATTAAATATTCTACTTCCAAAAAACACCATATCATATGAGTTTCTAATCATTAAAAGGGTCATATAATTTACTCCTCATAAATATATCCTTGATCCTTTGGTATCATTCCATACCCCATATGCTAATATAGTCCCATAATATGTATCATGATGTTGTCAAATAGATATTATATTCCTTTTAAGATAAGGGATATGATGAACTTATATTAACTTCAATAATCCTTCATTATTCATTTGGATGTTGAAATATCTTTTTCCAATGACTTATTAGGATTCACCATCCAGTAGATAGACTATCCAAAAAATCATAGATACGTAATTGACACTGAATCTATGATCACCTTTTGAATGATATAATGCTCCAGATTCAATCACTCAATCCTATTACAGGGTATTCAAAATCACTAGATGGAATTTTATTTCTTTTATTATGTAAATGGAATTAGAACAACCATATGTCGATTCCTTTACAATTTTGTCCATTTGACTCTTACAGTCCTTCTTAACATGTCCTTTTCCACACATTTCCAATAGGTTGGACCAGGACCATCTAACTAAATTTGAATCCTTTCAAAATATTTTTATTTTATTTATTTCTTCTGTTATAATTTCTTCTAATGAGATGAAATTACCTTTCCATCAGTATTGAAGGAACTACTACTGGATACCTTAACCTACTTACAACAAACTTCTTCCTTGAAGAATAATTCTTGGATATCCCTGAATACAATATTAGTTTTTTCTACTAGAGTAATTACTACAGTAACCTTTTCATCCCACCTCTCTGAAGGGGAAGATAATAATAGAAACTTTAAAATATCATAAAAAAGTTGATTTTATAGATTTGAGATACCTAAAAATCAATTTTAGGTCATTTACATGATCTTACACTGGTCTTACTTCTAATAAACTTGATCCAAACAATCATATCTACATAAAAACATTGTTTAGAGTTTCCATTTTTTCATACAGATCTGTAATTTCCTTTAAAACTATCCTTGTTGATTTATTCTATTAAATGTTATAAAAAATATTTCTTTCTAGATATATCATTTTTGGGAACCAACTCTTTCAAATCCAAGAATTATTATTCATATTTCTCTATTAGCACCAACTTTATCCCAGACTATGGGACTTTTAAGTTCTTCTGAATCGAAGGGTATTTATTCTACATTATCCAGAATCCAAAATCCATTCCATAGATATTCTTGATCAAGATATTTATTTCATATTATTATATTGATTTTCTGATGCAATTTTTATGAACCTTAAGTGAAAAACCATAATCTAATATCACTTATTGGGGAAGAAACCACCAAAAAAACTGATTGTATTTACTAATAATAAAACCACTGAAATTATGACCAATTGAACATTGAAAGTTTCTATATATACAATAAAATAATTGTATGAAACTAAAAAAACTATTAGTAATATTCATTAAAAAATTATTAACACTCTTTAAAACTATGAAACGATGTATATTCCACTGGTAAACTATACTAGCATCAGATTTACTATTCCATTCTTAGATTCTCTATTCAGGGTCAATCCCCACTTCCCTTCATAGGAAACTTATACAGTTATTCTGGTTAGACCCCCATCCCTTATCACAGAGAAGACTCCATATGGACAGTCACTTTTGATCACCCATAAAACTATTGCCTGAATGGCATGAAGGCCATCTTTTTATTTTATTATGGATACCCCCCCTTTTAAGGGATGAAGGGGAACCCGTACATGACCTGTCGGCCCAAGGCACAAGGCCCGACCCAACCCACAATACATGACCCAAAGGCCCAGAGGCATACCATGCCCAATACATGACCCATAGGCCCAACCCACTAGAACAACCCCTTCCCAGCTTCTGCATCATTGATCGCCTAGCTCCCCACCTTCCATTGCTGATCAGCTAGCATTACCCTGTACGAATCTACATGGTGCCGGGTTCCGATGGCGGTTTCCATACCCTCTCATTCATCCAATATTGTTAGCTCCGCTTCTGGTGACTTCTATTCTTGTTTCTCCAATCCTCTTCTGGGGCCTGCTCTATGTGAACTGGGGTACTCCATGGTCTTTGTGGCCAGAAGTCCCTTGAGACCCATAGACCCAAAACGGTGGCCCAAAATCCCAAATTTGGTGAATAGTTCTAGATTCTACAGTACCAAACAATACCTGCTACAGTACTGCTATAGTAATTCTTCAATACGACTATAGTACCCAAAAATTCACCTCTACCCGATTTTGAACTTGGGTCTCTTGGATGCTAAGCAGGATCCTTTACCACTCGGGTACGAGCTCGTTGGTATTACGCACAATACTTTTGACCTCATTTACTTACCCTAATAAACGCATATAAATTATTATTTATTTAGAATTCATTCTCAATAGTTTCCAACATTTTGAAATTTCCTTGATGTCATCAGAAGATATGAACTTTTGATGACCCTACTGGAATGTAATAGAGGAACTACAACCACCTTTTCCATAATCCTAGCAACCCACCACTGATAAAAAAACTAGTAAACATATATCTATTAATAAAAATTCTAGTTCTCAAAACTTTCTATGGTTGGAATTAGGATTCACATCCCTATATAAGTTTCATCTCATTATAAAGTGAAGGATTCACTAACATAGTTGGTAGACATGTAACATGAGTATAAGGATATTCCCTACTTTTTGTACCAATATGTTGATTCTAGTGGGTTATATTATCTTGTAAAAATTTGGATCATTCATAGTATTAAACTATTGTTTTGAAAGGTGAAAATCATAAATCTACCATGAATATTATTTGTGTGCATTTGGATGAGTTTCATACAAATCAAATGTGATAATAGAGAATGATATATACGCTCACATAATTAGTAATAGGGATAAAATAAAAAATGGATAAAAATCCTTAAGGACACTATCACTAATTCACCCCATCATAGTGTTGAAAATTTTCATAATTATCTTGATCATGATTGACCATGATTATGATTATTATGATGAATTGATGAGTTTCTTATTTGTGATTTTTATATATTCAGGACCTTTAGGTACAATTTTAAATCTCTCTTGAATCTAAATTATAGTATAACACCATGCACAGTCTAATGTTTGATTCCCTGGGAAGACTTTTTCCTCAGTCATGATGATGGAAAATGCCTCAAAACATAGGAGGACATTTTACAAAATCCATAAACTCCAAAAATAGGCTCTAAACATCATGGTTAATGAGTACCATCATAGTGGTTACATTACCACACTAGAGGGAGTATAAGACAACCTCCACTCAATAATTCCCTATGGACTTTCCCACTAATAGAGGACTCTAGTAATGTTAGTGACACCTATATCCATATCAAAACACTTGTGGAGTCTATCTCCTCTGTGATAAAATACTTTTATCCTTTATCTTAGGGAGATATAAGAGCATATGACTTACATCCCCAATGCTACCCAGGGGCTTTCTTGGAGGGTTCCTACTAGATGTCACACCTTCCAATGTTGTATGCCCCCATCACCTCAAGAAAATATTGAGGTGTCCACCATAGAATCCTATTACTGGTTACATAGACTAAGAAACCTAAAATTAGGTATCTATATGGGTGAGAAATGAATAAAACTAGAGAAGTAATATTTTATCCTGATCCCTCTAGTGAAGTCTGCCCATACATTTTGGTAAAAACCAAGGGGAAAGCCCATATTATTAATCCCTCATATGAAGAATATTGGAATATACTAATGATAAATGGTGATCCAAATTGGGATTAAATCCCCATTATTATTAAATAATCCCTTTATCATGTCCTGGATGCAACCAAATAGAAGGAACATATCCCTTATCATAACTTACAAACTTTCCAACTTATCTTAGCTATAAAAGAATCTACTCATCAACATATTCTAACAGCCACTAGTGTGTGGGCCAATATTTCTATTTTCACCAATATTAAATGGGATCATTAATATATCCCAATTTCTAGTAAATATAAGGCCCATATTCATGCCCCCATTTAATAGTATCCGCGGCATAAACCAACAAAGAATAATGTTCTTGTTATGGATGATATCTATATTCTTACTGGAGTTATCTCCATATCCCACCAGTCATTCTTAGGAAGGCTCATATCCCAACCCTCACTATAAGAGTTCACTATAATATCCTAATAAACACTCAGGGATAGTCATATATCCCTTTCCTCACCAGTGAGTATTGAAACATGTATCAGTAAAAACACAATTTTAGGATTACATATCTTCAATTATAGACAAATTCCATCGAAATATCTTGATGTCATTGATTGAGGAGTATAATCACATTACTATTCCTAAAATGGTAGCCTGTCTGAATATTATGATTATGGAAAGAGAGAAGAATCAGGATAATAAACCTATTCCTACTAATTCTTTCAAGGAATACTATTATACTCCATCATCCATTCAAGGAAGTTTTCGACATATTACAATGGTAGGCATGGGTTCAACTAGGAGGGTTATTATGCATGAAGGTTGTTCGGTGTGCTGTATGAATATAATAATGATCAAGGTTTTAATTTCAATCACCAATACATGAAGACCCATAAGTTCTCATTAAGGGAATCATATAAACCAGGAACAAGTTCATATTCCCACCATAATCAACACTGATATTCTTTTGGTCCTTATGTTTATTAAAATAGAATCCTTAAAATTTATTAACTTCTATTCAATAGTTGAAATAAAAAATGTCCATGAAGATAAACCAATAATACATTTATGAAAAAATATGCAAGTCATCCATCGAGTACTAGCCACGAAGGCCCTCCATCAATAACTTGTAACACTAGAGGTCACCCTTATGAACTCAAAGATAGTAGCCCTGTAGGTTTTCCCCAGAATTCTTATTAAGAGGTTCTCCCTATAGTGATTTCTATTTTCAACTAGAATATCATATCCATGTGAAAAATATTTAAATGATTCCATCATATCTAGATTTACTTGATAAGTGAAGGCCAAAAAAACCAAGGGACTCATCACTAACTAGAAAAATATAATCCTATTAGTATGGTAACATAAGGTTAGGGCCTTAATTTTTAACTATCTTGAATAAATTTACCTATAATACAAATGAGGGGATCTGAAATGAATTTTCTCCCCATGAAAAGGTTTCTAGAAAATAACCACTATAGATGAATTTGGTGGATTATTACCTTATAGAGGATGATAATAATTGCATGGTCATATTTAAGGAACTGGCCTAAGGAAATATATTGTTTATGTTTTTTACCATAGCTAATTTCTGTAATGACATTATAGAATCATTTAAATAGTAATGCAAACCTTTATTAAATTATAACCTATGAGTGACTCTTCCTTTACTCTAAGAATAAGGATATCTCACTTAGAGTATTCTAACCACACGATTGGGATGAGAGGGATTTTCCACCAAGTCAATTTTAATACCTTATTAGTAGGAAAAAAACCTTGAGGTGGAGAATATGCTCAATTTCCTTCAATAGTCCTTCCTCAATAACATGAATTAACTTCTCTAGATAATCCTTGATTTTCCATCCGACGTTCACATCAAAGGGTGGAGAACATATAGAGAACTTAACATTAATCCATTAAATGGCTATTATACTTCACCAAGAAAGGAAATATGAAAAGTTATGTCCTTAGGTTAGGTCTCAATACCAGGTTCTACATATACCAACAAGGTTATCCAATGGAATCCTATCTATCCTAAAACATATAAGTGGAATACTTAAAGAGAATGATCTATTGATAGGCTTATGAAATAATCTAAAAAGAAGGTCAACCATGCCTCATATTTTAATAAACATATCCTATAACCATAGATAAGTCCTCAATAACAAGAATTTATCACCATTTAAAGATAATGTGTCCTTCTCAATGCATAATAGAGGCTTAAAGAGTTATAAAACACACAATAGTATCTTTATAAGAAGTAGTATGAGAGAAACCTTAGACCTGAGAGAATTTTGTCTACAACCACCACCTCATATTTAATAAAATTCATAGTGGATACAATATTTTATTATTTTATAATAAAGAAAACCACATACCACATGGTTGGGGGAATTAATAACCCTTACATATCCAAGGAAATTGATATTGTCAATATTGGATTAATCTTTGTAAGAATAAATTTAATAGTTTATTCCACCACATGATCTACCATAATGATTAAGAGTACTCTCAATTTAAGATATGAGGGACCCTTTTGATTTCACCATCCATTGAAGAGGGTAGGTAATGACTTATAGGGGTCTCAAACCAAAATGGTTCATCAAGAAGTTAAATGTTAAGGAGGATTATAATCGAACCCTCTATGGATATTTGGAGGGTAAAAAATCCCCTTAATACTATGATAAGGATATTTCCATCACTTTCTAATTCACATTAACAAATTTCATTGGTGTTAGAATCATTGATAATACAACGAACCACAGTGATAGAGACGGGCATAATGTCGAGGAGTTCTCTCGAAATGTGGTTTTCAATAGAATACAGGAAGATGGTGTGAATAATCAACATCAGTGATAGACATATGATTTTTTAGTTTTTCTATATATTTAACTACCTCCCTCACTGAGCTTCAAATAAGGAGAAAGGGAAGGGTGTTGGTACATCTAAAACCCACTCACCACCTTTTTTTTCAAGGAACACTTTTCCTAGTATGAAGAAGACCTAGATAAGTTGAGATAACTCAATGCTAAATTACATAGAGGAAATATTCATACTAAGTAAAACTACTAATTATAGGCCAATGAAACTCTTCGAGTACATTTACAATATGAAGGAGTTGTTCAAAAAATTAGGGAAGATTCCATCAATATGATCAGCTTCTGGGCTAAACCAATGATCTATCTAAACTAGATGGTCAAAGATTACTGAAAATTTTCTTTATTGGGGAAGAAACTAACACCATCTCAGGAAAGGAATCCCTTGAAAACTCATAAAGGATATCACCCGTAGATGTAGGTGTTCTATCTATATCAAGTTATTACCACTACTTACACTTGGGAATGAGTTCATCCAATATTTCTACCAGAAAATGTTGACTCAATCAATTACCTTTCTATCTAGATGGAGGAAAAACAGGTGAAACATGTTCCATCATATCAAGAAAGAAAGATTCATTATAAGAACATTGATGTAAATAATCATCCACCCTACTTTGTAAATCCTACCTTCCTAGCCTTCAGTAGCATGTGTGATATAGAGAATTATCTCATACATTTTGTGTCTCGATGTGCACCATTATTAGAATATTAGAAAAATAATAAGTAGAAAACCATAGATATTTTTTTTTAGAAAATCTAGAATGAAAAACATTTATATGGTACTAAAACCAACCAACCAACCCTCTTACAAACTAGGGGGAACTCCATGAACAATTTCTCCATGAACTAAAACATATTATGAGAAATAATAATATCCTTGATATCTCAAATTGAAATCACTATGAAAAAGAGAGGATTTTGGATTTCATCACTATATGGAAAGGTTTGAATTACTCCCTAAATAAGCTCTTTTTTGAAGAGAATATATTGCTGATTTATATAGTGAATCTCTATGATGAGTTAAAAAAACTTTCTACAATGAAATATCCATATTTATTTTAAGAGTTCACAACAAATATATAATTATTGGAGGATACCGTATGATGGTATAAGGACAAATCTCGGACAACACTAGTAGGACAGGGGAATAAAATTGTTATATTAGAGACCATAACTATCATGGTCAAGAAAGAACAAACACCAAATATATCTTCTTGGACTAGATAATATCATAAAAGGACTCCAATTAAATGACATCAACACAAAAATGAACTTTTCATGTAAAAAATATGGTGAAATGTCACTCGAGATTTAAAATCTAGATGAATAAAATTGATTCATTTAGGAGAGAGTAGTTTTCAAGGTATTTCACTATTGTAACAAGGAATAAATAACTCAAGATACCATATATTAGGAAACCCAATAAGGTTGGTATAAAAAACCATCAGGATTAATTCCCCATCCATTGGTAGCTAGGGTTGAATATCTTGGACTAAATTATCTTCAAGGATATACCCGTGAAAATGGTTGAATTTCGGAAAGTAAAGTTTGGAAAACCCTGAGAACATGTAACTCATATTTTTTCCACTTTAATGGAACAATAAGTGGAATGAAATGATGTTCTTAAATGATACATGATTTTTTTGATGATCAGATGATCTAGAAATTGGTCATCACAAAACATAGCACACTAAGGGCATAAATAAATCAACCAACTATGGCCCCAATTTTCTTTTTGAAACTATAAGTGACATCATTATCATTGTGATATTCCTAAATTTAATGTAACGTCAATTATAAGAAGTAGGCATAAGAGGGAGATCCCTTACGAAAAACCAAGTTAGTTCAGACCCACTTGAATTCCTGCCTGATCACTTGGAGAGTTGGAGCCATACACCAAACATTGAAAGATACTCTCATTATATGATTAGTCAAAATATTTCTTGGTCAATTTTTTCTACTTGGAATACCACTTAATTTATTATAATGATTCTAATTAAATTGAGTTCCTCATCTATAATCAAGTAAGTGGTCACATAAGTCAACGAGGTTGAAGAAAATGAGTTTGTGGAGGTCCTTGAAATTTTGGAACCATTTCAGTTAAATCTCTCTATATATATAATAGAAATTTGAAAGAAGGAACTCTATAATTAGGAATAAGAACATCTATCCAATCCCAAATCCTTTAGGGATCATTCCAAACTAGACATACCAGAATACTAACTATCAGACATGTAATTTTATGGCCAACATCAAAGTACATGAAGAACAACTCAACCTATCCGATAGATCAAAAAATTACCCCAATTTCATTATAATGTGGGATAAATTGACATAATATTTATCAACCTATATTCCCTATGCATGTAAGCTTCCTCAAGATAGGTACCATTGAACCTTGATCCATATATATATATATGATATTCTGAAGTAGTTTTTTATTTTTTATCCCAAAATATCTATCCTAGATTCCATGTGACTATGAATAAAACTCAGGGAATCCATCATCGAGGAATAATTAATACCTAAAGAGTCTAAGGATGAGGTTGGTGTAGTTGAGGAATATTGTACAGAAACTAGTTCGATTGAATTCCACATGGTCATTTCCTTCATAGAGTAAGATGAAGAGAATTCCATATAGGGACACATCAGAACCATGTACATATCTAGATGAATCGATGACATTGAAATCCATCAGGACCTAGTGGATATTGGCATTGGGATCAACTCATACCAATTTTAACAATTCACTGCTTGGGTGATAGTGAAGTGGGCATGAATCATTCTAACCAAGAAATTTGTAGATATGAAAAGAGTGATAAGAGACCACTTGTGAAGATCAAACTATTAAATTTTTTTGGTGACATTATCTCTAACATCAAGTTCAAGGTTATCCACTAATATGTGACCTTTAATTCCTCATTAGGAAGGATATGTCTCCACATTCATGTGATAGTAACTTATTCAGAACAACAATTCCCCAAGTACTCTATTTATGGATAGCTTGGGATACCATTTGTTGATAATTATCCTTTTACATATTGATAATACTAGTATATAGATATAAGGTTCTATAAGAGGGTTTAAAATAGTTTATGATATTATCACCATTTATATTTCTACTCCTAATGGGTTTTAAATGGCACCCATCTATCCATGGAGTAAGATTATCGAAGGATACTTGATTCCCATCAACTAAATTGAGGTGAAAAATTCTAATATATGGAGCCATTGGGTCACATAGGTTCTATTTGAATATATTACCGGGAAACCAATCAATTTACTTCCATATACCAATTAGTTGAATGTACCCATGGAGCAACTACCAATAAAGAAAAAAGACCATTGTGGAGTGCATGCATATCAACATAGAGCCATAAATAATTTTATACGATGCATATTTAACCAATATTTGGTTAATATTATCGAGACTCATTAATTATATGGATATAAATCCCAAAATAAGAGTAAAATATTTGAGTTTGGAAACATTTTCTCCCATTATCATGCTGTCGGTGGTGTGAAATGTTTCAAACCACTCATAAAGATGGTTTCATCCATATAGTAAGGATAAAACTGCCCCACATCATCTAAAGGATCTAAATATAGACCCTGATCATTTACTAGATCTCAATATTCTAATCCTTCATCAAATTTTGGAAATAATTATGTATAATAATATAAAAAAATAAGAAGATATTAGAGACTCCCCTACGACATTAAAGAAAAGTATATTCACCACTGTAAATAATCATCGACAAGTGAATTTGGGTTTAAAGGATGATCCATGTCCTATATTGACTAATTCCACCATGGCCCCCATAATAAATGATACATATATCCCATTCATGAAACAACATAGAGATATATTATCCTATAACTATGAAGAAATGTCTTGGTTGGTTATTGAGGTTTCCACCCATCAGTTGGGTCCACAAGATGATCAGCATGGTTATAACCATGTGAAAAATAGAATGAATCTAACCCATGATGTAAAGTGTAAGATTAAGTTGAAAAAAATAATAAAACAATTAATATGGGAAGTCTGATACGCAAAATGTCCCAACGATGTTATCCCCATCAAGAATAAGAATAGTAAGATCTAATTATGTATCAATTTTTGGGATCTTAATTAGTAATATCTAAATAATAACTTAACTATCCCAATCATGAAACTACCAATTCAAGTGATTGAAGGATTATAAGAGCAATCCTTTATGGATGTTTATTTAGGATATAATAAGATCCAATCATCTACCAGTGATGATAAGTCCACTAACTTCAGAGAAACCCAATGGGGTATAATTCCATCAAGTAATTCCCTTTTACATGAACCCCATGATATGTACTAGGTTTTAATGTTGCCTTTGTTTTAAGCATGGTGGGTAGATATCAATCCAATCCAGGAGTGCTACATTGTGAAGATTTTAAAACTATCCTAAATTACTTGAGGCATACAAAGGATATGTTCCTAGTGTATGGAGGAGATGAGGAAATAGTATTGAGAGGATACACTAATTATAGTTTCCATATAGATCATGATGATATGTAATCGAAGCCAGGCTACATCTTTTTCTTGAATGGTGGTGCAGTGAGCTGGAGAAGCTCGGACCAAGATGTGGTTGCTGATTCTACAGAAGAGTCCGAATATATTCCATCTTCTTATGCAGCAAAGGAAGAAATATGGATACATAGATTTATCTCAGACATTAGTGTTGTGCCTAGCAGTGGAGACCCTATTCCAGTATATTGTGATAATACTACTGTAGTGGTGCTTTCCAAGGAGACCATATCTCACCATAGGACAAAGAATATCCTTTAGAATTTTCATATATTGATTGATTTTACTCAAATAGGTGATGTTGAAGTTAGTAGTGTATCCATAGAGGACAACGTGGAAGACACCCTGACTAAATCCATTTCTCAGCAGAGGAATGATTCTCATATGAGAGATAGCAGATTGAGACTTGTTAGTAGTTGGATTTAGTGAAGTTGGGAGTGTTGAAAGTGGGTTCCCTAGACCCAACTTGTGTTTTAATTTTATTACCACAACATGTATGCAGTTTTTTATATATACATGTTTTTATATTTTCATAATTGTGTAGATACTTCTGCATCCACTTTTTTATGGCAATGTCTTTAGATTTCATGTCTTATCAAAGGTTATAGAAGATCCTAGGCTATAATGAGAATCTATAGATTCTATAAAAGTAATCATAAAGTAATATACTATGGTTCAGTTACATCACTATGAAAGGACACAGATGATGTATGACTATCGGGTGCCCGGGGATCATAAGAATTGAGACTTCTTCTTATGAAGTTCGTACTTAATGATCTATAGTAGTTGAGATCACAAGGACTGACCACCATAATAGGAACACCACATGTTTCGGGTTTCATTGGTCGTTCCTATCTATAGACACGTGTAATGGTCTCCAGACTTGATATCATTATCAATGTATGTCATTTAATTGCCTAATTTTATGAATGGTGAAAACCCTGGGAATGAAGTTTGGGTGAGGTAGATTGTGTTGGGTACGTCATTGGTGACATGAAATTGATTGAATTATCAAGATAAGATTTTTCACTTCTGAGTTGAGTAATAGACATCTATGGCCTGGTTGATTGGGATGGTAGCACCTTCATCAAATCCAGATCCATGGTAATTGATGGTAAGACCATTCGGAAAGATCAAAAAATAAAATAAATCAAGATAATGGATGATGAAACTAGTTTTCATTTTGATTTATTGAGCTATCAATGATGAAGACATTATATGAAAATGATAATGTTTGTTGGAAGTTAGTAATTAAATTGAATTTACCTTATCTCTATAGGATCCTTAATGTGTTTTTAAACCCCGCTCTTGGTTGGTGAATATTATTCACTACTATTGGGATAAGCACCTAGAGGTTCACACACTACAGCGCTTTGAGAATCTTCCCTATTCTGTGGAAAATGAATATAGAACATGGTGGACCCAACCATGGAGTCCTAGTATTATCCAAGTTCTATGGATCACCAAGTAATTAATAAATTCTTTAATTATTCATGTGTATAATAATTCGTTGAATTTATTTATAACATGTATTTATAAGTGATTAAGTAACCACACAGATAAAATATTATTCAAACAGATTTAAATTTCCTGGGTTCGTTTAATATTTTCTAGAGACGTGATTCGAGTTAAAGAGTCAAGTTTATCACAAAATATATATTTAATATAAATATTACAGTTAGTGAAAAATTATAAATATTATTTATGTCCTATTTTAATTTTTCATAAATAAATATTTATAATACTTATTCTATGAATATCTATTACACGGGGGCAGAGAACCCATACTGGGAATTTTAGATATTTCCCTATATAATTAAGAGAGAGGCTCATCCCATGTAACTATTCATGCATTAGAATTGAGATCCTCTCTATCCTCATGAATTCTATAGAGATATTCTCCCAAACAAGAAAGATCTTTAAGTTCCTTATTTTTGGATCGAAGACGCTTTCTTGCGGTGATTATCACTACGTCGAAGTGGTCGTTGGTGGTTCGTGATGGATCTTGGATTCTGAATAATGACACAAGAGAAAATTTAGAGGTGTGTGTTGATAATATAGAGGGATTTAATGTTGGAGTCTTCGAGAAATGGTCGCTGACATCTTGCAATAGTCTTTCACACATCAGATCCGAACAATGTACATGTTTGAATTTTATTTTGTGCTCTGTTAAATCCACGTGTGGCGCTCAGACCGTACAGGGATAAGATCCTGATATTCGATATTGTTACATCGCTCTGGTGACATAAAAAATTTAAATTTCATGGTCCATCGGCTTTCTCTTTCTGTCTCGGTACCTAACAGTGGTATTAGAGAAACACATGGTTTTTCCAAGTCAAATGAAAAATTAAATTGCATTAAATTTTAGTACTAGGTATTAAAATGGTCCCAACGGATCTAACCGTATGTCGATCCATTTCTGAATGGCCCAGTTACAACAATTTGAAAATTATAATTAGATCGATGCCATCAGATTTAAGTTATTTGGATTATTATTTTTTGAAGAACGTAGTTTTAATTTATTTATGCGGTCTTCAAAGTTCTGGAATCCAACAACATTTTGGACAGAATCCTATCACCAGAATTTTTATAGTGGAATTTTTTTAAGAGACAAATAAAATATATTGTAGTTAAATATTATTTTATTTATCTCAATTAAAAATATTCATCTTTTCAAACGTCTTTCAATAAACATTATAATTTAAAAAGGGTAGACACCATGAACCATATTGGGTCTTCTAGGAAATGAGTTTAAAAAAAAACAACGGTTAGGGTGTGTTTTGTCAAAATAAAAAACATTTAAAAGATGGGGGAGGAAGGAAGAACCCATCAGGTCTTATTCCACATGGAAGGGAGAAATAAAAAAAGGGAAAGAAAAAGACATGTTGGTCTTCTTCCACGCAGAGGCCACACCCCAACCCCACCAACCTCCCTTCTCCCTCATAGAAAAGTGCAACAGTAGTGCCCTGTGACTCCCTCCCTTAGAACCTACTCGCTAGGTCGCCTCTGCCCTGAGATTGCCGAAGGCCGCGTGTGTCGGCCTTGTCCAGGCCACCACGTACCCCCACCATCCACGAATGCCACCACTATTGGGGCCTACTTCACTGCCATCGTATCAGATGGAGGACCCCATCGTCTCCACCTCTTTCGTAGGACCCTGCCCACCGCCATCACGACCGAAGGATGCTGCCGCCGCCGTCTCGACAGAAGGTCACCGTCACCGCAGTGTCGGTCGAAGGGCATCTCCACCGCCCCTGTTTGTCCATCTGCACCGCGCCGGAGCCGTAAGATTCCCCCTCCACTTTTCAGTTGGCCTCACCTTGCTATCCTGAGCTAGTGCATACCTCCCTTTCACACGAGTGCCACCACAAGGGTTTTTCTGGACCAGGCAGACTTGCAGTCATGCCATGATTCAGTCCTACTCTAGTAAAACACCCTCACAGTAGTTCACAGTCCCACTGAACACCCTCCCCAGCTGGTGGTATCACCTTTAATTTGTTTTAATTAATTTAGTTTTTAAATTAAATTAAATAGAATTAATTGTTTTGTTTAAAATGAAGAAGAATCTGAAAAATTAATTTATTTTAAGATTAAATTAAATTAATGGTATAATTTAATTTTTGGAATTAATAATTAAATTAATGGTTTAATTTAATTTTTGGAATTAAAATTCAATTAAACACTGGAACTAATAAATAAATTAATTGAATTTATTTAAATTCATTTAATTTATTAGAAAACCATTTTACTATTTAAATTTATTGTAGTTTAATTTTAATTATGATTTATATATACTGACTGGTCTTGAGCTGGTGACTGACCCGTGCATGTCTAGTTTTATTTATTTAATTATTTATTCAATGTGTGTGATGATTGTAATAATTAATTAGTGAAATAACGGTCTCCAAATTGTCTTTTAATTCAAATATGTATAAGGGCCTACACGTCCAATGCACCAGTTGTATTTTATACCCTTATAACCCTTTTCCTATGTGTGAGATTTTGTTAAAAGATGATTACATTCCAAGATGTGGATGCTACCAAGTTGAGGTGGAAATCCATATGGGATCCGAGAACTATGCACAGAGGGAAAGTTGTGATACAAGTCAGGTTTCGACTCAGGTATGAAATCCCCTAGGTCATGATTGATCTGTTATGGATCGATTATAGTTTAATGCTCAAGGCCAGTCAGATTTCATGATTTACCTTTATGCATTGTTTATTGTTTTATGTGAGTGTATGATTATTGCATGATCAAATAGAATAATGAACAAGATAGCATAATGATGGGGAAAATATATTTTAATTGCAAGTTCAGTTGTGAGTACGACTATCTAGTTTGAACATATAAATAGAAAAGGATTATATTCATCCATAAAAATCAAAATCCCTCAAAGATATAATAAGTATTAAAAGTCTCCCATTACTCACATTTAAACAAAACTGGGGGTTTGGGGTGCTTATCAAACATATTTGAGAGTGCCTCTTACTACCAGGGCATTTTATTGAGATATTTGGGTCTACATAACTAAAGTGAGTAGTCAAGGATTAGCCATAGAAATATTTCTCTCACTTTAGCGGAAATATGTTGGGGGAATCAGGTACAGATTCAAAAATTTGGGACTTTACTCAACAATACAAGTAACTACAAGTCAGGTGATTGGCCAGCCTAGTGCCTACCTTGATACACTCTAAGTAGTGGTGTAGCCATAGCTTGTAGAATATAAGGGAGGTTTTGAGGATCCTTTCCACTGGGGTAATCATGGGATAGAGTATTCCGAATATAATAGTGAGGGATATCAAGGTTCTCTAAAATAGTGGGAGACATTAAAATGATATAATAATATAGTAATCATAAATGTCAAAAGGTAATCAAGATAAAGTACTAACTAATAATGTTTATCTAATGTAGATTTAAAATGGAAATCATCACCGCCACAAGTATATTATCACTGTGGTAAATCATGGATAAGGAAAATATCATGACCGGTAATAACTTGCAAGAGTGGTACAGGCACTTGTGCATAGTACTATGCCAAGAAAGGAACTTATATGTGTTGGAATCCTTGGTTCCAGCTAAGCCTCCTCAAGGAAAAAGTAAGGAGGAAAAATATAAATGGAAAAAGCATGTATAGGATGCACTAGATGTTCAATGCATCATGTTTTTATTCATTTCCCACCAATAGAAATAAATGTAGGAGGATGAGGATGCCTACAATATGCTTTCACATCTCCAAGAATTATATCAGGAGAGGGTCTGGATATGAAAGGTATGAGATCTAAAGTGCCCTATATAAGTACATGCTAGTAGAAGGGAAACAAGCTGATTCTCATGTACTCAAGATGATTGGGTATATTGAGAGGATTGAAGACCTTATGTTCAAATTGAACCAAGAACTAATAATGGATCTCATTCTATCATCTTTAACACCAATATTCTCGAATTTCATTGTCAATTATAACATGAATGATATGGAAAAGTCACTCCCTAACTTTTTAGATTTATTTTTCTAAAATAAAAAGGATATGAAAAATATGAATTCATCTGTCCTTATGGTAAGCAATATAAATAAGAGCAGGTAAAAGAGGTCTAAGGGCAATTAAAGGCTGAAGAAACCAATGAATAATCCTGAAAAGATGCCAAAGATTTATAGATAGATTAATGATCAGAAGGATTTATACTTTGGATGTGGTAAGAAAGGCCCCTGGAAGAAGAATTGTAGAGTTATGAAGAAGAAGAAAACTGATGCATCTACTTTATTATTTTTGTCATTGAATTCACTCTATCTTTATCTACAAGTTGGATATTGGATAGGAATCTGACTCACACATTTTCGTTCCTATACAAGAACCAAGTAGGTTCAAGAAGATTTCAAAATGTGATGTGGATCTTTGAGCTGCAGATTGTGCAAGTCTGGCATACTAGGCAGTGGGAGACTATAACTTAACCTTGCCAAGTGGTTTGGTTATAGTTTTAAAAATTTGTTAGTATGTACCTTTTGTAACCAGGAACATAATATACATGTCCAGTTTAGAAACTATAGGATTTTATTTCAAGTTTGGAAGAAAATTTTGACTCTTTTAAAGGGAGAACATCTATTATGGTATGGAATATATTAATAATGGTTTATATATGATTGAACTTCAGAACCTCGTAATGGAAATCAATGACAAAATCATCCAACATGACTCATATATCACCAAACTGCGGATCTTCAGTTTAGGTCGTGTAAATGAGAAGTGATTATGAAGATTACATCAAGAAGGGTATTTAGAATCAGTACAGTTAGAACCCTTGGATGTATATCAAGCTTGTTTAAAAGGAAAAATGACCAAAGTACCTTTCTCAGGGAAGGGGGAAAGAGCCAATACAGTATTGGAATTAATTCATACTTATGAATGTGGTCCATTTACAGTAGAGGAAAGGGTGTTTTTTCATACTTCATTACTTTTACTCATGACTATAGTAGGTATGACTATATATACATAATGAAGTATAAGTCTGATTCCTTTAGGATATTTAAGGAATACCAAAATGAAGTTGAAAAAAATTGGTAATAAGATAAAATCACTACACTTAGACCAAGGTGGGTAATATCTTAACCAATTTTTCATTGATCACTTGAAGGAGTGTGGGATATCATTCGAACTCAATCCTACTTATACACCACAATGGAATGGTGTTAGTGAAAGAAGGAATATGACCTTGCTAGAAATGGTTAGATTAATGATGAATCATGAAACTCTTCCATTATCATTTTGGGAATACACTTTGCAGACAACAACATATACCGTTAACTGAGTACTAAATCAAGTTACAGATGGGATTTCATATGAGTTATGGTATAGAAAGAAACCCAGTCTTACACACATATGTGCATGGGAGTGTGAGGCATTTTTCAAGATTTTACCAAGTGAAAAATTAGCATCCAGAAGCACAAGTGCATCTTTATAAGTTATCCTAAGGAAACAAAAGGATATTACCTATATAAACCTTTAGATAGAAAATTCATTATGGTAAGACATTCCATATTTCTAGAAATGGAACACATTTTTATTGGAAATAGTGGGATCAATATTGACTGCGATGAAGTTAATGCTCTAGATGCACAAGAGTTGTTAGGGAAAAAATATCCATAAGAGAAATTGGAAGAAGAAGTTGTTCTTGTGACAAAAATACTACATAGGTCTGCAAGATAGGATAGAAAACTATAGAATTATGATTTTCTTATCACTGAGTCAAGTGACACATTAGTCCTTGAGGATGATGAACCTCTAATATACAAGGAAGAAGTAGAGGGTAACGAAGTTGCTTAATGGAATGAATCCATGCATTTTGAGATGGAGTCAATGTACCAAAATAAAGTTTGGATTTTGGTTGACCCTTGAGCTGATGTAAGGCCCATTAGATGCAAATGGGTATTAAAAAAGAAGTCGTACATGGATGGTGAGGTTAATACCTTTAATGAAAGGCTAGTTGAAAAGGGTTCCAGGCAACTTCAAGGCATCGACTATGATGAAACCTTATCACCAGTAGAAATGATTAAATCCAACAGAATATTTCTTGCGATATCAACCTTTCATGATTATAAAATTTGGAAAACGGATGTCAAAACTGCTTTTTTAAATGGGATGTTGGTTGAATATTTCTATATGACTCAACCCGAAGGGTTATTCAATTCATAGAATGCCAATAAAGTATGCAAGGTATAGAGATAAATTTACGGGTTGAAGAAGGCATCACGGTCATGGAATGTTTTTTTGATGAGGCCAAAATAGAATTTGGTTTTTTCAATAATGAATATAATCCTTGTGTCTATAAAAAACTTGACGGAAATTCCATCATTTTTCTAGTATTACATGTTGATGACATTTTAATTATAAGAAATGAGGTGAAAGTCTTACAGTCAGTTAAGACTTGATTAAATGAATGATTCTCCATGAAAGACTTAGGTGAAGCAGCCGATATTATAGGGATCAAGAAATATCGAGATAGATTTCAATGGATGATTGGGCTAAGTCAAAGTACATATATTGACTAGGTACTCAAAAGGTACAATATGATACAATCAAATAGGGGGTTGTTGCTTATGTCACAAGGTATTAATCTCTCTAAGGAAATGTTTCCATAAACACACGAGGAGATTAAAAAAATGAGTAGAATCCCTTATGCCTCAGAAATGGGTTCTATCAGGTATTCCATGCTATGTACTAGGTTTTATGTTGCCTTTTCATTAAGTATTGTGGGTAGATATCAAACCAATCCAAGAGAGCTACATTGGGATGATTTTAAAATAATCCTAAAGTACTTGAGGCGTACAAAGGATATATTCCTGGTGTATGAAGGATATGGGGAAATATTTGGGATATGATACATTGTTGCTAGTTTCCAGACATATCATGATGATCTGAAATCACAATCAGGATACATATTTTTTCTAAATGGTGATGTAGTGAGTTGGAGAAGCTCGAAGAAATATGTGGTTGCTGATTCTATAACAGATCCTGAATATATTTCATTTTCTGATGTAACAAAGAAAATAGTATGGATACATAGCTTTATCTCAGAAATTGGTGTTTTGTCTAGCAGTGCATACCCTATTAGAGTATATTGTGATGATACTACTATAGTGGTTCTTTCCAAGGAGGCTAGGTCTCACCAGAGGACAATGCATATCCTTCAGAAGTTTCATATATTGAGTTATTTTACTCAAATAAGTGAAGTGACTGTTAGAAAAGTTGATAAAAAGGAAAATGTGAAAGACCCCTGACTAAATCCATCTCTCAGTACTAGAATGATTCTCATGTGAGAGCTAGTGGATTGAGACTTGTTAGAAATTGGATCTAGTGAAAGTGGTAGTATTGAATGTGGATTCCATAGACCCAACTTGTGTTGTAATTTGATTTCCACTACATGTATGTTGTTTTTCATATATACACGTGTTTATATTTGCGTAATAGTGTAGATACTTCTATGTCTACTTTTTATGGAAATTTACTTTGATTAAAAGTTGTATCATATGGTTATAGAAGATCCCAGGCTATAATGAGAACTTCAAGATTCTATGATAGTAATCTTAAAGTATTGTCCTATGGTCTAGTTACATCATTTTGAAAGGAAAAAAAATAATGTGTGACTATAAGGAGTTCGGGGATTATAATAATTGAGACTTTTTTCATTAAGTTCTCACTTGAGGATATCTAGTAGTTAATATCATGAGGACTGACCCACATAATAGGAACACCACATGTTTTAGGTGTCATTGGTCATTCCTATCTATGGACATGTGTAATGGTATCAAGATTTGAGATCATTATCAATGTATGTCATTTAATTACATACTTTTATGCAAGGAGAAAACAATGGCAATGAAGTCGTGGTGAGGTAGTTTGTGTTGGGTATGTCATTGGTGACATGACAATGATTGAATTATAAAGATAGTATTTCTCACTTCCAAGTTGAGGAAGAGATATCTCGGGCCTAGTTGATTCTAATGGTAGCACCTTCATTAAATACATGGCCATGGTAGTCGATGGTAAGACCATCCAGATAGATCATCAAATAAAAAAAAGCAAGATAAAGGATGATGACACTAGTGTACAATCTGCTTTATTGATATATTGATGATGAAGAGATTAAATTACATGTTCCATGGTCCTAGGAAGGTAGTTGTTGCTTTGACTTAACCTTATATATATAGGGGCGTCGATGGGTTTCTAGAAAACACTCATGGTCAGTGAATATTATTCACTGCTATTGAGATAAGGGCCTAGAGGGTCACACACTATAGTTATTTTAGAATCTTCCCTATTCGGTGGAATAGAAATATTGAACTTGGTGGGGCCCACCACAGGGTCCCAGTGTTATCCAAGTTCTATGGATCAATAAGTAATAAATTAATTCTTTAATAATTCAAGTTTGGAATAATTCCTTGAATTTATTTATAACATATATTAACAAGTGATTAATAAAATACAAGGATAAAATATCATTCGAACATATTTAAATATCATGGGTTCGTTTAATATTTTCAGGAGATGTGAGTCAAGTTAAAGATAGAAGTTTATTACTCAATATATATTTAATATAAATAATGCAGTTGGTGATAAAATTACAAATATTATTTATGGAATAATTTAATTTTTCATAAATAAATATTTATAATACTTATATAGTGAATATCTATTACACTGGGGCCGAGAACCCATACTAGATATTTTAGATATTTCTCTATATAAGTAAGAGAGAGGATTATCCCATGTAACTATTCATGTGTTGGAAATTAGAGTCTCTCTCTCCTCCTGAATTATAGAGAGAAATTCTCTAAAGAAAGAAATATCTTCAAGTTCCTTCTTCTTGGATCGAAGATGCTTACTTTGAGGGATTATCACAGTGTCAAAGTGGTCATTGGTTTACCGTGATAGCACCCAGATTCTGAAAAATAATTCATGATAAGATTTAGAGGCATGTGTGGATGATCTAGAGGGCTTCAACATCGGATTCTTCATGCAATGTTTGCTGAAATCTTGCGAAGAACTTGTACACATCAGATCTGAACAAGGAACACATTCGAATTTTATTTTGTGCTCTGTTAATTCAATACATGATCCTCAGACCATACCAGGACAATATCACCATATTCTATGTTGTTACATTATTCTGGTGGCATAAAAAATTTTAATTTCACTTCCCATCAGCATCCGCTTCCTGTCCCAATACCTAACAGAAATATCATTGAATTATACGAGGAATATCTTTTGGATAAATATTATTAACAATATGATAATATTTTTATTTCTTACACTTTTAAACAAACTTAAACAAAATAACTTAAGGATGAATCCTTTGAAATGAACATTCAAGGTAACATCAGGGAAATTTCTCAGCTTCATGGTATTATATTGCGACATCGAATTATATCCTAATAAGATAAGGAAATACATTATATAAATCCTTCTAAAAACCATAAATTATTGAGATAACTTTTGGAAGGCCATACATATAGCATATGAGTCATTACAAACTTTTTTGGTAAATTATTTTCTTTCCCAAAATTGATATATAAGTGAATCATCTACCAATGTGATGGAAAATTCTATAATGCTATTGATAGTCCCAAATAGTGTCTCTTGGACCCTTTGGTCTTAATGATTTTTGTATAGGGGAAGCATCTATTCCTTTATGTGGAAGCCTTGGAGCGATAACATGGATCCCTTATTTATCCAATGAATGATCCTGGAAACTTTAATAGTCTCTAATATCCTAGGATAATTATACTGGTTAGTAAGACTTGATATTAAAATATTGAAAGGAACAAATTTTCTTAGATTATTATAGAGTAGAATATGAGACTTTATTTAAAATATCATGAGGTTTACCTTATTTCTTGTATTGAGACACTCAAATAAATCCTCAATCAACCAATGTTAACCAAACATATAGAATTGTGGGTGGTGATTCTATATTACCCTGACATCTAGATCATATTTAAAAAATTGGAGAAACTGAATGCATTAAAAGATTTATTCATATCCCATCAGATCCTAGAAAATTGATTACTGAACAAAGATATCCTTTATAAAGTGGGTTTCTCTACCCACAAAACCCTAAAATCATTGTATATGCACTTCTATGGTTTTTTGGGGAACCAAAATCAAAGTACTGAAAATACTATGAAAAAATAAGGTTTTCTTATAGATCATACTCATCTACCTATTAGGGAGTTCGTTCCTCATTTCTTCATACTTTTAGAAGGTTTCACTAATAATATACCAAAATACTATTCCCTTATTATAGGATTGGATCTTGCTCTACAGATATCAGTACCTAGGTTAAACATCAAGGGTCACTCAAAGTTGTTAATTAACAGTTTAGTGGTGAATAGTCCATTAAGAATGAATAATTGGTCCCTTTTATTAACTATATTTGAGGTTCGATGTTCTAATTCCCCTAAAAACAAATATTGACTCAGGTTTGACATTCACATAATTCCAATGATGATTCATTGGCTAATAAAACCTTGGAGTTCTCATTAGCTACATCAAATGAGGAGTGAACGTAACCATTATGCAAACAATTCCATTCTGAAACCTATAGTTACGACTAGTCTTGAGAAAATAACATCTTTAAAATTATTAGTCTTGGATACTTATTGACATAAATTATGAAATAATGTTTGTAGTTCAAAAATACATGTCATGTATGTCTGATACATGAAAACTTCATTCATATACCCCCCAAATTTTTACATGACACCAAATACTCTTGGCCATTTTCCATGTGGGGAATAGATGTCATGGAGTCATATCCCCCAGCTACAACCAGATAGTTCAAGAACATTTTTTTCTACAAAACTCTTCTCCAAATAATATTAGGCTATATCCCTAAAGGAAGTTGGAACAAAGGCTATCATGAACTCCATAGAGACTAATATCATTACCATATTGGTGTCCCTCACACAATATTAATGAAAAGAACATTTTTTTTTATTATTAGTTGAACATGCTATATTATAACTATAATATCTAGTCCATCCATTCATCCCACTATCATGGAGTGGAAAAAAAAGATAGATAAATTCAAAAAGAATTTAGATAATACCTTTCAGAAGACGGTGGAAAAATATAAAAAGCATTGTCTTGAAAAAACTCGATATACTGTTTGGGATTATCGTACCACAATCCATTATTCCATAGAAAAAACCCTATATTCTTTTGTATTTATAAGAGAGGTAGTATTTATCACATAGGATCATCTAACATCAATATAAATCACCTTGTACAATCATTTATCCAAATATAAACATTCCTAGATACAACTTGATGATAAATTGATATACACACTTCTCAACATTGAAGTTCACCAGAATCACATCACCTGAGAATTCAACAAGAAGGTTAGAATCTACTCATTCCTATAAGGATAATTGGTGTTTTTTATTAGAATTCCTATTATACATGGTATTAAATCTCCAAAACTGAAGCTAAAATTGGAAGGAACTTACGCTATACATAATGTCTATTCTAACATAATCCACGCCCTGATTATGATGGATAGAGATAGTATCACTCCAAACACTAATAAAATATTTATCAGGAAAGCTTTTTCATACATTCATATAAAATTAATGTCAAAATCACTATAATATGTTAAACTACATATCTAATTTCCCCGCCACATGAATTTAAACTTCTTAGAAATGGTCCTTGTTGAACATACTTAAACTACTTATCATTATAATCCTTGTCACATAACATTAGACTGCATAATATATGGTCTACCATATATGGATCTAAATTATTTAGAACAATCCATTACATTAATCCTTTATTCATAACAAGTGAAAAAAATCTATATAATAAAACCCCAACGTATGGTTCTTTTTACAAAAACCCATGTTAAGATAAACTGTCTGCTATTTTTTATCTTTATATTTGGGTATTCTAATCTAAGTAAGATATAATAAATAATATAAATTTGGATGAAACATTATTTAGGTCATAAATATATGACTATAAAATACATATAAAGTGAGTTATAATTGCATGACGTTGGACTGCATAATTCTAGACTATCCTATATAAATTTAAACTATTCAGAGTGGTCCATCCCACTTAAACCTAAACTACCTTTAAGGGTCTATTCCATAAAACCTCAATAAAAAATTACCATACCCTATGTGATAGAACCATTTACATATATTCCCTTTTTATTTTATTAGGGATTCAATGGTTTTGGATATACTGGAAATCCATTGTGTGATGGTTCACCTGCCCGATGAAAATTTTTCCCCCTTATCAGAACTACATGTAGATAAAGTTTTGTTATCATAAGATTACATAGTGATGACTTGTTAATATATTTTGTACTGAACCAAAAATTAAAATCAAACCCTAAATTCTTTTTGGTATCTAGAACTTTGCTAACCCACTCAACACTAAGACATGATTATCTAATTTTGTACAAGATTCAGATCAATAGAAAATATGATAAATAAAGTTCCTCATCACACAACCCTAAACTGAAACAAAACTATGCCCTTGTCACATGATGTTAAAATGAATGAAATATCATCCATAGTGTATAGAAAAAAATATTTAGATTGGTTCATCCCTGTGAGACATAAATCATTTATGTATGAACTGAATTTATGTAAGAAACTCCCATGATATATAGTTCTTTATCCATGAACCCATGTTAAAATAAAATACCCCTATATATGGGAGATCACCGTATTTGAGTGCTATATTTTTTAGAGGTGTTATGGACATGGTTACATTTTCTTACCCTGGTAACATAGTCCACCTATCACATGATTAGAATAATTCACTCATATATATAAGAACTATATATGGAACATTCTATTAGAATACATTATAATTATGAGATCTTATATTATAGTCCTAGATGCATCTTATATATACCTAGTTTGTCTCTAGTGGTGAGACCTTCCCTCATTTATTTTAGGTTTTTATGCTTCACTCCCATAAGAGAATCAATGAATTTCCTATTTTATAGGAATGATTATTATGAATACACAACAAGGAGGGGGGGTTAATTATGTCCTTTTAAAAATCATGACAACAAAAAAAAACCCTCTTGAATTAAATCATTCTTTCATCATCTCTTAAATATGATTAATTAGTGTAAAATAAATATGGAAAGAACATAAAAAACAATATATATTGGATGATGGTACAAAATACCTTTTTCTACTCCACCATTACTCTCTTAACGAGTTTGGTGATTTTAACTAAGAATATCCTTTTCCCGAGGACTTCTTCAACTGAGTGTAGGATGTTGATACATTATAGAAAGTATTTTATAGATATTTTTGGTTTTTTAGAGAACATCAATATCTATAGTTTAGTATAAAAATAAAACACTCCATCATGAATGAGTATAAGTAGTTTAAATTTCAATAGAAATTTATGGGATGTAGATCATTGAAATATCACTGGAACATATTTTTAGAAATAAGTAATAGAAGAAGATGATGTTCAATAAAGTGCAACAAAAACTTAATTCTTCAATTTCACAATAACTTCTACTTCTTTAAGGAAAAAAGATAATATATTTATTATTTAGAAGTGATTTATTCTTTATATTGTTCTTTGAACAGTGAGAGAATAATGTATACACAAATTATTTAAATTCTCACTTCAAAAATGTCGACCAATAAAATAAAAATATTTTATACTGTATTTTTGTAAGTGTTCTTAGACACTTCACTTCCCATTATTTTTCCTACTAGAAAATTCGTTTATATAGAATAAAATATTTAACAGGTGTAATGAATCTTCCTTCTTTAGATATTCAAAATAAAATGATTCAAGAGCTTCAAAAAATTTCTCTGAGAAAATCATAGCACCATTGCAATCTTTATTTTTGAAAGTAATTTTCAAAGTTATCTTAGTAAAATGAATTAAAATTATTCATATATTTCAAAAACATCGTTGAATGATCCTATGAAACAGATTCAAATACCCATTCAAATATTCCTTTAAAATAGATGAAATAATCCCTAAAATCATTCAATAACATCCATACGAAGTATAAAAATTTGAATTTAAACTACCTGCTATCCTCTGACTTCTTTAGAGAAAGATGTTAAAATAAAACAATCATCTTTATCTTAAAAAATTTAACCAAAACATTCAAATTATTTGATCACAATAGTTTTATTTTAAATGAATTTATCTTACTGATAAACCATTGAAAATTTTCCAAACAAATGTAGTAGCTTAAAATACTACGAAACATGTAAAACAGAATATGGAAATCCTCTATAGTTATGAATGTTTTAGCCTGTAAAATTCTTACATGATATAGTATGCATTTTATAGTTATAATTAATCCTAAATAAAGGGAGTTTGAAATCAAAGTTAACCTCATTCATGATGTCCAGTTTGTATTTCCCCGACCCCAGTTACCCAGAGTTAGTGCATTATTTTAATAAATTGGCATGATTACAAGGAATCAAGTCTTGAAGGACCGATCAATTTACCAGTCCTGAAAAATAGATTACATACATGAATATTACATTATAATTTATAATATACAACACAACATAAATAATCATTTATGAACGCCATTATTCCATTAGCTTAACCCTGCATATCAATCACAATACACTTCTTAGATTCCTGAAAAAAATAAATTATTGAAAAAGGTGAGTTCAAACGCTCAGTAAGGGTAAGAAATATAGTGGAAGATAACATAAATATTAAGCTTGGTGAATAATTAAAACCACATGCCTTTACAAATAATAAACATGAATACTTTTATGGTAGGAATATGAGCTGAGTAAATAATGCCATAATAAAACATAGTCATGGGTATTCTACTAGTCGAATGACCACATGAACCATCAATATTATTTTCATAATGAAGGAATGTATAATGCCAAACATTCTGAAACATTTTGTCATGGCCTTGGCCAAGATATCTAAAAATTATTAAGGCCTCCGCCAAAACCATATATCAAATTGGGAAAGGCCTCAGCCAATTCCACGTCTAGTTGTCTCATGAGATCTACCAATGCATCGAGGATATATAGTAGGCTCCACACGTCACTTACTAAGTCCAAGACATTCGTCAAATGAAAATATTGAAATATAATATAAACATTCGTATTAGAACAAGCATAAAAAATGTCAATAATTTAACCATAAACCATGAATGGTATAAAAATAGTATATCCACAGTCAAACATATCACAAAACCTTCAATACAATATGGAAGTTTTGTATCATAATAAATCAACTTCAAATTTACCTAAAATCCATCAATGGATGTTGACATAGATGAAATCAAAAACTTTTTTAGAAAAATATCTCTTTATATTTTGAAATCATTTAAGAGTCAAACAATTATAAAGAAAAAATTTATTTTTCAAATATTATTATAATCTTGTAAGGGATGATTCGACGATGTTATAAAAAATAGCCACATCCTCCATATATGTAAAAAAAATCATACCTTAATTTTGTTGAAAAGGTCATAAAGTACCTTGTTTGGAAAACGGCGGAAAGATTACTTTCAAAACATATAAGGTAAAATAAGGGTATAAATTAAATTACCACATTATCTAGTAAAAATGTTTTGAAATACATTTTTTATGAAATATGGACGTGGATTATAAAGAGGACCCAGTATATACTTATGTTAAAACAACCTCGGATAATAAGGAGATTGTATAATTAACACTTACCTTGTTTTAATCATTCGATTCATATGAAAAATAGTCAATAACAACCAAATGAATCAAAGAATATAATGAATATAAATATAATTATGATAATATATATCAAATGGCAATACACAATACACCACATGAAATAAATAAGTGGTGAACAATGGAAATATCACGGAATTAAAAGTGAGATAAGAAACCCCTTACCTCGTGTCCGACTTGACCCGTTCATTATTTAATATCCTGAATAATAAACTAAAGTTAATTTATAATTTATTAATAAACTTTTTCAAGTTTTTTATTCCTTTTATATCACTTATTACCATTTTATAAACATTATGTAATCATTTAAGTTAATAACGTTCATTTTGTCAATATTTGACACTTGAGTAAAAAATAAACACCTTATAGTTACAAGTTGTTCACATGGTCAAAAGTTCATTATATCCAGAATGATATTCATGATTTAGATATCATATATATCATATATATCCAGTACATACATGTATTTATAACATTACATATCATTTTGGGGTAAGAAATGGAATGCACCGTTCATGGAGACGGTAAGCCGTACGTATGCATGAACGCTACTTTAATTTATATTTATTATTTTAATGGAATTAGAACATAATTATACATAGGTGTATTATAATTACAGTATAATATCATATATAATATCATTAAATCCGTCCTTTATATGTCCCACATATGGTATTAACGATTCATATCACTTTGTGGGGGCGGCAGTCCGCATTTCTTCAAATGAAATTATCACCTTTACCCATAATGGAAACCATTAAGGTATGTTATAAAAGAAAAATACATAATCATTAAGAAAACATAAACATAAAATAAATCATATATAAATATACTTCCATAATAATGGCTACCATTAGAGGTGGTAGGAGGTAATTGAACAATCCTCATTTCATGGGGCGTTCGTTTTCCATCCACAGAAACATTATGTACTACAGCCATTAGATGGAGGTGTGTGTAAGTGTAGTTTGAATACATATCATAACAACATCCTAGTATATTGAGGATAATTTTTTATTATAAAATAAATGAATATAAAGAGTTTAGGGGTTGGAGAAGTAAAATAAAATAAAATAAGTTAAGTGAAACTATTACCAATAATTTGGGTAACTTCCTTTGGTTTGAACCAAAAGGACTTCTTGAAGGGACTTAATCCTATGTTAAGGATTATAAGAGGAGAAGAGGGTTTTAGGGAGATTAATTTGGTAGATTTTGGACGATCCTATAGGCTTTATAGGTGTGAGGAACTGGTTAGAAGTGGTCTCCTTTTATAAGGGGGATGAGGGGCTCTTTAAGAAAGTGTGAAAACATTATTTTATTATATAATGATATTCGGTTTATAAAGGTCAAAAAATAATTAGGGTCAAAGATAAGATGACTCATGGTCGAAATAAAATCATCCAATAAGAATTTTACATGTTTTGGATATTATTTTAATATTTATAATCTAATTTATTTAAATCATTTATTTATGAGGTAAATACTGCATCATTATTGTGTCATAAATAATTTAATTTATTAGATGTATAAAAATTATAAAAAAATACCATGATGTAGGAAATATTTTTATCTTTACAATGAATATTTATAGTAATAAATATTACTTATATAAGACCATATAAAAATTAATTACTGAAAGATATTTGTTTATGTCAATTTTGCCTTTACTTTAAATTAATTAATCTAAAGTGTCATTATCATTCATAAGTGGCTCCATGGGGTCCGAAAATCGACGCAAGTATTCCCATGGTCTTCCATTACTCATAAAATAAGGTTAGGATAGGTGTTAAGGTAATTTTAAATTATTACAATATTCTTTTTTCCTTAAATTACCCTATTTACCGTTAATCGCAGTAAATAAAAGTCAAAAGTTACTATTCACCAAAAATTATTTTCATCTAATTGAACCACATTTTACTTACTAAGGTTAACCGTGCCTTCCGGATTTTTGAAATTCAACTCACAGAAGTGGTAAAATTATGTTTTATGCAAATTTAAAAATACTCCTAGGAGGTGGGTAAAAGACAGTAAAAAGTTCAATAAACTTTTTATATATCTAAACTTATTATAAAATGACTCCGATGAATTATTTTGAACATATATTGGTATTATGTATCTATTTTTACCTAAAATAAATTTTAATTAAATAATTAATTATTTAAATAAAAAGTCGGTTTTAACCAATAACTTAGTATTTTTCACTATTCACCAAAATATGAAAGTTATCAGAAAAATACCAAAAATTTATCAAAACTAAATTTTTATCTTAAAATTTTAAATAAGAAGTTTATTTTGTAAAATTTAATATATAAAAGTGTCAAATATTGGATTTAAAAAGGGTCCACCCTCAAAAGGTGGCAAAATTGCATTTTCTAAAAAATACTTTATCTAAAAAATTGAATTTCTTCTTATATTATGTCTAAGAAACACATAATATGGATGTTAAAATTATATGGAGTTTATAAAATTCAAAATTTTGTTAATACTATTCATAACCTCTTTTGAATGACTAGATTGGTAAGTTGTGGTGCGCTTGAACTCGGTGTTGCGTGTAGTGAAAGTTATTGAATTATTTTGAAGAAATAACTTACTATGAAATCTTGCGGTGTTACACAGTTCATTCACAACATTTCATGCACAATGAGAATCTGATAACCACATCCATCTCTGTTCAAGTATTAGGGAAATTTCTGGTGGTAATGTCATCTACTTATCTAAAGTGAATATTCCTCTCATATGTAAATACTCTTACAGTTCTACTCATTAATGTGAGAACATCCATATCATTTTCATCTTCTGTATTTTGAGGACATACATATCATCTTAAACACATGAGGTGCATGTGGAGTTCCCTTCATACCAAGGATAGTTCCACTCACAAGATTAACTATAGATCATAAGATGATGTTTCATTCTAAAATATAATTATAATGCCACATCATGTTCCTCTTTGGTAGTATCATCCTAAAGGGGATGGTGATGCAAGGTTGAGATTAGAGTTATGATCAAGGTAAAAATCTGTTTCTCATAGAGTGAGCCTCCAGTAGATCTAAGATCACATATATGGTGATCAGATACATCATGTATGAGTGTATATTTGATCATTCAACCAATATTAAATGAGAAACTCATTAGGAGAGCTGAGATTCATTTTCATCATGTAGTAAATCAATTTCAAACATGTGGTTACATTTATCTTCCAAATATCCATACTTGACAAGGGATTTCCCTAAATTGAGCAACCTCCTATAACTCACCTATGTCATGTTAAGGAATTTTCATGTGGATCATGAATGTTTCATAATTTCATGTTGATGAAACATACTTGAAATATCATTTTTCTATTCTTAAGGAATTGTAGATCTTTTTCAAGTTCCACTTGTTTAGCAGCAACAATGAGTGGTTTATCTTCAATGGTGGTAATATAAGGATAAAAATATTAAGTATATGTATCATGAAACATAATTTAAAAATAAATTTAGTTTTATTTAACCATTTTTTTTGAAATAGGGTTCCCAAAACCAACATAGGGTTCATCAAACCAATGAGGAGATCAACATAGGGATATAAACATTTTGAAAAGTGAAAAACTTACCTTCGTAAAATCCTATGATTTTTTAGAGACTTTAAATGACTAATTCATAGACTAGTCTATAAGACTTATATTTAATAATCTGAATAAATTTACAATGGATCAAGAAACCCCTCAATCTGAATTCAAAAGTACCAATCATCATTAAAAAACTAAAGTAATGATAATATGGAAAAACTGCAGCTCATTAAAAACTTCGCAGAACTTTGGATATTTTATTGACAAAAAAACAACCTTTTTAGCATTCCATGTAGAAAAAACATATTAAATAAAATAATTTGATTTCCATTACACCATGTTGTGCATGTTTTATATATTTTTATATCAATAAATCAATGGGAAAGTATATCTTTAAAAATATATGGAACATAAAAACCAATTTTTTTTAGAAATTTGTTGATTTTCAAGCCAAATAAATAAATAAAATAATAATTAATCATAAAATAATGAAATTTAGACAAATATCTTAGATATAAAACGTCACAAGTTGAGCATGAATTCAATAAATTTATCTTGAGATATTATCAAAATATAGATGTGACATTAAACTAAAAAATTGGAATGTAATTCAACAAAAAATAATAGCTCTTGATAAAATTTCCCCCATATAAAAAATAGATTTAGCTTTTGAAAAAACAATATAAAAACAATATAATCTTATAATATTTATAATAAAAATCAAAATAAGAATTTAAAAAATATATATTTAGATAAAAAATAACCACATATACACAGTAAATTTAAAATCACTAAAACAAAAATATTAGAAAAAAAGTGGGTTAAAGTAATTATCAAAACTAAGATGAGAATGGAATGTGAAAGTATCCACTAAACAATATTCACATTTTATTTAATTACAAAACCCTAACTCTCTCACAGATCCCTCTCCCACATTTTTTAGGGATAAATTTTTTAAAATAAAAAAATTTTCTTCCTCTTTTTAAAGGGCCATAAAGACGAGTTAATGATAAAAAAAATGAAAAATATGTTTTATAAAACCCCAATTAATTTATGCTTACATTAATAAGATAAAATATATACCCAAGGATCCAATAAAACATGTAATATATTTTCAATGTATAAAAAAAATTACTTGGAATTAAAATATGTGTCGAACAAATTAATTTATTCCATAATAATAAAAACTTTAAAATCATGCTAAAATTAAAAAACATCACTCCCTTATAAATATATTCAAGGAATTTAAATAAAATATCATAATATAATATTAAAAAAATTTATTTCTATATAATATTAATATTTCTTTACATGTAAATTATCACAAAAAACATCCTAATATTATAATAGAGTAGTTTATCACATATAATAATTGATTAATTTATCCCATCCAAGTAATTGAAATTTAAATAAATTCAATACATTCTTATAATTAATATAGTTTTTAATCGATTAACACATTCCAAAATATAATTTTAATGAGTATTGATGATGTTAACAAAATAATTAAAAGAAATAATTAATAATATAAAATAATAGAGTGAGATAATGGTTTAAAATTTTGATCATAAAAATTATAAAATATTGAGGAATGAGATATAAAGATTTAAAAGACTATCTATGCAATAAAAATAAGTTACTATATCTGAAGAATTTGTTAATGTGAAAATAAAATACATCCTATATTTTAACAGTTCCATCTCTAAGGATATTTATTTTAAAATAAAAACCTGAAAAATATTAAATACAACTGCTCTTTGGTGCCCATATTATTTTAGGTATGGAAGTATTAACCAATAATGGCTTAGGTGACCATATTTTATTACTTCGAGAAGAAATTTTAGTTTTAGATTCAGATAAAACTTTTGAATAATGAAAATGTTTAACACTGCAAAATAGAGTATTTTTAAAATCTTAGGCATTAACATAATTTATTTTGATACCACAATAAAAAAATTAAAATTATACATGATTTTACTTTTATAACTATGAATAAAAAAATTCTTATATAATTTTGGAATTTCTAAATTAATACATATACCAATATTTCATTTATTAATTTAATTCTTGCCGATTTGATTTAGATAATTATCACACTTGATAAGCAGACCAGAATCTTGTATTTAAAAAATAATTTTTATCCAATAATTCCTTATTTTATTTTCATATAAATAATAATATTTTTAGAATAATTAGATATTAAATTTAAAATGTAGTTAGAAAAAATCTATTTTTCAATAGAAATATCATTAAACTATTTAATGAGTTTTCCATGATCTTTATTTAGGGATTTATATTTATATTTATGTATAAAAGAGTATTAATTAGTTTCATCAAAATAAAATTTTCAGAATTATAACTTTGAGATAAAGTTGATTATAATATATCAGCATGATCCATAATACATGGTTTTTACTTTCAATGTTAATGCTTATATTATGAGATTTATGTAGATTCTCTTTTGTAATATACATAAGCACTCAAAGTAGCCTTAATGGTTTTTTTGAATTTACTTTAAAATAAAATTTCCTTTGAACTTGATGAATAAGATATTCAGTTATCGAATGGCCTTTTTTTCTTTTATAGCATCTGACATATTTCTCTCTATTCTTTATAAATTTATCCCCTCTCTTTTTATATAGTTCTCCAGTTTTTTTCAAAAGATATGACAACTAATCACATAAACCCAAATGACTAGAATCTTTTTAAGAAAACTCATAAATTTAATCCTTGAATGAAATTTTTTCTCTTTTAATAGAAATATGATATTTGACTTATGCTTTCATCTCATCTTCATACATTATTGTGGTTATGATCATTTCTTTAATATTTAATTTTTTAACCCGTGTATATTTTTAAATGACATCAGATATTTACTTCAACTCAGAATGTAAAAGTATAAGTACCTTTAATGCCTAATGTAATTCTGGAATTGGAGTTGCCAATGTAGAAATATAATTTGAAGATTCTGTCATTGTACCACTCATTTGAGTAATACTTTTAACTTCTTGCTTCCTAAATGTCTCAAATGGGATTTTAGCAGTATTTTACCTCAGTTGTTTCGAATTATTATCTCCTTCATATGAAATAAAAAGTATTCTTCCTTATTTCATGGGTAGTAGAGAATTTAAAAGTAAGATTAAACACTTATGGCCAAAGTCCACATATTATAACACTCATCGCTCTTGAATTTATATCATTTCACCTTCTTTTCTTGGATCCCATTTCCTTGAATCTTCCATTGGAATTTTATAATGCTTAAAAATATTTATATAAACTTAAAAATCTATATTATTTAAATAAATAATCATTCATGCTTTCCATTTACTATAATAATAACCATTGAAATAAGAAGCACAGATCATACACACACCTTCTCTGATATCAACCATTGAAAAGTTTCTTAGTCTGGATCTTTAACTAATGATTGTTAAAGACAAAACAAATCTTCAATATTTTCCAAGAGAAAAACCTTATAATATAACTTTTTAGTATTAGATAGAAACAACATAATATTCATTTTTTTTCTAGAAAGAGAAATATATGCAATATATCCCAGCCTCTGACACCGAATGGTGTCTCAGAATGATGATCAAGAAGACAAAATTGTGGGGGAGGTGGGTTAGTGATTTGTGTCCTATTAAAAAATTTGAAAAAAATAAAAAACACCCCTTTTGAATTAATGTGATTTTTTATTTCTCTCTTATTTATTATTAAGAGGAATAAAATGAGTAAAATAAAAATTGGAACAAGTGATTTATACTGTCTTACGGAACAAAAATCCTATATTCCACTCCACCAACACTATCCTAGTGAGATTGGAGATTTTAAGTAAGTAGGTTTTTTTCCTGAGGGACTCTTAAACTAAGTGAAGGTATTTGAAACCTTATAAAAAAGATTTTATAGGGACTAATTGCTCTTTTATATGTAACCTCAATATCAAAATTTTACATTAATAATATGACACTCTGCCATGACTAAGTTTTGAAGTTGAAACATCAACATAAATATATGAGACATAGATTGTTAAAATATATTCAGTACATAGTTGGAGATGAAACTTGTATAAGTAGACGATCTTCAATATAGCACAACAAAAAATTAATTATTTAGTGTTGTGCAAGCTTCTACTTCATTAAATATTTATAAAATTATTATTTTTCTTCTTTTTTAATGACCCAAACTATTATAAAGAAAATTCCCTTATGATTTAATGTCTTATTATGCAATATGGTTATAGAAAAAACATGCAATTATTTTGTTATATCCAATTTGATTCAAAAGGCTATTAGGAATCTTTACCATTATTTATATAGATATAAAACATTGATCCCATTATTTTTATAAATATATGGCTTTTACAAATCCAATTGACACAGAAAAAGGAAGTGATGACCTCCTCCAATAGGATTATACCCTATAAATACCATATATTGGAGCTTTTAAGGAGATAAAATCTTTGGTATTTTCCCTCAATTATGCCGAATTTGATATCCAACAACTTAATCATGAGTTTAAACATTTATGAAAGAAGTTCAAGCTCATCGAGATCACAACCCAAACCATGTTTTCCGAACGACCACATGAAAGACTCCATATCGCGCACATTACTCTTAGGGAGTATTCTTCTGCATTAAATGCATATGTATAAAGACCTTATAAAATTGATTATGTACATTATTTTTTAAATAATAATGGATATATTTTTATTTTGATATTATAAAACATGAATAATAATTTTGCGTAATATTCGATTCAAGTATGGAATTTATTTTGATGGATTAATATATTTTTTTAAAATAATATATTTTAATTAAATATTAGTATTAAATTATTTTTATTAAATATAAATTATCATATATTTTTTATGAATTCAAATATAATGTTTTATTAGGGTTCAAAAAATATCATTTCAAAAAACCCATTATTTTCAATAAATTTTACTTATTATTTTTTTAAATTAAAAATTTACATATTTAGAAAATTATTTAGATTAAATGAATATTATTTTTGGAATCATGACATTGAAATTATCCAATGGTTATTTTTTTAAAATTTTATGAGATAATCGAATGTTCGGGTAAAAATTAAATACCGTATAAATATACGGTGTGCTTTATGACATCATAATGACCCCAAAATGATGTAATAAATACAATAATGAGTATCCACATCTAAATATATGTTTCCCGAAAAAATAATGTGATTTTATGATTTTTATATTAATTTTAGAAAGCCTTTATGAATCCACCAATATATATAATATATTTTATGATTTTAAATTCATTTCTGTAAAAGTGTGACTCACCTCCACATAAGTAAGGGTAATATTTTAATAATTTCTAACCTTGGAATAAAAAAATAATTAAAAAAAATCTCATTTTTTAGAAACCATGGGAAAAAACCATTGGAAGATTTGTGGTAGGAATATTTTATTATATATAGTCCAAAACCTATGTTTGTGAAATATTAAATAATTAACCTCTACCTTTCTATATAAACCCACCCAATATCCAATTTCTCTTTACTAAAAATATTTTAGAAAATACTTATTCTACCCCCTCTATCTATAATCCTTCTTGGGTTCCCCCATGCTCTCAAGAGGCCCCTTTCAAGGTTTTGGTTTCATACTCTTAAGGTAAGGGATTTTTTCTTTCTCACTTTTATCCAATAATCTACTTTATTACATGCCCTTTGATTTTAAATGCCTAACGATGGGTTATGTTTTCTCAAATCCCCCATAATTCCCTTTTGATGTCTAAATTACGAGATACCCCCATTATCTCTCATTAATCCCCTACAAGTACACTTGTTAGCATTTCGAAATTTCCTAGGAGTTCTTCATTCGTCTTATTTGATCATGTTTCTTTATTATCATATGACTTCTATTACCAATTCCTAATAATGGGATATGTCTTTCCATTCCCCTATTACTTCCCAAATGATGTCCAAGTTATGATATTCCATTTTTTTCTCATCAGCCCTTTTTATTAATTTTTATGCACCGCCGTCAGACTGCTGAAATTTCACCGCGATTTTCCATTCCAATGAAATTGTGTAGGAATACCATAACCATTTACTATCAATTGTGGTCACCTTTATACACATATTATTCATTTAATTGGGTGTTACATGTATATATTCCACACTCCCTTATCATGGAATAATTTAATATAGTGAATGAATCTGTATTGTGTGATCTATGTGGCACACTTAAGTATGAGATTGAAATGAAAGTGATGGATGCACTCAGAATTATATAGCACTCCAATGCATTGGGTAATGTCTAGTATCATGATACGACATATTGGGATAAGGAGTAAACCCGATTCCTTTATGGAAATTTTTTCTATGACGATTTCTTGGAAGTTAACATTGACCAATGATGTAGTGTTTTATATTGTTTTTACATTTACCATGTTTCCTTTATATTATCTTTCTATATCATGTCTTATCATTCATGTTTATGATTTGTACTCTTTTTATTCCACTTAATATGCCTATTTTCTAACATGTTTTTATAATATTCTAGTTTTATTCCCCTACAGGGACTTATAGATCACCCCATTCTTATGTATTTCTTCAAGTTATACCATGAAATTTTAAGTGCAATAATGTTAAATAAGTTTTCAATAAATATATTGTATTCAATGTTTTAAGTTATTATTTGATGTACCCAATTCCCAAAACACTAAACTTCTCGATCTTTCAAGTTGAATTAAGAGTAAGTTTATGTACTAAATCATGTGTTATGGTGTAACAAAGGTAAGAGTTGTTATATCTTTGGTGTAGGCTGCCTTGTTGTTATTTTTCTTCATATAGTGAGATAATAATGGATATACCAATTACTTAAATTCCCTCTTAAAAAATTTGACACAATAATCTGAAAAGTTTTAGCACTTTATTATTATAAGAGTTTTTCGTAACTTCTCTTCCACATATTTTTTCTTTCAAGAAAACATATTTATAGAGAATAAAATATTTAGTAGTTTTAGTGGCTCCTACACCTTGGGATATTCAAAATAAATAAATTCAATAGATTTTACCAATTTTCCATGAATATTTTACCACCGTTTTACTCTATTTTTTTCTGAAAAAATTATTAATAAATTCCATCAAATGGATTCAAATTATATTGATATTTCAAAAATTTAATTAAAAATTCTTCCAAAATATATTCAAATACCTATTCAAATATTCCTTTAAAATAGTTGAAATAATCCCTAAAATCTTGAAGTAACATCCAAATAAAAATTATTAAATTTGTATTTAAACAACCTACTATCCTCTTAATTCCCAATAAAATGATGTTAAAATAAACCAATAATTCTTATATTTAAAAAATACACCAAAAAAATTTCAAATAGTCCAATCAAAATGGTTTGATTGTTTGATAATTTATACAGCTGATAAACAACTGAAAATATTCCATAAAAAACACAGCAACTTAAAATACCAAGAAACATGTAAATAGAGTAAGAAAATATTATATAATTATGGATGTTATTTAGATTAAACTATTTTCACCATGAAGTCTCCATTTTAAAGGTATAACCAAGCCACTATAGAGGGAGCATGAAATCATAGTATTACTCATTCATAACATCTAGTTCGTTCAAAACATTTCATGCATAATGAGAATGCAGTATCCATGTCCATCCATGTTCAAGCATCACTATAAGATCTGATGTGTTTTGAATCTGATTATCTTATTAGAATAATTATGGAATATATCAATAAAATTTTAGTTTTACTCTTTCTTGTGATGAAATCCATATCATCTACATCTCCAGTTTTACATGGATCTACATATCATCTTCTCTGCATGAGGTGCATGCATCATTATCTTCAGGCCAAAGATATTTCTGGTCACAAGATTAAAACCAAATCTTATTCTTAATTTTAATTATATATTAGATTAATTAATCCAATTCGAGTTTCTCTTTGACAGCAGTTGTTCCAAGGGAAATATTAGATAAAACTTAGATTCCAATTATGTTTAAGGTATACATCGAGTTCTCATGCAGTGGGCCTCCATCAGATCTTAGGTCGCATATACATGGTGATGAAATATATACTATATGAGTGTATAATTGATCATGTATCCAATAGTAGGTGAGAAAAAAGAGTGAGTTGTTCTTCTTGTTCACAATGGTACAAATAGATTTCTGACATGCAATTACATTTATCTTCCTGATATCCACGCATGACAAGATCTTTCTCTAACTTGAGCAGCCTCCTATACCATAAGTTTATATTGATTCCAAATTATCCATTAAATAATAAATCTTAAAATCTTTCGTTTTGATGAAACATACTAACAATAGTTTTTTAGGTCTTAAGGCATAATACATCTTTTTCAAGTTCCACTTTGGTAGCTACAATGACAAGTGGTTTATCTTGTATGGGGGAAACATATGGATAAACATATGAAACATAGTGATCATGAACCAAAATTTAAGCATTAAACTAGGTTTAATTAACAATAATTTTACTCAAACATAGGGTTCCAAAACCAACATATGGTTCATCAACTAAATACAGAGATCAACATAGGGATATATACCTTTGAATACTAAATATCTTACCTTCAAAAAAGTAAATGATTTTTTAAATAATTTTAATAACTAACACAATAGAAATCCCACAATACTTATATTTAAATAATTTTTAAAACTTTATAATGGATAAATAACCACCTCAATAATAATTATTAAGATCATTATATCATCTAAAAATAGAAGCAACGATAATATGGGAAAATTATATCTTTGTAAAAATTTCACAGAAATTTGGAAATTTATTGACCATAATTTTTTAAACCTTCCATGTAAACTAAAATAATAATGATAAAGAAATTTTATTTCCATATCACCATGTTGCATTCAATTGAGATATTTATACCTCAAGAGATCAATGATGAACTGTATCCATCCAAATCTGTAGTCCATAGAAACCAAAAAATGTTTTAGAAAATTAGGTGAATTTTTAGAGCACCAAAGAGTTTATTTAAGACTTCCTCATAAACTTATTAAATTTAGAAAAATATAATAGATATCCAATGTGACTAGTTTTAGAAAAATTTGAGCACTATATCTTGAAATAATACCTAAACAAAGAGGTGACTATCAACTAAAAACTGAAATGTTACTAAAAAACTAATAATAGTTTTAAATAATATTACCCATAAATAAAATTCTTTTACCTTTCAACATAAAAAAGATAAAATGAAGATAATATTTTTATATTTATAGTAGAGAATATGGAATAAGAATCTGATCAATATCGCTTTAGATATAAAATAAACTTAGACAAACTAAAAATAAGATTAATAAATGAAATTTTTTGTAAACTAATAGGGATGAAGTAATTATCAAAACCAAGATGATAATGGAAAGGGTATGGATAAAATCCACATATCTTTCTTCCTCTCATATACATGAGTCAAATTTATATAAAGATATTATATTTTCTAAGGAACTAACGATGGATCAATTCCCATTATGATAAAGTATTTAGTGAATTCAGGACCTCATATACTAGCCCCAATTGCAAATTTATCACCCCACATATAATGATTGGGTCCACTGTATTCACATTAGGTTTTTTCTAATAACACCTAAACTAAGTTATTTAAATAACTACATATAAACTTAATCTTGTTATAACATGATATCTAGTGACCCCCAAATCATATATCTTGGTCTTAGCCATATATTCTAATAAACCCAATCATTATCCTATTGTTTTGGCCCACTCATTCACATTGGGTATTCCTTCATGGGGTTAGTTATGATTAAAATCCATTTTATGTTTTTTTATACAAAATATAAACTTATGTTAATTCCTTATATAGTGTTCCTTATAGTGTGACTTTAAAATGCATGACTCCTAAGTCTTTATGACATGATGTAAAAATATATGGAATATGATCCACCTTATAAGGCTATAAACCCCTTGAAGTTTTAACATCCTGCCCATACTCCTTATCTGGATAAGTTAAAGTGTTGTTACTAGAGTTAGGTGAAATCCCCAAGACACCAAAGTATTGGAATAAATTCTAAGGGATTCAAAGAACATTTGGGGAAGATTTTATATTTTATATAAAAAACTATCCACACAGGACCATAAAAATTCAAGATAACTTATATGATGTATGAAAAAAAAACCATGTAATATCAAATAGAAACCAATAACCAACAATATAAGGGTGATAATGGAAATAAAATGCATCTTCTAGAAAAAATAATAATCTATAACAAGAAAAATCAAAATTAAGACCCCATGAATATAAATATAATATCTAACTCCACCTGCCATTCTCATTGTATCAATATGAATCAGTAGAGAAGCATGATACCTTTCCCTTTATCGTGTCTCAATAGATTAAATCTGAAAATGATCCCAAATTCCCAAGTAGGGTGTGAGTATAAACATAGTATGATTTCCCAAAAGACTTCCCAAATCACTCCACTAGGTCGATAACCAGTTAGCACATTTCTTATAAAATAGTTTATAATAAGCTAAAATAGATTATATCATAACCATAAATAATTTCTATGGAAATAAATAAAAAAGGTATCAAAACCATTTCTATTTATTTGGCATACCCATTCAAATTTTTCCATACAAACACACATACACAAATACACACACTTATACATGAATTATAAGTTAATTTTCTACATTCATGAGTGGTCTCACATCAATCCAAAAAGTCTCCACTAGATGTACAATCTTCTTGTGCCCCAATGGAACATTCCCCATATTTTAGGTTGCATACTAGTACCCCAATGGTACATGACCATTATTTAGGTTCACGTTAAAATCAATTAAATAATTCTAAACATTTTATCAATAAATTATTTTCATCCAAAATAAACATTAATTTTAAAACATCATTTTAAAATTTTAATAAAATTGGTTTTATAAAATGAATAAAAATTCAAAAAACCTCAAAATCTATAACCAAATGGGATTTCCATCAATAATCACATAGCTATTTCAAAAAAAATTCTAAAAAATTATTTAATCAAAACTAATTATTTAAGTATTAGGATAATGTAGATGAGAGAGAAGATACCTATTCTCTCAGAAGTTGGTGAAAATGAAGAATGGCCTGAAGATCTTTAAGATACCACCAGTAAACTTATTTCCTTTAATAGATCCAACAAGATCACATAAATATATTCATAAAATAAAATAGATTTATTTATATCCTAATAAATCTCAAAATTCGATTGAGAGAAAATGAGTGTATCTACGGAGAGGGAGAGAAACCATGACTTACACATGAATCTAAATAAAAAATGCACTTTGTTATGAAAAAAGATCAATGAAGCTCAAAGGTATCACCAAAGGATCCTTGGGAGAAAAGTGAGTTTTAGATACTAGTATATTAGGAAACTAATGAAGTTTTTTGGGTCATAAACTTAGTGAAATTTAATTCATATGATTAATTAACACCTATCACATGGTTATGGAATGTGATTTGGAAAACTGTGTGCCAACCGTGCAGTGATACTACCTCAAGCCAACCCCTTACATTGTTAGCTCTCTCGTTTAGAAAAACCACATGCAAACTATGCTCTTCCCTATGTTTCAATTTTCATAGTTTCCCCAGGTCACTCCTACCATTTTGAAAATATGTGTACCAACCGTGTTCCAACCCATTGAATCCCATAAAAAGTTGAAAGACTTCATAAATATAGTGTAAAGTCTCTACTATCCTTAATCAAACCACGAACATTAAAAAACACTCTCAAAACCTCAAAAACCGTATAGAAAATCCTATATCCTAACCCAAGTCCTGTATAATCTCAAAGTAAATAAAATAAGGGATAATTATCTAAAAAAAGGTGTGATCCATTTACCAACCATTTTTCTTTAAATTTCTAGAATGTAGAGACCCAGTGCATTCCTGGAATCATTCTGACCACTACTCCAACATTTCCTTTTCATACTCCCTTGTTTCTACCTAAAGTTGATCATGCTACAAAAAAACCTACATTAAACCAATTCTCATCCCATGAAATATATTCTATTTCCTATCCATAATTCACACCATTATAGAATCAACATAACATACAGGTAAAGATTTACATGGTCTCATCGAATCATATGGTCATGATTATGATAACAGTTTTTCAATTTAGATACTTGAAACATATTATGCACTAAACTATACCTTAGAGGTAGATCCAACTAATATGCTACATCAACAAAATATTATAGTATCCCAAAAGGTCTAATATACCGAGTTGAAAAATTTTCCTTCTTACCAAAATGATGATGCTGAAGCCTCAGAGATATTATGAAGAACACATTATTACCCTCCTCAAATGTTAATGTTCATCAACTATGATATTCATATAATTTATGAAAACTCCTATCAATAACTATTCCCTTTATGATCATCAACATCTTCTACATTATTTCATTCATAAGGCTACGTCCAATCAATGAAGTCTCACCTATTTCCACCCAAAAAATCGAAGAACAAAGTGGAAAAACATACAATAATTAAAATTGTACCAAATGTATTGAGTTCTGATATCTATTATTGTATGAGATCTATAACAATGGTATATTATCTTTCCATGAACCCCCAAAATCCATAACGCATGCCCTAAGAATATCTTCCAACATTTAGTTTATCCTCTCAGATCATCCATCCATTTGAGGATGATAAGATGCACTCACAGTCAACTGGGTTCTAAGATCTCGTTTCAAGGAATTTTCAACAACATGATGTGAACCTGTGGTCTCGATCAAACCAAATTTCCCATGTTATCATTTGAAACTTTACAACTTCTTGGATGTAATATCTGGAAAATATTCCACTGTATTGGATTCACTAATAGGGATGAAGTGCTCTTACATCATGGGATGATAAAAAATCACCTTTATGGAATCATGTTTTATGATTGTTCTTGGTATCCCTGTCACAAAATTTATGTTTATCCACTCCCATTTCCACAAGTGTATATATAGGGATTGTAACATACTAGAAGGTCGTTGATGTGCTTCCATGACATGATAACATGTGAGGTATCTCGAGACCCACTCTACAATTTCTCTTTTAATGCCACACTACCAAAACTATAATATGAATGATTTATACATATTTTTTATTCCTAGATGAACATCCCATATCGAATGGAGATTGGTAGAAATATGCTATTCTTGATTGGTTGGAGGAATTAATATTTGATCTTAAAAAAAAAGCACATATATGTTATATAGCTTCAATCCCTCAATGGTCTCACCACCATTGAGTTTTGACCTCAAATTCAAATATTAATGATTAGATGTTTGAGACTCTTTAACATTTCCAACCAAACATGTAACAAAGAAAAATGGAAGAAAAATGAAAAATCACCTTGATCAGTACACTCCACATGCATATCTTCTATAACTAACATAAAAACCATTGATCTGAAGCATCTCTAACATACTAGTTTTATGAATTCATACTTAATGAATCATCCATAGAGTTCCATTTTCCCGATATATTCATAAAATTAAAGTCAATCACTTAAAGATAATCCTTCCATACTCATTGTATTATATTCAAATCCATTTGTGTTAATATATGAATTAAACTCTTCAGATCTATAAACATTGTACGATTATCTATAAATAGATAAAGACACCACATCTTCAAATCATGGACTACAATGTCTAATTCCAAATCAAGAATTGAGTAGTTTTTATCATGTAACCGTAACTATCATGATCTATAGGAAACTACATGATATCCTTGGATGAGAAGACAACCCAACCTAGATCCTAATGCATCACAACAAACCACATAGCCCTATCCCGAATCAGGAAACATTAGTATAGGTGATGATGTAAGGTGAACCTTGAGCTCTCAAAAATATTTCTGACATTCTTCATTATATTGTAAAAGAATATACTTTCTTTTTAATACTATCATTGGTGAGGATAAATGTGAAAAATCATGAAAAAGCATCGGTAGTATGTTGCTAAGATAAGGAAACTACATATCTCAAAGACATTCTTTAGTGAATTCCTAGATATAATAGATTATATCTATTTAGTATTTATAGAAACTATTTTTTTCAGAAAATACATGACCATGGAAACATACCTCCTGAATTAATAAATCACACTTTGATATCTTATCATAAATTCTATGTTCCCATAAGGTACACAACACTATCATTAAGTAATGTTCATGATCAACCATAGTACATGAATACACTAAAATCTCGTCATCAAACACCACCACAGATGAGTATAAAAACATATGAAAGATCTGATTCATCAATTCCATAAACACCACTAGTGCATTTGTAAGACCAAAAGTAATAAACACATACTCATAATGGACTTAATGACTTAATTTTTTTCATAATATCCTCTATGCAAACTTGTAGTTGGTGATATCCTGATCATAAGTCAATTTCATAGATCCAATAGGATCACCTCAATTGATAAAAACATTATCAATTCATGGGAGAGGACACCAATTAACTCTCTTAACATGTCTATATTTATGATAATACACACCTATCATAAGAGTTCCGTCCACCTTCTTTATAAAAATAACTGGTGCTTCCCATGGAGACAAGATTTATGGAATGAACCCCTTTAGTTTCAACTCTTCTAGTTTATTTTTCAATTCTCTAAATTTTATCAGTTCCATCCAATAATATTTAATAGAAATATAACTGATCCTTGATCATTGATCAATTACAATATCAACTTCTCTTTAAAGTGGAAACCCTAAGAAATTGTTAGGAAAAACATTAGGAAACTGGTCAACTATGGTTGGAAAATCTCTATTTCTATTTTCATCCACCAATGAAAAGGTAATCACTACTAACTGATAAGTGATGGCTCCAACCATTGATATAAAACATCACACTCTTATTTTATCCATTACACAATATCCTCTAAATATATTCTTAACTCCATATCAAGATATGAAACTAAATATTTGATAATAATAATCTACATAGGATTTGTGTATCATTAATAAACCCATTAGAAAAATCAATTCCTAGATGTCCATAATAAGGATAGAGAAGTCCCAAACAAATTCATCCCTATTGATACTCATTGTACATATTTCTCACTTAAAATATTGACATTCTAATTAGCCAAGAGAAGTTTTAAATTTTAAAATAGAAGGCATCATCTCAACTTTCAAGCCCATAAGATCAACAAAAAATAAGAAATATAGGATTGGAAAATACAAGTATCAAGTAGGTCTTGTATAATGGTATAATTCACAAGAATCATACATTGTACTATCGAAAGACATGCTTGATCATCTATGATCACTTTATAATAACCATATAGTAGTTTAATTGATGTGAATTTCTCTTTATTTTTCTATTGAAATAGCATTTTCGGATGAATCATAGAGTCCCTAGAATCCCCTTGACTTTCTTGATTCTAAGGATGGGGATTATTATGAAAATATTTCCTTATTGAAACATAGGATTCCTGAGATGCGTGAGATGCATTTCCAGTAATAAAACTTATAGAACTACAACAATAGTGTTAAATATGTCCCATATTTTTAGAGTTGTGAAATGCTTTAGGTGGGTCCATGAAATCATTCTTAATATGCTCAAAGGATCTACATTGGAAATGTCCCTTCTTAATTTGGGGTCGAGATGGAAATTAACCGATCACATGGTCTGATTCTACAATGTTCCACCACCTAGAAAATAAATGTCCCTCTTTAAATTAAACCTATCATTTTTGTTCCTAGCTGTTCCTATGTAGATTATAAAATTTCCTCTAAGATAATTTATAGAAATGTAGCTTTCTTCCCTAGTCTCGTTGTTTTCCTTATCTGTGTTTTTCATAAGACAAAGAAAGACAATATCTGTGAAAATTTCTGATTATAACCCTGAAAAATAATGAATTTAAAGATTCACTTACAGCAAAATTTAAGGAAAAGTAAACTAAATTCCTAAATTTATCCTCATACCCTATTTTTGAGATATTCTCCCACTTCATATAAAATAAATCCATTGTTATAAAAATCTAACAATTACAAGGATAGAATTTTTTTTTAAAAAATTATCTAAATTCATTCCATGAAATTCCATGGTGCAATTTAGCCAGAATTCCAAAAATCCCACCATTGGAATACAAGATTCTTAATCATGTCTGTTTCCATCTTATCTATCTATCCTGATTTTAACATCCCCACCCTAGTAGCCACTAAATTTGGGGTCCCGAGCCAGGCTACCACATGACCTCAGGAATGCCTCCCCGTATACTAGAGGCTTCCTACAAGCATCAAGGGTCTAATATAGTACGTAGGGTGACTATACACTATTGATTAGAGTAAACCACAACATATATAATACAAAATAAAGGAAACAATATAACCACAAACATGCATCAAAATTTATTTCCAAAACTAGGTACAAGCCCAAAACCATATAATAAATATTCTGTCATGTCATAAATTTTCAAGTGAAAAGAAAATCCAAGATAAATATTCTATCATGTCATACAGTTTCAAGTGAAATGAAAATCCAAGATAAATAAAAAATAAAGAATCCAAAAAATAGGTTCTAAATATATGTCCGGATTCCTTATACATGAACATCCCATGCATAACTCAACCATCTAGCATATGGACTTTTCCCTTTTCTTGGCCTACAACTTAGAAGTATGCTTGGGTACAGAATGGTATCCCAAGTAGGGAGTGATTACAAGTCAATAGAACCCCACCAATGGTATCTAAAAAATATATAGTATAATATAATGTTTATGAATGTACATAATTAAAAAAAGATAAACAAAATATTAACTAGGAACATTAATTAATGAGGTTCAGTTTATCCACTTTCATTTTTGTTCCATGGGTAAGCCATTTTCATCAATGCGCATTGGCCTATGATGGTCAAATAACTATGAATAAGGGAAAGTATCATGTCCCATAAATCACTAGGTAAAAAATTAAACAAAAAATTACATAACACATATCTATGATCTTTGGTCCAAGTATTCATATACAATGCATCTGTTAGTGGCATATAGCGTCAGTCTGACTCCCTAAGCCGTGCATTATAGGGGTTGGGTTTAGAACCTTAATTGAACCAAAAAAGTGGGAATATAGCCTCATATCCAAGACCCAATATACCACCAATCCATGTTTATATACTTATTTAAACAGTAAACACATTTCCAATCACAAATCCTAACTCATTAAATACATTTACCATTTCGAAGCCACATTTCATTCAACACATATGTCATATTCATGCATGAACCCTTTGAAACACTTACCATTTAATTCATTTATCCCACTTAAAAAATATAAAATTATAAATTCATAACTCATTAACACATATATCATTTATTTTCCTAACCTATTATCACACACATTTCTATTTTATGATCCATAATCAAGTTAACACATTAATCATCTACCATACAAACCCCTATGCCATGTGAATAAGTAGAAAAAATTAACATCTGTTCTATTTCATCAGTCAAGCTAACATATAATCACAGTTTTCACTGGATATATCTCATAACACATAATTTTACACTTAACAACACAATTTCATTTCCAAGAGAGAAAAACACACTATAGGTGGCCCTTAACCTGGACTAAATAAACCTCAATGCACCCCAAATGGATCATGAGGGATTCAATTCATCATTTAAACAAAAAAATTATCGATTTTTACTAATTAAATAAAATTCAAAATAGAGGGTACTATGGAACACCCACACACACATAAAACAAACATCACGACTAAGGGATATAACTTGTAAACCACCTAGATTGATTCCTTAGATAATCGAACACTCAAGATTAGACTTTGATCCAGAAACATACTTCCTTTAAAACCCAAACCTAGAATCCACTAGAAGTGAGGTTTTTAGATCTTCAAAAGGAGAAAAATGATTCCAAAATCACTAATCCTATAAAATTAAGAAAGTGGAGTGTTAGACTCACTCTGAGTTCCAATTTTCTCCCAATAACACTGCAAAAAAATTAGAAATGAGGGATATCGATCCTTGGAATGCTTGATAAGAGGGGTTCAACACCCATGGATATTTTAGAAAGACAGGAGATGAAATTTTGGTGAGGAAACATAAATACAAAATGTGCACCACACTCTATCCAAGATGGGGGCTAGGTTGCATGACCTTTTGGGAGCCCACATGGTTTGGAAATCCATACATTGACTATGAAAGAGGGATCTATAAAATACAACATGGTGTAGCCTCCCATTTTAATATTTCAAAAACTGTACACCCTACCTCTATGAAAGCACAGTTAGGTCGCACGATTACTACTATCCATGTGCCAACCATGAAACATGCACTGGATGTCCACTTTCTCCCCTCTTTCATGCCTCTATCCTCCAAAACACCCCTAAAACTCCACATACACCTTATAGAAATTTTATTACCCAAAATAAAGAGACCAAAACCAAAACTTAAACAAAAATTAACCTTCATGAAGTCAGAGATCTTACACAACATGTGTTTCCAAAAATTCCAAAATCCAGGTCATCATATTCAACTATATTTCTACTTTCTCAGGTTTAGAATACCATAAGAAATGGGTTTATTATTATTTTGGAATTGAACTTAATGGTCATATTTTTATGGGACATTATTTTAATTTTCTTTATCTATGACATGAAAATCTTGAATAATAATTTAGACCCACTATTTGGTCACATCTGGTTTAGGTGAAACTAAATTATCTACTACCACTTTTGGTCGATTCCTATAGTTTTAAGCCAGAAGAATTATCTATAACCAAATATAATACTATTTAATCTCACACACTAGAAAATTAAGGTTTAGAAATTAAAATTTCTATGTAGAAAAATAAAACAACCATTCTTTTAAAAATTAAACCATTGAAACCATTTTCAATAGTTTCTAAAAATCAATACTTTTCACAGTTTTCAAAAAATATTTAAACTAAAAATTAATGATTCATTCCTAGTGGTAATTCTTACTACTAATGCGTGATATGGAAATATCATCAAATAAACCCAAAATAATGATGTGAAAACACAACTTGAAGTGTTTCAGAACACTTTTGTACTAATACACTCTTTTAAATTTATGTTCAATATAAATTTTTAGCTAGGTATTTTTATTCTAAACACTTCATGTTTTGAAAATCCTATCACCTTTATAATATCCCAAGATACTGATAGACAAATCAAGATTGCTATCATTTTTAACTCAAGTACTAAACAAAACTAATACAATTTTCTCCTCAAGGACCAAACAAAATTGACACCATTTGTAATGTCAAACCCCTACATATTGTCTTGATAAGTGAAATTGGTGCTATTGGCCTTAGGTAAATATCCCCAAGACACCAAAGTATTGAAATAAATGATGAGGGATTTAAAGAACAATGGGAGATGGTTTTTTCTTTAAGATAAAACAACATGTTAACACTAAACCATAAAAATAATAGTAAAACTATATGATGTGTGACCAAAAACCATGTACTCTCAAATACAAATCAATAAAAACAATATCATAGTAAAAATAGAAACAAAATAAATCTTCTAGAAAAAACAAAAAAAAGGTACAACATGACCAAAACAGAATAAAGACCCCATCCATGAGACTTTAATCTCTAACTCCTCCTTCCATGTGAATGGTATCCCGATGCATAACTATATAATTATTATACCTTTCCTTTACTATATCCAAATTTATGACTTTTTCAAATAAACCAATGTCCCGTATAGGGGGTGGGTAAAAAATCATTATGATCTTCCCAATGAAATCCCTACTCATGAAACTAAGATAAAAACTAGTTAGCACATTTTATATAAAATAGTTTATATCAATAACATAAACAATTTTCATGGAAATAAATAAACAAGGCCTCAAAACCATTTCTCCTTATTTTTCATACCTATTACCGGGTTTCCACACATACACATTCATGCTATGTTACATTTCTACATTCATAATAGTATCTCATAAATACACAAAGTCATCACTAGATGGTCAAAATCCTTATACCCGAATGGAATTCGCCCCATATTCTAGGTCACATCCCGATACCCAAATGGTACACACCCCTTTTTTAGTGTCATATCAAAATAAGTGAACTCACACCAACCATATATTCCGAAATCTATGCGAAAAATATTTCACATAAAATCCAAGTATTTCCTTAAAACATTTCATCAAAAAACTTGTGTTCTTGAAAAACCAAACCATGATTTTAAAACAATAATTTTAAAATTATAAATAAAGGTGTTTTCCAAAATCTATCCAAATTCCCACAATTACACAAGACATAACCAAATGGTATTTCAAACAATAATCACACACAGATTTTGAAAAAAATTCATGAAAACCATTTTATAAACACTAAGATATTAGTTTTTAGAAAGTTTGAGATGAAAGAGAACCCACCCACCTATCAATGGTCGGAGAAAATGGATAAAGACACTAATATATTCTACATAACCTAAAGACCTCTTCCCATGAATGTATACAAGAACATCTCATCGAGATTTACAACAAGAAATGTATATCTATCTATGTGGGGATAGATCTCATAATCCAGCTAAGAGAAAATAAGATAAGCTAAGGAGTGAGAGATAAACCATGACTTACCAGTGAATCTAGATCTATAATATGATTTTTTTTCAACAAAATATCACTCCAAATAAAAGGGAATTTCCAAAGGAGTCTTGGGAGGAAATGAATCTCAAGATCTTGGACAGTTATATGACTGGGGGGGTGGGTCCTTAAACTAGTTTAAAATTATTCTTTTGGATAAATTTATACTTATTATATGGATAAGTACTACGATTTGGAAAACCATGCATTAACCAAGAGGTGTAACTTCCTCAATCCAAGACTTCACCTAGTTGGCCCACATGGTTATACAAACCATGTACCAATTATATTTTTCTATCTATATCACTTAACATGGTTTACCCTTGGAACTATAATTGTTTAGAAAATACATACACCAATTGTGCACCTACACAATAACTTGGAGAAAATGTTGTATGGTTTTTTGGAGATGGTACAATATTTCTTCTAACCATGGTCAAAATGTGCACCTAAAAAACACACCCAAAACACACTAAAACCTTCCAAAAAACTACTATAATTTAACCAAATATTTTATAATAAAAAATATAAAATAAGGGTTAATTACCTAAAACTGGGGTTGCGACAAAAGTGATCTATCCTACATGAACCAACTCCCCTACATGAGAGATAGATACATGTAAGGGTACCTTTTGTATGTTTCATATCCATAATCCTGTGATGGAAAAAAATCTCCATTTCATATTAACTATATCTTAGCTGCTAGGATTCCCATATTTTTATTGGGTCTATTTCCAAGGCCATAAACTAAGAAACTATGTGTGGAAGCCCAAATATATTATCCTGGGTACAGTCATACAGACTTATTCTTTTATTCCAATCCCATAACTTGAAATTAAAATTCCCATTTACAAGATATGAGCTAGGTATGTGAATAAAACTTATAAGAACCATGTGTTGCTTGATTATCATGCCTTGGGGATACTAAGTGATTCCAGAATATCTTATTATTGGCCCAACCCCAAATTTAGTCAATATCCAACCCCTAACAGTGCATGGGCTCTTCATTCCCATCGAGTATTTGTAAATTAGGCTCCATTATAAGATGAAATACTTCTGATAAAAACTACATGTGTCTTGATTATGATTATAACAAGAATACAAAGTGATGTTTGAACCATATATTTTGGACCATTGTAATTGATCATCACCCATTTATGATCATTTATAAAGTTTCATAACAACCCAACCAAAGTTAGTTCATGGCCAAAATGTTCCAACCAATATTGAATACCCCTATTCATAAAAATACATTTCATACCTTGAGTGTTTTAATCACCAATTTTTTTAATGGAAATCATTAATGGTAACATTCATCTCCAAGGTGAACCTACGATTAGTAATGATATCCATGAAACTATATTCTACATTTCCAACAAGAGGTATGTTTTCACCAATGTTCAGGTCCTATAATTTTATACACCCTAAAAACATTTTCATGGAGCCTATCATTTGAATATTGGTAAGTGGTATTCCTCAACAAAAATTTCCCATATAATCACTCCTTAATTAAAATTCCTCAATTAATGACTTAAAACATCATAATTACCTTTTAAAAAAGCAGTACTATCTCTTCTTATTTTACCCCAATCTATGTTTTCATGTCCCATCCATAATCCATGGTCCGACCATTAAAAACTTAAACTAAATTGACCGCTATCTAAGATGGTATAAATATTCATTAGGATCTCATTTATTCCAGGTTGTATCATTTCCATTTTCTATATAATTCATATCATATTTCCCATGAACTATGACCTTAAACTATGTACACCTCTCCATGTGGTTGTTTATACTAGTATTGGGATCTCTATTTACATAAGGTCTAGTCCAAACTTTTGAGAGAGGCTATCTCAACCTTTTATAAATGTTATACAATATTAAACCCAATTATTTTGGTAAAACCAATATAATATAAATCCCTCCATTATCTAAATTTCAAGAACATTATACTATAAATGAAAGTGGGATAAAGTCATATCAGGATAAAAAACCATAAAGGGTGGAATGAGAAAAATCCAATTAACCACTTACTAAGTAATACAATTTAATGAATATGGAAACGTTTTATAATAGAATTAAAATTGAATAAATGTTTCAAGGTCCTCAATATGACCATATAACATGAAAAGGTATACTTTTTTGACCCACTAGTCTTGTAAAAAGTTATAATATAAACTTTTCTTCCAGCACCTACATGAATGTTTAAGAAATATCATATTATATCCATTCACATTAAGGATATATTAAATACATTTTGGTGTCAAATTTTGGGGTTCTTGAATCCATATTGAACATAATTTTCTCTATAAACCTGATTTATCACTCATGTGTTTGAATCTCCGATAACCATTCCTAGATTTCAACAACATTTTCATCAAACTCCAATGGATAATTTTACTTTGTAATAGAATTTGTGACTCCATATTCAACACTAATAACAAGAGGCATGTTTTAATCTTACGGAGAAGGTCCTATAATCAATGTAGTTCCAAAAAACATCATAGTACATCCTATCATTAAAATATTAGTCAACAGTCATCCATGGCGTACTTATTTCATCCCATCATATCTTGATTAAAATGTCTCAATTTATGATATAAATATTTCATAATCCATATGTTAAATAAATTTTTAAGACCCTAAATGTTTTATATTCATTCATGAAACAAATTTTTAGGGGAAGAATATGATATCAAATTCTTAAAATTTTACCACTCCTCAAAATATAATCCTAAATTGCGTGGAAAAATAATTTTATAATCATGAACCTATAATATTTGCATATATACTTGAGGATATTCACATTGGTGGGATTGGGTACCCCTTCACATTCAGGTTTCTCGAACCATTTCATTATACATACCAAATACTATTTTGGACCATGTTATCTGACCTTAAATTTCCTCTTCATTGGTTTAACATACAAGACCTTAAACTTACCAAAGAAATAGGCATAATATTTTCCAAGTTGAAAACCCCAAAAGGGAAACCTGGGTAAAGGTCAAGTCTTTTTTTCTTAGAATTTAATTTTCATAGAATAAAAAAAAATTGTGAAGGAAATTTTAAAAATCTTCCCAGGTTGGAAACCCAAAAAGATAATCCTGAGTAAAAGTATACTTCACAACCCCTATGCCTCCTCCATCTCAGGCTTAGAAAAAATATAGGGCTAAAATCAAGAAGTCATTAAATATTATAGGTCCAATAATATGGCTCTATAAAAAGTAAATCCATGATTTATTGGCCCCTCAACCTAGGAAATATTAAGAACACCACTTTTTTACCACCAACGTATTAGTTCAAACGAACTATTATCCATGTAGATTCAATCTTAATGCACTAATACTATCTTAAAAATAGGAATGATCAATAGAAAATTCCCCTTTATGATTTTCATGTTTTGGTTCACTCATCCCCTATATCTAAATACACTAACCTTAGTGTGTAGTGATGATACATGTTCAACAATATAAATCCTACCTATACCAGTCCAATATGACATGTTATATAGGGAACACATCATATATGAGTGATCTATCCCTAGTTTACAATAATAGTACAATGAAAACCATGTCTATCTTGCTTATTCCTATATAAGTGTGCACACTCAGGAGAGAAAAATTTCTATGATCCTTTATATCAATGAATCACCATAAATAAATGGTTATGGTTGATAATATTTTATATTCGGCCCGCATATATTCATTTGAGGTCGTATACCAAAAAGATAATGGGTTGATCCATATTTCATTTTTTCCTCAAGAAAATTATGATCATGATTTTCTAGGACCATTAATATACAATGTTCATGTGGATTTATTTATCATGATACTTATATTTTGAGTTTTTTAGATTATCAAGAATTTTTTTGTTGATACAACACAACCACCTTGAGTTTATGTTGTCCTCTTGGTGTAAAAAAGACTTGAGTTGAGATATTTCACTTGGTGGACATCCCTTCAATGGAAAAGTCACCTCTCAAAGCCTAAAAAATGTTTACATACTGTTGACAATTTCTCTATATTACCTTAGAATCATATTTTTTTAATTGTGAACAAATATAATTCTAATAGGAGGCATGATATTTTTAATCCCCAAAAATGTGTTTCACATACTTTTGTACATAATCCATGACATGATCCTCATTTAGTTAACTTAATTCTGGCGCAGATATAAGAGTATATCTTTGCATGAAGAAGAAATAAGAGGGATCTATATGTCATGAATTATTTATCACATATTTAAGGATAGATATTCTTAAAAGTGTTTCCCAATATAGTTATTCATTGGTGGGAACCTCTCACTAGGATTAGGCCATGCGTTTCATCCATTGTATATGAGAAGTGTTATCAAGAATATGAAATCCATTTTTGTGGATCTTTTAGGAATTTGTTTACTACCAAAAACAACATCCTTAGGGAAACCTGGTATCCATATATGCACTTCATTTTTAAGGATTTTATTTGATTTTTTTGGAGATAAAATAGACTTAAAGATCAATTTTTATGACCTTTCGAAGTTGGAAAAAGTTTATGATTTTTTTTTCAAGTCCACGAATTCCCATAGGGTAGTGCACCCATGTGAGAAAGCCCATTTCATGTTTAACCTGAACTCTCATCATTCCCCAATACTATGATTAGATCCAATTACACAAATATATCAGTTTTCCTAACACATTTACTCAACTCATTCAAAATAAATTCACTTGCACACCCAACATATGTGATATAGTTCTTTTGTAAGCCACCTTCAATGCTCAACCCTTGTAAAAACCACTCTCCATATTTTTATATTAATCAAACCCCTAAAATTATAATTATAAGATTTTTTTTCAGAAGATGAATCATCATATTATCTCCACAAACATAGGTCTCCCATCTCTTCATGACTAGGTCTTTTGGATCCCTTTAGGTGAGTAGGTAAGTCAAAACCTACGTGAATTAGTTGGAATTTGGGTTAACTGTATAATCCAAAGTGTATTTTTATATGAAAATACACTAAATACCACCTACCCCATGTTTTTATGACTATGTAGAGGGATCCCATACAAGATAAACTATACTAGGGTGTTGCTCATCCATCCCACCCTCAGAGTGTAGTATATTGGTTCCAGGTGCTCAAAACACCTTGAGAGGTCCATTACATGGGAAAACATTCACCAAACCCTTCATACTAGGGTAAACCTTTTCATTAATATCCAAATATGGAGACACCTCACCATATTTCTATACTAGGGTGACACTTCTTTATACCCATTATAATACTATAGCAACTCACCTTGTACCTCTACTAGGGTGAAAATTTTACCTACCCTTAAATATATGATGAAAATTAACCTTACCTATTATACTAGGGTGACACATCACCATTCTTACATAAAAGGGTGATGATTCAATATAGTCACATGGATGTGATCATCCTTACCAAGGTGTGATACCTTGGTTCCAATTCACTACATTCCTTACTCCTAGGACCAAATTTTACAAGGTCTTTATACTGTTCCATCAAATCACCCAGGTCCTTATAACTCTGATACAATTCACCAAAGTCCTTTTACTGGGTTTCAATTCACCTAAGTCATAATTCATAGGCACTAATTATCCCTTTTCAACATACCTTGGAACCATTTCACCTAGGTCCTCATACCTAGATTCCAATTCACCCAAGTCTCCATATATGGGAACCCCTTCTGCATATGTCGTATACATAGGAACTTTAATACCCAAAAATCATCTACAACCTCAATATTCTCTTGATCAATGACACATGCATGTCATGGTGCTTCCTATTGATCATGTGTCACTTTGATAAAGGAAATTTCCTTCTTATACTCTCCAACTGATAGGTCCCTTAGGGGATTTATAATAATGTACCCCTTGGTAACAAGGGTCTTATTAAGAGGATACCGTTAGAAACTTCCATGGTTCGTGATACTCATTTTCAATGACTGTAATCCTATATTCAATCTTACCTAACATTCAGTAGACCCATTTTATCCACTTAATGTGTCATGAGTATATATATAAGTCTCTTACCAATTGTGTGCCTCAAAAACCCACCTTTATATAAATCACCTACATGTTCAGTAAGATTTTTGAAGAATCCATATCTATTTATCCCACAAATAATTGTCCCAACTCATTACTTAGTAGGACATATTACCAAGGAGCCAATCATTCCCCCCAGTATTTCATTACCAACATACATGATGAACCAAGAATGGTAGAATACATGTGTCCTTCCTAATCCCATGAAAGGACCTAAGCCTCACCCTACCATCTGTAAGCCCAAATTCCTCATAATTGGTGAAAATTCCCCATGATTCTAGGTATCCTTACCCTATGATTTGAAATTTAACATAATTTGGTATCTTACTAGGTGAATTACCCAATTATATCATCTCCTACCCAGTTACCAATATAATGTATGAGACACTACGTTGGACTAATGTGCACGTGTCACTCTATTCCTTTTTATGACCCCTTTTCACGAAACATACATCCTTACTGAATGAAATCAATCTACATGAAACAACCATGAAACATGAGTAAAAACCACATACCTAAAACTATATTGTCTTTGATTTATATTGAATAGGATATGTTGGAAACTCCACTAATTTTCAAATCAAATTACCCAAGTCACAACCTCACAGGGCCATATTCCCTATAAAACTATCCTCACATGGACATATTCCCCACGAATCCTTCCTTAAAGGGACATATTCCATGTAAGGAATCATACAATTTTTAGTTTAGTTACCAAAAAATAAGGTGAATTAAAATTTTTTATCCATATATAAGTCTCATTCCAATCATTTCTAGTTATATTGCCCATATTATTCCATCATTAAATTTATTAAATTACATGGGATAAAAATTCAATGCATAAACTTAAAAGGAACTTCATTTGATCATGATTTCACAATAATCAAAGGTATTAAATTGTACCTCTTCACAAGACTTTAAAAGGTATGATGTGTCCATTTAAATAGATCTGAACTACATGGGTTGCAATGCTATTCACAAGGAAATGAAAAAAACACCTCTCATGGGATCAATCCTAATTCAATAATACATACCACCTCAATATATGGTGAAAAATTCTAGATAACTTGGCTGTGTGGATTTATTCTATATACTAATCAATTAATAAGATAAAATGAAGAACCTCTGATATTTAAAAATGTTCACATCGATGTATGGTTTCAATCGATAACATCTACGGTGGTAACCCATTATGTACTTGGATTTGGGACATATTTATGAACATATCTTAAATATTTAAGAGAGTCCTTGAGTGGGAAATAATTCCCCCATAATTGTTGAGATAAGTGCATCCTCCCATCCTCTTGATAAATGTGCAACCGAAGGATCAATAATAAAGATACACGGAACATTTTCCTTTTCAAAGTAGGTTTGAATTGGCTCAAAACAAGCATGGTTTGATGTTTATCAGAAACAGAATACATAATATGACATGGATATTTTACCCATGAAAAAGATTAATTGACTATGCTCTTGTTTATGAATAATCTTTGGTGGGTTTATTGTTTATGGTTGTTAATAATTTATTTAATTTTAAGAAACATTTTATAACTCTCTTTGATTAAAATGGAAACATCATAATATGAATATAAAAACATTCAATGGGATGGGAGATATTGTCCTCCATTACAATGATGCATATGTCCTCAAAACCTAAGATTAAGTTATCACAAATCTAGAGGATCCAAAAAAAGTTGTTGAATGCCCTGGTAAAGGAGTACTATAAAAAAGATTCCATTACCACCCTTGTGGTAGCATGGGAGAGACTGTAGTTGATGAAGCCCCATAGAACATCCCAAAAATGAAATACTATGGTGAAGTCAGTGGTACTTGTAACCACATTAAACTACTTCAAGTTTCCATCCTCAGAGTAAAAAAATACATTTCTCCCTTATCATAGGGATATATAAAAGGATATACTGCACATCCCTAGATTTAACCAGGATCTTCCTAGGAGTGATCCTTTTAGCTGTCACCACCACCAACACCTCATAACCCCATCGCCTCAAGAATATATTGAGTATTCCACCTAAGATATCTTTCCCCCGTTTACTCAGAACATGGAACCTAAAAATATATCTCTCTAAGGATGAAAAAGGAACAAAATTAGGGGACCAGTTCTCATTCACAATATTACTAGAAAAGTCTCTATATATATATTCATGAGAACTAGGAACAAGTTCCATATTCTATCTCCTTTTTATGAAGACTATTGACACATTCTAAGGAAAAATGGAGAGTATGAGTGATCTTATATCCCAATTTCTACCAAGTAATTCCACCATCATGCCTTGGAGGAGACCAAAGTGTAGACTCATCTATCATTATATCTTCTAGGTATACCATTATATCTTGAAATCAACAGAAGATACTTATCCATATATTCTTTTAGCCATAAGGGGTTGTCCCATATTTATATTCCAACCAAAATTAATTGGGTTCATCATTATATCCTTGTGGCTACCCAGAATTGAGCCCATATACCCATTCCCATTCAAGTGGATCATCTAAATATACTAGAAAAGTATAATTACCAAGGGAAGGATCATATCCACCTTCCTACCAATGTTCATATACATATCCCAATAGTAACTCAAGGGTGGGATCTTATCTGTACCCCCAATATAAGAGTTTTTGAAATTTCTTAACAGTTAGCTATAGATAATCTAATATCCTTATCCTCACTAAATAGGATAAAAAATATATAGTCTAGAAAATATAGGGTCTAAATTGTATCCACTACCCTAAATATGAAGTGCATCGACATATCTTAGTGGAATCCATTGGGGAATAGGGTCATATTTCTATCATTATCCAGGAATCCTATTAGAATATTCCAATAGTGGCTGAAGAAAAAAATTGGGATCGTGTCCCTATACTTACTAATACTTTCAATACACACTGGAATAGTTTGTAAAAAATCCAAAGAAGTGATGAATATATTCTAATAGAAGTTAGGGGTTTATTTAGAGTGTTCCTATGTGTGAATTTTGTTTCTCAAACTGACCAAATCCAAAAATTATTATGGTTTCAACCCTAGTCAATTGGACACAAATAACCAAAAGGTATTATCAAGGGAATCATATATCTGGGGAACATTATCACTTTCCTACACCAACCAATGCTTGTATTCTTATGGACCTTCAATGTATTTGAATAGTAGTCTAAGAATATTTTATACCCTCATCAACATGAGAAAGTATAAATGGTATCCTTGGAGGTCCTCCCCATTCAATCCGAATAAGAATCCATGGAGTTATTTCTAATGGTGATTATTGTAATGGTCCTCCTCAGAGTGAGATCTCTTTAGGAAATGAAGGTACTACCCATTTTGAAACCATTCTAAGGATTTCCTAATACAGAGATGCACCTGATATGTCATGGATAACAAAACCAGGTGCCTCATTACTAAAAGGTAAAATCTCATCATAGACAAAGCATATTCTGGTGTTATTTACATCATCTATACCTCCCTTGGATCATTGGTCCTCTGATCAAACTGAAGAGATCCTAAATTAATTCACTCCTACTGAAAAGGTCATGGAGGAAATGAACACTATTTTAGAATTAGGTGGCAGAGTCCATCACAAAGGACTATGACAACACCATGGTCTTGAAGAAGGATCTAGCTTAGAAAAACATATTGATCAAGTTCTGGCCCATGAACACTCCCCGACTTTACATTCCAAAATCAGTAATAGACGAATTCAAATATTATCTATATAATAACCTCTAAAAGAATCTCCCCCATCAGAAATAAAAACAAAAGTATCACTGGGAGTAAGATTAGCACATCAAGTAAATGAGATATCTCTAACTTAAGGTCAATTTCACTATCTTCTCAGTGGGATTAATTCTAAGGGTACTAAACTGGTGTGATTGAATTTAACCGGTCTACATGAACAACATGAAGGTTCACTTTTAGATAATCTCTATTTCCCTATATAACATTAACTTTAGAGGTTGATGTGAATACATATCACTACACTTTACTCTATTTAATTTCTATCAATGTTTTATAATAAATTCAAACAGAAATATTAACTCTTCAGGAAAGGTAACATACCTGGGTTCTATATATTCTTGCTAGTCACTATAATGGAATCATATTTCTCAGGAAACATAGAAGTGGTGTACTCAGTGGGAATTATACATTAGAAAATTCCCACATCAGGCCACCAAGAGGCTCAAATAGTCATCTTGTGTGAGGGAAACAATTCTTATAACCATGTAATATCCCTCAACTGAAAATAGATCTTGTAATGACCCCTAAATTTCAAGGAAAATTTTTCCTTGAAATTTACCGGTCTTTACATTAAAAAAGGGGGAGTTATGGAGTTAAGGAATGTGAAAAGGTGGGGGATCGTGTGGGCCCCACCTCCCTCATATCCACACATGGTATGTTAGGTGGTCGTGGGCCCCACCAACAACTTCCCATGAGAGAGTTTAACTTCCATGGATAAAATAAAATTGTACACAATTTTATTTTACTTTTCATTTAATCGACAAAATTTTTTATAACTCCTCCCAAGAAAACGAACCATCAGTAAAGGTCCGCTTAAGTAATTATCGGTGTTGTGGTTCCATCGGTGCCCACTGATTTCAATTCTGAGCACCTGTTCGGAAGATATAAAAAACCCACTCTTTCGTTCACTGAACGTACCTGAGCTAAACTTCGGAAATTGATTCCAGGTACTCCGGGCCTCGGAATCAGGTGCCGTTAGAAACTGCGTACTCGTAAAATACCAAATAATTTAAGAAAAAAAATTTCATAAAATTTACGGGTCTTTACAGATCTCACCTTCCTAAAATGTTTTATCTAGATCATGCCTAAATAATGTTTCAAAAAATTTAAAAATACAAAATTATATTAGACTCAGTGTTAGTGTTGGAGAAACTCCATTCTATTGTTTTCTGAGAATTTTTACCATTACCAAAACCACTACCCCTTGTATCATCATGTGACAAATGTATCTAAGATATTTTATTGGAAAAACCAAAAAAAATTAATCCCATAAGTCCAGGGGCATTATTAACTACTCCGCCTCTAAGGAAAACAATAATATCCAGACCAGGGTTATCTTTATAGGAATCAATTTGATGGTTCTTTCCACAAATGATCCTTTTCCTTCATTAGAAGAATTTTTGGTGAAATCTTATCGATTCCCTCTCAAGGTCACCATACATTACTAGGGAAAGGGGGTTTAAAGACTAAAAATCGATATTTTATGGTATTTTAAGAATTATTTTTTCCTAAAAAAATATTCACCTTAAAATCTTGGTATCTATTCTTGTTTCTTGTTTAAAAAAATTATTTGACAACTCATGTAGAAAAAATGAACATAACGGTCAAAAGTTATGTGAATTTGATGTTTTTATTTGAAGATACCCATGAAAAATTTTCCATTGAGAGGGGGGGGGTTAAATCATTGATCTAATTTTTAAAAAGTATTTCCTTTTAATTCAAATTCTTAAACTTATTAAGGTTTTTGATCAACTTAGTGAAAAATAATAGTCTCACATCATATTAAAAAATTATAAAAAGATCCCAACAGATAATATTTAAAATGTTAAGTATAAAGACCACTCTATTTCATGTTGGTTATAATACCCCATATAGATTCTGCAATATAATCTTCAAAACATTTACAATGGATTAAGAAGAAACTATTTATATGCCCCAATATTTGATCCTCTAGTTGATCCCGATTCTATAACCCAAAAACTAATTGTTCTATCATAGTTGGCTAGACACCCCAACTATCTTACATTCTCTTTATTGTCTAGTTAGACAACGTAATATAAACTCTATTCATCAATTGGTTAAAATCCCGTGTCAAAAGATCCTTCTTCTAATTGGTGTTGATCCTATTGAAACAAATCATCTTTATTATTTAGAGTTATCTTTCTCTACATTCATATGTGATCTACTAAAAATACATATATCTTCAAGTATGTATATTATGTATTCTATAGAATATGTATGTATGAATTGATCACTCTCTTAGATCTTCACACGATCCAAATATTATAAACTCACTGAGTAATTTTATCTTGCATACACTGTTCTTTACAAGATTTTATATATTTTTGAAATGTATTCATGTTGTATATGCCTGTTTAGGAAATTTATTCTGTTGAACATGAACATAACTGTGTATCATGATTCAATAGAATTATATTATTTGAATTATTTCTTGTATTCTGGATAGATATTGTATGGATGGCTGTAGGATGATCTATTATGCATTAACCATGTAATAATCAATAGAGATGCCTGATATGATGGATTTCAGTAATATCAAGCCCACATCTAGTTACCTTAAAATATATAAAGTTGAAGATGAAAGTGACAAAATGATCAAATAGATCAACTTACACAGATTAGGCAACTACTATTATAATCAAATGTTTTTAAATTGTGTACTAGTGTTTTGTACCTACTTGTACAATATTGATCTTGTGCATTAATTCACATTGTATAATAATAAAATTTGCATAAGAAAATCTCTAGTCAACTCTAGGGTTAGAAATTGGAAACACTTTTTCATACACACTAATCACGATCCATTCCACCCCATTGCATGGTACCCCTAGAACTCAACTGTGTGCCCTATGCACATGATATTATCCATGTGACATCTATGTGCATGCTATGAATGTACTCATTCTCACCTTCATCCATGATTTTCAAGATGTACCTACCTAAAATGTTACACAACCATGTACCACATTTGTTTTTTGTGGTGGGTACTTGGTTGGATATGGCTATACAAATTTTTAGAAAACTCCTTTAAATGAGTTAAAAAAATTCTCACACAATTACAATCCGAAATACTTAAATTATCATAAATCTATTAGTAATTGTCACCTTTATTTTATTTTGGATTTAAATTATAAATTCCAATGATCTTCAACATCAAATCATCTTCACTTTATTATTTTTAGAAAACAATTTTCATTCTCCCAATACATTAAACAGATGTCTTGGGAGTTAAACAATTCGATGAAATAATGAAAATTAATATTTATATGTTGTATTGAACTCATCTACATGAATTATTCAAGCTATTTTCCTCACATTCCTTTTCCATAGACCATTTAATGGCCTTAATCAACCTATAAACTTACATGGATGATTTTTCAAACATGACATCTAATGCCTCAGCATCATTAGCTCCACATTGAAGTCTTCATCATTATCACACCCCAAACATGATTTATAATTTATTGAATTATATTTGCTATTGATTTTGTTTTTTTGGGTTGAACTGGTTTTAAATTTTAAATTTTGGGGCTCTCCAATAGAGGCACACGACTAGCACACAACTTTTCCAACCATGCGACCAAATCATGCACGATTTCTATGCTTTTGAAAAATAAATAATATGAAAAAAATAAAATAAAATATAAATTTTTAATAGTAATAATAAAATTAAATTAATGTATTAATAGTTATAACAATAATGATAATATTATTATTTTGATTTTGATTATTATTATTATTATTATGTTATTATTTTAATTTTATTGAAACTCTAGATGGGTATCATATTCCCCACATAACCCATTAGCTACCCTCTTTTCTACCCCTCTCACATTTCATGTGTGACCCCTCCCTACAAATGGAAACCTAAAACAAACCACCTCCACTCTAGTGCACCACCTCCCCTCCGTTGGCCACTTACTTATGAGATGCCCTCCCCTCTCCCTATCTCTACTCGCACGACACCCCAGGTTGATGTCCCTCCCTCTTCTGTGACCCGCACCGGCCAAGGCCCTCCATTGAGCCATTTCCCTCCCCGAGTTGACCATTTATTTCACCAATTTGGTTTATGATCTCCTATGATGATCCTCTTCTCCCTCCCCTTCCCCTATTTTTCAGTTTTTTTACTTCATGGGGTGCACACACCTTTGAAGAACCCAAAATTGATTTTGGGGGGTTATATTTTTTGAATATTGATGATTAGGGTCCATTGGTTCTTGCTGAGGATGTTTCTTTCCACCTCTGTCAAGGTCATTGGATTCTCTATTTTTTTAGGTATGGGTTTTTCAATTTCTTCATTATAGATTAATTTTAATTTTGGGGTTTTAGTATTTTTGAGTTGTTGGTACTTTTCTATAGAATTTTTTTGATTCTTGTTCATGCGGTTTTAATTTGTGGGTGTCAAGAACACCTACATGTGCATGCATAGGGTAAGGCATATATATATATATTCCCTCTTTTTACATATTCCCACATAGAGCAGGAAATATGTTCAATGCAGCTAGGGGTATTTACACACACACACACACACACACACATATATATATATATATATGTATAAATTCATGTGCATATTAGTGTGAAGTATCGATTCTAGTGATCTCCATCATAGAGTAGAATGTGTGAGGTAAGTCCCCTAATCTTATGCCATTAATTTTAATACCATTATTTCTTGATTATTTTAAAAACCTGTTTCATATTTATGAAGTAAACACATTCTATGAATTTTTTTTGGGGTTGCTAGAAATTATTATGCCTTCATTTTGGAAAATGAAATGTATTTTTAACACCCAATGGGTATTAAGTTAATTTTTATGGAAATTGATTTCCTAATTATATTTTAATTTATAATGAATACTTCTAAAGGAATTTTTCATTTCTATCAGTTTAGTTATAAAAGTGTAATGTCATGTTTTGGTTTTTCCAAAAATCTCCAATGTGATTTCAAAAAATGGGTTTTCATGTGAAGTTGAGGTTAAATGCTGGTTTGAATATCTTGGAAGTATTACGTCATTATAAGTAGGGTTTCAGGATTGTTTTTAAATATGTAGTACATTGGTTTTTCAATTGAGGTTCTAAATGATTTAAGAAATTAAAAGTGTTGGGTGATTATGTGTTCTAAAATGAAAAGAATTCCTTATAGACAATTTATCCTATTTGGCCCTTAAATATTGTTTGGTGTAAAAGTAAAATCCCTCTTGAGTAATTCCCCTTATTTTAGAAAATGATGTTGTTGCATGTATGAATTATGATCTGTTCCTAGTAAAGATACTTGTTCATTTTATTTGTGACAGAAGAAAGGGGGGTATACTCAAGGAGGGAGATCAGTGGTGAGAGGTTAAGAATGGTTTTTAACAAATAGAATGATGTATTCATGTATGTAAGTTTGATGAAAACTCAACACCACTTGAAATAGAGCACATTGGAAGCCCTAAGTATCTAGGTGGGAGGACTAGGACTAGTATTCCAGATGATTTGGAAGTGGTTAATCTTGTTTCTTTCTAAAAGGTTTGATGATACAACTCTAACTAAACATGGATAATGATTAGAGACCACTGGGGTTATGGGGATTTCCTATACCAGTGGATTGTGCATGAGAATATAATTAGTTGTGGTTTCCCAACCACATTTCACCAGGGTAAGAGGTTCCTAGGGTTCTATTATTCTAGTTACCTATATGTATTGACCATGGTTCTCGCTTATGACATGGTTCTTTTGAAATGATTTCCATTTTAGTTGCTTCAATATTTTTTCCCCCTTCATAAAAATACATGTTTTCAATTTTAGTATATTTTTATTTCCTTTTAAAATAACTACGCATTCTTGTAAACTACTTTGGAAATGTGATTAAAAGGTCATGTTTTTTTGGTAAATAGATTTTTTTAAATTTTTAATTATGGTTAGTATTATTCTTATATGGTTGTATTTTCAAACTATCATGATTTGGGTTTCTTTTAAAAGTTAAGGGAATAGGGCATTGTTATTATTTGGATTTCCTACTGAGAATCTTACTGATCATTCCAAATTTATTTTTTAGTTTCAGGTTCCTCTATTTTTGGATCACTCTTAGAGAGAGTGTGGTTTATGTTCCATAGTGACCCATAAGGTCACTTGAGGTACACCTTATTGCATAGTTTATTCCCTTTTCCACTTCTAGTTTTTTTTCAGTTTATTTTCTTATATTTATCCATTTTGTTCAGTCTATGTTTATTTATCTGTCCGTTTTATGGTCCAAATCATTCCAAACTAGTTTATTTGATGACCTATACTAGTTTCCACCCTATGGGAATCAGAAATGCCCTTTGGACCTTTTCACGGATCGACTTGGGTTAGCGGTTTAGGGTTGAACCAGGTTAGTTGATGGAAAAATGGTATTACTGGGAGGTAATTTTTATTTGGGATGTTAGGTATCTTGGAGATTAGGATTTTTAGGATTCATGTGGTCAGTACGAGAAAGACATCATGAACCCTTGCTCATCCTAATACGCAAGTATCCAAGGGTATTCTAAGATTTGAATTTTTTTTCTTGGTTTGTTTGGATAAGGGATGAAAAAGGAAGTGAGCCAGCGTTATGAGATGAGCTAACATAGAGTAGATACCAATGTACAAACTAAGTGTAGGGTTCATGATACTTACTATAGTGGATTATATCTTGGAATATGTTCTTCTAATCCATGTTATTGGGTGGAATTTCCACTACTTTCTTATTTTTTGAGGTTTTTATGTGAGTTGTGTTTGGACTTTATTTTGGTTGGTGTGACTGGATTTCAAAAAACATAAAACCCATTTTTAGGAAAAGGGGGTTTTTTATGAGTGATCACATATATAGAGGTATGCATATGACACAAGGATAATTGGTGGTATGTATGGATGGGTTATTAAGATAGAAATATGATATATATATATATATATATATATATATCTGAAACTTCATGGAATACCAGTGGGGGATATTAAAGTTGTTTTGTTTTCTAAAAAAATGGTTTACAAAATGTGTAATTTTAATGTTATGAAAAGTGAGTGGGAAATATTTTATCATTTTCTTTTCATGTTTGATATCCCTTTTAATGGGATTTTGTTTTTGGAATGCTGAGAATGTGGTAAGAAGTGTGATTTGACTTAGAGTTTTGGTTTGTGATTGAAGGGTGTAATTTTTATTTACAATGGGTTTTGATTCAGCTTTGTGCTTATTTTTTTTGAGTATGCCTCCCATAAAAGTCCCAGAGTGTTTTAGTGAGTCTGTTCTAGTTCTTAGTTCTACCAATACTCTTATTGGATTGGTGGAATTGAGTTTTTTTCAATTGTTGTCTGTATTCTATGGTGATCATGATCTATTGAAGGGAGCATACTATCTTGTTAAAATATTTGGTGTTTTTAAGTTATTGGGAACTCCCAAAGCTATGAGAGATTGTGCTGGTTCGAGTTCATTTAAAGGTTAAACTTTGGATTAGTGAAGGAGATAATCCCAGTGTCATTACATGATGGGATGTCTTGGAAGGTGTTTAAGACCACTTTCATATGATGGTTTATAACTGAGGAGGTGAAGGTGAGGAAAGTGGTAGATCTCCTGGGTGCCTTACAAGACCAACGAACAGTAATGGCCTACATTGTACATCTCAAGGAATTGGTTCCATTTTCTCGAAATATAACATCATAGAATAAGTTAAAGTTTCAATTTTGTGGGGTCTTGGTCTGGGGTTCAAGGGCAGATTCCTTTTTGGCATTCATGAAGGTTCCCCATCCAGTGAAGAGAGTGAACCATTGGTACCTCTTACTAACAAGTCTTCTTATCAGTTCCATCTTCTAATAGTTAGGACACTCTTTTGATTTCATTTGGTGAATTCGATTTTAGTATATTAAGTTTCCTTTTCATCATCCTTCGAGGGCTTGCCTTCAGTGTTGGTTATCTTTTAGTGGTTTGAAATTGTCAAAACTAAGGTGTTTAAGGTTTTTTAGGAAATTGAGAATGAGTGTTTCTTTGAGTATTTTCATTGAAAAATATACCAATACTTTGAATTGAGTGGTGGATAGAGATCCTTTATTGATTGTAAACTATACCTGAGTCTTATTGTTTTTTATCCTACCCATTCTATCTAAAAAACAGAATATTTTTTCGTTCATAAGTGAAAATATGTTATATTCAGCATGGTTTCTTGCGTTGTTTGAAGGAATTCTACGAGTCTCACCAATGAAATAGAAGTTTTATTTGACTATAATCAAATATGGACTACGAGGTAGTAGAATCATGAAGAAATCCATGCTCTAGCCATAGGTATCAGATTGAATATTTTCAAATAGTCAGGAAATCATTGGGTGTGGAGGGCCTTGGTTTGGATTTTTTGTCAATTGTTGGAATATGGACAATTTAAATTTCTCTGTTGGTGCGTCCTTATCTTTGGAGGTTTTTTTGTAAGAGACATAAATGTATTATTTCCATATTACGGTATTTGTTCATTGAATAACCCACTTTAGCTGTAAGAAGGCATATTGATCTCATTTTCTTATAATTCTAGTAGTTGTGCATCCTCAAATTTGATCCTTTTAAGGTTATCTCATCATGGATGTGAGTATTGAGAGGATTGTATCTCTTGTATGGTTTTCTCTTTTTGTGACCTATTTTTGTTTTAGGACATGATAATTTTAGAGATGCATGTATCTTGGGAAATAATTAATAGGGGTTTGGTCTTCCATTCAGTTTTGGGTCTTTCATCAGGGACCCAATATGATTGGGGTTTGGTTTATATGGAGAGTTCGTGGGTTGGTTTTTATTGGGTTTCCCATATAGGTTCATGATAGTTTGTCTAAACTAGTCAGTTCTTAACTAGTGGGAAGACCCACATTGGATCTTATCACGCCTTCTTTGAGAGTTGGTCTTTATGGGGGTTTTGGTTTGTGTTGGCAATTTCCTATGCGGTTCACATTAGAAGTTATAGAGTTAGATCAAGTTGAGAGTCTTGATGTTGTTCATGCTAGTTTATTTCTTGTGGTGGTGATAACCCTCCTCTTTTCCTAATGTCTCTTCTCATTGTAGTTCCCCTTAGAGATGGCTGGGTATGACTGGTGTTGTGAAAGGTGTCACCGTGTATATGATTACATTGGCCTCCTTACGTTTCAAACTCCAATTTAATTTCTCATTTAGCTGAATGGATTTATAGGGGATAAATGTGTTTATGGTGGGGAGAATTTTTACACCCCAACTATGATTTATTAATTATTTAATTATATCTTGTTTTTATTTTGATTTTCTGTAAGAACTGGTTTAAATTTTAAAATTTGGGTGTCTCTAGTAGAGGTGCACAACTAGCACACAAATAGAGCAAATGTGCAGCCAAATCGTGCACAATTGTCAGGTTTTTGAAAAGTAAAATATGATAAAAAAATAAAATAAAATAGAAGTAATGTTTTAATAGTAATAAGAAAATTAAAATAATGTTTTATTAGAAATAATAATGATAATAATAATAATAATATTATTATGATTTAGTTATTATTTTAATTTTACTAAAACCTGAGAGGGGTTTTCTCTTAACCCCCTTACCCCCTATGTGACCTCTCCCACCCTACTAGATCGTGTGTGACCCCTCCCCATTTCCATAAACATACAATACACCACCACCCCTTCAGTGCGCCACCTGCTCTCTGCCAGCTGCCTTCTTAAAGGGTGCCCTCCCCTATCCCTCTCTCATTTTTCAGAACACCCCATGTCGAATCCCCTCCCTCTTGTGCGACCCTTTCTAGATAAGGCCCTTCATAGAGCCACCTTCCTTCTTCTAATGACCATTTATTCCACCAATTTGGTGTGTGGTCTCCTTTGGTAAGCCTCTTCTCCATTACCCCTCCCTTATTTTTCTATTTTATTTGATTTTGTGGGGTTATTAAACCTTTTAAGAATGCTAAATTTATTTTTGGGGGTTTTATTTATTGAATTTTGATGATTAGGGTTCATTGGTTCTTATCGAGGCTGGTTCAAGTCACCGTAGTCAAGTGAAGTGGATTCACCATGGTTTTCTAGTAATGGATATTCAATTTCTTCATTGTGGATTAATTTTAATTTAGGAATTTTATGTTTTTTGATTTTTTTGTAATTTCTATAGAGTACAGTGAGTCCTCTTGATGCGGTTTTGAGTTGCAGGCGTCAAGAACACCTACATGTTCATGCCTTGGGTAAGACACACACACACACACACACATATATATATATATATAAATGCAATATTTGTACATATTCCCTCATGATGTGGGGAATATGTGTAATGCATCTCAGGGTATTTATATATATATGTATGAATTCATGTGCATGTTAGTGTGAAGTGTCATTTAGGGTGATCTCCATCAAAGAGCGGCATATCTGAGGTAGGTCCCCCATTCCTATGCCTTTAATTTGAATCCCATGATTTCTTGATTGTTTTAAAAACAAGATTTACGTTTATGAAATATACACATACTATGAAATTTGGTTTTTGTTCCTATAAATTATTATTCCTTTGTTTGGGAAAATGAAATGTTTTTCTAACGACTATTTTTTATTAAGTGACTTTTCTTGAAAAGTGTTTTCTTAAGTGGTTATGAATTGTTAATGAATGTTTCCAAGGGTGTTTGGCCATTCAGTCGGTTTAGTTATAAAAGTTTAATGACATGTTTTGGTTTTTCTAAAGAGCTCCAGTGTGATTTCCTTAAATGGGTTTTGGTGTGAACTGGAGGTTAAATGGTTGTTTGAATTTCTTATAAGAATTGCATCATTGTAATCATGTTTTCAAGAATGTTTTTAAATTTATAGTACATAGGTAGTTCAATTGAGTTTTAAAATGATTTTGGAACTTAAAATTGTTGGTTTATTATGTGTTCTAAAATGAAAAGTATTCCTTGTAGATAATTAATCCCTCTTGTCACTCTAAGAATTATTTGTCAAAAAGGAAAACCCCTCTTGATGCATTCCTGTTGTTTTGGAAAATGATTTTGTTTAATGTATGAATTGTGATACATGCCTAGTAAAGAGACTTATTCATTTTTTTCTATGATGGAAAAAATGGGGATGTTCCCAAGGAGGGATATAAGTGGTGAGAGGTTGAAAATGGTTTTGAATAAAGATAATGATGTATTCAAGTATGTTAGTTTGATGAAAACCCACTACCACTTGAAATAGAGCAAATAAGAAGCCCAAAGTATCTAGATGGGATGACTAGGACTAGTATGCTAGATGTTTCGAAAGTGATTTTTTCCGGTTTTGTCTAGCAGGATTGAAACTACAACTCTAACTAAACATGGATGATGATTGGAGACCACTACGGTTACAGGGATGTCCCCTACAAGTGGATCGTGTATGAGAACATAGTTGGTCCTAGTTTCCATACAACATTTCACAGAGGTAGGAGGTTCCTAGGGTCCCATTTTTGGTAGTTACCTATAGGGATTGACCATGGTGCTCTCTTATGACATTGTGTTTGTGAAATTATTTCCATTTTAGTTAGTTCAATATTACTTCCTCCTTTTTAAAAATACTTCTTTTCCATTTTAAACTATTTTTATTTCATTTTTAAATGACTATGGATTATTGTTAACTATTTTTGGAATGTGATAAAAAGGAAAATTTTTTCTCTGAAATGGATTGCCTAAATTTTTTAGAATGGTAAATATTATTCTTATGTGGTTTAATTTTCAAACTATCATGATTTGGGATTCTTTTTATATGTAAGGGAATATGGAATTTTTATTCTTTGTCATTCCTACTAATCATCTCAGTGATCATGCCAACTTTATTTTTGAGTTTTAGGTTCCTCTTGTTTTTTATCTCTCTTTGAGTGAGTGTGGTTTATGTTCCGTGATGACCCATGAGGTCACATGAGGTATGTATGTTTGCTAAGTTTATTCTATTTTCCACTACGAGTTTGTTTAGTTTATTTTCTTCTATTTATCTATTTTTTAGTTTATATTAATTCATCTATATTTCTTTATCAGAAACATCATTCCCAACTAGTTTATTTTGATGCCTGGCACTAGTTTCTAGATCGTGGGGATTGAAAATTCCCTTTGGGCCTTGTCACAGATCGACTCATGTGATCATTTTAGGGTTGAAGTGTGTTGGTTCATGAAAAATTGGTATCAGAGGGAGGTTCTGGTTATTTGTTGTGTCAAGTATCTTGGAGATTAGGTTTTCAGGATTTGAGAGGCAGGTGCGGGAATAACGTCTTGAACCATTTTCTATACCAAGCCTCGAGTTTCTAGGGGTCGTCCGAGATTGAATTTTTATTTTTTTGGTTTTTTTTATAAGGATTGAAAAAGGAAGGGAGCCAATTTTACACAATGAGCTTTCATGGAGTAGAGACCCTTGTAAATCCCGAGAGAACAATTCAAGATACTTCATATAGTGGATAATTGCTCGGAGCATGGTCTGCTAAGCTGTGTTCTGAGGTGGCGTATCCACTAGTTCCTTATTTTTGGATGTTTTGAGGTATGGTATGTTTGTAATTCATTTTGGTTAGTGTGAGTGGTTTAAAAAAATGAAAATAGTTTTTAAGAAAAGGGGGTTTCAAAATGGAATGTGGTTTTTGGAGGGGTAAAATGGTTTTTAAAATAGAAGTTGTTTTATCTTACCTAAATGTGTGGTTTCAAAAGGAATGATTGAAAGTGTTTTGGAAATTGTTGGGTTATGGAAATACTTTTTGGAACTTGAAATTAATGTTGGTTGGGAATTTGTGCTTTATTTTGAATGATCTTTTTTGAAAATGAGAAGTTTTTTTAATTGTGCCTTCATATTCCTATGAGTGATCACATATATCGAGGTACTTATTTGATGTGGGAATAACTTGTGGTATGTGTGGATGGGTGATTGAACTAGAACAATGATATAAATATTTATATATATATATCTATTTGTGTGAAGCTTAATGGAATATCGGTGGTGTATATTTAAGTTGTTTTGATTTATAAAAAAATGCTTTAGAAAAAAGTGTAATGTCAATGTTTTGAAAAGTTAGTGTGAATTTTTTTAACATTTTCATTTTGTGTTTGATAAGATTTTTCTTGGGATTTTGGTTTTGGCATGTCGAGAATGTGTTCGGAAGGGTGATTTGATTTTGAGTTTTGGATTGTGATTGAAGTGTAGAATTTAGATTTATGATGCATTTTGATTTTTCTTCGTGCTTCTTGTTTTTGAGTATGCCACCCAGAAAAGTCCCAAAGGGTTTTAGTGAGTCTCTTCTAGTTGTTGGTTTTACCCAAACTCTTAGAGGAGCGGTGGAATTGATTTATTTTTTGTTGTTGTTTGTATTCTATAGTGATTACAATCTATTGAAGGTAGAGGATTGGCTTGTTGAAATCGTTGGTGTTTTCAGGTTATTGGGAACTCAAAAAGCTACAGGAGCTCATGCTGGTTTGAGTTCATTTAATGGTTCAACTTTGGATTGGTGAAGGAGATAATCCGAGTGTTGCTTCATAATGGGATGTCTTGGAAGGTGTTTAAGACCACTTCCATCTGATAGTTTATACCCGAGGAGGTAAAGTTATGGAAAGTGGCATAGCTCTTGAGTGTCCAACAAGACCAACAAAAAGTGAAGGCCAACATTGGGCATCTCAAAGAGTTGGTTCCTTTTTATCCGAAGATAATGTCACAGAATCAGTTATTATTACTCTTGTGTGGGGTATTAGTCTGAGGTTCAAGGATTGATTCATTTTTGGGATTCGGAAAGGTTCTCCATCCAGTGAGGAGATAGAATCCGCGGAAACTATTTCTGACAAGTCTTCTTATCAATTACATCTTTGAATAGTCGAGACACTCTCTTTTTTCTTCTTGTGTGGTTGGTTTGAGTAGTTTAAGTTTCCTTGTAGTCATCCTTCGAAGTCTTTTTGTTTGTGTCGGTTGTCATTCAGTGGTTAGAAATTGTCTAATCTGAGGAGGTTAATGTTTTTGAAGAAATTATGAATGATTTTTATCTTATTATTTTCATTGAAGACTCTACCAAGACTCTGAATTGAGTGGTGGAGATGGAGCCTTTCTTGATTATGAAACACACCTGAGTCATCTTGGTTTTTTGCCCAACATCTCTATTTGAGAAACAAAATAAAATTTCGTTCTTAAGAGAAAATATATCCTGTTCACTATGGTTGCTTGGGTTGTCTGAAGAGATTCTATGAGTCACACCCTTGAAAGAGAAGTTTTAGTTGTATATCTTCAGCTCATGTCTACAGGGAAGTAGATACTTTAAGACATTAGAGTTCCAACCATAGGTATCAAAGTTAATTTTTTTACGCATTCAAGAAATCATTGGCTATAAAGGACCTTGGTCTATATTTTTTCTCTATTTTTTGAATTAGGATGACCTAAATTTCTCTATTGTAGCTTCACCATATTTGAAGGTTCTGTTTTTTTGTAATAGGCATAGAGGTATCATTTCCTCGTTGTGTTCTTTATTCATTTAATACCCCAATTCGGTTGTAAGAGTGTATGGTGATATATTTTTATTATAATTCTAGTAGTTGTGCCTCCTCAAAGGTGATCCTTTGAAGGTTGTCTCTTTACAGAAGTGAGTCTTGAGATGATTGTCTCTCTTGTGTGGTTAGCTCTTTTTGTGACCAATTTTTGTTTTAGAGCATTCTTCTTTTGGAGATTCAAGCATCTTGGGAAATAATGAATAGGGGTTTGGTCCACCATTCTATTTGGGAACCTTTGTCAAGGACCCCATGTTGTGGGGTTTTGGTTTCTATGGAGAGTTCATGGGCCGGTTTTTGTTGGGTTTCCCATATCAGTCCATGCTAGTTGGCCTAATCTAGTTGGGTATTAACTAGTGAGAAGACTCACCATGGATCTTGTCGTTCCTTCTTCAAGTGTTAGTATGTGTTAGAATTTTGGTCTATGTTGGCGGTTTCCTCTTTGGTTCAAGTTAGTTGTTCTATAGTTATCCCGTGCTAAGAGTCTCAATGTTGGTTGTGCTAGTGAGGTTCTTATGTTGGGGAGAACTATCCTCATTTTCCGATGGCTCTTCTCAATGCAGTTTCATTTAGATCTAGTCATGTGTGACTGGTTGAGTGAAAAGTCACACCAATTTCATGATATCATTGGCCTTGTTCAGTTTTGAACATTAGTTTGATTCCTCATTTGGATGAGTGAAGTTCTTGTGGTAGAAAGTGGTTGTGGTGGGGAAACTTTTCACACCAAAACCATGCTTTAATAATTATTTAATTATATATATATATTCTTTTGAGTTTTGGGTCGAATTGTTTTTAAATTTTAAATTTTGGGGGTCTCCAGTAGAAGCGCACAAGTTGACCAATCGTGCATCCAAATCTTGCATGGTTTCCATGATTTTGAAAAAATAAAATAATATGAAAAAATGAAATAAAATAAAAAAAATGTTTTAATAGTAATAAGAAAATGAAAATAATATTTTAATTGTAATAGTAATAATGATAATATTTTCATTTTGATTATTATTATTATTATTATTATTATGTTAACATTTTAATTTTATTGAACCCAAGAGGGATATCCTCTTCCTCCCCCTAACCCCATTTACGACCCTCTCCTCCCCCAATCCCATCACACACGTAACCCATCCCAACAATCAAAAACCTACAATGCATTACATCCCCTTCAGCGCGCCGCCCCCTCTCTGCCGGCCACCACCATGCGTAACGCCCTCCCCTCTCCCTCTCTCTGCTCACATAACACCCTAGGATGAAGCCCCTATTTCTTTCACGACCCCCATTGGCTAAGACCCTTTGACGATCCAACTCCCTCCCTCCGATGACTCTTTCTTCCACCGATTTAGTGTGAGGTCTCCTCTAGTGAGCCTCTTCTGCTTTTCTGTTCAACTATTTTATTGTTTTATTTTATTTCATGGGGTGTGAACACCTTGCCCGAACCCTAAATTGATTTTTTAGGATTTTATTTTTATATTATTGATGATTTGGGTTAATTGGTTCTTGTTAAGGCTGGTTCTATCTACCTCCCTTAGGGGAAGTGGATTCACCGTGGTTTTTGGGTAAGGGTTTTTCAATTTCTTTATTGTGGCTTAATTTTAATTTAGGGGTTTTATAATTTTTGAGTTGTTGGTAATTTGTTTATAGTGCGTTGAGTATTGTTAATGCACTTTCGATTTGCGGGTGTCAAGAACACCTACATGTGCATGCATAGGGTAATGCACATATATATATATATATAAATGTCTTATTTGTATATATTCTCTTATGGTATGGGTAATATGTGAAATGCATCTAGGGGTATTTAAATATATATATATATATATATATATATTCATGTGCATGTTAGCGTGAAGTGTTGATTCATGTAACCACCATCAAATAGTGGAATGTATGAGGTATGTCCCCTATTCCCATTCCATTAATTTTAATCACATGATTGATTTATTATTTTAAAAACATGTTTTACATTTATGAAATATAAACATGCTATGAAATCCAGTTCTGGTTGTTGGAAATTATTTTACCCTTGTTTTGGAAAATGAAAAGTATTTCTAACGCCAATTTGGTATTATGTGAATTCTCTTAAAAAGTGATTTCCTAAGTGTTTTTTAATTGGTAATGAATATTTACAAAGTTGTTTGGCCTTTCATCATTTTTAGTTATAAAAATGTAATGATGTGTTTTGGTTTTTCCAAAAATATCTAATCTGATTTCCAAAAATGGAGTTTGGTGTGAAATCGGGGTTAAATGGTGGTTGGATTTTCTTTGAAGAATTGTGTCATTGTAAGAATGGGTTAAATGGTTTTTTAAATGTGTAGTACATTGAAATTTCAATTGAGTTTTTAAATGATTTAAGAGATTAAAAGTTTTGGGTGATTATGTGTTCTAAAATGAAAAGTATTCCATGTAGATAATTAAGCCAGTTTGGCACTTTAAGAATGATTTTTTTTAAAAGGAAAACCCTTATTGAGACATTCCCATTGTTTTAGAAAATTATGTTGTCGAATGTATGAATTGTGATACAATCCTAGTTAAGATACTTTTTCATTTTTTTGGTGTAAAATAAAAAACATGGATGTACTCAAGGAGGGAGATTGGTGGTGAGAGGGTGAGTGTGGGTTTGAATAAAGATTTTGTTGAATTCATGTATGTTAGTTTGGTTAAATATCACCACCACTTGAAATAGAAATCATGGGAAGCCTGGGCTATCTTGGTGGGTAGAGTAGGACTAGTATGCTAGGTAATTTAGAAGTGGTTCATCCCAGTTTTTTCTAGCAGGATTGATGCTAAAAATATGACTAAACATGGAAGATGATTGGATAGAACTAGGGTTGTGGGGATTTCCCCTTCTAGTTTCTCATTCATGATAACAGAGTTGTTAGTGGTTTTTATAACATATTTTACTCAGGTACGACATTCATTGGGTCCCATTTGTGATAGTTACCTATATGGATTGACCATCGTGCTTGCTTATGACATGGATTTTATTAAATGATATCCATTTTAGTTACTTCTATGTTGTTTCAACCATAGTAAAAATACATGTTTTCAATTTTAAACTTTTTATCTTTTATTTTAAAATGACTATACATGATTTTTAAATATTTTGGATGTGTGATAAAAAGGGAATGTTTTTTTTTGGAAATGGATTAACTAAACTTGTAAGAATGTTTAATATTATTCTTATGTGGTTGTATTTTCAAACTAGGTTGATTTGAATTTCTTTTACAAGGTAAGGTCATAAGGTGTTATTATTCTTTGGAATTCCTAATGAGCGTCTCGGTGTTCAAGATTACTTTATTTTTTAGTTTCAAGTTCCTCTAATTTTGGATCGCTCTTAGAGAGAGTGTGGTTTATGTTCTGTGGTGACCCGTGAGGTTAGTTGGGGTATGTCTCACTTCTTAGTTTGTTCCTTTTTATACTTCTAATTTTTTCAATTTTTTTTCTTTAATTTATCCATTTTATTTTATTTATTTTTATTTATCTATCCTTTTTTATGTGCCAAATCATTTCCAACTGGTTTATATTGATTCCCTACACTAGTTTCCAGCCCGTGGGGATTATGAACACCCTTTGGGCCTTATTGAAGATCGACTCGGGTCAGATGCTCAGGGGTGACCCAGGTTGCTTCGTGACACTCATATATTGAAATAATGATATACTAAAAACAAAAAAATATTAATTCTTTAATATTTCACTTATTCTATTCAATATCTCCTTTTATATATGTTTTCTTCTTCACTTTACAAACTCTATATTTTATCCCCCTTATTGACATAAAATACAAAGGTGTAATATGAGAATTCTCATCTCATCACTCTTCCCATGCCATCAGGGTATCATATTATCCATCATTCATTTATGCTTTCATTACAATCCAATTGTATGTAAAATATGTTACAACCCATTTTTATTATTATAGAATCATTATCTTGACAACACTACATCTACCAGAAAAACCCTTTTTATAAAATATGATTTTATAATCATGATGTTCAATACTGTCTATGAATTATGTTTCATGTAATATCAAACTCATATAAATAACTTATTTTTGTTTTAGGGTTAGTCAAGAGAGTTTTATCACGGAATACATTGTATCCTCATCTTTTAATTTTCTAAATTTATTCAAAAGTTCAACATTCACTATGTATTGGAGCCTTGATAGATTTGAATAATCAAATCTCCCACTCAAAGGATACATCCATCTCATTAAATACCATACATATTAGTATAAAAGAATATATATATATATATAAGGTAATAAGGTGATTTCTATTTCTTTCATCAAAAACCAAATTCCGAATGTGAGATTATTCTCAACCTCAGCCATTATTTCTTCCAATTTTAGCATTAGAGTATATCTTTAGACTCTTATTTTTGTTTTTACTCTCATCTATATTATTATCTTTTTTCTTCCCTTGAAATTATTCTTTATGTGAATATCATTTTCCACCTTAGTCTTTTAGATATTCTATTCTATAGTTGTGTACAACTTCTTATCAACTTACACCTAATTTTATAAATCCCCATGCTTAAATTTATCCCCAATATATTGTTTATCTTACTCCAATTTTTCAGACAATTTCAATTGATTTTGAAAAAACTAGGCACTATTTTTTAATTTTCTCAGATTATTTAGGATTTTTATAAACAATTTTTAAATTATTTATATTATATGAATCCCCCTTTTTAGGTTTTTAAAATTTACCCCCCTTCATAGTTTTATTAATTAATATAGGTAATTTTTCAGGGATACCTCATCCCTACGACTTTATAATCCGTGACCACCATACACTTCTTCTAATAATTCATACATATTTTTCATTGGTAGATTAAATGGATTTCTGGCCACTGATTTATTTTTTTTGTTAAATGATTATCATCTATTCACCAAGAATCCCCCTTACTTATTATCTATTTCATAACAATTACATTTTATACTAGAAAGATTAGTCTTTATACCCATAATTTTTAAAGCACTAATAAAAACCTATGAACCTATATATTCCACCATGATGTGTATTCTCTCCAAACACTTATTTTTAGTGTACTTATTGATATTGAGGCATATAATATGAAAGGGATAGTGAATTTCTTGACATATTTATATCTCTAATTGATGTATGAAATAATAAATCAATTTTTTATTTGTCCATTCATGTAACACCCTTAATTGTTTTTTAAAATTATATTTGATAGTGTATACAACATACGACACCAATGCTAAATAAACCATGAAATATTTTGATTTTATGACCATTATAACATAGACCATGAATTGGATTGTATGAATATAAGTAAATTAATTATGAAAAATATATTAAGGACATATTAAATAAAATTTATTGATAAATTCATAGGAAATAATTACCCAATTTTTGGTAAATTAGTTTTATTTTTCAAAATATGTTTTCTTCAAATATAGTTTTAATTGAGAAAAATTTATAACTTATTTTTATAACTTTTAGAAATTTTATTTTATAGAAAAAATCATTTAAAAAATCATCATATAAATATTATCTCATGGTTAATATTTTTTACTTTTATGAAAAGATTGATTTTCTAGTGAAAAGTAAAAAATATGGATTTCTATTTAAAATGTATTATTAATTAAAAAATTACAAAGTTAAATTAAATTTGAAAATGGTTTCAATTTAACATTAGATCTATAAAATTATTAAAATCCCAATTATGTTCATTATAAAAAAAATTTATGTTTGAATTTAGTATAAAAGAATTTTTATAATTAAAAGACATTTTTTTTGAAAAAAAATTATTTGCATTTGGTTTTTATATAAAATTAAATTATACCACTTATAGGAATTGAATCCTTAAAAATATAATTCATATTATGAATTATGAGGTAAAAATTTGATGAATATATTCCTTTCATTTTTTTCAACATGAATTGTAACCATTGTAAACGTTTCATTCTATAGTAAGAGTAAAATCGGTCAATATGGTTTAAAAATAATGTGATTTGGCTTCAAATTCATTAATAAACATGTATTTATTTCATTATATAAGTCTATTTAATAAGTAATCATTTAAAATTCAAAAATAGTAAATCTTTTTCCCATTTAACATTGATTTTGATCTTTATAATACTTAAGTTAAAGATATAGTCCAAAGTGTAACTTTCTTACTTTTAATATCTATAATATTTTGTCACATGGATAAATTAAACTATGTTTAATTATAAATGTCTATTTTAAATATTAATAAATTTTTTATCATGTTAATTTATTTATAATTTCTAGTGATGAAATCATTATTTTAAATTTTTATGTTACACTGATACAATTCTTGTGTGAGTAGTAGGAAAATCATGTAAATTATTTTAAAAACTCTAAAAATAATATTTTATGTGTGAGTTAATGTATCCTATGAATTCTAAAGATAAATAAAATATATTAGATATTTTTATAATGTTTTATAATCTAATTAAAACTTTTTCATGCTGTTTTCAAAGTTATATTAAGTGAATAGTTATTAAAAAGACACTAATATTATTTTATTATAAATAATTTTTTATTAAATTATTTAAAAATCATAAAAATCATAAAATTGTAAAATAGTGACGATAAATGGTCTAAAATATCATAAATTGACCATCTATGATCCAATTTTCACTTTATTAATAAAATTATAACCCTTTAATATTGAATGAGTTGTTACCAAGATTAAGGGAAAAATTGGTTAACCAAGGGGTTAAACAAAAAGATAAGATTCTGAATGATTTATAAACCAATAAAAATTTGATAGGATAATTATATTAATACATTATAGTTCTTATATTTGAATCAATTTTATTTTGGATCAACTTTACATGTGTTATAAATATTTTACATTATATTATTTCAAGTATTTCCAAAAATGAAATTAATGAAATTTTATGAAAAATAATATTTATTAAATGGTTTAAAATATATAAAAGTCCTATATTTAGTGAATTTATTTATATGTGGTTTAAAATATCAACCACTTCCATTTAGGTTCAAATTTTCCTTTTATATTAAATTCAATTACCCCTAAAGAGTAAAAAAGTGTGATATCCCGATAATCATTCAAAGGTTTAATAGAGGGTAACACTAAGAGAAAAGGGTAAAAAAATATCTAAAACATCTAAAATTTTATTGTATGAGCTATTAATCATATTATATTATAATTAAATGAATTTGGATCCATTTTCCCTTGAAAATTAATTTATATTAATTTAATACTTTAATTAATTCCAAGAGTGACCCTCCTCTAACTTTTAAAAGAGAACACCCCCTCCTTCGTTATTCAAAATTTTTGAGCCTTATAGATTTTAAAAAAAGTAACATAATTTAATAATATATTACTTAACCACATCCAAGAGCTTATGGTATTTTTAAAATACCATCCTTTTAAGGCTTAAGATTTAATCCAATGTAGGTTTCTCAATGAAGATATATAACTCTTAACTGAGCATTTTCAATTTTATTTAATTTTATACCTCCATTAAGTCTATTGTTATAATAATCTCCCCAAATCCACTAGAAAAAATCTAATTGATAATTTATTACCTTGGAACTAGATAGAATAAACCAAATCCCAAAGAACTGAATGGTTTTTATGTATTGGTAAACTAGATACATAAATTCATCCCATTATTCATTGGAAAATTAAATACAAAAAATATTCTGCATAATTATTTTTCAGAATTGAACTGATTCAGAAATTCTTTCTCTATGTTCTAGGGAATGGAAAAAAATCAGTGTGATCTCAAATTCTCATTAAGGGTTATGCATAATGTAAGTTATCATATAATAAATATGGCAAAACCAATTTGGTAAAGTAACTATGTAAAAACAGATATCATTTAATTGATAACTTGATCACAAAGAATATCATGGTAGGAATAAATGATGATCTATTAATTCCATATAACTAATTAAAATAACTAGAAACATATCCTTAGATATAAAAACTATTTAAATAATAAAATGTGCATAAATAACTATCTTTATAAGGATGTAATTCATAATTCCAGACATTATTAACATACCATCAAGACCATATACCAAGACATCTTACATAAATTGGTAATGCCTTAACAAAATTACCAAACTAGTTTAATATATTAGACCTACCGATGCATAATTGGCATATAGAAGTCCCCACCCATGATTTATTATGTCTAATGTATTCATCATATGATTGGGGAGAATAAAAATTCTATACATAATCAACATAAACATTCATATTGAGAAATAGGCATGCAAAATTTTAACATTTCCCCAGAAAAACTGATCAAAAGAAAACCAGAGAAATAATAAAGATGGCATCATTACAAAAAATCCCAAACAGATTATAAGTATAGTAAAGGTTTACTTTCATTGATGAATAAAAATACCAAATAAACCATTAAAACACTTTTATAGAAATATGCTTTTTTGTTTCAAAGCTACGTTTTAGGATTTAAAATTTTACAAAATATTAGAAAATTTTTTTCCCTTGAAATTATCATTTTAAATTTGTATGTTAAAATTCAAATAATTAATTGGACACAATTTATGGAAATTTTGTTCTTCTCGTATATGCAAAAACAATTCCTCTCACACTTTTGAAAAGAAATTAAAAAGAACATCATCTGAAAAATGATAGGATGATTCATTTCAAATAATTTTATAAAATTAAATAATGGTTAAATTTACTTTAAAAATAATTTTATAATAATAAAAATATTATTTATACCATTTTAAAGAAAATATGGATATTCAACAAAAAGGATTCCCGACCAAGTAAAAAAATAGTCAATTTTTCTTAAAAAATCATTGTTTCAGTATCTTGAGTAATTAAGGAGCATAAAATGAATGGAAAAATTGTAATTTACATAAATAATTATAGGATAATAAAATATACTAGTTTTAGGTTCATAATTTCAAATAATTCCATCAAGGGATACTTTACCATAATCAATCTCGAATAATGATGATATTAGAAAATAAGCCCTTACTACTTTGGTAAATTTTGAATCATAATTCCCAATGAAATAAGAACTTCATATGAAACACTAAATACCATTAATATAAAATATAAATGATATATCATATCAAATAGAGGTATGTACACCACACAAAATAAATAAGTTGTGAGTATGCCATACATCTCACACAAGTAAAAGTGACACAAGAAATCCTTACCACGAGTTCCAATTGTTTATAGAAGAATATAACCTCTTTATAATAAATTTAAATTTATTATAATTCAATAATAAAATAATTTAAACACTTATAATATCATATATTAACCCTTTATAACATTTTAACACCCATTTGTAAATAATTCTGTATTAAAATATTTATTTTCAAGTGTTAACTATTTCATCTATCCTGAGTATTTTCATTTAGTAGTTGTGATATTTACACTTTGATCATGTTTAAATCAAATAAATATTGTTAATAAAGATTTCAATATCATATATATTCATTATATATATTTTTTGTGTCATTCTTAAAAGTTAAAGATAGAAAAATTAGTCACACCTTTCTTGGAGACGGTAAGTTGTACGTACACATGAATGTTGTTTTAACTTTTCAATAGATGGAATAAAATAAAGGTAAATAATAATTTACTTTCACATAATAATTATTATTTTAATATATATCAGGTATATTATTTAAATCTACCCTCATTTTCGTCCATGTAAAAAAGAAATGGAAAACAAATAACACCACTTTGTGGAGTTCGTAGTCTACACGTATGCATTAGCGACATTTTCATTTTCTAATAGATTGGAAATTAATAATGTTAATGTTATATTGTAATTAAAAAATAATAATTATTTCATAATTATCATTTATAAACATTAAACCTATTATAATATTCATCGATGAAATATTTTGGTGGAAAATGAATTATATCTATACATTGAGACGATAAGCCATATGTACGCAAAAGAGATACTTTCACTTCCCATTTGATATGAAAAGGGTGAAAATATTGATTTGATAATCATAATAACATTTCATTATATTTAGGATACTTAATTTATTATTTTATTACAAATAACATAATTTAGAGGATGTAAAAGAAGATGTAAAAATAAAGTGATCGGTTAAAGTGATTACCTCTTCTTTGAAAAAACTCATTTTGATCTTTTCTTAAAGATTATAGGGATGGTATTTTGGGAAGAATATTTCCTCTAAAATGTATAAAAGGAAACTTTGGATGGATTTTTTTTAGGATATATGGGTTAAAACGTGTCAATAAGTGAGGGGTGGAGGTGCCCTTTTATAATTGAGGGGAGGGGAACTTTTGGATTTTCGAAAAATATTAAATTATAATAAAGCTATTATCCAAAAGAATTATTCCAAATTGACTTATATATTTGTTCCAAGTGTATAGGAATTATTTTAGTTGAGGGAGATACATTAAATTTTTTTTAATAATCATTCCACAAAAATGAAGAGAGAGGATCTTGCACTCCAAATTTATAAATAATTTATATAATATCTAAAGAAATAAACACCCCGGCCTAGGAATTTTCTTCATTGATGATTGTTGATCATACAAAACGTCACTTTCGAATTTCCTTCATTACTCTTGTGATGATCCAAGGGTATAATCCATATATCATTGATCCACTTGTGCTCCAATGGTCTCTGAGAAATGCCACTCATTCTCTAAGCGCTAGTGAAGAAAATTGAATGTCTTGTTTTGTTTGTTATTGTTCAATCATTATCCAGTTTTAAAGACATCCTCTATTGGGTTTATCATTCTTGAGAGGGAGAGAGAAGAATGAGTTCAGAGGTAATTATTTCTTGCAACAATTCTCTATTCTGAAACATGGAATTATTTTCGAATGCTTTACACAATAGAAATAACTGTCTATTTATAGAGTTGGGATTTCAGTTACAAAATTTAATTTCCAACAGCCATTAAATATAATTATAACCATTTATGAAATCCCATTAAAAATAATAATTATTATAATATTAATTTTTGGTCTTCCAACTTTCAGAAAATGGATAAATAACATTTACCAACATGTAAAAAATTATTTTATCACCGAACATGGTGTTGGTCCATTTAAAATTATCTTGCATTTATTAAACACCTGAATAAATATTTTATTCTCTTAAATAAATATTTTACTCGCAAACTTGTAAAAAAATATTTAATATGATTTAAAATAAATAAATATATATATATATATATATATATATATATATTAGGTACTAGGGGGTACAATTACATTAAACACACACACGCCAAACACACAAGCTAGAAAGGAAGCCTATAGACCGCCAATGGATAACCCACCCATCAAGCCTTAATTATTCATAATCCATGCAATAAATATTTATTTGTTTTATGATATCAATATAAATTGAATAAAATTATTCCTCATTTTTTAGAATAATATTTATTACCTAAATTTAATTTAAATAGAATTTAGTTAAGACCAAAGGAAGCACTTTGTGTGTGAACCTCTAGGATTATTTCTCATTGCCATTAGGCGGGCTTTCCTAAAGTCCACTATTACTATCTAGAAATGGTTCACGGAACCCAAGAGAAAGAACATAAAGTAACATAAATGAAAACCACATATAAACACTCCCTATGTAATAAAATCCCTTTGTCACAATATCTTATCAAATAGGTTTCATGACGGTGTCATCAACCTATATGCTCGATACATCATTATTTGACTACCTATAATAAAACCTTCATTACCCCATGTACATGGAATTTAGGGTGACATTTCAATTTAAATCATAGGCCCAAGATATTAACTTCCATAAATATGGAAGGGACAAATCCTGTCTTAACTTATCTATTAATAATAACATACCCAACTACCCAACAACATATGGTATGATAGTTTTCTTCATAAAATCTATGTTCATGAGTTGTGACATCCATTAATGATAATATTAAATTCTAAAGACAATTAAATTTTCTCACAGATAGTAATATCCAATGAAAAATAATCATGCAGAATTCATACTGGCGGGTCTGTTCTCATAATATCTTGTCTTGGGGATTACCAAGTGAGTACTTTATGAGAAGAAGTCTCATATTCTTATGATAACTCACACCAGATTGTCTATATACTAGGTGACTCTTTATAGTAAGTTATCCTACAACATAACTATATTAAGAATATTTTCATATAACTTCAAGGTTCTTGTCATAGCAGGGAAATACTATGACATTATCAATGTGAAAAATAATCTACGACATTATTACATTAAATTCACGAATAATAATGAAAAATATGTAATAATATATTTAATTTAATATTTAATACATCAAATAATCATGTAATCAGTGTAAAAACAGTTGGATCTAGGACACTAATTCTAAAAAACTCCTACTTGGACAAGAGACAACCACCTATGAATTTAAGTCTTCTAGACCTCACTTGATAACCATGTTTCTATTGAGTAAAGGCTTTATTCAAGGGGTTGGACACATTGTCTTCGATGAAGATACTGCTCACGGAAACCTCACCTATCTGAGACAAATACCTCAAGAGATGATACTTCCTAAGTATGTACTTCATCAGCTAATGTGACCTTGTCTATTTTGTGAGAGCCACCGCTATAGTATTATGAAAATAGAGTGTGATGGGTTATTTTCTACTTGGTAACACAAAAATCTTGTGGGTGAAATTTTACATACAAACTACTTATTTTTCATCCTCATAATCCACAATATACGCATAATCTACTATAGAATCTGTGACCACATCCTTCTTTGAGCATTTTGAGGTCAAAAAACCTCCATTAAAAGTGAATATATATCGTACTTGTGAATTCATGTCATCTTGATCTATTTGGAATATATAATTTACACATCCTATGATGACTAGTTCTTCACCTCCTCCAGAAACAAAGACCACATCCTTATTACTCCTTAGATACTTAAGGATTGTCTTGAATTCCATCCAATGACAGTTACCTGGATCAACTTGATATCTTCCTACGACACTTAATACATACGGGACATCTAGACTAGTATATAGCATAATATATATGACTGAACCAATCAATGATGCATATGGAATCATTTCCATTCTATTTATTTACAAATGGTTCCGAGGACACATTTTCTTAGAAAAATGAATGTCATGTGATGCTGGAAAAAATATCATATTGGATTGTTCCATATTGAATTTATTAAGTATTTTTTTAATGTATTTACTTCGACTTTGGCCGAATAACTTCTTGTTTCTATCATAATGGATCTTGATTCCAAGAATTTTTTTAACCTCACCCAAGTATTTAATGGAAAACCATTTACTCAACCATGCCTTAAAAGGAAATAAGATTGTTATTTAATTTTCAATAAGTAATATGTCATGAAAATATACTATTAAGAAAATGACTGTATTCCCACTAAAATATTTGTAGAAACAAATATCACATTCATTATTTATAATTCAAAATTCCATTATGGATTCAGCATAATGAATGTTTCATGATCTGGATTCTTGCTTTAATACATACATGGATTTTTGCAAATTGCATATCTTATTGGCATCCATTGGGGTCATAAAACCTTTAGGATGTGTCATGTCGACATCTTCCACAGGGTTCCCATTAAGGAAGGATGTTTTGAAATCCATTTTCCAAATATCTTAGTCAGAGAAAGATATAATGTAAAGTAGAATTACAATGGATTTTTATGTTGAAAATGGTGAAAAGGTTTCATCATAGTCAATGCCTTGATGTTGTTTAGATCCTTTTTCAACCAGTCACACCTTATTGGTACTGAATTTTCCTTCCATGTAAAATTAGATATTTAATACCCACTTAAAACCAATGGGATTTACATAAATAGGAGGATCTACCAAAATAAAGATTTGGTTTTGGTATATGGAATCCATTTTAGAATTCATGGATTCTTTCAACTTGACACCATTAGTGACACTTACCGATTTATTATAGGTTATAGATCAATATTATCTACTAATAATGAGTCACCATCCTTGGAAACTAGAAAACCATACCGTCCTAGTTCTCTAATATATCATCTACTCCTATGTAGTTCTAGTGTCTCTAGAACTGTTTCTTCTTTGATGGGGCTTTGTGGAATCCGATCATGTACCAACTCTTATGTGCCTTAAGCCTCAACTATATTTAAGTCTATCTCACTCTCACTATCTCTTTTAGATATGTGCTCCCTATCATGGAATATGGAATGTATTTTTTCTGTAATGTTTTTCTACGAGGGGTCAAATAGGTAATATCCTCTTTTTTCATAAGTATATCCTATGAAGGTACACTTTGTGCCTCAGGATGCAAGTTTGTTACCTGAAGATGCCTTAACAAACACTTCACTTCCCCACACATGTAAATTTGATAACATGGGTTTTTTTACACTCTAAAACTCACATGGAATACCATTTATCAATTTAGTTGGTACTTGGTTTAGTATGTTTGATGTTATTTTTAAGGAATATACCCAATACAACAATGGAAGACTCGTATGAATCATCCTGGATCTCACTATGTATGAAAAGGCGTAGTTCCTATTTTCTCTTACATTATCCCACTGAGGTGTGTAAGGAGGAGTGGGTTGGTATAGGATCCCAAACTCCCTTAAGTAATCAATGAAGTATTGATTAAGATATTATCCGCCACGGCCTGAGTGGAGTTTCTTCATCTTCCTACCAAGATGGTTCTCAACATAATTATTGTATTACATGAATTTATCAAAAGAAAATGACTTATACCCCATTAAGTAAATATATTAATTTCTACTAAAATAAATGGTAAAATTTAGGAAGTATGAGTAACCACCCCTTGTTTAGTAGTAAATGGTCTATACACATCGATATAAACTAATTCGGGAGGAACTTTTTTCCCTTTCACCTTTCCCACACAATGGGGAATTAAACATTTTTCCTTGTAAATATGTGTGAGATACACTAAGTGGTTTTAGTTCAATAGAATATAAATATGCATCTTGATGTAATTTTGTCAATAATTTTTCATTTACATGACATAACTGGTGATTACAATGTTGGGTGTGGTATGATTTATGTAAAGTAACTTTGTTATCGATTTCCATTACGCGGTCCATGTAATACAACACATAAAGACCTTTATGTAAATGTTACATACCATAAAAAATGATATATATAAAAGAAGAAACATTTATTTCCAAATTTGAAAATGAATCCAACTACATGTAGTCTAAATATAGAAATAATGTTTTTGGTAACTGAATTCACATAATTACAACCCTTTAAAACCAAGATCATTCCAGTCAGCAATGTGAGGTTGTAGTCCCTGATATCTACAATAGCATGTTTAGATCCATTGGCTACTAATAGATCTATATCCCATCAGTCAATTTTTTAGAATCTACTTGTTTCCTATATTTGAATACATATGTGAGCACTACAAGATGTATCTAATACCCAATTTGTATAAATAAATAAATTAAACTCAATAACCAACACATTTGAGGCTTCACTTTGCCTCTTAATATGGGTGTAGTTTTTCTTCCAATGGACCTTATTTCCACCTGAGAAATAGAAATCACCCTGTTCGATTTCTTCCCCTTTGATCTTCTTGTTCTTTTATGGTATTGAAGAAGCTTTGGGATTAAAGCTTTTTTTCTTTCCATTTATATTTTTTCTCCATAAGAAAATAAGTCTATTGGAGATTCATATATTTTTCTACATGCGGACTGGGGATAATAATATTTATAAGATACTTCTCAATGTTTTTCATATTAAAATTCAAAATAAAACTAGAGAAGCTTTGAGGTAGTGATTCCCGAATGATATAGGATCCCGTTTCTTCAAGTAATTTAAACCTTAGAACCTCTACGTGCTCATTGTAAACAATGATCTGGACTATGTGAGGCCTAGATGGGGTACCCTCTCTAATATTACTCTGAAATACCAGCTTTGAAATCTCAAACTATTCCTATTTATCCCTCTCATGGTAATGACCACATAGGTTCTCAAGCATGCTATACACATCCATGTTTTCATGAGACTTCATGAGTTCACTAGAAATAGATGAAAGCATCAATCATTTAACATTTAATGCGTAGTTCATATGTTTTTTAAATACTAGGATTTATTCAACACTCACCTCTTGAGAAAGAATATTAGACATTGAGGATTCCTGCACGTAAGATTTTTGTTCATGGCATAGAAGAACCTGAAGGCATCTAAACCACTCCTAGAAGTTACTGCCAATGAAGACATTTTCATTATCCAATAATGATTGTTGGGATAGTGTGGATGAAAATATTTTCATTTTATTATAAAATTAAAAGAGAATATTATTAGTACTTTAATTGATTAAAAATTTAGAAAGAAATAAAAAATTAATTGATTTTATTAAATATACCACTGTTTTATAAAGTCCTAATAGCCCTCACCATTGAACTTGGAATGTATAGTTTCTAGGAAATTATATTGGAATGAATCAATTTTTCCATTAACATAACCCTAAAAATAATTGGTCAAGATATTTTGAAGGAACTTATGTAGGTATGTCTTTGCTAACTATGGGATTTCTCTTCCTTGATCCGTTGAGTGGACTCCCCAATCCAGAAATCATGACTTGGATTTTTTCAACACATACCTGGAAAGCACACCATGTTTAGAAATGGATGCTGATCTTGATATAAAATGTTTAAGTCAACCCAAAACCTTCATATGAACACCCCTTATAAAATTAAGCGCCCCAATAAGGGTTGGTCAAATACATAGTTCTATTGAGTTTTGTTTATAATAAAGTAACATAAGGCATAGACTAACATAACATTATATTAAGTTATTTTATTTTATGATGCATCAATTTTTATCTTGTTTTATCCTTTACTTGTCATGTAAATAATTAAGTTATTTTTTACTTAAATAATTAACCATGGTTGGATAAAACATTTACGCATAATCAATTTTCTTTAAATTACATCTTTGTATATTAATTAATTCATTTACATGATCATGATCCTGAATCAATAATTGTAATTCTAATGCATTAGAAATAAAATCAATAAATAATTGAATGACATGATCATGAACTTATATAATGGGTTTTTTAACGAGTATACATTACATCAACCTGTGACCCATGAAAATAACTCTTTATAGTGGACTTGGAATGACCTACAACATTCCACATGTCCACCTATGTATGACAAGGTTGGAATCATTATGGTTCCATCTTGAATAATCTCCATTCTCCTTAGGATGCTCTATTAATTACAAATATTTATTAATCACACATAGTTAAGGGTAACCAAAGGATTAGTTAAAGGGAATTACATAAATATCATTAGACACAAAGTTATTACATAATAACAGAGGGAGGTATGTATGGCATGCTATATTTTAATTTAATGTTAATTAAATTTAAAATCCCTATAATAAATTTAATTGAACAAATGAAAACACATACATAGGTCTCAGTTAAGATCATGATCGGTCATACATGTAACAAATAAACAAAAAGTAATTGACTATCCTTCATTTCTTTATTCATTATTTATTTTATAGATAAATGCGATTGTATTAATTAATTAATAAATTTATTAATTCCCTTTTTTCTTAATGATAATCAAAACATAATTGAAGATATCCATAATTTTGGAATTCAGAGAAGATAAATGAAAAAATAATTAATTAAAAATCTATCACAGTAAATTTATTTAACATTTAAAATTATTTAAAATCATTATTAATTTTTCAAAAACACAACTGTGTGGAAATCAATAAAATAAAGTTTTAATGCTTAAAATTTTCAAATTAAATATAATTTTAATTTTTTCCATTAATGGGAGAATACATGTCATGTAAATCCAGATACATTCCATGTACCTTGATTTCTGTATATCTGAGTCACAGGACCAGGGATTCAGTATGTTAACTCATCTAGATTAAAAGGTGTGTACATATCAGATACACACCCTATATCAACTTACCACATGCCAAGTTGTCCCAGTCAACACATGTTGTGTAATAAAAGCACATCATGTATTTTATTTGTTGACACGTTTTGATATAATGGACAAGGGTATATGATGTGTTCTCTAGCCAGACACCGTGTAACCCAACTTGACTGGCCAAAGATTTGGAACTTCCTGATGAAATTTTAGATTGTTCTTCATTTGTTCTTAAATCACTATGAATATCTAACACTTATCAGACACGAATAATAAGTCAATAAAATTTTAATTCAAGTCGGATTAAATAATGAATAACATGAAATGAAAATCTTACCACGATTGTGCATAGATCAACAATAAAATTTATAATTAAAAATTTAAACGTGATCGCTCTGATACCACTTTTTGGTTTCGAGTGTAGGAGAAGTTTTATGGTTGATGGTGATATATTAAAATTTATTTTATTAATTTTTTCTTGAAACTAAGAGATAGGATCTTGAAAGTCAAATTTATAATATATTTATTTAATATCTGAAGAAATAATTATATGGGATTAGGAACTTTCTCCGTTGATTTTTGTTGATCATCCAAAAAGGACCTTCTGGATTTCATTCATTGCGCTTATGAGGATACAAGGATATAATACCTCTAACTGTGATACACATATTATCAAATGGTCTCTGAGCAATGCCACTCATTCTCCAGGTGTTAGCATAGAGAATTGAATGTCTTGTGTTTTCTGTTCTTGATCGATCATTATTTTGTTTTGAAGAAATTATCTCTTGGGTTTCTCATTATTGAGTGGGAGGAGGAGGTGTTGAAAGAGTATTTGTTCTGCACAAAAACTATCTATTCCAAAACATGGAATTTGTTTCAAATTCTTTACTCAAAATATATTTTTTAATTTTCTGAAACCCACTTTATAGGGATAGTGGTACCCACACAATTAAAAATTCAAACAGAAAAATTCCAAACATTAAAAACAAGAAAACATTAAACACCATGACCTGATCAAAAAGCTGAAGACCACATGATTCTTCGAGTCTTCCAAACACCACCGTCGTTTTCATCTTCCCAGTATAGTCATAGTCTCCTCCACAACATAGAATACAATTTTAAAAACTCAAAAAATTAGGCAAACATGATCATACCACTTGAAGCACCTCAGTTATGTCTATTTATAGATATGTGATTACAGTTACAAAATTTTATTCCATAACAACCATTAAATATAATTATAAACATTAATGAAATCCCATGCCACATAATAATAATAATATTTCTTGGTGTGCCAACATTCTGAAAATAGATAAATAATATTTACCAGCATGTAAATAATTATTTTATCACCAGACATGGTCTTGGTCCATTCCAACTCCTCTTGAATTTATTGAACACCTGAATAAATATTTATTATTTTAAATAAAAAATTTATTCAAAAACATGTAAATAAATTTAAATTAAATATTCATTAAAATAAATAAATATATTTTATTCACAATATGGTGAATAAATATTTATTTAATTGATTAGATCAAAATAAATTGATTAAAATTATTCCATAGTCTTGAGAATAATATTTATTCCATTAATTAAATTCAAATAGAATTTAATTTAGACCAAGAAAAACACATAGTTTGTGACCTTTTAAGATTATTTATCATTAGCATTAGGTGGGCTTTCTTAAAGTACAAGATTACTATCTAGGAATGGGTCAGAGAATATATGATATTGAACTGTAATTCACAATGGTGAAAACCAAATACAAACACACCCGATGTAATATAATCTCTTTATCAAAATATCTCATAAAAAAGTTGCATTATAGTTTCATCAACCTATATGCTCGATACATCATTAGTTGACTATCTGAAATAAACTCATCGTTACACCATGAACATGGAATTTAGGGTGGAGGTTATATTTTAATCAATGGGTCAAGATATCAACTTCCATAAAATTGGAAGGGAAACATACTTCCTTGACTTATCCATTAATAACATGTCATTCATGATGCACCCAACATACTCTACTTCCCACCACCATATGACGTGATTATTTTTGTTAGCAAATCTATGTGCACAAGTTACATGTATTAATGATATTATTAAAGTCTAAAGACTATTAAAAATGCTTGAAGACAAGAATACCTCATTAAATAAAGAATTTTAAATTTTTACTGGAGGAGTTGTTCACATAATCTCCCATCTTAGAGATTACCAAGTGCGAACTTCATTAGAAAAATTTCATTTTCTTATGAGTACTCACACATGGAGGTCTACATATAATGTGTCCTATCATAGCATGTCATCCAATGACAAAAAAATATTAAGAATATAGTCATATCACATCAAGGTTATTTTCATAGTGGGGAACTACTATTACCTTATCAATGTGACAAATACTCTTGTACATTATTATATTAAATTCCTTCAAAAAAATAAAAAATATATAATGAGATGTCTAATATAATATTTAATACAACAAATATTCATGTAATTAAAGTAAAATAATTTGGTTCTAGGTCACCAACTCTAATAGTATATTTTAATATAATGTAAAACTTGGTGTTAATCCAATACAATAGTATAATTTTTATAGGTTTAAGGGTTTTTTAAACCTTATCTTTTGGTTTGTCCCCTTAGTTAACCTATTTTAACATTAACCACGATAACAACTTTTTCACTCTTAAAGTGTTATAATTTTCGTTATATAGTATCTAATGACTCAAAAAAGGAAAAAAGGTTGAAAATTTTGTACATATTGTATCCTAATTTTCAAATTTAAATATTTTTAAAAAATTTAAACAATTTTAAAAAATATTGTTTCTATAAAATATGAATACTATCATTTTTGAATATATTGATCTAATATAACTTTTAATTACAACAATTTGAGGAGGGAATTCGAATATTATCCTTTCAGACTTCCATAACATATGATGTAAATATATAAAATTCATGGGAGTCATTAATTAATTCAAATTATATAACTTTTAATATTTTTAAAATCAGTTATTTTATTGTTCTATTAATTGAATAAATACTTTGTCAGTATTGTGTAAGAATTTAAGGTAAATATATCATCAGTTAAAATTATTCATATATTACCATGTTAAAAAATTATTTATATTTAAAATAAATATTTTTAACTAAACATATCCTCTATTTATCCTTATTTCAAAAATTTAAATATAATAAAATAAAGAGAATGATGTTTTTAAATTTTCATTTATTAAAATAATATAAGGGTAAAAATAAAATTCAAATTGTAAAAAATCTCATATATTAGAATATTGGATTATTATAATCCTTATTATCTTATTTTCAATATTAATTACTCGATTTACCCTTACCATGGTGATAATTATACACTGTCGTTACTATTCATAGTGACAAATAATAAAATGGACCTATTTTACAAATATAGAAAAAATTATTCCAAATATGTAATGAAATTTTAAATATTAAATTTCTATTATTGTACGTAATTAATTTAAAATCAAAACACAAAATGCAAGAAAAAATATTTTTTCACAAAAATGTATTATTATGTATAAAAATGTTTTTATGTTAAATTAAATCAAAAATGTAATTCCAATGAACTTAATTGAAATATATATAATAAAAATGAATTATATTTACTTTTTAATCATTTTAAAACAAAATATAACATTTTAAATTTTTATGAAAATATTATTTTCAATAAAAATATGTGTTTTTTAACTATTCACTAGAAGAAATTTTTTTCAAAAAAATCCAAAAAATTAATGATATTATAATTTTGATATTCTGAATTTATTTTTTATAAAATATAATTTATATATTCCCCCAAAATAAATTTTAATATTATCAAACAAAATCAAATTAAAACCATTTTTGAAGAAATCGAATTTCTGAGGCATAAAATAACTTTACTGAAAATTGACTACTTATTTTCAAATAATTAATATATGAATTTTTATTGATTGGGTACTTTATATATATTTCATAATTTTTAATACTATTTATATTTAAAAATTCTTCAACTAGGTTATAATAGTCATATTTAAATAATAATATTTTTTGGGTTGTTTAGTCTTGGTGTTGCATGTCGTATATGCTATCAAACATAGTTTCCTTTTAGAATATATGGGTGTTAAAACTCCCATTATAAAATAAAAAATTAAGTACCTTAAATATACATAATTTTTATTCTTATTATATAACTACCATTATTCACTTTCTTCCCATCTATAGGAAAACGATAACATCGCTCGTGTGTAGTTGTGGACTACCACCTCCATAAAGCGATGCAAAATACTTTTCGCTTCCATTTTACATGGATGGTAATAAGGATAAATTTAATGAATATATATTATATATATTATATATTATTTATTTGTTAATGTGAATTATTATTTACCTTTCTTTCGTTCGATTCTTCGAAAAGTGAGAATGATGTTCAAGCATACGTATAGATCGTCATCTAAATAAACAATGTAATTAAATTTTCTATCTCTAAATTTTATGGATTAATATCTCTATATCTATATATAATTAATATAAATTATATTTATGTCAGGGATAATATTATGTATATGATTTAACTGTGATAAAATTACAACGACTAAAGCGACTGAATAAAAATTCTTGTGAAAAAAACGAAACAATGAACACCCAGGAACAATTATTCTATTTAGAAGTTATTAATAAATGGATGTTAAAATTTTATATGTGGAAAATTTATGACAATATATTTATTCAAATGATTATTTCCTAAAATTATAATAAATTTAATGTTATTATATAGGATCGTAGATCTCTATCAAAGAAAGTATAACTTGAGGTAAAGGATTTCTCGTCTCACTTTTATTTCTATGGGACATATGAAATATTCACAACTTATTTACTTTGTATGGGGTATATAATGAAAATGAATGAATTTTATGATTATATTAATTAAAAATATATGTATTTACTAATCAATATACTATTTTATGTTACATTAGGTTTTTATGTAGAGATCACCAAAGTGGTACGAGTTTATCGTTACAAAATGTCTTATTTGAGACATATGTTATGTTTTTCATCTAACTTATTTTATGAGGTGTATATAAAGAACCATCTAAATTTTCTTTAATTAATGTAATTAGGAATATTATTTTTAAAGTATCATATGTTTTTTTTCTTTCGTGGGACTTAATATACAAATGTTACCAAAGTGGTAAAAGATTTACCTTTCAATATCAATTTAATCAGGATAATTTACGGTTGAATTTTAATTGTAGAAAATTATATCTTAATATCCTCATAAATAAATTTAATTTTGTTCTCCTATAATTATTTATAAATAATACATTTTATTTTTTATTTTTTTAACTTTAAGTACTCAATAGTTCAAAAGTTGTTTTTAATGAAAAAATAACTTTATTTCTCTCTTTGGTTAAAAATATTTTTTCTTCTGTATACATATTTTCTAAAAAAAATCAGTTTTTTTATAAAATTCTATGAATGTTTATATTTATTTTAATCAATAATTTTTTTAAATATTATTTAGAAATAATATTTTTTTCATTTTTTTAACAATGTTGTTTTGGCTTTTTACTGAATGTGTGAATGAAATATTTTCTTTAATGTACATTACATGATTAGAAATTACAAATTTCATAAACAATAAATGATTTGAATGTTGATTCAAAAGCTTCCATTTTTATGTTTAAAGAATATTTTTTCCTTAATATTTGATAAAATTTTAGATTTTAAATATGTGATTTAGAAATGAAAATGGTGTTTTCCTCAAGAAATATCCAAGTGATATATTATAGGAATTTTTTATCTCTAATAACATAGTTTGATGGTTGTTATGATTTAATAGGGATATAATCCAATGATACAATATCTATTATTTTTATAGGTCGTTTATGGTTATAATGATAATGTAATGATGAAAAATATTTCTATTTCAATTGGTTAAGTTATGGTGAATTTTTTTATTATCTTATGGAATAAATATAAATAGATTTAAGATTATGTGATGGGTAGGATCAGAATTATATTTACCACCATTTAATTGGGTAATTATTTACGTTATATAAGATCAAATAGTAGATTAAAGGTTATCACAATATTGGAAAAACTGAATAGTAGTGGTTACCCCAATCATGAAAGATTATACATCAGAGGTTATCCCAAGTCCAAAGATAGTACAAATGAATTTATCCCAATACTAACATGTTATTAATGTTTTGGTGGGAATAATTGACATAATATTTCTATGATTATGATTATGAAACAATTATGAAACTATTTTATGACATGATCTTATGCCAATGTTATATTTTCATGGATAATGTTATCCTATCCCTTCACTATTAATGTCTTTTGAACTATCATGATTTGTAACATGACTCAATATTATGATCAATGATATGCCAGGTAAAGTTTTAAAATATTAATCTCATGTTCTCATACCCTTATTCTCATGTTATGTTTAAGAGATCATTGATATATCCCCTATTTACCCTTACTGAGAATATAATATCACCTTTTCTTATGTTTCCTTTCCACAGCCTATGAAGAAAGGTTTTATGTAGGGTTTATCTAATAATATTACTCTATGGGAATATCTTTATGGTATAGGTTTAAGATATTTTATAAAATAAGAAGATTGTCTATCGAGTCACCAATGACAGTAAACCTTTAGGGCCCTCCGTTATGTATTTGTAAAATGTAATGAAAATTCACATTTTAGGATTTAACTTCTTGTATGAAAAGTTTGGATTTCTAGTGTTGGTATCATAGGAGGGTTTAGTCAATTTTTGAATATTAATATTGATTATTTTGGTGAAAAAATTATGGGATATGTCTACGTATAGGGTAACATATTAATGTTTTGTTAAGGAATTTATTATGTGGTTTTACAAGAAATAAATCCCTATTTGGATACTATAATTGGACTTGATTCTGGAACAGATGCATCCAATAGTCCATAGTTAAAAATTGGGTATGAGTGAATTTTGAAGTTACTATAGTAGTTATGGTAGTGGGTACTATAGTAGTTACAATAGATTCAAAACTATTTAGATAATTTGAGACTAGAAGCTACATATTTTTTTCTAGAAACAAGTCCCCTGGAACACCATTGGTATTTTGGAAATAAATCCTCCAAACAACCTCGGGCCTTTGGGATATTAAGAAGTCAGATCAAACCACATAGGTTTAAGCCCCATAATAGGATTAAAATTTAGTAGCAACAACCAGAGTAGAGCTAACTAGATTGAGAATGAATAGAGTATGTGGAATCCTCCATCTATACCAGACACCATATAGCTCTACCGATAAAAATGCCAGCCGATGATCCATTAGAGGTGGGTGATAGTAAACATCAATGAAGTTGATACTAGTGAGGGTAATTACTTGTGTAGTCTAGTTTTGGGCCTTCGGGCCATGTACTAGGGATTGTGCCATTGGGCCTATGGGTCTTGTAAGGGTTTTATCTCAACCTAGTTAAAAAGGGAAGTGTCGAAAAATAAATAAAAATATAAGGCCTTAGGAACATTCAAGCCACCATCCAGGGGTAATAACTGTGAAAATTGTTGGTCAAGTATATATGGACTATTTTTCTAGAAGATGGTGAGTGATACCTTACCACACACATGGTTTTACACTCCCATGGGACATGATTGAGTTAATTAACATTTTTTTTATAAACCATTATTATTGAGTTAAATATATGATATCCAAGGATGGCCTAGGTTAAACCTAAAAGTTCATGGATTGAAAAGAAAGTTTTGTGATTTAGAAATGCTATTAATAATCTTTTTATGATTATATGATTCCTTAGGGTGATTATTGTTTCTCAACTTATACATTTTGTTTTTAGTCAATGGATAGAACTAAGAGGAATCATGTTAACACAGAATGTGACATACTATGAATTGATTTTAATCATGAGGAACTAAATGAAATGGGAGCTTGAAGTTGAAACCATGTGATTATGCCTAATCATTTATATCATTATATAATTAATAATCTTAACTTTGGTGTTTTCTTGACACACATAATATTATAAAAATGGATTTTCAGGAAGACTATGGAGGGAAGAATATTTTGCTTCCTACATGTCAAGTATGTGAGAAAAAGAACCCATTGAAATGTATCAGTTTCCAAAGACACATGGTTAAGCCAATAAATACACAAATAAATTATTTAATCCCCTATAAAACACCATATATAAAATTTTCTATAATATATACATACTTTGAGGGATTTCGGTGAAAATCTAAAGGGGTCGTCTGAAGAAGAGGCGACATTAATAGATGATCATTTTTATTTTATTTCTTCTTCCAAACCGTTAAAATTTTATTCAATCCTGATAATATAATTTAAATAATATATACCATATACTAGGATTTTATTATGTTAATTTAATAATATATATTATTATACTCTTCCATGAAATTGGAAACAAAATCGCTGACTATGTGTACAACAGACTACCGCCTTGCAAACCAATTGAACTCATTTTCCATCAACAATTCTCATGGTTGGGTATAATGTTGTGTTTAATTTATATATATATATAATATTTATAATATAATTAATTTTATTTATTTTAATATCACATATTCTTTCTTACATTCCATTCTATTTAAAATATGAAAATGTCAATCGTGTGTATGAGTGACTACCACCTTGCCAAATGATGTGATTCCTTTTCCACATACACTTTATAAGGATGGTAATAAGGATATATTTAATGAGTATATATGATATAAATGACATGATATAAGTAATATAGATTTAATATATCATAAAAATTCTTACCCTTTTACCCATTAAGTGAATGATATCGTCCCTCATGCATACGTATGATGTACCGTCTCTACGTAGTGATGCAATTATTTTTTGATGCCCAAATTTTATTCATGGTTATAATTTTGCATATAAAAATTAAATATGATATTTATATCATTATTAAAATTATTTTTCAGATATATTTATATCATATGTATAAGATTCATAACTTTCATGAGAAAACACGCATGAGAAAACATGGCAATTAACACCCGATGTAGTGAATACAATGAAATATTATTAAAAATGGTGGTTTAATCTTATAATAGTATCATATATGATAATATAAATTTTTTTTCATGAATGAAATAAATTATTATATATATGGTGAATTATTTGGGCATGTTTTTATGGTTGGATACCATCTATAGATATACTCTTGATTTATTAGTATGTCTCATGAGACAAATCATTTGACCAATTCAGATGGGGTTTTACCCATAGTTTTAAAATATATTGTGAAATGTACTGATTGTAGAGGTTTGATTATTCCTAAGATCCATATGTCAAAAAATTAAGCATTCAATTAATTTATAATTTAGTTATTGATATTATCTAACTGATGTTTTCAATTATATTTTCTCCGGATGCATTTCAATTAAAGTTTATTAATTAAATTGAACGTGTTTTCGGTTATTTACCATACCATATTTATTATAACTTATCTAATCACTATATTCAAGTTATTTAATAAATTTAATGTGTGTAATATTATTTTCTATTCCATATTTGGAATGATTTATTAATTCTTGATAGTTTATGTTGTATATAACCCTTACTAAGATTTTGATTTTACACTTATTTTCTTTCCTTTGTCTATGATGTGAAGAAGAATTCTTGGAATGAGTTCAATGACGTATTTTTTTCATTATTATGAAGTTTATTATATTTTCATATATAAAATTAGTATCATGTATGTATCTGGTTCTCAGAAACTATTAAATTGTTCGATTTTTGATGATTAAACCCCTTTTATATCTACAAATTTAAAAAACTATGTACCAGATCTAGGTTAGTAGTGTTGGGGTAGTTCCATTTGGTATCCAAAGAATTTTGGTAGAAATGTTGGTAACTAGACTAATGATACATATAATAGGGAACATACCCCTATTATAGACATAGAGGATAAGTATAGAAGAACAAAACTAACATTTTGTGGGAAAGATATTATGTGTGTTTTATATGAAATAAAGCCATGTATGGATACTAAAAGTGCATGTTGTTTTGAAAAAGGTGTATCCATGGGTAATAATATTGAAAATGTTACATTAGGTTTGACTTGACCATAAACTTATGCATGAAATATTCCTTACTGTGAACCTCATTTTACACTCCCGATGAATATTCCTCGAATAATTAACATATTCTTTACAAACTATTATGAAGGATTTGAAAAAAAAAACGATATTCCCAATGAAACCAATTTAATGATTTTGAGATTAAACATGCCTTATTTTTTTAATTTATATTATGTATTAATCATTATTAAAAATTATACATTATGATTTAGATGTCAATAGTTTTTTAGATAATCCAGTAAATTCCATTTTATAGAAATTGATCATAGAAGGAAGAAATATGTTAATACTCATGGAAAATACAGCTATTTCCCAGGTGAGAGAGAAAATACTTATGGTATTAAAACTAATTAGATCATTGATATATTCGACTAGTTTGATAAGGTTATGAAAAATAACATTTCATATATATAGCATCGTGTTCCATACAAGGATTTTGCTATGCAATAGTACTTAATGTGATATAATCCAGCATCATTTGTTGGAAATTCTAATCCAATGACAGTTGAGTAGTGGATTAAGTATTTTGAAAAGATATTTATGGAATTGGGATGCGATTAAAATGAATAGGATGCAATTTTAGTCTATTATCTAAAATTTGATGTTGATTAGTGGTGGTTGTTGATCTAAAATACTAGGGAGGAAGAGAAAATAGAACTTATTGAATAGAAATATTTCAGGGCAACAATATTCAAAAAATATTATCCCTATGGGAGGTATACTAAAATTAATATAAAGATACATTTCATAAATAAAAAATATGAATAAATTTATATTGAGTATAGGGATAACTTTACAAGGTTTTCTTGTCTTGCTACAAAATACATACACAACATGGAGTGAAATATTAACCATTTATTTGAAGGGATTAACCAAGTATCCTAAGGGAACTATCATCTTAGTTTCTTATTCACATAATTAAGTAGTTTTATGTTCTAAAAAATGGTGAAGAAATTCTATAGATTGTACCTGTTTAAGGGAAATTAAGAAAATAATAGGTTGAATGAACACTGAGAAAAAAAGAATGAATCAAAGAATACATAGAGAATGAATCGATTTCCATATTATGTAAACTATATAAATAATTATCCTAGGAAAGGTATGAAGTTCATAGGATACTTTTATAAGTGTATAGATAAGGTTAATCAGGATAAATAGTTTAGAGGGAAGTGAAAAAACACTACTAGTCAGTGTTTCAGTTGTAGGGAGATGGGACACTATGAAAAAAATCACTCAAGCATGAAGGGAATCTACCAGAAAATAGGAAAAGGGTATAAGTACAACCTTATGTGACCACTACATCTAATTTGGATGTACCCAATGATGCAGTGTAAGTTACATTAATCATAGATTCAAATTTTTTTAATTCGTTTTTTTTATTCTTGATCCTCAGACTCTTTTATATCATCCAGTTCTATTTGAAAATTATATATTTCCCATCACTTTAAGAAGGGATTTTTTTGTCAAAAATTATTTTGGAATTATCACTACAATAATAATGTGTCTTATTTTCCCTATTATGGAATATAAACATGTTTTATTTTCTGACCTTATTATCATTCCTACTGTTTACTTTTATATAATCCTTTGTATGTATTGAATTTCAAAATAGGATGCTAAAATTTTGTGTATGAATAAGAAAATTACAATTCAAGATAATGATATATAATTCATTATCATTATACTAGAGACATTATCATATGAGATATTTCTAGATCCTCCTCCATTAGTTCTACTGAATTTGATTATCTTGGATGAATAGAATACATAATCTAGGGATGGAGAAGGTAATCTTAATATGGATGATGTTCCTATTTTATAGGAATACATAAATTTTTTTGATTAGTATTTCCTAGAAATCCACCTACGTGTAAAGTTTAATTCTCCATCGATTTAATCCATAATGTAAGAACAAAATCAAAGAATCTATATAGAATTACCACTGTGGAATTGGTGGATTTGAAGAAATAACAAGAGGAGTTGTGTGATAATGGATTTATTCACCCTAGTGTTTCACCATGGGGAACCATTGTTCTCTTTATTAAGAAGAAACTCTTATCCATGATGGTTTTAAATGATTATAGGGAAATCAAGGCTATTAATATGAAGAAAAAGTATCATTTACTTTTCCTTGATGAATTATTGGAGAAAATTCTTTGAGCCAAATATTTTATAAAGATTTACGTTCATTATGGGTATCATAAATTGTGTGTAAATAATTAAGAAGCTCCAAATATATATTTCTAAGTGAGGTTTGGGAATTACAAGTTTATGATAATTCCATTTCGATTGACTAATGAAACCTCAGTTTTTATGGATTAAATGAACAGAGTATGCAGGGAATATCTTATTTTTTGTTATTGTATTCATTGATTATTACATGGTGTACTAAAAAATATATGAGTTCCATGATAATAAATTGAATACAACTATTGATACTCTTATAAATAAAGATTTATTTAGGTAATTTAGTTAGTGTTTTCACTAGCTTCAAGAAGTTTCTTTTCTTGGCTATACTCTCAGAATGGATGGAATCTCAGTTGATCAGGTGAAGACAAAGGTTGTAAGAGTATATACAATACCAATAAACATAATTGAGGTATGTAGTTTCATTAGTTTGAAAGGATGATATTAATGACTCATTCATAATTTTTTTCTATTATCTAACCCATTAAACAATCTTAGACATGAAGGGATTAAGTCTATTTGGAAAAAGAAACGTGAATACTATTTTGATGAAAAGTAGAGAAGATTGATCAATGCTGTGATTTTGACTCTACCACCTCGAAATATTAGTTTTTTTTTATATTTAGTGATGTATCAACATAGGGTATTGGTTGTTTCTTAATGAAAATATTAAATTTTTGGAATATGCATCAATGAAATTAATGAATATTTTATATGGATATCCAAACAATTACCATTAGTTGAATGCTATAGTCTTTAGATTGAAGTTATGGAGGCATTATATCTATTTTAAAATATGTTAGATATATATGGATAAGAATATCAAAAAATACATATTTTTATAGAATGATATCAATATGATACAAATGTTATCTATTGAGATACTCAAGGATTATAATTTCTCATTACACTACCACCCAATTAATGCATATAAGGTAGAAAATGCATTCATTAGGTAGGATCATGGAGGTCTGATCAAAATTTTGTTTGAAAGGGGTAGTATTTTTATATATCTAGTAATGTTGGATATGTGAATTATTAAGGAATAATTTACATCATGAATTTTTAAAAATTATTACTAAACCATTTTTATTATAGAAGACAAAAACTTCTCAACCTAATGATAAGAACTTCTAAAATAAAATTGATTTTGTGAATAATGGGAAGTTAGCCGAATTCATTTGTGAAGATGGTGTTCTGAAATTTGAATAGTGATTATATGTTCCTTCAATATGTTATCTGAAAAAGAAATTCTTGGATGAAACTCATAGTCCAAATTTCCCTATACAACCTAGTAGAAAAATGACATATAGGGATTTGAGGGATTATTTTTTGTGGGAAAACATGAAGGGAAATTGCATTCTATGTGTCTATATGTTTGACTTTTCAACATGTGAATGTTGCGAGACAACATCCAAGAAGAGTCATGAAACCTATTCCAATTTTCTTATTTAAATGGAATGAAATTAATTATTATTTTTTATAGGACTACCAAACGAGCATAGGAGGAATGATGAAATATGCGTTATCATTGATTTCAAAAAAAATTCAAATTTACTCATTATAAGAGATGATTTACCTCATTATAAGCTTGAAATGCATATATTAATGATGTAATAATACTTCATGGTACACCTCATTAAATCATGTCTGGTTATGATCCCCATTTTATTTTGAAAATATGGTGGAGTATTTAGTAGGCTCATGATATCTACCATTATTTTATCACTTCATACCATCCCCAAACTAATAGATAGTCTAAAATTACTATTCATACAATATAAGACATATTGGCATCAAACTCACTAGATTTTCAAGGTATGTGGGATCAGTATTTACCTTTTTCAGAGTTTTACTATAAGAATAGTTTCTGTTAATGTATTCAAATGGATTCATATGAAGAATTATATTGAAAGATATTTCATATTCAATCATGTTATAATAAAGTTGTTGAAATTAAACTTTTTAGACAATAACTTGTTAAAGATAAAAAACAAAGGTAAAGGCTATTTAGGATCATATTAAAATATTATAATGTTAGAAAAAGGGTTATACTGAAAATTAGAGGAATGATTTGGAATTATAAGTGGGAGATCATATATCCTATATAGTATCTTTGTGGAAGGATTTTATATGGTTTGGTAAGAAAGTTAAACTGATCCCTAGTATATCAGACCCATTGAAATCCTTGAAAAAGTGGGATCTGTTTATTATAATTGTAATTGACACCAATTATCACAAATATACTTGATGTGTTACATATATCATAAATAACGATGTATATTCCGTACCCAAGGGATGTGCTCACCTATGATGAAATAGAATATGAACTCGACCTATCATAATGTGAAGAACCCATCTGGATTCATGATACTAGAGATGAATTATTGATGATCCTAAAAAATTGTCTATTAAAGGTACTTTGGAGATATAAAAAAATAGAGGAAGAAATGTTGGAATCATAGTATGTTATGAAGAAGAAATAACATTATATGTTTATAAGGTAATATCCAAAAACTTTCAAGGATAAATATTTTTTATTTGGAAAAATTGTAACACCTCGAAACATTATGATTTATTTTATTTTAAATAAATTCAATATCTTTAGTATATTTTGATGCATGCAACACAGAGTATAAAAAAATATGATAAAGTGTTAAATTATTATAAAAAAATTACTATTATAACATAGAATTAATGTTATAGGTTACTAATAGGACCAAATAAATTTTGAAATTTTTTTATATCTATTTATTATAAATAAAATAAGAATCATTTGGTTGAAAAATAAATATTTTTTTTGGAAAACTATATTTTTCTGAAATATGGTTTAGTCAATCTTTTCCCACATAATTTAGAATTTTTTTACAAATTTTTAAATATTTATTTATAAAAATGAACATAATTTTTGAAATCATCATATCAAAATTTTAATAGGTTGATTTTTTGGGATTTTTCTCACAAGTTTCTTATTTCAATTAATAGTGAAAATACTAATTATTATTTAAAAAAACTTTTAATTTAGATTATTTACCAATAAATATTATATTTTAAATTTTTTTAAAGTTAAATGAGTTAATTTATGTTATAATAAATATATTTTAGGTGTGTGGAAACAATTTATTATTTAATTTTAATATTAAATTCTTCTATACTTATGAGAATTTTCTATTTGGAAACCCAAATTTTTGTCACTTATACAACTATCATTTTAAATTGGATTTTGAAACTTCTTTAAATAAATTTCGAAAAATGTATTTGATATTTTTAATAATTATAATTTATATTATTTAATGAGTTAAACATAATTTTTGACCATAATGAGTATTAATAGAAGTAAAAACTAATTACTGTGGTTAAGGTAAAAACTAATTTTTCAGGTGGGTGGAGGGGGGGGTAAACTTAAAAATATAGGGGTTAAAGAAACCTACCAACTTTTCTAGAATCCATTTTTTGGACATAAATAGAACTTATGATCAATACGGGTCCATAGTGAACCATTTTAGAGGATTTTTAAGGATAAAAAACATGGGTCTAATTAATTCTTATTAAAAAATCCAAGTGTTTCCCCTCCCCCAATTTTAAAAGTACACCCACTCTCCTCCCTTATTAACACTTAAAAATTAATTTTTTATCCAATAACCACTCATATAAATTTCTTAATACCCAGTTAAAATAATTTATCCCTTATTTTGATAAAAAATACATCCTAGGAAGGCTTTTGGTGGAAAACTAAAGAGGTCATGCAATGAAGCGGTAACATTTTTAAATAATCAATTTGATTTTAATTTTTCTTACACCCCCTTAAAATTCATGATAATATAATAACTGAATTATATCCCACATACTAATAGGTTATTATTTTAAGGATATATCCTATATCCATATCCACTTTTTTCAAATGTGAAATGAAATCATTGATCCTGTGTATGACAAACTACCACCTCCCGAATTGATGGAACTCGTTTTCCATAAACACCTATCATGGTGAGATATAATGTAGGGTTTAATATATATTTATATATATATAATTTATTATATAATTTTAATTTTTTAATTATTTCATTACATATAAATTTTTACATTCGATTCTATGTAAAATATGATATCGCCCCTTGTGTGTACGACAAACTACTACCTCGCAAAGCGACGTGATTCATTTGTCACTTATTATTTACATAGATGGTAATAAGAAGAAATATAATGAAAATATTTGATATAAATGACATGATATTAATTCATTAAAATTATAATATCAAACACTTATTTAACCTTTCAATAGTTTGGTGAATGATATCATCACTCATGTGTACATATGACCTACCATCTCCATGAAGCAATGTGACAAATTATCTATACCCAACTAATAATATTGGTTATAATAATGTATATGATGAGAAAATATTATTTTTATAATAGTATTACATTTATGTAAAGTTAAATTTATACCCTTGTATGAGAGCCAACACTTTCATGACAAAACACGCATGAGAAAACAAGGTGATTAATACTTGAAACAATGAAAATAATAAAATATTATTAAAAAAAAGTTATTAAAATATTATAATAGGATCATATATGTTATTATAAAATTTATTATGGTTTGAATATAAATTAATAACATTCCAAAAACCAATATATATTGGGTTGAATCATGTTAATCTAATGGATCATGTGAGGTAATGTATTTCGTCTCAATTTCTTTTTTATCGAGACATTTTGATAATATGAATCTATTAAATTTTATGTGGTGTATATAATACCGATTAGAAGTATTTTAAAAGAATAAATATTTATTCATGATGAATGATGATTCATTTGATGTTTATTCTTAATGGGGTTACGATTTATAATCTACCAAAGAGGTAGAAAAGGTATTATACATTATAACATTATTTTTTTAATGTTTTTATTCTCTGATAAGAATGAGAAACTTGTGATCATTTTTTACTTAATAGTAAATTTATATTAAACTTCTATATTATTTTATGATGGATGTTTTTATTTCCAAAACTGTATACCATTTTTAAATATGGTGTTTACAATTAAATTTATTTGATTGACTATAGAAATATTGATAAATCTATAGCCTTTACTCAATAGGGATATTTGATGATATATAATATTGTTTCATGAATTAAATAGATTACAATACATATGAGCAATGATTTCGAAAAGTATTTATATGTGGTTCCTGGATATAAATATCCCCTCTAAGAATTTATTGGTTTTATGATACATTTTAGTGTTCCAAATCATATGGGTTATTAACCCCAATTTTAACTATCTTTAGAAAAGTCATGGAAATCGAGGCTTCATGATTCTTGAGATCGTGGAAACTAATAATTATGAAATTAATTTATTTATAATTTTTTAATTATTATTTTCATTATATTTACTCAATGATATCATATTTCGATGAATTTAATTATATGTTTATTGATTAAATAGCATGTGTTCCTAGTTACTTAGCTCCACATATTGATTATTCCTTATCCAATTAAAAATTATATGTTATTTATTAAATTATATTTGTGCTTAGTTATTTAACATTTCATATTGAATATGTTTTATTTATTCATGATAACTTCCACTTTATTAAGACCTTATTGAGTAATTGAGATCACCCTTATTTTGTTTCCTTTCCCCAGTATATGAAGAATAATTCTTGTCATGTGCCCAAGGATTCCCAATGTTTTCCATTTGTATGATTTTTATTTTATTTACCTATATGAAATGGGTATCATGTATATATCTAGTTCTCTAAAGTTGCTAAACTGATCAGACCTTTGGGATTTGACCCCTTGTATCTATGAAAATATAAAAAAGTATGCTTCGACTCTGGGTTATTAGAGTCAAAGTTCTTTCATTATTAGAAGATAAGTATACAAATTATCCAATGATAATTATAAGTTAAATATCATATAAAAAATATATATAATTATTATAATATAATTATACAATTGTTAAGGATATTTTTTTCTGTTACTGAAGAAAAATTATCAGGATTACCACATGTTTTATTGAAATAATTTAGGAATATAAATAATCAAATTTGGTTTATAAATATTCTTGAGGAAAATATTTCTAGGGCATGAATTTACCTAAAAATATTTTCTAAATTATAAATGAGGGGAAAATTATCATCGCTTGTGATTTTATTTCTGTTTGAATGAAAATAATTGGGTTTGGTTATAGGAACCATTGAAAAACTTCGAGTGTTGAAATTTGAATGACTATGATAATAAGTCTCAGAGAGGTTTTATTTACATTTGATTTTTCACTACATCTTTCGAAGAAAACATGGTGTTTTATTCTTTCCATTGATATCAATTACTGGGAGGTATGAAGTTCCTTTCAATATTTCTTTTTTTGACACATTTTTTAATTTTTTTTATCAAAAGTAATATTTGATAACCGTACGAGATTATGATATCATTTTGGTGTGCATGCATCACTAAGAACTATATGTAACACTTGTTTCAATGACCACATCATATCTCATTAATGATGTTCAATGTTGATCACTTGTATTGCATGTAATACCTAAATTATAACGATGTGATATATTAGACCATGTATCCTACACTATTTTTTGTGATTTTGTGGTCTTTTTATTGGATCCCAAGGAAGGAGTACCATCCTAAACTATTTATCCATTATATAGGGAGTGCATAAAACTTGCGATGGTGGCAACTAGGTACCTATGTATAGGGTAGGGATACACTAATGCATCATTATTTCTATGTGATTAACTGGGTGCCTAGTGGAATCTAAGGGGTATGTTAATCAATGTCTTGGGAATGTCAAGTCACTCTCATTTCATAGAGATTGTTGAGAAAAATAATTCATCAATTCCTAGTGTATTCTGAGTCACATGATCACACAATGCTGAGTAGCATAATCAATTATCATCATTTCTAGTCCTTAATACTTCCTGAAGGATCCCAGAACACCCTAAGAGGAGAGGGGTGAATCCAAGTGTCAAAATTTTCTTAAAAAGTAGTGGATATTTTTCCCACATTGGAAGGAAATTATTAAACCTATCTAATGATAAATATAAGTAAATCGAAAATCACATGAAAAGAGTTAGTACAATGATTTTACTTAGTTTACGACTAAGGGATAGACCATGGATCATACACCAATAATGTGTCAGTCGTACCTAAATACACTAAACTACACTGGTTGGGGAGTAATAAAGTTTAGGCACAATCACTTTATGATAGGCACACCTCCTTTACAATATTTTAGGGATAGCTGACTGCATCCCTCAGAACACTACCGTCGAATTTCCCTATCTCACTGCCTTGGGAGGAATCAAACCCTAGTTTATGGACTTGTAGGTCCCTTAATGTTAATTAAAGCATGAATCCTCAACTGTAGATGGATTCTATTTTGAAGTACCTCTTTTAAATTTAAATATAATCCACTATTCTATGCCCTAATATTTCACAAACAGTTCCTCCAAAAATTGGCCTTCTTCCTTCGCAAACTATGTTGAACCACATGTGTTTCTTATTTCACCTCCGTATATAGCCTATGTGAGATGCATTGGCTTACCCCCTCTATATACCACAACCACATATTGTTTCTTCTCCATGTACATACTCCTCCTCTATAAACCATCTTATGAGAACCATCCCTGGTTTGTAAACCATTTTTCATTACGGGCTATAGTTCCCCACAAAACCACTTCCACAGAAACTCTCTTATGACCATATCTCATTTCGCAGAATCCTCCTTGTGAATCTCTTCTCCTTCATGAGGTTATTTTCCCACGAACCAATGTTGACTTCAAAAAATTATTATGGTATTTTTAATAAAAAAAATCTTTCATTAAAGATGGGGTACTTTTTCCTTATATAGTAAAATACATATTAAAATCTCTCTAATCTATTTTACATAAACATTCGATATGGTAAATAATTCACTACGGAATATTTCTCCCATTCACCTTTTTTCTATCTGCGATTTTCATACTTATTATCTTCCTTCGTAGCTCCTCAAATCATAGTCTCGTTTCCACAAATGATGATCAATCACACAAACAAAAATCTATATGTGAACCATTTTCCTCCCGCAAACCACAAGCCTCCCCAAGAACCATTTTCGCTACACAGTCTACATACTACACTTTGCATTATGCATAGCACTGTTATGAAGAAATCCCTTTCCATGTACTCCCTTTTTGATCTACAAACTATGCTTCACAATCTGCATACTATTCACTCCAATGTGGAGAATACTTCTCTTTCCAAAAACAATATCCCGATTTTGTGGCCAAAAAATTTGTCAAAAACTTGGAAACAACACCTACTTCAATACTATTATCAGATTAAACCGTAATATCCCTCTCCTGGTAAACTCCCTAATATTAAATGTGATGATTATAACACACACAAACTATACTCAATTTGTAGTAAAGAATATCCTTGGTTCCAACACTTTTGACAACTTTTTTATCCTTCTTGTATGGGAAAAATGTAGGTATGAACAGGGGTTGAGGTGGCTTGGTTAGCACATGAAAAATCTATTTTGGATTTTTTGTTTATGATTTTCAATCATTTATTATTATTAGGCCATAAATTCTTATAATTGATCCCACAAGTTTTAGGAAACAATAGTGGCATCCTACTGAGTGTTGTATGTGATTCTTACTTTAGAATTTTGGTGCACTTGTAGATTTATGGAGGAATATAGTGAAGGGAAAGATACCAATAGAGGATAGTTGAGCATAGATGGATTGATCACGGATATGACCAAGAAAAATCTAGAGTCACTATATCACTTTTATTTTTGTATCTAATTTTATTACTATAGATCGGCTTACCAACTTCAGAAAATTGTCTATATGCATGCAATCTATTTTTAGTTTCTTCATTGTTACTCTAATTACGTAGTTAGTATATTACTTATTTTCTAGTATTGATCCTATGAAATTGTATTGATGGTATAGTCTACCCATTTATGGTCTTAGAGACTCCCTACTAGTCAGAATCCAATTTTGTATGGGGAGGAATGCATGAGGGCATGTGGAACTTCAGCTCGGATCTGGTGGTTTGGGTTTGGATATTACAAACTTATATTAGAGCATCCAGACTCACCAAATTTGTTTTCTCCTTTATTTTCATTAGGTCACGTTAGACAAGATATGTGACAATTGGGACTCTAATAAGGGAGTAATGAAAGTTCCTGAGGAATACTATGTAGTAGATGTCTATGTTTCCATAAAACTAATAATTTATATTTTTAATATTACCATTGATTAAATTCACTTAGGGTGATGAACATGACATTTATATTTTATTTATGGTATTGTTATTGAATTCATGCATCATTTCTTGGATCTTAGTTTCACATTCAATATATATACCTATAGTTTTGCTGCATAGTAGTTCACATATTAAATTACTTGATTTATGATATCTATTTAAGGTAGTTTCTCTTTTTGTGATATATTAATGTTGACATGATATTGTTATATAATTTTTTTTGAATAAATTATTTTAACTAAGGATAATGTTGTTATGGTATATATATGATGATTGTGACTAATGTGCTGGGATTGAGACCATGGTTAGAACAAACAAGGTATACCTTGGGTTGAGGGTAGACTCCAGGGAGATTCTTAGTGTAATCACATAGACTGATTAGGGTATATCCTAACAACTTTTTTTCATAGGTATTTTTTTTCATGTTACCTAATATTTCAAATCAATGTAGTTTAATTATACTAATTGGGAATCTCAACACAATAATACCATAAGATAAGATGTTTCGCTGTTACCACTAGAAGTTTATAAGAATTCATTTGAGCATGCACTAACACCTTTTCCATGGAATAGGTAGCATGTATGATTCTAGAATAAGTATTTTTCTTTGTTATTGTTATAGGAATATGAGTTCATAACTTTAGTGAAATATTCCATGAATCTAACTCCATTATTCTTTATCCTTCCAGGGAACTGGAGGCCCACAAGATTCTAAATAAGGGGTTCAAATATTTGTGGGAGTCTTTGACCTAGTAGAGACCCAAATTATTAGTATGTTATTATTATATTGATATCTTGAAAAATTAATAGACCATTTTGATAAGTATATATCATATGAAACCAACAAATATGAAGGGTCTCGAGGTACGACTTGATGACTTGGAGAGGAAAAGATTTACTAGGCCACATACTTCACAGTGATGTGAACATGTGTTGTTCACCAAGAAGGCTGATGGTAGTTGTTGACTATATTTTGATTACAAGAGGCTGAATCAAGTGATGATGAAGATTTAATATCCCCTTAATAGATTTGAATATATTTAATCATTTAATGTGATCCCAATGGCCCTTTATGATTAATCTTCAATCGGGATATCACTAGTTGTGAGTTAGAGATAAGGATTTAAAAAATATATTTTTCTCAGTTGTTTTGGTATGTACGAGTAATTAGTGTTGCTTTTAAAACTAAAAAATCCCATATAAGTGTTCTTGAAGATCAAAAAATATATCATCCACACATACATAGACTCTTTCATCATGGTATTTGTCAATTATATCCTCAACTACATGACGACACCAGAGCGACATACTAGGTACACAAGGATAGCTCTGAGGAAACATCAAGGTTATTATATTTATATTTTGTTATCAATGTTTTTATTCTTGATATGGAAGTTAAGATTCATGGGTCATCTGAATTCATAGATTATAATTTACATAGACCGAGAAAAATTAGAGGTTGTTATGTCTTGGATGAATTCCTGGAATGTGTTTCTAGTCATGGGCTTCCAAGATCTAGTAGGATATTAGCAGTGATTTATGAAAGATTTATCATGAATATAAGTAACCATGGAAATAATAATGAATAATGGAGTAAAATTCTAGTGGTCATACCAGTGTGAGGAATATTTCCTTGAGATTAATAGACGGTAAATGACAAATACAGTACTGACAACTGTGATCCTAGTTTTGGTTTTGTAGTGTAATGTGATACATATAATAATAGTATTTGAGTGGAACTAATTCAAAGAGATAAATTAGTATCTATGGTTTTTTTTCATTTATGAATCTATTAGAGGAACTACCCTACACATTATATAGTGCTTACACAAAGTTCCTATGAGAATTGTTTAAGATAGAGATACATGATTTAGATTTCAATTTTTTAAGGGCTTACATAAAGGCATAAAGACTCAGTTGAGGTTGAATGTTTAAAGCTTGGAGTATGATTTTCTGTATGGTTACCAGTTTTCCTTAAACCGGCTTCGATAAAATAATAAACAAAATGATTTGTGGTTGAGAAAAACATACAATCCTCAGATAGGGGGGACAATACAAGTGGAAAATATGCATATATAATTATATGTGTTCTAGAATTTATTGGAGAATGGGATGATCATCTAGTATTGGTTGAGTTCTCATACAGTAATAGTTTTTAGGATTTGATTTATATGGAACCTTATAAGGAATTTAAGGGAGACCATGTCATTCACCACTTTATTTGCACATGATTTGTGAGAAACAGTTGTGGGACCCAGTTTGGCTAACCATAACTCCAATAGAGTTCATCTTATTCAGAATAGGTTAGTCACCACTCAGAGTGGGTGAATATTATATGTCAATCAAAGGAGAAAATCTTTGGATCTCACTATGGGTTATCATGTTTTCTTTAGTTTGACTACTCTGTTAGGACACCGATGTTTGAGGAAGAAAGGAAAGATTACTCCATAATTTTTAGACCCATTGAGATAACTGAGGGGGGTTAAGACTTTGGTATACCATCGAGATCATCCTTATCAATACTGAGGTATTAAGAATGTGTTTCAAGTGTCATCACTCAGGTGGTACATTTCTGATTCTACAAATTTCATTTACTGTGAGGATGTCAAGGTACTGCCTAATGGATTATATGTGGAGATTCAGGTGTAGATTATATACTAGACAGAGTATGTCCTATGAGATAAGATTGAACCACTTGTCTGAATTTGATGGTGTCATGGATGGATCCCAGACGATCTATGGGGGAAAGAGTTTGATTTTCAATATTAGTGGATTGAGTTGTTCTAGAAATACTGATATAGTTACTTCTTAGGGAAGATAAGAAATTTAATGTGGATAGTTGTAATATCATAAATTTTTAAAAATAATAAAACCCACTTTGTAAGTAATATATTGCTATTCTTACGTAAATATTTAATTTTTCAATAACAATCAGATAATAAATTATTAATGGTAGTGCATAATTTTAAAATCCTTAGAATATTCTTTAGAATATTATAGGAGTGAGTCACTAAGTTAGAATAGTATTTTGGACCCTTGGAGCCTTATCACTGATATAATAATAATATTAAATATATTATATTACACAGAAGCTATTTTTACCAATATAATGGAATATCTCCAAAATAATTTCTCATATCGAAAATCTGAGACTATCATGTGGTCCAGGATGTAGATATTACCCTAGGTACAATATAACATTTTTGTGCATTGGGTGTTTTGTAACACCACACTCGAGAGTAATTTATTTAATATTTTTGATTTAATTTTTTATAAAGAAATAAAATTATCTATCAAACACTATATTGTACGAGAAATGGAATACCACTATTAGGTCTAGAATATGGGGTTTACCCTATGCATGAAAAAACATCTGTGCACATCAGAAATGTTGTAAGATCACATGTAAGATTAAGTTATTTAATTATAATATTATAAAACTATAAATATTTTAAATACTAAAAATAAATATCTTAAATACTAAAAATATTTTAAATACTAAACATCTGTGCACATCAGACATGTTGTAAGTCTCATGGGGTTTACCCTATGCATGAAAAAACATCTTTGCACATCAGACATGTTGTAAGATCACATGTAAGATTAAGTTATTTAATTATAATATTATAAAACTATAATATTTTCAATGAAAAAACCCATGAGACTTCCATTGTTACCCACAAGGTCATCCACAAGCATTATTTTGTATGGATTTTTAACCCAATTAAATTGGAAAATCATTAATGGGAAAGATTTAAACACATAATTATAAAACATTTGATTGAATTATAGATTAAATACAATGTTTAATTTCTAGTTTTAAATGATGTAATTTCAAGTTCCATATTGTAGAAAAATTGAGATTTTTTACTTTGGTTGATCTGGATAAGTCTAAGAGACTAAGGGATTATTTCCACACACTTAATAATCAATTGGCCTCCACAATTTCCAGATATTAGTGGGACACTAGTTCTTCTTTATTGAGTGAAAAACACCGATGATACATTATTCCCGGGAGTATTTTATTATTTTTAAATCTTTTATTTTCCCCCACTTACAAATAGTGTATACAGTGGATTTATATAAAACCCTAAATCCTAAATTACATAGAGTTAATTTATAAAGTTATCAAACTCTTATTATGTGAAACATTTAGAAGATAAAAATAAATTTTTGTCTAAAGTTTGTTAGACCAAATCATTAGAGGAAAGTTTACAAAAAAAATTCTGTGAAATTTTATAAAAAATTATCAAAAATATTTATAATAATTATAAAATGATAATTTCATTAAGTTATTAGAAGATAAAAATAAATATATAAAACAAAAAATTTTAAGGATATTTCCTAAATTAAAAATTTTAATTATTAAATTATATAATGATATAATCTATCAAAATTTGTGAAAGATAATTTGTAAAGGTATAATTGCATGATATTATCAGGGAATAATTTATTGATATTATTCTGAATGAAAATTACATTTAATTATCATAGTATATTTTTTAAATAATAAAATGATAATTATTTGAGTTTATCAAAGGAAAATATTCAAAAATTATCAAGTGATAACTCCAAAAATATTATCAGAAAGAAATTACACATATTATCAAAAATAATTATCAAGAATTATTGAAGGATAATTTCATAAAATTATAAAAGATAATTTTTTGAAATAAATTATGATAATAGAATAGTGAAATGATAATTTATAAAGAAAATTATTATAATATAGTTATATAAATTATCCAAGGATGATTATAAGGTAATTATCTTGTAAAAAATATATCAAATTATGAGAGGATAACTATGAAAATTTCCTATATAATTTTATTTTTTTTGGGTTTTTTAAAGAATGATTATAAAAAATACCACATGATTTATTGAAATATTTTAGTATAATAAATTATTTAATGTGGTTTATAATTATTCTTGAGGATAATATTTCTAGAACATACTTTCACCTAAATGATAATTTTGAATTTATCTTGGATATTGAAAGTTTCTTCACATGTGATATTTTATTTCTTTTTGAAATAAAATAGCGGGTTTTAGTTCTAGGAAACCATGGAAATCTTCTAGTGTTAATATGTTGACCACTGTGATAATAGGTCTATGAGGAGTTTTTCTTGATTGTTGATGTTTCCACACTAGCTTCCAAACCAAAATTGGTAGTTTATTCCTACCATTGACATCAATGAATTTGAGGTAGCATGTTTCTCGAATTTTGGGGGTTTATTTCCAATATTTCATTAATATGATTTATTCATAGTTATATTTAATGATTTTGATGGATTATGATCACATGTGGGTGTGTATGTTTCCATTTAAAGCTTATAGGAAACTCGCTTCAATGGTTAATTTATATATTATTGTTCATGTTCAATTTTTATCACATATATTGTACATTCTACCTTACTTATAATAACGTTCTCTGATTACTCATATATCCAATCAAGTTAGTTGTGATTTTTTGTTATTGTTCATTGAGCCCAAGGAAGGTAGATTATTATGATATTTTTATCCCTTAGATGGGAGATTGTTCGTGATTTTTGACTAGGTAGATTAGGGACCTATGTACAGGGTAGGGATACAATGGTTCCTTATGGATTCCGTGTGATACACTCGATGCCTAGTTGAATCCATGGGGTAAGTAAGTCAATGCCTAGTGAATGATGAGTAGATATAAACACCTAGATAGTGACAAGAAAATGAATTTAAAAAAGCCTGGTTTATTGTGAGTTGTATAATTTCACAATGTGAAGCCACTCGATCCATTTTCTTAATGGATAGTCCTTTATGATTCAGACATATTGTTTATCTGTCTGGCATGGGGATAATGTAGGGATGACCGAGGGTTGTTTCATCTTGGTTATTGCACAACCTCTTGGTTTTGGATTTTATGTTTATGGATATTAATAATTTATTATTATTATTGAATAAACTGATATAATTGATCCCATTGGTGTGAGGATGAAATGGTGGTTCCCTACTAAGTCTTGTAATGACACCACACTTAGGAATTATGATGAACTTATATATTTCACGGTGTATCTAGAAAAAGAATAGGGCCCTATAGTGGACATATGATAAGACGATGATGAATCTAGGTTTATATTGGGATGCACTCGGGAGGACCACTAATGAATTTATTTATTTATTTTCTTTTACTACTCGGGATATGTTTTCTAAATTGGGATCCATTTTTATATGTACACAATATTTTTTATAGTTTTTTGTAATTTTTCATTGAATAATTATTTTTTATATTATTTAATTTTTATTATTGATCATATGAAATGATAATAAGGTTATAATATCTCCATTGATGAATTTATAATCTCACTATAAGCCAACAACCTCTTTCTGATGGGGAGGCACCCATGATGTCATGTGGCACTCCAACTCAGACATGGTGGTTTGGGAGCCTATCTGATTTGAACCCTAGTAAACTGTGTTTGGATTGGTGTTTTGATAATGATGGGTGACCTTCTGGTAAGTTTCTCATGGTCCATATTATTGAGGAAAAATGAAATTTGAATAAAATGTGTCACCCTATGTGGATAGTAATTAGCATGATAAGTGAACCCAATGGGTAATTTACTCTGGTGTGTCTGAAAAGACAAACAAGTTATTAATGGAGAACTATAAGGTCAGATGATTAGGTTTATGGCTTGGGGAAGGTTGATCCATGAAAAATGGTTTCAAATCCAATACCCATCCCGAAGTATAGAGGAACTTCTTGGGTTGGTAGTTTAGGGTCCACAATGACGGAGGTATGCTTTAAAGGGGTGGAGAGTGTAACAACATTGGAAAAGTGAGTCTTAAAAGAATAAATGATACTATCCTTGTCAACAAGGTTCACCTTATTTTTTTTGTAAGCCTAACTAATTAGAAATCCAATGTTATGCATGCTTGGATGGAAGTAGTTTTTAGGAAAAGTGAATTCCTCGCATGTTTCTCATAGTGTGTGAGTGGAGATAAATTACACTATAATAACATGGGTTACCCAATGGGGAAAATCATTAGTTTGATAAGTGACCCCGATATGTTATAGAATGTGCTATGTTAGGAAAGGAATTCATGGTATTATAGGAGAAACATTGGGTTAGATGACCAGGTTTATGGCCCGAGATGGTCAAGTTGTGAAAACCCAATGTGAAAAACTCGCACATCTTGTATAAGTGGGAAGCTCTATCACCCTCTATCTCATAGTGTATGGGGCCTACACTTGAAAAACCTACTAACATCTTGTGTTTGATTATATTATGATCTTTCCCATAAATAATTTCACATGGGATGATAAATACCTCATCCCGGAAATTAATTTTTAGAAATAATCAGCACCGTTGATGGTCAAACCACCATTGATATGCCAAGTTGATATCATCATTCCACACAAATGAGTGCCAAATGGAACAAATTTATTTAACAATAATAATGATGATAAATTTTAATGAATAAAATTAAATATTTTAATAGTTAAATATTTTTTCTATTTATTATATTTTTGTTTCATTCAAGAACCTTTAATTATTTCTGAATTATATTATTTTTAAGTAAAAAAACATAATATACATATTAAAGGAATATATAACCTATGAATATATATCAAATGATGATATAACCAATGATGATATATATACTGACCATATTCTTTTCATATATACAGCCTTACACAAGTCAATATAATTATTCATCCAATACATTTAGTTATATCCCAGCATGTGTATTATATTTATATATACTTTCCTTATTTTCACAATTATAATCAGGATTTTTTTATTCATGGAAAACCATGAGGGTAAATATTTCTGGTTCATGGTATTTTTATTTTCTTGTGGTTTTCCCTTTAATAGTTTTCATAATGACGTTTCATATTGAATTCATATATTTTATTAATGTTAATTTTTAATATATGTAAATTTCATAATCACATGGTAATACTTGATATAGGAAAAACACCATTGAGATAAACACATTTATGAATCCTAATTCCATATTAGCTAAGATATTTTTTAAAAAATAAGTGAATAATTATTTATAATTTACAAAAATCATACCATGTAAAAAAATATGTTTTTTAAACTCATATAAATTTTCACCAACAATTGCAAAACATCTATTTGAAAGTACAGAAGTTATACTTTGTGTAACTTCTCTAATCTAAGTCTCCTTCAATATGACCTAATAGGGTATATATATATCAAAAGTGCATGTAACCATAAACCAGAGGCTACTGACTAGTAGTGAGGGCCAACATTTGGGAAGTGGGGAGACTTTACTCTCAAGTGTATAAAAATATCTAAACACAACAATTGAAAATGCATAAGCAATCATCTTAATATAATAACAACATAAGGTTGAAACACATCTAATTACTAACTGAAATTAAACACAAACATAATGATATATTAAAATGATCTACTCTATATGTAATAACATTTATGGAAAATAAATTGGATCTACTATGGAAAGTTGATATAATATAGGGTTAAAAAGTTAAAAGAAAGTTGAGGAGACATACTTAAAACTGATATTGGAACCTATCCCATACTATTATCATGAATCTAACCCAGATCCATATACATATCTCTCTGAATTACCAGTGACTTTTACCATACCTGAGCCAAAAAAATATGAATTATACTCGAGTACCAGGTTTCCCATGTTGGTGTGATTATAACACAGTATAATTCCAACAATTGCGTCACCACAAAGTCCAAAAAATTCATAGACATACTCATTATGAAGTTTTGATAAATAAAATAAATAAATAACCATCTAACAAGTGAAGTGATCTATAAGCAAACAACATTTGACTATACCTTGTTTGACCAGTTTTAAAATTGGTTAATATACCCACGATCTAAAAACCCTATAAGGAAGAACATTTTATAAATAATCATATGGTATTTATGGTGAATGAATTATAAAAAACAAGTATATTTGGTTAATGATGAATCACCATCACTACATATTGAATTGAATGATCCACTAGTGGTCCAATACTAAGATTGAATGAGGCATCACCTGGTGAATAGGGCATCACCATCTATAGGTTGATGATATACCACCACCACCTAGGCTCAGGTAGGAAATATACTACAATCACATAAATTAGGTTGATGATATACCATTAATATTAAACACCATGGGTGTATTAAGAGCCACTAAAGTTAATCTCCTATGTTGAATATGTACCACTAACTTCAATCTCTAGGTGGATGATAAACCACCATCACTAAACTATAGGTGGATGAGGAACCACTTATAACAACTTATAGGTGGATGATATATCACAAGCACTAGTCCTTAAGTAGACGATGGAAAACCGTGACCAATTTCATAGGTGGATAGTTTTACACAAGTATAAATTCCAATTTAAATGGTATACCACAAGTTCAAGTCTCAATATCAACGATGAACCATGAGAAAGTTTCCCGTTTATTGAAGGTGTAAAACCTACATGAATGATCATGTGAAAGATTACCCACCATCTATATTATCAATATGGATGATATAAAACAAAAAATTATTATTTAGTTGGATGATTCACAACTAATATGACATCACATTGTTGATGACACACCGACAACTAAATAATTTTAATTGGATGTGGTACCTCAACATCTCATGGGTGGATAAAGAACCATTAAGGGGGAAAATAATGAATGGATTATCATTCATAATAAACTATATATCATGTATAATTATTACCAACATAAAAAGGTTATTATCTCAAGAAACTACCCCATGCAATTCTTCCATCCTAGGACAAATCCCCACAATCCTATCACATTATGAAGAAATTTCTTATGGAGGATTGTTCTAGGACTCCACACATGTTTCATACAGTCTGAAAATTAGAATAAATACACATAAAATGTGTTCTAATACTATTATAAATGTGAATAATTCAAGTTCTAGGTCATTGAACACACAAAATTACATTTCATGTCTTATTGAGGACCACTCACTATCCAGCACAATGTCACTGGGTCTATACAAATCATAAAAATGGTTTTATAATTTTATTTAGGGAATTCAAAAATGGTAGATCCTCCCACATTTCATATAACACATGTCTCACATGTAAATACAAATAATAAATTAAGAGATTACCTACCATGATTTTCCAAGGTCCTCATTGGAAACCTACTGATGATTTAGAATCAATCAATCATAGTCAAGAAATAAAATAACCCCATTATGTTTTAACCAAAAACAACTATTCAATTATAAAGAGAATATGAAATATATCACAAGAGGTATGATATCCCTAGGAACTATTTATACACATATCCAAACCCAATTAGATGATATTCATTCTATGGAAGCGATGAATGTGAGAGACATGTGGGGAATGGTGTAGTACTATTTCTGTTTGAGAATCAGTGTAAAATGAATTTTATTAATCATTAAATATATTTAATTAAATTAAATTAAAATAAATTATTTAAAACTCAATATGTACCTTATGGGTGGTTTAATACTTTCTACTGATTAACTCATGGACAATGGGTTCCCGTTCTAGGGTCATTGAGCACACGATGGCCCACATATAGCTTCTACCCCTACCATCTCCAGCAATTAAACAATAACAGTCAACTAGGTATCTAGTAAAAACTGTTAATGGAAATATATCATAACACCCATCCTATTTTCCCAAAAATAGACCACTGATTCCCCACATGACCTATACCATTAAAAAAACAACTAAAATACAAGAGACTGCAAAAATCTATGGTCAAAATAATACGTCACATATATACAGGTTGTTACAACCACCCAATCATGTTCCTGTATGTCCTATAATTATTTAGTCAAGGATTACCATGTATCACTGATGAAAAAGTATTTCCCCTAGACCTATATTTTAGACTCTTTAGCCAAGGTCTCATTATTGGTTTTCTCTTTGTTCCTATGTAGTATTACGGGGGGTGGTTGTGCTATTTTCTTGTATAGACTCTTCTAACTTTGTTCCAAAATCTAAAAAAATCACTCCTCAAATGACACATCCATCTCTATATTGATGTAATAAAATTTGATCACATGTTAATGGTTGATATTGAATTCTTGGAGAAAAGCAACATGGTAATTATGTGAATAGCAATATTTATTTAGAGGAATTCCAAATTTGTGTTCCATGTAACCAATCCTATGGAGTACTTCAAATTGTCCTAAGAACCTTGGAATACATTTCCCTATCCATTGAATATTCCAATATTCAAACTGGGGTGACTCCTACTAGAGTACTAAACTAATGATCTAAAACTTAATAGGATGTAAGAATAAATCAATATAAGATATAAATATTCTATAAGTGGTCATTAAACACTTTTTGATCAGATGAATATGTTCTCACATCTCTTATATGTAACACAACTCAATATCCAAAAACTACATTGCCTCTGACTAGCACAGATTCCACCCCCCTAGACTACTATAAAAAACCTCAAAAGTATCCATATGAGTTGATGCTTGATAACTAGTTTTAGGTAAACTCCATAAGGAAGGAATTATTCAACCATAAATAACTAAAATCAAGGATTCATGTCTATGTGATGTTCTCTAAATCTTATATAGTTTTCTTAGAATACCCATGTTTTCGAGGATAGTAGGAAATTCTCATGTTCACTTATGTATTAATTTCATAGTAAATCTATTTCTTGAAGAACACTATGAAATTACTATCCAAATAAAAAAATATGCTTCTAAGAACCCCATGAGACACAATTTCTCCAAATAATATGTCATATCCAATTCATCGATGGAATTAATCTACAAGTTCAGTGAGAAATTCATGAAACTCATTAAATTTTCTATTATAAAATGTAATGAATTATACCAATGATATGACCGTGACAATCCCATCATGAAGTCTATTTTCATTTAATACCAATTCTACATTAGAATAAGTAATTAAAAAATAATACCTATAGGGCTCTGGTGCTCGGCCTTCTTATACCAACAGGTGAATTATCCTAATACGAACCTTGTTCCATCCTTAATTATCTCATTATCTTCCACTATATACAAGCCACCTTCACCACCTGTGCATGAGTTTTATTACTCAACATGTTGGCTATAAAATTACCCTTCCTAGGGGTATAATATATATAAAAATGAAGATACCATAGGTTCTTAACCCACATTCTTTTCCAATTATTCATGTCCCTTTGAGATAAGATATAAATAACCTATTATAGTTAGTAGAAACCATGAAAAAATCCCTAGAAATATATTGATACCATTATATAAACCTGAATAATATTTTCTCCATCTCTAAATCAAGTGTTGTTTAGTTCCTCTCATCCGAACATAGAATCTTGGACCCATAAGTTAACACTCGTTGACCCATCATTATAATTACAATATTAAAAACTCTAAAATATTTTCAATATCATTTATACTCCTCACAATACTTACATAAATTCAAAATCACTCCAATTGTCAAACTAGATTTATTCTTATGAAAGGCTCAATCAAATTACTATGACCAAAAAAAGTTCAAGCCATTCTTGGTAAAGGCCATCATTGGTGACACCAAACAAGAGTGGTCTTGGATAAAAATATATTAATATAAGTCCAAACAAAGGAAATTATAAGTATCAAATCCATTCTTGGTGCCACTCCCAAGAAAAAATAACATAAAACATATTTGGGTCCACTAAGATGACTACCTCAGTTATCATGTACCCCAATAAGTATACCTCACTATTTTGAAATTGACACTTACAAATATTAGTATACAACCATTTATCTCATATTGTGCTGAAAAAAGTATCTAAATAGTGAGTGTAATAATCCCTAAAATGGGGTTAAACCATAATATCATTAATAAATAGAAACATAATGTAATCTAAAAAATAATTTAAAATCTTATTAATCTATAATATAAAAAATAATAGTGAATTTTTTGACTTTGAATACATTACGTGATACACATATATATCATACCTCCACCTAAAAGTAGTATGTAGTATATCAAAATCTCCCAATCAAAACTATTGATAGCAGACTTCAATTCGATCTTAGAGAATCACCCGAATCATTTATGTTGATTGAATATTTTATAAATTTCTCTGAATGGATCTGGGTTCTCAACCACCACTTGTTCCCTCCATTAGTAATCCACACAAAAATACAATGATCCATCCAACTTTATATTAGACAATATTGGAGCATCACAAGGGGATTTACTCAGATAATTAACCTCATCGCCTCTAAATCTTCCATCTAATCCTTAATATATAGAATATTTACAAGAAATATCCTGAATAGTATAATGGATATAGACTCTCTATTATATATAAGCTCAATCATAAACTCAATATCCCTTTTGGGTGGAAACTGAGAAAAATATTTTGAAAAATTGTCTTGGTACCGGACAATTATAGGAGGATATACCACCTATAATGTCTCATAATATCTTCAAAACATATTATTCAGCTGAGATATTATCAATCCCATATTCGAATTTCCATGTCCTTAATGGTTTACCTATAGAACCCAATCATTGAAGTGGGTATAACAGGAACCCTTTGTAAACATGAATGATACCTTTCACTAATAGAAGAAATTTTTTCTTGATACCGATTTAACAAATCTATCTTATGGGTCACATAGAAGATGAAAATATCTAACACAAAGTATTCCTAGAGAGGAATAAATCTATTGATCACTATTGTATACTTTATAAATATTTGATGACCCTAGGATATAACCCTTAAGGTCATGTCAGTAAAAATAATTCCATAAAGATTATCTTTAAAAAGAACTATATAAATAACTATGTGATCATAAAAGGATGATCACGACACATCCCGAATAGTTTCATCACCCTCTAGCATTGGTATAAATGAAACTAGATTGATAGTGAATGTAGAATAATCCATCACTGATATTATCTATATACTAGAAAAAAAAATTCCTTATCTCTGCTATAACTCAATGTCTATGGGATTAAATTATCAAAAAATCATGAATGAAATTCCTTATATTATAGGAGTACATGATGGTCTACCTAGACAAGTTAATTGAATCATCACTTCACTAGTTCTCAAATCATATTTACAACATGATTTTTCATATCTTTAGTTGGATCCTCATGTTGTTTGAATATAGAATTTATAGAAATAATCTAGAACTCGATATCCTAGGGCCCACCCTCACCTATAAATGGTGGTCGATGTTGTAGAAAAAATTTAGAGGTTAGATCAGAGACTGTTATCCCATCTCTCAATTACCCAATTCTGATAGCTTATAAGACCTTAATAAGAATCTTTCTATGGAACTGATAAATATTAATAATAGTTACACTAGTTGATTCCAGCACCATTATTGGTGATCCATGCTCATTCCCACCATCCTGACTCTCAATATAAGGTTATCATAGGGGAATATACCCATAATGTAAATTTCATGACTCAAAATACATTTATCCCATAGGTATAAATATTGTTGTTTTGGGCAATCCATTAAAAGAAAAATACTATCTACCCTAAACACACACTCTAGATACAAGTGTCTCACATACATGTTAGAGTATAGATTAACATAAGAACTCAAAGGTTTAGAAAAGTATAATACATGATCACCAAACATTCGTAACATATAATAGGAATACTTAGCAATCATACATTGTTCAATTATAGTTCTATAAAGAATTTATATAGTAAAACACTATATAATTCATTTTTAACACTTTAAATGACCAAAATCATAATCATAACATTAATATAAATAATAGAAAAGCATAAAAATTTCATGAAATCCATATATGAATATATTAATTCATGAATTCATTCACTCTAACCATCTATGGATACGTATAAAAACCCATAAATCATTATAAATATGACAATGCATCATATTTTTTAATATAGCCCTACCATGAAAACAAAAAATAGAACAAATATTAAATCATGAGTTACTTGGACTTCCCTCATACATTATCTAGATACTATCAAACACTATATCTATATTAATATCTAACATCACTGAATCTCCCATCTACCATATCTTAAATAGCAATACAAACCAAAATATGGATATGGTACTACATTGTAATGTCCCTAATATGTTTCACCTCCACTATATTCAGATAAATTCATTACATATTTTAATGGTTCCTCATTATATGCGAGAGTCTATCAACTAGAGACAATGATAAACTCATGAAATGTTTGGATACTATAACTTTAGGTAAAAATAATGATCAATACACAACCGAAATAGAATCCAGATTAAGTCATGCCAATATGAAAGAATAATAAGATAAAAAACATAGATAATTAATAAAAAAATTAATTTCAACAAAATAATATGTCAAAATAATCTACGAAACATGTTAATTAATTAATACAAATAGAAACAAGATCTATATTGGGTAGATTATATAAAAATTTATCCAAAATAAATAAAATTATAGGATAAGACCATAAAAATAGTTTAAATTCATATCCTGAAAATTTCTCCCAACTCTTATGAAACTCAATCTATATAAATTTCTTATTTATAGGGGACCTTACCCTTATATGGGTCAGCAATCACAAAGTCTTCTTATTCATGAGGGCACCTGGAAATGATGTGTGTGATTCATTGTATGATACCACCAATGGTTAACTTGGAAAGTGTATTAGATACATATTCATTCTCTATATGTAGTGATAATAATGAAAATAAATATAGAACTAATAAACCTATGGATTTATCTATAAAAGAACATGTATATTCATACTTTTTTTTATCTGGTGTTAGAATAGGATAATAAAACCTTAGTTTTCAGACACTGTGAGGATGAATGATATATCATTACTCATATAATTCCCATGATAAAATTTTTTTCACCAACTTCTATACTAGGTGAATGATGAAACATCGTTAATGTATAAAAAAATAAATTCTCTATCACTGATCCAATAGGAAGGGTGAATGATATTACATCAAATGAACATTGCACCAGCAAATCTTGGTGGATAATATACCACCACCACCCATGCTTATGTGGGTAATATAACAATATTATAAAACATATCTGGATGATACACCACTAATAAAACACACCACATTTGGAAGAACACCACTATAATCAACTCTATAGGTTGATGATAAACCATTTTCATCAATATTCCGGTTGATGATGTAACATTATTACTAAAATCCTTGTAGTTATGTTAAAACTAATAAAAATATATAATTGGATGGTAAATTAAAAGTACTAGATCCAAAAAGTTGAAGAATTACCATAATGATTACATCAATAGGTAGACAATATACCACAAAGCTAATCATGTAGAGGATGGTATACCACCAATAAAAGTCTCCAAATGGGAAATGAACCACCATAACTGCTCTAATAGGATGAAGTATTACCACAAACATGAATGCTAAGATGGATGATGAAACTATATCGCAACTCTTAATGAGGATGATATAAAACTATTGATACCATTCAGGTGGAGTAATCACCATAGAAATCCCATCATAGGTTGAAGTATAAACCACTCTCTTTATAGGTTTAAGTGGATTTGTTACCATGAAATTTCAAGGGTGGATAAGGAATCACTATAAAAAAATAATAATGAATATTCTATAATTAGAATTAAATTTAATAACATTTTTAATTATACATAACATAAATGGGTTACTATTTCAAGACATTATCCTACTCAAAATTTCGATCGTAGGCAACCTCACATCTAACCTATCACATTCTCAATAAAGTTATTTATGAGTATTTGTCTATAAATCATGAAATGGTTTCCAATGTCTTAATATATAAATTTATTCCCATCATGGGTCTATGGTAACCATTCTAAATTATGAAATTTCATTGCATAGGTCATAATTTTCATGTAATGAGTCTTAAAATATTATGGAGGACCACAAGAAGTCTCATATAATCTCACTCTATCCGAAGGTATAAAGGAAATAAATTTGGAATTAATTTATTCACTGTTACCATATTGGAGAATACTTCATTTAATACAGAAAAAAAGATAATTTAAATATTTACTAGCAATCATGGTACTACTTACATAGTTATAGTAGGGTTTACATCATTATAAACCACTGGGTTATTTGGTCTCAGCCATGAAAAATCCAGAAATATTGGAAAATTTCCAAATTAATGGTTAACTTATGAAATATTTTAATTAGAGAAAGAATATAAAAATTATCACAGGAAGAAATTTAGATTCACCCTTGATGACTCTTAGGAATGATCAATACTCTAATAAATTCCTGATTTGAAGTGATTCAGTCTTTGGGAGTGAATAATTATGGATATCAGATGGGACACATGTTGCTATTTCTATGTGATAATGAGGGATGAACATAATTAAATTAACATTTAAACATATTTAATTAATTAAGATGAATTATAAATATAAAATTGACTCATTATTTACCCATTTGGTACCCACCACCATAACAATAGTTTTTTGGTGGCCAACAATTACCCACAATAGGGTCACTAGCCACCTGATGTCCTAATTGTAGATATTTATTCCACTATAACCTCTACCAAGTACTATATAGCTATCCAGTCATACATAATATCATAAATCAATGAAAATAAGTCATAATAACTATCAATTTTTCTATATATGTACCCTTGATCTCCCTCGATTTCCACTAATTTCCTTACAGAATAAAAAATATAAAAGGTTTGTTGAAATTTAGTTCACAATCATACCTTGTATTGATGAAAGGTTTTATAGTTTATAGTGAATAAAATTACCCTTAAAAATTTTTATCAATTCTGAGAAATTATATTTTAACCAAAATTCTTATATATATCAATTATAACATTTATATAGATCAGAACATGGATTAAAAAATCTAAACATCACAGTTTTATATGGAAAGGTAATTTCCTAGAGATATGTTTAGGGACAACTTAGTACATTTTTGTGGATATTATCTTGATATTAAGATGTCTATTAACCTGAGGAACATTTGAAAAAAAAATTAAGAAGCCAACGACACAACACTCTACTAATTTGTCAATTACCTACAGGTGAGAACACTCACCAGACACCCAGAAAATGAATTTAAAAGGTCAAAATAGATGTAAATGAACTATAAAATAATTTTCTTAGAATACCTATTGGAATTACCATCGATTTGTTTTTATTTTACCTTGATATTTTGAAAACCCCAAACCTAAGAACCCTAAGAATTTAAAGAATGGCATTAATAAAGAGAAATGTGAAAAACGAATTAAAATAAATATGTGTAATTGAAATTACATATAATTTCTTATGAAGATCAAATGTGGAGAATATTCTTGGACAATCAGAGATCCCCTTCTTTATAAGTTTCAAGAAAATGACTGAAAGTGCAGTTTCCCCTTCTATTTCAAAACAATTATAATAAAAACAATAAATATAATATAATATTCTATAATTTAATATTATCACAATATTATTCTAGAATACCCTTATTGATATAAAATAAACTAGAGAATTAATAATCCATCACCAATCACAATAATTATGTTTTCAATGTATTTTATAAAATATCCATTTTCAGTATTGATGTAGTAACAATTTAATAAAAATACATTTCACTGTACAAAAAACTAGAATTTATTATTATTTTTTAACAATTTCATATACTAAAATAATTAAAAATAAAATAATAAATGGCTAATCGTTAATAAATAATCTATACATCTATTATAGTATTCATTAAATCGAGTATGAATGGTCTTGACAAATCTTGACATGATAAATGAAGTTTTAGGCCATCAAATGGGGGTTTCATGGCTAGTTTGAATGATTATAGAAATTGATCTCTTACCATGAATTAAATATTAAATGAAACTTGAAATAGTGAATGTTTTACTTTCATAGTTTCCCCTAAATGTGCTCAAACTATGTATATATCAATTTTTTAAACTACAATATTTAAATTCAAATAATTACTATTACAAAAATCATTTAGTAGAAATGGTTGTTGGGCCGGTGTTAAGAGTAAATTCTCCCACCATTTTTGGAGAATCTCTTTGTGAACAATGGTTGGTTTTCAACATTAGACCTACTACTGTAAATGAGTGCATGAATATTTTCATAGATAATTATTCTAGGATTTATCCATTATAATAAATTTGACATTCTGTTGATAAATATTATTGAATACACAAATATAATTCTAAGGATATCAAAATCACCTTATGGATATCAAGGAGCTAATATTAACTTTAAGGGTATCCTGATAATAGGATTATGCATAGTATTTTTGTAATACCCCATGATTTTTCAATATTCCTTTTTGACTTAAAATAAATACCATTTTTAATGTGTTATTTTCCATGCATCATTGAACTAAAATGATTAGTGATACATTTTATTAATGTAAAAAATTATAATTGAAGGTAAATAGTAATACAGTATGGGAATACAATATAAAATACCATTGAGAAAAATAAAATAGAAATAACTATTTTTTGTGAATATTAAGATTATGAAATTTTTTTATCATCGTGGATGGACATGAACATCATAAAAAATATTGATACAATGTAAAAAGAAAAATAATTAGAGATATATTATATATATTTATAGATAATTAAATGAATGGAATGAATGATTTAAGTGATATATTTAAGGCTATACATTAGAATAAAATCTGACCATTATTAATATAGTTATTGGATATATAGATGTTGGATATATGATCATCGGGAATATGGTCATTTGATATATTTTCTTTAGGTATATTTGAGGGGTAATTTTTGTAATTGAAAGTGATATTACTCAAAAATAATAAATAAAGAAACAAAATGATAAAATTAAAATAAATATTTTTTGTTATAAAATAAATTTCGTATGTGTTACATATTATTATTATTAATGTGTGGTTTGATGCATTTATAAAATTAAAAGTATGGTTTTCTTTCCAATGGATTGTTATAACTAAATAGAAGACGAGTAACTAATTTTAAGAGGATGGAGTTATTTTTTTAATATTATAACAAGATAATTTTCAAAGAACTATTTTTTAATTATTATGTAATTTTCTATTAAAATAATAAATTTATCAATTTAAAATGATGAATATGGTGTAATTTATAAAATTTTATTAACAATCATTTAATTAGTAATTGGTATGACATAATATTAAGAACTCCTAATGTTTAGAAGGCCAACTTCCTATAATATATATATATATATATTTCTATTAAAAATTTGATTTATAATTTTAAGAAATTTATTTATATTAAACAGTGGCTAGATTTTTAATAATAACAATATATATATATATATAAATACGTGATTTCCATTTTTTGGCATTAAAATAATTTACTGAGGTGAAAATTGAGTTACAACAATATAAGTAAAAGAATGTAAAAAGGGTGAACCATGTTGAACAATACTTAAATATCACCAACCCATATCTATAAATTGTGAGGGTAAGGATATTTATGACATATTTTCATATATTTTCACTTTTTATCCACATTCCAATTAAAATGAAAACATTACACCATAATTAATGAATATTTCTATAAATTCTACATAAAAATAACATATAAAAGTACCCCTAATCTATCCATAAAAAACCAGTAAATCCATTATTTTATCACCTAAATCCATAACCATTTTTTCAGTCCCATGTCCTAACAAGATATTGGGTAGCTTATGGTTCTAATTAGAAAGCCTAATCCCATCATTTTTAAGGAACCCATGCCAAGAAGGAGAGAATTCATCAAGTAAGTATATATGCTATTAACTAAATATTTCAATTACCATCTCATCTCAATCATTTGTAAATATCATTATCCTTTGTAATGAAGTTACATTAATTCCATTATGATGTTTTGAAAATTATATTACTCTCATATAAATATAAAATCATAATCATTAATTAATATATCTTGTTCTTAGTTGTTTTTGTTCAACCCCTACATGATTGATGCTATACCAACATCACCATTTATGAAATTAATATAAAGAAATACCATGGTTCACCCTATAGTAACTGGATCGGAATCCCACTAGACCATAGGGGCACCTCCTATTATACCAAAGGTTTATGACTTGTAGTGAGGGCCTATGGTGATACCATGGGGAGACTATACCCAATTATTAGAATGAGTAATAACATCATGAGTAATAGAAATTTTATACATCTTGATAAATAATGGAAAAAAATAACACATAAATTACCAATAAATCATAATGAAACCTTTATATATCAAAATTATTTCCATACAAGTCATAAAAGGATTTCCACTAGAAAAAAAACAATCAAAACATGTGAAACTGGGGAAATCTATAAAACCACTATTGAGTCCTTGTTATGTCCCATACGCCTATAACCAGGTTAACCATCAACTGTAGGTCCTTTTCACTTGTACCAACTTGAAACCATAAAGTATACCTAGGTACCCAATATATCCCATGTTAGATATGAATATGAATCAGTAAGTCACCACTAATTATATTTCTAAACATATCAATTTTAGGCAATATTTTAAGAAGGAATGCATAATAAAATAGAGAAAAATCATCATCATCTTTCTTTGGTTTTGAGGCGACTCCAAATATATACCATGCCTATTTTGTAACCTTCTAGATGTCTCTAAACATAATATGTGATTAGATATAAAATTGGATATGAGGAAGTATCTCAGGAATCTTATTCCATTAGGCAAAATACATATCCTAAGAGGCAATCCTAGGAATCTATAACCATTTGGAATTAATTCATATTCTAAGAGGTAATCCTATGAATCCATATTCATTTGAAATAATTCCAAATTCGGGGTAATCCCTAAAATCCCTGGTCACAATGTAAAAAACTCAATCATAGGAGTTAATCACTATAATATACAGTCATTAAACATAAATTCACATCCTATGAGGTAATCCCATAAATACATTTTCATTAGATAGAAATCCATATCCTAGTATATTTTACCATGTATCCTCATACACTAGGAATAAAGCTAGATCCATGGAGTTAAAAACAAGAATACTATGTTATCAGTTACTTTTTCCACCACAAATGATAGGTTTTATCACCAGATCCTAAGAGTTTCCAAGGAATCAAAATTAATTTATTTAGTTACAACTATATTTAGTACACCCACTGTTTCACCTCTTAAATTTCCTTGTTTAGTCAAAATAAATATCAATACACTTTCTTAATAAAGTATTAGTCCTAACACTTTACAATGTGAATCTCACAATCAGAAAAAAAAAATTAGTTTAGGGAAAAAACATTTGAAACCATTTTTGGGGTTTCAGGAAATCATGGAGTATGTTATCACAGGCACACATCACCAACTTATAAAAAATGTGAAATAACTTGAGTGATATGTTAAGGACCACCTACCTTAGGATCACGTGATTTTTTTCATCATGTAACTAGAGTTGATTTGTGCTGAAATGGTGGGAAACAATGAAGAATATGAAAGGAATTGAATAAAGAAAATAGAAATAAGCTTTGTAATACTTCGAAGTAGGGAATAAAACAAAGAAAAATGGATAATGTGTGTTATAATTATCTCTAAATATCAACCAAACTATGAAAAACATGATTAAGATGAAGACAAACAGAGAAATAACATATTATAGGGGGAACTAAGGAGGGTGTGTAGGGGAGGTCAATCATGCAAGAGAAAAATAGAACCCCCTTATTTTAATTCATCAATTAATTAACCAATTAAAAAATTTAATAAGGGTTATAACACCATCTAATCTAAAAAAGGATTCATTGCTGCCCTGATTCCCTCAGGGTAAAACCCCTTGGTCCGTGGTGTGAATTAGTACAGGTTGAGTTTACCTACACTAACAATTAAAATTCGTAGCATGAATATTAGGTTTAAAGGGATAATTCCAAAATGTAAAAGTCTCCCTTATAAAAATGTATCTTCTTAGTTTGAATCATTCATTCCCATTACTTGGTCCTCCTTATACCATGTGTTTCACTATAGAACTGAGGATTCATACTAGAAATATCTGAAAACCATATAAATTTCTATTGTAAGCCCATAAAGGTCACTTTGAACGTTCTCCCTTTCCACCATAGACACCAGAAACCTTGATAAACAAGAAAATACATGATACCGTACCTCAATTTTTCCTCAATCTATAATCCTAAATGTGATGAGGTTTCATCTGATAATAACAATGGATACTAATACTATGCCTCAACATCACATTCTGAGGTCTCCTAATTGATGTTGTCATGCTGGGACTGCACCCGTATTAGAGGAACCATCATTCCCAAAAATCCTACATACTCTAATCCATTGTATGAATCTGAAAATCTTTAGGGGATACATCATTATCCATATCAAAATCATAATTATCAATCACAAGAGATATATCAAGATAAAACTATCGAAGATGTAGTGTTTGGGACACGTCGTTCATAGAACTGAAACACTATGGGAGAGACAAACAACATTCCAATACACAAAACCTCTCCACTATCTAAAATGATCCCATGTATCTAGATTATAGATTTTACAACCTATGAACACCATGATTTAAAATAATTTTCAACAAAAATAATCGATCTCTAAGATAAAAATCGATAGGACAATACTTTTAGTCAGAGTATGATCTCTACCTAGTCCGGGCAGTTTCCAAAAAATTATTGAACAACAGAATATACTCTTTAATGTCTTGCAAGAGTATTGTCCCAATTATCATCGAATCACTATATTATAGACAACACAATGGATAACTATAATTACAACCATATATATCCTCGATATGGTCTATCTATATCGAATCTTGGTTGATATTTTTCTTGATGAGATCTTCCAAGGAAAAGTGGTTTTCTTTAGAACACCAATTTTGATGATGCATTCTATAAAATATACCTCCAATACCTAAATAGTATGATCAAACTATCTTGATCTTGGATAAGTAGAATACAATATAATTTCATCATCTTATCCATGACCATCAATAATGTGTCACTACATAAGGGTGTCTACAGAAACCCTGTCATCAAATCCATTTTTAATCACCCCATTTTCATTAGGAAAATTGAAAATGGATGTTAGAGACCGGTAAGATATTGGTTAATGGGATTCACCCATTAACACATTTAGGACTGTGGGATAAACCCATTATATTCCTCTTCAACCTAGGACATCAATCTTGCATGTATATTCTATGATACATGTTAGTTTATCTTGGGTGATCTATCTGACATGAGACTTGGGTTTCCCTCATCAGTTGCTCAACCAAACTTATGGGGACCATTAAATGACTTTAGATATAAAGGATCTGATCCTTATTGAGAGGGTAGTCCAGTGGTGGTTTGTTACCATATTTTTAATACCTCATAACTAGAATTTAATAATCTCATAGATGTCTTATATTCAGGATACTATGGAGTGAATATGTGATACATAAGGATGTTTGTGTAAGTTAAACATGATACTCTTAAATGTCCTAATGTATCTCATCAAGTAGGTACATAAAATTCCACTCATTTATATAATCCTAGACCACCTAATATTGAATCTCTTAGATAAATTTTTATAAAACCATGATTCAATTTTTAGGGGTGTATTCTATCTCATAGTCAATGGAATTGGGAGAGTTGACTAAACTTTATTACTGAAGTATCAAGTCCCATTGTGGGAAAATGTATTATAAGACCTTGTCTATGTGTTCCCATGAATCATTCTTCTAAAAGGTAAATTCCTGAACAATTCAGGGCATTGAGTAATAATAAAAACATTATTTCATCTATTGGATAGTTCCACCATTAAAACCTTATCTATCTAGAGCTATAAGAGAAAACACGTCCATCCTACCAAAAATCTTCATCTATCCAGAATCTTGATGAATCATTTCACATGATATAATACCTAATTGGATCATATATGGTCAAAATTAGTGCTATGGTAAATATTTCATCCATATTATTAAAATATCTCTCTTATGTGTCACACCGAATAAATCCCCCCCTTCTTGGTCAATATTTTCATTGGTGATGCCAAGGGGAGGATTTCCAAAATGAACTAATGATAATAAATGAACCTACCCAAAAAATATATATGTGTAAAAACATATTTTTACACTCTTAAAAAACAATTAACCTTACCTTCATAGGGTGTAATAATATTCTATCATTTGATATAATGTTCCAAAAAATGTGAACCTGGTTGATCCTAAAGTAACACTTTGAGAGATTAGAATATAACTGATTCTCTTAGAGTGTTTAAAAAATATATTGAAATATATTTTTTAATTTTCCGTCATCCTAGAGTGCACACCGATAATTGTTTTTAAAAAATAAACTAAATATTTCTATATATCGATTGATGAACTAATTCATTTGATCTATAAATACTTATGATGTGTTAATCATAACGAAAATCATCCCTAAGTAATCATATAGACTGAAAATTATCTTAGATGTTCTGTGAAGTATTTTTGAAGGTCTCCCACTTATCTGGTGATAAAATAACCTCAAATAAATCTTGGAAAACACTAAAAAACCATAATTCTAATGAAAGAAATGATAAATATGTTGAATTGGATGTTGGTTCTTAATATCCACTTGGTTTCACTTATAATATTCTACACATGGCCTCTATGATCCGTCCAAATTATTAGTTAAAAGAATGTAGAGTCCCAAGGATATTTTCTTAAACATATTAATACATTATTCTCTATAGCCTCTAACTAAGCCATTCCCCCGTACGTAACACCTCATAACCTAAAAAAATAATAATCCCATGATTGATAACAAGGGTTTAAATTTATTACATTTTAAGAATCTTTTATGTTCAATGTATTAGAGATCTAAGAAAAAATGTTATATATAAAACCATTACTTTAATGAGTGGAAACTTCAAATCAATGACCATTTTATTATAAAAAATAGTACTCATAAATTGTAACTCATGTTTCATTAAAAATATTTTATCTTATTTTAGTGCGAATTATCATAATAGAATGATAGTCATTATTATAGTTCCTACTCATCCATAAGATTTTTGAAAAGCATTTTAAAATGTTGTATGATAAAAAAATCTCTGTTTGGGATATAAAAATAAATATAACCCATTAATACATTTAAAAATCATGTAGAGCATAAGGTTTTTCCCTTTTATATTAATAATTTTTGGATTTTAAATAATCATATACTTACTCTAAAAATGAACTATTTGTGAAATATTTTTCAAAATACATTTGATAATAGATAAAATGGTTAAATAATAATTCAAGATGGGTTATTGAAAAATATGGTAGCTTTTACTTAAAAAACCTTTTACCCATTAAAAATCTTTTATAATATTTTAAATTAATGTTAAGTTTTTTTATATTATTAAATAAAAATATATCTATAAAACTATAAAAAACTGGAACATGAAATATATAGAAGGATAAAAACATAAATTGTCACATAAATTACAAAAAATTCTTTTATTATGATATAAATCATAAAAATTCTACTAAGGGCATGTATAAGGACATCAAAATTATACCAATAATGAAACATGCCAAAAAATGATATATATAATTGGGTAGTCATACACCAAATACCAAGGATTGTTTGTCTAATTAGACTTATAGATGAATCGAGTGGATATCTACAATTGGTCCCCAAAAATTATTTATTAATTCCATTGTATTCATCATATTAGTTAATAATATTATTATTAAAATCAATAGAAACATTCGTATTAAAAAACTAGATTATGAAATGTTAATATTTTCCCTAATCAACATATATAATGACATGATTATAATATATCTAGATAAATAAGATAGATGGTATCATTAGTTTATATCTAAAATAAATCATAAGAACCATCAAATGATATTGATATAAATTAAAATACATTTAAAACAATATTTTTCACTTTTCGTGAAAACATGGAAAAAATATTTTTTTGATAGAATTTTAAAAAATAATTTCTATAATATTGATAAAATGGGTTTTTTAAAAGATAACCCATGAATATTTTAACTGAATATTGAAATATAACAATGGTGAGGATTTTAATAAAATCTATTAAAGCCTTACATGTTAAAATAGTACATTATTTCCATAATTCAGTAAAAAATTAAAAGCGATTTCTATGAAAATCATTTAAAAAGATACAATTTAATAATTTATAAAAAAACTAAAATTATTTAAAAATGGTATTTAACAAAATTTAAAAAATATATAAGAAAATTATTGAAACATTTGATGAACACCGACATGGAGGAGAAATATATACATAAGGAAAAATTTAAATTAGGTTTTAAAGAAAAATCAATTACCACATTGGTAAAATTTAAATAAAAACGATGCCAATGAAGAGAACATTAAAAGTGTTTTTAGACCAATTCAATTTCAATAAATTAATGATAAATTTTATTCATATAGTAGTATATATACAACATAAAATATGTAATAAAAATGTATTAAGTCTTAATAAATGTAAAGTGAGATGAGAAATCCATTACCTCAGGCCTTGGATAATTTAATACATTTTTCATATTATAAATAATAAAATTATATTATTTTTATAATTTCATAATAAATTTTTTCTTGTTTATTCCATCATTATTACCCCTTTTAATTAATTTATAATGATTAATTATTTATTCCCTAAATTAGTCAAGTTTGCATCTGATGTTTTGAGGATGTTCTATTTATAATCCCAAAATAGTTTGGTAGGTTGATTATAGTCAAAGGGGTCATGATTCTGTCATCTAAAAAATAATAAAAATTAAATAATTATAAGTTTTTATGTGTTAAATAAAATTTTATTACCATCCATTAATGGTGTACATGTAAAATGAAGCACATCATTTTGTGGAGGTGATCATCCATAGGGACGCATGAGCGACCTTATCATTTTTAACTCATGGTTGGGAAATAAGGTAAGAAATATATTATTATTAAATAATAATAATTATGAAATTTATATCATATTTCAACATGACATCTATAACAATAATCAACCATAAAGGGTGTTGATGAAAAATGAAATACAATGCTTTGGGGTGGTGGTGGCCTGAATGTATACATGAGCCCTACTTTCATTTTCAATTGGATAGAAAACGAGATGAGTATGTGTTGTTAAATTATCATAATAAAATTTAAATATATAAAATATAACTATTTTATTATATGAGTGTGGTTGGTATATAATTGAAGGAGTTAGAAGAATAAATAAAATGAAATAAATTTGTTAAGAGTTATTTATCTTCTTTGGAAATCCTTCTTCAGGTTTCACCGTAAGACGTAGTAGGACGGTTTTAGGGGAATCTAAGAATATACAGTAATTGGTTAAGGGATATATGAAATAATTATAGTATACATTTTCTATAATATATGACTTATGAGGTGTGAGGAGGAGAGGAGTTGAGGTGACCCATTATAAGTGAGTTGGGTTGTAATATTTTAAATATATATAATATTAATATATAATATATGTCAAACTTATGTAAAATGGTACAAAATATCCATGTAATATAATATAATGGTTTTAAGTTAGAAATTAACTCATCCCAAAAAAAAATTAGATAGGTTTTATTGTCATTTTAAACCCTATCTTTTCATTTAACCCCTTGTTAACACTCCTTAACATTAACCGTCGTAACACATTTTTCAATATAAAATGGAAAACAATGTAATTTAAAATTTTGAAAGTGAAAAATAGATGAAATAATCATTAAAATATGGACGATTTTTCGTTATATTTATGACTTTTTTTATTTTCAAATAATGAAAAATAATTTTAAACATTAAATAAAATTCAAAGTCATTTTGAAGAGTATTCACAAAAGTAAGTCTATAGAAAATGAAATACAACAATTTAATATGAATGAAAATAATTTACCATCAATTATATACTCTAATTTTCGAATATATTTTGAAAAAACTTTAAATCACCCAATTTTTTTAACGATTCTAGAATAATTTGCTTTTTTTATAATGCTTCCACAAGTGTTGTGTCTATGTTGCATAAGAGTTCAAAGTTACTATATCATTTGTAAAAATTAATTACAAATTAATATAGAAAAAATATTTATTTCATAATACAAATATCTGATTAAAACCATCCATTACATATTTTTATTTTCATTAAACATATTATAGATATTAAATGAAGTAGAGTGACATTTTGTTCTTACTTTATATATAAAATAAAATAAATGTCATTATCCGAGGAAAATGAAAAAAAATGGAAATATTTTCTAATATAAGGTGATATGTTTTTAAATAATATCATGCAATATGTATATCTAAAATATTTTGTGACCTGATCACAATGTTTTAACATTAATTAACATGTTCCAGCCATTTTAATGTGGATAATTCTTTTACAAAGGATAATATTTATCATAAAAACTGAAATTGACCACATTTATAAATTTAAGAAAGTTTATTTCAAATAATAAATCAATTTTCTAAATATTAAATAAATTGAAGTGGTAGAAATAACATTTCATTTAAGAACACAATACCCACCAGAAATAGTTTTTTCTCAAAAATGTATTTTAAGACAACAAATGAACATATACCAAAATAAAATATTTAATTTTGATCACTTTGAATATAATTTTAATATAGAAAAATAAAGTTATATTATTTTACTTTAAAACCAAATCCTATAAAAAATGAAAAAATTAAATTAATTGATTTAAATAAAATAAATAAAATTTTACCAAAATTGATATTTCTCATTACTCGCTCAAAAATATATCTATTCAGAAAAATCCCAAAAACTAGTATCATGATTATTTTGATACTTTGATTTCAAAAATGATTTAATTATTATCTAGAAAAAATTCTAGTAGTTTTTTAAATTAATTTTAATTTCATTTCATAAATTTAATAAAAATAATTTTTGATATAAATGTATTTTTAAAGCATATAATTGAGATTATATTGATTCATTTCGAAGAAAAAAATTTAATTTTTTTAATTATTTTGATTATATTTACAATATAATAATTTTATTATTATATATTATAAAATTGTGATTGATTTAATCCCTTAATATAAAAATACATTCGTCACATAATAATGTTTTCAGGATAAATATATTCATTTCTAAATAATTGAATATCAAGGAATGATTACTTTTTCAATTTATTATTTAAATAATTTCAAAATATATTTCATAATGTGGTTACTCATGTTCATACCCATGAATACAATGACTAAGATTCTACATTCATATTCCAACAATAATATTTCTATTTTACATCAGGGTTCTTCTAAGTTGGGAGGTTGAAATTAAGTACACTGTTAAAATTAGTTTTTTAAAAGAAAATACTAAATAAATTATTGGGGTATTACAATATAATTAGAAAAGATACATCCCTTTTGGTGGAATGGATATAGTCTCTCCAGCTTTCATGAGATAAATAGTGAACTCAACCACTCTCTTAGGTGGAAACACCGAGAAATAATTAGTAAATACATCCTAAAACATATCAATCATGGGAGAAAAATATATCATACAAAATCCACCATCATATAATATAAAGATAATAACACAGAATTTAATCATACACTGCTGCTGATGGCCAAGTCCAATATGACTTCTTGTAAATCCCATTATCCGATATGGACATAACTAGCACCCTCAGATGATGAAATGACACTCGTTGATGACAATAGTTGATGTGGGATTGATATAGAACAATATAATCCATCCCATGTATAAAATTTAAACTAGTCACATCTAACATAGAAAGATCTCAAATGAATCTATATCCACCAATCACATAGGCATATTCCTTACATCGATAAATTCACTTTGAACACACCCATATTAGTGTTTGGATCAACATCTAACGTTATAAATAATTTATATCTAAACTGAATCCATACAAAAACTTATCTGATATAAAATTATGTGATTCAGTTGTTTCAAATCAATGTGTTTATATGTTATATGATACTATGATTATACATCATACTATAGACTGTACGACATGAATTTCAGTGGGATAAGGTTGAAAGACACACAAATAGATTGTGCCTCAACTTGGAGCTTATATATATGTATCAATTGAATCTACTCTCTATTGGTGACATTACCATTACCATGTACACCATATCCTCCACCTCAACCTGAATGGCTGACAAAATTCCATTAAACTACCGTCAATGGTTTATCTACCCCAAGTGAGAAACCATATACTTGTTTTGATCCTATTTTTTTATATAACCATTGAGGGATACTAAAAAACTATTTAGTTTTCCCATCCTCCAATTTTCTTGGAACTCTACTGGCAGCCGATCACACTATGGAAGAACGTTCCCAGGCCTTGCACACTGATGACTTCTCATTGAACAATATATCTAAGGGAGAATAATTAAACCACCACCTTGACTGGTCTTCCCATCGCCGCTCTAACATGATCCTTAAAAACCATACTTCTACTAGAGGACCTACTTATAATACCTACTATAAGAGACCCATTCCCTGATCCTCTTAATTATCAAATGTTCCTTTCATTAAACAAGGCATGATCTACAGCCTCTGAAAATAATGGAAAGAAAACCATGTTCAATAGAACTCACACAAATAATTTCATAGCTTTGAATTTTATAAATATTTATAAGAATGTTTATATTACACCTCACCAATTTAGAGGAAAAATATTTCATGTCTTAAAATATATCATTATAATCCATCATAAACCAACCTCCTAGTATAAGGCTCATAAACATCAAATCCATATCTGATCTCAATGTTGTTTGAAATAAGTGATACTAGAATCTATATTAAAATTCCTTGTGGGAAAAATCCACATGAAGTTATACCTAACCCAAAAATATACCATTGTTTATTCTACTAGACTCGTAGAATATAGAAAATTTTCTTCACCCTCTTCTCAATGGGTGTCACAAAATAGTCAAAGATTGTCAAATTTGACTATAAAAAAATTACTACATGAGGAACACCCTTCCTAGTAATCAATAGAGGACAATACATCTGAAACTCTCAAGTAAGATTTGGAATCAAAGTAATATATTGAGGAAACTATCTCTCAATCGAATGAATAAATCATAAAACAATCTCTCAAATTTAAGCATCCAATTCTAGTCCTAGCACTACTGGAGGATCAAGATTAACTGCCATCACTACCCTTATATTTCTCTATTGGAGTTCATTGGAGATTCATCCCTCTATAATGTTAAATAGTTTCCTCAAACCATATTTTTATAAATATTATAAATATAATATTCTAGGGATTGTAATAAAATGCATAACACAAATCTATTCATTTCATACCACATCATAGAAATGTCTTAACTTAGGTTCTCTCTCTAACCCTGTCTTTCCATACTCGATGTCAAATCCTATAAATATTGTATCCACATCATTCCGTTTAAAATCATATTTCAATAAATAATTTCATAACTGATGATCAATTAAAATAATTTCTAAATACCCATGTTAATAGAATAATCATAATAAATTATAACTCACATTTCATTTAATTGAAAATGTATAGTAACCCGAATATGTAGTCATGATATAAATTTCATTAATTTATGAATACAGTTAAATAATATTATACCATCATGGTTTATATGAAAACACCATATAATTTGATACTAAATCATTAAATAACTAACATGTTTGAGAGTCATGTAATAAATCATAGGTGAGAATAAAAATAGCATGTGAACTATACATGTCTATTATGATTCATGAACAAATTTCTATCTAAAATTTCAGGCTAAGTGTGGAAATCTCGTAATCCATAAATCCAAAATATTGTGTGTAACATTAGGTGACATATTTTAAATGTAAAATATGAAACCAAGAAATCAATCCCATCCCTTTTATCTAAGACTTTCCCTCATATGTTTGTTTGTAACTCCAAATCCTGACTATTATAATAAGTTCTGACTTCATCAAATATATTTCATACCATTTCAAAATTTTGAGAAAATTAAATAGATTCTATGATACAAGTTTGTAACCTTGTTTCTTGATTCACTATAAGGTAATAAGATCATAGTTTTATTGTACCATAGGTGTTACTCCCCATTTGTGAGAGGCTTCCAATAAGTAGTGAGGGTCTAAGGTCTTGTTTGGGGTGACTATACCCTCAGACCGAAGTGAGGATAATAGTGTAAATAATAACAATATCATAAATCCATAGGAGTAATGCAAAAAAACATCTTTTAAAGCACTAATAAATAATAATTAAACCTTGATATATCAAAATGAGTTCCATACGAGATATATAAGTTACATAACCAAGTCCAAAAATAATAAAAATATAAAAAACCTTGTAAAAAATCAAAATCGATTTCATGTAATGACCCAAAATTTATTCTTATTTTTATAAAAATAAATTATATCTCAAAATGGTTATTTTATATGTTTTATGTAAAAATAAAATAGAATGAATTTTTCACCACTTTACACATCATGAAATAATGTAGAATATACAACAAAGATAAATATAGTGGGATATAAAAAGTAATACACCTAGTAATTTAAACACCATGTTCTTGAATTATTCCACGAATATAAAAATAATAAAAAATATTAAAAGGAAATTTATGTGATAAAAATATGATTTACATTATCAATGGATGTGTAGAAACTTCAAAAGTGAAGTGTTCAATAAAGAAGTAAGAGAATAGATTTGTACATATATAGTGTCTAATTGAAAAAAAGACCATTTAGATATAGAAATTTTATGACTATTGGTCAATATAACCATTGGTAATTATTACCATTGGGAAATATTGTAACACATTGATTTTTTAAGAGATTAAAGTATGTTATATACTGTATGCGATATGCAACACAAAACCTAAAGAAGTGTTTTTTATTTTAATACAACCATTATATCCAAGTCGTTAAATTTTTAGTTATAAAAAGGATTAAATAATTTATTAAATATTTATATATATATACTATAAAAAAAAATTTGTTGATAATTTCATTTTAAATAATCACTCTTTTTTTGAAATATCATCAAAATACATTTTCTTCAAAAAATAATTTTTATTTGTTTTTTAAAAGAGATTAAAAATATTTTATATAATATTTAGAAAAATATATTTTATAAAAGGAATATAATTTTTTATATTAGAATATAAAATTTAACATAGGGTGAAATGTTGGGTTTTTTGGGGAAATATTGACTTTTCTATGAATAGTGAAAAACCATTTTTTGTAAAATGATCAATTATTTTGAAAAATTAAGTAATTAAAAAGAATAATAATTAATTTAATTTGATTAAAAAGTAATATAATAATTATTTATTTATATTTAGTCCAATAAATTATAGTTTAATCATCTTTATACCATAGTTTAGAATTAGTTTATTTTTAGGTTTCAAAACACATATTTCTAAATTCTAATTTAAAATAAATAATATTTCTCCATTTTAATAAATTAAAAATAAAACCTAATGGAAAGTCATTTAAATTAAATTTATGGGTTATATATCTAAAATTATTAATTGTAATTCTTATAATTAATAATGTTAGTTAAAGGGTTAAAGTAAACCAATCTTTTCCTTGAAAAGCTATTTTCAAATAATAGCTTTCATTAGGATTTTGTGTTTTATTTTAAAATAAATTATTCCAAATCTATGAATTAATTTTCATAAAATTTATTCTATATTTGGATTAATAATAATTTATATTAAATAATATGTTCAAATTATTTTATGAGAATTTTAATAGTAACTATAGTAAATATTTATTTCCACGGTAAAAAAAATATGTTAATTATGGGTAAAAATAATTTAAAAATGGCAAGAAACAATGTTACCCTAATATTATGAATATTTATATTTTGATTAAAATATAAATATGATAATATTTTCCTTTTCTTTATAAATAACTGATAAATTATTTTGATAAAAATTAGATTTTGATATGATAAAAGAGAAATAGTTTTGTCATGTTATAAGAAATTTAAACTATGACATTTGTTTTTGAGGAATTACTGAATATAAAAAATAAATTATATTATTATAAAATAATTTATTAAATTAAATTTTATAAATTATTATTATTATATATTTTTTTCAATTGTAAATTTTATATGGGTTCGAAAACTGTTATTGACAAAAAATGATCATTTCAAAATAAATGTTGATTATTATTTTAAAAGTTAAAATTCACATTTTTATAAAATTATTTTGATAAAATATATATTAATTTTTGAATGATAATGTTGAAAATATTCAGTAGGTAATTTTTTATATGTTTTTTAATATCCAAGTTTTTATTTAAAAATAAAATACTATATAAATAAAGGATGTGTATTACGAGAGAATGATGTCCCAAAAGTTATATAATAAAGGTAATAAATGATATGAAAGAGAAAAATATATTCTTCCTCTCTAAAGTAATGTGTTTTGGGGTTATTTGATAAATTTTACAAATCCATTATGTATCCTTTGAAACATATATTATATTTAATGTTTTTAATATCAATTCTTGATAAACATGAATCACTTCCACATCATCATGGTTTATATGTAATGACCTGGACTTTTCCAGGATTGTTTTTTAGAAATTATATGGGAGCTCTTTGAGACCGAGCACAGAGACGACGTGCGATTTTGAGGCATATTGTGCTCGGAATAAATCATCTAATAAAGTTATGTTTTTTAATTAAAATCACCCGGGTTGCGAACATTGAACTTTGGTATCATTCAAATGGTTGCCCAAACCAAAACTATGAGGAAACAATTATGTTCAAAAAAATGAAATTAACTTAGGCATGGCCTAAAATCATCCGGTGGAGGCCAGAAAAAAAATTATTCTAGACGTAGACATCTTTAAAAAATTTTAAATAAAAATATTCTTGACGCAATATAGAATTTCTTTTCAAAAAAATCATTATCAGAGATCCAGGGTTATCGCCATAACCCTAGAGTTTCACTAAGAAAAAGAGAAGAGGTTGTCTCAAAAAATAATTCCAATAGAATGGAGGATCAAGATTAGAACATGGGTTGGAGAGCGTAAGATACAATGAATAAAGGATCAAAGATTGATGAGGATAAAGTAATCGCTCTCCATCAATGATCGAAACAGATCTTGGTAAGGGTTGTTAAGGATTCAAATGATGAAAGTTGATCAACCCACAAACAGGTTGACCCACATATCGTTTGTTCTTACTGTAGGGTCTTTTATTAGACTTTATTTTGGGGAATTAATCCATTCATGATTTGATTTGTATTTTTATTTTCTCATTTTGATCATTCTACTGGGATAATATTGATGTTGTGACAAATGATGACATAGGTTTGTTTCTTGATTTTCTATTTTGATTTCCTCTACCCTTTGACTCGTATATTCTTCCTATTCTTCGTGGGATTGTGAACAACGAAAAACTTCACATCCTTTTCACAGCGCAATGATCCCAAAACAAAGATCCATCATCATGATGACTTAGTGGAGGTGCGATGATGATGAAGACAGATGGATCGAAGTGGAATGTGAGATACTGTCACTTGAGAATTTTCTAGTGGGATGGGTTTTAATTTGTATTAGATCCCATGACACGAGGATCACCAAGCTTCTTCCATATCAGAACACAAACCACCGAAGCCAGTATGGTGGCCCATATTGGCAGCTAGTGGATCCTATGATGTCATCACGTGACTGGTTTCATGTGGCTAGGCTGCGGGACCAGTCACATGCATCCATCCAACATGTGCGATTTTCGTTTTGTGTGGGCGGACCAACTGGATGATGGCGGTGCACCCCCTTATTCCATGTGATGTGGAAGGCGGCTAAGCCACGTGCTGGGGGAGACCAGCCCCCGCAACATGGGACAGACCAGGTGAAATGAGCTGCGGGGTGGCCCGGTGGGCTGAACCACTCGTCCCAGCTATGGCGGTCCTTTGGATCAGGCTGATCCAAGACCTAACTAGCCCCTTTTTACAAAAACACCCATAACTTTGAAGAAGAGTGTATGTTTGAAGAGCAATATACAACTTTAGGAACCTTGCAATGAGACAAACATTTTGAGATACTCAATGTGGGGTTTTTATGGATGTTTTGATGAGACCAAATTGGTTTTAGGAGTTGTTCCTCCTAGAACAAGCACGTTTGATCGGGAATTGGTGATTTTTGTAATGTTGGAACTCCCCACTTCATGTGACTGGGTTTGTTCCCCTTATGTATATTTCTATGGGGGTGTTTCTCCCCCAAAGGACTAGGGTGTGGGTTCCTAGATATGTTTGTGAAGGAAGAGTAGGTACTGATCTATGGGACCAGGGATAAAGTCATATTTCCATGGAGTCGGTACTCACCTATAGAATTAAGGTGTGGGTCATCCATATCTAACATACATAGAGTCGGTACTTCCCTACAGGGTAGGGTGCAGGTCCTCTATTAAAGGAGTCAATACTCCCTTATTGGTATAGGGTGTGGGTCCTCTACACATGAACTGATAGAGTCGGCACTCCCCTATCATACCAGGGTATGGGTCCTCTATTCACTGAGTAGTACTCCCCTACCGTTTTGGTTGCGGATCCTCAACTTACGAAGTAGTACTCCTCTATGGGATTAGGGTGAGAGACCATCATTAGTCATACTCCCCTATAGGATTAGGGTATAGGTACTCACATACGTAGTCTCACTCCCCCATCCTAAGTAGTGGTGATGAGCATGTCCTCCCTTGGAGTTGGAGCTCCCTCAACTGTTTGACACAGTTATGAGGAGTAGGCCCCTCCACTTGATGAAAACGTTATATAGATAGGATCTAGTACTCTCTTGACCGACTGAGGTGTGGGATACTTCTTATAGGGGAGAAAGAGATTTCACGTGATGGTTAGGATCAGGTCTGCCTCATCTTATTATAGTAATGAGGGTGGGCCTCCCCACTTAGGGTCGCTTCATCTTGCGTTGGGTGAAAGACATTGATGACTGAACCTATGTTATTGGGAACATGAGCTGGACCTAGTAGAATGTTCCAGATAGAGCACATTCACATAAAAAGACAATTATGAATTTTAGATTTATTCCTAATGGAGTAGACCTCTCAGATGGGTGCCATCTTGGATGGCTGAGCTTAAGGAGTGTGATCTCCTAGTTCTGGGTGTTACCTTTCGAACCTGCGATGATAGTCCTATTGCTGGCTATGAGGTTGGAAACTTATGATTCTTAATGATTCAGAAGAGTATATCTAGTAGTTCTTGGTATTTTTATAGGAATATACCTATGATGATATGACTATATATCCTTGGTGATGTTTCCATTGTGTTGTTTTAATTTGTGTTTCGGGGCCCCGAACTGAGTATTGTATTACCCACACTTGCATAGGCTTTTCCCACACGTGTCGTGTCTTGTGCAGAAGACCAGAACATTGGTAGAGTCCTAGGAAGAGCACGACCAGGACACAGACTAGACGGTGCTTTGTGATATCTGACAATTCGAGCTGTTTCCAGTAGATTTCTACAATAGCTCTTGTACCCTTGTTTGCAAGTCGGAGTTTGCAGTTTTCTTTCTTTTATTGGGATTTATTCTGGCCCGGTTTTACAACATTTCTTTACTTTCTTTCGTACACTGTTGTTTGGTTGTAGTGGTATGCACAAATTTTCTTTTCTTAGTTTTTTCCCATTCCATCCTCTGTGTCTTGGAGTCGTGTGCACATGTATAGATTCGTAAGGAAATGCATCCCATTTGTGGGATACGCGTACTCGACAATAGTCTCCATCCCATAACTTATTGGAGGTGGGATCAGGGTAGTCATGGAATGGGTCCTAGGGGATGGGTCATGAAATTATATATTAATGATTTAAGACATTTTCATTATAAATTGATGAAACCGACTCCTATTTGGTAGAAATAATTGTAAAAAACCGTAGGAAGGTTTTTGGGTTTTATTATTATTTTTTATTAAGGCCAAAACCTATGATTGGGAAATAATATAGAAGTCCCCTTTCTTTTCCTATGTAAACACATATAAACATAGATTAAAATTAAATAAAAAACCTAGGAGAACATACTTACTCTTCCATAAATTCTCTAGAGTCCTCCTAAAGTTACCCTAGGCTCTCAATAATCTCCTCCAATGATTTTGGAATTACCCAATCAATGAAAGGGATTTCTCCCACATTTCTTCAACTCAAACACATTTTTATTTATTTATACTTTTATATCTCAATGTTTTATGTTTTTATGACATTATAAATTTCATATTTCTAGATAATTATTTGATATAATAATTATGTATCATTCATCATTCTTCAGTTTTTACCTTTATCTAAGACGTTACACTGCAGAAACATAGTAAGGGATTTCTATCTCTTCTCCTCCATTAGAGTAACTTCATTGTTTTCAAACTATTCAATATCAATTTGTTTTTTCATTCATTTATAAATGTCAAATTCCAATAAAACTTATGTTATTATAGTGAGAGATCATTTATCCCCTCTAATTATAGTATTTACCTAATGTGTCACTATAAATAAATTTAGTAAGGAATATCTACCCTTGCTTTCCGTTAAAGAACCTTATTTTTAATTTTCATTTTGAATATAAATAGGTCATGTTTACAATACCCTATATTGATCTATAAAATATAAAATTTATTTCCTAATTATGAGAGATTATTTATTCAATTTCATTATATCATTTTACCAAATAATTTATAATACCAAATTTAGAACGAGATCCTCTGTTTCTCCTCCTTACTCAAGAAAATTATTTATGTAATAAGCATTTCCTTAACAGTACAATTTATGGGATATTATTTTACACATCACTATTTTTGATAAATATGTTTATTCTAAAACATTATTTAATGGGGGTATTTAGGTTACACCTCGAGTGTTTAAAAGAGAAAATTATGTTTGATAACATAAGGGATACACAAAACAGAACCCAAACAAACAATGTTAATTTAAATAGGAACCTTATATCATAGACATTAGTATAAATAAGATAATCTAACTCAAAATATATTTATATGTCATACATAAAACAATTAATTGATAAAATCTAATAAAATAATCACCAAAGTTTTTGTTAGGTCTTGAAAATATTTTTTCTTCAAAAACATTTAATTACTTTTTGTAAAAGATATTATAATTATTTTATTGAACATGTATAAAATTTATTTCATAAAATTTAAATAAGTTTTATATCAGAATAAAAAAACTTAACATAGTGTAAAATTTTGGTATTTTTGTAAAATATTGAGTTTTCTATGAATAGTGAAAACCCATTTTTTTGTAAAGCTGTCATTTCTTTTGATAAAATATGTAATTTAAAAGTGTAGAATTATTTTATTTTGACTTGAAATTAACATAATAAGTATTTAGTTATATGTAATCCAATTAATTACAATTAAATCATCTTTATAAGGCAGGGTATAATGAGTTTGTTTTTAGGCTTGAAAACAATTTTTATAAACTGTTTTAAAATGCATAATATTTCTCTATTTAAATTAATTTAAAAAACCCCTTAATGGGGATTTATTTAAATTAAATTTATGGGTCATATATATATATAATTACTAATTTAAATTCTTAAATATAATATTACTAGTTATAAAGTTAAAGTAAAATCATATTTTTCTTGAAAAGTGCACTTTTCAATAAACAACTTTCCATTTCACTTACGTGGTTCATTTTAAATTAAATTATTTTTATTATATGAATTGATTTTTATAAAATTTATTCCATATTTTTAATGATAATATTAATATTAGGTAACAAGATTAAGTTAATATTTGGATAATATGAATAGTAATTATAGTGAATATTTATTTACATTTTAAAATAAAAATATATTAATTAAGGGTAAAAATAGTTTAACAAGGACTAGAATAAAAGTAACACTTAATATATTGAATATGAAAATTTTCATTTAAATATAAAATAATTATAGTTTTAGTTGTTTCATTATAAATAATTATGAAATTATTTTGATAACAATTAGATTTTGATACGATACAACACAACTTATATTATTGTCCAATAAGAAATTTCAATAATAGAATTCCCTTTTGATGAATTCTTGAATATTAAAAATAAACAAATTTTTAATAAATTAATACTATTAAATAATAATAATTTAATTTTAAAAACTATTATTTTTTATGAAGTCAAATGTAATTTTCTGAAGGGATTTTAAATTTTTATTGATAAAAAAAGAATGTTTCTTAATTAATGGGTATTATTTATTTAAAAGTGGAAATTAAAATATTTATAAAATAATTTTAAAAAAATAAATATTATATTAGAAATCATAATTTTGAAATTATCTAATATTGAATTTTTCATAATTTTCCAAGATATTCAAATCGTCATGTAAAAAAATAAATACGGTATAAATAAAAGTTGTGTATTATGACATTATAATGAACCAAAAGTGATATGATAAATTATATAAAGGATATAAAAGAAAAAATAATAATTTTAAACCTTAAAATAAATTTTGTTTAATTAATTTTATTATTTTTATAAAGCATTTATGAGTCCTAAAAACCTATATTATAAATATAAATCACTTACACATAATATTTTAATGATTTGGGACCCTATAATTATAAAATAAGTAAAATCACAACTGTTAGGTTGAAAAAGTATCAAATACCATGGGATGGTTTGCCGTTTTTATTATATTAGTGTATAGAGACCAAAACCTATGTTTGGGAAATATTAAAGAAGTCTGTAATATTTTTCTATATTAAACCAACAAATCTCCTATTTCTCTTTGCTCAAAAACCATAGAGAATGTACTTTCTCTTCCCTACCCTCTTTAAATTCCTTCCATTATTACCCAAATATCTCAAGGATATCCTCTTATGCATTTGTAATCACCCTCTCAAGGTAAGAGATTTCTCTCTCTTCTATTTCATTCGAGCACCTTCTCTGTATTTAATAGTTTGTATCTGAATTGGTTATTATTTCATTCCTTTAGAAATGTCAAATTACATTCCAATTTATGTTCTTATAATTATATATCATTTATACCATCTATTTATAACCTTTACCTAAGCTTTTACTCTGTTAAAATTTAGTAAGAGATTTTACTCTCTTCTATTCCATTCAAGCACCTTCTTTGCATTTAACCTTTTGAATATCAATTTTTTTTTTGTCATGATTTTTAAAATTTCAAATTAACTTAAAATTAATATTATTTCAGTTATGTATCATATATATCCTCTCATTAAATCATTTACTTAAGTCTTTATTATATAGAAATTTAGTAAGGGGTCTCTGTCCCTTTTTTCCCTTCAAGCACGTTCTTTGTAATTTTCAATTTTATTATCAATTGGTTATGTTTCCATGAATTAATAAAGATAAATTTACTGTATAACTTATGTACTAATTATGAGAGATCATTTATCCCATATAATTATATTTTTTTACCTATGCCGCTAATATTTTAAAATCTTGTATGGTATCCTCTCATTCTCCTCATTATTCAAGAACCTTATTTATGTAATGCACATTGTATTACAATTAATATTGGTGGTATATTATTTTTAAAATTCATATTAATTCCTTGATAAATTTCACATGATAATTGATCACTTTCACAATTATTAAAACCACAAATGATTAAAAATTTACCCCCGTTATGCTCCAGAAATTATACGACGATTTTTTACATTCCATGTTTCTATTTAAGAACCCTCAATTTTTTATGAATATTAATTCAATAATTTTCATGTTTTATTATGTTGTGAAATATTCCTTATACCATTATTTTTAATTCCATGTTATTAAATATCACTTTCTCTATCATTTAACAATTTTATGAATTTTTATGTTCAGCCATTACATTGTAGAAAATTCATTAAGATTTTATATGCCATAAATTTATGAGGTGTATACCCATACCACTTTCCACTAAAGGGTATTCCCCTAGTTGTACCTATAGTTTATTTATTTGTGAATTTCATTTATTTAACCCAAATTATTAATCATATGATTAAATATGATTAAATATGTTCTTAAATTATATCATTTATGCGGTACACTTATGCATGTACATGATTTGATTATGATGGGTGTTCCCAAATAGCACTCCAATGCATTGGTTAATGTTTTAGTCAAGTTATATACAATTTATATTGCACATAAAGTTATTTAAAAAAGTATTCCTACTCTTATATAAATTGATTTTGAAAAAATGTATTCCATATTTGGAACATTTATAATTATTATAAAGCAAGAATCACAAATTAATTTTCCAACAATATGAATAATAATTGTAGTAATTATTTATTTCCATGTTAAAAGGAAATAATGTTAATTATGGGTAAAAATAATTTAATAAGGAATAGAAAAAAATTAAAAATAATAGAATGAATATTTAATTTTTCATTTCAATATAATAATGATAATATATTTTTTATAAATAATTATGAAAATATTTTGGTTAAAATTTCATTTTAATACGATAATGAACAAAATTACATTTTTATGTAATAAGAAATTTCAATAAAAAAATTATTTTTTGATGAATTCTTGAATATTTAAAATATGTTTTAAATTAATAAATTTATAATATTAAATATTATATTTTAAATTTAAATGAAGATATAATTTTAATGTACACAAATGAAATTATTATAAGGGTTAAAAAATAGTTTTTTTTTTAAAACCAATGCTTCTCAATAAATGTAGATTCTTATTTTAAAATTGAATATTAATAGACTTATAATATTATTTTTGTAATAATTTTTTTGAAATGATCTAACTGCTAGTTTTTCATAATTTTATGAGATAATTGAATTCTCAGTTTTTTTAACCCTACAAATCATTTTTTTCATTTCATAAAGCCAATTTAAGGGTGCCTGGTGCCCCACATCCAATGCAAAACAAAGTCAAGAAAATAGAAACAACAAAAAGAAGGAAAACAAATTAAATTCAGTATAAATAAACGGTGTGTATTATGAAATAATAATGATCGAGAAGAGAAGTAATAAATGATATATACGATATAAAAAACAAAATATATGTTTACACTCTAAAATAAATTGTTCTTAAGGTAATTTAATTTTTTATAATCCCCTTAAAAATACACTAATACGTATATTATAGTTTAATGTTTCAGAATCAATTATTTATAAACATTACTTTAATACACACAATAATGGTTAATATTTTCATTATTTCGGAATTTTTAATTATAAAATAATAAACACCACTTCTATTAGGTTAAAATGATGGGTATAACCCATGGGATAGTTTGTAGTTTTAATTATTTAATTTTATTGAGTCCAAAACCTATGTTTAAAAAATAATAAAGAACCCCCCACAATTTTACTTTATTAAACCACCCAATCTCCAATTATTCTTTTCTAAAAAAATTGGAGAATATCATTATTCTTAACTTCCATCATTAGAGTCATACTGAGGTACCCTAAAGCTCTCAAAAATCTCCTCTCAAGATTTTGGAATCAGCCCCTTAAGGTAAGGGATTTCAATCTCTTATGTTCCATTCAACATCCTTCTTTGTATTTAACCATTTGAATCTCAATTGAATATGATTTCCTGATTTTATAATTAGCACATTAAATTAAAATTTATTTTGTTATAATTAGATATCATTTATACCATCATATTTTAAAAATTCCCTAGGACATTACTATTCCAAAATTTATTAAAGGATCACTCACTTCTCTTTTCCATTCAAGAACTTTATTTGTACTTGAACTTTGGAATATCAATTTATTATGTTTTCATAATATTTTTAAATTTAACAGTACTGTCAATTATTTTCTCTTATAATGTTATATCATTTTCAACCTCACATTATAGTGTTTATCTAAGCTATTACTGTACTAAAATTTAGTAAGATATCTCTTTATTCTTTTACCTCCAATCACCTTCTCTATAATTAGCATTTGGAATATTAATTGTATATGTTTCCAACACATTATAATGATCACAATATTTTCCAATTTATGTCCTAATTATTAAAGATCATTTATCCCCTCTCATTATATCACTTTACCTAATTCGTTACATTGTCAAATTTTATTAAGGGATCCTCCCTTTCTCCACATTATTCAAGAACCTTACTTATGAAATGAAATTTGTATTCCAATACATATTTATGGTATATTATTTTTGAAATATATATTTCCTCCATTATGAATTTCATGTGTTGTGTGATCACTTTCACTATCATCAATCCCTTCCATGATTCTAAATGTACCCACATTATGCTGTCAAACTTATCCTGGGATTTTCCCTTCCAAGTTTTTATTCAATAACCCTCTTCATATCCCTATTAATTCCATATTTTTAAGGATTGATTATGTTACTAAATGTTCCTAATACTTTCGTTTTTGTACTTCTATCTTATTAGATATCAATTTTTCTCTTATTGAACCTTTTTTTTAATCTTTATATACTTTCATTACTTTGTTGAAATGATAATGTTATTTTCCATGCCAAACATTTATGAGCTATATACCCATACCCATTTCCAGTGAATGGTATTAAACTAGTTGTTCCAAAACATCAGTAATTTGGGGATTCCATTTATATATCTCCCAATCCTTAATCATAGGATCATATTTGATGAAATATGTTCTTATGTTATATGATCTATGTAAAACCCTTATGGTTTTACATGATATGATTGTGATGAGTGTTCACATATAGAGATCAAATGCATTGGATAATGTATTAGTCTCATGAGATTCCATGTATTAGGAATATAAGGTTATCTTAAACACATTATTCTATGATTTCATTGTGGTTTTCTATTACTTATACTGATGATGTATATTTAACATTACTTCGACATTCCTTTATTTCTTTTATATTGATAAGGTATATCATGCCTCATTGTTCATGTTAACAATTATCACTCATTTTTTATAAACTGAAAATAATACTCTCAAACATCTAAAACATTCATCAGGTTATTATTATTTTTATTTCCTTATTGGCCTTATAGAAAACCCCATTACGATGTATTTCCCTATGTTATCCGATGGAATTTTAAGAACGATGGAATAATATGATAGTGTTAAGGAAATTATATATACTATTGATGTAACACCCATTTTACATTGTTATATAATATACCTAATTACCCAATAAAAATATAATTTTTTATTCTATGGGTTGTATTTTATATAGTAAATCATGAATTAAATTTTAGTAAATTCATGATTTTTCATAATTATTACTAGTGGGTATCATGATCATTATTCATAATCATACCATTATTTTTTTTTATATAAATGGTAATTATAAGATTTAATTGATTCAAGGGGTATAAATGATGGACTAAACTAGTAGGATCATGACTTTTGAAGACCATTTTTAGATCAACAAACGGAAGTTGCGTCACTGGGGTTCACACTTGACCAAGATAAAGCAGATATTCAAAAGAAGAGGCTTGATAGGAATCAAATAAAATATAATTTAATGTTTTTAAGATCACCTCTATATCAATATACAATCAACAAACCCTTTAGAATATGAAAATTACATAACTCACTCTCCGATATTACGCTGGTTTGATAACAGTTTATGTGATTGGACATTAAGTTTCATTATGGTGTAAATTAGTTTAGAAATGAAATAATGGGTTCATCAACCCTTTTATTTTATTTAGTATTTCACTCTTATATAAATGATAAAATTCATTTTATTAGAGGATGGACATTACAAAATATATTTTTTATACAAAGAAAAAATAATTTTAGTTTTAAAAAATTTATATTAGTCTATACTTTCATAAAATATATTTTTAGGAAAAAATGAATACTTATTTTTACAAAAAATGTTACAAAAAATAAAACTTATTTATACAGAAATAATATTTTTTTCTTTGAATCATTTGAATTTTTTCATAATTTTTTTAAAATATATTTTTTATAAACATTAGAAAATTTCAATAAAAAATTGTTTTATTTTAAAAAATATATTTTATATTTTAATATTTTTTTCTACATAAAATCTATTTAATTTATGAAAGCATAATTTCATAATTATTCAAGAGACATTTTTTCAAAATTTTCTAAGTCATTCAAATTTTTGGTGAAAAGTAAAATTCTTTATAAATATACATTATGAATGATGAAATAATACTAACATAAATGTGATGTATTAATACATTACTAAATTTATTGAACCAAATTGGATTTCCTTATTAGAATAATGTATTTTAGTGAAATAGAATTAATTATCCAATGTTATAATGAATATTCCAAAACATAATGTGTACTTCAAGAATTCAAAAAATAATCTTTTGGAATATGTCTTACTTCCATGCCATTAATGATAATATTTTAAGTATTTTTTATAGTAAACTACTAAAATAATAAAAACTATCCCTTGGAAAATGCCATGGTAACAAACTATGGTACAATAAATGTGTTTTATCTTTTAATAATATTGATTCCAAAACTAATTCCTAGAAATAATATACAATTATTGACTCTATTTCTATTAATACCCACCTATTTTCCATTTATTACTTACTATGATGAATTTGAGCATGAAGTTACTCTCATTATATCTCTATGGATCCATCTGGATAAGTTTTTATGGTTCTATTGAGCTTTTAAAAAGCATTGACTATCCAGATGGAAAATAATCAATTCTCTTCCTCTCTCATTTTAGTCAAGTACTTCCTTGGTGGTAGGACAATGATTTTATACTGACTATATTATCTTGAATTAATATTCATTTCCTTACAAACAAATTGATTCCGTATTAACAAGATACTAACTTATCGATCATTAATCTCACTCCACAAATTGTTTTATATACCCATTGTGCCTCCCAAATCATTCCATGTTTTTCTATTCCATACACGCATATTTTTAATACCCAAACCTATTTTAATTCAAGTTTATTCATATAGATATGATTATAATATATTTATTGGTTACATCCATGTTTTACACCCAAATTATCTACATATGGGGTTAAAATGATGAAATAGGTTTTTATGATATTTGATATATGTGGAACACATGAATAGTGAACCCTGATAGCTCTCTAATTCATTTGGAAAAGAATTAATCTCATGAGATAAGGTGTTTGTGACACCATTATGATTAAACTAGCTAATATTTCTTTAGAACACCAAAGTAATGAACCTTGATGATATACTTATGAATATCCATTTTTATGTTTATGTCACATTCCCATGTTATGTCATATATTCATATGATTATGCACTAGTGTTATGATTTATGTTTTATCATGATGATATCTCATGTTCTATTTTCATTTTTATACCCTTTTTTGATATGTTCCACCCTTTTCCTTTAACTATGTCAATATGATATACAATACAATTAAATGACCTATTATGAGATAATAATGGATTTTTTTCAAGAGGGATAAATATTGTTTTTTATTTTTTATTTATGAACATTACATAATATATACCTCGTTTCTATGATACTAAACTATAAAAAATCACTAGAAGTAAATAATGTATTATTTTTAAGTTATTATGTTATATTTAATTTTGGAATAATTATTGTTGTCAAAGTTGGTATATAATAATTCATTACTTATTCATTGAAATTAGTAAAAAAAATTAGTGAGGACTATTAGGATAAGTCTAAATATAGGAAAACATACTAATGTTTTTGGGAAATTGTGGAGTATATGTATTTACTAGAAAAACAATTACATCCTGGATATTGGAAAGTGGATGTAGGTGGCCCACATATGAAAATTGTGGTAATCATCTTGAGAATTTATAGTTTTGTATCAAATCAACCGACACTGAGCATACAATGAGTGGTTCTATGAAAAAAAACAATAGATAGAAACTCCAAGGGGGATATTCTTTAGATAATTTATATTCCCTTTACAAAGAATTATGAATGACTTGGATAAAATTATATTCCAGGGAACATAATAGGAAATGAACCATGAATTTCCAAGATTAAAACATAGAAATTCATATGATGTGGTCTATATATTATTTATGAGATTTTGTTTTTAATTTATACAGTTACCCTTTTTATTATAATCTATTTCAATACACTCATTCCAATTTTATACTTCATTTAGAAAACACCTTGAAAGAGGTGGAAATATGCCAAAAAAATCATTTGATGAGAAACGCAATGTTTTTCGTAATGAAATGCCTAATTTGTTTTCAATAGGAGTTTTGATCTTCATGGTAATAATATCACAACAAACGGAAGTTATGATTCATAACATGAATCACATAAAAATTCCTATTTATCATAAGAGATAAAAAGCACTAGTTTATTCCTTTATGTAGAAGAGGTCTCTGTATTTTAGTTAATCTTCTCATCCACTTTTTAAAGTGAAATAGATTTAATCTAGTGAGAAAATATTTTTTGTAAGAGATTATTAATATTATGAGAAAGTTACTTTAGAAGTATGTCTCTTATAGGTAGAAGTTGATTAGTGGTGGACAATAATCAATAACATAATGAAAAAGGATGATATTCAAGCTACAGAGTGGAAAGAAATTGAAAATTTCATTTAAATTTATATTTTCCTCATACCCAAAGAAAAAATTGAAATGAAATTCCTTGAATTATAGAAAGAGGAAAAAGGAAATAATGGAAAGTTATGAGATAAAATTTACAAGGATTTCATGACATTATTCAATATTTTTCAATTATCTTGATCAGAATATTTATTAAATCTTTGGTGGAATAAGACCTTATCTATAAACAACAATTGAAATACAAGAATTTGGGAGTTATGATGAGATAGAGTCAAGTGGTATCAAATTAGAAATGGATTTTCAAGAAGGAAAAAGGTCTCATGTATCGATTTATAAGAAAGGAAATATGGATCTAATTTTTTAAAGACTTTTGATAATGAAATAGAATAGAAGAAAGAACAACCACCCATGTGAAACAAGTGTGTGAAGAACTATGAAATATTATTAAGATCATTCTACCATAGTTATTAGGATGGTTGTAATTAATAGGATTAATGAAATCATGAAATATATTTTATGGTCATACTCAATAAATTTATATTAATTAATAATTAAGAAACAATTACTTATGTTTTTGTGAAATTACATTATTCATTAAAAATATAATCTTAAAAAAAATATGTGTTTATATTGTAATTTTTGATAGAAATTTTAGAAATTATATTTGATAAAATGGAAACCATATTTTTTTCGGCCTGAAAAAATTCACTTTACATGAATTTATTGGATTTTTTCTGAACATTCTTATTTTCTAGATATTAATAGAAAATATTTTCTTTATTGAATAATGTATTTTTATTTCAAGAATTTTCGAAGCTCTATTTTTTAAAAATGGTATCAAAATAACATTAAATATATTTTATTATTAATATTACTTTTAACAAAATTGGAATAAATTTTATGTTTGAATTTGAAATAAAAACATTTTTTTATTTTAAAGGACATTTTTTTGAAATTGTTTTATTATGTTTCTGGTTTTTTTCTTATGTTAAATGAAGAAAGCTATAGAAATTTAATCATGAAAAATTGATTACATATTTGGAATGAGGAGTATAAAATTTGGTAAATAGTTACCTTTTTTTCAGTCAATAGGAGTAGAAAAACTTATAAATTTTATTTCCACGATAAAGGTAAAGTCGTTTAATTAGTATATTTCATCAATAATTGCAAAAATGTCTAAAAAGTATAGTTTTTTAAAATGTAACTTTGATTATGAGCTTTATAATAATTATATAAAATATTATGTAATGAATGTTACTTTTATACTTTTAATATCTCTATGATTTTGGGATATGGATTCATATAATGTATACTTGGTTATAATTGGTTATTTAAAAGTTAAATGATTTTTTTACCTTTTTATTTTTTTAGTATTTGGTGAATCAATAATTATCTAAAATTATTACGCAACTATAAAATATTAAAGGTATATATTTGATAAATAAATATAAAATACTAGAGATTTATGAAAGGTATATATTTTAATTCCGTCATTTTAATGTTGTTTTCAAAGCCTAATTAAATGAAATTTCCAGAACAAATTAATGATATTTTACAAGAAAATAATGTTTCATTAACTGATTTATAACTCATAAAAATATTATAATCATCTAATAGAATGGAATATAATTGAAAATATCATACATGTTTCATTTATTGGTCACTTATACTTTTTTGGAAACATTTATAACCCTTGAAGTGTATAAAACATTGATATTTTACTAATTGTCAAAAGGGGTTGAGGGAGGGAATTAAAATTAAGAGATAAGTATAATGAAATATTAGAACCTTTTAAAATTTTATTTTAGTAGAATATATAAATTCATAATAATATTTTATTCTAATTATATCTATCAGGGGCCATTTTCTAGGAAAATTAGTTTATATTAATTTAATAATTTAATTACTTATAAGAGCTCTCCTCCCCTCACATATAAAAGGGAATATACTTTCATTTATTATTCAAAAAGATTATGTATTTTATCCTTTCTAATAACTAATCTAATATCATCTTACATTCCATACCACATTCTAGATCTTATAGTATTTCCAAAGGACCTTAGTTTCAAGACATAAGTTGTATACCAAAGATGGATTACGAATGAAAAGGTATAAATCTTAAGCGAGCATTTTCAATTTAAATTATTATTATAACTTCATTAAATATATTCTATTCACTATAAATTAATAAATTAATTATTTTTAATATATTCAAATTACATTATGATGATGTAACTACCATTTTCAACCTTCTTCCCATCCATTGGAAAATGATAACATTAGTTATGCATATGTGTGTACTACCACTTCAACAAAGCGATGTGATTCATTTTTCACTTCCATTTAAAATTAATGGTAAACAGGATATATTTAATGAATATATATTATATGTATAGTATATTATTTATTTTTAAATTTATATTATTATTCATAATTTTTTTTTGTTCCATATATTGAAATGATATGAGAGAGTTCATGTGTACATACGACCTTCTGTATATATGAAAGGTGTAATTCATTTATCTATCTCTAACTTTTTTATAGGATTATATATATATATATGATATTAATATCATAATAATATTATGGAAAGGATGTATCCATGATCAATGTATAAGGGCGGGGATTGTCGAACCAAAACATGCATTAAATCAAAGAAACTATCACCCAAATCATTATTTTAATACCATATTATTAATAAATGGGTGATAATATGTTGTAATTAAATCATATATTATATGATATAATTGATTATTATTATTTAATATATGTATATTTATTTCTATATTTATTATACTGGATGTTTGAACACTTATTAGGAAGGATAGTACTTTAGGTAAGGGATTTATTTCTCAATCCCATTTTAATTATTATTATTCAGGATTGAATTACCATTGAGTAAATTATACTATAATTTATTGTTAAATAAATTTAATGTTTCTTCTACTCTAGTTATTTTTATTTAATATATGATTTCATTTCATTTTCCTCGAATTAATTATCAAGAGATGAAAAGAATATTCTTAAGAAAAACTGACTATGTTTTAAAAATTTGTTCGGGAATATTTTTCATCAATAACCATGATTTCTTTAAATTGTTTTATATTATATTTTTAAAAATATCCTTTGATTATTAAATTTAGTTTTTAACCATTTTTGAAATTTTTAAATATGTTTAAAAATGAAACTCCTTAAAATTTTACAAATGAGGTACTGCCGAATTTTTTCCAAAAATATGTAAGGAATATTTGTTTTGAAATACTCGGTAGTGATGAAATTTACCACCATCATGATTTTTAAATTTTTCAAGATTAAATGAAAATTTTACATGGTTAGTTTCAAATATAAAATTTTCCTTTATATTTTGGAAATATTTTTATTTTAAATAATTTATTTTTAAATGAAAACGATATTTTTATCAAGAAATAATCGACTAATCGTTTAATGAAATATTTCATATATTATAAAATCCTCCAATATTAATTATTATTTACTGGGGATATGATCCAATGATAACATAATTATTCTTTAACTTGATGGTTTTTGATAATTCCAATGATATTTCTATGAAACCAAATTATTTTTTATGGGTTGTACTATGATGAAGAGATTAAATGATTTTAAATGTCATTTTATTTACAAATATTATGATACAATGATATGATGATTGTTCTGTGATATTATGGAACACATATGTATTTTTTCATTATGTTGTTGGTGTGTCTAGAATTATATTTCATCCTTATTCATTAGATAATGTTAAATATCTCATGGGATAAACATCTTATATGCCTTATCCACAATGGGAAACAAGTTGACGTGCTTGATCCACTATGGGAAACAAGTAAATGTTCTTGATCCGCTAAGGGATGCATGTATGGATTTATGATCTACTATGATAAATTCATGGTTATTCCTGATAATATATGACATAGGAATAATTTGTTAATACTTGATCTACTATGATTTTATGGTCTCACTAGTTAACCTTGACATATATAATGGATGTACACATATGATAGTGACATGGTTTTATGACCAGAAATTATGGTTCATGATTGATTTATGATAATTTTTCGCTCTTATGATTCATTTAATTTGTAATGATAATGTTTCATTTCATTACTTAGGTTTATGATATATAATAGATTGTGTGCGAACTTTCTGATTTATGGCCTTGATCTAATACCCTTATTGTTATCTTATTCCTTCATGTGATTATTGATTGATATTCCCCATGATTACATTTAATGAACATATGAGTATGTATTTTATTAGGTTTCCCATCCCATGGTTATTAATAAAGGATTTATGTTGTTTATGTCAATAATGTTTTAGTGTGAGAATATCATTATGATTGATAATGAATAATTTACCTAAATATGCTGGTAATGCATCTAGTCCGTAAAAGACACAAATCCTTTAGGATTGTATAATGGATCATAATGTTATGTACAAAATATTAATTTAAAAATATTTTATATTAATTCCTAAAATTAATGTGGAACTATCATTGGAAACATAGTAGTGTTTAGTCATTATATTTTAGAATGGGATTGGAGACATTTTGTGAAAACCCTAGGGATAAGTCTAGGTATAGAATAAAATTATAATTATTTTGTAGTTACTGTGGATAAAAAAAAGTTCAACCAAATGTTCCATAGATTTATAAGAATTTTTCATTTTTTAGGTATCTCGTGAATGATATTTCATTTTTATATGATATCTCACTCAATTTATAATAGCTTTATTCTTACACTTTTATTTTTTAGTTCTAATAGATGGCTTGAACCAAAATACATCCTTAAAAAAATTAATCTATTGGATAATGAAATATTTTTCCCTTTGAGTAAGAAAATTTTGTGAAATCTAGATAGAGTAATTTTGTAACTATGACCATGGAATATTCTCAGGACATGAACCATGATGATCTTCGAATTGGTAACAATAGGGAACAACATACTGTTTAGTCTTTAATGTGTAAACATCCACCTCCATTTAGTGAGTCTTCTGATCCTTTACTTGTTAAGATATGGATTCGTACCATTTGAGAAATATTGTATACTCTCTAGTGCTTGTAACATGAAATTTTTTTCTTAGATATTTATTATTTGGAAGGTGAATGAAATAAATTGTTGAATATTATTAAGAATATGAGGTAAGGTGAAGGAATAGACTCAAAATAATGGTATGATTTTAAGAGGATATTTTTCATAAAGTACATATATCATATTATAAGTACAAAAATGTAGCAGTAATTACATTAGCATAAGATTAAGGATAATTATTCTATTGGATATTAAGAGGAAAATTTTAATAGATTTTCAATGTTTTCCTCTCGTTTAATCATTAGTCAAGAAAGAAAAATCATTCGATTAATCGGTAGAAAAAACCAAATCTCTAAAATGTGTTGTATATTATAGAATTTAGTAGATAAGATTAAATATTTTTATGTCCAATATTGGTATAAATTATAATTATAGACTCTTAACATTCCCTTGGGTTTGATAAGAAAATGGAGGTAGGTACTCTTTAAAACTCAAATAATTCACATAGTGGAATGAGATTTAATCCATATACATTAAAAAAATGTGGGAATAAACATCTATGGAATTTATTAAGTGGAATTTATGGGATTTTTAAATGTGTAACAATGGTTTATAGATCCTGTGAATATCAAAATCTGATAAATATTTCAATGGATTCCATTAGGAAAGAAAAATGCGAACTGACACAAAACTCACACTCTATATAAAGAGTTTATACATTATTCTAAACAATGTGCAAGTTTGATGGTTTTTGAAGATCATCAACATCAAAAGACTCTTATTTTGAAAGGAAAATGTAACTCAAAATGGATTATGACTCGAAAAGAGGGTTAGAAGAATTATATATTGAAGGATACACTTATCATTCAATCTAGAATTGGTAAAGTCTTATCTAATTTGGACCTACACACTATTATATATATATATTTAATATTCAAAGGGATTATTATTAACTCCTCAATAATTTAATGTTGAGTTAGTGGTGAAAACTCATAATTGTATGATGATCACGCCACATTTCTACAATTCCCAAACAATTGAAGTTTGTGGGATTTTTTTCCAATAAAATCTTGTGATACACCCTTTAGTTGAATTTTTTGTATTTACAATTATTATGTCGAATCATGAAATTTTGTATTTAATAGAACCCACCCCTAGTTCTATAACTATTTCAAAGAATCATTATATAATGACCCTTTTTCCCATGGGGTGTTAGCCGAGTGGTACCCGCTGGTTGTACCCCTCACTCTCCGTGGGAACTGGCGCATGATCGAGTCCCACCAGGCTCAACACAGTTCATATTATGAACAGGGCGATTCAAATCCATTTCTTAGCTAGGGAATGTGGTGCACACTTGGGCCGGTGGGGGCCCCCTCTGGGAGTTGGTGTTAGCAACACACATTTTATAGGTATGGCCCCTCACTCTCCTAGCTCCCCTGTCGCTCTTGGCGTTTCCCTTCACTAGGGTTCCGGTGCACTTATCCATCGATGAGGAGCTCTCTCCAGTCCTCTCGATCCCTCCTTTCGCGGTTCGTCCCTTGGGGTATCCTGTTTTTTGTCTTCCTTTATTGGGGCATTGTCTCTTGCTTTCAGGAGTCTCAATCGCATACTTCTTCTGCTTTACCGACTGAATACTCCATGTCAGGCCCCATTCTTGGTCCTGTTCGGAGTTCTTTTTGGTGGTTTGGGATGTGAAGGTTGCTGGGGTTGGTTCACCGAAGCTCCTGGAGCCACATCCCTTTTTGGTTTTTCTTGTTCCCTAGGGTTCTGGCGCGCTCGATGGGGAGCTACTCCCGATCTCTCCTTCCACAGTTCTTCCCTTGGGGTCTCATGCTTTTTATCTGCCTTTTTTGGGTCTATGTCTCCAACTTACGGGGTTTCAATCGCATACCACTACTGCTCTGCTGACTGAATCAACCATGTTGTACCCCATTCATGGTCCTATTCAGTGTTCTTTTTGGTGGTTTGGGATGTGCTGGTGGTTGCGGTCGGTACACCGTAGCTTCTGGATCCACGACCCTTTTTGGTTCTGCTTTTTCCTTAGGGTTTCTTTTCTCCCCATTTCTTCGGGTTTTAGTTGGTGGTTCTTTGCTTTTGTCCTTGTCATCGGAGACGACTTATCATTCAATTTCGGTGTCTCTGCTTGCTGCCTTTGGAGTTCTGGATCTAGTGGTTCAATTCATGATGGTTGTATTGGTTATCAGTTTGGTGGATACATAGAGGAAGGAGGCTCCTGCATTGGTGCGTCCCACTGTAGATTTCATCATCCGTTCAAACTTTGTCCTGACTCCAAGGTCCTTCGCCCCTTCCAAGTCGATCTGGTACGATGGATCAAGAGCAGGTTTTGGGAGGTGTTGTTCGAGCGGTTGACAGATTTTCAAGAGGTGCTACTGGTGTGGGCTTCCATGACTCCGGACTATTTCTGGTGAATGGTAGTTCATTCATGCAGGTGTCTTTTCATTGGTTCTGGAACTCTTTTCTTGTGTTGGTTTGGTTTGGTTCTACGGAATTGATGGAAAATGTTCTGGTTCCTGGTCGCTGGTGTGGTCGGTTGTGACCATCGGCGTACTGATGATGGGATTAGGAGACGATGACGGTGACGGTTTTGATGGAGATGACAGCGTGGTAGGTGCCTCTTAATCGATCGGAATTTTCTCGATGTTGGAGTTTTTATGAACCATTGCTCGGTATTTTGCGGCCCAAGGAGGTCTGAGAAGTGCCTTTTGAATTTTGAAGTTTCAATGGTTGGTTTCTCTAGTGGCAATTTAAAAGTTTCAATGGTTGGTCTCTGGCGGTGCAGTCCGAAGTGGGAAATATGGGATTTTCTATGATAAAGGTTCTTTTGAATTTTGGAATAGGCGGGCTTGGTGTGATGAAGGGTGATGATTTATGTTTCGAACATTGAACTATGTAATGCATGTTTTTGTATGGGTGTGACTTGTTGATAGAGTATGTTTTGTAGGTTCCCACTTACCCTCAAAGTGGATTTTCAATAAAATAAAATAAAAAGATTTTGTGTGTTAATTATATAATGACCAAAATTATGACATAAGAATTGAATAATCAACTCTAGAGAAATATTGATAAGGGATTCATATGCTATGGGGCATCACTATGGGGTTTACCTCTTCTTTTTGTTAAGAAAAATGGGAGGTCAATGTATCTATTAATTGATAGTCATGATACTAATGAGATATCTCTCAAAAAAGTACCATGTATCCTATATCGAGGATTTTATTGATCATATATGAGGATAATAATACAATCCCTGGATTCAAATTCATTATCGTATCATCATTTGTGGATTTAGTAGGAGGATATACACACAATAGCCCTCCGTTTGAGGTATGAGAATTATTAATTTATATTAAAACCGATTACTTACTAATTCATAATTTATCTCCATGGATTGAATAAATATTGTCTTCAGAGATTAACTTAATCCGTTTTTATTGATCTTTATACATGATATTGTTATGTATTAAATAATAAAGTAATAGAATGAAGATAATTTGAGAATTATGATGAAGGCCTTAAGGAAATAATTATTTTATAAAAAAATTACCATGTAATAATTATAGCTTCTGAATATTGCATTAATGGGTGATATAATCTGATATTGTCGTTTATTAGTGGATCCATTCAAGAAAAAAGTTATTCATAAATTTCCTCAACCAACCATGGCAACCAAAATCCCATGTTTTCCTAGGTTGTAGGCATAAGATCAATTTTTAGATATGTGTTTCTCATAGATATATAATATACTCACAAACTAGGCTTGGAAGTGGGTTATGTTCTTATAGACAAATGAATGTGAAGATAATTTCAAGTAACTAAAGAGAATGTTGGTAAGAGAACCTTTACTCACGCTAAAATGTATAAGAGAAGGTATTTTGATCTATAGTTATGAATAAAATAATGGACTAAGAGGTGTCCTTATAAATATGGATATGGTGATAGAATATGCCGCATGCAATTTGAAAATACATGAGAAAAATTAAATAACTCATTATTTGGAGATGGAAGTAGTAAGTTTTTCATTGACGATACGAAGGCATTGTCTATATGATGAATGGTTTGGTATATATGCTGATTATAATATTTTTAGTGTATATACACACATAATGTGTTGAATATGAACTAAATAAGATGGTTGAAATAGATTAGTGGCTATGAATACTTAATACATTACCACCCTAGGAAGGAGAACATGGTGGATGATGCTTTAAGTTATAAGGACCAAGTTTGTTTATTGACAATAGGGATTGAAATAGATACTATAATGATGAATTTATAGAATATGTTACTTGATATTATGGGAAAATGATACATATACAATATTAATCTGATAAAATTTCAACCATTCATCCATGTGAATATTAGAGAGGAGTAATGGGAAGTTGTAAAACTATAGAAGAAATTATGGACTATTTCTGAGTTCAACCATGATAGTTATAGAATGATAAAACTTAGTAATAAAGTATGTCTCTCATCAGTAGAAGAATTATAGAAGGATATATTGGATGAAGCTAATAGTTCTTCATTCACTATACATCATGGATGTAAAATAATTTATAATGATCTAGAAAAATATTTTATGTTAGAAAACATGAAGTGAGATAGTATAGAGTATGTCTCCCGATGAATTTTCTATCAGTAAGTTAAGGCTAAGAGATAAAATTCAAATGGGGTGTTATATTAATTACCCATACCTTTATGGAAAACAGAAAACATTACCATGTATTTTAACACCAATATCCACAAAACATCTAAATAGAATAACACTATATTGGTTGTAGTCACTTTCCTTATATAGTCATCACACATCATTTCGATCAAATAATATTTCTTCCTTGATCAGCTTTCTAAGTTACAAATTAAAGAAGTGGTGTGATTGAATTAACTACCACATTATATTGTATCTCATTGGAATTTGAGGTTTACATTGAATTTCTAATTATGTATTTCATAACATTGGGATTCTGAGATTCCTATTAGAAATGATTATCAATATCAAAATAATTTCTTGTCTAAAATAACAATTAAAACCGTAGTGGTTATGATGAGGTATTTTTATATCAATTTATATAAATATTGAGATAAACACCTTACTTTGGTGTATTTTTCATACAAAAATGACATTCATTTCATAATTCAGATTGATCATTGTGAAGACCTCTATAGTAGGATGTTCATAACTCCAACATGCTAACATAAATTTGGTGAAAGAATGATATTTGAACCTGATATAGATGAAGAAATGGTTGATATGTTTTTAATCGTCTAGTATCACATAAGAGTAGTGAATATTGTATAGAAAAGTTATGGTGATAACCATTAATGATATAAGGAGTTAAGAGTTGGTGAAAAGGTATTCTAATAAATTTAACATCGGAATAAGGTTTTGAACTTTCGAAATAATAGAAAGTTGATCCCCTGGTATAATATCCACTTATAAATTATTGATTATATTGGTATGGTAGATTATTATTTGGAAATTCCAATGAATTTATCTCAAGATCACGTTATGTTCCACGTATATCTCCAAAGACATACATAAATTTCCACCCACCTGAATAAAATTCGTAGGTAGTACTACTATATTAATATCTCTCTTTTAAGGAACAACCGGTGGAGATTTTGGATCTTATAGATAATGTGCTATGAAACTAGACCACTCACCATGTCAATGCTTTTTGGGGAAGCCTTAAATTATCGGAAGTTACTTGGGTACCTAAGGATGTGATGAAAATGTGATATAATCAATTTTTTATATCAGAGTGAATGATTTTATAGGACACAATTCATTTTAAGGTGGGTATAATATAAATCCCTGAGATTTTTTTATATAATTCTCAACAAATAAATTTTATTTCTTTGATAGATTGCTTTATATACAGCACCGAGAAAAAAAGAAGAAAAAAATATTATCATAACCATCATAACGTAGTCATTAGAATAGTGGGAATGAATAATAATGACCACATTATGAAATATATTTAAAATTCACACTCAATAAATATTTATTGATTAACAATTAGGAAACAATAAATTAATTAGAAGACTTAGGAGTAGGGAAGCCTATAGGAAACAATAAATTACTTTTTTAGTAAAATCACTTTCCTTCAAAAAAACTATTATTAAAAATAATTTTTATTGATTTTTATGAAAGAATATTATATTTAATTTGTAAAAAAATTATAAATTTTACATGGTAAAAGAATATAAATTTTAATATTTGAATATCAAAATTAAATTTTTCAGAATTTTTTGATTTTTCTAAAAAGATTGATTCTATAGTGATTAATAAAAAAATGTTTTTTATTAAAAAATATATTATTATTTAAAGATTTTAAAAGGTAATTTTTTTTAAAATATTGATTCAAATAATAAGTAGTTGTATTAAATTATTAATAAACTCATTATGTACATTTTAATAAAATTTTTAATTTATTTTGGGAAACAAGTTTTATATGTAAAAATGCATTTTTAGGAGAAAACTACTCTTCATTGGATTTTGAGATTTTTTCTTAAATTAAGGTTTTATAGTTATTTGAAATTATTCATGAAAAATTGATTCCATATTGGGAATGATGAAGTCCAAATTTGTTATGTTTTCTCTTTTATTTTCGGTTGATAAGAATAGAAATCATAATAAATTTTTGTTAACACAATAAAGGAAAAATGGTTTAATTTGAGTAAAAATATATTTTATATTGATTATAATTCATTAAAAAACTTTACTATAATTAATTGTATGATTATATTTCATCCATAATATTATAAACATTGAAAATGTGATGTTTTTTCCATTTATCAATGATTTTTACCTTTATAATATAAGAAAAATATAAATTAAAAAATGTATCTTTATTATTTTTCTTATCAATAATTTTTTATGAAATGGATAAAAATATATTTGGATATAAATTTTTATTTTAAATTGGAATGAATATTTTTATTATGGTAATAGTTTTTTAATTTTTTTGTGATGAAATGATTTATATAAATGCATTCTCAACAATCACATAGATCTTGCGCAAGTAGTAGAAAAATATAGTAAATGATTTTTAAACTATATAAGTTATTTTTTGAGTGATTTATAGTGTTAAAAAATTTTAAATATAATTTTAATATATTAGGTCTTTTTTATGGTTTTATATTATAATTTCATTATTTACATGTTTTTCTCAAAGTCATATTCAATGAACAGTTCCAAAAATGATGTTAAGGATATTTTATAATACCTAATATTATAGTAAATGAAACAAAATTAATTAAAATACAATATAAATTCAATTTAATGGAATGTAGTTTATAATATCACACACGGTCCATATATGACTAACTATTACTTTTATGGTCACATTCATAACACTTAATGAGTAGAAGAGATTGATATTTTTGTAATTGTAAAAAGGGTTAATGGGGGATTTAAACTATGATCTAAGGGTAAAATCACAACCAAAACATGTTAATATTATTTTAGAGAGATTATTTCAACTCATCCTAATATTACCATCTAGTTTTATAAATTTAGATCTATATTCTATTAAATATTATTAATATCAATATTATAATTTTGGTAATTACAATAGTGTCTGTAAGAAAATGGATCTTCATTCCAGGTATGGATCATTATTTCGGGTTGTTTTTAAGGAAAAAAATAATTGAGATTTTTTTTAAGAATACAACATGTACTTATGAGTACACACCGTGTACCCAGGTACTGTGTACAGCCGCGTACTAGCCATGTAATATCTGAGTACATAACTGTGTAGGTGACCTGACAGACCGACTAAAGCAGGGGCCAGTTGAGGATAGTACACTTTGTGTACATTCAATGAACACTCATTGTACTTTTTCTTTTTATTTTATGAATCATAGTGGGGTCACGTCTCATCTCCAAAACACACTTCTTTTTCCCTCAGTTCATACAGGAGAGCGACTAATGGTCGAAGAACTTCGAGCTCCTCCCGGTTCTCCATCCAACTTCCAATTGAGACGCCTCCAGGTGCGTTGGATTCCCACCAGTGAGCTCTCTATTTCCCTAGAGACTTTATTCTTGATTTCTCCTCTCTCATTATTATTTCAAGGATAATAGTTTTTACACTTTTTGTAGATCTACATCATTCCAGGACAATTGAAGGGCCACCGTTCAAGAGTGTTGATCGTATGACAGTAAGGTAGGTGGGTTGTTCCTTTCATTGATTGTCTTTGGATTATATATGCCTGAAGAGTAGAATACCCATTTTTGGGGTAGTTCATGTTTTTAGATTTATCCATGTTTAATACTTTCTATGGTTTCTTTGTTTTAGAAAAGGTTATTTTATATGTGTAAGGATAGATACCTTGTTATGGGATACCCCATGGGTGAGTTACCTTGATTGTTTGAATATTGTTGTTTAGTCAAGAATGCCTGTTAGTATTTTTATTTGTTTTTCATGCCTCTTATTTTTAGGACAGAGTTACTAATTATAATAGATCCATGTGATTCTCATTTTTGAAGTTTGAACAAGGGGAATTGTCTATGAGAGGTTTCCAAGGTAGGGTCATTTATTTATGAATTATAGTAATGTTGTCACAAAGGTATTGACTGTGAGAGTTTCCAGTTGGTCATTGACTAGAGGGGTTAGAATATGAGATCTACCCAAAGGGTTGTTATTAAATTAATTTTGAACCCTATGTAATTGATTGTGAGCGATTTCATGTGGTCATTATATTTTATTGTTGCTATGCAAGCCAAGGGAGTATTGACTATGATAGCTGACTAGGTGATCGTCTATAAATTATTAGTTCTATGTGGGACCAAAGGGGTTAGACTATGTGATCTTTCCCAGAGGGTCATTATTTATTTTAATTATTATATCTTAAACGATAGGGGTTAGACTGTAAGCAATTTACCATAAGGTTGTTTTTGAATGATTGAATGATTGTGAAGAATCTACAAAGCCAAAGAACAAGCTTGGACACAGTCTTACATGATAGTTTAGATGGTCTTTTGAGACATCTATTTTTTTACTATTACACGGGGGATATATCGCTAAGGATAGATCACGAGATTTCATTATTCAATGGTTTTTATAATTAATAAATGTAAATGAATGTAATTGAAAAATGTAGGATTGTTTTCTTTTGAGTACTTCATAGTTTATTGCTTTATTTATGAATATTGCATGCTATATATATTCACTGACAGATAAGCACAGATCTTTTGGTTGTTTCCTACTATAATTCTTCTCACACTCAGTTTGTTTCATTCTTTTGGAAAAAAACTGATTATATGGTTGCTTTTATATATAAAGGAATGTTCTCTTCTTCATCTAGTACTTGATTGCTGTTAGAGCTGTAGAGCATGAGACCAATCTGAGGCTTGCGATGCGGTTGGAGTTTACTGTTTCTTTATGTACTTTGGTTGTAGTATTTTATTTCTAACATTGTGACTTTTAGGATGTTTTCCTAGACACATGTGACATGCATCATTTTTATGTGCTCCAGTTGTTATATTATCATCAGGCTTCCTTTGTTTACCTTGTTGTATGGTGTTATTATTTCTGTTACTATTTTCTATTTTTTTCCGATGTGTTAATCTTCCAATGAGTGAATAGTTTCCCCCTGATTAGACCTTATATTTTTCTGCTAGTCAGAATCATCTACTATTTAGGGGAAATTCTTTTAACATCATGTGACCAACCTGGTTCGGGGAACATTTGGTAGATACCTATATCTGGGATGTTACAGTGTCCCTTCCCTCAATTATAAAAGGGAACCTTCTATTCTTCATTGTTTCCAATGTTCGAGACTTATATGAATGAAAATACTATATATAATATCATCCTAACTTCTATCAACACATCCTAGATCTATTTTTCATTCCAAAATACCATCCATTAAAGGAATAAGGTGTAGGGTAATGATGTTTTTCCAATGAATAGGTATAACTCCTCACTAAGTGTTCAAATTTCATTTATTATTATGAATACATTAAATCGTTGATTTCTATTCTAAAACAATTACATTTGTATCTTAAATATACAAAATTTTAATCATCATGATAAAACCATTATCAAACTTCGTCCCATCCATTAGAAAATGATAACGTTTCCCATGTGTATGTATGGACTACCACCTCCATGAAATTATATGATTAATTTTTAAATTTTAATTTAAATCAATGATAATAATGATATATTTAATGAATTAATAATAGATATATGATATAATAATGATTGTTTAAAGGCGTATCATAATTTTTCTCTATTTTACTCTCTCCATCAAAAAATGAAAACATCATTCATGTGTACGTATGGCATAGTGCCTCCATAGATGGTGTAGTTATTTTTTTATCACTCTTCCTTTTATGGATGAATCTAAATATATATACAATGATTATATATTATATTGATATCAATAATAAAATTCTTAAGATAATGGAACTAGGATCAAAATATGAGGACAAGGACTGATGAACAAAGATATATATATAAAATGATGCAGTTATCCACCAAAAAAATGATTTTAATAGAAGATTTTTAATAAACATGTGATAATATGTTGTAGTAAAATTTTATATGGTATGATAGATATGATAATGGATATTGAATTCTTGTATATGAAAATATATATTTTTATATAGGTGGTTCAAACACATATGAATAAAGATGTGAATTAAAGAAAGATATTTATGTCTCAATCTGATTTTATTCAATTAGAAATATTTTTCATCAATGTGCATGTTTTCTTTGAAATGTTTTTCAAACCCTCCAATTATTATTACTACCATTATTACTCATGTTTAAATTTATTAATTTTTTTAAAAAAATAATCATTTAATTTTTTTCTAAATGATGTCTTTTTTATTTGAACCAGAAAATGTTGATGAATAATTCTTTTAATGTTCTCCACATGGATAGAATTCCCAAAAGTCATGGAAGTCAAGTGGTTTGAATCTTAATTTTCAATTTTCCTTGGTTCTTTTCAATTGATTTTTTTTATTTACTATTTTTCTAAATATTTCGATATTAAATAAGTGATTTCAAAATGAAAAGAATATTTTACTTAATAAATTTTCAAATAATCTTTTAATGGAATATTTCATCTATTATAATTTCATTTTATTTTACATATTTTTTATACGGTATATGTTCCAATGATACCATACTTATTATTTCAATGTATGTTATGTGGTTTTGATGATGTGATGTGCAAGAGACCCATTTATTTTCCAATGTTTGTGAAATGGTGAAATAATGAGATGTTTATGAAACCTATATTATTTCCATGGGTTATGATACAATCATATTATGAATGTTTTGTGATATTCTAGATCACAATTTTTTATAATTATTCCATGGATTGGGCCAAGATTATTTATCCCTCCATTGCATCGGTTAAATTTTCATATCTTATGAGATAATTATACAAAACAAGTCGACGTGATTAATCCACATTAGGAAATTTGATTATTTTATTGATCCAAAATGAGAAAAAAGTCAAGGGTCATGATCCACTATAACAAATAGGTATGGTTCTCTAATACACTATGGGAAATAGTTTGTGATTCTTGAACATTTATGATATGAGGAAATGTGTTGCGGCATAACCCACTATGATAGGATTGTCACAGTAGTTAGACATGAAATTAAAATTTGTTTCTATAACTATTATAGTCCCACATATTCATGACATGAAATTATGCTTCATGATTTATTTATGATGATTTCTCATACATATGATTCAATTATTTTGAAATTATAAAGATTCATTCCATTACTCATGTTTATGATCTATGAGATATTGGTTACGAACGTTATGAGTTATAGTAATGATCTCATACCCTTTTATTTATCTTACAATTCGTTATGATCATAAATTAATATCTCCCATGTGTATACCCAATGAAATGACCCTATATAATTTTTCCATTCCATAGGTTACGAAGAAAGAATTTAGTTATAATATTTAAATATGGGTACAATGTGATAATAATATTATGATAGATGATGAATAATGTACATAAATAAAATTTTTATGTATCTAGAATCCATAAACACTAAACAATTATAGTTCTAGAATGGAATGTAATTTTTTATAATGAATATTCATATAAATTTTTTTAATATATAAGAATAAAATGTTTGTGTCGCCCGGGATATTATCACGGAGATATAAAACCAAAAAATGAAAATAAAAATGATTAAGGGGGTATGGTGCAATAAAAAATCATAGTACAATTCATAAAATTTGGTAAACCATTATTATCCATTGTAGAGGCATATAGAATAATGCTATACATTTGAATCATTCCAGTTGGTGTCAATTAATTAAATGAAATAGTATAATTTTGTCTCTCTTCTCTCAGATCATGAATGTTAATTGTTTGATTCGGTTTCTACATATTCCTTTTTTAGCTCAAGTTTATAAAGAATATAAAATTAGGCCTTAAACTACTATTCATTGAGTTATTGCTTAAAACACCAATGGTAACGCTTCACACATCAAAAACATATATATTATCCTTTTAGATTTTATATGTTCAGTATCTTCAGAATCATGATGGTTATTCCACTGGTGGAATTTGACAGGAAACCTGGGATACATTGGATGTCAATTTATAATTCAAAGGCCAATTTTATAAAAAATGAAAATTTTGTTTTCTTTAAGGGAAAACCGATTTTTCTCCAATGGGAGACATCCCAACCTAATTATTTTCATGAATCACCACCTAAAACTCTCTTTATGGAAATGATATGTGATTAAGATGAATAAATTGAATGTATAAAGAAGGGAAATGTTCCCCTTATCCAGGAATACATTGATGTATTTTTTAGTGAATTAACCACACCTTACCCAAAAATAGAGGTATATTACTCAACTGAAAACATACCAAAATCCCTAGAAAATAAAATAGACTATATATTGAATGAAATAAGTTGAGTTATATGAATTGTAGAAACAATATAAACATATTTTGAAGAAAAGTTTTATTCAACTAAGTTTTTTTCATGAGGTGTACCTATTCTAATTATGGATAAGATGTGAGGATAAATGTTACTATAAATTAAATAAATATAACATAATGTTATCAATGTGAAAAAAATACCATATTTTAAGGATTACTAATTTATTTTAGCATCCTTATAGGGATCATTTATTTTTCAAGATTGACATATCATATGGGTATCATCAGCTGAGGGTGGAAAAAGTAGATATTCCACATACTGACTTTTAAAAAATTAATGGACAATAATTTTAATTATTATTTTCTTTTTATTTATTAATGATCTTTCTATATTTATTTAGTTGATGTATATATTCTATAGGGACGACCTTGATAATTTTTTAATGGTTTTTATTGATTATATTCACATATATTCTGAATGTCTTGAGGGGAAAATGGACCATCTAAAGTTCATATTGAAAATTATATGAATGAAGAATAATTTGTATATATTCAGTAAATTTTTGTTTCATTTACAACATATTGATTTCTCTAGATATATTGGGACTAGTGAAAGAATCTCTGTTGATCTATCATTGATTTTTTCTTTAGAAGAGTGGCCTCATTATATTATATTATTTATGATTCCTAATTTCCATGGTCTTATTGGATTATCTAAATGGATTTTATGAAAACATTCATAGTTTTATAATTTATTAAGTAATTTAACATAAAAATGAGTTATTTTTATCTTAGTAAAATAGTGTGAATAAAGTTTCTATGAACTGAAGAAGAAGTTTTTTAGTGCACTTATACTAATTTTAAATTCTATTGGAAAAATGATTTTTTATTTATAGTGATTCATCATTGTAAAGGATTGGATGTGTACTCATGATGAATTGTAATTATTTTTCCCATGCTTCTTTATTTCTGAATGCTAATGAACATAATTATTATAACCATTATTTGGTGTTCACTGAAATTATCCTTACATTACGGTAATGTTGAACACATATTTTTGGGGAGAAGTGTAGTTTAAACACTAACCATTTGAGTCTGAAGAATATATTATCCAAAAGTATATAGAACATGGGAAAAATAATATGTTTGGTTCTTATTAAAGAAATCCATTAATAATTCCATTATCATCCTTGAAAAGAAGAAAAATTCACGAATACATTAAGATCTAATTCTAACATCCAGAATCAGGTTTCACTAAATGGGTTCACTTGGATGAATCACCACAATGGATCAAGCACACCTCCCCATACTCCATATGATGATTATTAGTAGAGAGGGTCTAAATGTGGTACATTGGGTAGACTATACCCCCATATCAGTATAAGAAAACATTATAAATAACTTGATGCCATCCAAAGTATTAAATAAATATTATGTAGAAGAAATAAATAAAACGAAATTGAACATGATTTAATAATTAATGGAGTTATATAAAATCCTAAACATCCATGTAAAACATTCAACCCTAGTCTTCCACTGGTCTGACCATATATACAAGAGTAAATAAAAGAAACTAAAATAAATGTATTGGAATCTACTACTAACTGAAAGCCAGACTACATACATGGTCTCCAAGACACTTTCGAGATGTTCAAAATTAATCAAAATAATACACATGATAAGATCTTCTCATTTGTGAAATCCTGGTCCCCATCCCTATCCATATTCTATCAACAATCAACCAAAAAATTAAAACATCAGGTCTGTATGCAAAACTGAGGTGCACGTAGAGGGATGGGAAATAATCATAGTAGGTTACCCCAACGTTGAATCTGTAAATCTATTTTATTAAGTTCATTCTCATGGAATATTCTCATTCTAGTGGATACATAACTAAAATGATAATTATAAATAAATAAATTAAAAACATCGTCGATCCTTGGGACTGTGATCCGGATCAACAGAGAAATGCACCATCATATATATTTATATATTTATATGTGTACATATATTCTTAAAAAATTATATGTATATGAATATATGTATATACAATAGTAATGTGAAATATTTGAAATAAATCAATAGTAGTCGATCATTGGGTCCGTAATGTCATTCATCTGGACATCCAGTGAAAAGGTAATTGAGTTGGATATTGTAACTCTTTGGAAAAAATAAATTATATGCATCCCTAGTTCTATATTTTTGATCAAAAATACTTATACTTTTCAACAATGGAAATGTCACTGAGAAATAAATGTCACCACAAGGAAATACATATCCTATCTCCATGATCACTCATAAGTTCCTTTAATAATAATAATAAAGGATTATTGGTAATAACTGTACATAATATTAATGGTATATGATATGGGAGTCATGCCCCTCAAGAAATGTAAATCCAGTTCAATTCCTGATCCTGAGGCCATGGTCCAAAGGAGGTTATGACATTTGGGCATGGATAAACCCTAAGTATTTGAACATTAGGTGATCTATAAAATGAATTGCCTTTAGACCCAAATACATTATTTAAAATAATTTATATAAATGGACTAATAACCTCATACCAAGGAAGTACATTTGGGAAATGTAGTAATGGTATGCCCACCCAACACTAGATAGTATCCTAGGTGTTTATCAATGAGATCATAATCACCAATTATGTAAATAAATTATGTGGAGCACCATTTACAACCCAATGGGCTAGTAGTTTATTAGGGAGACTGTAATCATCCCCATATCTCATGAGATCATAATAATCCTTCAGTATATCAATGATATAGAGAAATATTTCCAACACCATAGTCAGGTAAATTATCAGGGAGAGAATAATTAATTCCATCACTCTATTATAATAATAAATAAGGATTTCAGGAGAGAAACTCATAATTATAGAGTCATCATGATCAAGTACATTGAAAAATACGAAACAAAAGAAGGATACTAGGAAATACATCTTAGAATCACAATAAAATAAAAAATAACAAGAATACTTATAAGCTATATCCCAAGCAGTATAATTGATCATCCCAAAAAAATAAAAAATAACAAAAACCAAAAATGATAGATGACAGGGAATATGTCTGGGAACCCCGAATAATATATCAAATTATAAAATTCCCATAATCTAGATACTATGAAATATTTTTGGGAATACCATGAAAAGAATTCACATCACATTAAGATCATTATCCAAAAACATTGAAGAACCTTTGTTAACCATTTCCACATCAGTAATAAATTAGTGAATTCATTAATAAAAGAGTGATGGTAGTCAAACACCTAAATCATCAACTAATTACACAACATCAAAAACATATATGTTTGGAAAAATTTCTATGTTGAAACCCAATATCATCACTACCAAAAAAAACTATATTAGGTTTGTCAAAACACTAAGGTCATATTGGGTTCCTTAGGTCACAGTATTGGAGAAGAACCCTACTCGGGATCCTATTAAGGTGAAAACGTGAACAAAGGACTCCTTTTTAGGATCCTGGAAAAGTGTTAGAGTTAACTGAGGCATCCTACCCACAATCCCAAAAGTCTACATATAAGAAAAGGAATTGTACTTGTGACCCAGAAGAGTGAATTTAAATGGATTGATCCTACATTCGATACTTGACAATATGTAAATAGAGTCATACAATATGGGATCCCTAGTAGTGAAGGTAAAGGAGGATTCCTTCATGGGATCACTGATTGTATGTAAATAGAATCATCCTGCACAGGATTATTGGAATGGTTTATTTGAAGAGGTTTTATACATGGGGACCTTAATAATTTTGTATGTAGGCTGCTACTTTCATCATGGGATTTCCAAAAAAGAGTGAATAGTTTTAGGGATCTAATAAGGGATTTCTTATGCTAGCTAGTAAGTGAATGCATCCCATAAGGGACCCTTAATAACAATAATAAGATAGAGGAATCCTACATCAGATCTTATAAGTCAAAATATAATATGACCTCACAGTCTAAAAAGAATGGCCCTTAAAAATCATACTAGAGAGATGGCTCATGGGTACCCTCAAATCGAGGGTGTGCCTCCCATGAGATTGTTGTATTCAAATATTAGAGGAAAAACATCTCCATTTATGATAAATCTTTAAATTCCTCCTAGGATTCCCAAAACCACCACAAGGGAATAACCATCATGATATAAATGAAACATTGATCAATATCGAGTATTCATGCATCCAATTTTGACTACAAAGAGTAACGATTTGAAAACCCCTCAAAAGGGTAGTAAAGGAGGAGTACATGATTTTTATAAAATTGAACAGTTTTTGTACCCTATGAGATCCACCTGGGAGTGTAGTTCATCAGAACATGGCATGTAAGGCCATGTACATGGAATTTATGTTATGTATATAGCGTTTACCCTTCATAGGTTACCAACCCATGTATCTAATATAGCATGGTCAAGTACCTTTCCTTATTTTGTTCCTCTAAATGGTATGATAACCAAATAGTTCTTGTCCACATACCGTTCCTTATCATGTACCTCTATATAGAGTTTAACCCACATGTGGTTGAGACATGTACCCTACACAAGGAACCTGATCATGTATTTTCGTAGATTTTTACTTCTACAGGTTGTGTAGCAAACAAGGGGTCTAGTTGTGTACTTTTCATGTCTAAGTACCCATTCATGGGTTGTCTGCACATGTATTCATCTACACAGGTGAGTACCAGTAATTTTTGTTTACACACCAGATCTGGCATGGACTTCTGAAATATCATCTTCCTTGAATAGGAAGAACACACTACTTGTGTTCCTAAACTACACATTGTGTGATTGAGATTTCTAAATGGGAAACCATTAATATTGGGTGGAACCACCAGTTTTATCCCCAATGTCTATAAATTGACCCTAAATGGGTTCAATGTAGTGATAGTAGGGACTCAATACTATAAAATGTCAAATATATGGTGATTTATGAAAAAAACATAAAATTGGCCTACATTTGGGTGGAATCCTTTGAAGTTTCTCCCATTTCCACGATACATGTGTACCACCCAATGATCTGACTCTTCCTGGGTTTTGCAGTAGTACCTACATTCGTCTCCCTCCCTCTTTCCATATCCCCCTCACTTTATCTCTCATTCGGGTGACAGAGGAATCCCACATGGGCTATACCCAAGAAGCTTAGGATGAAAAAGAAAGAAGGTATGGATACAAGAAAAGGAAGAAAATAAAATAAAAAGAAAAGCGGCCCCAAGTCATCCCCAACACCCAACACAGTTTTATGCCATAAAAATGAAAAATATCCATGTTGTAGACTAGAAAATGAAGACCATGTTTTAATTCAATGCTCCATTCAAAATATATAGCTGAACAAACTTTTTTGAATGAAGTATTATTTAATTTGTTAATATTATAGATTAATAGTTTCACAAAAATAAAAATGGTTCAGAATTATAAAAAATTCATTTCCAAATGGGAAAATATTATTTTGGTACCAATAGAGTGGTCATAAAAATTACCCGAGATCATCTTCTAGGGGGAAATGTCCATATTAACCCTTACAAGCATCTTAATGAAAAATACAAATTTATACTCAAAATTACACTAAAGAAAAACATTTTTCATAATAACCCCCCCATAATATAACTTTTTATCTATGAGAATTCAAGGGGGTTAAACATCAAACATTCCCTCATCTCAATAATTTTCAAAAATATTCTCTATTGATTATCCAACTATCACTCTCATAGCATCCAAAACTATCAACTACAGAGATGATGTTTAACTATGAGCAATCTGATACTCACCACTATAGAAGTATCCTTATCATTACTTCACAACCACATTCTTATATCAATGTAGTATTCTCTATCCATCAAAATACTCAATTTAAAATATGGTTCACCACCATAAATGGCCAATGGTACACTACCCACCTTGTGGATTACCCAATAAATATCCATGAGCAAAAACTCAATAGGATTGTTCACTAACTATTTAATATTTTAAGAATGAAAAGAAGAACAGAGTAGATTTGAAGATATCTTATATTACTTAGTAGATATCTAGATAGTGTATGATCATCTTTAACTATAAGTATAATAATATTATAATGAAATTTGTGTAAAGGTATCCTGAGCACGACTCAGATCAATCAAGCTCACTTTCCTTTTACCAACTCATAACACCGCATTTCACAACAATGCCTATCCAGGTTCAGACATGGGTGTAATTCCTCATGAAAGTCAATTTATTCTCAATTTTTCCTCTATCGATGAGGTAATTTTATACTTTTATCACAAATCTCATGAAACCATGCCTGTAACTTTTTTCAAAAAAATTCTGATCCACGTTTCATAGATGACCACCCCCCCAATTTAAGACTTAAATGGTATCAATTTAAATTATAATGGACATTTATTACCCAACTCACACTACCATATGTCATCTATCAGAATATTGAACTGACCACGCGATACTGAATGAAAGTAATTTTTATCTATAATCTCCCTTTGAACTCCTCTTCAAAATTGACCAGCTCACCACTTCTTAGATTTATTTAATGACTGCCAATAATATATAATTATTCTCATTATGAGTATCTACCGGTACTTTAACTACATTGTAAATAATTGAAACACTATTTAATAGGGCTATGAACTTGAATAGTGTTTCTTGTTGAAGGTAGTATTGACACTAAAACATCCTAGGCCCTACATTGAAATCCAAATTTATCAACATTGCTATATCAAAAAATCCCATCACTAACCATGCATCAATAGAAAATGAGAATATATCTTGTATTCCCTCATAAAAAGAAATCCATAAACCCATGCCAACCCTACATAAAATTTTCCACTATTCAAAATGAAATGTCAGCCTATAAGTGTCCAATTAAAAAATTTGGACCTCTTGGTCTCCCACCTAGCCCTAATGATTATGTCTCACATTAGGGTGTCTCGGTCTGACCACCATGACCAATGTTAAAACCCCTATAAAGTTGGTACATAATAAATCAACCTAAGACAACCGAAATGATCATGCATTATCCTACTAAGGACCTGATCCTCTCCAATAATCCTTATAAGGAAATTCCTCATTAAGGTCATGAAATAGATGAATAAGAGATATTAAATTGACCCTCATCAATAATATGCATCGATTTGTACCCCCCTCTAGGTACAATTGACTATAACTATCTTATTACCTATCAACATATTAGGGACCCAACTAGGTAACCACAAATAAAGGCTAGTTTAGTACAATTTCATTTCATGATATGTGGGAAAACACTATATATGTGGTTACTGGTAATTTAAAAAAATGAACCAAGAAAAAATCACCACATGGGTTCCCAATATTTGGGAATCATATTTACTCTCAACTTACTAGGGCCACTATAACACATGTGCATGTGGACCGAGTCATCATCATCCCCATAAAAAATAACTATGTAGATCCACATCAGTTCCCTCAAAATGAAATATATATTCATTTCATTCCAATTGAGTTTAATTCTAACAAAAAAATATGGGAAAAAATTTAGGTTTTTGTTGAGAATTTAAAAAAAACTCTGCCATCTACAACATAACACACCAACATGCCTATAACATGTGAATCCAATATCATAAATATGATGCATGATATGAATCTTGAATTTACTGACCAAGATTCAAAATCAATCACTATTCTCTTTCTAATGTTTCAAGAGCAACGAATCCATAATGAATCATGACATCCAAAAAACAAGTGTGTCTCTAGAAGAAAAAACATATCAAACTATAACATCACAAATCAGAATAACCATCCTATATCCCAGGTAATCAATGTTTTTAGAGAATAAGTGTTATTGATTCACCCCTTTGATATCCATCACAGGTTCTGATACGTTCATACTATTTATTTCTACAATATTCGAAATAGTAAATAAAAATGAATGAAAAGGATATGATACAAATTTATAAGGCCTCAACCTGGGTGCCACTAAACTAGTACCTCGAAACAATCCTCCATAATGCATCAAGTACACCCCTCATACGATAGAGTCTTTTAATAAAAAGATAGGGTTTAAAAGTGTCACATTGGGGAAAATATACCCTTATATGAGGCTAAGAAAACAAAAAAACTAAATAACATGAAAATTAGTAAATGAGCATAATGCAGAAGAATTGAACAAACTGAAATAGAATATTCTTTAATTATAAATTAAAGGATATAAAATATAGAACATCCATGTCATATATACAACACAGGTCACAAACTGGGCCAACCATCCACATTTGAGTGCATAAAAGAAATTGAAATATAATTACCAGGATCTACTACTAACTGATTGAAATAAAAAATACAAGGACTACAAGACACTATCGATCTACTCTAGTCTGATAAAAATAATACAAAGGAGAATCTCTTCTCATTCATGAAAACCTAGGCCTCACCACTATCCATCATGTATCTATGATAAACTTGATAAGAAGACCCACGGTTTGCATGCACTTTGTGTTTTAACATACAGGGGTGATAAATAATCTAAGTAGGACACCCAAATGATGAACCTATAAATATTATATCATAGGTCCATTCTCATAAAATATTCTCCACCTTGGTGATACATAACTAAAATGAAAAATGATAATAAATCCAGTGAAACCACTACCAGTCCCTGAGTTTGTGATCTCAATCAACTGGGAAAATTTCCATCATGTATATATATATATTTATAAAAATGAATATATATGTTCCCATATATATATACAGATATATAAATATATTAGTAAGGTTAAATATATGATATTAATCAATAGAAATAGATCCTTGGGTCTGTAATCTCAATTGTCTGGACATCCTGTGAAAAGGGAACTGACTTGGATTTCACACGATTAAATCCAATTATAATTATTTTGATCTAGGGGTATGTAATCCTGATTAGAAATACCTAATTTGGATAGAATTTGAAATTTCTATATGGAAGTTGTGTCACTTAAGGGGGATATATATCCTAGAATTGGGATTACCAGTACTCAACTCAAATCTCTATAATGAAGGATTTCATCTAATAATCAAACAAACTAAAAATGGTCTCTAAGATGGATGTCTTGTAACTCATTCCATTCAAACGTAGTCCAATTTCTGAGCACTAGGTCTCATTATGTTGGTGTTCATAAAATTTGAGCTTAGATCAAACCTAAAAGGATCACCCTAAGGTGATTTATAAAATGAATGATCTCCAGACCCATGTACCTGGTTGAAATCCATCCATATAAATGTCCCAATAGCTACATCCCTTGGAAGTACGCTTGATAGATGTCATATTGGTGCATTCTTCCGACATTAGGGAGCATCCTAGTCATTATTCAAGGGGTGTTTAATCATCCGTTGAGTAAATAAATGATGTGTATTTCCATGTACAACACCAAGGTCATGTAATTTATTTTGGATGGTATAATAATCCCCATTACTTGAGAGAGTGTAATTGTCCTTGTGAATATCAAATATGATTAGTACCATGTCCAACACCACGATCAAATCGTTGATTAGGGAGAGAATAATCGCCCCCATCGGTCTAATATAATAATAAATATGGATTCCATGACGGAATATAATAATCATAGGGATTCTGGTTTAGAGTAATATAATCAATAAGGCACAAAATACAAATCCTTGGAAATATATTTTATCATAAAAATAAAATAATTAACAATAATAATGCTCAAAATTCAGATTCTAGAAAATACATATGGGTATCCCAATAAAATAAAATAAAAAAAATTATTTGAAGTCAGATCCAAAGAATTACATTCGGGAATCCAGAATAAAATTTAAAATTATAAAATTTTCAAAATCATGATCCTAAGAAATACATCTATTCATCCCAAATAATAAGTGGAATTTCCTTAGGCTCATCAACCCAAAACCAAGTAGCACCTATGTTAATCATCAAGGACAGTATAGTAACCAGGTGATTGTATAAATACAAGAGTGAGGGTGGCAGAACACCAAAACCCACCACTACTCCCACATTGTCACATGCTTACAAGTTTGGAATGGGTTCTTAGGTTACACCTTATATCGTCACAATAGAAACCACAACACACTAGGTCATGGAATGTCAAATATAAGGGAACCCCTTGTGTCCCTAATATCATTACAATGGAGAATAATATTACTTGGGATCCTTTAGAGGTGAAAAAGTAAATGGTGGAATCCTTCCAGGGATACCCAAAAACAGAAGGAGTTAATAGAGGCATCCAACATGGGATCCCCAATGTCTACACATAAGAATAGGGATCCAGCTCAGGATCCCTACCATTATAGGTAAAATGGGGAATCCTACATGGGCTCCTTTATGGTATGTAAATAGAAGTTTCCAACATGTGATCCATATTAGTGAATCTAAAATGGGGAATCCTACACGTGATTCCTGATGGTAAATAAACATACGAGTGCTTAATGGGATCCTTGGAACAATACATAAGAAGAGGAATCCTATAAAGGAACCTCAATAATTGTGTATATAGGTAGATTCATCCTATTTGGGAGCCACAAAAATAATAAACATGTAAACGTATTCTACAATGGGTTCCCTTGGTCAGCATGTAAGATAATGCTTCACACAAGGGACAATCAGCAACAATAATAAAATAGAGGTATCATACACATGATCATCTAGGTTAAAAGATATGATGGACTCATGGCCTAATGGAAAACTCTATTGAAAATCATACTAGAGATATAGATCATAGAACACCTCTTAGGAGACCTCCAACAACCTCAACGGTTTCAAAATTACGATGAATGTGGGAAAAAGTTATAAATATGGTATTCATGCATTCAATTACAACTTCGGAATTAAAGATACAAATAATCATGAGATGAGTAAAAATGGATGAGTAAAAGAAGTGAATACCCTTGTATATTCCATCTTCCCTCTATGATCTACTAGGGTGCGTACTCCTCCCAAACCTGGCAAGTAATCCCATGTACACGACTTGTATTCTATGTATATTGCATATACACTACATCGGATATCTATCGATGAATATTTAATGGCATGGATATTTACATTGCATGACAGGGTACATCTATATGGAATGGGACCTACATGGTGTCTGGACTTATTCCCGTAAAAGGGGTACATGGAAATGTATTCTTTGTTTCCATGTACTTCAACGTAGTATGAAATCAACTAGGGGTTTCACGGTATAATTTGCACAATCGCGTAACCATATGCATGCTATCTCTCTATGTACTCACCTACCCGGTTGAGTACTGATACATGCCATGTACTTCTAAATGACTATATTACTTGAATCAGAAGAATATACAATGTTTTTTCTTGAACTATCCACTTTGTAAGCAGGATTTTCAAATGGAAAACCCCTCAAATCATCCTAAATCCCTTGTTTTCTCCTGAAAGAAATAGTTTGATTCTGAAGGGGTCTGATGTATAGATAATTGGGACTTAAAACATGAAAAATATAAATATAAGGGAATTTACCATGAAATGTGAAAAGGATATATATTTGGGTGGAATCCTGTAAAGTTTTAGTGATTTCCAAGATCCATCTCTATAGAACGACAATCAACCTCCTCCTGATATCCATGGGGGTATGTCCCTTATTATCCCCTCTCTCTCCCACTCCGTTTATCTTTCATTTATGGGAAGAAAAAAAGATAATATGGGATTTACCCAATTAATCATTTTAGGAAAAGAATGAAAATAATGAAAAGTAAAATATATAAAATTAAAGCAAAAGAAAAAAGTGTCTTGGCCTAACCTCGGTGGTCAATATGAGTTTTTCCCCATATAGAAAAAATACCCATTTTACAATAAAATAGAGTGATAGAATATCAATTCAACACTCAAATAAAAATATATAACTAAACTAATGTGTGGAAGTAAAGTAATATTTAATTAAATAAATATTAAATATTAATTTTTCTAAATAAATTTGAGTGGATCATAATTCCTCCTAAATCATACCCTAGGGGAAAAACACTATTATATGACCAATAAAGTGATTATAAAATTTATCTTAGATCATATTCAAGGGAAAAGAAACATTATAATACTTATTGGGATCAGGAAGAAAAAAATCAAATTTATTCCCAACATTCTAGTTCAGAAAGATAGGGGTTGTTACAATACTGATTTCCTTGAGGTTATGGATAATTCACCAAACAATATTGTATATAGTGGTGATATTAAACAGATTAGATCACCCTAATATTGATGGTAAATTTGAAAATATCATTCAGAATCTAGAGAATTTATGAAGATCCTATTCAATATATTTCAAGGGAAGTTGGGATAGACACCTTCCCCATGTATATTTATTATATAATGACAATTTATATTCAAGAAACAATGATACCATATGAGGATCTATATTTTAATATGTATATAAATCCATCAAGTTGGGATTAGAAAATATTGTGTAAGCTATTGGGGCTATATCTTTGTCAATATATGTTACAGAAGATTCAAAACATTTAGTTACATAGTAAAACTGTGGAGAGATGAAAAAATTTATATACTAGTGATTTTCAATGGAATATGAAGTATAATGTTAGAGACAATTTATTCCTCTAAATATCACCATGGATGAGGTTTATGGGTTTTTTGAAGTTGGTGATGTTTTTCCATTGATATGTTTTCCACTTTTAAATGATTGCTCATGTGGGAATTCTAGGTCATTATCTTGTGATTACACCAAATATCTTCGAAATGCATGATGTGTTTCATGTTTCACTTTTAGGGAAGGACATAAAAAAACTTCAAATATAATATACTCAAATATACTAAAAATAGAACATTAACTCTCATATAAGTAATAATCAGTAGAAATCCTAGATCCTATATATTAAGTATCATGAAATAAGACCACTCACATAGTTAAAGTCCAATAGAGGAATCAAAAGTTGATGAAAATAAATGGGAATCCAAAGAAGTAATGAAGCATAATTACCCTAATTTATCATTTTTATTATATCCATTTTATTAATAAAATAAAAAATCTTTTTGTGGTAATTCTTTTGAGGGGTTATAATGTGAAACCCCATGATTTTAAAATGTATTTTTTTATATTAATACTATATTGAATAGATTATTTAACATGAAACCGAAAACTAAAATAAAACATGTTCTATTTTATTGGGATTAAATATTACAATGTAATATAAACCATAAAAAACTATAAGAAAACAATATGAATCTTCATTATAAAAAATACAATTGGAAGAAATCCTCATGAAAATAAAAAGGCCCGAAACAAGAAATATTTATCATGTGGTTTTCAATGAATATCACAACCCCGATTGAAAATTTAGAAATTTGGTACGTGATTAAAAATATAATAAATATGTTTATAGAGAAGTAAATGAATATAATGAATAAATTTATTAATATTTGTAATTTTATATACAGTAATAAAATTTGACCATTAGATATACAATCATTATAAATATTTCTGTTCAATATATAAATATTGAAAATATGGTCAATTGATATATGGTTGTTTGGTATATTCAATTGGTAAGTTTAGTAACTAAAAACAATATTGTTCAAAAAAATAAAAATTGAAAAAAATCATATTTTGTTATAAATATATTTTTTTATACATTTAATATTATTTTTATTATTATATTAAATAGAGAATTTATGTATTAATACTATTTGAAAAATTATTATAATATCAATTGAGTGATAAATTTAGCTTTTAGGTGATTTATTAATTAAAATAACGTGTTTCTAAAATTATTTTGAATATTAAAAAAATCATATTTCTCAAAGAACTATTTTTAAGACAATTTTTTATTTTTACCTTAATTTAATAAAATTTCCACTTTTAAATTATGGATATAGTGTAATTTATAAGAAAATAATTTTCACCCTTTTAATTATTTATTAATATTTTATATGATTTTGAATACTTAACATTTTGAATACATTTTTCTATAAAAAATGATTTACCTATATATATTATTATTCTAATTAAAATTTTAATTTCTCATTTTTCGAAATTTAATCATATTGAATGTGGTAAAAAATTTCATTAAAGGTGTCAAAATTAGGTAAATAGTTCAACTTCATTTTTGGGCTTAAAAAGAAGTTGTTGAGGTAAAAATTAAGTTACAATGGTAATGGTAAAATAAGTTATAAATATTGAAATAATGTGAAATAGACTGAAAATATCATGAAACCATACATCATCATCATCATCATCATTTCTTTATTTAATAGAATGGACAAAGAGTAACAAAAGGAGAAATTTGAGGAACCAAAGTTCCAAGAATCCAGGAAACAAGAAGCTAAGGTGGTCTAAAATGGTGCAGCCCAAGAGCATCCCCTCTAGCCAGAAGCTCCCCCTCATAATACATTAAGACAATATCTGGAGAGAAAATGAAATTCTCCCCATGGCTAGACAAGGAAGCAAGATAGTCTGCAACCATATTACCCTCACGCCAAGTACGGAGAATGTCGGTGTTGGGATCCAAAAGACTAAGGCATTTCCGCATAATGTAATTAATGGACCATGGGGTGGAGCTCTTACCTGATAAGGAGTTGTAAATGATGATGGAGGCGGTTTCCACTGCACTGAGGGAGATGTTCCTACTCCTGGCTAACTGAAGGCCGGACAACATCGCAAAGGCCTCAGCCTGTAACGAATCACCCATTCCAAAATTGGCCACAAAAGCATCAAATACTACACCCTTCGTGTCATAGATCATGCCACCCCCCCCCCCCCTCATGCTGCCCATCATACACGATCTGTCGGTGTTCAGATTGTTTTCAGAGTGGTGGGGGAGCCATCGAACCCAATGCCCCTGCATTCCCATGCCAGTGGGGAAAATAGATTGATTCTAGCCTGCAACAAGCCTCGTGGTGGGGGAATCCTTCCAACCATTACTCAGTCGGAGCAGGTCCACTCGTAAGAATTTAACCCTTGCCACCTCCGCCCTTGGAGAACTACTGGCCCCCTCGAAAATAGTCTTGTTCCGAGCCATCCAGATGCCCCAGCAACCTGCTTCCAACACTTACACGTGGGCCTCCCACTCCGGGGTCTGGCCATCCACACCATGGAACCAACGATTGAGGAAGGGGGCCTGCGCCTGGTCTCTTACAGCATAGCCAGTAAAGTCACCAAAGGCCGACCAGATGGTGGTGGCCCAGTCACCCCAGAAGAAAAGATGATCCACGGTTTCCTCCATGTTCGCCCTACAACAACAGTAGCATAAAGACAATTGGATTCCCATCCTCTTCACGTTGTCATCAGTGGAAATTGCTCAATTCCGGATCCTCCAAACCAGGAAATTGTATTTTGCCGGGATTTCTTTTCACCAGAGGGTTCCTCCCCACGCATCGGTCAGGACCAATGTTGTGCAGACCCTACGGAATTCCGTCATTGAAAAAGCACTCGAGCTAGAAGTGGTGAAGACACATTTGCCCCGCTCATCGTTGATATTAATAAGGTTGAAGACATCATGTTGCTCCCTATTCACAACTGCCACAACAAAAGTAGGATACATCCTAGCCTGGCGGAAGAAATGTTGGTAACAGGACAATCTGGAAAGCCAAGACATGAACCTGACCAGTCATGATGCCAGAACAAAATCTCCCCTCTCCCCACGATCCATCTGGAGTGCGGAATCAAGGATTCAATCAAAGGAGCGATGGCGGGCCAGACAAAGGCTGCATGGCCAGCCTGGTACCCCTCACTCTGCTTTGCGCCCATGAACTTGCCCCACTGTGAGCGAACCTCAATCACCTCCCAGGTAAGCTTAGCATGCATGGCATGCAGGGTGTCCGAGATACTCCTCACGTTGATGCCTCCCTCCTCAACTGGCTTAGAGAGTCTCTCTCAGGAAGCCCAATGGCTCTTTCCATCTGAATGTGCATCCCAGATAAAAGAAACCAGCACCCTGTCAATGCTTCCAAGAACACCCTTGGGAACTTTAATTACGGAGAGGGCATGAACACGAATAAAAGAGAGGACGCCATTAACCAGCGTGATCCTACCTCCAAATGACAGGAAAATTCTTTTCCAATTGGTGAAACGACCAGTAATGCGAGCAATAATGTGGTCGAAATGCTAGACCTGTGGCCTTATCGTTGACATGGGGACACCAAGGTAGGTCATCCCGAAAGAGCCCAGCTTCATGTTCAACCGGTTGCTAAGGGATTCACTCTAGGAGTCTGGGCATTGACTCGTGATAAATAAGTTGATCTTGTTCTAGTTGATACATTGGGCACTCCAGTGGAAGTAGTCCTCCAAGATCCTGTTTAAGCCCCGAATGGATCGTTTGTTTGCATTCATAAAAATAAGTGTGTCATCGGCGAACATGATGTGTGATATATAGGCCTGTCTATGCCAGCACCGATAGGGAGAAATATCCCCGCTGCTGATGCTCCTATTAAAGTGTCGTATGAGGACATCCTAGGTCATGATGAAAATACTCGGTGAAAGGGGGTCCCCATGGTGCAGGCCTCAGGCCGTCTTGAAGAAACCATGATGCTTTCCAATGAAGCAGATCGCCATCTATACAGAGCTGATACACCTGAAAATTAAATCAATAGACCAAGTAGAAAAATCCAAGAAAGCAAGGAATTTGATGATAAAATTCCACTCCATGTGGTCATAAGCCTTATCCATGTCTAGCTTAACAACAAAATTTGACCCATGAACCTCCATGTTGAGGTCGCAGATAACCTTCTGGGCCTGGGAAATCGCCCCCTGAACGGATCGGCCTTTAACAAAGCCATGTTTCTCAATCGAGGTCACATTTGGGAGGTAAACCGCTAGTCTCCTTTTGATGATTGTTGCAATAATTTTGTAGGGGACATTACACATACTCACCATTCTGTAATGATGGATGGAAGAAGGATCATTGATCTTCGGAATCGACACCAGAGTGGTGGCACATGCAACACGGGGTAGGCTGCCTCCCTTGAAAAATTCCTAGACTACTTCGATCAGGTCTCCCTTCACAAGGTCCGAAGCAGCCCTATAGATTCTACCTGGGAAGCTGTCTGGCCCAGGGGCACTCTCTGGATTAATGCTCACCATCACCTCATGAATCTCCTTCTCCATCTGGATAGCTCCCAAAATGACATTATCCTGGCTGGAGAGGATGATAGGAACCACCTCCAAAAACTCCCCATGGCAGCTAGGATAGCTCTCCATCATGTGAGGGTTAGGGCCAGCCAACAAATCCTTGAAGTGATCCTCTTCCATGTTCCCAACCAGGTCCCTATCATCAGTGAAGCTACTGTCAGAAAGGAGAATATTTGGACAGACCAATCTTCTCTTTTCCTTGATCTATGCATGGAAGTAAGCTAAATTCCGATCTCCCTCCCAAAGCCACTTGATCCGAGCCTGATCACGAGCCACCCATTCCTCGCCCAAGATCATTTCATCTAAACTGGCCTTCTTGCATGCACAGATCTCAAATAGGTCATCACGCCACATGGATTCCAGGTGGGTTTCCATGGCTTCGATCTCCTTAGAAAGGGTAGTCATATCATTGTACCGAGGGGGGTTCCCACTAATCCAAACTTGGATGCCCTCCTTCAGTCTTCTTAGTTTGTTATGGAAGGAAATCCAGCTTGAGCCTTGAATCGACTTGCACCACGAGTCCCTAATCGCCTCGTGAAATCCCGAAACACTGGGCCAAGTGTGGGAAAAGACACAGCTATGTGGTCTATCCTACTGCGGGGAGAGGGAGACCAAAATGGGGGAATGATCCGAAAGAATGCGGACAAGATGAGTAACTTTGGCATTGGTAAATGCCGCGATAGCCTGAACATTGGCAAGACAACGGTCAAGCCGGCACCAGGTGCGACGGGTTCCTCTGGTTGTTGCACCATGTGAACTTGTCACCCATGATGCCCAAATCCATGAGAACCTTGTGTCCCATGAAACCAACAATCCCCTCGCTGGCAGTGCGAGGGAAGACACCATGCCGTTTCTTTTCATTTGGGTCTGCAATGATGTTAAGTCACCTCCTACGAACCATGGAGTATCCCCCGGATTAAAAGCATCAAGGTAGCGCCACAAAAGCTCTTTTTTCTTTGCATCATAGTTACCATAAAAAAAGTGACAAGGAAATGTGAAGAACTAGAGATGATGTCAATGGTGATACTCTGGTCCAAGGCTTGAACCATGTTAACCGTAGAAGAAGAATTCCAAAAGATCCATATATGCTGATGGGTAGGGGAAGCATGCATCCCAGTCTTAAGTTTGATCCTCATCGCAAACTCAACAATTTTAGTGGGTGATTTATTGGGCTCCAAGACAACCACAACAGAGGCTCTATGGGACAAAGATTGGATGGTCAGGAAGTTTGTTTTTGCCCTGGCACCCAGGCCACGAGCATTCCAGATAAAAAAGGATATCATTGAGAAAAGCAGGTGGCCCTGGCTTTGGCCGCAGGGTGCATGGCTCCAGAGATCTGTTTAGTCGGGTGGGGTCCCTTTGCTTGGAGTGTGACCTGGTGTGATTAGAAATGTTCTGGGGAGAAACTTGAGCCGCGGGAGGAGTAGAGGGGTACCGGGGGCCAAGAACTTAAGGAGGATCCAAGCACACCACATAACATACAGGGGGAGGCCCCTAGCTGGGGGACATCACCGAGCACTGAAGAGGGGCCAAGGCTGCCAAGGGGCCGTGAAGATCAGGGCACCCATCACTGGAAGAGGAGACCGTATGCTTCAAAATTGGGGGCTCCAAGACTAGATGCCCAGAGGAGCCAAAAACTGTCTCAAGCAAGCCAAAAGCTGCGGGATGAAAAAAGCCAGCAAAATCCCAGGGGAAGAACTCCATATGGCTCGAAGGTCTGGGAGTCCACGGGGAGACAGGGCACGACGAACGAACCACATCCTTACCTTTGATACGCCTGTTGGAGAAGTCACTAGAAGCAATCGCATTGCAAACATAAGAAGGCTATGAGAAAGGGACCAAGGCTAGGCAGGGAGGATCAGGACCCAACTGAGGAGAGCGGCCAAGAGGGTCCGGGTTGACACCAGGGGGGTGGGGGCATCTAGGAGGCATGGACGGCCGAACCTCATGAGCAACCCACTTCTTCCTCCAGACAGGTCGGGAGTGTCCTTGAAGATGACAGAAGTAACAGAACCTCGGAGCGGAAAGGTAGAAAAGCGGTTGGGACTAGTCGAAAGCATCCTGCACTCTCAGGGAGATCCTGTCAGGAGGAGGGACGAAGATGTCCATGTCGACACAGATCTTCACCAAAGAGGACTCATCCAGGATGACAGTACGATCATCTGCACAAAGAAACCTCCCCAGGGAGTTACCATTGCCACGCATGAAAGCCCCATTCAGAAAGGGGAGGTGAAGCCCTGGGAGATGCACCCAAACCGCCTCCCGAGCCGAGTCCTTCACTTTATGGACATCCATAGGGGGAGAGAACAAACCGCCACCTTCCCAAAACCCTAGGGGCCCTGGACCATGATTGGACAAAATCCCCCTCCGAAGTAAGAATCACACTGAAAGAGCACCGGTTGAGAGACGAGACCCGGGCCGCGGCCTTCAGGCCCCACGAACCCACGAAACAGCGGAAGTCGGCCAGAGAGGGCTTGTCTGCACCGAAGCTCACCACCAACGTCCATTTTAGGAGATCAGAGGCAACTGAGAAAGCCGCAAGCGGGATATCCAAAGACGGAACATAACCACCGGCAACCCCCCGGCAGATCCAGGATGATATCCGGGAAGCAGGGCATGCGATCCCTCGGAGGAACCCGGCAGAGGGAATCCTTGAACAAGCCAGACGGACGGGACGCCACCGGAGAACTAGGCACCACGGATGCAGGCACATTCTGGGGAAGAGGCGACGGTGAGCCAGGATCGAAACGCGGTGGAGGCGAGGCCGCAACATGCCCTAGGAGGTAAACGCAACATTCGGAAAATATTGAAAACCCAGAGACGCGTACAGCGCGTTCAAATTTTTCTTCATTCTCTTGTATTCCCTCTCTCCAGCTCATGAAACCATACCTCAAAATTGTGTGAGTTAGGGGAGAAATGGATCAACTCTATTATGTTTCCACTTTATTTCTACATTCATTTTAAAAAAACTATCTTACACATTTATAAATGAATATTTATGGAAATGGCACAGAAAAAATTACCTATAAAATTAACCCACCTCACTCTTTACCAAAATAGTCAAATAAGTTTCTTAGCTATTGAATCCAATCCCATTGTTCTTCTCATTGATCCTTCATATACATTGTGAAACTTTTTTTTCTATAAGGAATCCTAAATTCTTCATTTCAAATGTATCCTCTTCTGGAAGGATTGTCTTCCTCATGCATGTTTCTATGTTCTTATCTATATTTTTAAATAAAATTTTAATATACAGTCTTTTTAAATTTTGTGATCCCCTATAATGACTTCAAATTAAAAAAATCATTAAATTAAAAGTATACTACTATTATATTACTCTAAACTAAAAATCATTTATTAGTATAACTTATTCTCGTTTGGGTTGGCATGAAAACCTAAACGAATGATGTTATACCACCATTACCATTTATAATATGAATTATAATAAAGAAATTAGTATTGATAATATACAATGTTAATGAGTAACATATTTCTTGACATTTAGTAAGAAAGAATGACATAAAAACGAATATTAATTATAAAGTACCTCATTATTATCGTTAAATTATACAAAACATGTTCGTCACAAATTCCATAATCAAAAACCATAAAAATAACATCCATAAAATTATCATGGGACTATATAAATAAAATTTATTAGTGTTTTAGAATTTTCTATTCTAAAAATATTACTATCTTGATATTTTTTGAAATTTAATTATGTGAACAGTATTCAATATGACTTTAAGGGTATTTTATGGTAAGTAATATTTTATTAAATGATGCAAAAATCTTTAAAATGTAATCTTGGTCCAAGTTAATGATATTTGACCAATCATATCATCAATTTTACACTTATGGTTCAGTTTTATTATTTTATAGGAACATCATCAAATCCTAATTCGTAAACATATTGCTATCATGTTAATCTCTAAATTGGGATAAAGAGGTTTTAAAATTAATAGATAAGAGTTAAAACATCACATAAACCTATATAATTTTTTATGAGAGTATTTTTACATATATGAATCCCATAATTTAGATATGTAAATGTTTTTCCACATTGTAATGAAAATTTATTTATATTAATTTAATACTTTATATAATTCCAAGGGTTCCCCTCCTCTCACATATTAAAGGAAACCAAACCTCATCTATTATAAACACTTATCAAGTCGCTCGTCTCATCCAAACCTTGACAAATAATCTTATTAACATTCTTAGATAAATTTTATATGTACTATGTTTCTAAAATTAAATTCTATATATTTTTAAAGGAGAAATAATTATGAGGTTCCTCAAAGATGAGGCGATCATATTAACCGAGCATTTTCATTTAACTTCTGCTTCTATGTCATTAAAAATATTATATAATCATAAATAAATAATAAGAAAATTATCATCCATATAACAAAATATTACTATTCAAGAGGAACAACCCTTATTCATCCCCTATCCATCCTATGAAAAACAAAAACATCACTCATGTCTACGTATGTCCTACCATTTTCATGTAGTAGTGTGATTAATTTTTCTTCACCACATCACAAATATGGATATTATGATGGATTTAATGAATATATTTTATATTATTTACATAATTATTAGTTTGAAAATATAATATATTACTTAACTTATCACTCCTCAATATTTTGGAAAATTATAACATCATTCATGCATATGTGCAGTCTACCACCTCCACGAAGTGATGTGTTTCATTTCTCATGTCCAACATTCATGAATGATTTAAAAATTTTATATAATCCATAAAAATTAGGATTATATCAGGATTAATATTTTTAACACTATTAAATAATAAAAAATAAGTAATAACAAGATCTACCGAACCAAAACATGTTTTAAAAATGGAATAGTTTTAAAATGAGATGATGACGTTAATAAAGGGGTGAAAATATTTTATAATTGAATCACATAGGGTATTATATCATTTAATATTATTCTATTATATATTTATAGTGAATATAAATTTATCATACAAGAGTTTAAGATCACAAAAAATCATGTTGAACTTGAGGTAGGGGCTTATAGTGTCAAATTATCTTCTCTGAGACATATATAATGTTATGAAACTATCTTCATTTATAAGGTTTATAAAATTTCCCATTTGAATGTTATATCAGGAATAATTCTCAAATATTTATATTTAAGGTTATAATTCATATTATTTTATCCAAGGGGCTATAATTCAAATTTTTCCAAAGATGTAATGTATTTCTAGTATAATTTCAGTTAATTTTAGGATTGTTTAAGATCATTTTTTGGGAAAGTTATATGATCCTAATATTTTGAAACCAATATATTAAATTATACTCTATTAATTTTGGGTTTTCCATATTTATATTTCTTTTATTCTATTATTATATCAATAAATAGCATGTTTGTTACATCCAAGGGACATTCTTTTAATAATATTTTCTTAAAGTATTCATTCTAACTTATTTTATTCCATGAAAATATTTTTATTTAAAGATTTATTACAATCATTTTTACCCATATCCAATTATCCATAATTTTTTTAAAAAGTAATCATCTTTTATTTTTCTAAACATGGTACTTTTTTATCGAAGGTGTGAAAAAAATATTAATTTAATCATACATAATGACAATTAATTTTCCCACTATTATGACTAATATTTAATTTTATGCTTTATTTACATGCTTAAATAACTATTTTTAATTAAAATATCTTTCCCCATATTTTGGTAATTATTATTTAGAATGATATTTGAATAATACTTTATTATTATTTTAGAGGAAAGAAATTAAATTGGAAATTGATTTATAAATCCATTCTTATACAAAGTTACAAGGAAGGTATATTTTATTAAGTAGTTATATGTTGATTATAAATGCATTGTTTTTTTAAAAAATCTTTATTTCTGATGAATCTATGGCCTCCATTTTTTTATAATGGATTATACTTTAATTTGATATCATCTGGTTTCTTGTGTTCATGTTCTTTATTACTCACTATTATTTTTTAGAATTTATTTTTCACCATCATGTCTATATTTTTAATATCATGAATAAACATAGAACCGTTTATATTAATTATATTATATATTAACCATATACCACTTTTATATATGGTAATAGAGAAATGAATTTTATTAAGAACTTAATTTTGTTGGAAGGGGAAATATTCTGCATTCTTGAATAAATACAGATAATTTTTTTTATTCAGAATTTTGAGAATGAATTTTAATTTACATTAAGAACATTAGGAATGAATATTATGTGCAAGTTATGGGTGGGTCTTGAGTAAATATTTCCCCAGGATGTATCCATAGGTATCCAGAGATAAAAACAAGTTATCATGATGTATATATTGAGGATATATGATCTTCTCATAATAGATGTCTATTTGATGTATGAATTACCATAAAATGAAAATTACTTGGTTGAGAGGCCTTAACATAATTAAAATTTCAATGGTTTAGTGGCCTTGACATAAATAAAATTATATTGGTTGAGAGGCAATTATGGTGATATTCCTAATATATTGGTTAAGAGGCATTAATAATGAATGTCATGAATTATGAATTTAATTTATTTAGACTTATATTTCCTTTATCCAAATGATTGGTATGTTTATATTATCCATGGATTTTCATCGAACTCAAATTAAAAATTTATTTAAGTGTGTTTTGATTATGAAATCAAGCATACTAATTATACCATATTTACTCATGATATAGTCCAATATACATTTTTTTTACTTCCAATCTAAGATCACACATTATTTGTGTTATATTTTCCATTATATTTAAAAGGAAACATTAAATGATTTTCATAGATTCTATAAGGCTTTTAAAGATAATTTTTTTATTTACAATGTAATATTCTAGTCACGTATGTATATGATTTTAAAAGACTAATAAATAAATTAATACTTGGAAGTTTAACCCCTAATCTTCTATAACAATATAAAAAGAATGTATCTACTCTAGGTTATTTGAGTTAAGGTTTTACATGTTTCCCCTTGGTATCAGTAGTTTCAAATTGTACTATGGAATAGAGTATTAAAAGTGATTTTATAAAAGATTTACCATTTTTCTATGAATTTTTTGTTTTGCATTCATGAAGAGGTCAAAAAAATAATGTTTACTGGTGCCATTATATACTTTATGGGTACCTAGGGATACCTATCAATGTAAAAAATTCTATGGTTTGAATATAATATATATGAACAAGATCCTCTAGTTTTTCCTAGATCAAATGATGGTGGGTTTTAGTAAGTTAATCCTCTTCTACATTAGTTCTTTGGATTGATATGAGATAACTAACAAGAAGTTGAAATCTAAATGTTCACATTCTGTGTGATTGAAAATTATTTCTAATGTATAATTTCCATGAAGAGTATAGAAGAAGTTGATGCTATATAATTATCACTATTTTGGATTAAATTACACTTATGAGTGTTTGAGCTATATGAATTTATTGTACTAGAAAGACATTATGATATGTGATTTGGTATCCCCGAGGACTGTAGTGTTTTGGAAACCTTTCCATGAAGGATGAATTTATTCACTTGGTCTAACTATTTTTAGGAGTCTTATGAGATGTATAAATAATGGTTGAACAGTACTGTTTCAAAATTTTTACAAGAGGAAGGAGTTGTGTTTTCAATGTTATGCATTTTTTAGAAGAATGCATGTGTTAAATGTTTTTGAGACTTGTAAATATGGATCTCACATAAATATATACCTAAATGGTGATTTGGGTATCACATTTATAAATTTTTCATTTTAAATACATGGAAATATATTTTTAGTGAGTGATTGTTATTCTATATAGAAACCATCTCATGATTATATCTTATCCATGACTAAATTTTGATTTGGGTATATTTTGTGAATTTTTACCTTACATACAACATATATTTTATTCTCCTTTGATTTTTTTGGGTTTTACATTTCTTCTAACCATTTAACCTCCAATTTATTCACAATCTCATAAAAATTGTGATATTAAGTAGAGAATACCTTATTTCTTCTTCTTTAAAAGGCATTATTTTTCTTCCACATCCATGTTTTTAATATGGGGTTTTAATTACCTTATGTCAACTTCTAAAGTAGTTTAATATATCATTTTATTGAATTTTTTTATTCTTTACAAATGTTTTAATGGATTAACCTATATTTTATATCATTTCGTTCACAATTACTTTATCTCGCTATTTTCTTTCATATTTATTTTGAATTTCCCTTTCCTTGTTGTAAAGGTTGTTTATAATATTTTTATTCTTATTCTTATTCCTTTCCCAAAATTATTGAAATATTAATTACGTAATTTTTTAATAGAGTTATAAAATATGAAATGGATATTTCTTATTATTTGAAATATTATTTTATAATAGACACCTAAATAATTTTTCATTATTTTTAATAAAAATAAATGTTTGTTCTATTTTAATAGGTATGTTTTTTAATGAAATCATCCCTTTCAATTTTATGGATGATTAATTTTGTATTTATAGAAGCTTTCATGATGCCCATTTTAGTCTAATTGGTTCTTTGTTCAATTATTTATGTATGAATGTTAACATGTTCATGTTGAAAAAATAAGTATGGCTTATCAGTACTTGGACGGTGGATCTAATATAACCCTCCAATACATTGGGTAATGATTTATATCTCTGGATATATCAATGGGATATGAGTTGTGATGATTGATACACCATGTTATCAGAAACATGTAATGCGACCAAATCCACTATTTCATGAGACACTATTAGTGTTTCTCAATTATCTCTGTTATGATTGACTTGGTGGTCATCTAAGACAAATTCCATTATTTCTATGTTTCTGTTTATGCCACATTCCATGGAATATATCATGTCTCATTATTATTGTCTCTTGGTTCCACAATCATATTTTTCATTCACATTTTATTCAAAAATACTTATTCTATAATTATATTTATGACCAAAATTTTATTGGATAACATTTAATTATGTTGTATTTATATACTATGATTATGTTTCCATACCAACTTATTGATATTTTTCTCTTTTATAATCCCTAATTGATATATCATAGGTTCTTGGCACCCAAATGAGTTCCAAAGTTCTCTCATTAATATTTTAAAATTCTCCAGGTTATGAAAAATAGTATAATATAGGATATATTTAAAGAGTGGTCAAGTGTGGTGGAAGTATAAAGTAATGTTCACTCTATTGAGAAAAATATATTTATATATATAATACCCAATGATACAAAACCTATAGGTTTTGGGTGTGATTAATTATGAGATGTATGATAAATCCATATAAAAAATGTTTTATGAATGTATGATATGTTTGGGTCATAATACCATGAATGTAACTCATTATACTTTAGAATAAAGTGAGATTTCATTCCTTTAGACAAATATAAAGTCGGGGATCCAAGCATGTTTCATGAACTATATCTGGTCTTGTCAATATGAGGTAAAAAAATCCAATCATATTATGTTATAGTGTTTGATCAACTTATTTTCTATCTTCATGAATTTCAATGTTGGTTCAAAACATAATGGGTATTTTAAATTGTTTAAAATTAAATAATTAATATTTCTTTAGTAACTCCTTTTCTTATTTATCATGAGAAAGAATGAATATCCATCTTTTTCATTTACATGTAGTGTATATAAATATATAATATCTTTGATAATTTTCATTTTACTCTTTGAGAACATTACTTGTGTAAAATATTCTTCTTATTCTGATCTTTACCTTGAAATTTGATTCCATAAATAAAAAATTATACCATGGACTAATATTCCTTGGTTAATTTCATGTAAATATTTCGATATATACTACTTTGATATATCAAAATCTTCAAGAATTTATTGATCTCATCATACCATGACTAAGATTCATGTTTTATACTATATAACTCTTTACTCAATATACAAAGCTTATAATAACCATATATAGTTAGAAAGTGAATTAATAGTTCTATGTATTCTTCTTCCTGAAGCGCTCCACTCATAAATACTATATTAATATAAATATGATAGATTATGAAATTTCAATGAATTACCAAGATAAAAAATTCCTTATTATTGAAATAATTTATACCATTACACAACTTTATCTATTTGATCCAAATCCTCATTCATTTATTAAATTCAGGGAACATATTTTTCCACTTACTTAAATGTTGAATCATCCTCTTGATATAATTGATTTCATTAATCTATATTTCTAATCCTTTGAGGTAATGTTATATTTTATTTTTCACCATTTATATTTTATCAATACTCATATTCCCATATATTCTTTCATTAGTTATTGATCATCTTTATTTATTAGTTTCTTTATTCATTGAGTCAATATTGAAATACTATTGACACATTAGATTATACGTTCTTCTAGAATTTGAATTTGTTGCATAATTTTCTTCACAAGATTACTCAAGTATGGAATTATAGTTTTATTTCATTCATTTCTTTAGAAAAATAGACAACCATTCTTTCGATGATATTTCTTAACCTCTTATTAAATCACTTATAAGATTAATAATTTTTTGAGTATCCTAATAATATTCTTTTTTCCAATGCATGTTCATATTTTCCTTTATTTCTATCTTAATCTAAATATATTAATTTCTCTATAAAAAATAATTTATATTAATGTTGTATTTCTATATTTATCTATTTATATGGTTTATTTTTCTCATAGGGGCTTAGTAAAACACAATTTGTTTGTTTACACTTCCAAATTTACCATTTCCTTTAAATAGTTTCGGGAGATCCCACTCTCGATGAGGAAATATTTTCCTTATTATTCCCCTATCGACTTCACCTCTTGAAAACACTTAGTTTATTTTTCTTTCAAGTGTGAATTTTTAATCAATTCCATTATTCTCTTTTTTTACTTCTAAACTCAGCTAATATTTATTCTGTTCCACTGTTTGGCCAAAAAATAGTAATCATTCCTTTTGGTTTCACATTCAACTTTCCTTGAAAACTACTATATATAAAATTTCCTCTATATACCTATGAAAACATGAAATAACATATTATACCATAATAGTAAATTAATAGGATTTTTTACCTCTCTTCACATGTTTTATAAATCTTCTTAGGACCACACACATCTGTGTGAATTAGGTCAATAGATTTTAATATATTTTATTCTGAACAAATATGGTTTTATTTCCATTTATCCTCTTACACATGAATAAATATTATTATATTGGTCATATATCATAATTGGAATATCATGAAAACCATTTACATTTGAATAATTCTTCATACATTATAGATTAATATTCTTAATCCCCTAATTCCAATGTTTTCTTGTTCCACTATGAGAAGAAAAATGTTTTTCTTGATATCCAATTGATATATGTTCCCATTAGTTTTCTATCATTTCATTAATAAATTTTTTATCTTTACTCTTATCCATTATCCCTTCTTATTTAATGGGAATTTAAGTATTATTTCAAAAAGTCGAATCACTCTAGAAATATTATATTGTAGATCAACAATATAGAGGAATTATATTTTTTCAATTCACTTCCACCTAGCCTTATATTTTCACTTTATTTTTTTTCAATAATATATAATATCTAAAATAATAAATTCCATCAACATGTACCTCCAAATATTTTACGTCATTCATGTTTCTAGTCATGTAAGATAAACACAAAAAATCAAGAATCTAGGTGATTTTTTTATCATTTCATTTAGAAATATTTCAATCAAGACTTACTTCTCATTATTTTTATTTTTCCTTACAACAGATGCTTTGTTTGACTCATACCAAGGATAGAATCTCCGCATTTCTTATAAAATTAGCATTAAGGTCTTTATATTATTCATAAAATGGGTGAAAAATATTTTCTATGAAAATAATCTTATCTTTAATTTCTTCAGTTCACCATTTATTTCTATAGAAGAAATTTTTTACACCATCATTTATTGTAGTCCGTAATCATGTCAAACAATTTGTAAAATGATTTTAGTATCCAAAACATATTCTCATAACATATTTTATTTTAATCCCTCATGTGTTTCATCATTAAATTATCATCATTAATCCTTCAAATAATTAATTCTATAGACATAATAGCCACAAAATATTCACATCATTAACTGAAATATCTTATCTACATCTCTCAGAAAATTAAAACTACTGGGTAGCTTCTCTATTTTCAATAATTTCTTGGATATTGATAGATATCACAAAAATTGTGTTTCCCAGTGTCCCTTGAAACCCCCTACTTTGTTAAGATGTTTATATTAATAAATAAGACTAGGTTTTTCCATTTTATTAGGATATTTATAGAATTTTCTCAACACTTATCATACACCATCTATATAGTTTTATCAATTATTTATTATATAATTTAATAAATTAAAACATATATTTTTATTACGTACCATTGATTCAATGTTAATTTTATTTCGAAAGGATATAACATCTTTTTAAATAGATCCAATACTTTTTGTTCTCTCACACATTTTACATTTGTTGTTATCAAACAAAATTGTTTGTTTATTAATTAATAAATTGAAATGAAAAAATTCTCTAAACATAGTTGTAAAATCCCCATGTTGTTATAGTATCCTCTTAATTTATGTAAATTTAACATAATTTTTATATAATATTATTATGATTTCTATAATAACCTATCCATTTTTCTATTATTCTTATATTGATTATCCATTCATTTAATGATGAATTGGGTTTAAAAATCATATCAACAACACATTATATTTGATCTTTTTCCTTGTTTTTATAATTTACTTTCCTGACCATTTATAAAAATATAACCTATATATATAAATTAAATCCATCCTCATAATTTTTGAAATATTCCTCATCTTCATTCCCTTATTTTCATTTGATTTTTTTTTTCATCAAATAATTTTCCTTTTTTCTCTACATTTAATAAATAATTTTTTAAGAAATTTCTTTCATGTATTCAGTGTGAACTGATCTTCTACTTCCCTATCACCCTTACCTTATCATATCACTACTATATACTAATATTTTAAATAAATAAATAAATAAAATGTTGACATACCTTAATAACTCCTTTTTATTAAATTTAATTTTCATTCCATAAATTATATAATGATCGTAATGATTTTTTTTTCAGCACCATGTATTTGAAGGATATCAATTGATTTAAATGAAATCTCCAATGATGATGGAATTTATGTGAACTAATGTTTTAATCATTTTCATATGCTATAGTATCATTGTTAATATCAATAAGAGACAAGTATAATTAATTCCATTTTTGAAGTGACGATACATTTTTTATAATACATCAATGGTAATCTCTTAAGAAGTTTTCACCAACATCAATATATTTCATTTAATATCTATTTATATAGATATATCCCATAAATTTGATGAGATGATTAGTAAATACATCAATGGTTTTGATTCAAATCATCATAAAATAATCGAAAATATTATAAAAAATCTACATCACTACTAATTTTACTCTAGTAGAATATTCATATATATTTTTAAAATTTAATAGAAATTTCTTTCACTGATGTGTAATTCATCATATTCATATATAATTTTATTTAAAAGTCTCTACAATTTTTTTGTGACATTTGTTTTTCATGAAGGAGTTAACTATCTGCATCTATAACTAACTACACTATAATCTTGTTTTTGTGTCCCATACATGAAAAAATAGAAAAAATGGGTCGAAGATATCATAGATATTATATTTTTGGTTCTTAAATTTTTAGTAGTTTATATATAAAATAAGACAACTAATTTCAAGTTAGTAAAAGTCTCTACATTTTAAATGTATAATTGAATGATATGTTTGATTCACCCATATACATATTTTACAAATTGTTTCAACCACATGCCTAAATAAAAATTAAGAGTGGGTGTAAATATTGTATCATATTTCAGTAAATATTATTGTAAAATTAAAATGATCCCTTTTAAAATGGAAATATAATATATTAACAATATCAAGATATTGGAACATAAATAGAGAAAAAAAGATATTAATTTGGTCACCACTAATGGAAACTCAAAGGGAATACCCCAATGTGGTGTTATAATATTAATGGTTATCACTACCCAATGTATATTATTAAACGTTTTATAAAATGATTAACTTTCAATCCAATGGTTATAAAAACCATCTCCATATCCAATGAAAAAATTAAAGGAGAGCGGGAAGGATTTCTTTACTTGTTAATCACATAAAAGTATTTATAAAAAATAATACACACAAAAAAATATGGGCATTATAATTGGGATTAAATTATTCATTGGAAAATTTGATCCTTAATAAAATTCATCTTGAAAATATAATCTCTTATTTATACATTTGGGTGAATTGATCCTCCACTTAAATGTACATAGACTCCTCAAATTTTAATGGTTAAATCATTCTAAAATGTCCTCTTTGATTTTTCCCCATGTCTTCTATTACAAGATCTTAAAAGAATCCAATAATATTTAATTTAGTTTCCTAAATAAAATATATATCCCCTTAAATATAATATGTATTTATATTTTGGAATATATAGGGATTTAGTTGCTTTAGGGAATAGAAAAATTTGTTGCTGCATGATACTCATAATAATTCATACTTTTGGCATTATTTTTTCCACAATATAATAATCTTTACTTAATAACCCAATCCATAAAATCTGAGTTTGATATTTTATTTAAACCCAAAAATTAACATATAGTGATGTTATTAAATTTTCTCAAATTTTTTACTTTTTACAGTGTGATCTACTAGTTGAATTAAGACATCATATTTCTATGCTGGAGTTTATGAAACTAGTCAAAAATAATTCACTCAATAGAAAAAAAATTTCAATATCATTTTGGGTTCCCTAAATCATTACCTTTTTGATGTAATATAGACCTTTAATTTTGACTCTATTCATCCCCACAATGTTTAATGACAATTTATTTTTAGGCCTCATATTTACATTATGAGCATTTACCGTATCTTATTAGTTTAATATTATGTGTAAATTATTATAATGTTTTCTAATGTGTTTCTGTATAATATCTTCATCCAAAAAGGATATAAATGAACAAATTTTTTTTTAGATCATCATTGTGGAATAACGGTCAACCTTGTAGTATGGCCATGATAATTACAACAAAATGTTAGAACACGTAAAATGGACCATTGAAAATAAATATTTTTAATTATATGGGATATACCATTTTACTTTTATAGATATTTGTTAGGTATAAAAAACTCTAAAAAAATCCAAAATCTTTCATGTATTCTCCAAGAATTCTGAAATCCTTTGTTATTCATAATATAAGTAATATCCATTTTTCTTCCCATGATTTGAAATAAACTGATTACCTTACTATATGTATTCCTCCAGGGAACTAACTTTTATAGGAAAAATAACATTGTTTCCAACACTTTTGTTCTTTTATCCAACTATTTAATGCCGAAAAAATTTGTTTGTGATACGATTTTTTTTAAAAAAAATATTTTTGTGATTATATAAATTATACTATTATTTTAAAACCCATTATTTTCTAAAGGGTTTATTTCATGAAAACACATAATAGTTATTACTTTTCTATGGGTAATGAATAAATATGAAAAAATTATGTTATGATGTGGTTGGCCAAATTTATATATATATATATATATATATATCAAATTTATTGGGCAAATTATTATATATCATTAGTTTTTTATTCATAGACATGATTCAATTTGATTTTACAAAATTTTATGTGTGTACCAAATGAAATTAGCTTTGTCAATTATGTTATGATTCTTTTGATGTGGGATTTGACATATAATATTTTATTTATATAAATTTTCCACATTCTATGTATCATTCAAATGTATTTCATATGTTTTTAATTATGAATCTAGTATTATGATTTGATGATGATTATTATTCTCACCCATATACTCATATTGGTTCATGTCACATTTTCCACCCTATTATAACCCCTTTGATATGATTTTATCTCAACTATTTATTGATATTAATCTAGAGGTAATATTATGTATTATTGAGATAATGAAATCATATAAGATGACTATGAAGACAGATTTGAAAATAGTTAAATGTTGTTTTCTATATATGTCATATAATCCTAATTTATTGAATACACTAAACATGTTGATTTTATTGAGTTTTAATATTTTGTATTTTAATATTAGAAATGATGTTATAATCATATATGAATGACTCATGTTACTATGTTGATATGGTGATAACCTAACTAAAGATCAATATTGGGGAACCATTTGGATACCCTAAACTAATTTTATATGTTGTTTATTGGTTATATAGGGTACTAATTATTGATTTTAACTTGGATTAGTCCCCAGTAATCCATAAATAGAGTTTAAAAGTACCTTTAATGATTAAAACGTTGTTCAAACCATTGATAACGGTTTAAGAAAATAAAACTCATGCCATATAGATCCTATAGGTGTATGATTAACTAACTCAACTGATCTAGTTAAATTTTTAATAGTGGTAGTGATATAGGTTGTATAACTAATTCTAGGTTGATCATAAACCTGATCACTATCATTGAAAAGTTAATATTGAGAATTCATTTGAAAAAATTTCCTTTATTGATTTCAAATTAGAAGGAATATATGTTTTCCTACATCATCTCTAGTTCCCAACATAACACATGTGATATGAGATATAATAATGGAAAATTATTTATGATTAGGATCGATACTTCCTTAAAATTACTCCTATTGCACACTTAAATTAGAGTAGTCACTTGTATTTGAAATAAAATAAGTCAATATCTGATATTAATCTATGATATCTCTTTAATGAGTTAAATAGTTTATCAAAAATAATAACAATGATGCATAACATATCTTACACAAGGAAATCCCATAGTTTTAAATAGACTCTGACTAATATGAAATGTATAGTAAATCTCCTTTTTTCCTCTGATCGCTTCCCCAAGAACACATCAACAATCAAATTCCTGATAAAACACTTTATAATCAAAAAAATATCACTATATATCCACAATGAAAGGAGTATCATATCTCATATTGAAAATTGTCACTTACCATCACCTCTAGGCATGTTCTTAGTAGAAAAATGTTAGTATGAACCTATACCCCTCTCTTTCCCTCTAAAAGAAATAATTCCCTAATATGTACTATCTTATTATGGAGTATTCCAAATTAACTTCATCATCCACCACAACCTGATCTCCCAATGGACACATTCAATTTACTCTTAGGTGTCACCCTAATCGATGATACAAAAAAATATGTTTTCTTATATCCACCCCCAAAATTATACTGAGGTGATATGTAATATAATATACATAGGTGAAGTATATATAACCCCCATAATGAATTATAATAATTTGGTTTTTTATATCATGCTTATCCATAGAGGGATCATTTATTGAGGAGTCAGAGACAAACCTCTTCCCTCAACAAACCATCTATCACTGCCCTCATAATAAATATATTATATCCACTTCGGGATACCATATGGTTAACTATTGGACACATTAAATGGTGTAGTTTACCCCAATATACTAATATATATGTTGATAACCTCATTAATTTTAGTTTGGTTTACAACAAAATAAACACTTTTCTAATTTAATAATACAACCTAAACATATGAATAATTTCGTATACCCATATAAAAAGATAAATCCCTTATAGTCTCATCAAATAATAGTATCAGATATAAATTGAGTGACTTTATAAGTAATGTTTCATCGTCTATAAAGGAATCATCACCCTAACTAGGAATTATGAACTTCTATACCCAATTCAAATTCTGTATCTCACGGAATAACTACTTGATGAAATTGGTCTAGAATTCCATTTTGGATAATGTCTCATGTTACCATACTTTGACATAAATTTCCATCCAGATCTTATCTCAATGTAGAAACATAATATTACTTTACCATTTTATTTATTATGAAATAAATTTTATAAAAATTAAAAAAAACTCTTGGATGAATTCTGATAAAGACGACTCACTACATGAAATCCCATTATCTAAACAAAAATTACCTAATGCAAGCTCATAGTGAGATACTGAAAAAATAAACTGATCCACAACAATAGTAGGTGCATCTTAGTCCTCTTTACTATAGTACCACTCAAACGGTAGATATCATGGAGCTATATCATTAATAATCAAAGTAAACACATAAAATATTTCAATCATAATACTTGATACCATATTTTAAGAAAATTGTGAAATGAAATATGTCACTATAATCTACCACAATATTCACCCATTTCTTAAAAGGATCATATCTAACCATTTATTACTCAAAAGCCTATCCCACAACAATTTTTCCATTAACAATATTTTATTATTGAGACCAAAATTAAAAATCTCTGGGATTGTCTTCATAGTACACATATAATTGATATGATTATTATTAAAACTATAAAAATTTAATAATGTATTCTGTAATTGTTATATTAATAATAGACTGACTAATAATTTATTTAACAAAAAGTAGAATAATTATTACTATTATATTCATGAACCCAATATTATTTAAAAAACATTAAATTTTTCAGCTATACATTCACATGTCATGTGAACATTTGATAAATATATAATGAATGAACACACAAAAACCATATTTTCATAGAAAAAAATTTCAAACACAGACATAATTACTCATGTAAAAGTAATTTAATAAAATTAAATAATTCATAGTACTAACAATAAATAAAAAAATTACAACCAACTTTGAAAGATATATTATCTTAGTATTTTCATATCTATACATTATGATGGTGTACATCCGATGTTCTAAATTTCCTATCTTCTTCTATCATGTATTGATACATGATGTTTGATTTTTTAAATTAGCTGTTTATTTTTATAATAATTTATGAAGTATTACATGAAACCTAGTTGATCTCTTTATGTATCCTTAAAAGATTAATTTCAAAATAATTTTTTTATTAAATAAAAATAGATTAATTTTTAATTATTTTTTTGGATGCATTTAGAATCATGAATGAAAGTAGACACATGAAGTTTAAGAGTTATATTTCAAAAAAAAATAAAAATGTTATTACATCAGTTAATTATCATGAAATTCATCAATACTCACTAAAATGGAAAGGGTTATATCTTTTAATCCTTTATTTTTAATAATTAAAGTTGTATCTTCAAGTGAGATATATATACATAACTCCTCGGGTTCAAATGGAAACACATTGTGATTCATCGTCCATCATAAATGATGGAGATATTTACGCCCAACATCATAACCCAAACTCCCAGAGGAAACATCTATGATACTCATTATGTCTTTATTTTTTTATTTTATTCTTACCATAATACCAAAAGGTTTATTTAATAATTCATGGGTGTTTTCATGTGGAATTGATCGACTTATATGATGCATACAAACATCATGCATAGAAAAAATCAGATAGAGAAGTGTTTACATGAATGAGAATCCCCAAGAATCATCCATTGAAAGAGATTGTAATCTATCAATAAAAAAATTATAGAAACTTTAATAAATATTTATCAAATTAAATATACAAAACTGGAATACAAATTACCATTCAATAAAATAAAAATGATGTGCATAATTTACATCAATTTCCTCCCAAAGTGATCAAAAGGGGATTTGGACTCTATGGAAGGGGAGGAAACCATATGATTGACAAAATAACATACCAAGATTTCATATCCCTGACACTAATCTTAAATCTATTAAAATGAGTGATTTGATTAATTTAGATAAAAGTTACATGCATATTTCTATAAAATGCGTGAAGTGTATAAGATTATATATGATTAGTTCATTGAATAATTTTTCCTTAACATGAAATGGAATTTTTGACTATATTAAAAATAGAATCATGAAATTAAATTTAAAGGAGTTCTGTTTGTTTGAGTTAGATATTCATGGTAGTTGAATCATACCGCTTTTATGTCTATATACCAAAATATATCCCAGATATTGAAAGTAGGTCAGATATACCTCATCAAGGTTTTCTTCACATTAAGAAACCCAATTGACCCTTTGGTATTGGATCTATATTTAAGTCATGTTAATGAAATTGTATCCCAATATACCATTAATCATATAAAAGTTCTATTTCTTAAATTGGATAAGTGTACAAACTGATATGATAAAAATAATAACATTATATCCAACTGGGTCAATGCCTAATTTTATTTTTTTGAGTAGGTTTTCAAAAAATGAATTAAAAATACAAATATTGGGAAAAATTATTAAATAATTTTATTTTAAAACACATTGAATGGTATTTTCAATTATAGTTTTGTATATTTACGGTGACCATGAATTGTAAACCATAGTAAAAGTAGGTTGGGATAATATTATTATAATGTGGATATATATAATGAAACTCATGGATACATGGGTATTTCAAGGTAAAATGTATGCATAGGTATCTAAAGGGGAATCAAAAAGTGATCAATATAAAAAAATACTTCAATCATATAAGGAAAATCCTATCTTCTGAATAACATTCATATGTTCTAGATAAAAAAAATGATTTGATTTTACTCATGAATTGATGATACAAGTATGATTATTAAGAATGTGGTTTAGATTATGTATCGATATGGGGAAATTAATACTTTTCTATACTAATGAGGAATGGTTTTCAAGAATCTATCAAATTTATTTGAATGTTTTGAAAATTCAAAATCAAGAAAATGATTCCATATCAACACTCATTTGTAACCATTTTTTTAAAAGTAATTTTCTATTATAATTATCTTAAGAAAGTAAAAACATTTTAGATTTACTATTTAAGAAAAATGTTAATATATAAGTATAAATCAATGAAAAATAAATTAGAAATGAAAACACAAACTATTATTATTATAATTATTTTTATTATTAATATGGTTTTTTTATTTTTCCCCATTTTCATGAAAAGACAAACACTGACTGCCATATTTTTCATATACCCTTTCCAAAAAATATCATTTTATTCAATGAAATAAATTTTATTAAATAGAAAATAAAATCAAGTCTGGGATAAGGAATACACTGCTGAACAATGTCATAGGTGGTATTCTCTAGTTGAAGTTATTCTACCATATAATTTAGTAAATCTTCGTAAAAGTGTTTAATATGTAATTCAAAAAATTTAATCTTTATTTTACTTTTCCTATACAAAAAATAAATTAAAACAAAAATATAAACACCTGTAGTGGTATATTGAACAATCTTCCCACTAATATTAACTTTCACCATTGAATGAAATCATAATAGATAGCCTATTTCATCTCTTTCTTGATCTGAGTGTTATCATATAAGTCACACTAATATTCTTCTAAATATATAGTCTAAAATTATTTATTCTCAAATACATTTGATAGATTCATATTACATTATTTAATAGCCCATTATCCATTCTAAACTATTTCCATAGGGTGGTCAATTACATTTCCAAATAATGTCATATAAGATGACATTTTTATTGGGGTTTAAAATGAAGAATGGTATTACGTAAGTACAACATCAAAGAGAAAATGTCAATCTATCCTATAAGGATGTACTATTTTCTATAATTTTATTAACTTAATAATATTAAATTTTTTACATGTATATTGTTTTGGGGTAATATTTCTTTGTAACTATATGAGAAATCACTAATTTAGGATTTAAGGTTTTCATTTTGTAGTTACAGAATTGAGATCATTGATCGAAAATGATAAACATAGGAAAAAATTTAAAATATGAGATTTCAAAAAATAAACAACCATTCTAGAGTCATTATCACCACATACCATTGTTTCCAACAATTTATAGATATAATAAACAACCAATATAATATAAGAGAATCCAAAATATTTTATAGATAGAACCATGAATCTTGTTTCACATGAATCAAATACCTCTATAAATTACATGGCTTGTTGGTGTTGGAATTTCACTAAAATGTACATGCAAGGGATGAATGTAGATTTATATAATACATGTTATTATATATAGTGTACATTTAATTATTGAATATGATTAATGTAAAATATATATACTTGATATGAATATATATTTATATTTTTTTGAATTTTTATGAAATTTATATTTTGGATAAGTTTCATTCAATTCATCATCCTGTAATATTGATCCCAAATACTTATATCAAATAATAAACTATTGGTGGTTTTTTTTAATATGAATTTATCAATTGATGTGTGTTCAGTGAATAATATAATCAATGAGATGTAATGCATGATATGTGTTATGAATAGGATATTCCTTGAGAATTTCCTATATAAAAAGGATGAGATATTATCCTATGGGATGTGTGATATAGAAGAGACTTCCAAAAGTCATCTAAAAATCCCTTCTTATTGAGAACTTTTTACCTCATCATAAAATAAACTTTCAATCATTTCATTAATTGGGTATAATTATGAAGAATTCATGGTTCCAATGGCCTATGTATCACCTCATAGGCTGGTTTCTTTGGTTCACTACTCGTCATGATCTTCCTCAAACACTCTTTGTGAAAGGTAGATGCAATATGATACTTTTAATGATATCCCGGTACTCCTTTTTTTGAAATTTCGTATTTTTCAATTAATAAAAATATATATCTTGTGTTTTTGGGTTAAAAATTTAGTGAAAATTAACATTATATTATTTAATAAACCCAACTATTGTATCATATGAAGTATCGTTGAGAATCAAATGCTTTTTTATCTTAATTTCTTGAATAAAAATGAAAAATCATTTTTAAAATACTATTACAGGGTTACAAACATTTACACGGGATTCATAAAGTTAAATATGATTTAAAATTATTTAGGCATGATATGTAAATGGTATACCATTACTTGAGCCATGTGAAAAAACGTAGATTATCCTTCAACTATTTGTGTGTAGGATATGTAGGGATATATTTTAAGGTGATTTGGAAGTTTCCTTTATTGGTAACGGTGACAAGAAGACTTAGTATTATGTGAATGGTTAACATAAGTGTATTTTATTACTTTAGTAGTTCATAGAATTTTAATCTATTTTTACAATTACATATTGGTTTCAGATGTTTGTGTAATGATATATCATGACAAATATTCACATGAAAAATTCAATTTTGTAAAATATCCACAATACCCTTTCATATAATGAGTTATATAAATATAATATTCGTAACACATTTTTGGAACATGTTATATATGAGAATCCTAAAAGAAAATATTTACATACCTTTGTATAAGGGCTTCTAGGTGGCCTCTGTATGGGTAGAAGGCTTTTCCCTTTTATAAGAGCCCCCCTATGGGTATAATTATGCATAAACTTAGTTAAAAATTGTTTTCAACATAATGATTATTTTAATTATTTTATTGTTGTTTATAAATAATGTTAGAATGGTTTTTTGGGAATAATAATTTTATTTTGATTTTATAAAAAATTTACTAAATGAAAAAATGTATATAATTTATTAAAGAAGTGTTTATAAAATATTATCTGAAATATTCAAGATTACAAATTTAAAATACCTTTTGAAAAGTTAATTGGCATGTGTTATGATATATAAATAAATTTTTTATTTAAAAATAATTCGATGAGATTTATAATGTATTTAAAAATTTAAAAAATATAAGATATTTGGATTATATAAATTTTTTATAAAATAAAAATTATACTTTTAATTGAATATATTCAAGAAACATATTATAAAGGACATATTATATAAAATAATAATTATTTAATATTGAAATTAATATAAAATATTTATATTCTTACTAAATTATAAATTGTTTATAATTATCATTAATTTGTGAATATTTCATAAATGTCTCATTTTTTTAAAATAAATAATTTTTTTATTTATTTCTAAAATTTCATTGATATTCATGTATAGTAAATTATTTATAAAATATTCTTATCATGTATTCCAATATATATGAAAAATTTTATATAGGTTAGATTCTTTCATATCTTCTGAGGATCTATGTCATAAAATTTAGCTTTAATCTACCTTGACCTTAGTTTATAAATATATTAATGTGATTAATTATTATTGTGAGTTGTATTTTTTTCATATTAGGTGTTTGAATATTCATGAATTGGATTCACTCTTGTGTAAAATATTCTTGGGAAGAGGGTATTAGGTCAGACCACCTATTTTCATAGATGCCTTTTCATTTTCATAGAAGGGTAATGATGTTGCCTATTTTTCTTTCTAATATTACAAATGTGTGTTTTATTAATATCATACATCTCTAAACCTTTAAATTTAGAATTCATGTAACTTGTACTTGTAATAAATTTTCATTTGTTTTAATATATAAGGCTTATTTTTTTGGGTAAGTAACAGAAACTTGTGGGTTGGGTAAAGAGTTGTCTATTAATGTAGTGTTGTAAGAATATGGATTTCCAAAACTAAATAATTTGATGAATGTGTAAATAAAAATAAATAAAATATTAAATGAAAATGATTACATATTATGTAATAGTTATAGATTTAATATTAATATGATGTATATTAAGTTGTTGAGACTAAAAACCATGAAATACGATGTTTGATATTGCTTCTAAAGTGACACTTGTCAAGTACTCAATAATTCAACCAAGTATTGTCATTTACATCAAATAAAAATCTTTATTATCTTGTATGATGAAATTAAGCTATAAGATACAAAGTATATTCATGTTAGGTATTTTGTTTTCTCATCACGCTTATCCCTTTATTGTGGTTTGTAATCTTATTCTTTCCTTTTTTTGGGGTTTAAAAAGAAGGGAATAATTAATATTTATTTTACCAAATATATAGAGATGAGTGAATCATTATGATAGATTTAGAGAAGTGGTTATCTACTCAAATATCCAAGAATCCTAACTATTATGATTGTGATGATTCCCTACCTAAAGAATTATGTATTGATTTTGTTATAACAACTACGAGTCATGATGAAATACAAGAATTGGATTACTAAATGGATATGATGTTTGGGTCATAATATTTTGTAGGATCACTATAATTTAAATACAATAAATAAATGTTATAATGTATTATAATCACCTACATATGTATATATATTTTTAGAGTATGTAATAGTTCAAAATAATACTATTAATATCATTAATATTAATGAACTCTAAAATATTTGAATATTGGTATCCTGGAATGAGAAGTGTTCTCAAGAAGAGATATTCAGTGCACCGGAAATGTTAATGGTATAGAAATTAATTTCTCAAACTCTAACTCATTGGTATTTGATATCAGGCTTCTATGAAAAGATTTTTTTTGATAGACAATGACTCAGATATAGGAGGGAATTGATTAAGGGTGAAGTTTATCTTTGTGGAAGTAATGGATCAAGATATAATGCATTAGAGGTCGACACATGTGTTCTGATTTTCAAAAATTGATGTATCCTACAATTTAATATTTTTATTATTATTATCCCATAATAAAAAATAATTTTATTTATTTATAATTTTTAGAAATGATAATATTTTATATCATTATTAACTACAATAGTTTATCTATATATATTAATGAATTGTTTTATGGAATTGGGAATATAATAATTTGTTCATATACTCTTTTTATAGATAACCCTATATAAAACATTTAAAATTTGAAGTTCAGTTTCGATTGTATTCCCACCCGCATTTATTACTATCTCCTTAGACATACAAAATGATAATGTGTTCAAATAATCCATGGTGATGGATTATCAGACTCATTGGATTATGAATCATTTGATACATGTAAAGCATGTTTATTGAGAAAAATTTAAAATTAATGTTTTGTTATAAAATATATTAGGGATATTTTACTATTAGATCATATAAATAGTGATTTATATTGGAAAATGAGTATATAAAAAAATCATTGGATTTTTCAATTTCAATTTTTTAATGACCAGTTTTATCATTATGGGTATGTGTTTATACTTAAACATAAATCTAATATTTTTGAAATGTTTATTGTGTTTTATAATTTAGTACACTGTTAAATTGGAAAAAGTATTAAATTCCTTTGATCATATTAGGGTAGTGAATAATTTGGCCAGAAATTCATCGATTATATGAGAGATTGTGAAATTGTTTGACAACTCACTCATTATGGAATAAAAAATGAAATTATGTTTCTAAAAGTATGAATAATTATTATATATTAGTTTTATAATACTATTGAAAACACATGTTTTTTGGACCAATGAGGTTTTTTTATTTAGAATGAACACATGATTCAGGGTTTTGGTTAGTTGAATGTGGATCTATGAAAATTTTAAGACCAACAAACATGAGGTGTCCTTGAGGTAAACATTTGTCTAGAACCATAAATAATTATAGAAGAAGGAACAAATCACATTACACATAAACCCCCATGATATTATAGGATTAAATAAGAATATGGGAGATATTGATTTCCCATTGACAATGATGATGAAATAATGTTCCTAAGAGATAAACCTACTTCATACCAACAATCAATTGTGGGTTCTGATTCAGAGGGGTGGTTAAATTCCATGGAATATGAGATGGCCTTAATTTACACTTACCAATTTTGTTAATTGGTAGATTAACCTTAAAGAGTGATTCCTATAGATTGAATGTGGGTTTTCCATAAGAAAATAGAAATCTACGATACAATTTATACTGATAGAGAACACCTAGTGGAAAAGTGTTAATTTTGTTCATGGTATTGACTTTGAAGCAATCACTTATATATAGTAATGATAATGTCCATATGGATTTTTCTAATAATAAAAAATAATTTTTATTATGAGATTTATAATAATAATATCAAAAAACCAATTCCTTAATTAGAATTTAGATGGAGACATTTATATAATAAAACCTTTGGTTTTGTAGTTCCAAATTAGATTTAATCAGATTGAATGATAAAATATTCTATTTATGGACTAATGAAATCTTGCTCAAGTGGAAATATCCAGTTTTGTGATTCAATAATTAATATTGTTTTAATGAAGAAAACATATGATTATTGTTGACATTAGAATATTTGTGAGAGTATAATAGTAGCACTGATAACGTATATAGTTAAAATACATACACTCAAAAATGATGTCTTGAAACATCAATCTGTGAACTGTTTTCTAGGTGAAATTTTCACAATAAAAGAAGTGGGTCAAATAGATTATGTACATAGAATGGAGATCTATTGAGATATATCAATGAATAATTTTATATTGGGATAGAACACATATACTAATAATTTTCAAAATACATTTTCTTGGAGAACTCTAAGAAGCATTTATTACGAATATTGCATGGCATGAATCCTAGGAAGTTCATGATCCCTTTAATGAGTTATAAATAATGGAAAGAATTTATTATACATCCACCATTGGATCTATCATTTATTCAATGTTGTGTACTCAACCTAATGTCTCATATTATTTAACCATAAAAAGTTAATTCAATTCAAATCTAAGTGAGAGTTACTATAATGTCTTGCTGATCATCCTTATGTACTTAAGAAGCACTAAAAATATTTTAAAAGTCATTGGAGGAGAGGATGGTCTTTATGTTAAGGGTAACATAGATACTAGTTTATATTCCAAAAAAGATGATATGAAATCTAAATATGGAATAATTCTTTACCTAAATGGTGGAGTAATTAGTATTTAGAGTTCCAAAAAAAATCTACTATATAGGAATAAACAATAGTTGAAAAATACTTATCTATATAAGATTCTACAAATGAAGTTGTTTGAATCTAGAATATCATTTCAGAACATAGAGTAATTCCATGAATCGAGGGAGAAAACTAGCCATATTGTGGTAACAATGGGGTGATTCTAACTCTTAGTAATCTTGGTCTCCCTAAATATCTAAACACATTAATCAAAAATATGATATCATACAAGAATTACTTGATAGGGTTGTTGTTAGGTTTTATTGGGTAGCTACTCTGGATAATGTTATAGATTCACCTAGGAAACTATTTCAATTTAAAAAACATAAGGGTCATGTAGAATATATACGTTTGAGACACCTATGATATTGGTTTTTATGGTTTTATACATATCATGTTATTATAATAAATATAATCTTCAATTATCAATCATTCTTGTATGATGAAATTTATTTTATGTGAATGATTGAATGGTAATATCCACTAAGTGTATGGCTTAGAGTAATCCCTAACTGATGATTATTATAGTATATTATGGGTTTAAATTATATTATAAGGATAAAATAAATATAATATTGTATTCATTTATAATATATATTTATAATATATTAAGGAGCTAATAATTAGAGACTTATTGCGTGGATTGATTTGTTAAATCCTATATCATGGATTGTCATACAAACATTGAAATACTTCGTGATTTATGATTATTATCAATACTTTTTACTTGAAGTTGGAGACATTCCTAGCATGATAACCATAATTTTTTAAAAGGTTGGGGCCGAAGCCTCATTTAAAATTAAAGAAAAGCAAAGACCTATTTAACTGTGTAAAGGGAGACCCATTACATAGCCCGAAGGTCCAGTGGTAATTTAGACCATTACATGGCCCATAGTCCCAAATTTTTAGCCCCAAGCCCATTATAAGAATAGTACCACTACAGCACCCACCTGTTATAGTACATGCCACTGCTATAGTTCCCTACCACCGCTATAGTGACCTGCCACCACTATAGTGACCTACCATTGCTACAGTGTAGCCTCTACTACAGTACGATACAGTACTGCTATAATATCTGCACCCAATGGGTTTTGAACCCCCATTTTTCATGTAGGATTACAAGATTCTTACCACTAAGCATGCATGTTTTTTAGAATATATGAAGGTGGTTGGGTATGTTGAAGGCCATGTTATCGGTTGTAGCAAAACCAAGATGGAATTTGTCAACTTTTATGGAGAGTAATGAAATATTTCCCTTGATTGAATTAGGTAGAGGAAATAAATTTCCATTATTATTCATTTAAGATATGATGTGTTCATCTACTCGGATAAGTAATATGTGATGTAATTGTCTAACAAATAATTAATTGACTTGGTTAGTATTTTTTAAAACAATTAAGAAATTAAGTGATGGTAAGATGAGGTTTTATGTTTATTATGTTGTGGTTTCTTGATTTCATATAAAAATGGATTATATATGTTTACATATGATTCATATGATTCAATTTACGATGGACATGTTTGTAAAGAGATAAGACTATGTTCGATTATGATCCCTCAAGAAATCATAGTAGCTTGAGAAGTAGTAACACTTTTCTAGATCCCACTATCTAACTACATCTATTAAATATTTTTTTTATAGTTTTTTTACAAAAAAATTTAAATCTCAATGGGTCAAAAAACTAGACCTGTGGATAATTATATATATTTTTTGAGAAATTTTTGTGTTGAAAATGAAGATATTTTGATGAAAAAACTCATATAAAAAAGTGTTTTTATTGATTCATGATGAGTGTTGAAATTTTTAAGTGTCTTTATAGGATTTTAGATCATGTTCATAACTATTGGATGTTCATTAAATGTACATGCATGAGATGTTTGTATGCATATATAATGTATGTTATTATATATAGAATACATTTAATTAATTATTATGATTCATGAATAATGATATATATATATATATTATTTTTAATATGAGTGAAAAATATAATATATATCATTTTCATTAGATAAAATCCTATATATTTCCATCAAAACTATTAGATAAAAAAATAAATGAAAGGCTAGTTTATTTGGTTGTCTATTTTTACAATGAATTGTGCCTAATTAGACATTCAGGGACAGAGATATGGTGAATGATGGACCTTCCCCCTTTTTAATCGATTATATAAAATGTTCAACTTGCTATGTTCCCCATTAAATCATGGATTTGTTTAATATAGAATGGGAATGATCATTCAATGACATAGTTAATAGCTCAAACAATAACCCATGTTACCAAAAAGAGTTCGTCTCAAAGAATGGAGTTCACAAAAGCATTTATTTTGATGAATCACTTATGGGCTTGACATCTTATTTGATGGATCTGAATAAAAATCCCATTATAAAAAAATTAGAGGCTGGTGAAATTTCAGTGTTTGTTTACCTTAATGTGCTGAGTCAAAATATGGAGCTCTAGAAGTTCTCAATTCATGGTATTATAACCTATACAAAAGGAGATAATCCATCATCAAATGCATATCTTAAATTGAGGATTTCACACTATGGGAATGTTACAAAATGGTGGTTGATATCGTTAGGAAAATTTTACTATCACATTATTAGGGAGAAACAAGATGATATCAATGATTCTTGGCATTGTGGTAACCTTAGTCTAAAACACATATTTCTTGGATATCTAAATGGGCTGCTCAATTTAATCCATTTAATCAATGAGTTTCTAATGCTCAGGTTTGGAACTAAATTTATGTCCTTCATTAGTTATAATAGAACCCCAATATCCCCAATGATTTTTCATCATGTATTGGCACAACATTGAAGATCGATCATCATTATCTCAATGGTGATCTTAGTCTCTATCCAATGATGCTCATCAAAATGAACATAGAGAAAACTGAACGTGATCTTATTTCTCTTATTTCTAATTATCATAAAATTTATTTAATGTTTTAATTTTACATTATGCCTATATATTGTGAATATTGAAGAATAGTTTTGCATTAGATTATGAAATTCAGGGTGTTTCATAAGATAACAAGGTTGAATTAGATGTATATGGAATGGAATGATGTTCTGAAGGAAAAGAAGAATAAATAAATAGAAATTGTGAAATATGAAACAAATGACAATGGTAATGGTGTCAAATTGGAAAGACTACAAGCATTGGTACCTCTAGGGAAGCACTATTTGATGAAGATAAACACCAATAAAAATCATAAATCTTTCTGAAAATTCTAAAGCTACAAATGTTTTTAATGGTTTGGAAAAGAACTTCACTCCTTCCAAGTAAGTTTTATATACCTTTCATTACAATAATCATAAATTTACAAGTTTGTTTCCTATATATAATAATAGGAAAGTTTTCTTATCTCAATATCTACTGTTTTGAATACATCTATTCTGTTGGATCAACAACTCTAGGTTACTCTCATAGATGTTATGAAAAAATGACTAACAAAAGAACAAATGCATAATCAATTGAATGTTCAATAACACCCTAGAACCATGATGGAATGAATTCCTATAAAACATTAAATTGTAGATAAGAAAATATATTTATAAATAAAGAAAAATTTTACTATCAATAAATAGGAAAAATCAACCATATCCTCCAATAAGGAAATACTACTTACAAAATCAAAAAAGAAGAATCACATGGAGGGAAAAGGAAAGGGGGAATTCACCCCCAAATCTCAACATACATTAAGATGCATTTTTAGAAATTCCAGGGACTAGCTATCCCTTGTACTGTGTGTTACCTTAGGCTCAATATAGGTAAGTAAAAACCTTATATAATTGGACTCTCCAATCCAAAGAAGCATATTTCTAATCAGACCACTCCTCTTGATGGTAGTGGATACTTTTTTTTGGAAAAAATAATTATTTCTTAAACACTAATAGATTATGGAATTTAGCCCACACAAATGCAGAAATCCCTCATATTTCTTACACAGAGGAATGAATTATCACTTGTAGCTTTTGCAAATCTAGAAGAAATTTCTTCTACTTGGTTCTTTATGATTTTTAACAAATATATTGTAAGGAATGTTCTTTGAATATGAATAAAACATATATATAGTATAATAAATGATTATATAATAGTTGTTAGAGATTTAAAATCAATTCTATATATGGATGAGAAGAGCGGACCGATTTCACATTATATTTATATCAATGATTTCAAAGGATTCTTTATAGAATCAAATATAACTAATATTAACTTAGTTAGAGCCAAGTTTACTTGGTAAAGAAATAATTTACATGGGATGAACGCCATTATAATCAATATATCATTTTTAAATGATGCTTATATTTGTAATTAGAGATCTATTTCATGTTCCATATTAGCCCATAAAAACTCTAAACACCACCCCGTCCTTGTAAATTCTCTTGATATTGAATAGTGTAATCCTCTTCCATTCAGGTTTAATAATGGTAGGGCTTCTCTCTTGAAATTCAAGAAACTTTTCCATGGTACCTATGACTAAATTGATACATGGGACTTCTCTACATAAAATCCAATATTTGATCAAAAAGAAAAACATCATTGGGAACCTTCATCAAGAAACAGAATTATTTATATTCTACATATTATTCTCAGACAAAAAGACAATATCTAGAAAGACATGTTCAAAACCAAGTGGTTCATATAAATATATAGAAACACTAAATTCTTTAATTCTTTTTAGAGGAATATAAGAGCTAATAAAACCCTCTATCTTCTCAAGGATGTTGAAAAACTTCTGGACGGTAGGCATGCTCTCACAAATCATATTTTTTCTTTATATAAGACTATATTTAGTGGTCCTTTTAGAAATTCCAATTTAATAGAATGTATCATTTCAAAGATCATAACCTAGGAGGGAAACATTATACTTATAAAAATTAAAATTGATTTTAAATTAAATGATTCTACTATTTACCTCAAAAGGGATATCGCATGGACCCGATGGATTCATTAAATATTTCATCAATTTCTTCCAACGTGTCATTCAACAAGATATCTTCAAATTGGTTATGTTTTTTTTTCAGGGTGGTTCTATAACACATGGAATAAATGAAATCTTCATTGCCTTAATTATAAAAGTTGAAAATGTGAATCACATCAGTAAATTCATACTAGTTTCTCTTGTCAATTTTTTTTAATGAAGTCCAAATAACCATTGACAATAATATTTCTAGAATATCAGAAAAAATTGTGTATTGAAATCAATTTGGGTTTATTGAGGGACTAAACATCCAATATTTCATGATCACTACCATAAAGTGTGTGAAAATATGAAAAAATAACACGTAGGGAGGTATTATTACTCTAAAACATGGGATCACAAAATCATTTGATACATTTGATTGGGGGAGTTTTTGTAAATGTTTTGTCCTATTTAGCTTTTACCTGAAATTTAGTTTTGTTTTTGATAAAATCATTTTTTGGATCTGCCCAAATCTCGATATTTATAATTTGTTATATAAAAGGATATTTTACATTCTTCAGGGGATTAAGGTAATGGGATCCCCTCTCTGTTATTATCTTTACTATTTATAAAGAATTAATTAGCATGTTTGTTATTTATATTATGGATAAAGGTGAGATGAAGACTATCAGGCCTTCTAGAGGTATGTCTACACAATTTAATTAATTTTTTTAAGATTAATTTATTATTTTTACTTAGGGAGACACAAAAAAATTATAAAAAACAAAAAAAAAATCTCATCTACATTATGATTGTTTTTCAGGGAAAAAAATATTGAGGAAGTAATAAATATATTTTGAAAAAACCAATACCTCCAAAATATTTAGTATGATCAATGATGTGGGAATAATATATGGAGTGTAATACCCTAAGCTTCAATAGTACGCTTCCCTTTGAATAATTCTATAGATTTCATTGTACAAAACTTCTAGATTCTAACGCACCATGACCAATCAAACTAACTATTATGAATAGTAATACCCACTTTTTAAAATTTTATAAATTTTATTTTTTAAAATGAACTTCATTTTTGGATTCAGAATATCAAAATTATCTTAGGGTGAATTGTTGGTATTTTTTTGAAAGCTTTCAATTTTTGATGAATAGTGAAATACACTCAGTTATAGTTTAAAACCGACTTTTTATTTAAACAGTTATTTTTTATTTAAATTTATTTTAGGTAAGAATAGATATATAATACCTATATAATTTTAATATAATACATTGGAGTCATTTTATAATAAGTTTAGATATATAAAAATTTTGTTGAACTTTTTACCGTCTTTTACCCACCTCCTAGGAGAATTTTCAAATTTGCATAAAACATAATTTTACCACTTATGTGAGTTGAATTTAAAAAATTAGAGAGACATGATTGATATCAGTAAGTAAAATTTGGTTCAATAAGGTGATTTTTTTGGTGAATAGTAACTTTTTTACTTTTATTTACCACGGTTAAAATTATATAGGGTGATTAAGGGTAAAAATGATATTATTATTACCCTAAAACATGTAATAATTCTATTGAATAAGTGTAATTCGACCAAAAACAACCTTAGGAATAAAATATGATCCTTTAGGTCAACTTGGATTAGATTAGGACATTTATTATTATTTAATTCAAAGAAGAGTTAAAAGTGTTAAAATCAAAGTTTAATAAATAAACCATTTTTAATATATGGTTATACATAAGATAAATTAGAATATAAATATTCATTACAAATTTGACAAGAGTTAATACATAATGGTATTTTATTTATAATTTTTAGACATTAAATAATGTAATTTATTTATGACACAATGATGATGCAGTAATTACCTTATTAATGAAATATTAAAATAAATCATATTATAAATACCCAAATAAATGTAATTTGAGACTTTTTATGAATTACACTAATTTACTATGTTAATATGACATTTTAGGGTTAATTAAAGGATTTTTTTTCAATGTAATAATACTGTTATGAATTTAAGAAAAAACAAAATACCAAACAGTGACAAAATTGACATAAAAGAGTTTTTCAAACAAATATTTTATTATTAATTGATATAATATTCCTAAAAAAATACGGTTTAACAAAATGGCTTAGATAAGGTTATATATATTAATAATGAACCACTATAGGATCTCTTGAATTGTTATAGTATGTTTATTAACCATATAATATAAAAGTACAAAGAGACGTGGTAAATGTCAAACTAATTAACTAAGAGTTAAATATAGAAGATAAGGTTAATATAGTGACCCAAACATATCTAAAATCTATTTTATGAGATTTTTCTGACCCATACCCATCTTATAATCGAAATAAATCATTTTTTAGACATTAGAAACCAAAAAATAATTTATTATAAAATAATATTTCAATATTTTCCTAAGGTGCCCCTCACCCCTCTTGTAGAAGGGACCTTCCCCTTCTCTCTAATTCACACCTTCAAAGCCATTTGGATCAGAAAAACCCGGCCCAAATATCCTCTCAATTATCCTACCTTCATCCTAGAGGCCTTCCATTAGTCAGAAAGCCAATCTAAGAATCCCTTTTGATCAAATCAAACGGAAGAACCTGAAGAAGAGGTAAATATATCATCACCTCTTTCAAGATCTTTTCTTCTTCCACTTCCTCTTTATTTTTTGTTTCCATTATAAAATAATAAATCCATTATATTCTATATATTTTAATGTTATTATAAAAATTTTACAACTATATTCATTATTTTATCCATCCTAGGAATGACAAGTCACTATACGTGCGTACGTACGACTTACCGTCTCCACGTCGTGGTGTAGTTTGTTATTGAAACACTTCATCATTTGGATGGGTATAATAATGAGTATAAATGATGTAAATTGTCACGACCCGACCTCGGGGCCCGTGCCGTGACTACCCCAAGCCCGCCTTCCATAGGCCAGGGGCTGGTGACTAGCACCAAGGCGTATAATCCCGGTAAACAGGGAAGGCATTGACTTTATAAGTAACAACCACCACAGAGTCAGCAAGCGGAAAGTAACTACAAGTGCAGAAAAGTAAAGGGGGCCGGAATACAAGCCCAACTGAAAGTAAAGTACAACTCGAAAGGGAAAACAACAACTGAAAGTACAAGCGGCTCCTGGGACGTCCTCCTCGATTCCTACCTGAAGGGTAGGTACAGATGGCTCAACTCCTGGATCGTCCACCACGGATCCTACCTGAAGGGTAGGTACAGATAGCTCCACAACTCCTCGGGTCCAACTGTCCGCTCCGAGCACGTCCCGCTCAGTGGTCCTCCTCCGGGTACCGACCTACTCCGTAAGCCTCAACCGCAGTCAGCGCTGTCCGTCGTCTGCAACCAACACAACGAAGTGCGGGCATAGCCCGTGCAGGGGTGAGTATAAGACACTCAGTAGGGACCCCGAGACCCTCGAAGGTCTCCCGAAATCCACAAAGGATAAACCACAAGAAGGATACAATCACGAAGTAACATCCAGTATTGATTAGGTATATGCCCATACATATACCTATATCACCAATTTCCGTTCGGCTCCAACACCGAGCCCAAGAACAACCCAATCCACAAGAAGAGTAAACAGTAAATCCACACAGGATAACAGTACAAGTTCACACAGTTTATAACAAGTTATGAAATCAACGGATAACTATTACCCAGGTATATGCCCATACATATACCTAAGTTATCAAGCGACCCAACTCAATCATGAGGAAACACAAAGATCATTGACTCAGCTCAAACCAGGATTTTCATTATCGAAACCGTAACTGCTGAAGAGCTCCGTCTCTAGAGTGTACAGTGGTCCTGTCACGACTCCGAGGTACTGCTCACTAACCTAGGACTGCTGAAGTACTCCTCCTGTCGAGTACCGCGGGTCTGCTGCCAACTACCGGGCGCTCCGTCCGCTGAGGGTCTGCTGCCAAATACCGGGCGCTCACCCAGATAGCCTACTGAGGTACTCCTCCTGTCGAGTACCGCGGGTTTGCCGCCAACTACCAGGCGCTCCGTCCGCCGTGGGTCTGCTGCCAACTACTGGGCGCTCCGTCCACTGGGCTAGTCGACTCACTCCAAGTCGAGTCGGTCAAGCAGTCGTCAGGTCTCAGTCATCTACACGGTCTCCGTACTCCGCACGCACGTCTCCACCGTCGCGGGTCTGTCGCTACAACCAAGCGCACATACTCTGTAGAGTATCGCGGGTCCGCCGCTACAACCAAGCGCTCCACCGCCAAGGGTCTGCTGCTGCATCCAAGCGCACCACCACTGACAAGTACCACGGGTCCGCCGCTACACCCAAGCGCTCCACCGCCCAAGGTAAACAGAAGATTCAGCTCACATAGGTTCGGTAGCACAGTTCCACGTAGGATCGCTGAGTGCTGTAGTCGTCGTCGTCGAATCCACACAGGATCTCTGTACTGTCGTCGTCGCAGTCACAGTAGCAGTAGTAGTAGTCGTCATAGTAACAGTCGCAGCCAGCACTAGGGTTCCCGCATACAGCAAGCTCGTTCAGAGGGTCTGCTCCACGAGCCGAGAGGCTGATACATCAACTGTCACAAGGTCCAGAGTTGATGTATCCAAAAGTTCCGTATCGTCAACAGGAACTCAACGCAACAGACGGCGCGTCGATCGGACGCCCGGTCTGAGAGTTATTGACATTTTCGTTTCCGAGGCCCGGTTGGTTTTTAAGGCAAAACCAACCCGACCGTACTCCACCTGCGTCCAACCCTCGGGCGGAGTATTCCAAAAGATCTGTCTCACTAAGAGGAACACAACGCGACTGACGGCGCGTCAATCGGACGTTCGTGGCTCAAGATATGAGCGTTTCCGCTCCGAAGGCCCGGTTGGTTTCGTGAACGAACCAACCCGGCCGAACTCAAAGTAATCCGAAACCTTGAGTGCGATATACCGAAACGACCGTCTCGATCCAAGGATCGCGTTTCCGCAGACGGTTCGTCATTCGGAGGTCCGAGACTCAAGTTATAGCCAAAAGACCGAAACAGGTTCAAAACGGGGGGGTCCGGGTCCGGGCCGACCCGGCCCGACCCCCCCCGGGGCGGCGCGGCGGCGCGGCGGCGCAGGGTGCCGCGGCGGCTCGGGGTGCCGCGAGGAGCCGCACGTGGGGGCTAAGCCCCGCTGATTTGGGAAGCGGCGCGACCATTAGTGCCGCGCCTTTGCAACAAACGGCCCCCACGTGGGGGCCGATTTAATTAAAAGAACCGGGGGGCTGCTGCCCCCCTTTCATGGAACCGCCCCCCTCTTAAAGAGGGGGGTTTTACATGCTGGCCAGGGGATTAATTCCCCCGGTTTAATGCCTTCCGGCCGGCCAGCTGGCCGGCCGATTTTCTCCAACGGGACCGGAAATTCCGGTCCCCCCTTCGGCTTCCGACGCCGGCGGCCCGGCCGCCGGTCTTCTCTTCCGCCGCGCCCCGGAACTGGCCGCGGTCTCCTCGTCCCGCCGCGGCCCGGAACCGGCCGCGGTGTTCGTCGTCCGGCGCGGTGCGATGGCACCGCGCCCCTTCGCCGTGCTTTGATATTCATTCAACGCGGCGCGACGGCGTCGCGTTCTTGTTATTTCTTCCATGGTGCGCGCGCGACGGCATCGCGTAAGTTAAACGTACAATTATCCGCGTGGTGCGACGGCACCACGCCACCTTGCTTCCGCCCGCAAGAATAAACAACATGTACGATGGAGGGGGGGTTCGGCCGTGTTCATGCGGTCCGGCCCCCTCATGTTAAAAATAATAACGCAACTTTTAAATAATACAAGCCACACGTTAGTCTTGCTAAAATCACGATCAAGAATAAAAATAAGGAAACCAAAAAGAAATCAACAACCCCTACCTCGGGTAAAAGATCGAAGATTTGACAACGTCCCGCGGAAGACAACGTCGCGGTGGTCGGGCGTCGCGGTCGTCGTTCGTCAAATCCATTGACGAATAGATATGTCCGAAGAGATACGTCGTTGGCGAATCTTCGTATGTCGACGAAGAAGGTCCGAGGAGGAAGCGGCGTTCCCTCTCGTTGACACGGAGGACGAAGAAGAGAGGCATCGTTCTTCGTCGGAGCTTGAGCGTTCTTCGTGTTCTTCGTCAGAGCTTGAAGATGAAGAAGAAGCTCTCAAAAGCTCTCAAGGTGGCCAAAGCGTTCTAACCCAACAAAAAGAGAGAAGAGCTTAATTTAATCTAAAACTTAACAAAGAATTTCAAAGGTTTGAAATTCAAAATGGATAACTCCAAAATTAACTCACTTATTTAATATACATGAGTTGTATAATTAAATAGAAGTTAAGATGTCAAGCCATTAAGAGGGAGAGAGGGGAGTTAGGGAACTTGAAAAGGTGGGGGCTCGTGTGGGCCCCACCTCCCTCATAACCACACATGGGAAGTTGGGTGGTTGTGGGCCCCACCAACAACTTCCCATGAGAGAGTCTAACTACCATGAATAAAATAAAATTCACACACAAAATTTTATTTTACTTATCTTTTAATCCCCAAAACTAACTTTCAACCCGCAACAAACGCAACTCCCGAAAAGGTCTCTTTAAGCGAATATCGGCGCTGCGAGTTCAACGGTGCCCTCGGATTTCAATTCCGAGCACCGGATCAAAAGTTAGGAAAACCCGCTCATTCGTTCACTGAACGTACCCGAGCCAAACTTCGGAAAATGATTCCGGGCACTCCGGGCCTCGGAATCAGGTGCCGTCTGAAACCGCGCTCTTGTAAAATTCTAAAGAAAATTAAGAAAAAATTTCCCTTGAATTTTACGGGTCTTTACATTACTCCCACCTCAGGGCTTTACGTCCCCGTAAAGCTTCAACTCACACTTAAGGGAAACAAGGTAGTACTGAGCACGCAACTGAGCTTTACGCTTCCATATGCTCACCTGAAGATCTCGTGCTACCCGAGAAGCACCCCAGAGGAAGCAACCGTTCACGTAGAACCTGCTCCTGTCGATCCTCGATCTCTACTAGAACCTATGTGCTTGTCGCCCTGTCATCGACGTCCAACTCCCCGGGGTCGATGACGTGTGAAGAAACATACACGTATCTCCACAGCTGAGACACGTGGTGGACATTATGCACCCGGTGCGACTGAGGTGGTAGGGTCAAGCGGTAAACCTCCTCGCCTACCCTGCTGAAGATCAAAAGGGTCCATCGAACTTCGGAGATAACATGCCGCCTCGGCCACATCTCCGAAACCTCATCGGGTTGAGACCGTATAAGAATGTGTTCGTCACCCTCGAACTCAAGAGGTTTCCCTTTTTAGGTTAGAACTCAAACTAAAAACTCCTGCTGCCACAAGGGTAGGGTTGACCAACTCAAGAGTGATCGGTCACACCCTCTTATGCCTGAGTTTAACATGTGCTGCCCAGGGTTTCATTTTCGCCGACCAAGGAAAACCCATTCCGACGTTTGCCTAAAACAGTCAACCGGGGTATGATTTGTGAATCAAAACCATACCCAGATCAACGTCGTAAGGCCTCTACGCTGCCACCAAGAGATTCCAACCGAAACTCTCGCCTCGAGGTCAAATCACACCGTCGGCGTAAGTGTGATTATCGAGTCTCCTCCCAAAGGTATCTCCAGACGTGAGGGTCAAGTCTACGGCTTACCCGGAACCTCTAGGTCTGGGACATGATTCGTGGAAGGGTAGAATGATTGGTTCCTATGTCTATAGATATGGCAGCTCGTAGTAGACATAATTCGTACCCCGAATCATTCTTAGAGTTCCTGGGTCACACTCCTTGACCGCAATGCAGCTACTCTCCTCCCCAGCCCTCCTGCTCCCTGAGCCTGGCAGGGACTACTAAGTCGGGTGGTCGTAACATGTCGAAATGTACACCACCACATGCTGCTCTCCAAGCTCCGCTTCCACGTCTGCCACCCTGCAGATTCATCTGTCCTTAGCACTTCCTCCTCCTGAAATATTTTACACGCCTGAGTCTCTGAGACTGGCGCTAGTTTCCTGCCTTTCACTGCTAACGTTCACAACCACAAAGGTTCTCTCTGGCATCCTAGCATAGGTAGGAATGCATAGAGGAAAAGTAATGGTTCGGATGTCCTTTATACACACTTCGCTCAGAAGTTCGAGTCTAAAGAACTGATCACAACGTAACCAACGAGTACCAAGATTGATTGGTAAGCCACGTTGAGTGCTCTGCTTCCGACATGTCGTACTGTCGAAGCTGTATTAGCTCTAGAAAACTCACAACCACCTCCTCAAGCCAGTCCTCAGCCGCCTACGAGTCAGGCTCACCTCGAAACTTGAGGGATATCTGGTGCTAAAACATATGTAAGGCACTAAGCCTGTGAATCTTTGCTACCGGTACCGCCGGTAGTGTCTGCTGACCAACAGGTAGTGACATAGTTGGCGCACTACCCGTAGGTACTATCCCAGGTATCGGTTCGCGTACCGAAGCCTCATTACTATAAGGACCAAACTCATGGTCACTCACTGGAAACAACAGGAGCTAAGATCATCATCCGCTCTACTAGTATCCAAGCTAGGCGTAGAACTCTAGCAACCGCCTCCATCCAGTCCACTGCTGCCTGGGAAATCTGTCTCGCCTCGTATCCTCAGAGGCCTCTACTGCTGGAACTCGTGCATCGCGCTCTTCTAGCGTGCACCGTCAGCTAGTGGCATCCTCTGCCTAACGGGTGGTGGTGCTGCTGGTACACCACCCGAAGGTGCCAATACTGAAAAAGAGCCCTGCACCGGAGTCTCGCTGCTCGGTGGGCCATCATCGAGAACTCTCTCGGAACTCCAGCTAACTATCTGCATGGTGACATCCTGAACAGTTGTGTCACGGTCAACGATTTATACCTGGTGAGCTGACCTGGTTTGAGCTGACTTTAAACCTTTTTGGAAACACACACACAATCAGTGTTTTCGTGCATTAAGTCGGAAATCAGAAGTCAGGGTCCTGGTGTACGGATAGGTCGGCCGCCGCACCAACACTGGACTCCCTGGACTGATAACCACACTCAATACACTAAACACTATTGCTTCACATAGAAAAAAGATCAGAGTCTTCGATAGAACCGACCGCCTCTGATACCAATTTGTCACGACCCGACCTCGGGGCCCGTGCCGTGACTACCCCAAGCCCGCCTTCCATAGGCCAGGGGCTGGCGACTAGCACCAAGGCGTATAATCCCGGAAAAACAGGGAAGGCATTGCCTTTATAAGTAACAACCACCACAGAGTCAGCAAGCGGAAAGTAACTACAAGTGCAGAAAAGTAAAGGGGGCCGGAATACAAGCCCAACTGAAAGTAAAGTACAACTCGAAAGGGAAAACAGCAACTGAAAGTACAAGCGGCTCCTGGGACGTCCTCCTCGATTCCTACCTGAAGGGTAGGTACAGATGGCTCAGCTCCTGGATCGTCCACCACGGATCCTACCTAAAGGGTAGGTACAGATAGCTCCACAACTCCTCGGGTCCAACTGTCCGCTCCGAGCACGTCCCGCTCAGTGGTCCTCCTCCGGGTACCGACCTACTCCGTAAGCCTCAACCGCAGTCAGCGCTGTCCATCGTCTGCAACCAACACAACGAAGTGCGGGCATAGCCCGTGCAGGGGTGAGTATAAGATACTCAGTAGGGACCCCGAGACCCTCTAAGGTCTCCCGAAATCCACAAAGGATAAACCACAAGAAGGATACAATCACGAAGTAACATCCAGTATTGATTAGGTATATGCCCATACATATACCTATATCACCAATTTCCGTTCGGCTCCAACACCAAGCCCAAGAACAACCCAATCCACAAGAAGAGTAAACAGTAAATCCACACAGGATAACAGTACAAGTTCACACAGTTTATAACAAGTTATGAAATCAACAGATAACTATTACCCAGGTATATGCCCATACATATACCTAAGTTATCAAGCGACCCAACTCAATCATGAGGAAACACAAAGATCATTGACTCAGCTCAAACCAGGATTTTCATTATCGAAACCGTAACTGCTGAAGAGCTCCGTCTCTAGAGTGTACAGTGGTCCTGTCACGACTCTGAGGTACTGCTCACTAACCTAAGACTGCTGAAGTACTCCTCCTGTCGAGTACCGCGGGTCTGCTGCCAACTACCGGGCGCTCCGTCCGCTGAGGGTCTGCTGCCAAATACCGGGCGCTCACCCAGATAGCCTACTGAGGTACTCCTCCTGTCGAGTACCGCGGGTTTGCCGCCAACTACCAGGCGCTCCGTCCGCCGTGGGTCTGCTGCCAACTACTGGGCGCTCCGTCCACTGGGCTAGTCGACTCACTCCAAGTCGAGTCGGTCAAGCAGTCGTCAGGTCTCAGTCATCTACACGGTCTCCGTACTCCGCACGCACATCTCCACCGTCGCGGGTCTGTCGCTACAACCAAGCGCACATACTCCGTAGAGTATCGCGGGTCCGCCGCTACAACCAAGCGCTCCACCGCCAAGGGTCTGCTGCTGCATCCAAGCGCACCACCACTGACAAGTACCACGGGTCCGCCGCTACACCCAAGCGCTCCACCGCCCAAGGTAAACAGAAGATTCAGCTCACACAGGTTCGGTAGCACTGTTACACGTAGGATCACTGAGTGCTGTAGTCGTCGTCGTCGAATCCACACAGGATCTCTGTACTGTCGTCGTCGCAGTCACAGTAGCAGTAGTAGTAGTCGTCACAGTAACAGTCGCAGCCAGCACTAGGGTTCCCGCATACAGCAAGCTCGTTCAGAGGGTCCGCTCCACGAGCCGAGAGGCTGATACATCAACTGTCACAAGGTACAGAGTTGATGTATCCAAAAGTTCCGTATCGTCAACAGGAACTCAACGCAACAGACGGCGCGTCGATCGGACGCCCGGTCTGAGAGTTATTGGCATTTTCGTCTCCGAGGCCCGGTTGGTTTTTAAGGCAAAACCAACCCGACCGTACTCCACCTGCGTCCAAACCTCGGGAGGAGTATGCCAAAAGATCCGTCTCACTAAGAGGAACACAACGCGACTGACGGCGCGTCAATCGGACGTTCGCGGCTCAAGATATGAGCGTTTCCGCTCCGAAGGCCCGGTTGGTTTCGTGAACGAACCAACCCGGCCGAACTCAAAGTAATCCGAAACCTTGAGTGTGATATACCGAAACGACCGTCTCGATCCAAGGATCGCGTTGCCGCAGACGGTTCGTCATTCGGAGGTCCGAGGCTCAAGTTATAGCCAAAAGACCAAAACAGGTTCAAAACGGGGGGGGGGGGGGGGGTCCGGGTCCGGCCCGACCCCCCCCCCCCCCCCCCCCGGGGCGGCGCGGCGGCGCGGGGTGCCGCGGAGGCTCGGCGGCGCGGGGTGCCGCGGAGGCTCGGGGTGCCGCGAGGAGCCGCACGCGGGGGCTAAGCCCCGCTGATTTGGGAAGCGGCGCGACCATTAGTGCCGCGCCTTTGCAACAAACGGCCCCCACGTGGGGGCCGGTTTAATTAAAAGAACCGGGGGGCTGCTGCCCCCCTTTCATGGAACCGCCCCCCTCTTAAAGAGGGGGGTTTTACATGCTGGCCGGGGGATTAATTCTCCCGGTTTAATGCCTTCCGGCCGGCCAGCTGGCCGGCTGGTTTTCTCCAACGGGACCGGAAATTCCGGTCCCCCCTTCGGCTTCCGACGCCGGCGGCCCGACCGCCGGTCTTCTCTTCCGCCGCGGCCCGGAACCGGCCGCGGTCTCCTCGTCCCGCCGCGGCCCGGAACCGGCCGCGGTGTTCGTCGTCCGGCGCGGTGCGACGACACTGCGCCCCTTCGCCGTGCTTTGATATTCATTCAACGCGGCGCGATGGCGTCGCGTTCTTGTTGTTTCTTCCATGGTGCGCGCGCGACGGCATCGCGTAAGTTAAACGTACAATTATCCGCGTGGTGCGACGGCACCACGCCACCTTGCTTCCGCCCGCAAGAATAAACAACATGTACGATGGAGGGGGGGTTCGGCCGTGTTCATGCGGTCCGGCCCCCTCATGTTAAAAATAATAACGCAACTTTTAAATAATACAAGCCACACGTTAGTCTTTCTAAAATCACGATCAAGAATAAAAATAAGGAAACCAAAAAGAAATCAACAACCCCTACCTCGGGTAAAAGATCGAAGATTTGACAACGTCCCGCGGAAGACAACGTCGCGGTGGTCGGGCGTCGCGGTCGTCGTTCGTCAAATCCGTTGACGAAGAGATATGCCCGAAGAGATACGTCGTTGGCGAATCTTCGTATGTCGACGAAGAAGGTCCGAGGAGGAAGCGGCGTTCCCTCTCGTTGACACGGAGGACGAAGAAGAGAGGCATCGTTCTTCGTCGGAGCTTGAGCGTTCTTCGTGTTCTTCGTCAGAGCTTGAAGATGAAGAAGAAGCTCTCAAAAGCTCTCAAGGTGGCCAAAGCGTTCTAACCCAACAAAAAGAGAGAAGAGCTTAATTTAATCTAAAACTTAACAAAGAATTTCAAAGGTTTGAAATTCAAAATGGATAACTCCAAAATTAACTCACTTATTTAATATACATGAGTTGTATAATTAAATAGAAGTTAAGATGTCAAGCCATTAAGAGGGAGAGAGGGGAGTTAGGGAACTTGAAAAGGTGGGGGCTCGTGTGGGCCCCACCTCCCTCATAACCACACATGGGAAGTTGGGTGGTTGTGGGCCCCACCAACAACTTCCCATGAGAGAGTCTAACTACCATGAATAAAATAAAATTCACACACAAAATTTTATTTTACTTATCTTTTAATCCCCAAAACTAACTTTCAACCCGCAACAAACACAACTCCCGAAAAGGTCTCTTTAAGCGAATATCGGCGCTGCGAGTTCAACGGTGCCCTCGGATTTCAATTCCGAGCACCGGATCAAAAGTTAGGAAAACCCGCTCGTTCGTTCACTGAACGTACCTGAGCCAAACTTCGGAAAATGATTCCGGGCACTCCGGGCCTCAGAATCAGGTGCCGTCTGAAACCGCGTTCTTGTAAAATTCTAAAGAAAATTAAGAAAAAATTTACCTTGAATTTTACGGGTCTTTACATAAATAATAAATATAACATGGTAATTATTATTTTTAAATGATATACGCTAAAATTATATATGATTTTAATATCAAAAGATTGATATTGTTTCTTGTGCGTACGTACGGATTACCGCCTCCACGAACGCGATGAGATTCATTCCTCATCGTATCCATTCAAGAATAATTTTCATTTGATGATTAAAAATAATGTTTAAAGACTTGATATAATTATGAATATTAATAAGATACATCATATCCACAACAAACATTACTTATGTAACAAAACATAATAAGGAAAACAAATCAGTTATCACACGAAACGATGATACTACTCTAATATCATTAACAAAACAATATTATAAGATCATATATGATATCATATTAATGTATATGGTTCTTTTATAATTTAATAACAATTATTTAACCATTATATAGTAGGTTAACCTACCCTTGACCAAGTAAAAGAACAAGGTAATGGTTAATTTCACAATCTCTTTATTATCCGAGGTTGTTTATACATAATTATCTACTAGGACCTCTTTATCATCCACATCCATGCTTCTTAAAACTGTATTTCAAAACATTTTTATTATTTACTACACAATGGGTTAAATTCATTTATACCCTTATTTGACCTTATATGTTATGAAAGGAATATTTCCGTCATTTTCCAAACAAGGTACTTTATGACCTTCTCAAAAAATTTAATGTAATATTGTTTTTTTAACTTATACAGTGGGTGTGGCAATTTTCCGCCATTATAAAATCATCAAAGATTCCCTTTCAAGCTTATAAGAATATTTTTTAAAAATAAATGTTTTCTTTTATAATTACATGACTTTTAAATGATTTCAAAATAGAAAGATATATTTCTCTAAAAATGTTTTGATTTCATATATGTCAACATCCTTTGATGGATTTTAAGCTTGTTTGAAGTTGATTTATTATGATACAAAACATCCATATTGTATTGAAGGTTTTGTGATATGTTTAACTGAGTAAGTTTTATTTTTATACCATTCATGGTTTATGGATAAAGTATTGACATTTCCTATGCTAGTTTTAATATGAATGTATATGTTATATTTGAACCTTTTCATATGAGGAATGCATTAGACATATTAAGTGATGGGTGGAGCCTTCTATTGCTCCTCGATTCATTGGTAGGTCTCATGAGACAAAATAGTGTCTTGGAACAAGGCCTGTAAAAAATCTTATTTGTAGTCTTGACACAAGGCCTTGACTATGTGGTTATGAAGTCTGGAATTATGCATTCCATCATTATGAAAGTGGTTATTGATATTGCATGTGATTATTCAACTAGTATATTATACATGTGAATAAGTAAATGGAATTATTTGATTTTATCTTTTCCATATTATTCTGAAGTTCAAGTTTAAAAGGAATTTTTCTAGTCTTAAATTTCCTTAAATGTTTATTCTTATTTATGAAAGTTTCTGCTATATTGTTATCCTTACTAAGCATATGATCTCACCCATTTCTATGTTTGATTTTTTCATGGATGTGAAGAAGTATATTATGACTAAACTATAGGGATATTCTATGGGATATGAGTGTGTCCTATGGAGACTATGTTGTTTTATTTTTTTCATTTTATAATGTAATATAAAACATATGGATGTATCTACTATTTCCAAGGATACTAAACTAATCGTTCTTTCAGGACATGATTTCCTTGCATCATACCAATATTATGTAATAATGCACTGACTCTGGGTAACTGTGGTCGGGGAATTATAGTTGGTATCATAGGAAGTTTAGTACAAACCTTGGAATCAAGATTTGGATAAACTCTGATTAGAGAACATTACTCTAAGATAGACTTTGGGGATTAATATAGAATAACTTCCTAGAATTTTGGTATCATATATATTTTGTGAGTTTTCAAAGAAATAAATCCCTATCCGGATACGTGTAGGTAGAGGAAGCTTTGACACAGATGTAGCAAGGGGTTAAACCTGAAAAAATGGCTTTGAGCTAGACTCGAATGGGTACTAGTGCATAACAACGAGCCTTGATGCACTCTTGGTTATTACACTCCCAGGGGATATGTTTAGGATAATTCTCCATTTATTTACAAACCATTATAAAGGGTTTATGAGAATATACTTCCTCAAAGAAATAATTTTTATTATTTTGAATTACATCTATAAACTGTTCAGTTTATGTTATGTTTTTTACATGTTTGGAATTATGTGTTTCGATTCATAAATTAATCTAGTTTATACTATTTTTTAGAAATGGTGCCTAGTGGAAGGAATGGAAATCGTATCAACCCACATAATCCATATAGGTATTTCCCTCCTACTCAAGATAATTATAGTGGAGCTGGTGAAACAATAGGTGTTGATCAGCTTATCACCATGCTGGGACAAATCACTCAGGTTATGAATAATAACCTTACCTGTATGGAGCACCCTGATCTATAGAATGGAGGGTCAATATTAGATCACTTCATGAGGCAACAAACACCAACATTAAATGGGACTAAAAATCCATTTGTAGCTGAGTAATGGATATGTTCCTTAGAGAAAATATTTCATGCTCTAGGAAGTAGTGAAAGGGAAAAAGTTGTCATGGCAGTTTACTGCCTCACTGGAGATGCTGATCAATGGTGGTCATTGATTCAAAACAAAAAGGAAGATTATGAAGCATCAAATAGTGAATGTAGGGAGTTTAGAGAGCTTTTCTTAGAAAAATACTTTCCTCGTGACAATCGAGAAGATATGGAAAGAAAATTTCTGAGTCTGAGGAAAAAGGAGGAAGAGAATGTCGCAAAGTATGAGGCTAACTTTACAATGTTAGCAAGGCATGCAACAGATTATATATATAACCCAAGGAGTAAGATTGATCGATTGTTTGATGGGTTAAAACCATTTCTCTGGCGAGCATTATTCTCACAATCCTTCTTGTCATACGAAGATATTGTCTCATGTGCTATCAAGATAGAAAATGAATTCTCTAAGTAATACGACTTTAAAGCAAAGCAATAGAAAAAGAGATATACTGAACACTCTAGAAATGGAAATAAGGGGAATAAAGAAAAAAGTCAAATATCAATCCTACAGTAAATGTGGGAATAAACACCACGGTACTTGCCTGAAGAGAATAGGAGTCTATTACTAGTGTGGTGAAAAAGGCCACCAAGTTCATGATTGCAAGGGGAAGAAAGTGGTTGTCAATGTTGAATGATAAAATTATAGAGAAAGTGAGAATTATGCAAATGAATTTCCTAAGATCCAAGGAAACTTACCTCAGAAAAGGCCATGTGATAAAGTCCAAGCGTATGCTATCACTACTGGAGAGGTTGAATCTCCGAAAGATGTGGTGGCAGGTAAATTAATGGTTTCCTCAAGTTTAGAAAATGCTTTATTTGATTCTAGATCATCGCATTGTTTTATATCTACCCAGTTTTCTAATAGAATTATATATTTTCAATTTGACTTAATAAGAGAGTTTTTAGTCAAAACACCAAAGGGAAGTATCATTGCAACAATGTTTTGTGAATCTATTCCCATTAGGGAATATAAATATTCTTTATCTGCTGATCTCATCGTCATACCCATGATTTAATTTGATATAATCCTTGGAATGGATTGAATTTTGGACCATGATGCAAAAATTTATTATAAGAATAAGGAGGTTACAATTCTTGACAATGATAAAGAGTACCTTATCTTTAGAGCAGAAACGTCACCACCTAATTCTTATCTAGATCCACCCTTAGTAGCTCAACTAAATTAAATTATTAGGGAGGAAGAGAATGAAATAACTATGGGTGAGGAAAGGAATGTTCCAATAGAGGACGTACCTGTTGTGAAAGAATATCTGAATGTGTTTCCAAAAGATTTAGCTGGACATCCTCCAGAATGAGAAATTGAGTTTTCCATTCATTTAATTTCTGGTTGAAGTCCCATATCGAAGACCCCTTATAGAATGTCCAATGTGGAATTAGTGGAACTAAATAAAAAACTAGAGGAATTGAGTAACTAGAGATTTATTCTCCCTAGTGTTTCTCCATGGGGATCCCCTGTCCTTTTTGTTAAGAAGAAAGATAGATCTATGAGGTTGTGCATTGACTACAGGGAGATCAATGCTATAACAATAAAGAACAAGTATCCCCTATCTCACATTGATGATTTATTTGACCAACTTCAAGGAGCTATATATTTTTCAAAGATTTAACTTCGATCTAGATACCATTAGTTGTGCATGATGAAGGAAGACATTCTGAAGATAGCATTTTGAACTAGGTACAGGCATTACGATTTTATAGTAATGCCTTTTGGATTGACTAATGCACCCTCTGTCTTCATAGATCTAATGAATAGGGTTTTCAAGGGATATCTTGATGACTTTTTAGTTTATTTATTGATGATATATTGGCATACCCCAAAATCTATGAAGATCATGAAAATCAATTGAGCATTATCCTGAAGACTCTTAGAAGAAATGAATTATATGTTAAATTTAGCAAGTGTGAATTCTGGATTCAGGAGATTTCTTTTCTTGGCCATATTGTCTCTAAGGATGGAATCTCTGTTGATCTTTCAAAGACCAAGGAAATCCACGAATGGCCAGCAATGACGAGTATAACTGAGGTATGTAGTTTTATTGCTTTAGTAAGTTATTATCGACGTTTCATCCAGAATTTTTCCCGATTAGCTAACCCATTAACCAAGCTCACACGTAAAGGGGTTAAATTTGTTTGGACAAAAGAGTGTGAAAAATGTTTTGAATAACTGAAGAGAATATTATTCAATGCTAATATCTTGAAACTATCATCAGGGAATGACATGTTTATTATTTATAGTGATGCTTCAAAGAAAGGACATGGTTGTGTCCTTATACAAAATGATAGGGTTATTTCTTATGCATCACTACAACTAAAAATTCATGACCAAAACTTTCCTACTAATGATCTTTAGTTAGAAGCTGTAATATTTTCTTTAAAGATATGGAGACACTATCTATATGGTGAAAATGTGAGATTTATACTAATCACAATAGTTTGAAGTATATTTTATCACAAAAAGAACTCAAAATGAGGCAAAGGCGATGACATGAACTACTCAAGGATTATGATTCCTCTATACACTACAACCTGAGGAAGGAAAATAAGGTGGGAGATGCTTTGAGTAGAAAGGATCATGGAGTTTTGTATAAGATGATAGTTAAAATGGATCCTATATACATGGATCTAGTAAAGATGGATATGGGAATAACCATGGAAGGTGAAACATCATTGATTTTTCAAATGATTTCCAAACCATATTTACTAGAAAGGATAAAAAGTTCTCAAGCTGATGATGAGGAGTTTCAAAAGATGATTGAAGCTGTGAATAACAAGAGATTGAGTGGCTTTGTATATAAAGATGGAATTTGAATATTTGGGAAGAGACTTTGTGTTCCCGATATACCTGATCTAAAAATAGAAATGTTGGATGATGCACATAGCTCCAATTTCTCTATACAACCTAGGAGAACCAAAATGTATAGATATTTGAAGGAAAATTTTTTGTGGGACAACATGAAGAGGGAGATTGCTGATTTTCTATCAAGATGTATGGTCTGTCAACAAGTGAAAGCTGGAAGGAAACAACCTAGAGGAGTCATGCAACCTCTTCCCATACCTGAGTGGAAATGGGATAATATTATGATGGTCATTATCAGGGGACTACCAAAGACTCCTAGAATGAACAATGCAATATGGGTCAGTGTTGATCATCTTACCAAGTCAACAAATATTCTTGCTATAAGATAAGATTTACCACTTGAACATTTAGAAAGACTGTATATTAATGAAGTTGTAAGATGTCATGGAGTACCACTATTGAGTGTTTCTGATTGTGATCCCCTTTTACATCAAGATTCTAGAAAAGTCTTCAGAAATACCTGAATACTGTACTTCATTTGAGCACTTCCTACCACCCTCAAGATGATGGAAAATCAGAAAAGACTATTCAAACCTTAGAATACATGTTGAGATCTTTCTCAATTGACTTTCAAGGTATGTGGAATCAATATTTACCTCTGGTAGAATTTTCCTATAACAATAGCTTCCATTCAAGTATTTAGATGGCACCATATAAAGCGTTATACGGAAATAGATGTCGCACACCAACTTGTTGGGATGATGTTGGTGAAATAAAACTCGTAGGCCCAGAACTTGTTGTGGAAACGACAGAAAAGGTAAAGGTAATCCAAACCCACATCAAAGCAGCTCAAAGTTGGCAGAAGAGCTTTGCCGATAACTGAAGGAAGGATTTGTAATTTTAGGTAGGAGATCATGTTTTCTTGAAGGTATCTCTATGGAAGGGTGTTATAGGTTTCGGTAAGAAGGGTAAATTGAGTCCTAGGTACATCGGACCTTTCGAAATCCTAGAACGAATTGGGGTTGTAGCTTACCGTTTGGAAATGCCGCCATGTCTCTCCAAAGTTCACGATGTGTTCCACATATCCCTGTTGAGAAAATACGTGCCTGACCCAACGCATGTACTCACCTATGAGGAATTGGAACTATAACCTGATCTGTCTTATTGCGAAGATCCTATCAGAATTTTTGATACCAGAGAACAGGTGTTGAAAAACCGGACAACTCGTCTGGTAAAAGTTCTATAGAGAAACCATAATATGGAAGAGGCAAAGTGGGAACTTGAGGAAATTATGATGGAGAACCACCCAAAACATTTTATGTAGTAATATTCTAGAAATTTTGAGGACTAATTTATTTCTAGGGGAGAATATAACACCCCAATCTTCCATGGTACGTTTCCCTTTGAATAGTGTAATAGCTTTCATTGTACGCAACTTCGAGATTCTAACACACTGCGACCAATAAAACAAGCCATTATGAATAGTAATATTTACTTTTTGAAATTTTATAAAATTTATTTTTCAAAATGGACTTCAGTTTTGGATTCTGAATATCAAAATTAGCTTAGGGTGAATTTTTGGTATTTTTAGGAAAACATTCAATTTTTGATGAATAGTTAAAAACACAAAGTTATAGTTTAAAACTGAATTTTTATTTAAATAATTATTTATTTTATTTAAATCTATTTAAGGTAAAAATAGATACATAATACCTATATAGTTTTAATATAATTCATTAAAGTCTTTTTATTATAAGTTTAGATAGATAAAAATTTTATTGAACTTTTTACTGTCTTTTACACACATCCTAGGAGCATTTACAAATTTTCATAAAACTTAATTTTACCACTTATGTGAGTTTAATTTCAAAAATACAAGAGACACAGTTGATATCATTCTGTAAAATGTTGTTAAATATGATGAAAATAATTTTTGGTGAATAATAACATTTTACTTTTATTTACCACGACTAAAATTAAATAGGGTAATTAAGGGTAAAAATGATATTATTATTAACTTAAAACATGTCATAATTCTATTGGATATGTGTAATTTGACCAAAAATAACCTTAGGTATAAAATATGATCCTTTAGGTCAACATGTATTAGATTAGGACATTTACTATTATTTAAATCAAAGAAGAGTTAAAAGTGTTAAAATCAAAGTTTAATAACTAAACCGTTTTTAATATAGAGTTATACATAAGATAAATTCAACTATAAATATTCATTAGAAAGCTAAAAATATTTCCTAAATAATTTTATTTTATTTATAATTTATATACATTAAAAAATTTAATTTATTTATGACATAATGATGATGCGGTAATTACCTTATTAATGAAATATTAAAATAATTGATATTATGAATACCCAAATAAATGTAATTTGAGACTTTTTATGAATGAAACTAATTTTATTGGTTAATATGACATGTTAGGGTTGATTAAATGATTTTTTTTCGAAGTAATAATGTTGTTGTGAATTTTACCAAAACAAAATACCAAATAGTGTCAAAATTGACATAAAAGTGTTTTTAAAAAAATATTAAATTATTAATTGATATAATATTCTTAAAAATCTAAGGTTCATCCAAATTACCTATATAAGGTTATATATATTAATAATTAACCACTTGGAGTTATATTGGATTGTTATTGTTAGTTTATTAACCATATAATATAAAAATTCAAAGAGACATGGTAAATGTTAAACTAATTAACTAAGAGTTAAATCTAGAAGATAAGGATAATATAGTATCCCAAACCTGTCTAAAACCTTTTGGTTGAGTGGTTTTTGAACCATACCCACCTTATCCTCAGCATAAATCATTTTGGAGAGATTATAAATCAAAAATTAATTTATTATAAAATAATATTTCAATATTTTCCTAAGGTTCCCCTCACCCCTCTAAATAAAGGGAACTTCACATTCTCTCAAATTCACACCTTAAAAGCCATTTGTCTTGGAAAAACCTGGACCAAATATACTCTCAACTGTCCTAACTTCATTATACAGTCCTTACTTTAGTCTGAAAGCCAGTCTAAGGAGCCCTTTTGATCAAATAAAAAGGAAGAACCCGAAGAAGAGATAAATATTTCATCACCTATTTCATGTTCATTTCTTCTTCCACTTCCTCTCTCTTTGTTGTTTACATTCTAAAATAATAAATCCATTATATTATATAAATTTGGATGTTATAATAAAAACATTACAACCATATTCATTATTTTATCCTTCCTAGGAATGACATGTCACTATACATGCGTACGTACGACTTACCGTCTCCACGTCGTGGTGTCGTTTGTTATTCAAACACTTCATCATTTGGATGGGTATAATAATGAGTATAAATGATGTAAATAATAAATATAAAATTATAATTATTCTGTATATAAGATATAAAATCCAATTATATATGATTTTAATATCAAAATAATGATATTGTCGCTCGTGCGTACGTACGGATTACCGTCTCCACGAACGCGATGAGATTAATTCCCCATCATATCCATTAAGAATAATTTTCATATGATGATTAAAAATAATGTTTAAATACTTAATGTCATTATTAATATTAATAAGATAATTCATATCCACAAAAAACATTACTTACGTAACAACACATATAAAGTAAAATGAATCAGTTAACACCCGAAACGATGATACTACTGAAATATCATTAACAAAGCAATATTAGAAGATCATATATGATATCATATATGATATCATATTAATGTATATGGTTTTTTTATAGTTTAATAAAAATGATTTAAACATTATACAAGAGTTTAACCTTCCCTCTACCTAGTAAAACAACAAAGTAAGGGTTAATTTCAGAATCTATTTATTATCCAAGGTTGTTTATACGTAATTATCTACACGGACCTCTTTATCATCCACATCCATTCTTCTTAAAAATGTATTTCAAAACATGTTTACTATTTACTAGATAATGGGTTAAAGTAATTTATACCCTTATTTGACATTATATGTTCGTAAAGGAATATTTTCGTCGTTTTCCAAATAAGGTACTTTATGACCTTTTCAATCAAATTACGGTAAGAATGTTTTTTTAACTTATAGGGCAGGTGCGACTATTTTCCACCGTTATAACATTGTCGAAGCTTCCCTTACTGGATTATAAGAATATTTTTAAAAATAAATGTTTTCTTTCATAATTACATGACTTTTAAATTATTTCAATATAGAAAGAGATATTTCTCTAAAAAGGTTTTGATTTCAACTATGTTAGCATCCTCTGATGGATTTAATCATGTTTGATGTTGATTTATTATGACACAAAATTTCTATATTGTATTGAAGGTTTTGTGATATGTTTGAATGTGGATGTGTTATTTTTATACCATTCATGGTTTATGGATAAAGTATCGACATTCTGTATGCTAGTTTTAATATGAATGTTTATGTTATGTTTGAACCTTTTCATATGAGGAATGCATTGGACTTAGTAAGTGATGGGTGGAGCCCGATATAGATCTTCGATGCATCGGTAGGTATCATGAGACAAACTAGTGTCTTGTCACAAGGCCTTGAAAAAATATTTTTTGTTGTCTTGGAACAAGGCCTTGACTATGTGGTTATTAAGTCTCAAATTATGCATTCCATGATTATGAAAGTAGCTATTGATATTTCATGTGATTATTCGACTAGTAGAATATCCATTTGATTAAGTAAAAGGAATTATTTGATTTTATCTTTTCCATATTATTCTGAAGTTCAAGTTTAAAAGGATTTTGTTCTAGTCTTACATTTCCTTAAATGTTTATTCTTATTTATGAAAGTTTCCGCTATATTGTTATCCTTACTGAGCATCTGAGCTCACCCCTTTCTATGTTTTATTTTACCTAGGATGCGAAAAAGTATGTTATGACTGACCTACAGGGATAGTCTAAGGGATATGAGTGTAGACTATGGATACTATGTTGTTTTAGTTTTTCATTTTATAATGTAATGTAAAACGTATGGATGTATCTAGTATTTCCAAGGCTACTAAACTGATCGGTTTTTCGGGACATGATTTAATTTTATCATGCCAATGATATGTAATAATGCACCAACTTTGGGTAACTAGGGTCGGGGCATTACATGGATCACCCCTATTCACCTACTTAGGTGTTTCTATATTCTTGGAAAGACCTAAATAATCTCACTTCACTCATATTTGGAGAAATATTAGATGAATATTTTCCTCATTGAAATGAAAATCCCTCTCAATAGAAAATAGAGATTATCTTATCAAGCATGTGGTGGTATCTAAACTTGTTTATTACTTTATGGTTTATATCTATCTGGATTTTAATAATACCACAATCAATTTCTCTATGAGTAATTTTGTATAGAGATTTCAAATTTTGGATTAAAAATCACCACAGTTACTTGGAAGTTGTGATGAAAACCTTATGACCATTGGGGTTTGGGGTTCAAAAATCTAACACTGTTTAATCAGTATATTAAATATCCATCAATATAAAGGATCTTAAATAGAAAATATGATTTCTATGAGATCCCTCAGAGCCTAATTATTGCTGTTCTTGAAAAATATAAATTCAAAATTCATTCGATCCTCTCTCTAGATTAGTTTGAAAACAGTTTTTTCTAAAGTTTATATGCACTCTCCCAAGCTGAACAATGTAAATTATTCATACTAATTTTAAAATAAAATAGTATTGTAAACCCCTTGATAAATTTGAGAAACACCTCTAATCAAACCATTAATCCCAATATCACAAAAATGGATCAAATGGAAAACATCGAATCTCTCTTGGATGACATACAATCTGCAATTTCAAACTATGATTTCCTAACACATGGGGATATTTTAATATGGGTTCTAGATTTTAATGTGATATTGAACTCAAATTAACTCTTTAATCATGTAATTAAAACCACTCCAACTCCCTCTTATAGAGAATCTCCTACTCTAAATTCCCAGTGTTTATTAATCTTCAACGTATTTTCATTTCTCTTTGTTCACAAGTTGTTCTCTTCTATAAACATAGAGAATAAGTGGATCATATTTTCTTTTGATGTCAAATTGACTCATCCCTTTGGAGGAAATTGTTTGAGATCTTAGATATACACCCACTGTACATAACCACATTTAAAAACATATTAAAATAGTCTCTCAGTATTCTATTTTCCAGAAAACTAAGGAATTTGTGCCCGGTTACCCATGAGGAATCGGTGTATATCATTTAGAGTGGAATAAATAAGATTATTCATGATCAAATTTCCTTCAATATTTAATTTTATTTTAACAAAATCATGGTGGATAACTAACACACAAAAGTTATACAAAATGAACGCTAAAAAAACTCTATAGGAGACTTCATAATGCTGAAGCATCTAAATAATCTAGGTAATTATCCTCCCCCTCTAAGAACAGTTAACAACTTTTTCGTAGAAACATTTTTTGGATGGTTCAAATGAATCTCTGATAGAGAATATAGGGGATATCCTGATCTAGTAGGATTTAGCGCAACTGTAAGATATTATAATAGTGATTTTATTGAATGTCTTTATAGAACTTGTGGAGAAGACACTACCTTTGAATTGGGATGGCTTGGTCTTATCACCACTGTCAATGTGGAATGAAAAAGAATTTTATTAATATCTAGTTAGATTGTGACACCACCACAAATGTGCAAGATATTAGGCTTCAAAACATTCTTCTCTCTTGGATGATAACAACTTGATGGTCCAACTTAATTGACAATATCTACTCAATTAATTACATAATAACACATATATTTTATGAATCCAACGAAATTTCTAATTTCCTTGCAAAAAAGGAGTTTATGTGGATGTTTTCATATACTCTAATACTTTTCCTCTTGATTTAACCCCTCTTTTACAAAACAGAAAATGTAAAATTAACTCATTTAGACTGTTGTAAAATTACTCTTTATAAATATTGACATCTAGTATGATCATCATTCTAAAATATGAATTCTTTATAATGAATAATATACCCAATGTACAAAAACATGTGATATTAGTTATAATAAGGGGATGTCTCAAAAAAATATTTAATAAATGACATGATCTTCTCCCATGGGGTGTGCAATTTGGATGAGACTTTCGAGATTCTGCTCAACCTATTTTTGACTTGACAATAATTTATCTCACTCGAAGAGGATATAATACCCCCTCAGTTTATTTTTTATCATCATTGTTAGTCGGAGTGGTTAACTCAAGAGGGGGCTGAATTGAGTACCAATTAAAATTTCTGTATTTAAAAACAGTGTCTTAAAGACCCCCAAATAAAATAATAAATTAAACTGTAGTGAATTTATATTAAAGTAGAGGTTCTGTCAGATTCTCAAGGGATTGATTAATTCCCAGTTAATCAACACAGGAGTGTGTGATTATCTTTTGAAACTAACTTACTAATCTACACTTAACATAAACACTTGCTAATTTAATTATCAAAGTAACTTTAAAAACAGTATTGGTTTTAAAGTGATTAGCAGCGGAATAAAACTTTGAAAGAGATGGCACAACAATGTAACCAAGAGGTTCAGTCTCAAGCCGAGACTTAGTCCTCTCAAAAGTTTATATAGAAATAATCCACACCCTGGATCGGGGTTCAACAGTTTACAACTGTCCAGGTCCAAGACCTCTACCACTGTTCTTCGTGGGAAACAGTACAACAGCAACCAGCTGTCCAGGTCACACACGACCTCTAACACTGTTATTCGTGGGAAAGAAAGAATGAAAGAGTTTGGTAAGGATTTACAAATCCTTCAGTTTGAGTACAGGAGACAGTGTATGTGTTAGATACAGCAGATAACACACACTGCTCGAAATGAATGATAATAAATCACAGAACAAGAGATGTAGAGTTTAGAAGTGGTTCTGGTGATTTCAGTGTAGCTCTGGACTCCTTTGGATTCGACTAGAAGTGAGTATGAGTCCTCTTCTCGTTTCTGTTTGAGAATCAGAGTGTCGTATGCTCCAGGTTCACAGACAGTAAAAATGTCGTAGTTGAAGTTCTTCAGTGTTCTTCTTATATGCACAGAACACTTCCCGAGTATGCTTGATTGTCTATGAGCTTCTCTGTATTCTTCTCGTTCTTGTGTGTTTTTGGTATATTCCCTCCACCGCACTTTTCTAGTTCGCTTCTTGTTGTTGTTCGTTGATGTATCTTGGGCAGGGTAGTCTTCTCGTATTTATCTCCCAACAGGGGACAGAAAAGATTTCTTTTCAGCAGGTACGAGGTACGGGTTCCTGACATCCGACAACCTTTATCAGATATTTGAAAAATCATTAAAATGTACATGATATGACCGTTATATAGATTAAATATAGGAAATAAAGAAATTCAAACAGTGAGTCGAGTGATCGGTAGGTAATCAGCATCGGTTGCTTGAACATCGGTAGCTTGAACATCGGTAGCTCAATGTCATTAGTTGCTTTGACTCTATCGGTGGATCTATGCGTCGGTTGGTACATGCTTGTATCGGTGACTTTGTTTATCGGTAGCTCCATGCGTCGGTAGCTCCATGCATCGGTAGGTACATGCTTGTATCGGTGACTTTGTTTATCGGTAGCTCCATGCGTCGGTAGCTGTGAGTCTGTCAGTAGCTTCGTCCATCGGTGACTCTTATTCCATCGGTAGCTATTTATACTTACACCAGTAGCTCTATGTTTGTATCGGTAGCTGTCTGTAAGTCAGTAGCTTACATTTATAAGCACATCGGTAGCTCTGTGTTAAGTATATCGGTAGCTCTGTGTTAAGTCTATCGGTGACTCTATCTGTCGGTAGACTAAGTCTATCGGTAGACTGGGTACCAGTAGCTCTTTATTAGTAGCTATAGGCAGATTACTTATCTGTTTTATGCAGAACACATCCGATTGGGTTAGAATCAATTTATAACTTGTATGAACATGGATAAATGAGGATTAACATATTTCAAAGACTATTTTAAAAATTATTATTGGTTTGATCACAGATTTGAAAGAATTAAAGTATAGATCAATGATACTTAACAATATCATAGAGAATGAAAACATAATTGGGATTTTCAACACATATGAATACATGATTGAGATTATCAAAACAGGTGAGGTCAACAATCTCCCCCTTTTTGATAATCACAATTTATGATATTGGCATTTAACATAGTGAAAATATAATAGTAAAGAGTATAATATTGAATTCAATTTTCTCAGAGAAAACAACATCAGAGATAATAGAAATAGTATGATATAGACATAAGTTATCAGAGGTAACAATCATAAGGTACTATATAGACATAAGTTATCAGAGGTAAAAATGAAAAAAGGGTAATGTGTCTCCCCTTATTCCTTATTTTTCTCCATTGAAAATATTTCTCAGTCTCTCATTTTGTTCTCCCCTTTATTCTCTCATAAAATGTTTCTCCCCCTTTGTGATAATCAAAAAGTGGGAAAGCATATATAGGAGACAAATAAAACATGAGAAGTAAAAGGAGTTCTGTATTAGAGTAGTCAAAAAGTACAAAAAAAGATTACAAATGAATTCCTATCAAAAATCCTGGCCATTGGTTCAATCCTCATCTGCAACGTGAGATTTCCCTTTGGGATCAGAAGAAGGCTCGGGTGGTGAGGATGCAGGTGAAGGTTTTGGAATGCCAGAAAAGATCAAAGGAGGCTGGGCCACTGACACAGAGTCAGGCCTGTAGGTTGAATATCTTTGGGTGATCATTGGTGTGAGGCTGCGAATAGCTTGAGCAGGAGTCAGCTGGACTGTGGAAGCAGCTGAGGCAGAAGCAGGCAAAGCAGGAGGTATGATGACTGGTCTGGCATCAACATGCAAGAAGGGCAGCAACAGATTTCTAAAATCCATAATAATTCCTCCTCCTCTTTCCATAGCAGAGATGAAATCATCTTTGTTCTCCATGAATTTCTCTAAGGCAGGAGTCAGTTCGCGTAGCTTGCTCACTTGTTCTCTGAAAGCTTGAGTGAATGGAGGTAGCTTCATGTTTTCCAACATCAGCTTGAAGTGGTGTTCGAGTTGATGCTTGGTGAAAATTTTGGTGAAGTAGTAGTCCACTTTGCTTTTTATGGATTCCTGAGAGGCAGAGGCTTCTCTCATATAATCTTGAACAATATTCATTATTTCTCTAGCAGAATCTCTTGTAGAAAGCACCACTCGGCTCAAATCCGATGAGTCCACAGAGCCACTGGTTGAAATAGAGCCAATCTCCTCCTTAAACATTGCTCGAACTTGATTCAGGTCAACTGATAGTTTGGATGTGAGAGGGCCAAGAGAGAAGGAAACAGTTTCTTTAAAACTCTTAGACAAACCACTGATTAGGCTTTGAACTTGAGAGTCTTGTAATTGAACATGATCCTTCACTGAGGTTTTGAAACTTTCAAACACCGAGACAAACTGGCTTACTACACTCTTCACATAAGCTAGGTCCTTGTCAGCTTGAGACTTGGAGCTCATATAAGAATCCAAAGCAGCAACTGATGTCTTGAGAGCTTCAAGATCAGCTTCGATCCTAGAAGACTGAGTCTGGCACTCTTTCACTTCTTCCATAAGCTCAGACATAAAAGAAGATAAATTACAATCCAGAGATAGCTCGAAGGATCTCTCTAACATTTTCATTTCTTCATAAAAGCTTTGCTTCATCTCAGCAACTGATGCACTGAATGATTCTTTCAGCTCATTCTTCATGGATTCAAGATCAGATTTAGAGACAAAATCATTTGGGACAACTGCAGCAGATCCCCTTGCTGAGGCCAAACTAACTACAGAATCAGTCATTATTGAATTAATTGAGGATGCAAGAGAGGTTTCCATTAACTTCACTTCTTCAACAAAAATGGTTTTGAGGTCCTCTTTCAGCTTATTCAGATCATGAAATCTAACCACATCATCTGGCAACAACTCAGAGGCCAGATCATAATTGGTCTTTGGTCTATTCACAGACATCTCATTGTCAGAATCCGGATAATCCAATCCACAGACTATAAACCCTGGGTCTTCTACCCAGTCTCCAAGCTCAACAGCTACTGTAAAATTTCCAAGAACAGATTGATGCTCCCCCTCAATGGGTGCATTTTCATGTAACACAACAGCATTCAGTGCTGGATTCTCTTCATCAGAATCTTCTACTACAAGTTCCACAGGTGCAGCATCTAGAAGATCTTCTGATACAGGTACAGCTTCTTCTGTATCTCTTTCTACTTCAGCAGCAGGCATAGCTGAGTTTCCAGTCAAAGGACTCATACTTAACCTACCAGAAGCAGACGATTCAGATACATTCTCCTTTTCCTTTTCTTCTTGGTGAGGCACATACTGGTCTTCCTCATAAGTAGACAAAATTTCTTCTACCTTTCCTTTCCTAGAATAAACCAATTCTTCAATAGGACTTGGGGGCAAGTCTGGATCTCCTCCAACATCCATGGGAGTTTCTTCTTCTTCTTCTTCTGTTTCATCACTATAAATAGGTTCCTCTTCATCAGGTCTCAGACTCGGATCTCTCTCATCCTTTGTTCTTGAGGTATGATCCACAGGATTAAACCTATCATATATCTTTTGATCATCACTGACCCATTCTCCCTTCTACGGGTTCCAGTTAATTTTCATGTACTTACAAACAGTCGAGGTGATGCAGAAATTGTTCTTGACTACAACTGTCTCATCCTGAGACTCAGTTATTCCTTTCACTTTTATCATTACTGAAATCAGCTTGGCAAAGAACAAAGCATTTGTCTTTGACTTTGGTCTAATCATGTCTTCCATTTGAAGCATTAACAATCTGCACAGATTGATTTTTACACCATGTCTTAGCAAATGAAGAAGATAGATATCTTGATATCTCAGATTTGCAAAATCTCCTCGCCTCGGTATCAACACATGCTGAACAAACTTGAAAAGCAGTCGATTCTTTCCATCCATTTCAGCAGCAACCACTTGCCTTTGATTCCCATTACCAGTCAGTTCTTTTAAGGCAGTTTCATAATCAAAGATGTCACTTCTAGGTGGCATTGCTCTTGATACATACCCAGAGACACCTTTATGTGGTACTTTCAAACTCTCATCCCACTCTACTGAAGAAAAAGACATCTCTTTTCTATTTACAAAAGAGCTTACCCGATTCTCATTTTCAGACTTCTCGAAGGTTACAAACTCGTAGAACTGTTTTACCAACTTCGGGTAGTATGGGCCATTGTTATTCGAGAAACAATCCACCCATTTCTGGTCCTCCAGAATCTCGAGTACTAACGATTTGCTAGGCAGTAGCCATTCCACGCACAGTTCCTTCTCGATTACTATGCCTCTATTCTGCAAGTGAGGATTCACTGGTCGCCTTCCCGATCTAGTTCTGACTTCACTGACACTGGCTTTATGCTGTGTCTTCTGCTTCTTAGCGTTTGGTTCTACACTTTCATCTCTGACGATAGGAAGCTTAGTTTTTGCCATCGTGGGTTTAGGGTTCTTGGCCGATTTGGGAGCTAAGGTTCGAAAGTGAGAGATTTTGAGCTCGGTGAGGTAAGAAGTGGCTTAGACTTAGTTTTATCATTTAGGAATTCCAAATAAACGACTAAAATAGAGTAATAAAATAAAATAAAACGATTCGTATTCTTGGCGGCAGACAGAAGTTTTAAATCCTTGCATCGGTGTGAGTTAATCATCGGTGAGAAAAACAAATCGGTGAGAATTGTACATCGGTGAGAATTTTCACATCAGTGAGGATTTTCACATCGGTGAGAATTTCACATCGGTGAGAATTTTCACATCAGTGAGGATTTTCACACCAGTTGTGATTAAACATTCCCAATTCGTGTCTTATGTAACTTAGCCTATCCGAACTTAAAGGTTTAGTGAAAATATCAGCCAATTGATGTTCAGTGCCAATAAATTCAATAGAAATATCACCTTTTTGATAGTGATCTCTTAGGAAATGGTGTCTTACATCTATGTGTTTGGTTCTAGAGTGAGATACAGGATTCTTAGAGATGTTTATTGCACTGGTGTTATCACAGTTGATTGAAACATGTTTAAAAACATATCCATAGTCCAAAAGAGTGTGTTTCATCCATAGAATTTGTGCACAGCAACTACCAGCAGCTATATATTCTGCTTCGGCAGTAGATAATGCAACTGAGTTCTGTTTCTTACTACACCAAGAAACTAAGGATTTTCCAAGAAAATGACATGTTCCTGATGTGCTTTTTCTATCTAACTTACAACCAGCAAAGTCAGCATCTGAATAACTCATTAACTCAAAGGATTGTCCTTTTGGGTAAAACAAACCTAAGTTAACCGTGTGTTTGAGATATTTAAAAATTCTTTTAACAGCAAGCAAATGAGATTCTTTTGGATTATCTTGAAATCTAGCACACATACACACACTAAACATAATATCAGGTCGACTAGCAGTAAGATAAAGTAAACTACCAATCATACCTCTGTAATTTGTTTGATCAACTGGTTTCCCAGTTTCATCTGCGTCCAATTTACAGGTAGTACTCATAGGAGTTTTACTTTCCTTGATACTATCCAGACCAAAACGTTTTAAAAGATCCTTTGTATATTTACTTTGATTCAAAACAATACCATCTTCATTTTGAAATACTTGAAATCCAAGAAAGTACTTAAGCTCTCCCATTAAGCTCATTTCAAATTCATTTTGCATACTTTTTGAAAAATCAGTACATAAAGAGTGTTTTGAAGATCCAAAAATAATATCATCAACATATATTTGTACAACTAAAACATCTTTAGAAATTATTTTAATGAAAAGAGTTGGATCAGCAATCCCTTTAGTAAAACCTTTTGAAATAAGGAAATTGCTAAGTCTATCATACCAAGCTCTTGGAGCTTGTTTTAAACCATACAAAGCTTTAGAAAGTTTAAAAACTTGATTTGGAAAATGGGGGTTAGTAAATCCAGGTGGTTGTTCTACAAAAACATATTCAATTATAAAACCATTTAGAAATTCACTTTTCACATCCATTTGATATAACTTGAAATCCAGATGTGCAGCATATGCCAGTAAGATTCTAATGGATTCTAGTCTAGCTACAGGTGCAAAAGTTTCCTCATAGTCTATACCTTCTTCTTAACTATATCCTTGTGCAACTAGTCTAGCTTTGTTTCTAACTATATTTCCAGATTCATCTACTTTATTTCTAAAAACCCATTTTGTGCCTATTGTCAAAGTGTCCTTAGGTCTGTCAACTAATTCCCAGACTTTGTTTCTTTCAAACTGATTTAATTCTTCCTGCATAGCTATTACCCAGAATTCATCATTGATAGCATCATTGATATTTTTGGGTTCTAGCTGTGAAAGAAAGGCTTGATGTTCAACCTGGTTTCTTAGAGAAGCTCTAGTTTGTGTTCCTCTATCAAGATTACCAACAACAGCTTCTAAAGGATGATTCTTTAGAATCCTCGTTGATCTGGTAAAGGTTGGACTAGAAATTTCAGGTTCATCTATAGGTTCGGGTTCAACAGAAGCAGATTCTGGAGAAAGTCCAGAACTGGATACTTTTATAATAGGTTCTTTAGATTTATCATTAAGGTCCAGAATAGACAAATCTTCTTCAAGATTCTCAAGAGTGGTTTTAGGCTCATGTGGATCAGTTTCATCAAACTTGATGTGAACAGATTCTTCCACACATTTGGTTTTCTTATTGAATACTCTATAGGCTTTACTTGAAATAGAGTAACCCAGAAAAATTCCTTCATCACTTTTGGAAGCAAACTTATCCAGATTATCTTTAGTATTCAGAATAAATACTTTGCAACCAAAAACTTTAAAGTAATTAACCTTAGGATTTCTATTGTTCCACAATTCATAAGGGGTTTTCTTAAGAACAGGTCTGATTAAGACTCTATTAATGACATAACAAGCTGTATTAACAACTTCAGCCCAAAAATAAATAGGTAGATCATATTCATTGAGCATGGTTCTAGCAATTTCTTGAAGGGTTCAATTTCTTCTTTCTACTACATCATTCTGTTGGGGTGTTCTAGGGGCAGAAAAGTTGTGAGTATAGCCATTGTGTGAGCAATAAGATTCAAAATCTTGATTTTCAAACTCACGACCATGATCACTCCTCAAAGTTTTAATCTTAAGTCCACTAAGGTTCTCTACAGATTTAGAGTATTTAACAAAAGAAGAACAAGATTCACTTTTGTGAGTTAGAAAATATACCCAAGTATATCTAGAAAAGTCATCTACAAGAACATAAACATAGTGCTTCCCATTTAAACTAGAAACTCTTGATGGTCCAAACAAATCCATGTGAACCAATTCAAGTGGTTGAGAAGTCGAAACTTCTTTCTTTGATTTAAAAGAAACTTTGTGTTGTTTTCCCTTTTGACAGGGGTTACACACTCTATCATTTGGGAATTCTAATTTAGGTAGGTCTCTAACTAGGTTTTTCCTAGAAAGTTTTCTAAGTGAGTGAATGTTGCAATGTCCTAATCTTCTGTGCCATAGCCAAGATTCTTTATGAAAAGCATTCAAACAAGTAATATTCTGCTTAGCTAATGAATTCAAATTAACAGCATAAACATTTTCATTTCTTAAGGCAGAAAATACCAAAACATTCTTAGAATTAAAAACTTTGCAAGAATAATTTTCAAATTTAACATGAAAACCATCATCACATAACTGAGAAATGCTTAATAGATTGTATTTAAGGCCATTAACAAATAAAACTTTAGAAATCAAAATTGAATCAGTGTTACCAATCTGGCCTAGGCCAATGATTTTCCCTTTTGAATTATCACCAAAGGTGACAAAGCCTCCATCAACTTTTATTAAACTCTTGAAACAAGAGAAGTCTCCTGACATATGTCTTGAACATCCACTGTCCAAATACCAGGTCTCTTTACAGGAGCTCTTTAAGCAAGTACCCTACAAAACAGATTTAGATGGGAGATGATTTTGGTACCCAGATTTTCTTGGGTCCAGACAGGTTAGCCAATAACACTTTAGGTACCCATATTTGTCTAATGGGTCTCATATAATTTGTAGAATTGACATGCTTTGAAAGATAAACTTTATTAGATCCATAGCTATGTATGTAACTGGTTGAAGCATATGAAGTTCCAGAATTACCTTCATTCTGTCCAGATTTAGAAATGAATCTTGTTTTGGCAATTTTCCTTTGTCCAGGTTGGTATCCTATACCAGTAGTATATTTAGGTGCTACTTGCTTTCCTAGCATCTGTGTTAGTGTATTTTTTCCATTGGTGAACTTCTCTAAGTCTTTCTTGAGTTGCTCATTAGATAGTTTCAGTTCAGTGTTCTCTTTTAACAGTTGAGCATTTTTCTCTTTTTCAATAGTGAGTTCGGTTTTAACTGTAGTGGTGAGAGCATGCTGTTTCTTTAATGAATTGTATTTATCCTTAAGTTCATTACATGTCTCTTCCAGCATATCACAGTATTCAAACAGTTCAGATTTAGACATGTTATCACCTTCAGAATCATCTCCAGAATAATATGAATTTGAAGCAGGAGTTTCTGATGTTACCTCAGAAGTGTTTGTCATAAAACACATGTTGGCTCGATTCCTTTCAGAGTCTGAAGATTCAGCTCCACTTGTGCTGTCTTCTGAAGCACTCCAAGTAGCCTTCATGGCTTTCTTAAACTTATTGTCCTTATACTCATATTTCTTTTTATACTTCAGCTTTGGATAGTCGGCTTTAATGTGTCCTTTTCTTTTGCACTCATAGCAGACAACATCATCTGATTTGTCATTCTTCTTCCAATCCTTTTTCCATTTACCTTGGTGATCATACTTACCCTTATAATTTGTTTTTCTGAAGAACTTCTTTTTCCTATAAAATTTCTTAAATCTTCTAGCAATGTGAGCCATCTCAGCATCACTGTCATAATCACTTCCACAGTCTTCACAGCTTGAACTTTCAACTACAGCTTGAAGCTTTTCTTTGTCCTTATTCTTTGAAGTTGAGGATTTGAAAGCGACAGACTTTCTTGCAGGTTCATTTTCTTCCTCTTTGTTCACTTTAAGCTCTTCTTCATACATCATCAGCTTGCCAATTAGTTCCTTGACAGGTAGAGCAGCAATGTCACATGATTCTCTGATTGAGACAGATGTGCCTCTCCATCTATCAGGTAGACATCTCAAAATTCTCATAATTTGTTCCTTCGATGAGACATCCTTTCCCAGCGAGATCATTGTATTGACAATTTCATTGAACCTGAGATACATGTCAGAAATGGGTTCACCAGGCTTCATTTTAAAATTATCATACTTGATAGTATAAGTGTTCAATCTCATTTCTTTAACATTCGTTGTTCCTTCATGAGAAACAGCTAAGGTATCCCAAATTTCATATGCAGTTTTACATGCAGAAATTCTATTAAACTCTTCATCTCCTAGAGCACAGTACAAGGCATTCATAGCTTTACAGTTGTTATTGTAAGCAGTCTTTGTAGGTTCATCCCAAGTAGATCTAGCAGTAGTAGGAATTTTGTATTCTGATTCAATAGCAGTCCAAATATCAAAACCTATGCTTTCTAGATGAATTTTCATTTTCAGTTTCCACTGAGCATAATTAGTTCCATTGAAGAAAGGTGGCCGGTTAGTAGCAGCACCCTCAAGTCTATTGTCCATGATGAGAAAATTTTAAAGAGATAAAAATTTAGATATAACAGAAATTTTAAGAACTTTAAAATACAACTAAAATCACAGTTCAAAAGCAGAGTACTTTTAGAAATTATTTTCAATCCTTTGATACCAAGTGTTGGTCGGAGTGGTTAACTCAAGAGGGGGGTGAATTGAGTACCAATTAAAATTTTTGTATTTAAAAACAGTGTCTTAAAGACCCCCAAATAAAATAATAAATTAAACTATAGTGAATTTATATTAAAGTAGAGGTTCTGTCAGATTCTCAAGGGATTGATTAATTCCCAGTTAATCAACACAGGAGTGTGTGATTATCTTTTGAAACTAACTTACTAATCTACACTTAACATAAACACTTTCTAATTTAATTATCAAAGTAACTTTAAAAACAATATTGGTTTTAAAGTGATTAGCAGCGGAATAAAACTTTGAAAGAGATGGCACAACAATGTAACCAAGAGGTTCAGTCTCAAGCCGAGACTTAGTCCTCTCAAAAGTTTATATAGAAATAATCCACACCCTGGATCGGGGTTCAACAGTTTACAACTGTCTAGGTCCAAGACCTCTAACACTGTTCTTCGTGGGAAACAGTACAACAGCAACCAGCTGTCCAGGTCACACACGACCTCTACCACTGTTATTCGTGGGAAAGAAAGAATGAAAGAGTTTGGTAAGGATTTACAAATCCTTCAGTTTGAGTAAAGGAGACAGTGTATGTGTTAGATACAGCAGATAACACACACTGCTCGAAATGAATGATAATAAATCACAGAACAAGAGATGTAGAGTTTAGAAGTGGTTCTGGTGATTTCAGTGTAGCTCTGGACTCCTTTGGATTCGACTAGAAGTGAGTCTGAGTCCTCTTCTCGTTTCTGTTTGAGAAACAGAGTGTCGTATGCTCCAGGTTCACAGACAGTAAAAATGTCGTAGTTGAAGTTCTTCAGTGTTCTTCTTATATGCACAGAACACTTCCCGAGTATGCTTGATTGTCTATGAGCTTCTCTGTATTCTTCTCGTTCTGGTGTGTTTTTGGTATATTCCCTCCACCGCACTTTTCTAGTTCGCTTCTTGTTGTTGTTTGTTGATGTATCTTGGGCAGCGTAGTCTTCTCGTATTTATCTCCCAACAGGGGACAGAAAAGATTTCTTTTCAGCAGGTACGTGGTACGGGTTCCTGACATCCGACAACCTTTATCAGATATTTGACAAATCATTAAAATGTACATGATATGACCGTTAGATAGATTAAATATAGGAAATAAATAAATTCAAACAGTGAGTCGAGTGATCGGTAGGTAATCAGCATCGGTAGCTTGAACATCGGTAGCTTGAACATCGGTAGCTCAATGTCATTAGTTGCTTTGACTCTATCGGTGGCTCTATGCGTCAGTTGGTACATGCTTGTATCGGTGACTTTGTTTATCGGTAGCTCCATGCGTCGGTAGCTCCATGCATCGGTAGGTACATGCTTGTATCGGTGACTTTGTTTATCGGTAGCTCCATGCGTCGGTAGCTGTGAGTCTGTCAGTAGCTTCGTCCATCAGTGACTCTTATTCCATCGGTAGCTATTTATACTTACACCGGTAGCTCTATGTTTGTATCGGTAGCTGTCTGTAAGTCAGTAGATTACATTTATAAGCACATCGGTAGCTCTGTGTTAAGTATATCGGTAGCTCTGTGTTAAGTATATCGGTAGCTCTGTGTTAAGTCTATCGGTGACTCTGTCTGTCGGTAGACTAAGTCTATCGGTAGACTGGGTACCGGTAGCTCTTTATCAGTAGCTATAGGCAGATTACTTATCTATTTTATGCAGAACACATCCGATTGGGTTAGAATCAATTTATAACTTGTATGAACATGGATAAATGAGGATTAACATATTTCAAAGACTATTTTAAAAATTATTATTGGTTTGATCACAGATTTGAAAGAATTAAAGTATAGATCAATGATACTTAACAATATCATAGAGAATGAAAACATAATTGGGATTTTCAACACATATGAATACATGATTGAGATTATCAAAACAGGTGAGGTCAACAATCACAATGAACGTTTGATTCTACAGGCCGGTGTATCACCGTATAGGTAAGGTGATTTTATTAACTTCTCCTCATGATCTCCCCCAAACACTATTTACGAAAGTTATATGGAAGCTACCACTGTTTGCGATATCCAGGTACTCTATTTTTGACACAACATTTATTTGAAATCATGAAGATTTATCTCTAAGGTTTTTGGGTTGTATTCCATTATAAATTATCATTAGATGGTCATAAAAAAGTGATCAGTTGGGGAATTTTTTTTCTCTTAATCATATATTTTTTTGATTTGTGACATAAAAATTTTAGGTAAATCTCTATATAATGTTGGAAAATTAGACTGACAGTGAGGGTACTGTCAATCGATTTGTTGAGTGGAAAATTATATTCTATAAGACATAGTGTGGTAAAATATCACAAAAAATTGAACAGATGCAGTAGAACAGAATGACGCAAAAACTAGTCACTGTATATGATTCTAGTAATTGGTTATACTGATAATACCCATGCAATTCATTCTTAATACTCTAAGGTTATAATGTGCTAAAATTTGATGGGACCTTCGATGCTTCCAAAAAAAAATATCATTACAAAATGGGTTAATATTCACAAAATCATAAGGTTTCTCATTTTGGAAGAACTCTTCAATGGGGAGGGATGAGTTGATTTGGTGGTCGAATGGTGGGGAAATCCTACTAATGTGGTCATGTACCATGTTTTCCACCCCTCTAAATATTAAATCTATAGGTTAGTCTGATAGAGGAGTATAATACAATATAGGAGTTGAGGGATATCCTTAATCCTATTATAGAGAAATAAAAGGCCATAATTATTAAAAAACACAAGGAATTTTTAGCAAAGTATATATGAAGAAGGTTTCACTGATAAAAACATAATAGAGATCAGTTATGCTTTAGTGGTGGGATTGTTTTCCTAGGTATGATGAATGTGTTTCAAGTACAATATGATGATGTAAGGATACTTCTCAAACCTTTTTTGAAAATATTCCCCAAACTACAGGGATTGTGTAATTACTCATAGGTTTTTAGTGGAGATCCCTAGTAGTTAGTCAGATGACTGGTGGTGATGGGAGACTCATTTATAATAAATTTAAAAAATATATTTAATTATTTACAAGCATGAAGTCAATTTTTTTATAAAAATTTATATACGTAAAGTGAAATATTATCGATGTGATTAAATAATATTTGGTAAAATATTGAAATACCTGGAAATAATTTACCTGATGATGTTTTTTCGGATATGGCAGGGAGAAAATTATTTTATTTTTTGATTTATTAATATGAATTCAATTACTAAAAATTAAATTTGGAGTAACTATCCCATATTCTAAAATAATATAACATTTCTCATCATTTAATGAAATGTCTTTTTCAATTCAATGAGGGAGGAAAACCAGTGTTATTAAAAAACTAATCAAACATACAGAAAAAATGAAAAAATAATCCATGAAAATTTCCATGAAATTATAAATGTAGTTTAAAACATATTCAATATACAACATTAAAAAGAACCAGGAAAATTATAGAGTACAAATATAATCCTCATATATTAAATTTTGATAAATAGAAAGAAAAGTGTTTTATTTTCTTGATCCATATAGAATATATTCATTTGAAAATGGCCTGAATATCCAATAAATAAATAATAATGGTTCATACCATTTAATCATTCATAAATTTTCATTATAAATGTTAGAGGAAAGTGATATTTTTTCTGGATTGATCTATCTAAAGGTATTCAATATAGACTCACACACTATTTTTCAGATGTATTGAGAAAAGAAATTTTTTTATATTGGATATAGATTTTTTTTCGTATTTTAGCAATGTTTTCATAAGGATAAAACATATACTATCATATATGAGGAATATGATCCTAAAAAAAAATTACTAACATCCATTTTTACAAATTCATGGATGGTGGAATTTACAAAATAATGATCTTTACATACAAACTTTTCCACATTTTCTAAATGTATGTGATATATTAAAAAAGATGAGATAATCCCACAAATATAAACTAATATTGATCATATCCATTTTTTTTATAATAAATTAAAAGGTTAAGTAATTTTAATTCTTACTCTGGAGAGTGGTTATTATAAATTACAATGAGAAATTGGGGAATACACTAATGAGAATAATTTAAATTAGAGGGATCTGATTTTAATTCTAACATTGATGGTTTTTGAAATGAGGGAATGTATTTAAGGGGAGTAAGGTCAATGAAGGTTTACATATAATAATATGAGTTCTTAATATATAAATAATAAATGGAACTGATATTTCCATAATCATTTATTATTTTGGGTTCCTTAGAATGAGAACATCATTATTTGAAATAACAAAATCATACTTTTAAAACCCAACACAACACTCAAAATATGAATTATAACAAAAAATAAACATTAATTAAGGTGATAAAGTAGAATTAAAATGTTGGTTCATTAATGGATGTTATGTGTGTATTTGTTTAGAGAGAAAATCTATATAATAGATATAATTAGTAGAGTGATCTTAACCCAAGGGTTTAGTTGAATGAAGAATGTTGTAAAATACCTTGTATCCTGAAACTCCAAGGGTAGTGTTCCATTATAAATATTGATAATTATCCTCACTATTTTAAGAAATTAGTTTTTGAGTATGATTGGGGTATTTTCATGGTTTTGGGTATATTTCATCTTAGTCATATAGAATTCTACTAGTAATAGGGTATTCTTCACTCTCATGAATACTTCTCTAATCACTCTAGTTGGGTTTATTGTGATTCAGCTGGAAATATTCACCACAATTCTTATTTCTTATATCTCCCCATTATAAAAATTAGTCTAAATAATGTGTAGAATCCCATAAATCAATGTTATTAAATCAACAATATCCCCAAAAAAATAAATACCTCCTTATTATGAATAGAATAATTAATATTCCTTTATACTTTCATTTAGGGGAATTTATAGTTATATTTTGAATGAGACATTCATAAAAGGTATAACTATTTAATTCCATATTATATTATGACTTTGGGTAGAATACTATTTTATAAATTTGGAATATTAAATAATCTATTAAACTAAAATAGAGAAATATTTTATAAATTTATCCCTAATATATTTATCAATTTCATTGTCGAAAGATTTTTTTTATAGAATTTCTTGTGAAAATAATAAATAATATTTTGTTAAGGGGGATAATCACTAATTTTATTAAATTTTTTGTTTTATTATTACATACATGAGTCTTTTATATATTAATAATGAGAGTTTTCAGGAGGAGTACATACATGTTGTGTAAAATAATTTGATATAAATACCCTTTACCAATATTAAGTACAATAGAATGTAAATTACCTTTTCATTAGTTTTGAAAATAGGATGATATGATTGTTTTTTTTGAACCATGAATCATCTGTATATAGAGGGGGGTTATTTGAATAATGATAGGTTTAAGAAGGATGAATACATTGTTTATGTTTAATCCTTTTCTATTTAGTGTAGTTTGAGTTTCCTCTTTATTATTTCTATGGTTTTTCTATCCAACCATAGTTTGGATATGGTCAAGTAGATTCATACTTTAAGGAAGTATCTTTTTGAAATATACTAAAAATAAATTACATTTCAGAAGACTTAGATGAATGTTGATGTTGGGGAACTAATGAGAGAAATGAGTATTATCAAAAAAAATATGACAATGAAAGGAATGTGTGTAGAGTGTGAATTACATTGAGTTGGGTATAATTTTCATTGAATGGTATAAACATCATCAGCTTTATTATCCACAATTTTAAAAAGATAATAAATGTTTACCTCATGGACTCATCGAGTGTGTTCTATCATTCATGTCCCAAATTTTTATGAATTTTTTACCATGTTTGATATCAAGTTAAAAGTGGAAGCATGGGTTTTATTCACCAGAGAAACATCATCCGCAACATCTATCCTTCCATGATAAAAGATTAAAATTCTCTCATATAAATATTAAATTAGCATTTATTTGATAATTTTTTAGTGGGGGAAATATGACCAATGTATTATAATTATATCCCATTGTTAATTAAGGGTCTTTTCTTGTCATTTAATAGTTTTAAATATATATTCTCTAATAGATTATGTTTTGGATGATGTGAATAATTTATCTTTAAAGAGTAATTTTTGGTCCTTACATCAATTAATTATGGTAGGCTGATAATAAATCAAGTATTTGGAAACACGATCGTGGGAGAAATAGAAATTCCAAGGAATTATGAGGTCATAAGACACCATTATGTTTTCCATGGTACAAAAAATTATGTAAAATTACTCATATTTTCTATGAGGGTCTTCACCAAGAAGACCATGGTTTTTTATAAGTTGGTTCATGAGGTCTGATATAAATTCAATGTTGGCTACTTCCTCTGAATATTTTATGCACATATGTTTGTAATCCATAATAAGGTTGTCCAATTATATTATAGACTTGTTTTTATTTCCATGTTATTATTTTCTTGATATAGATTTCAATTATCTTGTGTTTTCAACTTTATATTTCCCAAAAATTGTTCCACAACAGCGGATGATCTATCTACCATCGAAGGCCAAATATGCATGTGCTATGTTTTTTCAATTATGGGGTTATGTCAAGCCATTTTATTTCCTGACTAGGTCATGAAAATTTGATAATGTTTTTTAACTAATTGAAGGATACGAAAGAAAATAAAAATAGATGGGATAAAACATTAAAATTAAATATTATAGTCTAAAGTGATTATTGAAGGAGAATGAAAGACATAGAGATGGAGGAAGAAAAAATATGTTAAAACAAAATGAAAATAAAAATAGTCTGGTTAAAAGAGAAGAGGAAGGATAAGAATGTAATGTAAAAAATAAAAAATAAAATTAATAAATAATATATAAATATATATTTATAACCAAAAAAATCTAAAAATTTGGTGTGTGTTATCGAATAGGTGAAATAATTTTATTTTTACTAAAATTTATAATATATATATAGATATAATCATAGCCCATATCTTGAAGGAGAATTAGATCTTTAATGTTTGTATAAGGTTTTTATTTAACAAAATAGAAGGGTTTTTATATTAATGATTTTTTGGGACAAATTCAAAATAATTCCTAAAATATGACTCATGTATTTAAAGTGTATAATTTAGAAAGAATTATCAAAATGTGGTTGCCTAGTGTAATTTACCTAATTCCCATCCATCATTTCTTCATGCGAATGGTTTTTGTATTTTTATTAGTGATTTTAATTAAATAAAACTATATTTCAATGTGATTTATTCTAATATACCTCATAGTGTTTGGTTGGAAATACAATGTGATTCACAAAGAACAAATAATGATTGTTTGATTTGTATCCAATACAATAACCAGAAATCCTCTACAAAACTCATGAGAATTATAATGAGTTTTATAGATTTGAATACTATATTTATCACGACACCAATAATTTTATTTGAGAACTCATGGGTGTTTTCCCTTGGGATTAATTAACTGATATATTCCCGAAAAGCCTTATAATTTGAAAAAATTATAGAGATAATATTATCTATATGGGAATATCTATCTTTTTTTGAAGGATAGTGTAACATATCAGTAAAAAAAATATATAAAAAATGATAAACTTTCTTGGAATTGAAAATATCACTGAATGAAAAAAAATTAATATCTATATTTACATCATGTTCCTCCCTGAGTGATAAGAAGTAACATAGAACTCCATGTAAGGGGAGGGAACCATATGAAGGGTAATGAAATTTACTAAGCAATTCTATAACACCCTCTAGTCTATAATCTAATGAGAATTCATGAGAGATGAAATTATATCAATAATTACTATCATGTTTCCACAAAGTATGTCATGTAACTAAGGGCTTGAATAAACTATCCATGAAATGTTTTTCCTACCATATGGAATGGCATGTTGAATATTTTAGACACTAATAAATGGATTTAAACCCATATGATATGTGGAAATATAATTTATATGTCCAATGGATGTATAATTATACCAATTAGTGGTTTTTATAAAAACATATGGCCTAAATATGAAAGGTCGATTCAATTAATCATTCTTATATTTTCTTCTCATTGAGGGATCCATTGAGGCACTTTTTATTGGATCAAACTTTTTTCCCAATTGAGGATATTGTATTCCAATTTATCATTATACCTATAAGATGAATTATATATATTGTGTTAGGGTATACAATGTTTTGATAAATATAAAACATGCTATCTAATTAGGTCAATTTATAAATTCACCTTTTTTAGAATACTAAAAAAAATTAATTCAAAAATATATATTTATTTTTTAAGGCTTTAATAGTAAGATATTAAAACACATTAATAATATAAATAAAGAGAATAAGAGTGGGGATATTTTAAATATATATTTGTTATCACAACCCTACATATATTATTTTTAACTCCTTTTAAAATTCATCTATACAAATAAAAATCCAAGAATGAATCAACTATAGAAAAACTTACCAGAAATTTTTAATGTGAAACCAATATTTTTAATTTCATGAAATAAATTTTACAATCATTTTGGTTTTCTCACATTAATTTTTTTAAACATAATTCATTTTTCCCAAAATCATGTCAAAAAACACCTCATAATGAAAAAAATATCTCTGTAATGTTATATTTTGAAAATATTTTAGTCATAAATAAGTATTAAAATTCATGATATAGTCTTGGTTAAATCCTAACTCACCAAAAAGAGGGAAAATGTATTATTCTAATCATGAATATTTTAATGATATTCCATTATCTCTAAGGGAATGTGGGTTTAAATGAAAATCATATAGCCTAAAAGTGGAGGGGTTTACCATAAGATAAAATTCACGATTAATCATTAAAAATATGGAATATTACTCACATAATGTACTCAAATAATATTCTCAAAAATTAATTAACCATTTAAATCTAGATCACATTTCAGAGATATTAACATACAATGAATGATTCCTCCTTTTTTTCATTATTTTCGTTTTCTTAGACTTATATATATATATATATTTTAATATAATGGGATGTGAATAAAATATATTCAATTAATAGTGTATTTAGAGTAGTTTTTTATTAGGTCCATGATTCCTAATAGTGTGCATAATAAAAAATCTAATCCAATTGTCTCTTGTTTTTTTGTTTTTTTTCAAGAGAATAATAAATTTTAAAATGAAATATACTTGACATCTGGATGTTTCTTTAAATGGTTACCATCCCAAAAATACCATAAAATATAGTTCATCACCATGATAATATATGAATCTCCCCAATTCCCCAAAACTCAAAATTAAATATGATTATGCAATAAAAACAAGAGTGATCGGAGGTATGAAAAATGGAATATTAATGTGGAAATCTATATGGTCCATCAATGCTTCCAAGTGCTCTAAAAAAATAATGTAGGGGTATTTATCAAAAAATTTAAAATAAAAAGACTAAATATCAAATATATACCTTAATTATTGCGTCACATTTCCTTGTTCTCAAAATCGTTGATAAATGATAAAACCATGTTTATAATGGAACATATAATTTTAGTTCACTACAAAAATGGTACTAATAAGTGTATCAACCAAATAAATTATCAATTAAATTCCATTTGAAATGAATAAATTGTGTATTAATAAATGTAGTTAGAGAAAACACATTCACTATATATTATAATTTTTTTAAAACATTATAAAACTTTTTAATAATTTTTATGTCAGGATTAAAAGACATCTAAGAATAAAAACTTTTGATAATATAGATGATCTATAGTGTCTATTATGATAATTTTATACAAAGGTTTATGATAATGTCTAATTGACACAAATTCAAGAAGATATGGCCACAACAGTAGGACCATACCATATGAAACACATTTTTCATAGCTTCTATGGGAGATTTCATCAGTGATATTTTCCCTTGACCAAGCCCAAGGGAGACTCAATGACTAAAACTTGAGCTAAAACATTTATAAGAGAAGTTCATGCTTATCAAGATCACAACCCAAACCATGTTCATGACACCATCCCAATAAGGTACCACCATCATACACATTACCCTTAGGGAATACACTAATTTAATAAGGGGTTATACATCCAGAGCATAGTTTCTTGAATTTGAATATTTTATTTTCAATTAGAAAATGATTATATTTAACCTTTTTATTACATCATATATATATATATATATATATTATAATGAGTTTTATAAATATAGGTTTTTTCATCAAGAACCTAAAATTTTATTTTTAGGAAGAATATATTTTTAGTAAAAAAATATTTTTGAAATGATAAATAAAATTTTAAATATATGTTATTTTAATGAAATATTATTCAATATAATTTTTAAATGGTAAAATTTTTGTTAGTGTCATAAAAAATATAAACCTTAACTAAAGAGGGATATTTATTTGATAGTGTAAATTATCATTTTTAGAAAATTATTTTCATAAAATAATTATCATTTTTGAAACCATCATGTTGAAATTATATAACAGTGAATTTCCTATTAGAAATTTAAATTTATGAATTGAAATTTAACACTATATAAATATAAGGTATGTATTAGGACATCATAAATATCCCAAAAATGATTTAATAAATATTATAAAAAAATCATTCCAAAAATATATATCTCCTTTAAAATAATGTGTTTTTGATGGTAATTGATTAATTTTATAGAACTTAATTTAATGAATCTTGCAAAACCTATATTATATTTTTGGGTTATAAAATAAATTTATTATGAAAATGAATCACATAAAAATAATGAATGTTATTATTATAAGGAATCCGGTTCATATCTTCAGAAAATATTACAAAACACTCCTCTTTCATAGAAACCATCAGATGTTTTGTGTTTTTTATTATTTTTCTATAGAGTCCAAAGCTTATGTTTTGATATAAATAATGAATCCCATAATAGTTTTCTATAAATAATCACCCATACTATCATTAATAATTACCAAAAAATAATATATAATGATGGTACTCTCCCAATACATCTCAAAATCTTTCCCATGGTGTTCCCAATCTCTTGATAGGCTCCTATGAAGCATTTAGATTCACACATAAAGGTAAGGGATTATCTTCCTCCAACTATTATTTATGTTTTTTATTTTTATTAAGACATTTTATTTCTAATTTCTCTTGATGAAATGTGTTATTACCAATCCATACTCTATAACTATGATGAACAAGTAATTATAGTCTATATTCCCTCTCATTATACACATACATGAATATTTATGTACACACAATATACTACTGAAATTATCCCATGATTTTCCACACAAAACATGTATTCTATAAATACCAATCACAATTTTCAATCTATGGTATTCACCTTGATATTCCCACAATTCATTTTTCTAGTACATTCATGTATGTAATCCAACCTCCTTGATAATCAGATTAAAGTCAATAAAAGATGATCTTATATTGTATGATCTATGTTTCAATAAAATTAATGTACATGAAATTAATGTGAAATTAAGGCCTAGAATTATATATCCCTCCAACACATTGATTAATGTATTTATCTCATGATAAACCATTTATATTATTTGAGTGGTTATCCTAATATCACTATGTTATGTTGTCTTAGGGGTTAGACTTGAATTATGATTATTATTTCTTGTTTTAACTTATCGAAAAATTCCTATATTACCTTTTTGTTATAATTTAATATCATTATTAAATTTTAATTTTTATTATTCTAACACTTTTCATCTCCTTTATGTGCCTACCGACTCATATGCATTACTTTCATCATGTTATGCTTAGATTATTCCCATACTGGTATTTATTGCTCTCTCATTTCTTATGTATGTCCACAAGTTATCATATGCAGTATTAGAACATCGATTTAATATAATGGAATGTTTTGGTTTATTTAAACAATGTTTCTATACCATTATTTTATGTTATTTTAAAATCTATTTAATTAACCAAAGACAATAACTCTCTCAATATGTTCAAATTATGTTATGTTTCATTATATAATAAATCATAAATTAATGTTTATATATGATAGTAATTGTTAAAGATGGAAACATAGAAACTTATGGTTATTTTTTGGGGATCAAGAATAGAAAACCATAGTGAAATCCTTAGGGATAAGACTAAACATAAGAACAAATCCATAAATTTTGGAATAGTGGATACTAAGAAATAGAATCTTGAATGGAAACTACAAGTGGAGTTTGTTCTTGAACAGATGTAGTTATGGGTAATATCAATGAATATGGAAAATTTAATATTATCATGATTTTCAACAAGTTCATGACAAAGTGTCCGTTGTAAAAACCAAGTTTGACACTCTAGTGGGAAATGATTTTGTAAATTCAGATGTTCTTTACAAACCATTATGTGAGGAAAAAAGTGCATATGATATTTTATATGAGAAAATATACTAGGAATAACTTTTATTGAAACCTATAAATTTATATTAAATGAAATATAAGTAATTTATGAGGTATCCCATCAATGTTCATAGTCTCCATTTTATGTGCTCAATAATTTTCAAATTCCCATCCCTAATTTACCATTATTTTTTGCAATGGATGGAAGTAAAAGGAACTGATTAAAAAACCAATGTGATATGAAATTTTATGACCAACAAAATTATATTATCTCCCCAATTGGAGTATTATTTGAAAAATTCATTGTAATATCCAAGGATCCTAGTATACGTTTTTTGTTTTAGATAATTATTAGTGCGATATCTTTATTCGTAAACTCTAAAATAACAGCAGTGATACATATGTAAATTAATGTAATATTATTTAAGAGCTGCTTATGATGTCACATAAGATAACAATATGATATAAAAATTTAAAATTAATTAAATTATAGAATCAGTACGAATTAATATTTGAAATAATTACCCTTTAAGAAGGTCTTTCTTTATATAAAATGCATTTATCTTTAAATTTTATATTTTATATTAAATGTTAAATATATAATTTTTAGAAATATAATGAGGTAAAAAACATGATATTTTAATATAAAATAAAAAAATTAGTGTAGTGGGGGTTTCTGGGATTTTTCTAAAATATTTAATATTTAGATAAATAGTAAAAAATACTGGCATTGGATAATTTTAGCACCAATTATGATATTATCACAACATAAGGATTAAATAAACAATTACCAATATTTTTATATATGAAATTATATATAATTATTTATTCTGTTTAATATATAATGTCTATGAACACAAGATTATCTCTTTTGACCATAATTAGTATTTTATTATAAAAGCTGTTTTTGTTATATTAGACTGTTTAATTCGAAATTAAATTTTATATTATTTATAAATTGCATTAGATTAAATTAATTTATAATTCTGATACAAAACAATTAATATTGGTTATAAGGGTTCTCTTATATTATTTTAAAAAATTAATTTCCATGATTAATATTTAATATTGACTAATTAATGTTTAAGAGTGTAATATAATGTGCCATTAATTTTCCAAATTTTACACGACCTATTGAACTTTTTGAATTCATTTTTTAGAATTTAAATTATTACCAAAATTTCTTTACCTTCCCCGCCTCTCCTAACTCACCAAACATCCATGAAATTTCATTATTTCCCCCCACATAATATTCTTTTCCATGGAAAGTGCCATTTACATCACTTATAAAATGGATCAGTCACACCCCTTCAAGGTAAAGTCTATAATTTAGTTTCTAAGAAAAAACTATTTGTAGTTACTCATCATAGAACACTCTCCCCTAAAGATGATTCTTTATCCTTATATAGTTACCATATTACCTACTTTTTCTAGGATAGTAACCAGGAAAATAGAAATTCCCTGACTTGAGTTTTACTCTTTATTTAGTTTTATCTTTTTTATTTGACGCTTAATAATATTTAACATTTTATTAAATATAAATAAATTAGTATCATATAGATATATATATATTTAAAAATAATTTTATTTATTCCACAACTATTATTTATTCATTCCATAGAATCTTATAAGGAAAACATATGCATCAATTATGATTATGTGCAGACTACCGCCTCTAAGACATGATGAGGTTTGTTTTTTTAATAATATTTTGTATGTTATAAAAGATGGGTTTCAAGAATAATTATGTAGTTTATTTCACTTCAAGAATTGTTAAATGATCACCTGTTTCATTTACTTAGATTTTATCTTTCATTAATGAATTATATCATTAATCATATGTATGTTGGGACTACAATCTATAGGAATGAAGCGTCTTGGTTGAAACTCTCCTATTTAGAATTGGCCAAATCAAATAAAAAGTACCTGATTACAAGTTCTATTTTCCATGAAAATAAAAATAAGGGTAAGATGGCCATAAAGGTGCCAATCATGTGAAAATCTATGAAACATGTAATCGGATTACCTATAGAATATCATGTAAACGGTCACACATATCGCATAGCTTGCATAAGATCCCCCATATCCCCTTTTGAAAAGTAATTATTCTTTTTCAAAGTCATTCTATACACTCACTTACCACATGGTGACATGTATAAAAGCAACCCAAGGTCATTAAATATGTCAGTTGGTTGGCACTAGAAAATCCATCCAAAAATATTTGGAAAATAGGATAGAAATATCAAAAGTGTGGGAGAATATTACGGTCGTAAATATCAAATAACATAGTACAAATATGTAGATTGATTTTCTTATACAACAATCATATAACGTTACATGATTATAAATCATTGTAATATAAATAAACCAAATAAATAGGGGAAATATGGGAGCCAATTTTGGTTAAAAAATTTATGTGACGCACCCCATGAGGTTAAAAAGACATCAAAACCCCCTAAAAAACTATTATCCTCATTTTATGAGAGCCCACTGACATGTCACCCTCACCACATGAAAGGATTTAGACATGTTTAGGTAGTCTCCCTGTAAGAACCCCAGTTGTCACTTAGGTATGGATCATTTAAATTTCAGTATAATTATTTACTTTTGACCTAATATGGACACCTAAGTGGTTAGAAAAGGTCTCAGGGGTGTTTAGGGGAAGTTCGGAGCCCAAAACCAATCTTTTTGAAAAAATAGTCCTGGCATATTATTTAGAGTAAACCATGTAGGAATTCCAGACGGTGTGGAAAAACGTGTGGATTGTGTTTTTCTAGACTGAGAAACCTCACATGGTTGTTTCACGGCCGTGTAGTCTAATCGTGCGAGAGTCTCTTTTTACCCAGGTACCCATGCAGGGTTTGCGCGTGGGTTGTAAAAATGTGTGGACAAAACGTGCAACAACTATTTTAAGGGTAAATTGTCCTTTTTCTCTTAATGATCTAATTAAACAACCTTTATCTTCCCAAATCATATATTATGTATGATTAACCTATTTATATCTCAGTTTGGGGATTTTGGAAGATCAATATTTTGGATAAAGAGATCTCCTTCATCTGAAACTGATTGAGCTTCCATTCATCACGTTGGATGTGCAATGGTAAGTACTTGAGTCCTGTTGAGTTGTTATTCCCCTATTTTACTCTCAACCAAGATTTTAGGGTATGGGTATTTTTTCCTTTTTCGTAGATCTACACTTATCTGGTCCATGTCAAGGGATAATACTAGAAGATAATTATCAAACAACCCTAATGTGGGTGGTCCAAACTCATCCCTAAAGTTCCTTGATTTTGGATTTGGTGTGTGGGGCCCGATGATTTCATAGGGGGATATTTACAGAATTTATCTTCCATGTTTATAATCATTATAAACATATAGTCAACCTCTTTCCAAATATTTGATTAATTGTTTTTGTTTATGACAATGAATCCCTTCATTCCATTTCGAAGCTTATGCCATAAATGTAATTTAGTGTTTTGTCAAGATTGTGCCACCATTCGGGGGTTCCTTGGATTGACCTTTTTGAGGGAAATAATTTCTACATTAATTTGCTTGATTTATATTGTGAATTAAATAATGTCAAGTACCATGTATGCCTACCACTTGACCCACTTAAGTTAAGTGCTACAAATTAATTATTAAATTTGAAATGGAATTTGGAAAGTATATTGAGTATATGACTTGATCATATTGAATGTGAATGTTTAATTGGTGTCATATCCATAGAAACCCTTACCACATTAATGAAAGTTTGTATAATTAACCTTAAATATGGAATATTACTTAAATGGATTAAATTGTTGCATGATTTTAGGCCATGTCACACAAATGAAAGGAAAAATGTGGAAAAAATGGACATAATTGATAAATTATGACTTGATTAAAAGGTCACATGCAACATGACCTTATCAAAATAATCAAAGGAAATGATTGAATGTATAGTTTCATGATTATTGACCTTATATAACTAATGAAAGGAAAGTATTGAACCAAATAAATATTTCATGTCTTCAAAGGAATGGCTTGACTCGAGTTCACCTTGAATTCTGACTGGGGAATTCCATGAGAACCCCAAAACCCCACTCCGATTCAAGTATATGAATTTATTAGGTTGAGAACCACCTAAATCCCAATCCTTTTCTATTATTGGATGCCCAATATGACACTATAGGATCCATCCATATTTTTACAGGATTCCTCAGATACAATCATTGGATCTAGCATTGACAAGTAGGTATTGTGGTTACAGCCCATAAGGATCTTTCTCTGCTTATCCTTGTATTACCTTGGACTATCACCTTGGATTTGGTAGGAAACATATTATAAATACCTTGGACATGCTCCTTGGATTACACTCTTATGCTTATCCATGCTACAATTACTACAGATTTGGTGACCCATGAGGTCTACATTGCCTTGGTTGATACCTTGGAGCTTTCACTATCTACACATCACGAGACTACATCAGTACTATCCATGCCTAAAATAAACTATTAATGTATGTCAATAATTGATTGATTAATGAGCTGTTTACATGTTCATATGTCATCCAAGGGCTGAATTAGGCACTTGGGTATTTAGTTACATTTTACTACTTTACTTTATATATTGATGCATGCACACTACTACATTTAAATTACACATGCCAGATGTTATAGAAACCATTGGTGGTGGCCCAATGTGATTTATCTCACACCCTCTCTAGGTGCCATTGGGTATATGGAGTAGATTATATGGCTACAGGTGTTGGAAAAAGAAATCATATGGCTTCAAACACATGATTGCTTCCTATTTAATATGGACCTTGATATCAGAAAACCGAGTTGGAACTCTGGATTATTGAGATAGTCTTTGATTTCCTTTATTCTTGTTGGAACATGTTATGAATGTTGTTTTTTATCCATGTTTTCCATCATTCTAATACATGAAATATCATCAGTTGTTGAATGATATTCCAGTTGTTTTAGTTATTATGTTTGTTGTCACTATTTTCTGATGTGCCATCTTTTAACATGTATTTCTTTCGTTATTTACCTATGTTTACTATAACCCACTGAACTACACTTTTGTAATGAGTAAATAGTCTCCCAATGGACACACCCTAGTCCCTCGCTGCTAATTAGAAGCCTATGGAATTCTAGGAGATGCACTTGAGGCCATGTGGCCCACTAGGATCGGGGAACCAATGAAGTGGCATCCAGGTTTGGGATGCCACAAAATGGTATCAGAGGTGATTTATTTTCATACCTTAATATTTGGAGAAAATAAATTGGAGATTTGGAACACTTGGGACTTGCTCATAATCCCTGTATGGGTGTCGTGAACCCATGTTTGGGGGAAAAACCATGTTTCCTAAAATCATAATTGTTGTTCTGATTTTTCCTATTATAGTTGATATTATTTCACCATTTGGTGATGTACATGAAGTGTGGTGTTATAGAATATTACAATTTTTAAGGATTTTATTTCATACTTGGCCCAATGATATAAGGGCAAGGAGCATTGTTAGATGCATCATTATAGGTATCTAGAATTCACTTGTCATGTATATTCCCATTCCATATAGGTGAATTTCACTTCGTTTCATTACTTCACAAGCATGTGATTGTTTATTGATGGTGTGATAGGTTCTTGTACATGTACTACACATGGTTTTGATTGAGTGATTTCATATCTTAGTTCATGAGGTGTATGGGCCCTCATTTGTTGGGATGTGTAATTTACTAATTCAAACCATCATGATATAAATAAATGGGGGTCATTTTTGGGGATATGTGTATGGGAATTGATTCATTGAAAATGGATATCCATTATAATGTCAATCATGAATTCTAAAATGAAATGTTTGAACATCCTTATCCCACCTTTTCATATTTACGAAAGGTAAGGAATGAACCTGAAAATTAAATGAAAAATAAAATGAAAATTATACTTGAGAACATTCTGATACCTTTATATCTAAGTGGATATTTGGGGTAGTATGACTTCAATAGTGAGTTTTCTTATGTTCAACATCTACTAGTGAGGCTATATCATTGATTCTATGCTTTTTCTGAGGCATGTGTTTGGAAATTATAGATCAATTCCGCCACAACGTCCTTATGTCGTACCCTCGTAAGGTGGTGATTACCATGCTCCAAACATGTTGGGCCTTGAGCTACTAGTCTTACCTCAAAGAGTGCCACTTGAGGCATCACCTGCTGTACCTAATTTAGGCACCATTTCCCTTGTTTATGAAAGTTTCCTACATCTAATGCAGTACATGCATGGTGCTCCATTACTTGCACATATGGTGGCCGATATGACTCATGAGTTCCCAAGACAACATCCTCTTACATTTTAAGGGGATGGAGTTCCAGAGGCTTCTGAGTGTTGGATTGATTCCACCCTTTCTTTCATTAAGCATCTAAAGGTGCCTCTAGAGTGAAGATTCAAGCTTTCCATATACATGATTTGGGTTTCAGCCAAGCATTGGTGGGATGTGATTATTCCAGTCAGTCATCCACAGGGGATGTTATGGTTGTATTTCCAAACTACCTTCTATGATCAATTATTTCCTTAGATGCTTATAGTTGGCAGAGACATATTTTAGATGCATCTCAAGAAGGGTTTTATGTCAGTTATGGATTATTCTGTGTGTTTCACAGAGTTGTAGTGATTTGATCTGCTTTTAGCCAGTGATGACCTTTCGTGTTCTAGACGTTTAAAGAATGGTCTCTAGTATGCCATCTATACACAGGTTAATTCCATTGAACTGATTAATTTTTCTATAATAGTCAATATGTCTCTTATCACTCAGCATAACATGATGGACGACAATAGTACTAGGTGTATATGATCAGTGTTGTGTCAAGTCAGTAGTTTTTCCAGTGGCAGGAAATGCTATCTTGAGGTTTCTCTTTAGGGAAGTGAAAACAGGAGTACTCATTTCAATAGCTCTTTGGTGTGTCATTAGTGTGGATGATGGGGGAATTCAAATCCTCGGTGTGACAAAGACCCACTAGAGTACCATGATTGTGGATGTATAAGGCATATTCATCATTTCTATAGGACCTTTCCACTAGCTTCATGTGGGAAAGGATCCCCACCATCTCCACCATCAGGAGTGAGTTCTATTATGCAGCATCAGGAAGGGAGATGGGGTAGCATCAGTAGGTATGGTTGAGAAGGGGATCATGGTCATGGTATCCATACCCATGATCAGTAGTAGAAACAACAAATTAGTTTTGATCATGGTAGTCCATATATTACATAGGGCCATGGGTCAGGTCAGTTTCAAGCATTACATCCAATACCTACGGATCAGGATACGAGACCACCAATAGTACGAGGTACCATTCTAGTAGACACTACTATAATATCATCTTTATTTGATATAAGTGATTTAAATTCGTTTATCTCTATATCAATCATGGAGAGTCTCAGAATAGAGATATGGTATCACTATGGTGTAATGACCCTAGATACACCATTAAGGGTATAGAGATAGGGATTACAAAATTGTAAGGATTGTCCCCTTGGCATAGGTAGTTACTCTTTCTTGTGTAAACTCTTCATTCTTAAGATTACAGGCTTTGATGTCATACTCAAGATGGATTGGTTGGTTCACTTTCATGGTTTTGTATACTGCTATCCCAATAGGGTGTATTTTACATAACCAGAGGGATACTGCTATCAACATATGGGTTTTTGGGATGTCCAGGCTAGTAGATATAGATCAGAGCATCATGGGCTAGGTGGAGGGACAACCCATATTGTCAATCTCTTCATAGAGGATTAGGGTTTACTTAAAACTGATTTCCCTTCAGTAGTGGATCATTTTAGGGACATAACTCTTGATAGATTTCCTTGTTTACTTTATAAGAGAGAGTATAGTTTACAATCAATCTTGTTCTAGGTTAAAATACACTATCCATTCCTCTTTGTAGGATGTCACCAATTGCGATTCTGGAACAGAAACGAAAGATAGAGGATTTAGAGGTCAAAGACTTTATATGGCCCAGTACATCCTCTTGGGGTTCGCGTGTTATTTTTTCCAAGAGAAAAAAACCTGAAATCAATGCTTGTATTATGGATGGTTGACCCAGCTTATGTTCAAGAACTAATATCCACTTTCTTAAATAGGTGTTCTCTTTGACCAGATCCAAGGAGAAAAGGTCTTCCTTATGATCGACCTAAGATCAGGTTATCATCAGGTGCAAGTCATACCATCAGACATACCTTATACTACATTCTATAAAAGTTATGGTTTGTATGAGTACCTTTTTATGTTATTTAGTCTTAAAAACATACTTTTTATTTTAATTGATTTGATGAATAGGGGTTTCCACCCCTATTTGTACTGTTTTTTCGTGGTCTTTTTGGACAAAATCTTGGTGTATCCCCGCACTCATAGAGACCATGAAAAACATCTTGAGATCATTCTGAGTATAATTAAAGAGCATAAAATTTATTCTATGATTGCTAAGTGCCACATCTAGATCGACAAATCACACATCTTAGGTCATATTATCTCAAAATCAAGAGTATCTGTTGATCCTAAAAGGGTCAGTGTTGTAGTTTCTTGGGAGCATCCCAAGAACATGTTTGATATATGAAGTTTATTGGGGCTGTTTGGATAACACATGCCTTTAATACAAGATGTTTCTCCCCATGATTAACCTATTAATGGTCTATGAAATAAGTTTTTAATGTTGTTATGGTCAGAAGCATGTGATAAATCATTCAGGAACTGATAGGGAGGATGGAATACACATATTCTGACTCTTTCGGTGTATGGTATATGTTATAATGACTTTTTTGATCCATCAAGAATCTACCTAGGAGCAGTGTTGATGTATGAAGACATAGCCATTGTGTATGGATCTTGGAAGTTGAGGCCTTATGAGAGAAATTACCTAACACATTACCTTGATCTTGTAATAGTTTTCCATGCCTTAAGATGCTAGATAAATTTTCTATTGGGTGAGCACTTTGTGGTGTACATAGACTAAAAGAGATGAAAATATATATTTTCTCAGTGTGACTTTAATCCAAGATAGTAGATATTGGTTCAATACCTATAGTCCTTTTATTTTGGGCTTTCCTATACACCTGGGAAAGGTAATGTCGTTGCTGATGCACTGAGTCAGAAAACTCAAGAACAATCCATACATGATGCTAGTGATGAATGGTATTTAATGGCCCTCTTTTATTCAATGCATATGGAGTTTCATGGAAATCGTGATATGTATTACCTCTCACCCTTGACAATTACCACTTCCATCCCTGAGAAGGTGAATACTAGTAAATTTTCATATCCTAGAGGCTTGGTTCTCTAAGCGAGTATATGAGGAGATAACCCACATCCATATTGGTCTATAGATAGAGACAACATCCTATTCTTATGTGGACGTATTAGGGTTCCTACAGATATAAGATATGAATTAATGAAGGATTCACACACGTCTCCATGAGGAGTTCATCCAGTCACCTCAAAGATGTATTGAGTTATGCAACACCAGTATTCATGGCCTAGGACTAAATTTCAGATAGTAGGCTTTATCACTAGGTATTCCACCTATTAATAGGTGAAGGAGGAGAACCATATACTTAAAGTCTAGTTACAAACACTTTCAATCCCAGAATAAAACTCTGATGTTATTTCTATAGATTTTTTATTCATCATACCTAGGTCAACGAGGGGGTAGCGATGATATATAGGTAGTCATTGATCGATTATGAAATCATCCAACTTCATTACTATTTGGGAGAATTTATCATTTGGTGAGTTGGGAAGATAGTATGTAAGTGAGATCATATGACTACACATGGTTCCAAATACTATTACTTTAGATTGTGATGCTCATTTCACATCACAGTTCTGACAGGGAATACAATAGGCTATGGGAAAAAGCAGGTGCTTCTATGAAAATTTTTTCACCCTCGGACCAATAGAAGATATGAATAAACAATATAAGTTCTGTAGAATATGCACCCATCATGTGTCATTGATTTCTGCGGTTATTGGGAGATGCATATCCCTTTCAGTGAGTTCGTCTATAAAAACATATTTCAGACGATAATTCAGATGGAAAATTTTGAGGCCTTATATTGTAGGCCATGTCGTTCACCCATTTTCTAGATAGAGGTAAGTGAGGTATCCCTACTAGGTCCTCATATCATTCAGGAGACTTTAGATCATGTTCAACTAATTAGAAAGTGTAGGAATACTTCTCAATATAGACAAAAATATTATACAGATTGCCATCGATGACCTCCTGAGTTTGAGGTTGGGTATCTATTTTTTTCATCTGGTATCACCCAAGATTTTTTATATATGGTTAAGAAATTAGGAGAATCTCTCCCCTCATTTTTAGGGTCTTTAGAAAATCTAAAGAGAGTTGGTATGATAGCCTATCAGTTACTACTACCTCAGAGGTATCGTGCCATGCACGATGTATTTAATGTCTCAAATCTTCACCAATATCTTTACGACCCATATCATACCTTCAATCTCAAGGAAGATAAGTTATATGCCGATGTTTCCTTTTAGGAGTATCCTGTATGAATCGTTGAACATAGAACGAAGGCTCTATGAGGCTAGTCTGTCCCTCTAGTATTGGTGACATTGCACCACGACTGAGTAAAGAACATGACTTGGGAGAGGGAAGTCAATATACATTCCCAATGTCCGGAGTTTCTCTCAATCAATGTTTCTCCACCTTTGGAAGGTGAACTCAGGGAATAATTCCTTTTAGGGGAAATATTGTTGGAAGACAGTTTTTTACTAATGTTTGGATCCATTAAATTTCTATCTAAATCTTTAATTTTGACCTAATATGGATGCCTAAGGGGTTAGAAAAGGTCTATGGGGTGTCTGGGGCATGTTTAGAGCCTGGAATCCATCTTTTTAGGGAAAAAAGGCTTCAAATATGGTTTAGAGTAAACTATGCAGGAATTCAACAAGGTTTGAAAAACCATGCAGTTTGTGTTTTTCCTGATAGAGCCACCTCAAATGGTTGGTGCACAACCGTGCAACCTAACTGTGTGAGGGACCCTTCTTCCCTCGTACCCATGAATCGTTTGTGTACTATTTATCAAATTGCATGGAAAAACCGTACACTAATTATTCTAAAGGTAAATCTTCCATTTTTTCCTTTAATTATCTAATTAAACGACCTACATCTTCCATAATCTAAGATTATGAAAGAGTAGAATATTTCTCTCTCATTTTGGGAATTTTTTAGAATCTAACATTGGAATCAATAGATATCCTTCATTAGACAACTGATCCAACTTTCATTAATCACATTGGAAGTTCAATGGTAAGTACTCAAGTCAACTTGATCCGTTTTCCATCTCTTTTACCCTCAATCAAGCTATCGATGTATGGTAATTTCTTTCTTTTTCTTAGATGTACTCTGAACCGAGCTAAATAAAGGGATAATATAGGAGGATATAGATTTTAAAACCATAAGGGGGTTGTTTAAAACTCATCCCTAATGTTTTTTGATTTTGTATTTGTTGTGTGGGTCCCACCAATTCCATTGGGTTCCATTTATAGAATTTATATTCCATGTTTTTAATCATTAGAACCATAAGGTCACCCTATATCCAAATATGTAATTAATTATTGGTGGTTATGACCACAAATCCTTTATTTTCATGTCGAATCTAAGGATATAATTGTTGTTTAGTGTTTTGACATGCTTGCGCCACCATTCGGGTGTGCCTTGGATTGACCGTTCTAAGATTAAAAATTACAAAATTAATTGGCTTGATTTATATTGTGAATTACACAATGGAAAGTACCATGTATGTTTATAACTTGTCCCGCCCAAGGTAAGTGCTTAAATTTGATAATTAAATGTGAAATGGAATTTGGAATGTATACTGATTATATGACTTGACCGTATTGAATGTGAATGATTAATTGGATGCATATCCGTAGAACCCCTTACCACATTAATGAAAGGTAGTGTAATGAACCTTCAATATGGAATATCCCTTAAATGGATTAAATGGTTGCATGATATTTGGCCTTGTCACACAAATGAATGTTAAGGATTGAACCAAATGGACTTATTGATAAATTATGACATAATTAAAAGGTTTCATGCTACTTTTCCTTATCACACTAAGGAAAGGGAAGGCTAGAACCAACTATTACAAGCTACTTGACCTTATTACACTAATGAATGGAAAGTATTGAACCAAAGAAATATTTCATGACTTTATAATCAAATTGGAATGGCTTAAATTGAGCTTGCCTTGGATTCTTATCAGGGAATTCCTTGAGCATCCGAGAACCCCACTCCGATTAAAGGATATTGATTTCTTAGGTTGAGAACCACCTTGATCCCAATACTTGTCTACTCATGGATTCCCATTATGACACTTTGTGATCCCTCCAAATTATTATAGGATGCATTGGATACACTCCTTAGAATCATTATTCACAAGTAGGTGCCATGGTTATAACCCATTGGTCCCTATCTCTACTAAGACCTATCTTTCCGAGGATGATCACGTTGGATTTATAGGAACCTTATATTGGAATAACTTGGATATGATCCTTGAATTACACTCTTAACCATATCTATGGTACAATTGCTACTAAGTTGGTGACCCTTGAGGTCTACATTTCCTTGTTTGATACCTTGGAACTTTCACTATATAGACATCATGAGACTACGTCAATATTGGCCATGCATTACATGACCTATTAATGTAAGAAGAAAATTAATTGATTAATGAACTTGTTACAGGTTCAGATGAAAGTCAAGGGATAAAGTAGGTACATGGGAATTTAGTTAAATTATTCTGATTTACATTATACATGCATGCCTACACACTATTACATTTTCATTGCACTTGTGGTTGTCAAAGACAACATTGGGGGTGGCCCACTATGATTTATCTCACACCCTCTCCAGCAGCTGTTTGGTACCTTTGGTAGATTACATGGTTGCAGGTGTTGATAAAGGGAAGAATTGGGATTCAAAAACATGATTTCTTTCTATTTAGTATGGTTCATGAAAGCTGAGGACCGAGTTGGAACTCCAAATTCTAGGGATAGCCTTTTATTTTCATTATGCTTTGTGGAACATGTTATTCAGGTTGTTTGTATCCATTTTGTTCCATCTTTCTAGTACATGGCATATCATCAGTTTTTTAATATTATTCTTATTATTTCACTTATTATTATTGTTGTCTCTATTTTTCGTTGTGCCTTCTGTTTACATATATTTCTTCCCCTATTTACTAATATTTACTCTCACTCATTGGACTACACTTTTATAATGAGAGAATAGTCTCCCCAAAGACACACCCTAGGCCCTCGCTGCTTGTCGGTAGCCTCTTGCATTTGGGGAGATGAACTTCAGTCCATGTAGACCACCGGGCTTGGGGAACCCATGAAATGGAATCTAGGTCTAGGATGTCACACTCACTCTCCTTATTTAGCTCAAAAAAGGGTTAGCCCATTATAATTCTCACACATCACTATAAGACCTTTTCTTAGTCACACGGAATATCACCGGTGGGGGTAAGTGACTGTCTTTGACAATGCTCGTGCATGATCTTAAAATCCCCAAGCCTTTGGAAATAAAGGAATGAAATAAAAAGAAATAGGGGATCCTATTTAGGTAGTAAAATTCACACCACACACTCGTTCACTTCACAGGACATCATGAAATACCCTGAGAAAAACATCCTTGTCTCTTAGAATATCCCAGAGAAGGCATAAAAGATCATGATAAATCCTTTTAGCAGGATTCCTGATCTCACAATTTTTATTAGAAAGACACCCCTAGAAATTTGAAAGTCCCTTGAAATTTATGCATTATTCATAAAGAACAAATAAATTGGACATAATTATATAAATTGGGGTGGGGTGATGAGATGATATTACGATCACTAAAAATCATGCAACACCCCCAAAATAACCTCGGTAAAATACTCATAAAACACATGACATCGAAGTCCTCCACTAACTGTTGCCTACATTCACATTATATGTACCATGTAAAGATGTGAATAGTTATGGTTTAAAGGCGTATAAAGTCCCACCCAACATGAAAAAAGAATGGGTTTTCCCTTAGAACCTCACACCAGCGTACCCATGAATCAGATTTTATTTCTCGAAGTGACTGATATCATGAATGGGAATGTATTCCATCAAGTAAGATTCAAAGGACAACCAAATCAATCCTAAAATCTGAATAATCACTTCTTGTGACCACTCATAGATCCCGTGAAGGACTTATGATGGATCATGTGAATTGATTCTACATACTTTCTAAATCACATGATACTTGAAACATGCTAATACTGAACAAATTAAAGGCATATGAAATAAAATGATGGAAAAATACTTAAAAGATGGGAGACATATGAGAAGTACATATATATAGATCCTCTTGTTCTTCACATGAAACGACCAAGAAATGAGAAAGAACTAGTACATAATGCCTATATCTGGAAACAATCCTTTTTGTATAATATTTGAATCATGAAAATTCCCGTGTACATGTCTGAGGAAGTGACATGGCTTCCCCTAGGCACGCCACCCAAGTCTCATGAAACCCTCCAGACTCAACATATAGATCTCACAATGTCCTCTAGAAATATCTCCCAAATCATATGGAAACAACAATGTATGTTATCTAAGTCACGTGATGGCATAAGGACATAGAAAATGTCCCTCACGGTGACCAACAAAAAATCCATCCAGATATTATGAAATTTCCTTGACACATCATCCAAATTTCATGATGACATCTAGATAAATCATCCAGGACATGAAACACCATCAATACACATCACATAGACACACACGACACCCTCCAAGTGTTTCATTCAACTTTCGTGAAGACACTAATGCAATTAAGATGGATCATGAAACACCCTCCAAGTATGTCAGGTGAGATCATGATATTGATTATAGGATCAACTATATGATTCTTGTGATGTCCTCCATACAAGTCAACATTTATCATAGGATAAACTCCAAACATTCCATATAGATTACACGACATCCCTTCAATAATTCAACTGTGTGATTCAATTAACATTGGACATGTCAGGCGAACATCCTATGATATGTCAATAGGTAAATCAAGTCATGTCAGACAGAAATTCAATACATGTTAGGCAGAAAAGAAGGTTGTGTCAATTGAGAATCCAAGGACTTGATGACATTGTACAACCTTCATAAATAGAAACATCAATGCGTATGACCAATGCAATTGATCTATGATGAAACTAAATCATGAAATAACTTAGACATGTAGGAAGCCATCTTAAGGACCATGCACCATATTAAAACATCAATAGGCATTACTAGCATATATGCCCTGAATCCATAATAAAAGAGTGTGATTACTAGAAAATCCATATTTATCACACCATTCATATATCTAGGGGGATTAAGAATTTAGAAAGATCATATCATTTACATCAAAATCCTCTATCAGGAAAAAGTAAATCTAAGTGTTTAAGACTTTATGAGTTGCATAATATGACATGTCCTATATATTTTGGGAATCATCATTGTGTAAGCCTCGACCAATTATACTCCAAGGACTCAGATTCCAGCCGTGAACAAGATACATAAGATTCCTTCCTAAGGGCCAACGACAATGGGAATCCACTTCGCTGTAAGTCCTACTATGTCTCTAACATCTGAACCATTGGGACCCAATCTATCTCATGGGATGATAATCCCTCCTCATCCACTAGCGTATTGGGATGTCATTGAACTATGATGAATATGATTCCTTCCATAACTAGGATATATAGGACATCTTCCTAAGGCCTTAAATCCACATTCAGGCATCCAAAGGTCTATCACAGTACATCATCCCCACATCTCATATTACTTTTTATCCCTTAATTACAACACTGAGAACTACCCACATTGGAATAGTGAGTATTAATGTTCATATAATTTTCTTGTTGAATCTCCAAAATCCAAGGAAACCTTAGTGTGTATGCCTCGATGAGTGGTATGACATGATTACCTCCATATAAGGGAATATACCTTAGATCTAGTTGTAATGGTGTGAGTTAACTGAGAATTATCTAATTACTACCATGTCTAGGATATGTTGATGAATTCTCAAGGATTTATTTCAAATAGCTAGTGACTAAGTGGCCATATATATTTTCATTCCATACGATATTAAATTGAAAAGGTTTAATGAACTATGTGTGTTTGGATTCATACTATAGAATATGATACTTAGGATCCATCAAAATGGCTCAATCCCATCCTTAAGATATTAACCACCTCCATGGATAACAAAAAACAATGTTGTTCATTGTTATAATAATTTAACCTATAAAAAATACCAATCAATGCTAAATGTATGAAGAACCTCCGATACATATGGATGAATTCACCAACAAGACTCTCCCCTCTATTTTATTATAAATAATGTAATTTATGGTCATTATGTTAGGGTAACTAGTATAGTATCAGTATTAGAAAGATATTAATGAACATATCTTAAATCAATATGAGAGTCTCAGAGTCGGCAAAAAATTTCCCCTAAAAGGGTGTGGTGAGTGCGGCCTCCCATCCTCTAAAAACATATGAGTTCGTAAAATCATTGGCCTAAAACCCAAACTAGCTACCTAACTTTGGAAAGAAGGTATGTACCTAGTTGAAGATGGAGGAACTATTGTCATTTTCTATGAATGATTATCATATGGAAAAAATGAGGAAAATGATTTTTTAGGACATTGACCCCCCCACAATCAGTCCATCAAAAAAACCAACCCACATATTTCTGAGGACAAAAAATGTTGAACCCATCATGAATATGTCAAATGATATAATGATTAGTTAATCATACTTCATGCCATTTTATATTTAATAATATATGAGAAAAATATTTCTAACCTAACATGAATATCACAAAATCACAGGATGACCAATTAATCATGTGTCGGGACATTTTTTCTTTCATAACATATGAAAACAACTACAGTGAGCCTGATGCGAATATTTCAGATGATAGGATGATTGGTCAATCATGTGTCTAGACAATTTGTCTTTCATAATATAGAAAACTAAAAATGGTGAACCTAAGGTAAACCTATCAAATGACAAGATAATTAGTTAACCATCACTAGTAGAATACTAACCTATACCAACGGTTTGGAGAACCGTTGCGAAGTAAGCCGTTGGGATAGGTCTATACCAACGATTTTCCCAAAACCGTTGGTATAGACCTATCCCAACGGTTTACAAAACCGTTGGTATAAGTAATATGAAAATCTATTCCAACGGATATAAAACCGTTGGTAAATGTATTTCAAAAAAAACATGTGCTGGGATTTGATCCCACGACCCCTTGTTTATAATCGAACGACTTAACCACTAAGCTAACATCACTTTTGTAAACATAATTTCATAAATATATATATGTATTATCATAATTATTTAAAATTTAGATTTATATAATGTTCTCGGGTAGCAGACCTGGAAGAAATGAAAGAAGCTATCCCAACGGATCTCAAAACCGTTGGGATAGACCTATCCCAACGGTTCTCAAAACTGTTGGGATAGGTGGAAATTTCCAGGGGGTGAATGTTGGTTTTGGGGGTGAGTTTTCCCAACAGTTCTCCCAAACCGTTGGGAAAGACCCCCCTTTCCCAACGGTTTGGGAGAACCGTTGGGAAAGGGTGTATATAAGTGTTGGGAAAGATCCGATTTCCAGTAGTGCATTAATTAAAACATCTTGTCTTGAATAATATACAAAAAACATATATTGAACATGATGATAATCAATGAAAGGTTAGGATGATCAGTTAATCATGTGTTGATCCATTGTTTCTTACATAATATACACAAAAAATAGAGAACCCAATGTGAAACTTTCAAATATAAAGATGATTTTTTGTCAATGAACTGGATATTATGGTTGATCATATGTTGCCTGAGTTCTCATAAAATAAGTCCATACTCACTTTGAAAAGTTCACATGATCAGAAAGGTTGAATCAGGAATAAAATAAAAATTTGGTTACCCATGCATATATGATTGAGAACATATCATTCCCACAATGGTAAACTAATCACTGAAATTGTTTCTATACTTTTTCATAATTGCAGCCACTATTCTCGTCAAAAACACCTTGATCCGAGATAATGTATTCACAAACAAATGTTCCTACAAATAAGATACAACTACAACCCCTATGGACCTTAAAATTACCTCACCAACCAGACATATTCAGCATAGGGTGGAAAATGAAATTGTTTAGGAATATCATTTGCATGGTTTGATCCTAATCATCAAGGATTCACTCAAGGTTCTCCAAGTACCAAAACTGATGAGTCTGTATCATCCAAAGAGTGTTCCAGTAACACCAAGGGACCTTGTTTCCACAACCAACCACTTCAAAAGTTTTTCCACAGTGTGGGAAAATCATCCGCTTCAGTACTTAGAGAAGGTGGTTCAAGGGTGCAACTAAAACTCCCTTCAGGTTCAGAATCCACTAAGGGGGGATCTAGTCAACCACCTTCACCGAAACCATTCTACAAGTATCCATAAATTTCATCATCAGGGTACCACCTAACACACATCGACCTTGAATACCCATTCATAAGCAATAATGAAGACACATCGAGGAATGAATGTATTGGATAAGCATGAGTGGGCTCATATCTCCACTCCTACTGAAGATGTCTACTAGAATATTTCAGTCATAAATAGCAAGAAATATCATATCCCTGCTCACTCAGAATAAGTCTACAGGCATATTCCTACATTATAAATGGGGTGAGGTGTGTATCCCTACCCCCATGCATGAATCCCATTAGCATATTCCAGTGAAATAGGGAGGATATAGGTGGGATCATATTCTTAATTTGATCAAATATATATTGAAGTATACATTAGATATGTAAAATGAACATACTTATATACCAAGGAACAATTTGTTAAAATTCCATTACATATTAAAAATAGATGGACAACTCCACTAACATATTCCAGCACTGGTACAAATATAGGTATATACACATATTCCTATCCCTACAACCAAGGTATATCAACACTCTAGTCATTATGAACAATTGGTTCCTCCTTAAAAAGAAAACATTCTTTCTCCCATCTAGAAGAATTATTTGAATACACCATTAAATGATGTGGCATCAAACCTAGCTCATATTCCTATTCGAACTGTAATTCCCTAGGTGGGAGTGACACATGGCTTGAGACATGGGAACATGACTATCAAAAAAGCCCACCGACATATTCAAAGTCATAGGATTATGTACATATCTCTATCCTAGATGTGTATCACAAAGTGATAGGGGATAATTCCTTGAGACACGCTCATATTCCTATTGAAAAAGACGGATGGCATACCCAAAGGCCCTGTATTAGGATCATATCCTCATTCTAGGTTGTGGCATACTATGTTCTAATGGAACATACCTTAGGAAATGCTTATATTCCAATGAGTGAATCTTCCTGGAATATTAAGAAATACCACAAAATCCAAGAACATAATACTAATTTCTTCAAGGAATTTATTTTTTAGCATCCCTCTGAGGTAATACAATATTAAGATCATATTACTTCTCAAATTTGAAATGTGCTTTGTCATATTCTGGTGGGGAATTCATATACTGATTAGTCACATATTCCTATTTCAACTAGGGATCACCATGAAAGAGAGGTAAATTCCTTAGGGAATACTCATATCTCTTAAATAAAAACTAGTGGCATGTCTTAGAGGCTCATGATCAAGCTCATACTTCAATTATCACCAATGAACACCATGTGATAATGGAACATGCCTTGGGAAATACTCATATTACTATAAATAATGAGGAATCTAATTTCAATATTATATAATCTTCTTAGTAGTGGTCTCATACTTCTTCAGCACTAGAGAGTTATAAAAAGGTTTAAAAACTTATATAAAATAGGCTCATGTCCCTGCAAAATTCTAGAAGTCAGGTCGACATATGACATCCATGATACATATGGAGGCTCATATCCCTAATTTTATCAATTTTAGTATCCTTGAGGTTCTTTGAGATATATTCTAAACACCCAAGGGTCTCTCAAATCATTAACTAAAGAATAAGATGTTCTTTAACTAGACAATCTTCTTTGTGGTAGTTTGGATATTGATCATAGGGACTCTACTGCTGATATCTATTATGTTCAGCCACCCCATGGTGATATCAACCACAGAAAAGAAAATCCTACCATTTCCCTTATACCTACATATAATGTGTTGTTCAAAACACACACACCTTTGTATAGATGGGTGCTTGAAACATCGGGGTCAACTACATATAGTTTCCCCATCAACTTACATCATTACTCAACTACAGTTAGTTGGTGACCCCAAGAAGCATCTTTTATGTTCTAATTGGATGAAGGCATGATATAGAGGAAGTAAAATTTATATATGGATAGATTTTTCAAGAAAAAAACTCCCCATACAGTTTTAGACTCTATCCACATCTGACTAGGAGACCCCAGATGAGCTAGAAAACATGTGCATTCTTTATCTTGGTCAAAATATATGGGAACCTCATCAGTTATTGAGGAATAGAAACCTACATTATCTAGGATATTGTGGAAAACATTAAACCATCAATATATGTTGTTGTTTGTTAGAAATGGCCACTATCACCATGGACATGGATCCAAAACCTGAAAATCATGACACAAATCTACTACATGCTTGCCAATATTTCATCGCAACCCTTTGAAAATTGATATATGAAGACACATCATGTATCTATGTATGAGGATGGGGAATTTATGGAGATTTACAATTTTCCACACCCCTATAAAAAAATAACCACTTTGATACAACACTCTATAATTCTGTATCCTCCTATGAAATCAAGGGGATGGGTAACAACCCAACTGGTGGATCACTACAAATAGAATTGAGATGATTCAAATGTTCCCTAAAATGATGAACATTGAACTTGGATAACCAGAAATTATTTGAACTATCCCCCTTGAAAAAATGGGAGTGCATATAAAACATGGAAGCCCATGTTGCAATCAACCTGATAACATCCTATATAAACAGACACCTGTCAAGGCCTGCCATTACACCCTACCCCTATGAGAGAAAAAATGTGTCACATCTAATAGAATACAATGGTAGTAGCCATAGAATCAATCCATTAGTGGACCCATCTCACTGGTTCGAGGGAATATCTACCATTGCCTCCAACTCTCAGATCTTCAATTCTCAAGAGGATACATGATATATCATCATCAACTGTAAAAAACCCAACCCACTAGGATGGGGGAATTTATATTTCAATCACCTTCACCGGGTTCATCATCCTATGATATGGTCTTGGGGAAATCAAAGAAAATTCCACATTAACCTTATCTTGCTAACCTGAGAGAATTTATATCTCAAATATTATCCCACGAATCATCATATCCTTAGCTGGATGCATCATATCATCAACAAAAGGATCAACCAATGCCAATTGTGACCCAGATAACGCCCATCCCATAGGGATCAATGAATTTTAATCACCATAATCACTATTGAGAAATTATTTATTCTATAGATTGGTATGTAAATATCTATGTTTGACGTACCATCTATTCCTCCCACCGTAAGAAAAACCTCTACTATTTGAGTTGTATTTGGTACCCACGAACAAAAAATCCCTCGAGGTCATTGCTCATAGGACAAGAAAGGAGGAGAGTACAGTGAATAAAATCAGATCATGATAGGTTTTCAAGAAAAAACAGACCAATATGGCCAAGGATTTGAGGAATGGCCCTAATACAGGCAGCGAAGAATCATCCTATTGCATTTAAAGAGCTAGAATTACCAACTTTTCTAGATATTAATATGTAAATTTAGTCACTATCAACACAAATTATATGGTGGATAAAGACTCAAATTAAGAGGGATACAAAAAAATACCTTGATGTGAGGGAGAATTGGATGCACCAACCAAGGATGCATGCATCCTTAAAAAAAGAAGGATCCAAAATATAAGGACCTGGACTTAAAACATTATATAATCTTGAATTAAATTAATAATTCACATTTTGGATCTTTTTTAGGTTTATATTTTTAGAGAGTTAGGCCATAACTATTACATTATATCTCAAAAATTACAATGTAGACACTTTTACTCAGTTTCCATTTTTTTCATAAAATAAAAAATCTTGAAAAAAAGAGTCATGTTCAGTTCTAGGTTTTAGACAGCATGAATTTCCCTTGATCACATCCTTTACCCTATTCATCTTTATCTCCTATGAAAAACATTTCGAATCTTGGAATGAGCATAAAAATCTCAGTAAGGGTTATAAAACAAAGAAAGAAAACATTAGTTCATTAATAAATACATAACATATTCCCTTTAACATACTTCATGAAATCATAATATTTATTAATAACACATATAAATCATAAATCATAAGGGTAACTTATGGAATCCATATCATACTTACATTTTAGCTATCACAGGTACATAGAGAGTTACGTTGGAATACCCATCCTAGTATATTCCCTAAATCTCTTATGAGAAACATTCACCTTAACCTCCGTCACGTAAACCAATGCATTAGAGACCTATCCCGGGCTCACATACCCTAGGTTTATCATAGAGCCACCCATATACGTAAAAAATTCCCAAGGACCATAATATCATCATAACACATAACATAAGCATAAAGGAAATATAACATTCCCAAATTAAAATCACAATATATCTTCTCAAGATATTGAACAAGATATTGAAATAATAAATCCAAAAACCATTCTCAATACCAAAATATGTAAAAGAGTATATGGTATTTATTTTCCTTTTAAAAACATTACATCTTGTTAAGGAAGCCAAAGATCAAATAATACTTGCGGCGGCGGAAAGGTCATTGTCACTGCATATGTTAAAAACAAACATTCTTTTTGTCATTTAGTAAATCAATTCTTTAAAAAATATTCCATTTTAATTAAATTAAAAGTAAAAGGGGTTTATACACTATATAAAATAATGTCATGTATAAAACAAAATATGCCTCAATGAAAGGAGATTGAGATGAAGTGACTTACCTCGTGTCTGACTTGACCCATTTTTTCTTTAATCTCCTTAATAATAAACTAAAATTAATTTCTACTTTCTTAAGAAATTTTTTTCAAGTGTATAATTCCTTTTAAATAACTTATTACAATTTAATAAACATTATGTAATCATTTAAGTTAATAATGGTCATTTTGTCTATATTTGGTACTTGAGTCAAAAAATGAACTTATAATTACAAGTTGTTCATGTGGTGAAAATTCCATTTTCTCCAAAATTATATTCATGATTTAAATATCATATATATTATATATATCTAGTATATATATGTATTTATAAAAGTACATAACATTTGTAGATAAGAAATGAAATGCATTGTTCATGGAGACGGTAAGCCGTACGTACGCATGAACGCTACTTTCGTTTCTATTTCATATTTAATGGAAAGAAAACATTATGATACATAGGTATATTATAATTCCAGTATAATATCTTATATAATTTCATTAACCCTATCTTTTATATGTTCTAATTAAGTCCTGAACGTGTCATTTCACTTTGAGGGGGCGGTAGTCTGCACTTCTGCAAATGAGATTATCGTATTTACCCACAATGGAAACCATAAAAGTATTCTATAAATGAGAAATACAGAACCATATAAACAATCTAAATATAATATATTTCATATATAAATATATTTCCATCTTAATGGACATAACAAGAGGTGGTAGGAGATAATTGAAAAATCATCATTTCATGTGGTGTTAGTTCGCCATCCACAGAAACAGTATCTTCACTACCCATTAGATGGAGGTGTGTGTAAGTGTAGTTCAAATACATCTCATAGAAACAACCGAGAATATTTATGATACTGGTTTTGTTATAAAACAAAGGAATAAAAAGTTATTAGGGGGTTGGAGAAAGAAAATAAAACAAAATAACTTAGGAGAAGACATTACATTTAAATCGGGTATCTCTTTTTGGTTTAAACCAAAAGGTTTACTTGAATTTCCTTATGCATAGGGGGAGGCTTATAGAAGGAATATAGGGATGTAGGGAGAGTATTTAGTCAGAGTTTGGATTATATGAAGGGCTTGAGAGGTGTGTGGAATGGGTTACAAGTGGTGTCCTTTTATAAGGGAGAGGAGGGGCTCTTTAAGAATGTTTGAAACAATTATTTTATTATAAACTTGTATTCAGTTTCAAAATGTCCAAAAATCATTAATGTGGAAGATAAAATCAATAATTTTCTAAATAAAATCATCCAATAAGAATTGGACAGGTTATGGATGTTTTTTTAATATTTATAATCTTATTTATTTAAATCATTCATTAATGAGGTAAACACAAGATAATTATTGCGTCATAAATAATTTTATTTATTTAATGTCTAAATATAATTAACAAAATATCATGATGTAGGAAATCATTTTATCTTTCCAATTAATATTTATATTTTAAGAGATAACTTATATAACCCTATGTAAAAATTGATTTACTAAAAGATATTTGTTTATGTCATTTTTTCCTTCACTTTAAGTTAATTAAAATAAAGTGTCATTATCACTACCAAGTGGCCCCATGGGGTTCAAAAATTGACCCAAGGATGTCCATGGTCGGATATGTATCAACCAATAGGATTATGACACATGTTAGGGTAATGTAATATTATTATTATATAATTTTTTACCCTTAATTACTAGATTTACCTTTTAACCGTGGTAAATAAAATAATTACTGAAGTAAATATTCATAACTTCTAAAAATAAAAGTCGCATATTTACACAATTTGGATCTATTGATTCCAAATATGGAATCAATTTTTTCAAATTCAAAACACAGAAGTGGATGAAATTAATTTAAAATTAATTTCTGTTGTCAAAACAAAAAGCGTGTTTGTAAGAAATAATAAATATCAAAAGCTTGACACTTTTTTATATCCAATTTCAAAGTTAAATTACTTCCAATGAAAAAAATTGGATTAAATAGTAAAAATATATTCTAATTACACTTTAAAACCAATTAAAAAGATAATATAACCATATAAATACATTATATTAAAATGCAGTTTTGAATTAAAATACAGTATTTTTCACTATTCATTAAAAAAACAAACTTTATCTGAAAAATACCAATATTTCATCCAAATTATATTTTCATGTCCCTATTCTAATGAATAATATTTTTGTTTGTAAAATAGAACATATTAAATTGAAAAAACTAGATTTAAAAAGGGTTTTCCATCAAAAGGTATCAAATCGACCTTTTAAAGAATATTTGAGTATTTGTGCTTAAAATTGTATTCATTTGAATTTTAAGCCTCTAAATTTTATTGGATAAATGAAAAAACATTTAAGAAACATGTATAATCAAATTTTAGTTAGTTTTATTCATTCCTGTCTATACAACGGTTAGGTGTTAACTACCATTTAAAATAATAATATTACATTATTAGTGTGCAACGTAAGATTTCAAAGAAACCCGTTGTTGTGTATCAGGTACACCATCGAACATAGCATCTCATTTAAAGTAAAATTAATATTTAATTGAAAAATATTAATAAATATGAAAATATCATATTTCTTTATTTACCTAGGATGTTACATCCTTCCTCCCTTTTGGAAATTGTGTCCTTGCAATTTTATTCACTTATCAAATAAATGGGGGTATTTATCCCTCATATCATTTTCAGATTTCCACGTTGCCTCTTAAACCATATGGGTTTTCCACAAAATCTTTAACTAATTAATTTCATTATTCCGCAACACATTTTCTCTTCATTCATGAATCTAGACTGGTTGTTCCTCATAAGGGAGATTTTCTTCCAATTAAACTACCTTTGGGATCAAAACACGAGATGGATCTGACATATACTTTCTCCACACTAAAACATGAAAAAAATTGTGTACCTGTGATAAACATGGAGGTAAAGATACTCTATATGAAACTGATCCAAATTTATCTAGGATTTCATAAGGTCCAATGAACCTCAAACTCAACTCTCCTTTCTTACCAAAACACATCACACTTTTCCATGGAGAAACTCTAAGAAAGACATGATCACCTACCTCGAAAGAGAGATCCTTCCTTCGGTTATCTGCATAACTTTTCTGCCTACTTTGAGATGTTCTCATGTACTTCTGAATCATCTGATCTTTATTTTACATCTCATATACCAATTCTGGTCCCATCAGCTTCCTTTCCTCTACTTCAACCCAAAAATCTGGAGTTTGACTCTGCTTCACATATAATGCCTCAAATGGGGCCATATGTATACTATAATGAAAAATTTTATTATAAGAAAATTAAACCAAAGAAATATGTTGGTCTCAACTTTTATGGTAATCCATCGAGCAAGCATGTAACATATCCTCCAAGGTCTGAATTTTTTGTTCTGACCGCCCATATGATTGAGGATGAAAAACTGTACTAAAATTTAATTCAATACCCGGCGACTTTTGAAGGTCTTTCCAAAAGTTGGAAGTAAACTTGGGATCACGATCAGATACAATGAAGTGGGGAACACCAGAAAAACTGACTATCTCTTTAACATACAACCAGGAAAGTTGATCTAGAGGCAAAGTATCTCGAATAGGAAGGAAATGAGCGGATTTAGTCTATCGATCAACAATAACCAGATTGCATTATTACCTCAAGAAGTCTTTGGTAATATCACAATGAAGTCCAAGGATATATTTTCCCATTTCCACTATGGTGCCGATAAATAATGAAGAATTCCTTTCGGTAACTTATGCTCTGATTTAACCTGTTGATATGTCAAACACTTGATAATAAAGTCAGCAATATCGTTTTTCATTCCATCCCCCCAGTAATACTCCCGAATATCTCTGTACATCTTAGTACTACCTAGATGAACTAAAAATGGAGAACTATGAGCTTCACATATCTACTCATATTTCAACTATGAGTCACAAGGAACACATAATCTCTTTCAAAATATCAAAATACAATCATTATCAATTTAAAAATTAGGCAAATTACCCTTCTGAACAAACTCTACCTTTTTCTACAACTCACTGTCTTCTTTCTGTGCTTGCTTAATATTGTCTGATAGAGATAGTTTCACTGACACCTGAAACAAAATAGTGAAATTTCCTACACTAACAACTTTTGTGACAAAGTTCATAAAATAAAAAACTAAAGGATCTGGTTCCAAATGTAGCATGGTTAATGTAGCATTACGCTTTTGACTTAGAACATCATCTACTTTATTTTACTTTCTCAGATGGTAATGGTTCATGCAATCATAATCCTTGATTAATTATAGTCATATCCTTTGTCTCGTGTTCAATTATTTCTTAGTTAATATATAGTTAAAACATTTTTGGTCAGTATATATTTCACATTTTACTCCATACAGATGATGCCTCTAAATTTTTAAACAAAAAACAATAACAGCTAATTTAAAATCATCTGTAGGGTAATTTAACTCATGAGGATTGAACTGATGTGAAGCATATAAAATTACCCAATCATTCTTCATAGGGACACAACCAAGTCTTTTTAATGAAGCATCACTGTCAATAACAAATTCACCATCTCTTGAAGGTAAGGAAAAAACAGGAGGATTCAACTATCTTCATTTAAATTCCTAAAAACAATCATCACATTATTTATCTAAATGAAATTAACACCTTTTCGAGTTAACTTAGTCATTGGACTAGATAACCATGCAAACTTTTCAAAAAACTTCCAGTAGTAACCTGCTAAACCAAGAAAACTATAGATCTTTGTAATATTTGTGGGTCTTGGCCATTCTTCAACAACTTCTGTTTTAGCAGGATCAACAATTATGCCATTTTTTGAAACAATGTGACCTAGGAATGAATTTTTTTGTAACCAAAACTCACACATGCTGAATTTCCCATACATTTTATTTTATTTTACGGTTTGTAAGATAACCCTTGAATGCTTTTCATGTTCCTATTTTCATTTATAATAAACCAAAATATCAACAATGAACAAAACCAAAAACTTATCCAAAAATTCATAGAAAATTCTATTCATAAGATCCATGAATACAGTAGGTGCATTGGTTAATCCAAAAAGAATAACTAAAAATTCATAATGGCCATATCTAGTATGAAATGTGATCATCAGATTGTCTGCTTCCTTTACTTTCAAGTAATTGTACCCTGACCTCAAGTCAATCTTTGAAAAATACCGAGCTCCCTGGAGCTAATCAAACAAATCATCGATATGAGGAAAATGATACTTGTTCTTAAAAGTGATTTTATTCAATGCTCTATAATCAATGAAAAGTCTCACTGAATCATCGTTCTTTTTAACTAACAAGATAAGATCACCCCATGGTGATGTGCTAGGTTAAATGAAACATTTATCTAATTACTTCTGTAATTGATTATTTAACTTTAATGATCAATTTGAGACATTCGATATGGGGGTTTTGAAATTGGCTTGGCATCAGGAACTAAGTCAACAGTAAATTCAACTCCCCGATCTAGTATAATATGAGGAAACTCATCATGAAAAACATCAAGGTTCTCATTTACTACTGGAACATCAATAATCTGAATAGTTCCTTTATTTTCAACAATATGAGCAAGGTAACATTCATTTACATCTTTTACTATTTTCTCAGCTTCCTGATATGTTATCAAAAGTAATGGTTCATTCTTGTACACCAACTGAAAATCTTTCTAAAAAGAAACCTATTTATCTCTTCAGTAAATATTAGAATGATAAACAGAAAGCTAATCCATACCCAAAATAACATCAAACTCTACTAAAGGAAAAACAATAAGGTTTCCAGGTATATTCTTTCCTCACACATGGATAGGAAGGTTCTTATAATTTATTTTTGCCTCAACATTTCCCCCCAGTGTTTTTTACCATAAGTTCAGGATTAATATCTTTTGATGAAATTCCAAATTTATTATAAAACTTCTCAAAAATGAAAGAATGTGTCAACCATAAATCAAACAACACATTGGCATAATCTGAACAAACAAACAGTGTACCTGATACTACTTCATTTGATGGCTCATCATCTACTGAAATAGATGCATAGGATTTCACCACCCCTTTCTTCTTATAGTCTAGCTGCTTTCCCTCAGTTGAGTTCTTCGTTGGAAACTCATTTTCATAATGACCCATTTCATTGCACTTAAAACATTTTACTGACTGTAAATCCAATTTTGTCTTACCATTACCCAGCTCTTTCTCAGTGCAATTACGAGCCTTATGTCCCATTTTACCACATCGGTAGCACTTACCATAATTAAAAATACATTACCTAACATTCTTTTTACCACAATTTTCACAAACTATAAACTAATGTTTCTTTCCATCAAAGTTTTTTAAAGAGTTATTCCCTTTCATCTACCACCTTGACCTCTTATTCTGTTGTCTATCAAAGAAAACATGGTCATCAGAAAACTCCATTTCCACTTTCACTTCACATCAAACAAGTTTTTGATAACTTTTGAACTCACGAGAAGCTAAATCACTTCGATGCTTTGTCTTTAATTGTGAGTACAAATGATTGATTTTACTATCATGATATCATATGAAATTTGAGCATACCTTGCCAGTTGAGTAAATTTTGCTTCATAAGAAGCCACATAGTCATCCTCTTGCCTCAATTATAGGAATTGTTTTTCCATCATAAGACAAACCACCTTAGGAAATTATTTCTCAAGAAAAATACCTTTGAATTCATCCTAATAAAGATAATCAATCTCCTCAGTCTCCCTGATATTTTTCACCATCGACCACCACTGATCAGTTTCAACTTTAAAACGGTAAATAGAGAGACTAACCTTTTGATGTTCTGAACACCCCATGACATAAAAAATCTTCTCTAGTGATTTAATCCACTATTCTACTAGCAGAGGGTCAAATTATCCTCTGAATGATGGGGGATTTTTCCTCATGAAATTCTCCACTACTAACATATTCCTCTGTGGTTGATCTGGCTGATCTCATGCATGGATACCGGTACCATTTATAGCCTGAGTAAACTATGCCATCACTACAACAAATTGTTCAGTTCCGATTCCGACCATATCAATTTGCTGATATGGAAGGTTTTCTTCCTCCTGATATTGTCCCATCATAGCTGCCATGTTTCCTCTATAGAAAACCATTATGAACACAGAAATATCTTAGGTGAAGAAACATGGTAATCTGTAAATTCTATATCACTTCAATTTGATGATAAATTAATTTAACAATATTCTAAATCCTAAAGTTGTTTAAACTGACCACGGATACCAACTATATGGACCCAAGCTTAAAACATTACATAATCTTGAATTAAATGAATAATTCACATTGAGGATCTTTTTAAGTTTAGATTTTTAGAGAGTTAGGCCAGAACTATTAAATTATATATCAAAAATTACAAAGTAGACACTTCTACTCAGTTTCCATTTTTTTATTAAATAAAAACTCTTGAAAAAAAGAGTCATGTCCAGTTCTAGGTTTTAGACAGAATGACTTTCCCTTAATCCCATCATTTACCCTATTCATCTTTAAGTCATGTGAAAATCATTTCAAAACATAGGATGAGCATAAAAATCTCTGTAAGGGTTATAAAACAAATAAAGAAAACATTAGTTTATCAATACATACATAACATAAGCTCTTTAACATACCTCATGAAATCATAAGATTTATGAATATCACATATAAATCATTCATAATGGTAACTTATGGAATTCATATCATATTACATTGTAGCTATCACAACTACATAGAGAGTTATGTTCTAATACCCATCATGGTATATTTCCTAAATCTCTTAGGAGAACCATTCACATTTACCTCTGTCACGTTACCCAATAAATTAGAGAGTTATCTTAGGCTCAACTTCCCTTGGTTTATCACAGAACCTCCCATATACATAAACAATTCCCTAGGACCATAATATAATCATAACACATAACATAAGCATAATGGAAAGGCAACATTCTAGAATTTCAATCACAATATATATTTTCAAGATATTGAACAAGATATTGAAATAACAAATCCAAAAACCATTTTCAATTCCAAAATAGGTAAAAGAGTAAATGGTTTTTATTTTCCATTTAAAAACATTACGACTTGTTAAGGAAGCCAAAGATCAAATAATACTCTCGCCGGCAGAAAGGTCGTTGTCACCGCATATGTTAAAAACAAAAATTCTTTTTGTCATTTAGTAAAACACTTCATAGAAAAAGTTTTCCTTTGAATAAAGTAAAATTAAAAGGGGTATATACACTATATAAAAGAAAGTCATGTATAAAACAAAATATCCCACAATGAAAGAAGATTGAGAAGAAGTCCCTTACCTCATGTCCGACTTGACCCATTCGTTATTTAATCACCTGAACAATAAACTAAAGTTAATTTCAACTTAATTAAGAACCTTTTTTCAAGTTTATAATTACTTTTTACCATTTTATAAACATTATGTAGTCATTTATATTAATAATGGTCATTTTTTCTATATTTGGTACATGAGTCAAAAATGAACTTCTTATAATTACAAGTTGTTCACGTGGTCAAAATTCCATTATCTCTTGAATGATATTCATGATTTAGATATCATATATATCCAGTATATATATGTAGTTATAATAGTATATAAAATTTGTAGATAAGAAATGAAATGCACTGTTCATGGAGAGGGTAAGCCGTACATACGCATGAACTCTACATTCATTTATATTTCGTATTTAATGGAATAAAAATAATAATTATATTTTCAGGCCATTTCGATGGACCGATTTATAATTTCATTAACTCTATCCATTATATGTTCCATGTAAGGCATGAATGGGTCATATCACTTCGAGGGGGCGGTAGTCCTCACTTACTCAAATTAGATTATCGTATTTACCCACTACGGAAACCATAAATGTATTCTATAAATAAAAAATATAGAAGCATAGAAACAATATAAATATAATATATATCACATATAAATACTTTTCTATCTTAATGGAAACCCCAAAAGGAGGTAGGAGATAATCGAACAGTCATCATTTCGGGAGGCGTTAGTTCACCATCCACGGAAATAGTATGTTATTTACCCATTAGATGGGTGTTTTTGTAAGTTTAGTTAAAATAATTCTCATAAAAACAACCTATTATATTGAGGATACTGGTGTTTTTATAAAATAAAGGAATAAAAAGAGTTTAGGGAATTGGAGAAGGAATATAAACCAAAAGAACTTAGGAGAATACATTACCTTTAAATCAGGTATCTCCTTTTGGTTTGAACCAAAAGGTTTACATGAATTGACTTATTCCAATGGGAAGGATTCTATGAGGAGTAAAGGAATGTAGGAAGAATATTAAGTCACAGGTTGGACGAGACAAAGGTCTTGATATGTGTTTGGAATGAGTTAGAAGTGGTGTCCTTTTATAATGGGGAGGAGGGGCTCTTTAGAAAAGTTTGAAACAATTATATTATAATAAAATTATATTCAGTTTAAAAAGATCCAAAAATCATTAACATGGAAGATAAAATGACTCATGTTGTAAATAAATCATCCAATAAGAAATGGAAAGGTTTGGGTTATTTTATAAATATTTATAATATTATTTATTTAAACCAATCATTAATGAGGTAAACACTGCAACATTATTGTGTCATACATAATTTTATTTATTTGATGTATAAAAATTATAAAAAAATACCATGATGTAGGAAATAGTTTTATATTTCCAATTAATATTTATAGTCTAAAACATAACTTATATAACCCCATGTAAAAATTTATTTACTAAAAGATATTTGTTTATGTCATTTTTGCCTTTAGTTTAGGTTAATTAAAATAAAGTGTCATTATCACTCCCAAGTGTCCACATGGGGTCCCAAAATCTATCCAAAGATGACCATGGTCAGCTATTTATTATAAAATAGGATTATGACACATGTTAGGTTAATTTAATATTATTATAATATTGTTTTTACCCTTAATTACCATATTTACCTATTAACAATGGTAAATAAAATATTTACTGAAGTAAATATACATAATGTATAAAAATAAAAGTTACTTATTTTCACAATTTGGATCTCCTGATTCAAAATATGGGATCCATTTTTCGAAACCCAAAACACCAATGTGTCAGAAATTAAATTAAAATTAATTCCCGCTGTCAAAACAAAAAGCGTGTTTTAAGAAATAATAACTTTCAAAAGAGTGACACTTGTTTATGTCCAATTTCAAAGTAAAATTACTTCCAATGATGAAAATTGTATTAAGTGGTAAAAATATATTCTAATTAAACTTTTAAACCAATTAATAAAATAATATAACCACATAAATAAATTAGATTAATAGGCAATTTTGAATTAAAATACAATATTTTTCACTATTCATTAAAAAATGAACTTTATCATAAAAATACCCTAACTTCATCAAAAATATCTTTTCATGCCCTGATTCTAATGAATAATATTTTTTGTCAAATATAACAAATAATAGTGACAAAAACTGGATTTAAAAAGGGTTTACCATCAAAGTGCAGTAAATCGACCATTTAAAGATTATTAGAGTATTTGTGCTTAAAATTGGATTCATTAACATTTTAAGACTATAACTTTTATTGGATAAATGTAAAAAAATTTAACAAAAATGTATAATTATATTTTATTTAGTTTTATTTATTCTCTTCAATACAATGACTATGAGTTAACGACCATTTAAAAGAATAATAGTATATTATTATTGTGCAACGTAAGATTTCAAAGAAACCCGTTGTTGCTTATCAGGTATGCCATCAATAATATCATCCCCTTTAAATTAAAATTAATATTTAATTCACAAATATTAATAAATATAAAAATTTTATATTTCTTTATTTACATGGGATGTTACACAAAATATGGCACTTTTGAATACAAAGTTACCACTTCTATGGTGGAGAACTAGAAATAATAAAGGGAAATGTGTGACTACATCCCAATAACTACAAGAAGAGTCAATGTTATTTATTTAAAGGAACATTTTTCACAATATGATAATGAGATAAATACTCTTATACAACTCAATAACAAGTTAATGAGGTGAAATATTCCCATGGGAATCATCTTCAGGAAGAGATGAATCTTATTCCTCCCGTAGTTGATCCCCTTGAAAAAGTAGCATTTGATCATAAGAGTAGAAATGGATCAAGGAGTCCAGTATATATAAATTAGGAAGTATAAAATTATCATTAAATCCCTCAATTTCTATGAAAACATTCCCCTCCTCAGGGTAGTCATTCAGTCTTAGGAAGAATTAACAATCACCAAGAGAGGAAAGTGGAGCTACCACATCAACCCCCACCCACTCCCTATAGATTGGATGTGACTCAATTAGTAGAACCCCAAAATCATTTTAACATAATATAGTCCCATGATACTTGAATGTTATCTAAGGAAGGGAGATGTACACCTTTTTAGCCTGAGAGAAATCTATATTCTAAGTGGTTAAATGACACTCCCCCCCACATAATTTCGACAACACAACCTTCCTTACATTTGATAGAGTGAGAAACCAAATACATCAACAGAAAAACTTCATATCCTAATGTAAGATAATTACGGGACCTTTAGGGAAATATTAGGGAAACAATTTGAGGTATTTTGTACATATTCTGATAGTGATATCCTTTATTTGCTATAGTAGCCCTCCATTTGGAGTAGTTGAATGATGGGAAGACCTAGTTCCTTAATTCCTTTAACATTTCAGATCCATGACAAGGAAAATGAAAACTGTCGAAATAATTTTTTTTAAGAAACACCAAAATGAGAGGGTGTATGACTTCATATCCAGATGTAAAGTATTAACCTATTCACTGAGCATCCCTCTCTCATAGGATTGTTTTGGATATATGTGATAAAAATATCCAGGTTGAGTTGCACACACCTCTGATACCAATGAAGTGTCTATGTGGGTTCTATGAGTTAGTATAAATAGAAAAATTCACAAGGGATTCCATTTAGAAAACCTGATATAAATCTCAACTCATGACTTCATCACATGGGAAAAGGCTCTGCAAGAAAGAAGCTACCACTGGAACCCTGAATCCGAAATCAGTTCCCATTCAAGCACCTAAGCCAGTCTCAAACCACCAAGTGGCCTGTTTTAAACTGAACAAAACAAAAAATCAGCCACTTATAGAAGAAAAAAGAAATTATGGTCACCTATGATTTTAGGAACAAAAGAATGAAGCTTACTCCTTCCGAACTGAACATGTCCCAAGTTATTTCTTTGAAGACATATATGATAACATACTCAAGATGCCACTACTTAATAACCCAATGAGGTCAACCTCACCAATCATCTCAACTACTACCCTTTCTATAGAAAGCTTCAAGAACATCATTAATGGCATGGTCATCTCTAGATAGGCCTTGTTAGTTAACTTGTCATAGATGGTGGTATGTAAAACTATCACCTAGTCAGATGAAGTGGGTGATTGTAAGAAAGTTTCATTCATGTGTGAATAGAAGTTTAATAATTGGACAACTTGGAAAGACATTGACTAATCTCATTCCACCCTGAGAGAACCTAAATTGAAACCTACAGTAGCTTCACCTCTTAAGAAGGTGTAATCATATATATGTTTGGAAAATGGATTCTATTATCAAATACAGGAAAAAAGGAGAGGAAGAGTCTTATTTTTCTTGAACACAAGCTCTAAATCTTGCATATTTCTTCCCAGCAACATCTGAAACATGGGAACCACCACACCAAATAGAACCCTCATCAGAATAAGTCCACATATTTGGTTTTGGTCAATGTGATACACTTTTAGTACCACTTATTCAATGATGAATATGTCTCTATATATGAGTTCCCTTCACAAAATCTGGGAACAGGAGGTTGGATGCACATGAACAGAGAAAACATGAAACATCATGAGCAAGGTTGGATCCAATAGTTATGTCAGGTACCCATAGAGAACTTATATAAAGTTGAGACCTGGGAGAGACCAATCTAGTATGCCTAGAAAAGACTTGGATGTGTCTGAGAAACCTCTAAGAGTCTTTATAACCAAGTATTATGGAATTAACACCTAGCATAGTTTCAATTACCAGATCCTCCTAGGTAATGGAGTGGTTTGGTATGACCTGAACCACTAGAAGTGTATGCTACCTCAAGCTCCTCATAAGAACCAAGACTGTCCAGCTCAAAATCCTTAGATCCCAAGCCACATGTGAATGAGAAAATTCACCTCAGATGCGCTGACCTGTGGCACAAAATCGAGACATTGTGAAATAGCTGGAAGGTGTCCCAACCCAACTCTCAATCCTCAATGTTCTCAATCAATTAAAAAAATAACTCAGGGAGGCACTCGTTAAATCCCACCAAATCCCATTGGAATTCACGATAGATGTCACTATATCCAGGGTCTATCAAATAGAGACCATGTTAGAGTAATTTCATGTCACGATATCTTTCATAGAGTATTTTTAAGAATAAGTCATCTAGGGGCACATCATACTCCTATATGTTTTTGGTAGACTCGATAATGTCGATATGCGAAGGGATCTGATTAATACTGGCTCTAGGATCAATATCATCCCGATTCAAATTCTATCATGTTTGGGATATAACAAAGAGGATTTTATCCATCAATTATGACTATTAAAGGGTATGATAATATTGATAAAAGACGTCTTGGGAAGATCAACCTCAGAAATTCATTTGGAGATCTCACATATATAGATGAATTTTTGGTTATTTAGAAACACACCACATAAAATTTCCATCTTGGAGTGTTCTGAATCAAATACACATAGCAGTACCTTATACATTTCATCAATGTATAAAATACACCATCGAATGAATATTCGATATACTACATAGTGATATCTCCCACTTCGATACATGTGAATCCACATATGAAGAATTAGGTTTCTACAAGGGGGGGGGGGATAAACAATTTGGGATGATGACGTGTAGGTTGCATCCCCCAATAAATTGGGGACCACCCTTTCAAATCCCTAGAGTATGCTCAAATTTGGATATGTGCTCTCCATAAATTTGGTTGAGGTAATAGACCTAGTCCAAGAGGCCCAAGGCCCTCCTATCCCCAATGATAGTATAAAATAAAATCATCTAGAGAATCTATCTATGATGAATATAGAAGTATGGGATGATCTTGTCTTTTCTCAAGACCCCTCTCACCATGATAGTGAAAGAGATTCCCTAAGATTTTTGTCTCCATTTGAGAATTACTCCAAGGACACAGAGGTGAAAAAAAGAATAGGATGACCTTTGAAGTGACCCTAATTAATTTGAGAAAGGTGTCTCCAACACCATATATAAGCCCATACAGGTAAATATGGGGATGAAAGAAGACCTATGACCTATACTGATTAGTGACTCCATTCCATTTGAATATTTGTAGATGTAAATTTCATTTATAAAGCAACATCAAGAAGTAAAATACCCATGATGTGGATATTTACCATCTCAGCTTTCCTGATGAACATCGATGATTTAAGTAGTATTCCAGGAGGATGTATCCCTATCATGTATCCAATGCAGAGGTGGAAGTTAAAAAATTGATCAAATCCCAAGTTATATGAGAAGTGCAATACCCTAGATAGATTTCCAAAATAATATCCATCAAGAAAAATAACGGTCAAATCAGTTTCTGTATCAATTTCATAGTACTTAACCAATATATCCTAAAGGGATGAATTCAAATTTCCAATCATAGAACTCTTTATCGATGCAACTACTAGATTCCATGATTATTCCTTCATGTATGTGTATTCAGTGTACAATCAGATTATAATAGCCCTGGAATATGATGAATCTACTTCCTTAAGAGTTCCCCAAGGGATATTTTACTGTCATGTCATGACCATTGGATTAAAGAATGCTGGAGACACTTATCAAAGCACCATGAATCATATATTTAATCCATTCATTTGAAGGATAACAGAAAGTTATGTCGATGAACTATTGGGAAAATCCAGTTAGGGATGCAATAACATCATGAATCTTCAAATAGTTTTATCAAGCTGTAGTAGTAGTATAGTCTAAAGATGAATATGATGAAGTGTACTTTAGGGGTAACATTAGGGAAGTTTTTTGTCTTTGTGGTAAGACATCACAACATTGAGGTTGACTCGATGAATACTAGTTCTATCATAGTAATTTCACCCCCCATAAATCAAAAATAACATAGGGGACTCTAAGGGATCCTCACCTATATTCTGTGATTCAAATCCAACTTATGCAGAGAATATCTCCCTTTCACCAAGATAATGAAGAAGTGAATCACCTAAAAATGGTATGGGTACTGCTAAAAATATTTCAAAAGGTTCAAGTAGTATCTTCTTCACCCAAAAATATAGATGACACTAGTGGATGGATATCTACTCATTTTATATGTAGACACAATGGAATATTCACTAAGTTCCCTAGTTTCAATGAATAATGATGCATAGAGTGGTAATATTCTATATTACCTCAGACTAACAATGTTATGCAGTAAAACCCATTACTCAAATGTTATAAAAAACTACCCCACAATCATCTTTGTAGTGAATAATCTAAGGTATTACTTGTAGCACCAAAAATTCCATCTTGTCTATTGTATTAATCCTATCATGTACATCCTTTCCCCCTATGATAACTGGGTGTCTTTCATGATGGAAAGGAATTCTCCATGAATATGGCATCCAGATCATGTCACATAAGGTAGTAAAAGTGAAATCCATGGCTGATTTCCCCATGGAATATCCCACCCTAGAAAGTACACCAATGGACACAAAACTCCTAGATGAAGAGATTTTATATTACCCTATCACTCCCCAGAAATGGGAGATGTATTTTTATGGTTCATCCCAACGTCCTATTAGAAGAAGGATGGAAAATCCAAATCTCAATTGGGATGACACAGGGATTATATTTTTTCTTCAGACAAATAAAATTTTCCTGACTCTTTCTCACTATTCGAATGCAGCACAAATAATGAGTTTGAATACCAAGCCACCATTCCTATCTTGGAATTATCCCTACAGTAGTAGATATCCTTCCTAGATATCATAGGATATTTTGAACCAGTGATAAAGAAGATTAATGAAGAATATGATATCAAAAAGTAATAATTGGACCATCATAGTAGCTATGTTAGGAGACTAACTATAGATTTATCATTGGATCCCACACTGCATCATGTTACCCGATCATAGAATGCTCATACCGATGCATTGAATAATGCAGCTATAATACTGGTGTTCCCTGATCATGAGGAAGAAATATTATGTATGACACACCATCACTACTATAAAATTGGCCTTTAACAATGCTAAAAATTTCCATTTTCACGTCTAGAGAAGCATTGACTACTAGAGTGAGATTAAAAACCCTAGACTTTTATTAGTACTAAAAAATCATTGAGAGTGGAAAATATTTATAAGAAATTTTATTTTACGCTAATAATTTTGACCATTGTTGGTGCTTCTAAAACCATTGATAAAGGGGTCCTTTATCAACACTTTTAGAAGCTCAGATAAAGGGGCATATAGTAGTGTGTTGTAAGAGCACATTCCAACACAAGTGAAGCCTACTGTAAAAACACATCACAACACAAGAAACCCCATGAAATCAGAAAAATAAGGTACCCATACATAATTTAAATAGAATAAAATATAAAAAAAATACAAGGAATAAACACTATATCATAGACATTTCAAACATTGGTTTATACAGTTACATAAGTACGAATTGTTAATTAAATTCAAAAACATTAATGTTCCTTTTTCTTTTAATGCTAACACTTTCTAGAGATAAATATGCACATTTATAATGAAAATTTTTTATGTTATAAATAATATAAAAATAAATAAATAAATATATTGTGTTAATTTTAAACTAAACTTTTAGTCATGCCAGGAACATTGTGTATCAGATTGAGTTGTAGTTGATTATTTCACATCACACCATTTGTTTTTTTTCATCAAGAATCATATCTAGGAAAATTAAATAAATATGTATAATATATAAATGATAAGGAAATTAATTAATTAATATAATATAGAACTATGATAAAATAATATACATTTGTTTCATCATTTTTTGCGATGTGATGCACTTTTTAATCTAAAACGGCAATTATAGCTTGAAAATATGAACTTGGAGTCATACAACTCACAAAATGCACTAGATTGAGGTGCAAAGGATTTATACACATCTAAAATAACTTATGGATCATTTTTTATAAATTATGAAAACAAATTTAAATGTTTTTTCTTGGTTTTGAGTATGTCACTTGTCTGTTTTAGGATAATATCATTTTAAACTATAAAACAATTCATTAACTCATATCGATCACATTATGTGTCGGTTCTATGTGAGACCAATTCCTACAAATAAGAAATCACTTATCAATCGATTTCCGAAATTATCAACACAATTTAGGTGTGTTTTATTGGTTTTAAGTGAGTGACACGTTTTGAACTAAAATATCAATATTAAACTGATAACAAACACATTGAGTCATACCGGTCAAACTATGGTTCCGATTGAGATGAGGATAATTCCTATACATCCCAAATGAAATATGTATCATTCTCCTAATGCATCAAACAAATCTAAATTATTTTTCTTAGTTTTGACTAGGCCAATAGTCGTTTTTATCAAGACGGATGTCAATTTTAAACAAAATGTCAGACTTGGAGTTATACCGATGACACCCTACTTTAGATGGTGGTTAGGATGATTCTTACATGCCCCAAAATAAATTTTGATAATTTTTATAATGTATAAAAACAATTTGAACTTTTTTTTTCTCATTTTGAGTATATCTCATCCCTTTTTTACTAAAATTTCATTTTAAACAAGAAACACAAACTTTGACCTATACAGATCACATAGTGTATCAATTTGATGTGAGACTGATTCATCCACATAAAAAATGATTTTTGAATTTATTTAATAAATTATCATGAATATCTGAGGGTGTTTTCTCAGTTTTTAGTTAGTCATAATTTTTTAACTCAAATGTCATTTTAAACTGATAGTGATCACATTTATTCATACCGGTCATATTGTGTGTTAGATTTTTGTGAGGTTGATTCCTAAGTATACTAAAGGACATATAGATCATTTTACTAAAATATCAAAATATGAATGATTTTTCTCATTTTTGAGTAGTTTAGTTGTCCATTTTACTAAAATTGATGTCAATTTTAAAATAAGAATATAAAGTTTTATTCATAACAGTTACACTATGCATCAGATTGAGATGGGGATGATTATAACACATCTCAAATTACATAATGTTCATTTTTATAAAGTATCAAGACAATATGAATTTTTTCCCTGGTTTTGAGCACATCACATGTCTTCTTTACGAAAATTTCATTATAAACTAAAAACACAAACTTTGACTCATATCGATCACATTATGTGTCAGTTTGACATTGGAAAAAATCCTACACTTCCAGAATGATTTATGAACTGATTTCCTAAATTATAAATAAAATTAGAGCATGTTTGTTTGGTTTCTAGTGAGTGTCTATTTTTGAACTAAAATTTCATTTTTAAACCGACTATAGACACTTTAAGTCATACCGGTCATGGCACACATCATATTGAGGTGCAAGTGATCCATATAAGTCTCAAATCACTTATATATCTTTTTTCTAAAGTATAAAAATTATATGAATGTTTTTTCTCAGTTTTGAGTAGGTTATTTGTTATTTTTACTATAATTTATTTCAATTTTAAATAAAAGGATGCACTTGGAGTCATACCGGTCACACCGTGCATCATATTTTGGTGTGGTAAATTCCTACATATTTTAAATGACTTATTGTACATTTTCTAAATTATAAAAACAATCCAAATAAATTTTCTCAATTTTGAGTATGTCACTTTACCTTTTTACTAAATTTCCATTTTAAACTAAAAACTCACACTTTAACTCATATAGATCACATTGTGTGTCTATTTTATGTGAGAACAATTCCTATACATAATAAATGACTTGTGAATCAGTGTGCGAATTCATCAAGACAATATGTTCTTCTTTTTAATGTTTTTAGTTGGTGAAACATTTTGAACTAAAATATCTATTTTAAACTGATAACAGACACATTGAGTCATACCAATAACATAGTGTATCATATTTAAGAGTGTATGATTAATAAAAATCTTAAAGGACTTATGGATCATTTATTTAAAGAATCATAACAAAATAAATTCATTTGGTTAGTTTTGAGTAGGTCAGTTGTAATTTTTACTTAAATTGATGTTAATTTTAAATAAAAATATACACTAGGATTCATACCCGTCACACTATGCATTAGATTAAGGTGTGGATAATTCCCATATGACCTAGATGACTTATGAGTCATTTTCCCAAATTATAAAAAAAATCCTAATGTTTTTACTCAGTTTTGAGTACGTCACTTATCCTTTTTAATGACATTTCATTTTAAATTAGAATCATGCACTTTGACTCATACTGGTTGCAACATGTCTTAGATTGATGTGATACTAATTCCTATATATCACAAATGATTTACAAATTTTTTTCCAAAATTATCATGAAAATTTGACCGATTTTTCTTGTTTTTTAGTGATTGAAAATTTTGGAACTCAAATATGGATTTGAAAAATATAACAAACACATTGAGTCATAGAAGGAACATCATGTAAAAAATTTAGTTACAACTAATTCCTACAAGTCAAAAAGGACTTATGGGTCATTGTTTTAAAGTATTAAAATAATGAGAATATTTTTTATTGTTTTTTATTAGGTCACATCTATTTTTTTACTAAAATTAATTTTAATTTAGAATAAGTAGAAGCACTTGGAGTCATATTGGTCACACCGTGTGTCAAATTGAGGTGAGGTTGATTCCTACACATCCCAATATATCCAAAAAATCCAACTTCCAAAGATACAAAGATTTTTTTTCATTTATTTATTAAACTAATAACATTTTATAATGGATGATTGTATTCTTGACACATTTTCTTGTTTTGATTAGCTCAATTATAGTCTCAAACAAAAGAATCCACCAATTTATGAAAACAATTTTCATGTGTCATAATAATAACAAATTAATTATACATAAATATGAAACAATATATTAATTCTATGGATAATGATTTCACTATGAAAATGTAAATATTAACTCTATGATTGAGTAATGGGGGGAACTTTAAGGAAGGTGACAAATTCCAACCTAGATGGGGTGAAATGTTTTAAATGGTGAAAAATTATATAGATGTTTTGGGGAATAAAGGCATGAAAGATGGATAAACCACCCCCACTCAAAAAAGTACACCAGTATAAGAAACCAATTATATTGTGATTAATAATACAACAAAAAAATTAAACATAAATTTTAAAACAATGAATTAATTCCATGGATAGTGATTTTAATGTGAAAACATCAATATTACCTCTATCATTGATCAGAAGAGTGAATGTGAAAGAATGTGATAAATGAAAACACCGTAGGTGTGAATGTGTTTTGAGTCAGAAGAAGTATGTGGATGTTTTAGTGTATATGGAAATGAAATATTGACTTACCACCCAAACCGAACAAAATAATCCACATGTATAATGAAAAAACTTATTTGAGTAATACTAAAAAGAAATAAATTAAACATAAATGTGAAATAATAAATTAATTATATGGAAAATGGTTTTACTATTCAATCATCAAGATTAACTTTTTGATTTATTAATGGAGGGAACTTGTTGGAAATCGATAAATGAACAACTGTAAGGGTGAAAATTTTTTATTGTAGAATAATTCTATAGATGATTTGGTGAAAAAAGGAAGAAAAAAGGAAAAAATAAACAAAATAAACAAAATCAATAGGGAATAAATAAAATTAAATCAATATTTCAATATTAAAATTTTTGGTAAAACACTGATAGTATATTGTAACACTACATTTTCATATTTTGAGTGGTGTTCCTTAATTATTGTATTTTCATATGAGGGATTGAAAAAATAGTCATGTGAAGAAGATAATATCTATATGAGTAGTAAAAAATTTAATTTAGATTATGTTAATATAGTAAGAAAATATAATATTATGAAGAATAACATAATATATTATATAAAAATTTAAACTTATCATTAAACCCTCTTTATTTTTTTATTGTTTTTGGGATTTGGTTCCTCTATAGAGAATCTGAATCCCTTCGTTGTGATCCCATCTAATATACAAGACATTGGTTTCATTGGGACCGACATGAACTGATTGTGATCTTCCAATTAAACGGTTATCCTCCATTGAATTTTTATATAATATAATTTTTTTATTCACCAACAGGAATACCGACCGATTCTTGTTGATGTATATAAGACATAAAATACATTCCCTTATTTTGATTCCATTATTAAATTATCATCTTTTCCCCTTCCACATTGAAATTCACCTTCACAAAGCCCATTTCATTATATTTCACTTCACTCATAATGTCAACTCATTTGCATCCAAAAATTTGAACTTGAAATGTTTTATAATCCAAAACATATATCAGTTATATGATTCCAAAATATAGAATGTTTTCATAAATTGGATTTTTATCCTTGGAACTAGATATGTGCATCGCTTCCACCAAAATCATAACACCAATGCTTTCAACTTACATCAATCATGATATTCTTTTGTATAGAACATATAACCATTGATTTCATAACTAGTGTAAGATATGACATTTTCATATAGTACCATGGCTAGCTATCGATGTTTTTCAACAATTGAATTCAGTTTTTCCGATAACTCCTTATAAATTTGTTCTTGGAACCATACTATTTACTTTTTATTATGGGTATTTGATATCCATCCATCATCCCTTAATGGATTAAAATATCTAATAATTTATTTTTTTATTCAATGTATGGATCAACATCTTCACTATTATATAAAATGTATTAGTTCACTTGTTCCCACTCTGTAAAATTAATTCGAACAACAACTCTTCCTAAAATTACTTTTACCATAATGATTTTATTATGATGAGACTTTTGGAGACTGATTCTATCGACATTTTATTGGTAATCGGTATAGAATTCAATATATTATTCAACATCATATCATTATAAAACACAACCTTCTTGTCGATATTGATTATTGGAAGACCCTTTAAAAATTTTCCAACATCGTTTGATGGGGTACATCCATCTATAATGGATTTGATCACACAGTTTAACCACTAAAAAAAGTGTACCACCAGGTGAAATAATATATCAAATAATGATAGTGGGAAAAAAAATAAATTATTCACACAATATTACTATAACATCCTTATTCATGATTGGAAACTTCATCAGGTCTATAATTTTACTGCATATGAATTTGAGAAATAAGATGTCTGGTGAATGAATGTCATACATATTTAGGGAGAATGCAATGGAAAGAAATGAGAATTAAATCATGCATCAAAACCTAATAGGCATGTGATTTTAGTCCTGATAACCTCAAATTATTCATTGAAATGGAATTTTTAATATTTGAGGAATTTCCCTCCAAAACTTTCACAATATTTAGGAAAAGAAAATAATTTTAGGTTTTCCTGTCTAGGTAGAGTGTATGTTATTGTGGGAATAAAATTACACCATTTACCCATCACTAGTGAAAACTCTTCCAGTATCCCAATGTTAATCAGGTCCAACCTTACCTTGATTCCATATTTATTTTTTCTCAGAACATTTAGTAACATTACAAAAATAATACCAAATACATTTTTTACTATATGCATGACATAAAGAAAATATCTGACATTAAAAATTCCAATGAGACAATTCCAGGAAAATTTATCTCTTTTTCCAACCTAATTTCATATAGTTTTTCAAAAATGGTTTACTGAATATAGTTTCAATATCTTTTTCTATATCAAACATTTGATCTCCCATTATTGGAGACAATGTTGTACCTTATTCAATTTTTCCATCAAATGCTGTGGTCCAGGATTAGTATTTATGTTATCGAGAAAAAAAATTATGATTTCCTAAAAACACAGTCTTTGAGTAATGTTTTAACCAAATGAATATTTCTATTTTCACAAATGAGACACCTCAACATTACTTTAATGCTAGAACCTGATAAATTTCCATAAGTGGGGAAGCCATTTATTTTCTTGTACAAAGTCCCCCTCATTGTGAATTATTCACTTCAATGATCATCATATATTGTAACACCTATATGACACATCAATTCTAGATATTCGATCAATAGAGAAAAATAGACATGAATATAATTACCGAGTTTCTTTGGTCCAGAAATAAGTAGGGAAAACAAAATGTATTTGTGCTTCATGCATAACTATAGAGAAAAGATATAATTTACCAACATGATGGTCTATTTATTGTGAGTAACACTCTGTACATAAAATATTTATTCCATATAAATATATTTCAAGTTGAAATATTCCCATATCATTTCAAAATTTAGGATACTCATAATCAATTTTATTCTACTGAGGAGAATATTCTAGATGATGTAGATTCCCATATTTAATTGTTGTATATGAATTTAATGTCTATTGTCTCATGGTTTTCTAAGATCTATATAATCTTCTAAACCATGAAATGATCTGAAAGTACCAACAAAAATTTGAAGGACATGATTACTTTTTCATGTATCGATTCCTGCCATACTATCAAAATTTTATGAGTGATTCATGGTCCTTGAGAAACAATATGAAATCATTTATAAAGAATTATATATTTTTAGAGATCATTCTCAATGAACATAGAATTTTTTTAGCATCATATATTATACATGGTAGTTTATTTTATTTTACTAGCATATAATTCAGAAGACAAAGTAGTTCTGTAAAGCTAGTGTCACTCCATCCGCATCCACATTTACAATTATTTAACTACAAAAAAGTCGATTTTTTTGTATTTTTTAAAACCGGTACAAAATAACATCTTATCAGACCTATTTAACTTCTAAAACAACTTTGGAAATTCATAAAGGTACTGTTTTATTGTTATTTTCATTTATTCAATGCGATCTCCGTCATCATTTACAGTGGTATTCTTGCCAAATGATTCATAAATCGAAGTATCATGCCAATTGGTGAGGATGTTCATTTTTTTACTGTTCTTAGTAAAACATTTATAGAAATTATATATTCTGTTTCAAATAAAATGTTCTTCCAACTCTTTTAGAATAATTTTTCTACAATAACAATAACATAAACATGGATAAATGATTTGAGAAGGGTTGTATGCATGATTTATTTCAGACTTGATGAACTCTTTAATTATATCTCCATACTATTTTTTTCAAATGATTAGTGTGTATCCATTTTCAATTCATATCCACAGTATTGGGATCATAAAATACTTTTTTTTTGTAAAATAAATAAATAAATACTCATAAGACAGTCATTATCAAAGGTGAATGTTATAGATAATTATAATAATGGAAACCCAATATTTGATTGTATCAAATAATTAAAGTATCATTTGAAGAAATTGGGTAATTGAATTTAAGAAAGGAATTAATCTATTATGGTAGTTATTATCCTCTAAATTCATCTAAATTTCATAGTTATAGACATCTGTCATTTCTCATCATCTCATCTCCCAAATAGGTAACATTGAATTCTTTTGTTTGGAATTCATCCTCTATCTCTTGTGGACATGAACCTATGATTAAAGAAATATTAAATGATATAGTCATACATAGGATAACTACTAATATGATTAGTAGAAGAAATGTAAAAGAAATGGGGGAGGAGTCCCAAGAAATTTTTTTGAATAATAACTATCTAGGATATGAAACTAATGATAATGACAAAAATATAAAATTGATTGAAAAAACTGAGATGTTATTATGAGGACGAGATAAAATTGATAGATAGTTTTTCCTAATTATAATTGGGATATTGTTAAGAATTAAAAAAATAATGAAACATTGGTGGAAATTAATGTTGTATTTTGTAGCATATGGGGGACCACATGATGATGAGGTAGACTCAAAATAGGACATTGATGTTGAGGAAAATGAAGAATGATCATCAACTGTAATAAATACAAGAATAGATGAAATCATTGAATAAAATGTAATTAGTGATCAGAAATTTTTGGAGATGCTAACAAGGATGATAATGGGATCAAATATATGCATGAGAAGACTGATCCAAAAAAGAACAATGTGACATGGGAAATTGATCCAAGTCCAGGAGAAAAAAAAAATATTTGAACCAGGTGGGTGTTTTATAATGAACTCACTAACTATGGAAAACTAGATCAAAATAAATAATGGATAATGTGTAAGGGGAATTCCATGACCCAAGTAAATTATATTTATGATAAATTTATTTCAATTTCTAGGTTGGAAACTATTTTGAATCTTATTTGATATTTCAATGACAATGTAGTTAAACGAATACCAAATGGATGTCAAATCAATGTTACTTAATGGAGTTATTAAGGGGAAGTATACATTGAAGAATGAAGATGTGTTTATCATTGATGAAAATTAGAGAAAGGTGTTCCAGTTAAGAAATTCCTTGTATAATATAAACAAATCACTGAGCACCTAGTTTATATGGTTGGATGAATTTATAAGAATGATTTTATTTCATGAGGTAGAGTTGATCACAACCTCTACATTAAGAAAGAAAATAATAAAAGGTTTTTGGTAATAATAAATGTTGAAGACATAATATTTAATGATTGGACAGAGCATATTTAAATTTTTTGTGGACAATATTAGGTATAATTTAGAGATGTCTTTTATTGGTGAGTTAGACATTTTCTTTGGTTTATAGGTGAATCAAGGAAATCACAACACATTACTTTCTCAATAAAAATATAAAAACAGGTTCCAAAGTGATTTACAATGGAATATTTCAAACAAAAAATAATATTGAATGCTATATAGATTAATTTTTTAGATGTTGAAGATTGCAAAGAGGTAGATATCATGGAATTCAGGTATTGGGAGCCTATTATTACTCACAACAACATTACCCAACTTTGGTTTTGATATATTTTAAGTCACACAATTTCAATGTTGTCCCAAGGAGAGCCGCATGATATCGGTAAAGATGATACATCAATGTATCTAAAAAATATTAAATTTTGGGATGTCTTATTATAGGATAGTACAACTGGAGTTGTTGGGATACAAAAATGTGGGATGATAATGTTCATTGGATAACTGAGGAAAAGAAGATATATATAAAACTTGTATTTCATTCGTGCCTTGGTTTCATTCAACCCTTAAGTCAACTGAACCTTTAATTTGATCCTTGGAATGGTTGTAGCCTTTATTATAGCCAAGATTTGAGGTGGGATTTCACAACGAGGAGCATCAACATCAAGTGGATTCTTTGGAGAGCATTGGATATTGAGAACTAGTTTGCAATAGTTAGGGTTCCTAAAATAGATCGTGAAACTTTTATCACCCCTTCCGAGAAAGCATCGATAAATATTCTTTTTATCAGTGCTAAGTTAATTAGAGCTGATAAAGTATTTATAATTATACTTAAAAATATTTTTTAAAATATATTTATATAATAATATATATATTTAATAAATAAATATATAGATAAAAATAATAAAAATAATATTTAATTAATTTTATTTATAAAAATTGTATAATTATTTAAATATATAATTATTTTATTATAACTTTATAAATAATTATATAATTATATAAATATATATTATTAATATATATATAAATATAATAATAATAAATATGTTAATTATTTAAATTATTTTATTTTTATTTTATAATTATTTATATATTTATAATTATGTATTAATAATTATATAAAGACACTTAAAAAATAATATTTATATATTTAAAATTATAAATGTATAAATATTGAAAATTAAAATTTATAAATATTTATTTAAAAATATAGTTTTAACATTATTAATTAATATTTAATATTAAGTCCATGAATGTGAAAAATTATTTAAATTGAATAATTAAAAATGTGTGCACTTTAATAATACTGAAAAAATGTATATTTTTTTAATTAAATATAAATTAATTAATAAAATATGGATATATATTGAAATAATGATTAATATATAATGAAAATATTAAAACATAATAAATAAATAAATATAAAATAAATAATATAAGTGTATTTAATTCCCAAAAATAAAAAAGTAAATAAATGATAAAAAATATACATAATAAAAATGAATAAAAAAATACCTAACTTTAATAATATTAAAAATAAATAAATAAAATTTTCGGATTCAAAACATAATTTTTTAAAAGTGTCATGTTATAATAGAATTCTAAAATGAATACTAAAATTTGAATAAATTACATAAATCTTATATTTGTTTTCTCTATATGATTTCATTAATTGCAGAAATATCTATGTGTGTGCATTGTATAAAAAAGATCATTAATTTTGTATTTGTATACAAAATCAATATAACAGAAGTTTAATATCTGTTAATTTTAAAAATCAAACAATGTTCAATTATGTCCATTACTCGATGCAACTAGTCAATGTTATTAATTCATATTAATTTTTAACAATAAAAAATCTTTTACTAAATGTATTAATATTTAATATAAAATTATAATTTTTTATTATACAAATCTTATTAATATCCATTAATATATATCTATATATTTAATATATACTATTTTTTTTACATTATCAATTTTTTTTGATTAATAAAATATTTAATATTTTTCTATTTTTAATTATTTTTAATTTTTACTTGTTCAATTTTAATTTTATATATATCCATATTTTTAATATGTACTATTTAATAGTATTTATAATTTATAAATAGTATAATCATTTGATTCATTTTTATCAACAATTATTTAATTAATAAATATTTTAATATTTTTGTAATAATCTAATTTTGATTAATTAATTAATTATTAATTTTATTTTCTTTACGCCTTAATCAGTGATAAAAAAGTGTTGATAATAAATCCCATTACAGGCTCTAAAAGTAATGCCCTAAAAATGGTGTCCTTTATTAGCACTGAAAATATAGCACTAATAATGTAACCCTTTATCTTTGCTAATATAAAGCATAGATAAAGGGTACCATTTATCAGCACTAAATAAAGTGATGATAAAAGTTTATTTTTATTAGTGCATTTTGTAGTTATGATAAAGGGAACGTTTATCATCATTTTTTTCTAGTGCTGATAAAGGTCTACGCTATTAAAGTACTATTTTTTAACAATGCGAATAATGGTCTTATTAATCATCATCTGTAATATGGAAGAAATATATTTGGTAATTGTCACCAAGAGTATGAAGAACCAATATCTTACACTGGATGGATATAGCCCAAAATCAGTTATCTCTGAAACATGATGCTCCTAACAGACCGAGACTGAAGGTAATAAATTAGGTAGTGTTAAGCGTACATTCCCCAATAGGATGAAAAATTGATAAAAAATCCATCTAGAATAGAGGGTTTTATGTAATCCTCCTCAAATATATATATGAAATAGAGATCTACACTGTCATGGAAGAAGTCCATGCAGGATCTTGTGGGGATCATTAGGCTGGGACCAGGATCACCCACAAAATTAAGAGGTTGGGATATTACTATAAAAATAATCTACATAACTATGTGGAATTCAATATAAAATTTCATGCATTCCAGATCCATGAAAACATCATACATCATCCCTCAGAATTGATACATACAACTAAATATTCAAAGCCTTATTCTATTTGGGGAATGTATGTTGTGAGGTTGTATCCCCCAGCTACAACTATGTAGTTCAAGTACATATTGACTAATACTGACATCTTCTTCAAATGTTTTGAGGCAATAATCATCAAGTAATTCTGGATGAAGGATATAATAAACTTCGCAGAGACTAATAACATCACCATGTTTTGATTCTCTCCCACAATATTGATGGACAAAAACACCAAATTCTGTTCTACGGAGCTGAAGAAACTATACTAGGAGTTCAATATCAAGTATAATTTCCGAACTCTCTATCATGAAATAGAAAATGGATAGATAGATGGATTTAATAATACTATTCCAAATATACTATAGATTATGGTGAGAAAGGATAAGAAGTCTTGGCCAAAAAGTACCAACATTCATTATGGTCCTACCATACCACCACACATACTTCTACACAAGAGACACCAAACTTATTGGTATGTGGTACCAAGGCATAGTTACCCATATAATTAATGTTTACCTCACATCAAAAAACAATTTTCATACATATCTTAAGTTACGAGAAATCAAAAAAAAACCAGGAAGATTTGGAGAGGCTCGATGAGAATAAGTTGCGTACATTAAACAACATTGAAGTATTTCAGAATCAGATCGCATGGGCCTTTAATATAAGGGTTCAATTCCTTTCATTCCTCAAAGGATAACTTTTTTTTTCTCTCAGGAGACCAATTATACTAGGAAATAATATACTGAATATGGAACCCATGTGGGAAGGGCCTTACATCATACATGAATCCTATCACAATAGATCTTACCCTCTCACCAAAATGGATGGGGGAACATGTCACAACGCCAAGAATGGGAGTTTTATTAATAATTACCTTTAATAGATATCATAAAAATCCCTTTTTACTGGTAGAATGTAGTTATACTACACATTATCTCTCATCATGGAAGAAAACATTAAACTACAAAGTGTATCTCATTCTAACAGCAAGATGTTAAACTACACAACATCCCTCATCCTGGTAGTAAGATGTTAAAATCCAAACTAACTCTCATCTTGGAATTAATACATGAAACTGAAAAACATCTCTTATCCTAGAAACAAGATATTAAACTACAAAGTGCCTCTTATCCTGGTTGCAATATGTTAAACTTCAGAACATCTCAATTTCGGGTATCATAATGTTATGCTGCACAAATTCTCTCATCCTGGAATCAAGACATTAAACAACATAGAATTTAATGTACTAATAAAAAAATTTAAGCTATAAAACATCTCATTTATTAACAACATGATGCTCAAATATACAAGGAACGTCCTCACCACATGATGTTAAACTAGATAGATCCCCCAATGCTTCACCTTCATTCATAATGGGAAAACCAAGTCCAAGTAGTAATAATGTAAACTTCATAACATCTCACATCATAACCACATGACATTAATCAATGATGAATAGATCTATACCACACAAAATTAAACTACAGATAATATTTCCTCATCGCATGACATCAAACTGCATGGGAAGCACCATCAAATTTATGAATCCACACCCATAAGATAAATCTGTGCAGAATAAAGAGAAAATTAATCTATCCCCATGTGATAATTTGGTCCATATAGGTAGTACCTCCTTATAAGAACTACATGCGGATTGATTCATTCTGTAATAAGATACACATTGATAGCCAAACAACTATTATTTTGGGCCCACCAAAAATGGGTTTTTAATTTTACATCGGGTTACCCTCGTCCTCAGAAGAACATGTTAAAATCCATGGTTGTTGTCCTCATCGCAAGATATTAAAATACACATTTTTGTTAAACTATGAATGAATTTATTCTCATTTCAGTGAATTACATAGGGATTCCTCAATCCAATATCTTAGTCCAACTGTAACATGATATAAAATTTCACCTTTATATCCTTAATCACCTCCACATGGTGATATGAATCATTGCCATTACTTGACTCTCACATTGAGCATAGATCATATGAGATTAGGAATTTGAAAATGGATTCCCTACATGAACAAGATATATAAACTCATGAAATGGTTATCATGATCTTGAATGAAAGACATTAAAATTAATACCATGAGTCTTTACCACATGATGTTACTCTCTATGGTTGATTTCCATTACATGATAAAAAACTGCATAGTCTTGGGGACCTCACCTGAGTGAACATCTATTTTTTGTCTTGTTATCCTACCAAACCTCCATTAAAGAACTACATGTGACATGATTACTAACATAAAAGGATACATAGTGACTCTATAACCTCTAACCACAAGTCTAGTAACAACAAATAAGCATAAAAGGACCCCCTCCATGTGTATTGGTAAGACTTATGCATGGAGCTTCGGTTATATGAAATATGTGTGTAAATATTCTTATTACACTAATACATATATTTTGACATAGATTTAAATCCTTTGGCCTATCTATAATAGCCCTATTGAATTTAGGAAGTATATATCCATTCCATATGAAATTAAACAACACGTTTCCTAGAGAATATGTGGGGATTGATTCCTTTAATGAAAAAATATGTAGTGACTCCATGATATCTAATCATGGTCCCAGATACAAGAATTAATGAAAAAACACACACCTCTGTGTACATGTTAGACTTGCATGGAGATATTCCCATTAAATAACTACATGTTTCTTGATTCATGTCATCACATGATTTATAGTGATACCCGGATCTCCAATCAGGGTCTCTTCTACAAAAAATGATTAAAAATTCATCCCAAATACATAGGGGATGAGCCATAAATGACCATTATTACTAGTTACAAGGGAGATCTACATGGATATTGTTTTTGAATGTAATATATATTGCCCAATTTTTTACATTTGTTCCCGTGTCCTTAACGCATAATGATTAAAATTCATGAAAAAAATCCTAGTCACGTTCCTTGAAAACTACACACCAAATACATCCTTAGTGAATGAGGTTAAAATTCAGGGAAAATGTTCTTTAAACATGATGTTAAACTATGAATGAAGAAATTAAGTTCCTTTTAAATGACATTTAACTGTACATACGATAACCATTTATCAGCCCTCACCAAAGGACTACACGAGGGTTACCCCATCTAATGAGAGTACATGGTAATTCCAGCATCTATTAAGCCCCTAAATTTATAAATTAATATTGATGTGTCAAATACCTCAAGTTTCTAGAATCCTTTCTAGAAAAATTAATGAAAAATTGACATCTGTGTTAGAATATACTATTAATGCCTAAGTGCTCAAACCTACCAACCAAATTAAATCTTGTAACAGTAATAAGGGATTTAAAATCCTTGTGAGGATAGAGTCACCATGGTAGAACTAAACAATAGAGGGTGTTCTGGTTCATCCCAGTATGATTTTCCCACACCATTTATCATGACCTGAGAACCTTGACTAAGTTTTACAACATTTTCATCTTCCCAATCAAAATGATGTTGGGGTTCTCTTGAACCTGGGTATCCTAATTGAGATCTTTTGTATCATCCACCATTTTAGGTCCATGTGTTTCATGACTTTAAAATACTTGCACATCGATCTAGTAAGTACAACCTTAATCACTATCCCGTAATTTTCTAAATAACAAGAGCTTAATCTCCAAGTGAAAGAGACAAAAACTTTATCAGGTTGAAAACCTGAAAATGGATAGCTATGAAATATTGATGTCTTTGCTTGCTAAATAATTCATCTTTATAGTCTAGGTATAAATATGGTCACAAATTAAAAAGAAATATAGATTATAGGGTCTACACTGTAGCTTTAGTAAAATCCATGAAATGCTCTCTGGACCCTCTGATTCAAAAAAATTAGTGTACTGATTTCTGACATCTCCTAACCGCAAGAAAAAGATCTATAGGTAGTGGAAGAACCTTCCAGGTGATTAAACCCTTATTTAATATTAAAATAACCATAAATCAAACTTCATGATTTGAATTCCTAAGATCACCACAACCTACAATGCCCCTTGTGAAAGGATATCTTGTTTTAAGGGACCCTTTTCTTGGATATCTAGGATTGCCTATGTCTCCATCATATTCTCTTATGGTCATCAATCAAATTATTTAATATATAAAAAGGATTTTATATTATTGTGATCCATGATGTCACCGTAGCAGAAGCCAACACTTTTGGGCGTTTTGGTCCATTCCTAGTATGATTGTCCCATATTATCCTCATGAACTAAGCACTTTGAAATGTTATTTACAATCTTAATAACCTAAATATTCAATTGGATTCAACATCCTCAACATTATGTCAACATTTTTCATACCATTTCTTAATGGAAAAATGATTCAATCTATTATCGAACCATTGATCACCCAATCCTCATGATTTGAAACCATAGGGCATCGGGATCAAACTTCACAATTAAGAGACGAAGTATCCTAAGGTTCCATACCCTTTCTAGATAGATTTTTTACATACCCAAAATCATCATCAGAACATTTTATTACTTATGAATATTTCATATCCCTAAAAAAAGGAACAGATATCATCATTTCATGACAATGATATCGATGCATAAGGGTTTTGACCTAAAAAATAAAGGCATTGCCTCCTTTCAAGAAAGTAACACAAAAAATTTTAGCACTTGAAACATCATGGAGGAACCTAGAACCTCATGGTATAATGGGTAATCCCCGAAATGTCTTCTCCAACCCATATTCAATGACTAAATATTTGGGTTTATGAATAACATCACCCATATTCCAAATATCCACATGGGCCTTGCTTCACTAGGATTTATCCCTCAACCAATATTACCCTAATAAATTCTCCTTGACCCTTAGAAAAGAGTGTAGAAACCTATATTTGGCAATGATACCGACACATAAGGATGTTGACCTACTAACCAGATGTGTCTCCTCATTTCAAGAAAAGTGATCTGATCCTTGTGGGCCTTGACCACACCATGGAAGAACTCATCACCCTAGGGTGTTTTGGGTCATTAATGGAACATCTTATCTACATTCCATGATCATCTATCATGTCCTAGATTTAAGAATTTAAACATTGTAACATTCTACGTCCTGAGATAAAATACCCTAAAATACAACGATAGAAGTTTTAAGAAAAAATAACTTAAAATACAACAAGAAAAGGTCTGATATTAAAGACCCTAAAATATAGAAACAGAATGTCTAAGATAAAGGACTATAAATAAAAATGATATAAGGTCAGAGTAAAAAGACTATGAACTACAATAATAGAAATCCCTAGTTAAAATACACTAAAATACGGTTATTAAAGGTCTTTATTAAAATACCCTAACTGAAAACAATATTTGGTTCGATATAAAATACCATAAACTATAACAAAGTAGAAGTTTAGTATGTAATAATTGAATGTCTTGGACGTCTAACCATTTTTCCTTGAAAAAAATCAATCCACACTTATAAAGACTATCTAATTCAGCTAAATATAGAGAACTCAGCCCTGAGAAAATATATTCAACCCAAATATTCCTTCTTTGAATCAAGTGATCTCATGAAATATGATATATATATAATTCAATAAATAATACTTGGTTATTGGAAATTCATGATAACTTCGTGAAAAGAAAATGTTATATTTATAACATTCAAGTCTAAACCTTCATGCTTACTTATTATCATGAAAATGATGAGTATTTTTGGAGATTTATATAACATCATAGTAGAGTGGTTTTATTCACACCATGGATACATGAAAACTAGATAGAAATATGAAAGGTTCATAAAATCCATTCATTGATATCATATAATAGGAGGAATATCCACCATTTAAGTGCCTCTAAGAATATAATCAAAAAACATAATTCATTTCAATGATCAAACTATTACAAGATTCTCTTTGATTACCTGGTAAATATGGAAAGAGTCTGGAAAGAAGAAAAAATCAAATGATGAAGTTCTACCCAACCCACTTCTTCTAATTTTACCCAAGGGTGGAGAGTCTGAACTAAATTAGTGAGCTTGTTAAATATTTTTTTGAGGGGATTCTGATGATGATAATAATGCTAAATGGTAAAACCTTAGGGGAGCTAATATTTCCTCATATATTTATATATTCATATTCCAGGCATCCGCTAGGGCTTACAAGTTAGATATAAACTAGAGAATATTCTCTATGGCCTCCAAATCCTCATTTATATATTCTAAATGGGGAGCCTCAACCTAATGATCTTGAAAACCCCATTTATTGGTGTAGAAATCTTTCTGAGTCAGGATATTTTGTCTAATAATATCATATAGTTATTGAAAATCAAATACATCAACACCCCAAGTCACTAAATAGTTGATCAAGGAATTCCCCATGCTCATGAATTGTTCCCGAAGAAGAATTATAATCAAGGACTGAATCTATTGTTGGATCAACCTACACTATGTCTAAGGTTATTTGATTGATGGTTTGGTCAAGACAAAAGGGAGAACAACCAGCTGCTCGAGAAAAAAGAAGGGGATGACCCATATATCATATCCTCAATAGAGGAATCACCAATTTCTTATTCCAGGGGATGATTTCCTTAATCGATTCCATCCCATTATCGGGATGTTCATCGCTTGGATGAGGGCGTTTCCTCAAAGTCCCACCCAAGACTTGAATAAACTTCATCACTTCCTAGTTAGATATGTCGGTGATGAAAATGGTTTGTACACAAGATGAACCAGTCATCTTAGCACACCACCCAGATAGGCTGGTACCCAAGATGGGGAATAGTATTGAGCATGAATGGAAAGAGAATCTATAGATGGATGAATGATTTCATTTTTATATTCTTCACGTACCATCATCTTCAAAAACTAGAGTATTATCCCTGGGCGTCTCTTCCCTCACATGTCACCTGAAGGAAGAGGGGTTACCCTTTGGGTGTATCTAAACATACAAGAAAATAGATAAGGTGTTTATGGCTTAGAGATGATTTGCTTATCTATACTGGTAGAAAGAACTCTCTTGTAAAGGGATATATTATAAGACCTTTCATTGAGAGATCCACTACCATTATCAATGACTGACATATTAGGTTTAAGATAAGGTTGAAATAATATCTATCAGATTGACTCAATACATTATTAACCACTTCAGATCCTAGTGACACGAACCCAACCCTAGATAATTTTAATAATCTGGGATAAGATAAGGCACTGTGGATCTTGGTGGCATTGTAGTATTCATAATAATGAAAATTATCCTCTATGCATTTGAATAAAAAATAGAATGGAAAAAAATCCTATATGTGATTATTTCATGTTGAATGTGGCCCTAGAGTTGGTAAATAAATGAAAGAATTATAACAACTAGTTTAAGGTGTTATCCCTCCACTAGCTACACGACCATCACCGGCGTACTGACCCAAATTCTGGAATGTGCATCCTCAGCTGGGAGAATCCACCCATTTAAGAACATGGCCACAAATCCCTAAAACATAAGGCTTAGATAAATATCATTATTCACTCTATAACCCTATGACTAACGATCCCATTATTTCAAAGTGGACCATTAAGAACTGACACTATCAAGAACCTGGTGGGAAGAGCATGGATGAGGTCATATAGTAGTTGTACTAAGTCCATTTTAACAAAGGAAAATGTTAATCCATTATTTGAAATAGATAATAAAGTGAATAATCATATCCTTTATTAACTTTTACATTATAATGATGAGTATTACATCACAATGACTGGAGTCAACAAAGGGTCATCCAAGACATCTGTGACAGGATGGAACTCATCTTACATTTATCTAAAAGGGGGTATCACACCTAGTTGGTAGATATCCATTAAGGAGATTCACACCTCACCATGGGATAGATGAAATAAGAGTGTTAGGAAACCAGTAGATAAAAAATTATATAATAATATCACGAGGGATTTAAACAATTAAATGGAAAATCTATACTACATCATAAATATAGATAGAATATTAATTTTTAGGGAATTGTACAAATCTTTACCTGACCCAGAATGGACACAACCATCAGTCATAAAAGGTACTCCACCCCCTACATGGGTTGTTCAGAGAAGAAACTCATATACTCGAATAACTATGAGAAATGGGATGGTGAAAAAATCACAAATGTTTAGACAAAAGGGAGAGTATTTCATCGTATAGGACAACCTCTAGAACCAAGAAGGAATTAATCAGCCATCCTAAAAAATTTTCATCTAAATAAAATCAAGATATGTTGATACCCAACATAGTAGTATATTTTTGTTTTATTAAAGAATGATAACATCATCTAGTGATAAAAACCTGTAAAGAGGAACCTAGTGTGATAAAGGATTCATGAATCACATGAAGGAATCCAAAATCACATAACTCCTCATGTTCTCATATATCACATAATCCCACAATGCATCATTCAACTGCATGGCCCCTTAATAAACTACGATCATGTGACCTTAACATGGTCACATGAGTTGCATAATAGTCAAAGGATCATGTGACCAAGAAAATATATTCCTCAAAACCCTCAAGATAATAGTGCATCTCTATGGAAAAAATTTAAAATAATAACTGTAGATATATACATGGATTGATTTGATTAGGATCCTGGGAAAAGGAATTCTAGTGAATTGGTTCTCGTGATGAGGTATATCGAATATATATCACAATTAAATCATGTGGTAAGGTCTTTTGAGAAGGTCATAGGACTGAATATGGGTGCAAGAGATCTGGAGAGTTTAGTATCGAAAGAATAAATAGCTATCTGCCCCGATTTTTGTTTTCAATTTTGTGTAATACTAGATTTCACATGGTAGACCATATGTCTCCCAACGTAACACCCTAAGATTTTATGGTATGTCCCGTTTTAAGATTAATCTTTTTCAAAAGCTTACATTGAACACAACACCCAACATAAATGAACAAGGAGATATTATTATAAACTAGCCATTAAATTGGAGAGAATGAATAGTAATAACCAAATTATAAAATTTCTATAATATATAGTTATTCAAATGTTTTCAAATTCATCCAAATAATCATATAGGAATAAGATAATAATGAATTCAATTTTACGCTTTACCAGACTATATTTTTCAAAAGGTAGTTTTACCGCCTTTGATGGCACAAATGTTATAAATATAGTTTTGACACTTCTCTAAAATATATCTGACAAAATAAAATACCTATATGAAAGAGGAATATAAAAATTTAATTTTTTAGAATTTATTTTTATGATGAATATCATGTTTTGATTAATATTGAAAAAATATTGCATTTTAATTGAAAGATACTTTTTCATAAATGTTAATTTTTTTGATAACTTTTATTTTTAATTGATTTTAAAGTATAATTAGACAATATTTTTATCACTAATATCTATTTAGTTCATTATAATTAATTTCAAGTTGAATTATTATATAAAAAGTTACAATATTTTTATGGTTCTTAGTTAAAAACCCCATTTTCTCATTCCATTAATGAGATTAATTTTAAATTAATATTTTTAGTTTTTTATTTCTAATTTTAAAACATGGATTAAATATTATTAATCATATGTTCCAAAGTTAGTAATTTTGTCCCTTTAATTTTTTTGAAAAACTATGAATATTAACTTAGGTAATTTTTCATACCATGATTAATGGAAAATAAAGTAATTAAGGGTAAAATAATATTGTAAATAATATTAGTAACCGTAACACTTTTCCTAATTTTATTTTAGGAGTGTGTTTTGACAAAGACGATCCTTGGTATTTTTTTCATTCCTCCTATAGGAACATGGATGACATTAAGCATGTTTTATTATTTTTTTCTAATGGAAGTCCAACATGTCATAGTCATGTTTTTAAAAAGTTTTACATTTTTTATATATGGTAATTCAGATGATATATTAGAATATAATTATTCATTTGAAATCTAAAATATTTATCTTTATCATGAAAATTTATTTTTATTTTTTTTAGAAATATAAAATCAAATTAAAGGCATTCACAATGAAAAAGTATTAATAGTCCAATTAATGGATATATCATATATATTTTATTAAAAATATTAGAATAAATATAATTTGGTATAATTAATTTCATCCACTAATTTTATGGATGACCTTGATATATTATGGATGTATTAATTATATTTTTATAAGTTATCTTATGTATATATATTTTTTAAAAATTTAACCTAATGAATTGTTTAAAAATTGACATTAATGATATTTTAAAATAAATAATACTCTATCAAATGATATATAAAAAGAGACACCTAATTTTTATAATTTTTAAAATTACATAAATGGTTCATTTTTTTTTCGTTTTTCATTCTATAGTTACTATATTATCCATTCAGGAGAAAAAAACATGTTGTCACAGTAATAGTTAAAATGATTAAATAAGGGTTTGAGCCAAAAGATAAGGGTAATAATGTGACATAAACTTGTTTAAAAATTATTTGATGAATATTAATCTAACCTTATAACCCTAATATCTAATATAAGTTGTTTATTAGATACCTTTCTATGGAAATAACTTATATATTATTTAAATCAAATATAGTTTCAAAATGTTACTCTCTTTATATTTTATTTCCTTTATGCGCCCACATAGGGAAAAAATAAAGATATTGAATAAAATAAATTTCTATCATGATATTAATAAAATTATTTTCATTATAGATATCTATATTGAAATTATAGAAATTATATAATAACATTAAATACTTATTAAATTCTTAAATAGTATTATTATTAATTACAGAAAAATAAAATAATTGCTTTTGATAATATTAATTTTGAAATATTTTGTATTATTTAACATGAATAATGATTTTTATAAATATATAAGACATATTATAGATGTTTTAAATCTTTATATTATAATTCCCACATTCTATTGATATATTTATAAAGTGTAATTAAATGAAGAGTATCTTATTTGACAATAATGATATTTTATTGAATTAATATTTCACTAAATTGATTAAAAATAAAAAATGATAAATAATGAAAAATGGGATAATATATGGTCAATTATATCCTTCACTATTCATTTATAGGACATTTTCATATATTTTAATATAGAAAAACCTAATTGTATTTTAATATTTTTAGGATTTTGTAAAGTGTCCCCCACCTCAATTTTAAAAGGGAACCTCCTCCATCACTTAGTCACATCATTTTGATCCATCTAGCTCAAAAAAACTCCCAAATACCCTCCAAAAATCCTTATAAATGCTTTTGATATCCAGTTCCTTCCAAAATACCTAACCTAGATAACATAAGAAGTGATTAAAGAAAGTCCGCCGAAGAAGATGTAATCGTATTTATCGAATCTTTCCAGTTGGTTTCTTCTTTGACTTCATCTTCATGCGTTGTTTCCAATTTTAATTAATAACTATATAATGAGCCATATTATGAGACGTTATTATGATTATGGGACAACCATATTCAACCTTTTATCCACCTTATGAAAAAATGTATGACGCGTGCGTATGTACGACTTACTATCTCCACGCCATGGTGTAATCTATTTTTATTCCACACATTAATAATATGGGTATAATGATTGAAATAAGGGTATATATAATAAATATTAAATGATATTAATTCTAAATAATTAATAAACCATCCATTTCCATAAAGTTTTCTCATTAATAGAATGATATCATCGCTCATGCATATGTACGACCTATCGTTTCCAAGATGCGATGCGATTAATATTCCATGTTCACCATTAAGGGATGTTTATAAAAAATTATATAATGAATAAATATGATATATATAAAATTAATATAAGTATGGAGATGATGTAACCATATCGTGTATACAAGAACCATGACTTACACAATAAAACATGCATAAAAAATGAAGACATCAACACCTGAAACAATGGTAATAATAAAATATTATTAACAAGTAGGTGATAAATTAATATAATAGGATCAAATAAGGTATAATAAATATTAAAATAGTTATTTTATAAATTAATAATGTTATTTAAACAATTATACATGATTTTGAAGGCTGTTCAATCAAAAGGAAATGTAAGGTAATGATTTCCCTCTTCTCACTTTTACTTATTTGAGTTATATGACTTATTCACCACTTATTTATTGAGTGTGGGGTATTTATACTTCCATTTGATATATAATATTATTAATATTATTATATCCATGTTTTTAATGGTTTATTTCATAATTATTACTTTTCAGTGGCATAATATTTGATTGCTTACTAGTGGTAAAGAGATTTCATAATTCAGTTTTCATTCATCGGGTTAAACAACTATTTCATTGATAATTTAATGATAAGGTTATGTGTGAAGATTTTTTTGATTGTATAGTATTTTATTTAAAGTTTTTTACATGTATTTATCTCAAATAAATATAATTCAACCATTTTATTAATGTTATATTCTTTATTTATGATTTTTAATCAACTTAATTTCATTATGGAATATTGTAATGTTATAAAACTAAATCCTTTATATGGTGTATATACTACCATTTGACATATTATATGATGAATATACTTTTTTTTCATGATATTATAAGTTTCATTTAACTTTATTCTTTTATAGGGCTTATAAATCAAATGATTTAAAGTGGTATGTCACACTTTACAATCTCTAAAGATTTTTATCCTCAAGAACATTTCAATGATATCATTTAATATATTTTCATAATTTTCAACATAATTTTTTGATTATTTTGTTTAGTGTCTACTATAAAGATAACATTCATCATATTCCATTGTTTGAATGGGGAAATATTGATATTCTATATGACTTGTTCTTCCAATATATATTGTCCTTGATTTTGTTATGTCATATTGATTCAGTTTTATTATTTACTAATGGGAGGAATGCATTAGACTTAGTAATTAATTGGAGGTTCCCTCTATATCACCTTTATACATATGTAGGTCTCATAACGAAAAATAGTTTGGGTTTTGTCTTATGTGTTACCATCTTATGTATGGGGTCTTGGTCAAATCCTTGATGGTGAGTTTTAGACATCCGACATTATGCATTTAATCATTATGAGATTAGTTAAAGAGATTACATGGGAATATTAAACTAGTAAAATATATGTGGTTAAGTTTCATTTCTATGTGATTATTTATATGGCATTATTTGATCATCTTTTATTTCTGCCATAATATGCTCATGTTATATATAAAATGGAATGCGTTTTCGGTTATTTTCCTTTCCATGTTGATTATTATCATTGATCATTATTGATTCCACTCAATTTTACTATTATAGAGAATTTATTTCACTTATTTATAATGTTTCATCTTTACCCAAGATTCCATGAAGTATATTATGACTGATATTTAGGGTTCCACTAAGGGGAATAATAGTGTTCTCAAATAAAATAAATTTTTATGTTTAAAATGTATTTTTTTATTTTAAATATGTATTTAGTTTGTGAAGACTAATATACTATTTGGTCTTCTGGGATGTGATTTCTTGTATATTATGCCAATTTAATAATGCAAGGTACCGACTTCGGGATTCACGGGTTGAGGTGTTATAGTTGTTATCAGAACCCATTTGATAGAAATATTTGGAATAAGAGGTAGGAAATCTTAGATTTGAGAACACAACCCTTTCGTGTAGTTTGTGTGGAAAATTTATTCATGTTATAATGGATTTACATTTTGTGAAAATAAGTGTTATTATTTGTATAACAGATAGGGTTTATATGATATTTGAATTTAAGGTAATTATGGGTCATTATATTATTGGCAATTGAATATGATACATTTGAGAAAATATTTGTGGTTAAAAGATTTATTTTATGTTGAATATATTTCTGTTATTTTTTATGATGCTTATCACATTTTTTGGATAATATTAATATAATTTCAAAATAATGAAAACCCATAGGTTGGGTACTAAAATGTCATGTTTATGAAGAATTCAGGGTTTGAAACCAAACTCAAGGGAGATAAGGATGAATCACCTTCTACTAACATATGTGAAGTTATGGTAAGATTGGATATTTTCATTATAATATCTAATCTACATGTTTATTTTTATTTTAGGGACATTTTTTTATCAAATGGATAACCTTGGATTTTGAAAATTATTTGGTGATTGTATTGTTAGGGTTATTTTGAAAAAAATTCTCTATTTTGAGATCATATAAGGTTAAGTTAAAATAAATATTATGAGGAAAAAAGGTTGAATTGTCTGTTGGAGTCAAATATGATTTTATTTTGGATTTATGGTGATTCAGGTTATATAGGTAAATGGTTGTAATATCTTGAAGATTATGTGATTTAAGAAATTATTTTTTTTATAAGACACTAATATTGATTGTTGTTATTTATAAGATTGTATGTAAAAATCATATTGATTATTGGGTTTCAATATTAGTGTAGAATAAGTTTGAGGAAGGATAGTTACTTTCTGAATGATCTATGTAGAAATTTTGGTATTACCGTTAAATTTTCAATATTAAAGTTTATTTTAGGGAATTATCATATCTTATTCAAAAAAAATTTGTTTTTGTTAATAACTAAAGATATGAGGAATAAATAGTTATCATTTTTTTGATTTTGTGATTCGTATATGTTGATTCAAATTCATCGACAATGAAAAACTCTTCTTAAATACACATAATTTGGAGAAAAATATGACTTTATGATGGGAATTTATTAAATACTTTTCATGTAAGTATGTTTCTTATGTTTTTTCTATCCTTTAAATGGATACCTTAACATTACGAAAATTATTTAGAAAAAAATTCCTTTATTTACTTTTAATACTATGAATCAATGGTCTTTTTTAGATCACAAGATTTGATGTTCTGTGAAGGTTAACATTCTAATGACCTTGTTATATAATACTCCCCATGAGTACTTGATAGTTTTATTTGTTTTATATGTCCATTTTTTCAATTTACACTTATGATTTTGTTTTCTAAATCCTAATTTTTTGGTGACCTTCTCATTTCCCTTTGACTCTAATTAAGGGGATATTTTATTATCTATACATCTGATGTGGGTTTCCCACAAAAGAGTTCTAAGATATAAACCATTTTTTTCAAAGTAGAATTTTAAATTTTTTAGGTTGAAATTTATTAAAGGAGTGGAGAGTGTTACACCCCATGATTTTATGATGTTTATCTATTTAAATTTAATCTTTTTGAAAGCTTATGTTGAACAGAATGACTAGCTCAAATGAAAAGTGTGATATTTTTATATCATTGCCGTTAAATTGAAGGTAATGAATAATAATACCAAAATTATGAAATTTATATATTATATATTTAATTTAATGTTTTTAATTTATCCAAAATTTTTTTATAGGCATAAGATAAGAATGAATCTAATCATACGCATTAAAAAAATATATTTATGAAGGAAGTTTTACAACATTTTAAGGGCGCACTTATTTGAAATATAGTTATTTATAATTTTATAAATTAAATTTGAAAAAATAAAATTATTATTTTTAATTTGAATAAAAAAAATTACTTGGGTTCAAATTTTTGTATTTTTTTGATAAGATTCACATTTTTATAAATAGTGATAAAATGTTGCATTTTAATTGATGACATATTTTTCATCAAATTTAATTATAGTGTATGTTATTTTTTAATTTATTTTAAATTATAATTAGATCATATTTCATTCATTTTCTCCCATATTTTTTATTATAATAAATTTCACATTTAATTTGGATATAAAAACATTTCAATCTTTTGACGGTTTTTACATTAAAAACTAGTTTTCTCCTTCTGTCAAAAGGATTAATTGTAAATTAATTTTATCTAATTCTGTTTTTTGAATTTTGAAAATAAGATTCCATAATTGGAATCATAAGGTCAAATTTAGTAAATATATCCCTTTTTGGATAATATATAAATCAAAGTTAGGTAATTTTTATTACCGTAGTTAAGGGTAAATCAAATAATTAAGCATACAAATGATATTATAAATAATATAAATTTCACAAAAACATTTTATAACATGATTTTATTAGTGTTTAATTGAGAAAAATCATACCCAGGATGATATGGATGCCTCTAGAAGCTATTTGGATGACTTTGTGCATTTTTTTGTATTTTATTCTAAGGGAAGTTCAATATGTCACAATAATTTTTTTAGAAGTATTGTATTTCTTATATATGGTTCTTCAAAAGATACATCCGAATATAAATATTCAATTGACATATATTATATTTATCTTCCTCATGAAAATTAATTTTCCATTATTTTAGAATAAATTATTAAATTAATGGCTTTCATAATGACGATTCAATAATTATTTAATTAATAAAAATATCGAATATTTGTTATTAAAAATATCAAAATAAATATATTTTTGTATAATAAATGTCATCCGAAAAATATCGTGATTACCACGACATGTTTGGGATTGAATGGAGGTTTTTTATTGATGTTATCTTATGTATAGATATTCTTTAAATGTAAATCTAATGAATAGTATAAAATTGACATTAATGATATTTTAAAATAATTAATATTTTATTAAATGATTTAAAATTTAGAAAATGAAAATTTGGAAAAATTATTTTCATAATGTATAAAATTTCATAAACGGTCAATTTATTGTTTGTTTGTAATTTTATAGTCACCATATTAAACTTTAATTAGTAAAAAAACATGTTGTCACAGAAAGAGTTTAAAGGATTATATGAGGGTTTAAGCCAAAAGATAAGGATATGAAAGTGACAAAAACTTTCCTAAAAAATATTGGTTAATTTGGATACTACAATTAAAACCTTAATATTGTATTTTAGTTGTTCAATGTACACTTTTCCATGAAAATACCTTATAAATTATTTAAATCAATAATAGTTACAATATGTCAATCTCTTTGTATTGAAAATAATTCATATGTCCATAATGGAAAAAATAAATATATGAACAAAAATAAAATTCTAACACGATATTAATGAAATTATTTTAGTTATATAATTTTTTTAATATTTAGAAATTATATAATTAACTTACAGGATTCTTAATGTCTAAAAAAATATTTATTTAATTAACAAAAAAATATAATAATCGACTTTAAAAATATTAATTTTTATATATTTTGGATGATTTATTGTGTATAATTAATTTTATATGTCTATAGTACATATTAGAGATGTTTTAAAACATTATATTTGAATTCCATGTTTTTTATGATGTATTTGATGTCAAATTAAATAAATATTATCAAATTTGACAATAAATATCTTTTATTGAAATCATATTTTATTACATTGATGAAAAATCCAATGAAAATGTTAAATAATGAAAAATTGGATAAGATATGGTCTAAAATTTATTAAAATATTCATTTATATTCCATTTGGAATTATTTGGACTTAAAATATCCATATTATTTTTTAATTTTTTGAGTATTTCTAAAAGTGCCCCTCACCTCAATTTTAAAAAGGTACCTTCTTCCTCAGATCCTCACACAAATATTTGCCATCCAACTTAGCTAAACCCTCATCATGAATCCTCTTAACGTCATATTCCATGTTCTCAATATTCTAGTAGTTCTAAAATACCTACCCCGGATCACATAAGAAGAGATTAAAGGTAGTCCACTGAAGAAGAGGTAATCGGCTTTATCGACTCTTTCATGTTTGTTTCTTCTTCTACCTCCTCTTTGTGGGTTATCTAAATTATTTCGTAATAAACCTAGTATAATATATATTTTAAGATGTTTTTTTGAAAATGGGAGTAACATATTTTACCTTTTATCCATCCTATGAAAAAAATTAACCGCATAAGAATAGGTACCCATACCATATCCACGCTGTAGTGTAATCTATTTTTTTTTCTAGAAAGAGAATTTCCCAGTGTGGCCTTTTTGAATCCTCCACATAGATTAACCCCCCTCCCCCACGAAGTGGTAGTACCCACATGCAGCTCCCCAGCCAGGGATGGAGACGTTTCTAGCCGAGATGGTAGAGCGTCCCGGAGGGTAACGACCCGACAACAATGGTTTGTCACAGTGATCTGTCAGCAATGGGTCGTGCCTCATTTTTCCCGCCTAGAAGAGTTCGGGCGGCCCGTCAAAGAAGGGGGATTATGGGGGAGAGGTTTTCCCTAAGAGCGGACTCCCAGGATTCGAACCCTGAACCTCCCATAGAACAACCTATTTGGGCAACTCAACTTCACCACCGCACCACCACTGAAGTGTCTTTATTTTTCATAAACTCATTAATTAGATTAGTATAGTGATCAAAGAAATAAATAAATATTTTAAATATGAAATAATATTAATTCTGGTTAATTTATATAACATCCACATCATAACTGTTTTACAATTTTTAGAATGATATAGTCGCTCCTGCGAACATTTGACCTACCATCTCTATGATATGATGTGATTCATATTCAATATTCACCATCCAATAATGAGTATATATATATATATATATATAAGGAAGAAAAATTCCCTTAACTTGAAATGAAACTCTTAAAATTTGGGTACAGGGACCTTTGGGGATTGAGAACACCTTATAATGACTCCTTGGGTGGTAAAACTACCATATATATTGGGAGGATGGATAATGAAAAAGTTGAAATGGATAAATGAGTTTGAATTTATAGAAAAAGTGGAGGATTTTTTATTAATTTAAAAATACAATCATTGGGAATATAGTATGTGGAAAATGAAAAACCATGGGATTTCCAATGGGGTTTCCCATGATTTTTTGACATTTTGGACATATTATGTGTTATTTTAATCCACACTAGTTGGTCATCATTTTATACTACTTCTTTTGTCATGGGAAAGTAATATCTCTAGAAAAATAATAATTTTAAGGTTAAACTTTTTGTTTGAGACATTGGAATGTAAATTACAGTTTTGGAAATTTATTAAAATCTATGATAATTACTTATATTAATTAAATAATGTATTTTATTCCACATATTTTTTTAATTAATTAATATATCACTTTTACATAATTATAATCTCATAAAACATACTTCAAACCTCAAACTATGTTCCCACTACTCATGATATTAAAATACACTAGAATATTATCATAAATTTACCCTGCCCTAATTTTGACATGTTGATTTCATAAACTATTCTTATTTTATCTTAATTATTATCTAGATTTGGTAATTTCAACTATTAAATATAAAAATCCTTATTTATTAAAAATAATAGTGGTTTAAAATGTATAGAAAAATTTATGATACTTAACAATTTTAAAATTATTTTATCACTTATATTTAAATAATAATGTTTTATTAGAATATTAGGTTAAAAAAATTATTATTCAGAATTCCTTATTTTATTATAAAAATAAATATCTTTTTTTGAAAAGTAAAATTTGTTTATGAAAGGTCAATTTATCATACTTCATCTCAATTAAACCTATTTATTCAGAAAAATTATTCTTAAAATGAAATTTATGCAATACAATTTTTATTTATACAATATTATTACACGTTATGTAACTAAAGACATTGAATGTGACATCTTATTGCACCCCATGAAATCCCTAAGAGTAAGGTTTTCATTGGTGGTAGTTTCGTGGGGTGCCATGACTAACATCGCCCGACTAGTAATATTCAATAACTTTAACATTCCCCATAGGTGTTCTCATTCATGATTTACTTGTTTAATTACAACTTTTTATGGTCAAGGGAGTACCATAATTATGATACCTACCACCCAGGTGCTGACATATGGGCTTCAAACGACACAACTCTATGGGTTGAGGAACATAACTCTTCCTTGAATATAAATTATACTTTGTTAGAAGTTACTTATAAATAGTAATTATATTGTTAAAATTATTACCTAGAGTATAGTTTCCAATATCAAATTGACCCATGATCATAATTGTCCAATGATCATATAACGATCGAATCTAGTTGGTCACATTTCTCACTACATTTACTTCATTATTAAAGAGATGTGGTCTTTATATGTATAATATAATATAACACACATGTTTATGAAAAAATAACATTAAAAATTAGGGGTCATTACATTATTCTCCACTTAATAAATTTCATTGCATAAATTTCAACTTTTTATCTCACTAGAGAATAGGTGTCGGTATTTCTGCCTCATTGTATCCTATGGTTCCCATATGACTTATTCATATTTATGGTCCATCCACAACCCTTTAGCGATATGGGTAGTATTTTTTTGTAGTACCTTGTCTCTATAGTACAAGATCTACACCAGCTACACCTCCTAGGAGAGGTCATGTTCCAACTGTGTGACCTCTAGATTTAGTACTTGTGAAGGGTCTGGTATGTACTTCCTCAAGAGATATATGTGTAGTACATCATGAACATGAGATAGATTTGGTGAATGTGATATCTCATAGGCCACTTATTCTATGTTATAAAGTATTTCAAATTGGAAAATGTACGTGAGGATAAGTATCCCTTTATTCTGAAACTACATGACTCACTTCCAAGGTAATATCTAAAGGAAAAAAAAATTCACTAACACTAAACGCCTAGCCCATTTGATTATTTCAAGCATATGTCTTATTTAAACTCTAATAAAACATTATTTGTTGTTGGATGGAATGAATACTTTTTTCCATATCTAGTAGAAGATTAGGTCCAAGAAGCTCTCTTTCACCAACTTTATCCCAACATGTAGGAGTTCTATATTCTTACCATATAGAGTTTCATAGGGTACCATTTAAATTCTTGAATGAAAATTATTCTTATAACATAACCCGAATAATGGGGGATGTTAATCCCATACACATTAAAATTAAATTAATCACATTCTCAACATGTCATCAAGTGTCTGAATAGTCCTTTGAGATTAACCATCAGTTTGGGGGTGACAGATCGTATTGAAATTCAATTCCTTACTTAGAGCATGTTGATGAATTCTCCAAAATATTTATTTGAACCTTGGATTATGAATAGTAGTGATATAAAGTGGTACCCCATGAAACCTAACCACTTTATTTATGTAAATCATATAAAGTTGTTTTATAGAGAAATATTCTCAGATATTGATTAAAAGAGTAGACTTGGTGAGTCGGTCCACTACAACCCATATGGTATTTCATAATTTGGATGTTATTGGGAGACTAATGAAAAATTTAATAGTGATATTCTACACTTCCAGGTTTTTAGGGGTTGTGGTTTCAATACCCCATTAGGATGTTTTCTCTCTTCCTTCCCCTACTGACATATCATAAACCTCACCGCTTAGCCAATAATCAATCTTTTCATGTTATGCCACCATTAATAATCATTAGTGTACCTATACATTCTCATGATTCTATGATATATAGAGAAAATATAGCTATGTTCATCATCCATCGAGTCCTTATTTATTTATAGAATATATGGAACACATGGACTTGTTTGAAATTTTAGAACACCAAATAGATCAATATTGAACTCTAAAAACTTCCCATTATTCACCGCCTTTATCTTAATTTGTATCAAGGGATGTTCTTGTTGATATTTATTGGATTTATCTAGTAATGATGGTTGAGAAATAATTTTGTAAGGGGTTAATGATATCCCTTCCCTTACAATTCTCATTACATATTTTACTAGAACTTTGATAAAAGGATCTCCTTGAATCCTCCTCATTTCCTGAACAATAGGTTTTTCCTAATTAATGCATCAACAACATTGTATTATTTTCTAGGATGATAATGAATTGAAAAATCCTAGTCTTTAAGAAGTTCCAACAATATCCTCTTTATCATGTTAAATTTCTTTTGTGTGAAATTACACATCAAACTTTGGTGGTTTTTTGTATTTATTAAATTTGACCCCATAAAGATAGTTCCACTATATATTCAGAACATAAATAACCGCATATAGTTCCAGGAAATTCATAGGATAATAATTCTCATAAAGATTTAACTATAGAAAAGCATAAGTAATTAGGTTTTAATTATTCATGAGGACACACCAAATCCATTTCAGAGATTCATCACTAAAAATAATGAATTCTTCTCCAAAAGAGGGTATAGTTAACACATGTACAAAAACCAATCTCTTCATAAAATCATAGAAACATTCTACATAGTCATTTTTACATATGAATTTATCCATAAATTGTGTTAACATAGCTAGTGGATTATAAATCCCGAAAATGTTTTTCAAAAACCTCCTATAATATCCAACTAAATAAAGGAAACTATGAATATTAGTTATTGTTTTAGGATAGGGCCACTCCTCTACAACCTGTGTCTTGGATGTGTCAAATGTGACTGCTTCATTCATTACAATGTGTCCCAATAATGAATCATGTTGTAAACAAAGTTCCCATTTTCTAAACATTCCCAATATTCCATCATTCATACTAGTTTTCAATATAAACCTTAGATGATCCTCATGCTCCTCATGACTTTTGGAATATATCATAATATCATAAAAAACCACCAAAAAGTTTTCAAAATAGTCTATTATGAATCTATTCATAAAATCCATAAATATAGAAGGAGAATTATTGATGTAAAAGGGCATAAAAAAAATTCATAATTCTCATATATTTATTAGATGGAATTCTTCATAAAATCGTCTTTCTTGACCATCAATTGATGATAAATAGATCAAAGATCAATCTTGGGGAATAATTGAGAACCACAAAGATGGTCAAATATATCATCAATCTTTTAGAGAGGGTACTTGATTTTATTTTGATCCCAATACATTCTCCATAATCTATTTATAACCTTAATGAACCATCCTCCTTCTTCCCAATGAGAGTAGGTGCTCTCTAAGAAGACAAAATTTTCGGATAAATATCTTCTCAGAAAGATCATGAGGATATTTTTGTAATACCTCCATCTCTACATTTTCCATTCAATATGGTGTCTTTGATATCAGATTGGATCAATGTATGAGTTTAAAGGATAACTCTACCTCTCTTTCCAGGGAAGGTCCATGTAACTCTTTATGAAATATGTCAATGTATTACTGAAAGTTGGGGATATTTTCTATTCTTATACATTCATTTCCTTCTTCCTCATCAATGATCATCTCCATAAATATGGTTGTGTGTGGTGATTCTATGTAATGATCATGTTGGGATATCTCTCATTTGAAAATTACAATAGGTTTTTCATTCATGACTACTTATATTTCCATACTTTTACACTTAATCAAAACAATATAGTTTGATAGCCATTCCATACTTAGTATAATGTCAAATTCCAGCATGGGATTGACTGCTAAATCCGTGATGATATTTTACTCACCATATCCAATAATAAATTTTCTATACATAGTTGATGCCTGGAAAATACCTCCAAGAGTTATGAATGATAACTCTACTTATATCAGTTTAGGGATTGATTCTATATTCATTGAAAACATGGAGAAAATAATAAAATTCATAGAACCATAATCAAACAAAGTAATTGTTAGATTAGATAGAAAAATTAGGTTACATTCCAGCACATCATTTGGAGCCTCTACTTTAGTAGTTACGATATAAAATTCCTAACATTTCAACCTTGTCCGATGTTGAGATTGATGGTGATTACCCTCCAATATCTCTTGATTTTAATAGTGATTGGAAATTTTCCCAATCATTCCACTATTATAACATTTAACTTCTAGATGGGACATCACCATATTCCCTTTTTTGTTAGTTCTAATAAGTTAAAGATTCACCTTACTAGGAAATTTCTGAGCTATATGTACATATATTCTACGCTTGTAACATTTTCTAGTCCTGAGAATGTTGTTCCACATATTATTCTTCCAATATTTATGGAATAAGGGAATATGAACTTAATTTACTCCTCTTCTGTGATCAATATTCTTCCCTATGTTTGTATATAAAGATATCATTATTTCATTATATTTTTGTGACCACTCTATATCACTAAACTGTTGTTCAACCTTCATAGAACTCCACACTATCTTCTTATAGCATTAATAGTCTCTACTAGCTAGATTACTCAATAGATGGGGACTTAGTCCAACAATGAATCTATCAACCATTACCTTATGATACATAAAAAACGTAGAGGTGTAATGAGAATGTCTTATAATGACCATCTCATTATTTCCCATACATTCGTTTTCATTTGGCTTCAGGTCCATTAATTCCTCCCCTATATTCATTCACATCGAAAAGTGTAAATAACTGTTGAAAAAGGATCCCAAGAACTCTTCCCACTATATAGGATCAATCTCCTTTCTTGGATTCATTTTTATATAAGTGTGAAACAATGATCAACTTATCCCTCTATGTGGTAAACCGCCATGGTCACTTTTTGTTGTTCCAAACATCAAATATGCAAAATATAGGCCTTAGAAATCTAGGTTGTAGAAAATTAAAAAATATGGGCTTGACCATGGATTTTGACCATGAGTTTTTAAATTTTGGACATATATTATGTCATTTTAATCCACAATATACTTTCATCATTTTATATAACTTATTTTTCCATGGAAAATTAATGTTTCCACAAAATAATTTTTTTAATGTTAAAGTTTCAATTTTAGACTTGGAAAGTAAATTATAGATTTGTGAATTGATTAAAATATATTAAAACATTGGATAATAATAAAATTACATATTTTATGTCGTGTATTGGGTTTAATTAATTATTTTATAATTATGATGTCATTAAATGTACCGAAAATCTCAAACTGTATTTTTACTATTCTTGAGAAAAATAATTTTGAAATTTATCATAAATTCACCCTAACCTAATTTCAAAGTTATGATTACAGAAATTGGGTCAATTTTATCATAATAATTCACCAAATATAATAATTTTAACTTTTATATATATGATTCCTTATTTAATAAAAATAATAGCATGTGGAAAATGCATAATATAATTTCTGACACTTAAAATTATTAAAATTATTTTATCTTTTATACTAAAATAAAATTATTTTTACCATACTATTTAATTATAACAAGTATTATTTATAATTAATTTATTTTATATCAAAATTTATATCTTTTCTGAAAAGTACAATATCGGTCTAAAAACTAAATTTATCAAATTCAATCTCAAATAAACCTATTTTACTAAGATTTTTTTTTATTAAAATAGAATGGATGCAATAAAAATTTTATTTTTACAAAGGAATTTCACTTCATGTAACCAAATATTGGAAATATAACCACTTATTACAGTCATGTACATCCTAATATTAAAGTTTAAAAGGTGGTAGTTTTGTTGGGTTCCTCAGATTTCATTGACCGAGTGGTAACTTTCACTAACATTAACTTCTACCATAGGATTATTTGTTAATAATTAACTTGTAGAAGATCAACAAGGTATTAGTCAAGGGTGAATACCATAAAATGATACATCCCTTGCTACTTTTGAAAAATGGGATTCAACCCACATGAGTTTACTTGTTGAGGCCATTGACTCTTCTTTCTGTATGAATTATAATTTGTAAAATTTTATTTATAAACACTAATTATAATGCTAAAATTATTATCTAGAGTATAGTTACCGATGGTCATATGGACCAGTGGTCATAATTCCCCAATTTTTATATAACATTTGAATCTAGATGGTTACAAATCCATTTATACAAACATAAAATTATTAAAGAGATATGGTTTTGTTGTGTAAAATATTATATAACACACATTTTTAGGAAATAGATATAATTCAAGAATTCTTGTTTGTTACACACCATTTGGCTTTGAAAAATATGGTTTCCCATGAAAATTCTCACGAATTAGCATAATGTTTTGTGTTTTTCACACAAAAAATAACTGATGGGGGATGTTATTGTCTTTTACAACACTCATGTAGGCTCATAAAATCTGAATGCCTTAGAAAAATAAATGAAGTAATGAAGGAAGAAATGGAGGGAGACTATTGAAGTCATAAATTTTATAAGAAACTATGATGAACTCCATAAGACTTTATGAAATACCAATGGAAATCCATACTTGTCACACATAATATCTTTTACATGTCATTAAAGATCATGAGAAAATTTTTCATCAGGCATCCTAATCCCACACAAGTACTTAGATATGTTGACTTTACAATATAAATGTCCCTCGACATGTTAGTATGATTCAGAAAGAACCCTTTAATTTACCATAATCCAATAAATTGTCAATTGATGAGATGATATCACAGTCTCTAAAAATAATGTGATTCCCCTAGGATAAACTATAGAAAAACCTCTCGAAACACATGACATGAACTCCCTCCATAGAATAAATCCTATATTTGTGTGATAAATTCCATACAAAGAGGAAAATAATCGGCGTATCAAGGCTTATAAATCCCCCAACCTTTAATGAAATTTTCATGGAATTTTCTTTGGAACCATGTACCGACACACCAAATAATTGGAGAAGATTTATCACAGCGACTGATCTAATGACTATGAAAAACTCTCATTTAGTAATATCCTAAGAATAAACATAGAAATCATGCAGAATTCAATGAAACCTCACGTGATCGCTCATAGATCATGTGAAGAACTTTTGGTGCATCATTCGAAGAACATTTGACATAATTTCTAGATCACCTAAGAATAGAAACATGCTAACACTAAACAAATATCTGGAATATAAAATAAAAGGATAAGAGAATGAATAAAAAGATGAGAGTCTTATATGATGAAAATATACGCTAATCCTAATGTTATTTTTATGAGGCACCCTAGTCATATGAAAAAACTATGATATGTCACCTAGATCAAGTGATGTTCCATTGGTATACTTTTTGGACAGTGTGAAGTCGCCTCTAAATTTTAGAGGAAGTCACATTGTCCCCCCCATGAATTCATCCTATTTATCATGAAGTACTCTCAGATCTCCATATATAAATTACGATGGAATTAAGGAATGTTTTCCAAATCATATGTAGGAACCAATTCTTGTTGTATAAGTATCATGATCGAATCAAGACATATAAACTACCTCTCACGACATCCTATGGTTGAGCCAACCAGATCTTGAGACTTCTATTAGACATGTTAACCGAATTTTGTGATAACACATAGAATGGTCATCCAAGACAAGCGAAACCCTCCCAAAATGTCACAATGACTCCCACGAATCCCTCCATGTTTGTTATCTAGAATTCACAATACCGTAGAGTCTTGTCATCTAAATCATGTGATTCCCTCTAAGCTTGTTGGTTTATATCATGTGGTGGTTTTAGGATTAGCCTACTGGGTCTTGAAATGACCACTTTAAAAGTCAGTGTTGGTAATGCGATAGCATTCAGACATTCTATTTAAATTATGAGACATCCTTTTGACAAGTGAACTGTGTCATGAGATTGTATTTGGACATGTCATGTATACATATTTTGACATATAAACTTGATAATCAAGGAATGTCCAGAAGAAAATAAACACATGTCAGAAATATGATTAAGCCATATCAATTAGGCATTCATAGACTTGTTAACCATGTCTATATTCCATAAAGTGAAACATCAATGTGTACTCCCTAAAAAATCCAACTATGATGAATCTAGTTTTATCTATTACGAGGATTCATAGGGAACCATCATAAGGGTTGATTTCCATATTAAAACATTTGTAGAGAAGTCCCAACATATAAGCCTCACATCCATAAGAAATGAGTCTAATTACTATCCATACTATTTTTCTCACACCAAGCATAGATAACATGGGCTTAGGGAGTCACAATGATCATATCATTCACATAATAATGTTTTATCCAGAAAAGGGAAACCTCAGTGTGTGTCCCCTGATGAGTGTCATAATATGATATGACCCTTATATAAATAGAAATATTTGGGTATAATACCCAACCCATTGAACTAAGAGTACTCAGATTCCTTCCTTAACTAGATATGTAGGATAACATCCCATGGCCAAAACCCAAAGGGGAATACACTTCGGTTTAAGTCATGGATTGTATTATACATTCTAACCATCATGACCCAATCTCTCTTATGGGATGATCATACCTCTTCATACACTAGTGGATTGAGATGCCACTAAATTACGATGAATCTAATTTCTTCCTTAACCATGATAAATAGGATACCTTTGTAAGTCTTGAGATCTATATTAAAGAATCCAAAGGGCTATACCAGTGCTAAATTCCCCATCTGTATGTAGTGAGTCTAATAAATTGTTATCCATTATTTCTCACACCATGTATGGATCACAAGAGATTAGGTAGTTGTAATGGCCATATCATTTGAGTCTTGAATGTCCACCATCTTGGGAAACCTTAATGTGTATACCTTGATGAGTGGCACGATTTTAATAGCTTTATATAGGGTTATATACCTTGGTTCCCAACATATTAAAGGGAAATAATTATGAAAACATTGATTCCTTCCATAACTAGGATATGTAGGATGCATTCAAGAGCATCATGCTCAATTACCCAATTCCTATATTCCCACTTATATGACCTTTACACATGATGTTAAACTTCATGGGTATAACGAACATGTGGGTTTTGATTAATAATATAATAAGGATAGATAGGATAAATCATAATGGATCAGTTCCACCCCGAGATATTAAATGCCTTCTTATATATCAACTAAATCCATAGTTCCTAGTTATAATTCTACAATATACATTTTTCTACCCAGAAAATTGAAATTGATGATGAACCTCAGACAAAATATATGGATTCACCAAAAGACTACCCATCTATGTTCATATAAAGAGATTTAACTTATGTCCATTATATTAGGGTCACCGGTCCTATATCGGGATAAGGAAGATATTCAAAAACATATCAAAAATCAATAAGAGAGTCCCATAGTTGTCTATAATCCCCACCCCAAAAGGATGTGTTGAGCTTGAACTCCCATCCTCTCAACCAATGTGAGTTTGTAAGCATCATGGGGTCTAAAAATACAACTAGTTTCCTTCCATTTAGATGTAGGTCCATACCCAGTTATGGATGTGGGAACTATTGTATTTTTATCTGATAGATTAAAATATTTTTTTTTCTAGATGCTAATGATGGGGTAAAACATTGAACCCCCATATTTTGACAACCAGACAATAGCCATACATATGATTCCCATAAAAAAAATCACATTTATCATAACCAATTTAAAAAATTTTATATAAAAATGTAATTAGTAAAATAATAATAATTTTACAAAATCATTATAATTAAAAAGTGAAACGTTTTCATATACCATCACACTATCATGTCATTTTTTATTAAGTTCATTTATTATGCGTATCTATAAACTACCGACACCATAACCCTTGACATTAATTTTTCATCTGAACCCATCATTAATGGTTATATGAATTAATTTTATTAATATATTTGATATATATTTCAGATCTATGATTTTTTAAACGTTATATTGACACTATATAATAGAATATTCTTACACATTCAATCATTACATCATGCTCTTTTTGGATGTTTTTCATTTGGATTGTGTGATACAATAATTCTTAAACAGTGAAAGATTAAGAATGATAAACAATTTCAATCAAATGTAATAATAAGGTTTTTTTTATTTTTATAGAGTTATAATGTTAATATCTAAAAATGTTAACAAAAAATCATCTTTATTCATTAGAAATTATCAAAACAAGTTTGTGTACAACTCTATATTAAAGAGTATTAATTAATAATATCATGGAATGAAAGTGGAACCTTTTAAATAATCATGATATGTATATTACAGAACCATAGGTAATCTAGGATCAATGAACATGATATCAAAGACTAGAGATCAACATTATCATTACAAAGAATATACATGATAATTAAAATTGTTAATAGAAGATGACAAATGTATACTAAAATGAAAAAAAAATATTCATTGTAAATATTTATAAATGGATTATATAAAAGGGATATAGAGATGAATATAGTTTTGTGATATATTATTAATATTGTTATGTTTGTTTTATAGGATATTAAATTGGGGTCAACTGAGTATGAAATATGGTAAATGATTTTTGCCACAAAATCTTTTCATTGGGACACGTTTTAATTGATGAACCAATTTACATTTATAATATAGATATGATTCCCAGTTGCCATGTTATATTGAAATGTGTTTTCTTTATATGATTTTAGATTAATGTTTAATATATACCTCATTCAAGGGTTTTGATTAAAATTTTACACAAGGCGTAATATTGTTCTTTACTCATCTCTTTTTTCCTGTTAGTTTTCAAATATTAACATTATTTTGATCTTACAAGGCTAAAATTCCATGCATTATGTTTTAAAGTGTAGATTTAATTTTTTCATTGAGATATTAATTATGTTTATTAATATAACCCCTTTTATGAAATGTTTCTTGTTATAAAATCATGATTCTCTTAATAGTACCTCTCATACATTCCACATGTTATTTTTTCATACATATATAGGTTTTACCTATCAAATGTGTTTTCGATAATTTTTAAAGTGACCATCATAGTTCTAATAACCTATTACCAATTAATTATTTTATTATCCTTTTTATAATTTTTATTTCACTAAATAGTGTTAATATTATTTATTTTTTTATGTATGACTTTTTTTCAAAGATTTTTTTATAAAGTAATGTTTTAAAATGTTCCAAAATTTTATTCTTTAAAAAAAAATTTATAAAAATTAATTTCAAATAGCTTGAGATTATTAATTTTTTTAATGGAAATATTTTAAATGTTTCCACATTGGTCGTTTCAAAATAAAATGAATGTCTTTTGCATGTTTCTTGTGAATGTGTCTTTCCATAATTTTTTTTTCTAAGAGACATCATATCTATGAATTCATGTATCAAAAAATGTAAATTATTATCCTCGAGGTTTAATAAATATTATATTTTAAATACTTTAAATAAAGAATGCAAATTCTTATTTTTATAGGAATTATCATAATACATATAAGAGTGATTTCCATCCATTCCTTATGTTGGATCAAGGGTATTGTTCAAAATATATCATCTACATTAATTATCAAGAGTTATCATAAAATTATATTTTATGTCTATGGTATAATCCATGACTCCTTTTGTATTTTTTGATTATCCATATGTGTTGGAATGATTTACTTCTAATTCCTTTCCTCGCTGAGTGTCTAATGTTATATTACATTATTGAATAGTGTTCACCAAGATTATTAATACAACAATTCACTATTGAAATTATAATATAAGAACTATATTAGCTTTATAAATGGTGGAAATACTATATTTAAATTCATATTTGATGATTTTTATTTACCTATAATGATTAATAATGTCATTTGAAACCCTTTTATTTTCCATAGTTTTATTATGTTATGTTTATTGAAGAAATCATTAATACTTCCTTAGGAAACAACTTGAAAATGATATAAAACCCATTTTATTTTCTTGTATTCTTATTTATTATTGATTTAAACCATGTGGTAAAAATATATATTATTATAATTATTTAATGGGTGGGATTGATATTTTATGTCCCTCTAATTAATTAGTTAATTTTTCTATCTCATGAGATATCATGGGAGATAGGTACTGATCCTATCCTAATATGGTGTGTGGGTAGTTATCCTAGATTTCTATGTATTGTTATCAAGGAAGGGAGCCATGAATTACTCTTATGATGTGCTGTTTGTATTTTCTCCACATGCATATAATTCAAAAATATGTTTTATGATAATTATTCCAAACATATGAAAATGATATCATATCATTATTCCATGATTCCACACTTATGATAATCCTCAATTTTGTATCATGTTATACCTCTCATATCGAATGTAATGATTTATTACTATATTTTCCTTTACTGAGAATTTGATTTTACCCCTTATAGTTTTTTTCATTCCTTTGGTTATAAATGAAACTGTTGAGCATGTTAATCCGATACGATTACCGAATTTAGAGAGATTTTTGGAGACAATGAAGACTCATTAAGGATTTATTAGCTTCTTATATAGTGGGAAGATGTTTTTGTTTGATTAGAATACTGTAGATATATTAGTTAGTGATTTGTTTCCCAAAAATTATAAATTAAAAGATCCTTGTATTTTATAAATGAAAAAGATATTGAGACCATAGTCAAGTATCATATATATTATTATAATTAATTTTTTTGGAACTGGATATGGGATCGTGGGTCTGGGGGAACTATATTCATGACCATACTTGCTCAATTAACTCATGTTTTTAATAGAAACTTGAATTAGGGAGAAAATACACATCCCAATAAGAAGTTAAAATTGAAACTAAGAACCTTATTTAACAACATCCTCTAACATTCAGTGGATCTTCTGATCCCATAATCACAAAAAAAGTATCAAATCCATTGGAAATATATTTTCCATACTCTATCAAGTTGAGTAAGTAAATAATATACAAGCTATTTAACGCGTGGAGGATGAAGAAGATTAGTGGTAGAAATTGATCATGAATATGATCCATGAGAAAGAGATATATGTGATAGAGTGTAAAGGAAATAATATTTTTTAATTAATATTTTTCTTTCACTCATTTACTTGACATTTAGAAGGAGTTCCTTAGCCTCATAAAAAAGGATAAAAATGTATCAAGGATAACAATTAAAAATTCGCAAGACATTCTTGACATGACTCTATATTTTATATTCACACCTAAAGTAAATTCTTCCACTTCTATACTGTAAAAAATATGAATCTATGATAATATTTTTCAATCAAATACTTTGACAGTTATGAATAAATATTATGATGTTCTGACCGAGCTGAATGGATATCAAAGAATCTCATGGGTCACATGGTTCTTGATATAGGAATAATTGAATTTATTTTAATTTTTGGTGAGTAATAAAGAAATATCATTATGGAATGAAATTCCCACATCCAACGATACAAAAAGTGTGTGAAGAAGCTTCCCATAAATTTTCTAAAAGGGACTAGGAAATTATTTAAGTATCAGAACAATGGGAACTTATTAAAAGAATTTAATAGTAAGAACCCACCAATGTGACAAGTGAATGGATTTATTTAGTAAACCATTAACCTATTTTACAGTGTTTTAATATCATTGAATAATCACACTATGAAAACCAATTCATGATCCCATGTGTTGTTGAATAGAATTGATGAAAACAACCACAAAGGTGTAGAGTTAATGGGATAATATATTCCATCATAAACACTGAGGTGGGGCATAATAGTGAAGTGGTAATTGTTATGCTAGTTATCCATTCAAGGATGGTGAAAGGAGTAGGTTTAATAACACAAATTTATAAGATCTATTAAAACACCACTATAAATTATGAATGTTGAGAGACTATTTAAAATAGAAAATGGGACCATTATTGAATCCAAAGTATATAATTTCTCATCTTTCATTTTTTTGGGTTGAATTCCCAAGATAACATTACGATACTACGTTTAGTAGAAATAAATTATATTCTCATTATGTATTCGATTTACATTTATAGATCATACATAGATTTTTGGGAGAGGGTAATCACTGTTTATGTCTAGAATATCCCTTAGATTATAAACAAGTGAATGGAGAAGAACAGATCAGGTTTCAAATCATTATATCCGGCATGTATATTATTTCATTATGAGAAAGTGTACCCCTCTAAAATGATTTTGACTAAGGAATAATAATCATTGATGACATTCCTATTATAATATAATGAAGATTCCAAGATCATCAGAAGTGATTTGGTGGTTGATAATCCAAATAGTTTCTTTTAGTTCATTTGGGTCATTTAAAAATTGTGCATGTCATAAAAACCATGAAGAATGAAATATTTCTAGAGAATATTGATATAAATGAACCCATAACCCAGAATAGATCCTTTAAAATTAAATGTTTAATCAATTTGATTAGATATAAATAAATTAATACATCCTCTTATGAACATTATTAAATGGTTATGTTGATCTTATGAAAATAATTTTCCACATTACCATTGTTCCATAGGGAGTATCCGATTGTAGAATCCCTCTATTGATGATGCACATGTTCTCCTTTGATATCTGAGAAACACCAATGGAACTCTAGGTGTAAGAACCCAATTCTTATTTTTTTAGGTATGGGCTTCTTCTTTTCTTTTTCCTTAAGTGATTTTTGAGAGAATATGGAAAAAATGGGAAAAATCATAAATTTTGAAACTACACGCCGTGTACCTTGTCCACACGCCATGTACTTTTGGCCGTGTTGGGATAAGTACATGGGGCGTGTAGCCTCTCTGGAAACAAAGGGTGTAGGAACCGACTACATGCCGTGTAGTGGTCCTTTACACGCCGTGTAGTTAGTAGGTAGGTTAAAAAGCAAGGCGGTGGAGTCGCCGCCAGCTGGGCGGCAGTACACGCCGTGTACTCGGGAGTACATGCCGTGTACTCTTGTCGGCAGGTGAACAGTGTCGGTGCCGCCAAATGAACAGTTTAATGAAAGAAGTACACACCGTGTACTCAGAAGTACACGCCGTGTACTTTGTTTTTTTGGCTTAAAACAGGCAGTAGCCTCCTCATTTGGCAGAGGAGGTGTTTGAGCCAAAGGAGGAGGCCGAACCTTTGAAGATCCACCGGGAGTTCGTCTGGAATCTGATTCGGCTTCAGACAATCTCGTTGGAACCGCACGGGTAAGCCCTTCCTCCTCCTGGTACCGTTCTTGCCAATTATTCTCCCAAAGGAAGTTATTTAAGTTTGAATGGGTTTTGTTCTTCATCAGATCTACGCCGTTCTTGGGCGTTTCTGGAGCCTGCGTTCAGGTATAGCGTTCGTTGGCATATAAGGTAGGTGGCTTGGTGTTTATTTTCCAACTGTCGTGCATTTTTGTGTGTTTTCGTGCCACGAACCCATGTTGGGGTGTCGTGTGGCTGAGGCCATTGCTATATTTAATGCCTATAATTGCATAGGTGATTAAATTTTTATAATAAAATACTGTTTGGGATCGTTGCTTGGATCTAGGACCATCCCGAGGGGTGTGTTCCTCTGTTTAGCCGTTTGGCCAGGATACCCGAGGGTATGACTTAAATGTAGTAACTGTAGAATTTCCTTGAGAGGAATTGATTGTTTACTACATTTTGATATGTTTGGAATGGACCGGTTACTTGTTTATCCTGAGGGAATGACTATATTATCCTGAGGGCGTGACTATATTAGCCTGAGGGCGTGACTATATTAGCCTGAGGGCGTGACTGTTTTAGCCCGAGGGCTATCGTTTTTCCACCTGAGGGAAACCTTTCGTGCCTGAGGGCTTGACTTCTGTGCCTGAGGGCGACACTTCCTATGCCTGAGGGCGAGAATTCTGTTACAATGCCTGAGGGAGAGATTCTTTATAGCCTGAGGGCGAGATACTGGTTGTCCTGAGGGCGTGGTGCTGTTGATCACAGAATGATACTAAATTAAATAATTTAAGTGAATAATTAAATGGCAATTTAACTGTTAAGTTAGTTACTTTTGAGTACTTCTTAGTTATTGCATTTTACTACTGCACACTTGTTGCATGTTTTACACACAGTTGAGCACGAGCCTTTGGTGGGTGCCTACTGAGATATATTTCTCAAACCCTGTTTGGGTCACGCTTTTCGACCCAAATAGATTAAGTTGTTGCAGGTATAGATAGGGGCAAGAGTCCTTTTACAGGTACTTGACTGTTGCTGAGGAGTAGGAGGGCATGGGACCGAGCCTAGGCTCGCGATGCCGCTGCCAGCTGTTACTTGTTTTGCTATACATTGCTTTTGGTTGTATCATAGTGATGTATAACATGTTCTGGCTATTTTCTTAGAACTTTAATCATGTAGTATCATCACTTATATACTTTTGGTTATATCCACTGCTGTAGTTATTTCAGTTGTGTATGTTTACTGCTTCCGCTGTTGTTGTATGTTTATTTTGATATTCTGCTATGCTACACTTTTAAAAATTAGGGCATAGTTTCCCCACTATCATACATGGGCCCTCGCTGCTAGTCAAAAGCCTCTGGCGTTTGGGGAAATGCGCTTGAGGTCACGTGGCGAACCGGGCTCGGGGCACCCGTTGCGTGGCACCCGGGGTCGGGACGTTACAAAGTGGTATCAGAGGAGTTTCTTTTCGTTGACTTACTATTTGGAGCCGTAGTTAGGGATAGGACAGAACGGTAGTTGGTAATAAGTTGTGCCTGGGAATAGATAACCCATGTACAGGGAAATGCCAGTCTACCTCGTATTTTGCATTCTTTGGATTTTGCAATTTTACGGTTGATATGTTTTCACCGTTGGGTGACGCACTTGGATTGTGCTGTTTATATTTTATCTATGGGTTTTATTTAGTTGTAACCCGATGAGATGAGGGTATGCTGTCTCATGCATCATATAGGAACATGTTAGATATCACATGCCATGCATAGTTTCCATGCCATGTAGGTTCCTTAAAAATTCGCATGTTGTTGTGATAGTTGATGTGCTAGAAAAGCATGCTGTTGTGATAGTTGCTTGATAAATACCTGCCTTGTGATATGGTATTTTTTTTGAGCTTGTTTATAGAATGGACACCAAACTTTGGTCTTTGGGGAGTATGGGCCCCCATTGACCGGAATTTGGTGGATCATTGTCTGGTTGTTGGTTATAACACAAATAAGATGTCAAACTTTTATTCGTGGGGTGTATGGGCCCCCACGGGTCGGAATTTGACACTTAGGTGTTGTTTTTCAGTATTTTCTGGGTTCCAGAGTAGTTTCTGAGGCATAATGTCCGGAAACCCAGTATACACGCCGTGTAGTATTTTTATACACGCCGTGTATGTTCTTCTGTTCGGGAAGGAAAATGAACTTTTCGAGTACACACCGTGTACCGGGAGTACACGCCGTGTAGTCTCTTCCCGTGTCACAAACCGTGTGGGCGGCGACACGGGGTAGGGAAAGGGTTTTGGGTAAAATGCGCCATGTAGTTTTGTACACGCCGTGTAGTGTTGACCCGGAGTCCGACTGTGTAACTAACAACACGGGTCGGTGAACTCCTTGACAGAACACATCGTGTCAGTTATGGACATGTCGTGTAGTGTGACCTGGGGACTCGACCGTGTAACTAACAACACGGGCTGGTGTCACCTCTTCCAGAACATGCCGTGTACCTTTGGGACACACCGTGTAGTCTTGTCCGAGGACAGACCGTGTGGTGATTAGCCGTGTGGCTAGGAAACGGGATGGTGTACACGCCGTGTGCGGGTGTAACACGCCATGTAGAGTAAAGCCGAGTAGTCGGCCGTGTCACAGACGACACAGACAGTTGTAAAATAACACCGTACATGCCGTGTCGATATTATACACGCCGTGTAGCTTTGTTAAAATGGAAGCTGTGTGGCTTAGCTGTGTGGAAGGACCCGAGCAGGGGAAGGGAAGTCAAGTACACACCGTGTAGTCAATGTACACGCCGTGTAGTCTTGTTTTGCAAATTTTGAAACGCCTTCCTTCTCTTGTTCCTTTTTGGTTCCTTCGTTTCAGTCTTAATAATATTGAATCTGAGGTGTGATTTTGACCTTGTAGAGTCATGCCACCTAGATGGCTGTGAGTTGTTTGCCAAGAGAGCGGCGACAATTATACTCCGGATATGGTGGGCCATGGGCTACCAGTTGATCCACCAGCAGAGCCAGATGCGACACCAGCTATTATACCGGACACAGGTGCGGAGGCGTAGTTCTGTGAAGGATTATTGCGGTTCACGAAAACCTTTCAGGGAGCACCGCAGGCTACCACATCTATGGCCGAGATGACGCTTATCTTTCAGCAGTAGCATTCGCCTACGTTTTCAGGTAATGGCGGACCACAGGCTGCAGAGTCTTGGCTAGGATCGATGCAGACTATTTTTGAGCATCTTGAGACGCCTCCAGGGTGGAGGGTCAAGCTCGCGACTTACATGCTGCGTGATTCCTCCAAGAGGTGGTGGGATGTTACCACCTAGTCAGAGCATCACAGGGACATGGTGTGGGAGGATTTTTAGAGAGACTTTTATGACTTCTTCTTTCCCGAGACACTGAGAGAAGATAGAGATCGAGAGTTCACGAATATGCAGCAGGGCACTATGTCGGTGATGGACTACTCTGCTCGTTTTACAGAGCTTCAGCGCTTTGCACCCGTGCTGGTGGGTGATGAGACGCTGAGAGCCAGACGTTTTGAGGATGGTCTTCGGTATGACATCCGAGCGCTGGTGAATGTTTTCAGGTTGCCTACTGTACACGTGATTTTGAATCAGGCGTTGATTACAGAGAGGAACCTGTGAGAATCTGGTGGTGTGGGCCAAGGTGGTTCAGCACTAGTTACTGGTACTATTTCTGCTGGAAAGTGGAAGAGACAGATGGACTTCTCTCAGGGCGGCAGTACCAGCCAGGCAGCTTCTACAGGTGGTCCGATCAGGTGCTACCAGTGTGGCAGAGAGGGGAACAAGAGGCCTCAGTGTCCACGAGACCCATTGGAGTTCCGAGCTTGCGGCAAGATGGGTCATCTACAACTCTTTTGCAGGGCGGTTCTACCAGTGGCTAGTGAGAGGGGTTCTGTATAGACTCCGAGTGCGGGAGTAGGACCAGTGGCTTCTTACCGGTCAGGGAACTGGAATACGTCAGGGCGTGTAGGCAGAGATGGTGGTCGTGGCCGTGGTAGCCTGACACCAGGATCTCAGAGGCAACAGGGCGGGACAGCTCAGGGTAGCCAGGCTGTGTCATTGGGCCGCGACACTAGTCAGGCATATGCAGTGCAACAGACCCAGCAGGAGCAGGATCCCAGAACTTCGACAGTCAGAGGTACTATTCTAGTAGCTCCTATCTTGTCTTCAGTACTTTTTGATATGGGTGCTACACATAGTTTTATATCTGTACCCGTTGTGGAGAGCCTTGGGCTCGGTGGTTCTACTTCTTCTGATATCTTGACGCTAGACACTGCATTGGGGACTAGGACGGTTGGTGTGTGTCAGTGCAAGGAGTGCCCCCTTGAGGTTGGTGGGTGTCACTTCCTTTGGGACCTCTATGTCCTGGAGATGACGAGCTATGACGTCATTCTCGGGATGGATTGGTTGGTTCCCTTTTGAGCCTTTGTAGACTGCTATCGTCGTAGGGTGATTTTCACATCACCAGAGGGCGGGGAGTTCCTATACAAGGGTGAGTGGGATGTTCAGGTGAGTTGAGATGGACCAGAGCATCATGGGTGAGGTGGAGTCACAAACCAGATTGTGAGCTTATATCTGGATGACCAGGGGATTTGTCCGACGATTTTCCCTCCAGTTGTCGATCGTTTCAGGGATTTATTCCTATACAACTTTTCAGGTCTACCTCTGGTGCGTGAGGTGGATTTCTCTGTCGAGCTTGTTCCAGGAGTAGCACCGGTGTCCATTCCTCCTTATAGGATGGCCACGCCTGAGTTTCAGGAGCTCAAGAGGCAGTTAGAGGAGCTACAGGCAAAGGGTTTTATCTGACCCAGTACTTCTCCTTGGGGTTCTCCGGTCCTCTTTGCGAAGAAGGCGGATGGTACCCTTAGGCTTTTTGTGGATTATCGGAAGCTGAACCAGTTGACGGTTAAGAACCGATATCCCTTTCCGAGGATAGATGATCTATTTGATCAGCTTCAGAAAGCATGAGTGTTCTCTAAGATTGACTTGATATCCGGATATCATCATATGTGTGTTAGAACATCTGATATACCTCCCACAACTTTCAGGAGTAGGTATGGTCTATATGATTATACGGTTATGCTGTTCAGACTCACGAACGCGCCAGCAGTTTTCATGGCTCTGATGAATCGTGTGTTCCATCCGTATCTTGATTCATTTGTGGTAGTATTCGTGGACGACATCCTGGTGTACTCTCACACTCGACACGACCATGCCACCCATCTTGAGATCGTATTGAGTACACTGAGAGAGCATCGCCTATATGCTAAGCTCTCGAAGTGCCACTTTTGGATGGACCAGATTCACTTCCTGGGTCATATTATCTCAGAGGCAGGAGTTGCCGTGGACCCAGAGAAGGTGAGAGCAGTAGTTTCCTGGGATCAGCCCAAGAACGTGTTTGAGATACGGAGTTTCTTAGGGCTGGCTGGTTACTACAGACGCTTCATACAAGACTTCTTCCACTTAGGAGCACCGTTGACAGGTCTGACTAAGAAGGGTGTGAAGTTCGTTTGGTCAGAAGCTTGCGAGACAGCTTTTCAGGACCTAAAGGGAAGGCTGACATCAACACCGATCCTGATACTCCCAGAGCAAGGGAAAATCTATACAGTTTACTATGATGTGTTAGGGATTGGGCTAGGAGCCGTTTTGATGTAGGGTGACCGAGTTTTGGCGTACGGGTATCGGCAGTTGAGGCCACATGAGAGTAATTACCCGACACACGATCTCGAGTTGGATGTAGTTGTGCATGCGTTGCGCTGCTGGAGACATTACCTATTGGGAGAGCATTTTGTGGTTTTCACCGACCACAAAAGCCTCAAGTATATCTTTACTCAGCGTGACCTAAATCTGAGGCAGAGAAGGTGGGTTGAGTACCTATAGTCCTTCGATTTTGAGCTTTCCTATACACCTGGTAAAGGTAATGCAGTAGCTGATGCACTGAGCAGGAAGACTCAGATACAGGCAGTGCAGGAGGCCAGTGGTGAATGGAAGCTTATGGACTTGTTCTCTGAGATGCATCTGGAGGTTCATGGAAGTCAGGGATAGACTTATCTTTCCTCATTAGCTGTGACTTCTACCCACCTGGACAGAGTGAGGATGAGGTAGCTATCGGTTTCAGACGGCCTAGTTCTATGGGAGTCGGTGGCAAGTGAGGACCCTCCTTCCGGTTGGATGATAGGCGATGACGAGGTTTTGCGTTTTCATGGACGTGCATGGGTTCCAGGGGATATATGCGAGGAGCTGATGAGGGAGTTTCATGCTTCAGCTTGGGCAGTTGATCCTAGGGTTACCAAGATGTACCGTGACATGATACGTCAGTACTGGTGGCCGGGTATGAAGAGAGAGATAGCTGTTTTTGTTATGAGGTGTTCCATCTGTCAGCAGGTGAAGGCAGAGCATCAAAGACCAGCTGGGATGTTACAGCAGTTACCCATTCCTGAATGGAAATGGGATGATGTCGCGATGGATTTCGTGACGGGTTTGCCGAGGTCACCACGTGGAAATGACGCCGTGTGGGTTGTTGTGGACAGAATTACGAAGGTAGCTCACTTCTTGCCGATCAAGGAGACCTTCTGTTTGGACGAGCTCGGAAGGCTGTATATCCGAGAGATCGTACGTCTACATGGGGTCTCTCGTTCTATCATTTCAGATAGGGACACCCACTTCACGTCTCGTTTCTGGCAGAGTTTTCAGAGGGCGTTGGGTACACAGGTGCTTTTGAGCAAATCATACCACCCTCAGACAGATGGCCAGTCAGAGCGGATGATACAGGTGCTAGAGGACATGTTGCGCGCATACGTCCTAGACTTTGGGGTTCTTGGGAGAAGCATATACCCTTAGTCGAGTTTGCCTATAACAATAGTTTTTAGGCAACTATTGAGATGGAACCATACGAGGCTTTATATGGTAGGCCATGCCGATCACCTTTGTGCTGGTTAGAGGCAGGTGAGGCAGCTTTACTAGGGCCACAGCTCGTGTAGGAGACATCTGAGAAGGTCTAGTTGATTTGGAAGCGGATGGCTACTGCACAGTCTCGTCAGAAGTCTTATGCTGATCGCTGCAGACGACCTTTGGAGTTCGAGGTTGGGGATCAGGTCTTCTTGCGTGTTTTGCCGAGGCTGGGACACAAACGGATTAGGAGACAGGGTAAGCTTTCACCAAGGTATGTAGGACCATTTGAGATTCTGGAGAGATTCGGGCTGGTTGCCTATCGGTTGCAGTTACCTCAGCGGTACCGAGCCATGCACGAAGTCTTCCACATGTCTCAGTTGCGTCGCTACCATTTAGACCCATCTCACACCTTTCATCCTGAGGAGGTTGAGCTTCAGCATGATGCATCCTTTGAGGAGCATCCGATCCGTATCGTTGACAAGAGCACGAAGGTTCTCCGAGGCCAGTCAGTTCCTCTCGTACGGTTTCTATGGCAGCATGGCCGAGTGTAGGATGAGACCTGGGAGCGGAAGGCCGATGTACGCGTTCAGTGGCTAAAGCTGTTCTGAGCTTTATCTTCTCCACCCTTGGAAGGGCAATTCGGGGACGAATTGCTATAAGGGGGGAAGTTTGTAAGAACCCGGTTCTTATTTTTTTAGGTACGGGCTTCTTCTTTTCCTTTTCCTTAAGTGATTTTTGAGAGAATACGGAAAAAATGGGAAAAATCCTAAATTTTGAAACTATACGCCGTGTACCTTGTCCACATGTCGTGTAATTTTGGCCGTGTTGGGATAAGTACACGGGGCGTGTAGCCTTGCCGGCGACAAAGTGTGTAGGAACCGACTACACGCCGTGTAGTGGTACTTTACACGCTGTGTAGTCAGTCGGAAGGTTAAAACGTAAGGCGGTGGAGTCGCTGCCAGCTGGGCGGTAGTACATGCCGTGTACTCGGGAGTACATGCCGTGTACTCTTGTCGGCAGGTGAATAGTACCGGTGCCGCCAAATTTACAGTTAAATGAAAGAAGTACACGCCGTGTACTCAGAAGTACACGCCGTGTACTTTGTTTTTTTCGGCTTAAAATAGGCAGTAGCCTCCTCATTTGGCAGAGGAGGTGTTTGAGCCATTTTGGAGCCAAAGGAGGAGGTCGGACCTTTGAAGATCCACCGGGAGTTCGTCTGGAATCCGATTTGGCTTCGGACGATCTCGTTGGAACCGCACGGGTAAGACCTTCCTCCTCCTGGTACCGTTCTTGCCAATTCTTATCCCAACATAAGTTATTTACATTTGAATGGTTTTTGTTCTTCTTCAGATCTACGCCGTTCTTGGGCGTTTCTGGAGCCGACGTTCGGGTATAGCGTTCGTTGGCATATAAGGTAGGTGGCTTGGTGTTTATTTTCCAACTGTCGTGCGTTTTTGTGCGTTTTCATGCCACGAACCCATGTTGGGGTGTCGTGTGGCTGAGGCTGTTGCTATATTTAATTCCTAGAATTGCATAGGTGATTAAATTGTGATAATAAAATGCTGTTTGGGATCGTTTCTTGGATCCAGGACCATCTTGAGGGGTGTGTTCATCTGTTTAGCCGTTTGGACAGGATACCCGAGGGTATGCCTTAAATGTAGTAACTGTAGAATTTCCTTGAGAGGAATTTCTTGTTTAATGCATTTTGATATGTTGGGCATGGCCCAGTTACCTATTTAGCCTGAGGGCCTGACTATATTAGCCTGAGGGCGTGACTATATTAGCCTGAGGGCGTGACTATATTAGCCTGAGGGCGTGACTGTTTTAGCCCGAGGGCTGTCATTTTTCCGCCTGAGGGCAACCTTTCGTGCCTGAGGGATTGACTTTTTTCCTGAGGGAGACACTTCCTATGCCTTAGGGTGATAATTCTGTTACAATGCCTGAGGGTGAGATTCTATATAGCCTGAGGGCGTGGTTCACTATATTAGCCTGAGGGCGAGATACTGGTTGGCCTGAGGGCGTGGTACTGTTGAGCATAGAACGATACTAAATTAAATAATTTAAGTGAATAATGAAATGGCAATTTAACTGTTAAGTTAGTCACTTTTGGGTACTGCTTAGTTATTGCATTTTACTACTGCACACTTGTTGCATGTTTTACACACAGTTGAGCACGTGCCTTTGGTGGGTGCCTACTGAGATATATTTCTCACACCCTGTTTGGGTCACGCTTTTTGTCCCAAACATATTACGTTGCTGCAGGTGTAGATATGGGCAAGAGTCCCTATACAGGTACTTTACTGTTGCTGAGGAGTAGGAGGGCATGGGACCGAGCCTAGGCTCACGATGCCGCTTCCAGTTGTTACTTGTTTTGCTGTACTTTGCTTTTGGTTGTATCACAGTGATGTATAACATGTTCTGGATGTTTTCTTAGAACTTTAATCATGTAGTATCATCACTTATATACTATTGGTTATATCCACTACTGTAGTTATTTTAGTTGTGTATGTTTACTTCTTCCACTGTTGTTGTATATTTATTTTGATATTCTGCTATGCTACACTTTGAAAATTGAGGGCATAGTTTCCCACTATCAGACATGGGCCCTCGCTGCTAGTCGGCAGCCTCTGGCGTTTGGGGAAATGCGCTTGAGGTCACATGGCGAATCGGGCTCGGGGCACTCGTTGCGTGGCACCCAGGGTCGGGACGTTACACTAGGTGACATCATAATTTTTCTATTGACTTGTGTTATTCATATTGATCACATATAGATCCTTTGATATTGAATAATCCTATCTAGATCCTCTTATTTTTAGATTAGAATAGAAATAATAATTTGAAAGAGAATAATTTTGTGCATAACGATTCTTGGTTCTTGATTAACCTTAAAAAATAAATACAACCATCTATTTATAGATATTGGGTTTGGGTTAAAGTATTATTTAATTGCATAAATTTTTTAATTAATATAATATTCATTATAGAACCCCAAGACATATATTATTATTTTATTATTATTCTATGATGTGTGAAAACTCGCTCATTGAAAAGTATTATATTTCATGCTTGAAAATTTTTATTTATCTCTTGAAACCATATTGGTCAACTTTATTTTCTCCAAAGTATTTATTCAATAACTAAGTAAATATCTATCAAATATTCATTACTAAATAAATATTCATTTCACGATTTGGTCATAAAAATTAACCAAATATTAAATAAATAAAACAAATATTTTTTACTAACAATATGGAGAATAGTATTTTTATTTATACGGTCAATAAAACATAAATTAAATGGTTCCTTGGTCTTGATGAATCACCCAACATAGACAACATCCCACAAACATATGACATCATGGTTTTGGATACTAAGTATAACTGTGTGAGTCATGACATGAATTAATGATAATATTAAGTTCTATGGACCACTATATATTCTCACAGATATGAATATCCTATGACAAAGAAACATGAATAATTCCAAATGGGGGGTCTGTTCTCATAATATTCTATCATTGATATTATAATGTGTGAAATTTATGAGGAGAAGTCTCATACACTTATGTGTACACATAGAATAATTTAAAAAAACCATGTTCACCATCATAGAATGTTATCCAGCCTTAGATAATTATTTAATAATATCATCACTTCAGTTCAATGATCTCATTATAGTTGGGAACATCTATGAAATTGTCATTATGATAGACAACATTGGAAAATACTACATCAATGTCATGGATGACCATGAACAATGTATAGTAAAATGTTTCATTAATATTTAAATATTAAAATATATATGTTATCTAATGTAAAATAAGTTGGTTCTCAAATACCATTAAAAAACATATCCCAATTTGACTAGTGAAGAATTATTATGAATTTCATTTTTATATTCCTAAAATGTTTATCATGTTTCTGCTGATTAAATGAATTTTTGAAGGGGTCTACCATTTTTTCTTCCATGGATATTCTTATAATTTTATATTCACCTCTCTAGGAAAAATACATCAATATATGATAATTTTGTTTTATATTCTTCATTTGTTGACGTGACCATGAATCCATTTGTGATTTACACCACTAGAGTATTGTCTTAGTAATTTTTATATGGTTTTTTCTACTGGTTATGATAAAAACAACTTGTAGAAAGTTGTGTATCCAAAATACAACTTTAGAATCCTAGAAAGATAAAAAATGATCAATATTTAATATATAATATAAGTCTATAACCCCATTTAAGCTCATATAGCTCACAAAACCACCATACAGAGTAATAATATATCTATTAAATTATTTTAGATTATCTTGATCAGTTTTGAAACTATCATCTATATATCCACTGATAACTAGTTCCCCATATTTTTATAGGCTAGAAACATATATTTAGTATACCTTATATAATTAAGGAGAGTATTAAATAAAATTCAATGGTAATCAGCTTGGTCATCTTGATATCTTTTTAAATCACTCGAGGTATAGGTAAATTGTATCATAGTATAAAGTTTGGCCTATAGGCCTGGCCCAATCACATAGGTTTATGGAATAATTTTCACAATTTGACTTTATTTTTTTTTTCTATGGAAATATTTTTCTAGAAGTATTTTTTCCATGTAACATTGGAAACAATACACTATTTTATTTTTCCTAATGAAACCCTTCTTTATGTTGTGAAAATATATATATTTACTTACGATGAGTGGCCTATTAGATCTATCATGGTGGATCTTGATCCCAAAAATTATTTTTCTCCTATAATGTCCATCATATAAAATCATTTATTTATATAGTTCTCAATAGACTCTAATTGTTAGCAGTGATGGTTTCATGATGATTTAGTGTGAGACGTGACGAAGGCAAAGTCGGTGATGTGGAATTAGTGTTTCTTGGGAGGCTCATGGGGCGGGTGTTTCCCGAGAGTACTTCTTTGCCCGCTAATGTTTTTTGAATTCGAATTTTAATATTTTAAATTTTGAAAGTCGATATTTGAATGGTGTAACCTATGGTGGTAGTTTTTTGAAGGTGTTTTTGGTTTTGGTATTCTATATTTGTAAGTTTCCCACACACCCATAAAGTGGTTTAACCGGAAAATGAAAAAATGGATTTGGAGGAAATAAGTAATATTTCATCATCATATAATATTAGTAAAATGAATATAATCCCACTTAAAAAATTATAGACACAATACTTCTATTTTTTCTTTATAAATTTTTTTATGAATTCATCAAACCAAATGTTCCCTGACCAAGATTCTTCCTTTAGTACATAAGTGATTCAATTCAAATTTAATTCATTTTCTGCATCCATTTGAATCAAAAACCCCTTAGGTTATTTCATATATACATCTTTATTAAGGTTTATATTAGGGATAGTTGTCTTGAAATCCTTTTTCCATGACTCGTAGTCATGGGAAGATTCAACTGTATGTCATATTAGGAGGGATTTAATCTTAGAAATTGGTAAAAGTGTTTCGTTGTAGTATACTTCCTGATACTGTTTGAATCATTTTGTAACCAATCATGCATTATAATTAATAACTTGTACCACCATGTCCATTTTATTATTTAATAACCATTTGAAACCAATGGGATTTACATGGAATATATGATATACCAAAATAGAGACTTGGTTTTGGTACATGGAATCCATTTCATAATTCATATCTTCTTTCCACGTGGAAACATCTATACCACCTACTTCTTCATTATAGGTTTGAGGATCATTGTTATAAAATAATAATGAGTCATGATCCTCACCTACAGAAAAACCATACCCTTATGTCTTTATATTCTCTCTTTTATTTCTATGTAGTACAAGTGTCTTTGTAAATACATCTTTAACCAAAATTTTAAAATATATTCCCATCCCAATTCTTACATACCTTGATCTTGTACATCATCCATGTCTATCTCAATCCCACAATCACTTTTATATATGTTCACACTCTTAATGAATATGGAATTTCATACCACTATTACCTTTTTTTAAAATGGGTTTTATAGGTAATATCCCTTATTTCCTTATGTTATCCACTAAAAGTACATTTTTTTCCTATAGGTGTATTTTTACTTCTTAATGAGGCCTTATAAAAATGCTTCTCAACCCCAAACATATATGTAAGTCATTAAAAAGATGATTCTATTTGACAAATGTAATGGTATACTATCCTCCAATTAATTTGTCACCTAGTTTAGTATTACTGATTCTTTCTATAATAGGTATTCCAAAAAGTATAACAGAAGACTCACATGACTCATCATTTGTTACACCATATTTAACAAGGTGAGGTTCCTCCTTTATATTACTATGTTTCACTATGGTGTATTAGGAGGGGTGAGTTGAGATATAATCCAAAAATATAATAAATAATACATGTATTTTTTATTAAGTTATATTCCAACATAGTCTAAGAGGTCTTTATAAATCTTTTAATAACACAAATTCTAAACATTATTATTGTTATCTTTGAAACTTTCAATTTACTTCAACTAATACCACATTTCATAGACATATCTATATCTATAAAATTCATCAGAAAAGATATAAATTATGAGAATCCATACCTTGATTCAACCGGAAATGGTCTACACACATCGATGTTAACTAATTCATGAGGCTCCCTGTCTTTATCACATTTTCCAGTAAATGGGGAATTGGTTGTTTTTCATTGTAAAAAATAATGACATACACCATGTGGTTTTAGTTCAAAGGAATTTAAACATCCATCTTGGTGAAATTTAGTCTATAAATTTTCATTTACATGACCATGATGGTGATTTCATAGTTTGGTGTTGTCCATGTCATGTGATGTGGTTTTTTTATCGATTTCCATTACATAGTTCATGTAATAAAAAAAAGAAAGATCATTATTTAAATGTTTCTTACCATAAAATATGATATCAATATAATTGAATATAAATTTATTACTGATCGTGAAAGTAATTCATCAATACATGTATTGGTATAGAAATAATGCTATTGGTAACATATGATACTTAATAACAATCTTTAATAACTAAACTAATTCTTATCGACAACATAAGATGGTAGTCCTCGATATGCATGATTGCAATTATAGACCCACTTTCTACTCATTAATCTAACTCACCTTGGTCAATCATTATAGATTTATTTGATTACTTTATTTGAATAAATACTTGAAAACCATAATCTATATCTTATAACTGATTTCAAGAAACATAAAGTATTCCCTCTATAATAAACTCACCTAAAGTATCCCCTTTTTTTATTTTCTGGCATGCAATTATTTCTAGTGGTCCTTTATGTTAGATGAAAAACAAACATAATAATACTCCCTTTCTTTACCAATCATACTTATTTTCATAAAAGTGAATTTTAAAGAATATTTGTGTGTATAGTTCTTAAACTGGGATTTTTATTTGTTCACAAGAAGTAAAAATGATTTTTATACTTTTCACCTCATCAAATTGGTGAAACAATGTGATAATATCAATAATAGACTTATCAATTATTTTCATATTTAAATTCAATAAAAATCATTAAATTCTATTAAGAATTGATGAAATAATTATATGAGGGATCTTTTTTTAGAAAATTTGATCCAATGAACCTCTAGGTACTCTATGTGTCCAATGAGTTTGACTATGTGAGGCCCATTTGGGGAACCTTATATAGGTTTACACTAAAGGAATGACTTGGATATCTTAAACTCTTCCTATGTTTCTCTTTTATAGTACAATCTATTGAGACACTTGAGAATGCTATAAGAATAATTTTTTAGAATAATTTTTTAGTTCACTAGTCACTAATTATAGTATTGAACAATGAATGTAAAAATAATCACTCATTTGGGTATCGTAGATATGAATCTATTAATAATTCACCCTTATAGAATGTAGATCAGGATGTGTTTAATCATTCATGTAATATTTCTATTTATGGATCAACATAACCCAAATTATCTGAACAATTTTTGGAAGTTATTAATAGTGAGGAGATATTTGTTATTAAATATTCATCGCATTGATAATGTGTTTGTAGAAATTACCATTATTCAATAATTTTAAAAATAATATAATAAGTATATTTATTCTTTACAAATTATTTGAGACATAATGATTATATTAATCTCATTAAGTCTCACACTACTTTATCAAGTCCAAATAAAACTGACCATTGAACTCACATTGTATATTTTATTAGACAATGTATTATTAATGAAAATATACTGCTTTCAATAACACTAACATCTATTGGTCAAGATACTTGTATGTATTTAGGTAGCTATGCCTTTGATGAATGTGTCCCTGCAGATCCTTGATTAAATTAGTGGACTCTACAATATATAAATCCTATATCGTATTTCCTCAATAATTACATCAATGTTTCATTATGTCAAGTTAGGGTTACTTATCTTGATGAAAGATCATTAATACAAACAATAATCACCATTATATATTTACAATAAAAGTTTCCCAGTGATGGTTGGTCCAAAAATTAGTTTAATTATTTCATTCCTAAAAAATTAATTGATGGTCAAGTCTGGTTTAATATTCAGTTGAAGTATTTTATTTATTTTCTGTATATTTATTTTGTTTTATCGTTTACATGTCTTATTAAAATTATGTATATATTACTTAAGTGATTTATAGTGTTTTGATAAAACATTTATGCATAATCCATTTATTTATATTCTACCTATTTACATTAATTCATTTATTTATGTTACCACATTCTTTCATCCATATAATTAATAATGGAGAAGATAGAAATAAATAAACAAATAAATAAACAACAAAATCATATTATTATATAATGATTTATTTTTTGAGAGAATATAAAATAATAATGATACATGGGTAAAAATATTTTTTAGATATGGAATGAGTTTTAGCATTCCATATATCAACTTACGTATCTATTAGGTTTGTGTCGTCCTTTTTCCTTCTCGAACTATCTCCAAATGACCTGGGATACTCCATTTGTTACAGAAATTTATAACTCCATTGAAGTTGAGTGGAACAAAAAAATAGTCTTAGGGGAATTACATAAATTACATTAGACATGAAGATCTTACATAATAATTGATAGAGGGATAAATCACATATTATCAAATATAATTCAATAGTTAAATAATTGAAAAAATGAAATAAATTAAATTATATAATGTAGACACATATAAATGTCTTGGTTTAGATGAAGAATAGTCAAATAGAAAAAATGAATACACAAAAAGGGACATGTAAATATTCATTTCTATGGATTATTTACTATTAATATAAACATTACTCAATTAAATAATTATTTAATTAATTAATTATTTTTTTATAATGACCATATGAGTTATCTTAGATATATCCATCATCAATGAATTCATTAAAAATAAAGGGAATAAACAGTAATTCTAGAAAATTACAATAAAATAATTGAAAAATATTATTTCTTCAAATCCATTTTTAAATCATCAAATACATTTTGTGAAAATAATTTTAATAAGGGTATAATGATGAAATTATTAATTTAATTTAATTTAATTTTTCAATTTATTGGGATACTACATGAAGGGTACTTATATTCTACATTCAATGTACCATAATTTATGTGTACCCAACATAAATGCATTTGAAATTAGTTTTTACCACTATCGGACTACACGTGTACAAGAAACATACATTTCATGGGTCATTCTTTCCATGTGACTGAGAAACCCATAAAAATAGTAAGTGTGTTCATTGGATGTTGGACCACATAATGTGTGATCTAGCTATAAATCATTTGTTTCAATTTCTATGTTTCCAATCAACTCACTAAAGAACTTGGTGTGCACATCAAATGTGGTAAATATTGAACATCACATAGATTATGATAGGTATATGTTTTTTATATAATTATTCATCCAATCTATCATTATCATAATTTTTTGACCAAGTGTCTGACCACACAATGAACACAAATATCATTGATAAACTATATAGAAAATCGATGTGTATGCCAACTACACTCTATGTAATCTTACAAGACCTGTTCCATGTTATCCTAGTCTACATGTAGCATGTAGAAAATGAACCACATGTATTAAATTATAGGCATGTTGTGTGTCATACTACACATCCATGTGTAGTTTAGTAGGGTATCCAATGTGTATTTTGGCTGTATATAGTGTAATCTATTCTTACCAGTGAAAATTCATGGAACATCTCGACATAGTCAATGATTATTCCTCATCTCCTTTTAATTTTTTATTAGAACAAATCAATCAATGGAGATGATTAATTTTTAGGAAAATACTATTTAAATTGGATTAAGGAAAGAATAATCTAGAAATTAAAAATAAAACCACTATTACACATGATCGATCATTAATAAACAAATAATTATAAATTTTAAATATATCTATAATTTGATTCAACATGATGATTTTATGCATAATGGATGTAAATTGGTGGGAAATATTGAAAAATTACTTTGTCGAACTGATGGATCATTCATACATTTTCTATTATGTAAGAACCATGACCAGTGAAAACTTTCCACCATACATTAACATAAGATAATATGAATTCTAGAGAAGATCTTTCCATGATAAATTTATAAATAGTTTAAATAGATATGAAGAAATAAATGTCTCATATTATTATATTTTTCTATTTATGATATTGATCTTTCAATTTTTTTCTAGACTTCTATCATTTTCTAAGGAGGATCCATGTATAAAATCCCTCTACCAGTGATTCATACATTTCTCATTGATATAGGAGAAAAAAAAATTGAATGATGGATTCTAAAATAACATGCATATCAACTTGTATTATTCATATTGATAACTTCGAGTTTTTATGGTCTTGGAATATTCTATCTAAACTTCTCGTTAATTGATAGGAGGAGAGAGTGTTATTTGGGATAGATGGTCATTATGATAAAAAAATTATCAATTATCAATTAACCCATCTCAATAGACAGAACTGTATTTTATAGAGACATGGATTAAGTTAAAATATTTTTTAGTTATATAATAAACATTAAATAATATAATAATCATTATCAAACCCCATGACATACAATAATATTAATAATATTAATATTATTTTATGGATTGAGAAACATTATAAAAAATGAATAAAATATTTCAAGATTAAAAATTAAAATTCATCACCAAAAATGGCTTTCAACCATTTGATTTCCTTCTTAGAATTTATCCAAGAACCAAAAAATATTTACCAAATATTTATTCTTAACTAAATATTCTATTCACAATATGGAGAATAAATATTCTTTAAATGTTCAATTAATAAAACAAATATATTTTATTCACAATATGGTGAAAAAATATTAATTTAATGTTATAAATCATTAAAACATGAATAATATTACTCCTTGATCTTGAGAAAAACATTTATTACGAAAATTAAATTCAAATATAATTTAATCATGATTAATAGAAACAACTAGGTTGTGACCCTTTATGATACTTTACTATTTTCACTATACAAGCTCACCTAAGGTTAAATATTACTATCTAGAAATGGATAAAGGCTCATGAGAGAAAGAACATAATTTCACAACACTAAAAAAAACATATGAATGATTACTATAAAATATAATTCCCTTATGAAAATATATCATCAACTAGTTTTCACAACTATGTTGTCAGCCTACATGTTTTGTGTATCTTTATTTTATTATCTAAAATAAACACATCATTAAACTAGGTCCATGAAATTTAATATGATGGTTCTATTACATTCAAAGGGATGAGATATCATATTCCATAAATATGGAAGGACAAATTCCTTCATCAACTTATTCATTAATAAAATCTCATTCACGATGCACCTAAATTGCCCTATAACCTAGAAACCATATAAAGTCTTGATTTTGTTTAGAAAATTGAAGCATGTAAGTAATGAAAATAAATAATTACAATCTTAAATATTTATAATATAACAAAATATCATAGATAAAAATATGTAATGAAACTAAAACATATAGAATTCATACCGATGGGAATATTCTCATAATTAATTGTCTTTGAGATTACCAATTCTGATATTTATGAGAATAAGCATTATCCTCTTACAAGTTATCACCCTTTACAAAAAAATACTATGTATCCCATCATATAATTTTACTAGAACATATAAGTGTCTTTCATAATATCATCATACAATTTTAAGGTTCCCATCACAGTGCAGAAATGATATAACCTTATCAATATGATAGACATCCTAGGAAATTACTACACTAATGTGATGAATAATAATGAATGAGTAGTAATTAACAGTCTTACTAATATTCAAATATTTGAATATACATATTATGAAAAGTAAAATAATATGGTTTAATAAATCCAGCTCAAAATGATAATTCATTGATTTGTTTACCAAATAGTTTGTAGTCTTCCTCTTATCTAAGTGGTTTAGTTATTAATCAAACTTATACCATATTTATTTATTATAAAAGTCTCCATAGAGAATGTAAACTGTTAAAATTGAATATCTAAATAAGAAAATAAGTGATATTGTAGATAAATGGTTTATATTCCCATGTACTTCACCATGGTGTGCTTTGGTCCTTGTCATTCAGAAGAAGGATGGGTTAATGCACCTTTTCATTGATTATCATGAGATAAAAAAGTTCCTGATAAATAACAGAAATCCTCTACCATAGATAGCTGAATTGTATAATAATTTATATAGATCCCATTAATAATATAAGGTGGATCTTTTAATGGGAAATGAAAAAATAAATTTGAAGAAGGAGGATATCCCCAAGTCTAATTTTCGTGCATGGTATGGGAACTATGAGTTCATATTGATGCAATTTTAATTCACTAAATCTAGAAAAATCTCTAATGAATTATTGAATAGAGTCATGAGTGATTAACTCATCAAATTTTTTATAGTCTATATAAATGATATTCTTATCTATTCTAATAGAAATGAGGAATGTTAGGAGTAATTGAATATTGTATTGAAGACCTTGTAAATAAAAAATTAGTACGTGATATTTTGAAAATAAAATGTTTTGAAAGAGAATTTAATTTTTATGGGGAAATTTATCTCTATAAAAAGGGATATTTATAGAACCTTCAGACATAGAAAATGTATGGATAACCCAGACCAACATCTATGACATAGATCTATTGTTTACCTGGATTAGCAATGTACTATTTATGATTTGTGTGAATTTTTTAATGATTTTCAGTAACACTATCTAAGATAAATCAAAGGAGAGTTATGTTATTCTGTACTGATAAATATAGGGAAAGATTTTTATTGTTAAATAAAAGGCTAATCAATACACCTTTACTCACATTTCCCATATGTGGGAAGGATTTGTGATCTAAAATAATGCATCAAAAATGATCTTCGGTTGGATACTAATTCATTATGAAAATGTGATATCCTAGGACTCTACCCAATTAAATATCCATGTGGAGGACTACCCAAACCATGATCTATAGTTAGATGTACTGGAAGTTTTATTGAATATTTGGAAAAACATTCACTATAGGTAAAATTGTGGAATATATACCAATCATAAAAGCATAAAGTATGTATTCACACAAAAGGGCCTCAATTTTCCCCATTGTTGGTTGTTAGAGATAATCATGGATTTTGATTTATCAATCCATTATAATATTGGGATGGTGAACCAAGTTCAAGATTCTCTCAGTATAAAAGATCCAACAACCCTATCTATGATGAGGATTGAAAGGGATCCAATGTTCATGGACATGCAGATGATAGACATGGGAATCAAAATTTGAACCATACTACCTTTCATAAATAACATCCCAACTATATATTCCAAATATTTCAAGGCCCCCTCTCCCCATTGATATCGTATATGGGTAATAAATTAAGGAATATATATAATGAAAACCTATGTCCCATATCCAATAGGATATGGGTTGACGACATGCATTGGGGGTATTCAATATCAAAAATAGGAGGAATTTGCCACTTTAACAATTAAGATCATAAGATAGGAAGAACAAACCCCATGAAACCCCAGCATATAAAATATATGTAAGAAATAAACCATCCCAAAATATATGTAAACTGCCAAAATCTACAATAAAAGTATCCATGTAAACACAAAACTACTAGTCCAACAACAAGGACTAAACAATATATCCCACCAAAGATACAAATGTCCTGATCAGTCCCCAAAGTCCTCTTAGAAATATGAAATGTAGTCTATATACATAGGATTTTATTAAAATTTTACTCTGTAGGATCACACCAAAGGTCTCAATTTTATATTTAAAAATAACATATTAATGTGATAGGGAATATAAAAACAACCAACAAGAACCTAAATAGGTCAACAAATGGATCATATCCCCATCATGGATAGCTCAATATATCACACATCCAATATAGTAATATAATATCGAGAACATAACAAATGTGTCCTGATTCCATTCCCAACTTATTTTCTTTTATCACACCCTAATGTAGGATGACATGTCCTCTCATATGTTCCATATATATCACATCACATAGAAATCCATCTATGATGTGGGTTAGAACACATCCAAACCTACTCTACCATCATAAGGTTCTTCATTTGGTGGTAGCATATAGAATCATTAGGTTACATCTCACTTGAAGATATCGGGGCCATCACATGACATATCAACCAAAGAAAAATGGGACATCAAACAAAATCTCCACTAAAGACCCTTAGATCATCAAACTACATCTATATTGAAGACATCAGTTCCATCAAACCACATCTTACCACATAACCAGATAAGTAGGGTATCCTGAATATGAAATAAATCAACCTCATGACCTCCCCTTACCATGAATGAACACCACCATATATCATATCCTCATCATGTCACATAACTATAGGTTAATTTCCAACACTAACCCATATCATCAATGTTGTTGAAGGAATAAGATAAATGTTTGGGAATTAAGCCCTTTTTATCTCCATATTCTTGGAATTTCAGGAAATCATGTGGAATCCATAACCTCTACGCGTTGGCACATTTTATCCAACACACGTGGGGAGAAAATCAAAATAATATAAAATAAATTATATAAAGATAGCACGAAACACCAAACCAATGGTTTCACAACCAAAGTAGTAGCACAAACCACAACGCCAACACTGAAATTTTTTTTTATCTTCATGAATGATGAACAATGTTTATGAAACATAACACAAAACCACCAAACCATTCTGGCTTTCATAATTTATATTCATTGTATCACATCACTACACATCAATTCATTTCATGGAAATTAGAACACAAACCATATTTATATGGGAAACCAATTAATTATATATATATAGATTCATTGAATTTTATTCAGAGTTATTAAAATAAAAAACATAAGAAGGGTCACACAACATATCATCTCTACATAAAAAATTATCCCAATAGATTTGATTTTTTCTCATTGACAATAAATGTCACAAACTGATTAGTAATAACATTGAAAGTAGTAAAATATTTAATTACTTAAAATTCCCAATAATTTTAGAGTTTTACAATTAATTATTTTTTTAGGATGACCCTTATAGTCCAACTGAAGGAAAGATGAAGAATAAAATCACCACATGTAGCACATTAATAAAGATAAAATGAGGATTTCCTACCTCAAGAAATATTTTTGGTTTACTGCACACCATATGGTGAAGAAGGAACCACCTAAAAACCTCAACTACACTAGGAAAACATGGATAAAACATAACTAAACCAAGGGTTTATAAATAACACTACCCAACCACACCCCTAGATAAATAAAACCCCCAACAAAGGATCCCCAAAAGAAGAATAATTATAAATAAGGTGATAAAGAGAATAAGGCAACTATGAATCCCAACGTTGAACCAAAAGAACCCAATAATCAAATCATGGGAAGATGTTCTAGAAGACCCTCCATGGGTACCTAGGGTTCTTCCCGAAACCAAGAGAAACACGTGTTTAATTAGAGTATTTTTTTCAAATAAGTGGTTTATAAACAAGTTTCAATTTTTTTATTCACCTCTTGAATTCCTTTTTTGCATCGTGAATTGCACATGGTCAATGAAATATAATTCATGAAAACCATATAATGTATGAATGGATCATATATCCAACTTTTATTGAAATTATTTGTCCCTTGTCAAAAATTTATTCATTTAATGAATTATACATTCATTCTATGTATATGTTTCATTTAGTACTTAATTACTATATTAAATCCATGAATTGTGATCCATATAAGATTTGAATCACAATATCCCATCATGAGTTCCTTTTACATGATGTGAATCAGATTATCAAGTTCTTCTATAGCTCTATCTCCCATAAAACCCCCTTGAATCTCCTCTAATGCCTCAAACCACCCAAGCATAAAAGTAGTAGTTTGGGAAGGAACAAATCGTAACATTAGATACCTCTAAAATGATTCTCATCCTCATGATTCAAAACTACACTTAGAAGATGGAGAGGTAGTGAATGAATACAATGTGATATATGTATTAGTAAAACCCTAAACACTACTACCTACAAAACACACCGAACTAAAATTTCCAAAAACAACCTTAGTCCAGAACACATCAACATCCGACAAGTCACAACACCACATCACCTAGAACTAGCCTAAAATTGCAAATTTTACATGAAACCATCCAAACTACAATATCAAAATCCATATATCCCAAAATAAAAATTTCCAAAACTAACACAAAACACTACCTAGATAAAAAAATAAATGAATTAATCTTATATATCATGTTATTAAATGCTTTGGGGGAGTACTAACTGACCTAAAGGGTTTTAAAATGTGTAAAAATATAACAAGTATTGATTCAGAATTAGCATTTCCCATCATCATTTGATGGATGATTTATCACATATCACAAAATCCCAGAAACAATACATCTTATAAAAAAAGATCTAAACATCAAATCATTAAGTAAGATGGAATAAAGAAAATATCAAAATAACTCAGGGTATTAGTCACAAATATGAATCTCACTCTAACAAGTTCTCTCTTCCAAGAAACCATGCCTCTAAAATACATGAACCAAGGTGATGGTTCATCTAAGAAACACCAAAACATGATGATCCTAGATCTCTATTGGTCACACCAAAACTATCACATCATAATTGATATCACATTCTCCCCATTCAATGGATTGGGAATCATCATGAATATATCATTAGAGATAAGACTTCTTGAATACCTCATGAATCATATCTATCCATGGTTATAGTTCCAACTAATATTTCACCTCAACAACTCACCCCAAAACCTTGAAATGTCCAATAGACTAAGGTAAGACATTACTCCCACTACCAAACGTATAATTCCCATGTGGATTGGATACTCTCAAGAATACATGGTTCACCCCAAACTCCAAGGGCCTCTAACTTCCATCAGAATAGTACATTTAATGCCATGTTCCACACTCCTCACATCTTGGTCCAATTGGATCTTCGTGATCATGGTCTGCAATAATTTATTCTCAAGAAATGATGAATTCCCAACCTTGATCCTTCCTAATGAATAACATCATGTAAACCCATACAATCCCTCAAATAGAGAATACAAATATATAAGTAATAGCTATTGTTGTAGGAGAACTCCACCAAAGGTATTTTTCTTACGCACGTTCCACCAATTTCTACGATGTAGGGTTTCTATTAAAATAGTTGGCACTCTAGACCAAACTATTTAGTATGTTAGATTACCATATCTTGTATAAAGAAATATATACATGATGATTAGTAAATGTAACGACCTGGACCCGGCCAGCCACCTGAACAGTGCCAAACGGGTCGGGTGTTACTACCTTAGGCGCACCTCCCCGAACGCCAAAGGCTGTCGACTAGTAGTGGGTGTCTTTTAGGTATAGTGGGGAGGATATACCCTCTCGGAGGATCATAATAATGGTACTGGTGCAAGTATAACCGTAAAGATGCATTGAAATAAAAGACTCAGTAGACTCGAACCAGACCCAGAAAGCGGAAGCATAATCAATATAAATAAATAGAGGAAGCAATAAATATAACAATAGAAGTGGAAATAAACAAAACAACATGCTGATAACATGTAACTACTACTGAATAGTAAAACATGCATCCAAAGTAGGTCATACATAACTGAATATAAAAAGTACGCCAATGACTAACCAACAGTAGCTACAACAAGTAAGCATGACGATACAGAAAGGAAAACAAATCCAAGTAAACCAAGCTAGGTATGACCTAAAGGTCCATACCAACTCCATGCAAAAACTAACGTAACCCAGCTCATGAAGTTGGCCTCTTTCCTGCACGTAAATCAATAAAGTCTACATGCGTCTCGGAGGGCCCGTGCAGGGTGTTAGATAAATCTCAGTAGGATACCACCCAACGGTGCATAACAAATATATGTGTTTAAGCAGTCATGAAAGTGTAAGAAAAACTGTAAGCAGTACAATGCACAAATAAACACTAACTCATATGGTGCTCAACAGCCACCATGGAGTGTCACCTGCTTCGGCCAATGCAGGAATCTCTGCCATGTAACCCGGCGACAAGCACCCCCTGACACTTCATGTCTCAAGTACCAATGTCCCAAAGGCACGCCCAAGAATAGTAACCTGGAACCATGTGCATCTTGACACCTCATGTCTCAAGTACCTATGTCCCGAAGGCACACCCAAGAATAGTAACCCAACACCATGTGCCTCATGACACCTCATGTCTCAAGTACTGATGTCCCGAAGGTAAGCCCCTGAATAGTAACCTGGAGGAATGGCGAAGTCTACCCTCAAATCACGGCAAGCCTCAACACCCAACCCAATTGTCTCAATTCTATCCCCTGAAGGCTCCTCGCCTCCCACATTGCTTTCTACGGCAAGCACCCCCAACCAAAATACCTAACCGAAACTATGGGGGCCTCTACCCACACGAGTGGTCAAAACCACCTCATCACGGAGTATCCCTGTGTGCACACTACTCAAAATCACGGGTGAGAGGTAATCACCAAAATAGTACCTAAGTCACCAAAACATCTGACACCTCATGTCCCTGCGACCATGCCACTCAAGTCTGATGGCATCGCCATCCTAGTAACCCAGGCCATTCCCAACCTGAATGTTGTATTTCCTCAAGCCGACATCCATGATGCCCAATCCCGTGGTAAAAACCACCCAATGTAACCCGGGTCAAGCCCAACCTATGATCGGCATCACTCAAGCGTAACCGAGCCAAGCCCAACACAACTAAAAGGGTCCACCATGTGTAATTCAGAAATTTCATATATATATAAAATTCAAACAGAACTCATAATGGCAAAGCAATTTAAACAGTTGAATTTCCTGATCTCGTTGTCGAGCGCGTCAAATTAGAGGTTCTGTTTTACTAGAATTTCTACAGTATAGTAGGAACCCTAGGTCGTCTCTCAACGAAGCCTTAGATAACTAATTTCAAAAAAGGTTCTGATTATGTTGAAAAAATTGAAATTAAATTAAGTGGTTAGGGGTTCTATAATTTTAAAATATCAATTGAAACTATACTATTAAGTGAGAGAAACTGGTTGGAGAAATCGTGATCAACCCGTGTAAGTGTCCCTTGATGCTCAATCCATCATCGCTCTCAAGGGAATGGGAAGGATCATTGATTACTTGATTTTAAACCCACTAAAACCAGTAGTATGTGAGTTCTTACTAGGTTACCACCTAGGATTTGATCTATCAATGATATTTATTATCGTCGACCGCTAATAATCAATAATACAATGTCGATGTAAGAACAGAACTCAATCAAGGCATCACATCAACAACGTGATGAGATGTCTAGATTTGGTTCTTTATAAAAATTGATCCCAATACAAAAACATGCGTATTCATGGGTTATAACTTCTGGATATCATCAAATAAGTCAATCTAAAAGCAAACTCATGAAAGAAAAGAGGTGAGAAAAGAGGCAAACACACTCAAATCATCACAAGATCCGGGTTATGCATGGAATCACGAGGATTATTTTTCCATTGATTTGTATTTGATCATATCAGAATATAAAAAAATTAAGAAGGTAAAAATTAATAACAATAGACAAAAAAACTAGAAATTAAATTAACTTATGAAGATTACAAATGTGGAGCTCGGGATTACAACAATGGACACCCCCCAAGTTGATCACTAAGAAACATAGAAGTACATGAGAGAGAAGAGAACTAAAATGGGTGAAAGAAGCTCTAAAATTCGACTCACCATCACCCCTGGTCATGAAACTTTAGATAATGGGGGTGAGATGTGTTTTTAAGGACATAGACATCACACTTTCCACAAAACAAGTCAACTCCCTAAGGGACTATGTCACTATTTAGGGCATACTTTTTACTCCATCGTTATCTGGATGGTTGACTAACCAAACCGCTTGAAAATGACTTGAAATTCGGTGGAGAGGTGGTTCTTAAAGTTATATATCCATGGGAGGTGTAATTAGCACAATTGGATCTCTGAGGCCCGAGTTATGGACCAAATACATAAGGGTGGTCCAATCTGGCCCGCTCAGAATTGATTCACCTTGTTGGCATATTATGGGCCTTTAAATGGGCGAATTGGGCTCCATAGTCTTCTAGAGAAATGTAACCCACACAATTTTTCATTCATAAACCAATTTTTATCCCAATTTAATTCACTTAGTATCCACAGTATATATTTATGGCCACATGAATGCTTGGGACCTTGTGCAATTTGGCCCATTTTTCTTGATTTCCATCTTGGGCTCTTCGAATCACCTCCTCCTATAATGTAAACACTTAAACAAGTAAAATTGCCCTATTAAAAAGTAATAAACATTAATTCATTGAATCAAAAAATAAGTTTAATTTATTATTATATTTGGAAAATTCATTACAAAACCAGTTTAAAACAGCAGTGTAAGGGTGGAATAAAACAGTGAATCGTGGTACGATCACACCCCCACACCTAAACATTTGAAATCTTGGGTAAATTCACATATCCAAATAAAATGATTCATATATATATTCCCAAAATCATGAAGATTTAACAATTGAGGAAATTTTATTTAAATTAATGTGATCAATGCACGAACCACACCAAAGAGTTCTTCCTAGTGAAAATAGAAAAAGATGTCTCATAAATCATATCATAGTGAAATTAAAAAATATTAATGATACCAAATTGAGAAAGGAATTCAGAAGTCAACCATTACACTAACTCTCCATGTGTGTGTGTGAAAACCATTCCATGCAATTCTTTCCACTTACTATCCAATAAATATAGATTATTCTAACATTTTTTAGCTTAAATGATTTTGTCCACCGAACCCACCCTACATCCTTTGCAATCATATTTCAAGACCCACTCACTTAAGCATTCCAAGAATTCAAACCATAAGCTCCCAACCTAGATATCCCCATAGGATGAACATTTCTACACTCCCCTCATTTATTTATTTATTTAGAAGTTGCATATGGAACAAATCTCACACTCATCTCTCAACCCTTGTTTGATCTCCTCATGACACTAATTGAAATAGTTATAACAAGATAAAAGGTTGAGGTGGAGTGGTTTTTGACCTACCCAAGACACAACAAATTTTTTTTTGAGGGCGTGCAGCCGCTAGACATTAGTTACACACGCATAGGTCAATATGGTACTGTAATGAAATAGATCGGATAAAGAATCAACGTATGGAAATACCATTTAAAGATGAAAAATATTAGCATAACATATATTTACCTTATATCAAGTATGAAATATTCACACATTGTGCTTTGGTGCAAAAATTTGTTGAGATATTAGTGACACGTTTTTCCCAAAAACTGCTCACACAAGGTGCATCATTCATCCAAAAGGTTTCACATAGATACAACCATTTATATCATTGACAGAAAACCAATTCACTAAAAAAAAGAAAATCACTCCCTGATGTTAAATTCATACAAATATTCTTTTTATCCTTCGTTATGGTATTTTACTTTCCCCACATTATGGTCACCAAATCATAGAAATTCGAAGTTGTTGATGGGGAAAAATTAAAATACCATAAAGAAGGCTAAAAAGAGAAGAAAAAAGAAAACGATGAAAGTTCATAACTAACCCAGGAATGTATCCACCCCCCCATAGCTAGAATGTGTAGTGTCCTCATGGAAATAATTAAGAATGTGAGAAGGAAGGATAAAACCGGGTGTGTTTTATTGGTATGATGAATCGAGAAGGTGGATTTCATCCACCAGATTCTTCTGAAAATCCTCGTAGATTTGATATTTCTCATATGCATCACGCCGAATTTCTTCCAACTCCCGAATCTGCAACTTTCTATGCTCACCTGCATCTAAGAGATTCATATCACATTGCTTAAAGGCACAATATGCACGGTGTTCGAACTTCACCAGTGGGTGACAAGGCTTTCCAAACACAATCCTATATGGTGACAATCCGGTCGAAGTTTTAAAAGCAGTACAGTATGCCCAAAGTGCATCATCCAAGCGCAAACTCCAATATTTCCTATTGGGTTGTACTATTTTCTCCAAGATTTGATTAACTTCCCGATTTGAAATTTCTACTTTTCCGTTATTTTGGGGATGATATTCAGTGGTGACTTTATAAACAACCCCATACTTACGAAGCAATTTTTTCATGTTACGATTGCAAAAATGTGAACCCTGATCACTAATGATGACTCTTGGAAGACCAAACCTACTGAAAATCAGGGACCTCACAAAATCAACAACAACTCGAGAGTCATCAGTCCTAGTTGCCTTTGCTTCAACCCATTTAGAAACATAGTCAACAGTTAGTAAGATGTACACAAATCCAAATGAATTATAAAAAGGCCCCATGAAGTCAATGCCCTATGCATCAATGATTTCACAGAATAACAAGGGTTGTGGGGGCATTTCATTCCTCTTGGAGAAATTCCCTGTGAATTGACATCGATTACATGATTTAAAAAACCTATGGGAATATATATACAATTTTGGCCAATATAATCCTGAGTCAAGGCCCTTTCGAGCTATACGTTGAACACCAAAGTGGCCCCCACAAGCCAATGTGTGTCAAAAGCTCAAAACTAAGGTGAACTCATGGTCAGGGACACACCTACAAACAACCTGGTCACTACAAATCCTCCATAAATATGGGTCATCCCAAATGTACCCTCGAGAATCATGTTTAAGTCTCCGGGATTTTGAAGTGCTAAAATCAGTGGGGACCCTAGATGTTGCTAGAAAATTCACAATGTCCTCATACCAGGGGGTAAGGTCCACAACATCAAAAATGTTCTCATGAGGGAAGAATTCTTCAATGGATAGAGTTGAGTCAATATGATGGTCCATTGGTGGGGAAATCCTACTAATGTGGTCAGCTACCACATTTTCCACTCCTCTCTTATCTCTAATTTCATGGTCAAACTTCTGGAGGAAGAGCATCCACCGAATGAGGCGGGGCTTAGCTTCAGGTTTCTTAATGAGAAACCAAAGGGAACATGATCAAAAAAGACAATGATTTTTTACCCAATGAGATAGGAATGTAACTTTTCCAAGGAAAACACAATACAAAGAAGTTCCTTTTTCAGTGGTAGTGTAGTTCACCTGGGCAGGTTCAAGGGTACGTGAGGCATACGCAATGACATGAGAGGACTTTTCAACCCTTTTTGATAAAACTTCCCCAACTGCAATGTTAGAGGAATCACACATAAGTTTTAAGGGAAGATCCCACCTTGGTGGTTGGATGATGGGAGGTGATGTGAGACTCATTTTTAGTGAATTTAATGAATCTGCACAATTTTTAACAAAAAAGATTCAGAATCCTTTTGTAATAACCGTGATAAGGGAAGTGCGATATTATTAGAGTCTTTAATGAATCGATGGTAAAAACCAGCATGACCCAAGAAAGACCGCACCTCACGAACACATTTTGGATATGTAAGGGATGAAATTAATTCAATTTTAGATTTATCAAATTGAATTCCCTTATTCAAAATGATATGCCCAAGAACTATCCCCCGCTCAACCATGAAATGACATTTTTAATAATTTAAAACAAGATCTTTTTCAATGCAGTGGTGGAGGACAGAACCTAGGTTTTCCAAACAATCATCAAAAGAAGAACCATAAACCATGAAATCATCCATAAATACTTCCATACAACTCTCAAGGTACTCATAAAAAATACTCAACATACATCGCTGAATAGTACCATGAGAATTACATAGGCCAAAAGGCATTCTTCTGTATGAAAATGTGCCGAATGAATAGGTAAATGTGGTATTTTCTTGTTCCTCAGGGGCTATTTTGATTTTGAAATAACCCGAATAGCCATCAAGGAAACAATAATGGGACTTACCAGCCATTCGTTCTAACATTTGGTCAATGAAAGGTAAAGGAAAGTGGTCCTTCCGCGTGGCTTGATTCAGTCAACATTAGTCAATACAGACTCGCCAACTCTTTTTCACACGCATTGGAACCAATTCATTCCTTTCATTAGACACAACTGTAATTCCTATTTTTTAGGCATAATTTTAACTGGGATAACCCATTTACTATCAGATATATGATAAATGATACTAGTAGTAAGTAATTTACTGACTTCTAATTTTACCACTTCAAGGAGAGTGGGATTCAACCGGCATTGAGCCTGCCTTACGGGCTTATCCTCATCATCCAAAAGTATATGGTGCATACTAATAGATGGGCTAATCCCAGGAATATCAGCCAATGTCCATCCTATTGCATTTTTACAATCTCTCAAAAAATCAAGCAGTTTTGATTCCTGTTATTGAGAGAGGTTATTGGAAATAATGACAGGAAATTGGTCAATACCCTCAAGATAGGCATATTTTAAATTTGATGTAAGTGGTTTTAATTCCAACACCTGGGGTTTTTGGATTGAGGGAGTGGATTTAGGGGGAGTGAGGTCCATGAAATTATCCATCTTCTCATGTTTATTCACAAAGGAAAGAGAATCAATTAAAATGAGATTTACAGAATCATCTATAATCATGGGTATCTCAGAATAAACACACTCGTAAATTAAAGTACAAAATTTACATTTTTCTAAACCCACACAACATTCAAAAGAATAACTAAAACTAAAATCATTCATGGGTGAATAAGAGAAAAATAAATCAAAGGATGGGTCGAGGATAGAATTTTGTGTGTGTTTGTTGTTAAAGAGAACTTCCATAAAATAGATAGGAAGAGTGAAGTGCTCTTCAACGTGGTTTTTCATATCCTTAAGGATGTCAAAATTTACCTTTTCTCCACCAAAATCCATGGGAAACATACCATTGTGAACATTAATGATCGTCTTTGTTGTTTTTAGGAATGGCCTCCCAAGTATGAGAGGGGCATGTCCTTGGGTTCGGGTATCTTCCATCTCAAGAATGTAAAAGTCTACAGGGAAGATGATATTCTTAACTTTTATGAGTACATCCTCGACCACTCTTGATGGGTGTGTTGTGCTTCAGTTGGCAAGTTTCATGACAACGCCTATTTTTTGAAGATCTCTAACCTAAAAATAAGTATACATAGAGTGTGGAATTACATTAATAGAAGCACCTAAATATAGCATAACATCATAAAATAAGGTCTCCCCTATGGTACAAGGTATCATGAATGTGCCAAAATCATTCCATTTGGTTGGAATTGCTGGTTGAATCAAGGCCAAGACATTCCTTCCCAGTTTGACTCTCTCATTCCCCTTCAGCCTCCTTCTATGGGTGCAATTCTCTTTAAGAAATTTGGAAAATCGAGGGATTTGTTTAACTTTATCCAATAAAGGAATGTTAGCTTGAACCTTTTTAAATGCATCTATTATTTCTTTATCAACCTCATTATCCAAATTCTTCTTAGATTTATAGAGTCTTTGAGGGAAAGGAAGAGGAGTGGATTGTTCATTTGAATCATCAATGAAAATTCGATTACCATTTTTGTCTGGTTTTTTTTACATGAAATTATTGAGGGTTGGGAAAGAGATTTTTCATGAGGGGGACATACCTTCTGTGTATAATCAGTAGAATGAGATAATTCTTTGCCACTATGAAGTGTAACTACACATACATTACATTTTTCCTTCGGATTGGCAATGGGTTGGGATGGTAGTTGTCCATAACCTTGCATATTATGCTCACCGATGGTGTTTTACAATTTCCCCACTTGAGTTTGCTGGTCTTGAATAGCTGATTGTGTGGTTTGTCGGAACTGGAGGTTCTGGGTTGCCATTTTCTTAACCATATTCTCAAGGCTTGGTTCAGACTTGGGAGGAGGAGGATTGTTTTGAGACGTTGAAGTATAAGAAGGTTTCATACCTTAGCCTTGTTAATACCAGTTCTTCTTTGTGTAGCTTGAGTTTACTCCTTGTCGGTATTGTGATTGTGCTTGCCACCCAGGGTTTGGATTTGGCCTGAAGGGTTCTTGCTTGAATGGTGGTGCTTCTTGGAATGGACGCCCAGGGAACACTGTAGCACAAGACTCAGATGAATCCTGAAGTTGTGGGCACTGGTCAGAAAATTGAGTATTATCAGAACAAATACCACAATGTAATGGAATGAGAGGAGAGTGTGAGTTACCTTGTGATTGAGCTAATTTATTTAGAATGGTATGAATCTCATCTAGTTAATTATCAACCTTTTGTTCTAGGGATGAATGACTTACCTCATGAACTCCTCAGGTTGGTGCAATAGCTCGTGTACCAAATTGTTGTGCATTTTGAGCCATGTTTTCTATTATGTCATGAGTTGTAGAAGGAGTTTTTTCAACTAGGGCACCAGCAGCTGCAATATCAATCATTCCACGATCCATGGGGATGATTCCCTCATAGAAGTATTGAATTAAAAGTTGTTCAATATTCTGGTGGTGGGGGAAACTTGAATAAAGTCTTTTGAATCTTTCCCAGTATTCATGAATGGTCTCTCCTTGTAACTGCTTAATGACACAAATTTCTTTCTTAATTGATGCAGTTCGGGAGGCAGGAAATAACTTCTCTCGAAAGTGTCATTTAAGGTCATTCTAGCTCCCAATTGTGTTAGTAAGATAGTATAGCCAGCCTTTGTCAACACCATCAAGGGAGAAAGAGAAGGCCCTAAACTTAATGAAGTCCTCAGATACATTTTGGGGTTTCATGGTGGATCATACTATGTGAAACTCCTTTAGATGTTTGTGAGGGTCCTCACCGTGAATACCATGGAAATTTGGAAGGAGGTGGATGAGGCCGGATATTAGCTCAAAATTGGCCACTTCCTCGGGATATTGGATGTATGCAGGTTGGTACTCCACATTCGGGGTGGTCAGTTCTTTTAATGTTCGGTTATTTGTAGCCATGATATCTGTGGTTTGATTTGGATCAATTTTTGATTGGTTTAAGACCACTAGAGGTTCCAAATGCGGTTCCTCAGCATTACTAGATTGTCCTACTCTAGATGACATAATTTTTGAGTGGATTTACTTTTCAATTTTAGGGTCAAATTCAAGTAGTGTTTCTTTTCCTGATCTTGTCATTCAACAACAATGTCCAATTTGATTGATTGTTTGTTTGATTTTTTAAAATTTATTTTTTATTTTATGGAAGGTGAAAAAAATTAAAAAAAAACTTAATAAATGAAAGGAGTATATAAAATAGAATGTTATAATACAGAATTAGAGAGATAAAGAAAAAAGAAGAAGAGAGAGAGAGAGAGAGAGAAAGAACACACAAAAACTAAAACTAAAACAAAAACATTAAAATGGGGGGATATTGAATAGATTACTGATTAAGAAGTAAAATATATAAATAATATGAAATAAATTATATTGGATCCTCATAAACGTCCCCAAAATTTGATCGTGTTTTCGAGTGCGTCAAATTAGAGGTTATGTTTTTACTAGAATTTCTGAGTATAGCAGGAACCCTAGGTTGTCTCTCAAAGAAGACTTAGATAAGTAATTTAAAAAGAAGGTTATTATTATGTTATGAAAATTGAAATTAAATTATTTGGTTGGGGGTTCTATGATTTTAAAATATCAATTGAAACTATACTACTAAGTGAGAAAAACTGGTTGGAGAAATCATGATCAACCCGGGTAAGTGTCCCTTGATGCTCAATCCGTCATCGCTCTCAAGGGAATGGGAAGGATCATTGATTCCTTGATTTTATACCCACTGAAACCAGTGGTATGTGAGTTCTTACTAGGTTACCACCTACGATTTGATTGATCAATGATATTGATTATCATCGACCGCTCATAATCAATAAAACTTTGTCGATGTAAGAACCGAACTCAATCAAGGCATCACATCAACAACGTGATGAGATGTCTAGATTTGGGTCTTTATAAAAATTGATCTCAATACAAAAAAATTAAAATTAATGGGTTATAACTTCTTTATATCATCAAAAAAGTCAATCCAAAAAAGAAAACTCACAAAAGAGAAGAGGTGAGAGAAGAGGCAAACACACTCAAATCATCACAAGATTCGGGTTATGCAAGGAAGCACGAGGATTATTGTTCATTTGATTTGTATTTGATCATATCAGAATAAACACAAATTTAGAAGGTAAATATTAAGAAAAATAGACACAAAACCTGGAAATTAAATTACCTTATGAAGATTACAAATGTGGAGCTCAGGATTACAACAATGGACACCCCCAAGTTGATCACTAAGAAACTTAGAAGTACATGAGAGAGAAGAGAACTAAAATGGGATAAATAAGCTCTCAAATTCAAATCACCTTCACCCCTGGTCATGAAAAGTGAGATAATGGGGGATGAGAGGTGTTTTTAAGGACATACACATCACACTTTCCCCAAAAGAAGTCAAGTGCTTAAGGGACTAGGTCACTATTCAGGGAAGACGTTTTACTCCATATTTATCCGCCCGGTTGACTGAACAAACCGCATCAAAATAACATGAAATTCAGTTTAGAGGTGGGTCTTTAAGTTATCTGTCCATGTGAGGTGGAATCAGCTCAATTGGATCTCTGAGTCCCGAGTTATGGCCCAAAAATAGATGGGTCGTCCAATCTGGCCCGCCCAGAATTGCTTCACCTTGTGGGCCAATTATGGGCCTTTAAATGGGAGAATTGGGCTCCATGGTCTTCTAGAGAAATGTATCCCACACAATTTTACATGAATAAACCTATTTTTATCCTAATTGAATTCATGTAGTGTCGACAGTATATATTTATGTCCACATGAATACTTGGGCCCTTGCGCAGTTTGGCCCGTTTTGCTTGATTTCCATCGTGGGCTCTCCGAATCACCTCCTCCTATAATTTAAACACTTAACCAAGTAAAATTTACCTATTAAAAAGTAATAAACATTAATTCATTGAATCAAATAGTATGTTAAATTTATTATTATATTTGGAATATTCATTACAAAACCTGTTTAAAACAGCGGTGTAAGGGTGGAATAAAATAGTGAATCGTGTCACGATCATTGCCTCAGCCCAACGACTATCGAACAACAGCACCAAGGTCTTGAATTCCTCTAAAAACTTATAACAGTCTTAATAAATTAAAATCAATAGTTTAACACATTAATATTTCAATTAAAACCATTTTGGAATTTCCCGGCCAAAATGCCCTGATGACCAACGACCCCTCACCTGACCCTACTCATGCAAACTGGTAATAGGGCATACCCAAAAGAATCCCATAGGTCAAAAAAGCATTCAATATTAAATAGAAGTTAAAACAAGTCCCGCTCAAAATACCCAAAAATGCGTCGAAGGTCACGTTACCCAAAATACCACAAAAGCACAAAATGAGGTATGCACCACCAACCTGAGACTCATATGATGATACTCCTCCGGTAACAGCCGCCAATTCGGTCTAAAACGCAGTAAATGTACAAAAGATTCAAAACCTATCAAACCCCTATAACTAGTTCTAGAACAAAAATCAAACAAAACAGACCAAGAGGAATCGAGGCCTTACCGAGGGGGTTCCAACGCATCAATCAGAGTTTGAATCGGGTCTCGGGCGGACGATCAGGACAAGAAACAAGGTCTGGCTGGCTTGGTTCATGAAACCCGGCCAAAATTGAGGTTCTGCCTCAAAACAAGGATACTGCCCATTTTAACCCAAAAAAAGAAACAACACGGTGTATACATCATGACTACACACCGTGTAGGTCATTTAAATATTCATAATATGGCTGAATTTCACCTCCTTACTTTCCAGACCTTCCGATATGAGTACACGACATGTACCTATGGGTACACAACGTATAATGGGTTTCTCTTATCTTCCTTGCTGACTAACCCACACGCCATGTATATCCCTCATACACAGCTAGACTACACGGTGTGTCGAAGAGGAACATGGTGTCTACCTGGTTCTACATGGCCAACAGGCCGACACGCCATGTATGGCCACCACATGGTCGGGGGTACATGGCGTGTTTAAAACCACAAGTCATGTAGTAAGAAATTTCTACACGGTCATCCCACGGCATGTACTTGGTGAGAACATGGCTGACACTCACTTAACATATACACGGCGCATACTTAATGTACACGGCGTGTAGTCTGAAAATTTCCAGAAACTTCCCATTTTCTCTAGTTTCCTCAGAAACCAGTCAAAAATTCAAAAAGGGTCGGGATTTTGACCCGTTCTAAAAACCCAGGTTCTTACAGTCTCCCCACCTTAACATAGCTCATCCCCGATCTATCAAACGAAACTCAGATATGGCACCGTACATACCACCCCGATCAAAGTAACCTAGACTTCCCCAGTCTCAAAAGGTCCCAACTAAATTCTTCAAGGGGACTCCCCACCTTAGGAATCACCTAACCTGGACTCTACCTGAAAAAACTCAAAGAAACCCAAGTTTAATAACCTGTTTTCCAGATGGATTGTCCTTCCGTGATGCATCGTCACCCCTGCACCCCATTGGCGCTCCTGTGTCATTCCTGACACCCAACGTATCCTGCACTGCATCAGTGTCCGCCTCTTCGAGGTCCTGGTGCCTAGCACCTCAAGTAACCCACATCCTCGATGCCCCGATGCCCTCAGCACCTCAAGTAACCCGCATCCTCGATGCCCCGATGCCCACGAAACCTACATTAACCCGCATCCTCAATGCCCCGATGCCCACAACACCTCAAATAACCCACATACTCGATGATAAACATCTCATACATATATATATAGAATATATCACGCACCTGATATGGTGCCAAACCCACTGGCTAGCATCTAGTCAGTCCACATAGATCATGTTCACCACGTGCACTAAAAACAGACATACCTCTACTGGTCATGTCAAAAAGAAAACATGGATATCATAGCCACACCTCGGTGTACCTCTAACTGTCGTCGGCTCACCAGCCTACTCAGCCTCTGGTAGCTCGACGATGCGCAGCTGGCCTGAAGTACGGCTGCCTGATGCCTGACCTCCCTATGGTGCTGCTCCAGTCACTGAACACTGACCCCTCAGCTAGGTCCCACCATCTTTGTCACGACCTCCATGCACATCTGAACCTCGACTACTCTCTTCAGGTACCGAACTTGAACAAACTCCAGATGCTACAGTCTATCCTGGTCCCTACCTGTTAGCTATCTGAAAAGGCTACCGGCAAATCCTCTCCAAATGCCCGTCCTGTCCACATGCCCGGAACTCCTTCGGAGGCCTATATCACTGATCCCAAAGTTGTCCTGGCTGTCCAAACTGAAAGAAAATCACCAATGAAATACCATAAGGTGGTCTAGCTGAATCCCTAGCCTGACTGCCCTGCTGGAACTCATCCCGTACTTTCTTCCTGCTGTATGAACCATCACCTGAAGCTGTCGCCCTGCCAAATCGTGACTTCTCTCTCTTGTTTCCCTTGGCTATGAGCCCCTGATTTACCACCTCGGAGAAGGAACCCAGCATGAAGATGCTCACCTAGACCTGAATGTCGTGTCGTAATCCATCCTTGAAGCACATCACCCTACTCGCATCATCGCTTACCATACCAGGTGCAAAGCGAGACATCTCTGTGAAAGTAGCTGCATAGTCCATGATAGACATATCTCCCTGCTGAAGACTCAATAACTCCCAAACTCTCTATTCCCTTAGTGTCTCCAGGTAGAAGTGCTCAAAGAACTTGTCCTCGATGTACTGCTAGGCTAGTCCCTCGTGCCTACGAGCCTGAACCTGTATCTCCCACAAACGCACTACCGGTCCTCTTAGCATGTACTTTTCCAGATTAACCCTTTGCCCTGGAGGTGTCTCTAGATGCTCGAAAATCATCTTCATACTATCTATCCAGTTCTCATCCGCCTATGGACAACCCTCACCCTGAAAAAGCCGCAGGTGCTCCGACTGGAACTCCTGCGTTAGATACGCCATAAAAGGATATGTACCCTGCGCGCCTCTGTCAATCTACTGCAAGACACAGACCAGCTAGCTCAGAACTACTCATCAAGCCATGACTCGAACGATTCCAAACTCGGCTGTTGTCCTGCCTACACTGGATCGTGAACCTGATCCTATGGCACTGTATCATTTTCGGTCTGATGCTTCATTGAGTCGTGAAGGAGTGACCCACTGAATAGCATAAATGGTCAAACATCCCATATATATATAACAATATATTCTACACAGATAAGGAAAGTAGTAAAAGGCAGTGCATAACAACTACCCTTACTCCCCCTCACCGCAACCCATTCCCCACGGCATCCTGGCCTCATGTCCTCCTTACCCGCCCTCAACAGAGCCAAGTATTAAAAAGTACCTCGGGCCATGCCTCTCCTAAAAAATCATGTTGCCTCAAACCGAAGACCGAGTCTCCAAATCCTGACAGTTACACTACCTCAGCTATTGTACCCTCCTGCTCTCCTAAGATCCAGACCCAAATATCCTACAATATGTAATTCTCAAATATATAATGAATGGAACATCACATTGAAACGACAAGCAATTCTATCAGTAATTTCACCCTTTACATTTCAAATCATATAAGCATGGGAATTGATTATATTCACATGGTATTATCACTTCACAATGCATACATGCAATTATGAAATTGAAATACCATAAAAATGTGCCTATCAAAATCCAAGGAAACAAGCCTTCCCATACCAGGATAAGGTCCAATTATCCCTTACAACACCAGGTCAAGGGTCACATATCAGAATCAAGAACATCACACATCAAGTGAGCCACTGAGGTGGAAATCATATAAACAGTAATCTGAGCAAAAGAAAATAGTAGTTCCCACCCGTGGAAACTAGGTCCATCCCTCGTACCTGGGGCTGCAGGCACCCAAGCACAAGCTAGAAACCTAGTCCCAGTAACAAACTATCTTCAGTCTACCATAACCCCAATAGTAATAAAAGCAGAAAGAAAAGAGAAGCCTCAAAATCATTAGTAGTCAGGAAGGCACTACTACTAACTCCCTGTCAAGAACACCTCTGATACCACTTTGTAACGACCCGGACCCGGCCAGCCACCCGAACAGTGCCAAACGGGTCGGGTGTTACTACCATAGGCGCACCTCCCCAAATTCCAAAGGTTGTCGACTAGAAGAGAGGGTCTGTAAGGTATAGCAGGGAGGCTATACCCTCTCAAAGGATCATAATAAGGGTACTGGTACAAGTATAATAATAAAGATGTAGTGAAATAAATGACTCAACAGGCTCGAACCAGACCCGCAAAGCGGAATCATAATCAATATAAATAAACAGTTGAAGCAATAAATATTAAAACAGAAGCAGAAATAAACACAAAATCATGTTGATAACATGTAACTACTACTGAATCATAAAACATGCATCCAAAGTAGTTCATACAAAACTGAATATAAAAAGGGCTCCAATGGCTAACCAACAGTAGCTACAACAAGTAAGCATACCAATACAGAAAGGAAAAAAAGCCATGTAACCCGAGCTAGGTATGACCTCAAGGTCCACACCAACTCCATGAAACAACTAACGCAGCCCAGCTCTTGATGCTGGCCTCTTTCTTGCACGTAAATCCATAAAGTCTGCACGCATCCCGGAGGGCCCGTGTAGGGAGTGAGACAAATCTCAGTAGGATACCACCCAATGGTGTGTACCAAATATATGTTTTTAAGAAGTCATTCAAGTGTAAGAAAAACTATAATAAGTACAATTCACAAATAAACACTAACTCTTCTGGTGCTCAACAGCCACCATGGAGTGTCACCTGCTTCGGCCAACACCAGAATCTCTGCCAAGTAACCCGAAGACAAGCGCCCCCTGACACTGCATGTATCAAGTACCGACATCCCGAACGCATGCCCAAGAATAGTAACCCGACACTATGTGCCTCATGACACCTTGTTTCTCAAGTACTGACATCTTGAAGGCACACCCAAGAATTGTAAACCGGCACCACGTGCCTCCTGACACCTCGTGTCTCATGTACCGACGTCCCGAAGGCACGCCCAAGAATAGAAACCCGGAGGAACAACAATGTCTACCCTCAAATCATGGCGAGCCTCAGCCCCCAACCCGATAGTCTCAATGCTATCCCCTGATGGCTCCTCACCTCCCACGTGGCATTCTGCAACAAGCACCTCTAACCAAAATACCTAACCACAACTGCAGGGGCCTCTACCCACACGAGTGGTCAAAACCACCTCATCACGGAGTATCCCTGTGTGCACACTACTCAAAGTCATGGGTGAGCTGTAATAACCAAAATAGTACCTAAGCCACCAAAACATCTGACACCTCGTGTCCCTATGACAATGTCTCACAAGTTTGATGGCATCACCATCCTAGTAACTCGGGCCATGCCCAACCTGACAGTTGTACTGCCTCAAGCCAATGTCCATGACACCCAATCCCATGGTCAAAACCACCCAAAGTAATCCAGTCCAAGCCTAACCTATGATCAGCATCACTCAAGCATAACCGGGCCAAGCCCAACACAACCCAAAGGGTCCTAAATGTGCAATTAAACAATTGCATATATATATATCAAATGAAAACAGAACTCATAACGAAAAAACAATTTAAACAGTTAAATTTTCCCAGCCCAACAGCTATCGAACAACAGCACCGAGGTCTTGAATGCCACTTACAAATTATAACAGGATTAATAAATTAAACTCAATAGTTTAACACATTAATATTTCAATTAAAACCATTTTGGCATTTCCCGGCCAAAATGCCCCAATGAGAAACGACCCCTCACCCGGCCCCGCTCACGCAAACTGGTAACATGGCATAACCAAAGGCATCCCAGAGGTCCGACAAGCAATTCAATATTAAACAGCTGATAAAACAGGTCCCGCTCAAAATACCCGAAAACGTGCCGAAGGCCGCATTACCCAAAAGACAATGAAAACACAAAATGAGGTATGGACCACCTACCTGAGAATCGTACGATGCTACTCCTCTGGTAATAGCCATCAATTCGGTCTAAAACATGCTAAATTTATGAAAGATTCAAAACCTCTCAAAACCCTATAACTCGTTCTAGAATGAAAATCAAACAAAATAAACCAAAATGAATCAAGGCCTTACCGAGGGGGTTCCAACTCATCAATCGGAGTTCGAATCAGGTCTCGGATGGACGATCGGGAGAAGAAACAAGGTCTGACCGACTTGGTTTGTGAAACCCGGCCAAAATTCAGGTTCTCCCTCAAAATGAGGCTACTGCCCATTTTAATGCAAAAAAGAAACTACACGGCATGTAATTCATGACTACATGCTTTTTAGGTCATTTAACTCTTCATAAGGCGGCTGAATTCCACCACCTTGCTTTCCAGACCTGCCGATATGAGTACACGGCATGTACCTATGGGTACACGACATGTACTGGGTTTCTCTTCTCTTCCTCGCCGACTTACCCACACGCCATGTATATTCCTCATACACGGATAGAATACACGATGTGTCCAAGTGGAACATGGCATGTACCAGGTTCTACCTGGCCAAGAGGCCTACACGCCATGTATGGCCACCACAAAGTCGGGGGTACACGGCGTTTTTAAAACTACCTGCTGTGTAGTAAGAAATTTCTACACGATCATCACACGACATGTACTTGGCGTGCACACGACCGACACTCGCTTAACATATACATGGAGTGTAGTCTGGAAATTTCCAAAAACGTCCCAATTTCTCTAGTTTCCTCAGAAACTGGTCAAAAATTCAAACAGGGTCGGGATTTTGACCCATTCTAAAAACCTGGGTTCTTACAGTAAGCATTATAATGTAGATATTTCTACATCTACTATGTCAGGGAAATGTCACCAGATTAATTTTCATATCAAAAGGTTATAGAAGATCTCATGCAATACTGAGAAACTCAAGATACTAAGACATTAATCTTAAATATGTCATATGTTCTAGATACATCGTATTGATTGGAAATAGTAGATGTTTGACTATTTGGTGTTGGGGGCTCATAATCATTGGGAATTATTCTCATGAAGTTATCACATTATGATCTCTAGTAGTGAGATTTTGAGGACAAACCATCCAATAGGAACACCACATGTTTCAGGTTTCATTGTTTGTTCTTATCTATAGACATGTATAATGGTCTCCTGATATGAGATCATTGACAGTGTATGTAATTTGATCATGTAATTTGATGCAAGATGAGAACCATGATATTGAAATCATGGTGAGGTAATTTTTTTTGGGTGCATCATTAGTGGCATGGAATTGGATGAATGGTCATGAAAGGATTTGTCAGTTCTTGGTTATGAAAGTAGTATATATTAGGACATGTTGATTAGGATGGTAGCACCTTCATAAGACCAGGATTATGGTAGTTGAGAGTAATTCCATCCAGTTAGATCAATAATTAATAAAGAAATAAAAGGATGATGACACTGGTGTTCATCCTGGTTTATGAGATATTAAAGACAACGAGATTATATTACATAGTACATGTTTGTAGGTTGGTTGTCACTGCTGTGACAATCCTTATCTCTTGAGGGGTCATGATGGGTAGCTAGATCAAACTCTTGGTCTGTGAATACTTTTTCTTCATATAAAGATAATGGCCTAGAGGGTCACACACAACAAAATATTCAAGAATCTTCCCTATTTAGTAGAATATGAGTTTTGGACATGGTGGGACCCACCATAGGGGTATGGTATTCTTCCATGGAGATAAAATCATCCGAGTAATAAATAAATTCATATTATTCAACTTAAGAAAAATGTTCACTGAATTTATTTATCAAAATTATTTATATGTTTTGATTAAATACATGAAAATAATAATTGAATAATATTAGTTTAATATATTCAATTTTGAGTTAATATTTACTAGAGTACACAAAGATTTAATGGCTTAGGTATTATCATATAATATATTTTTTATATTATAAGAAAAGTGATAATAACAATAATAAATGATATTTATGGATCAATATAGTAGTCGTAATATCAATTGTATAGTGTGTTTATTATTCGGGGGTTGGGCTTGATTTTTTTGGTAATTTCATTTCACATTATAAGTAGTGGGGGAGTGGGTTTTGAAAAGGGGTATTCATGGGATTTATATCTCTTCTCCTCTCTCCCTTGATCTAGAGATAGAGATAGGTTTTGAATCTAGGGGCTCGGATCGACCTCTCTCTCTCTCAGGAATCTTTAGCAAGGCAATATGATGATCATTGGAGCATAAAGGGTGTCGCTGTAACTCCACACTAGCACCCTTATTTTGATAGTCGACACTCTAGAAGTTTCTTGAAGCTCATGTGGACAAACTCATTTAATTTGGGTTCGGATTCTTTGAGGAGTGATCGCCAACAGGGGGCAGGCGTCTTGTGTGGATTCAGATCTAAACCAGGTATATTATGGTATAAATATTGTTCTTAATCTCCTTAATTTTTTATCCTAAGGAATTCATCGGGTAATGATTCTCTTACGTTGAAAATTTAATGTCGTTCATCAGTGAATCTTTTTAAAAACCTACTTTTGTGGCTTCCGCCGCGTGCTCGGTACCATCAATTCGTATAATAGGGATACATGAAAATTTTATGCCAATGGGAAAAAATAAAATTTTCTTTAATCTATGAAATGGGTTTTGTTACAGTCCCAACTTTGTAGACAAAATATATATTGGATATCAGATTTCCATTCTGTCGATATTCAAATTTATGAATTCAGATTTAATATGTTTACAGATATACTATTTTTTTGATAAAAATTAGGTTTTCCGAAATAGAAATTTTAGGATAGAATAATTTACAATGATTTATCAAGAATTGTAATTTTATATATTATAAAATTATATGATTGAAAATAATTATGATAAATTTTTATAAACAATGAAAAAAATACAAAAGGGAATTGACTTGGGACCACTCTACCCCTGCCTTTTCTCTATGGGTTTGGTTCCTCCTAAAACTTACAGCAGACACCTCCAGGTTCTACCCCGGGCCGCCTCCCGCCCCAGCTAGCCATGTCCAACAATCACTAAGTCACCTCCCTAATGCAGTAGCTGAGTCCAGTGCCTCCCCCCATCAAGCTGACACCCAGGATTCCATGGCTTCCTCTGTCTCCAGCCAGCGCCTCACACTGGTGAGCCGCACCGCGATCCATTAGCTCGCATCCACCCGACTGAACTAGTCCAATGCCTAGCTTCCCCTGTCGGCCCTCCCTCAGGAGGACCTCCCATGAATGCCCTTATTTTTATCAGGTGGATCTCCCTATTGGACTCTCATATGTATATCTCATGCATCTATCAGTTTCTCATCTAGGTAGCACGTAGCCCACCTTATCGACATTCCTCTATAGGTTATTTCTGGCCACGTCTCATCAGATCCCCTCTGCAGGCCACTAATCTAACCTCTGTCTCCCAACTATCCAACCATGGGTCGAACCGAACTAGTGAGGTACTGCCCAGTTTATTTCCTCTCAATCAAGATGTTCCTCCGAATTGGTCTGGGGTGGTTGGTCCAGGTCAGATGGTTCTTGGGCGGACCATCCTGAACCAAATCACAAGTTTTTTATGAATTTTTTTAAATTTTTTTTACAAACAACCGTTAGGGCGATTTTTTTTCAAAATACCCCTGAAAGGCAGCATCACGAAAGCCGGCTTTCCCTCTGTACCTTATAAAAGGGAAAAACCCCCCTCTCCTTTTCCTCACTTCCAAACCTCCATTACCTCTCAATTTTTCTCTACTGTGGCGGAGTTTTCCAGTTTGAAATAGTTTGAAAGCTTTTAGAGGTATGATGTTTAATTTAATGTTTTTTATTTTGTGGAATTGTTTTTAGTTTATTTTGTAGAATTGTTTTTAGTTTAATATTTTTATAAATTTAATGTTTTTTATTTAGTTTAATTGTCTATAGTAGTTTAGTTTTAAATTTTTTTATTTTATTAGATTGTTTAATTAGTTATATATATTTAGGAATTATAATTAGGTTGTTTAATTAGTTTTATATGTTAAAGAATAAGATTGTATTAATGAAATTATGGTAGCATAAAGATTATGTTATCTAAGAAATCAACTCCTTGTATCAATACAAATAAGTGAATGTGGCTCTGGCACAGATGTACCTAGGGGTAAAACCCCAAAACACTGATTTTAGCTAGACTTGAACAGGAAATGGTGCACGACAATGGGCCTTGCTGCATTATGGTTTGACACTCTCGAAGGATATGCTTAAGATATGCATATTTCTTTATAAACTACTAAAATATCTAAGTAAAGAAATGATAAATTGATAATTTAGTAATTATACTGATACTTATTATTAGTAATGATTAATTAACAAATAACATAGAGTTAAAAATACAATAATATAGAGTTAAAATAATATAAATAATATAGAGTTAAAATAATATAAATAACATAGAGTTAAAATAATATAAATAACATAAAGTTAAAATAATATAAATAACATATAGTTAAAATAATATAAATAACATAGAGTTAAAATAATATAAATAAAATAGAGTTAAAAGTAATATAAATAACATAAAGTTAAAAGTAATATAAATTAAATAGATTTAAAAGTAATATAATTAACATAGAGTTAAAATTAATATAAATAAAATAGAGTTAAAAGTAATATAAATAACTTAAGAGTTAAAAATATAAATAACATAAGAGTTAAATATATAAATAACATAAGAGTTAAAAATATAAATAACATAAGAGTTAAAAATATAAATAAAATAAGAGTTAAAAATATAAATAACATAAGAGTTAAAAGTATAATTAACATATAGTTAAAAATATAAATAACATAGAGTTAAAAATATAAATAACATAGAGTTAAAAATATAAATAACATAGAGTTTAAAATATAAATAACATAGAGTTAAAAATATAAATAACATAGAGTTAAAAATATAAATAACGTAGAGTTAAAAATATAAATAACATAGAGTTAAGAATATAAATAACGTAGAGTTAAAAATATAAATAACATAGAGTTAAAAATATAAATAACATAGAATTAAAAATATAAATAACATAGAGTTAAAAATATAAATGACATAGAGTTAAGAATATAAATCACATAGAGTTAACAATATAAATAACATAGAGTTAAAAATATAAATAACATAAAACATAAATACCATATACATAAAAAAACTAAATAATAGCAAGTTTCGAGCTACTAGATTTTCTTGCAGTGAATTGCATATCAAAATTTCAGAAATCCCGTGTGACAAAAGGTTTTCTAAAATTTTGATATCCAATTCACTGCAAGAAAATCTAGAAGCTTGAAACTTGCTGTTTTTTTATGTATATGGTATTTATATTTTAACTCTACTATGTTATTGAATAACTAATTAATAATTTAGTAAGTATCATAAGAAATATCCTAGTTTCGGATATAAGATCTTTTAAAATTTAAGTATCATAAAGATTGTATAGTTTATAAGTAATAGTTATTATTTGAACGTGAGGAAAATACAACTTATTTTTAATAAGTAGTTTAATTACATCATTAAATTATAAAATCTAACTTATATTGGTAACCATCATTCTGAATTTCACGTACATTATCAACATCTTGATCAGAAATCTTTTTTTTTACGTAGAGCATAATGTTTTCCTATGTGTACTGCTATGGGGAGGTTATTCAAACTAAGCAAGGAGCTTCTTACAGTACACAACCAATAACCGTGGTTAATAGAACTGATTGTGTAACCCTAAGTGACCTTCAAGACATAATTCATGGCTCATTAAATCTAGGACCCGATCAAAATATCAAGTCAATGAGTTATAGACATTTGTAGTTCCCGTCAACATTGTGGCATCTAGCTTGTCCATTGGTTGATGATCCGAAATGGATAAAAACAGTTGGTTTGTTTTCTCAACGATCAGATAGTACCATGATGGAGTTATATGTTGATGTTTCTACTGTACAACAACATCCAATTGTTTGAAGATGTAGACTTACAGGAGTCGTTGAAGATATTCTGCCCCATGAAGTTGAGAATATTCCAAATGATGCAAAAGATGACAACCTACTTGATCTCCCAGATATACGTGTCAACCCGACATCAGATGAGGAGTTTTGTAATTACGAAACAGATGATTATAGTAGTGCTGATGAGGAAGGAACAAAATAAGTTTCAAGAGATGCATTAGTTGTATAACATGATCGACCTACAATAAAACATCCACCACTCTTTGCATCTTGGTCAGAAGTAATGAAATGTGTGCCTGAATTTGAATATAATGTTCTCACACCAGTAACTGAGTTTCCCGGAGTTATACGAGATAGGTTTAGTGAGATAGACAAAACTTTATCTGTTGCAAAGAATTTTCCAAGTAAAGATGCATTAAAAGGTACTCTAAAGAGATTTCACATTGAGAGGAACTGTAGCTTTATAGTTAACGAATCAGACCATAAAAAATATTCCATACGGTGTGAGAAGTATGGGGATGATTGTAGATTTTGATTGAGGGAGATTCCGGACATCGCATTTGGAGGTTGGAGAATCTCGAGGATTGAGGCAGCTCATACTTGCGTTCATCCAAGCCTGACACATGATCATACCTCATTGGATGCAGAATTTGTTTCATCCATTGTTGTTGAGATGATTAGGACTTGTCAAGATGTTCTGATAGCCCTTGTTCAAGAGAGGATACAACAGACATTTGGTTATAAGATATCCTATAATAAGTCATGGAAGGAGAAACAGAAGGAAATTGTGAAGGTCTATGGTGATTGGGATGACTCATATCGGGTGTCTCCGCAATTTATAGCCATACTAAGGAATCATAACCAAGTTGTCTTCCATCTGGATACAAACTAACATGTGTCTCATGATAACTGACTTGATCCTTCTCATGTTCAATTTCACCGGGTTTTTTGGGCATTCCTTCCCTATATCTCTGCCTTTTGTTTCTGCAAACAGTTTATTCAGATCAATGGAACATTTTTGTATGGAAAATACAAGGGTTTATTGTTGATTGCGAAAACCCAAGATGGAAACCATTCACCTATTCCACTTACTTTTGCCATTGTAGAGAAATAAAACTATGAATATTGGAGTTGGTTTTTGGCATGTATCAACACCCATTTTCCCAACATTCGGGGTGTTTGTCGAATCTGATCGGCATCGGGCAATTAATGAGGCAATCAATGTGGATCCTGATACATGGGGTCCCCCAAATACACATCATCAGTTCTGCATTAAGCACATTGCTAGAAACTTGCATAAAACATTTCACGATGAACCAATGAAGAAGGCAATCACCAGAATTAGTACGCATTGTATTTGTTATTTTTTTTGTATATCAATCTAAAGATAAATTCAAAATATGTGAAATATCATCTATTCTGTGTACCATATGAGTCTGATCAACGACGGTTTGAAGAACGTTTCGAACAAATCTGTCAGTTTAATGAAGAAGTATACGATTATATGATGCGAATTTCAAAATAAAAATGGACATTGGCATATGATGGGGGGAAGAGGTACAGACACATGAAAACCAACATTGTAGAGTGAATCAATGGTGTCTTCAAAGGGATTCGAAAGCTACATATAACTGCACTAGTTCAGGAGACATTATATCATTGTGTGAAGTACTTTGTTGATAGACAAAAACTAGTATCATATGGAATAAATCAGGGGCTAACGTACGGAAGACATTCTCAATGAGAGATTGAAAAGAATATTGAAGAAGCATCTGGTTGTCATGTCTGCCTATTTCGATGAGAAGACTCTTGATTTTAAGTTAAAGAGAAGACAAACTCCATCACAAAAAGAATTGGTGAAAAAATGGTGGTATTATTAAAAACGAGGCAATGTCAATGTGGAAATTTTCAGGCCTTACAGTTTCCATGCTCACACACCATCACAACATGTGCCTCTGTTAACATATCACGGGAAGCATATGTTGATCTAGTGTACTCGATGAATACCATTGCTAACTGTTATGCTGCACCATGGAAACCTATTGGGGAGTTCATTATTTCCCAATGCCTAAAGGTCAACAGATAGTGGTATGTGATATGAATCGGTTGCGTCCTCATGGAAGATCGAAGGCCAAAAGGATGCGGAATGAGATGGACTGACTCAAGAACAAAGATAGAGTTTGAGATGCACCATATTTCATCAAATTGGTCATAATCGGAAATGATTCCCTAACATTGTTGGGTCGAGTTCACACTCTAAGCCACAATGATGTATTGTCATTATTGAGAGATTATCATATTGTAAATTTTATGTTGTTATCTCTTCCTTTTACTTCGGTTTTTCTAACCCTTAAAACTGAGAATCATAATAGTAAACTCACAAACATCTTTGGTATATAGAATAACACCTCAAAAAGTGAACTCCATTTCAATATCAAAATATGAGCCCTAGTACTACACCTTCCACCTGTATACCCATGGATCAAATGTGATATATACATAAAATCATATTTTGAAAGGGCATTATAACATTTAAAAAAAAACTAAAAACCATTTCTTGATATAAAAACATTCTTTGAAAAATAGTTCACACTTCATTTCAAAATTATTTAAAAATTCCCTTCTATTTACCTAAATTAGTAGAAACTATATTTTTTCAAAAACCATTTTCAGAAAATAAATAATTCATGACAATTATTTTATAAAAAAATTTATAAAAAGAACTGAAATCATGGTTCATCCAACATAGATTAGAGACGGAACCACTTATAGGTTTTGAATGATCCATGATGTGAATCCCTAATAAAACTTCATTTGTTTATATGCAGATGACTAACACCATACTACTGAGTCAGTAGGCTACCCATTGTTCACAAGTTGTGATAGAGGGTGGTCCAGATCGATTGATCAGGATGCGTCGAGCACATCATTTTCATCACACAGAGCCTCCTCCTACCATTATACCATACTTGCATCATACTGGCTTCTATGGTGTTGCAGTATCAGATTTTACATTTGTAGACCATCATCTGCTAGATGCACTCCTGGAGAGGTGGAGACTAGATACACACACATTCCACCTGCCTGAGGGAGAGATGACCATCAATCTCCAGGATTTGGCTGTGATTCTTGGTCTTCCTATCCAGGGGACACCCATTATTGGATCCACTCGGGCAGCTTGGACCGACCTTGCTCAGCACTTGTAAGGAGTTGATATTTTGTTTAATCGTAGTGCTACTAATGGAGCATCGATATCCATGCCTTGGCTGGAGTCACAGATTCCACTTTTAGCTGATGATGCTGACAAGAAGACGGTGATGTGTTATGAACGTGCATATATTTTATGACTTATTGGGGGGACCATGTGTATGAATCATTCAGGGATGCACATGCAGATGATGTATCTACCCCTACTAGTGGATTTTGATTGGGAAGGGACGTACAGTTGGGGATCCACCTGCTTGGAATACACATATAGAGAATTATGCAGGATATCCGACATGTAGTGCACAGGTCTCGAGGTATGCTTCATCCTTATTTAGATGTGGGCATGGGAGCACATCCCCGCATTCTGCCCTGATCTTGCTGGTCCACCGGTTGAGATGGAAATGCTGCCTGACGCTCCATGTGGATGCTGGTATGATCACTCATTTCTATCAGTTTCTCATGCCAGTATAAGTTATTGACTTTAATTTATCATTATTTATCACTATCGATGTTGTATTTTATAGGTGGTGTCAGCGACACAATTTCAATGCAGTTCCGAGAGATGATTTTCCCGTATATCGGCTCGAGTTGGAATTCCTATTACCCCATAAGGTATGTATATACAATCTATAACTGTATAACAAATTTAATAATAACATCTTTTTTTAGTTACCAGATTTTATAACTAGGGTAATATGTTATTTTAGATTTTATGGGTTCCATACTGGTCTATTATGTACCACTTGCCTCCATAATGCATGATTTGTCTTGACGATGTTACAGCTGTAGTGCCACTCATTCACTTTCATATTGTTGAGTGGCACTAGCCTGAAAGATTCATGCGCCAGTTTCTCTTTACTTAGTGGATTCCATTACCGCCGAGGCAGACAGATCAGCTTCATGGGATAAAGCTGACAGGGAGGCAGGATGACGACTGGCATCGAGTACATGCTGTATTTCTTGACTTTTGGTACAGACGCACAGATTTTCATATCCAGGGAGTTCCTACGATGCAATTCTCTTATTCAGCGTAGCATGAGTATGAGCCATTGTATAGAATGAAGTATATATTGTATCTCACCTGAGCTGGAAGAGAGATGCATATGATTGTAAGTCAATTAAATTATATTACTATGTTTATTGAGATATTTTCTAACTCATTTTTAATCTGTTTATAAGCGAGTCACAGAAAAAGACTTATTCATATGAGTGATGATGCTGATGATAGAGTGTTCAGTCGGAAAGCTGTTCTTGCTCAGGCGTTGGAGCTGAGGTCATCTGTCCGTGTGTTTACCGAGACCCTCTTCGAGCGTCCGGCACGGAGACAGCAGGTTCCTGCTGCAGAGTAATATTCTACAGCAGCTACTAGTGCTAAGGAGCCATGACCACGACGATGTAGATAGCGGAGTCCTGCACGTTAGTCCTCACCAGTTCCATAGGAAAAGGTCGGCCCTCTAGTATTCTAGTCTGAGCCGATACAGGATGTGCCTCAGGAGTCATGGGATCCATCCTTTTTGATAGGATATCCTCAATTTTCTTCACTGTGGGATCCATATGGAGTGCATCCTTTGGGTCCAAAGTCATCGTAGCCTTGGGGTCCATACCCATCGCAAATTTGGGGTATAACACCAGCATATGATTTTTTCCCCACTGGAATGATGCTGAGGTCTTCTACCATCGAGGTGGGAGAAGGACTAGGAGGGCTGTACAAGGCGAAGTTTAAATTTACTCCCACTAACACAGAGGTGCAGGATATGACGGTCGACGTTCCAACACCTGAGTACCAGCCCTCTCTAGGTCATCAGACTCCCCAGAGATCTCGCCACAGACGTCCTATTATTATACCACCATGTGGGACAGGATCTCCTCATCGTTGACATAGACATTGATTTTTTATGCTCATTTATATGTTTTATGTCTATGGAAATGAAAAATTATTTTTTATGAAATGATTTGTGTTAGACCACCATGTGGGATAAGATCTCCTCACTGTAGACATATACATTGATTGTTTATGTTCATTTATATGTTTTATGTCTATGGAAATGAAAAATAATTTATAGGCTTTCAAAACTGTCTACTTGAAACTTATAAATGTTTCATGTACGTGACTTTGAAATACAATAAAATATAAACCATAAGACCAATATAAACGAAACTTTAAACATTTGTTAATAATATAAGCAATTATTGAAAACCCAAATCATTTCATAAAAAATTTTCATGAAAAAAAATTTAAAATCTTTCAAATCCGCCTACTTGAAACTTAGAAATGTTTCAAGTACGTTACTTTGAAATAATATAAAATATAAACCATAAGACCAATATAAACAAAACATTAAACATTCATTAAAAATATAAATAATTATTGAAAACACAAATCATTTCATAAACATTGTTCATGAAAAATTGTTTATAGGCTTTCAAAACCGCCTACTTGAAACGTAGAAATGTTTCAAGTACATGACTTTGAAATAATATAAAATATAAAACATAAGACCAATATAAACGAAAATTAAAAAATTCGTAAATCATATAAGAAATTGTCGAAAAACCAAATCACTTCATAACAATTGTTCATGAAAAAAATTTATAATATTTCAAAACCACCTAATTGAAAGATAGAAATTTTTGAAGTACATTACTTTGAAATACTATAAAATATAAACAATAAGACCAATATAAACGAAACATTAAAAATTCATTAAACATATAAACAATTATTGAAAACACAAATCATTTCATAAAAATTATTCATGAAAAATAATTTATAAGCTTTCAAAACAGCCTACTTGAAACTTAGAAATGTTTCAAATACATGACTTTGAAATACTATAAAATATAAACCATAAGAACAATATAAAGGAATATTTAAACATTCATTAATCATATAAGAGGCAACCCCGCATCAATAGGATGCGCGGTGTCACTAGTATCACATACATATATAATATTTGATGCATGAATACATGTTATATCTCCCTTCATGGGACAATGAAATCCATTGTTTCACCCGCTATGTCCATATCCATATCAACATCCGGCCGCATAAGGGTATTCTGAAAGGTATGCCACATGAAATTCTCATATGTTCCATTACTGAAAATATCAACCCCTTCAACACCACCATTCATCCAACCATTATAATTTCTTCTACAATTTTCACCCCATTTTCCCATGCTCAGTTGATCAGATGAAAACACCAACGATTCCACATAGCCCATAGAACTCTTCATCACCAAATCTTTATCCTTTATCATCTTTAAAAGGCCACTATAGGACCTCCTTGATCTATCCATTCCAAACACTCACATACAACTATACTATAAACATAAAAACCAACAAATTTTCAGGTTTTTATGTTTATAGTATATTTTTATGTGAGTGTTTGGAATGGATAGATCAAGGAGGTCCTATAGTGGCATTTTGAAGATGATAAAGGATACAGATTTGGTGATGAAGAGTTCGATGGGCTATGTGGAATTGTTGGTGTTTTCATCTGATCAACTGGGTCTGGGGAAATGGGGTGAAAATTGTAGAAAAAATTACAATGGTTGGATGAATGTTGGTGTTGAAGGGGTTGATATTTGTAGGAATGGGAACATATGATAATTTCATGTGGTATATCTTTCATCATACCCTTATGCGGCCGAATGTTGATATGGATATGGATATGCTGTGTGAAAGAATGGATTTCATTGTCCCCTGAAGGGAGATATAACATGTTTTCATGCATTAAATACTATAGATGTATGTGATACTAGCGACACCATGCATCCTATTGATGCGGGGTTTCCTCCTATATTATTAAAAATTGTTTAACGTTTCGTTTATATTGGCCTTATGGTTTATATTTTATAGTATTTCAAAGTCACGTATTTGAAACATTTCTAAGTTTCAAGTAGGCAGTTTTGAAATCTTATAAATTATTTTTCATGAAATTTTATTATAAAATTATTTGTGTTTTCAATAATTGTTTATATATTTAACGAATGTTTAAAGTTTCGTTTATATTGGTCTTATGGTTAACATTTTATAGTATTTCAAAGTAACATACTTGAAACATTTCTAAGTTTCAAGTAGGCGATTTTGAAAGCTTATAAATTTTTTTTCATGAATAATTTTTATGAAATGATTTGGGTTTTAAACAATTTATTATATTATAAATGAATTTTTAATGTTTCATTTATATTGGTCTTATGGTTTATATTTTATAGTATTTCAAAGTCACGTACTTAAAACATTTCTAAGTTTCATGTAGGCGGGTTTGAAAGCCTATAAATTATTTTTCATGAACAATTTGTATGAAATGATTTTTTTTTCAACAATTGTTTATGTGTTTAAATAATGTTTAAAGTTTCATTTATATTGGTCTTATGGTTTATATTTTATAGTATTTCAAAGTAATGTACTTGAAACATTTCCAAGTTTCAAGTAGGCGGTTTTGAAAGCTTATAAATTTTTTTTCATGAACAATTTTTATTAAATGATTTGGGTTTTCAACAATTTCTTATATGATTAATGAATGTTTAAAGTTTTATTTATATTGGTCTTATGTTTAATATTTTATATTATTCCAAAGTCACATAGTTGAAGCAAAATTTTAAAAAACTAATATTTTTTTTGTTAGGTGAAAGGCGGCATACTCCTAAACATTTTATATGAATTATATATATAAATAAATTTATAAATCAAACAAAACATAAAAAAAATTGGAATTTTTTTAGTGGAAAGGTGACATCGCGGGTGCCGCCTTTCACCCGAAATTGAAAGGGGGCAACCGCGATGACGCCTTTTAGGGGTATTTTGAAAAAAAAGTGCCCTAACGGGTTTTTGTAATTTTTTTTAAAAAAAATTCATTAAAAAACTCACCAAATCACCCATGAGCAGGGTCAACACAGTCCAATATGGACATGCGTGGGTTTTTCCTGACATGTACTGGCCCTACCCAGAGTTTCGTGGCCCGAGTAATTTTAATTTAATGAAAAATTAATTAATATAATTAATTTTATTTCTGTTGATAATTATGTTAATTAAATGTTAATTTTGGGATTAATTATTAATCTAGTGTAAATTAATTTAATTTTTTGTTTAATTAAATTATGTAATTAATTTAACATTTTGTTTTAAAATTAAATTAATTAATCAGGACCGAATGAAAAAAACTTTGAATTAAAAACATCAGTGAATTTTTAAATCAATTAAGTTTCCTCAAGTTTATTTTAATGATGTTTAATTTATTTCTATATTTAATTTTTAATATATGAGTTAATTCATATTGATAGGTCATGATCCATAGGCCTTCCAATGTATGTTTTTTGAAATTTTCTTTTAATTAATTTACTGCTAGCTGGTTTGTAATAATAAAATAATAAAACATGATCTGCGTATCATCTCTGAGTCATTATATATAAGGTAATGTGCATCCACATTAGAGTTGTATTTATACTCCCCAGTTCCCCTCACCTACGAGCGAGTATTATTGTCTAATGATGAGACAACAAGTGAATTTTTTCCCTCCGAGTGATGGAGAAACACCAGAAAGGAGTTCAATGCATTGGATGAGCATGTTCTATTTTTCAATTTGCAAGCAACGCGTTCCATGGTATTACCCCTAGAATCTATGTTGGTCAGTTATTCACTCAACAGATCAACCATTAGTACCATCTTATGATCATCTTGACATTTTATTTTTCATGGTTTATTATTTTGGTGCATGTCTAATTTATTCACGGTCACAAAGAAATAATAAACAAGAATGGAAGATAAAATGAACTTGTGACACGATGAATTTTTATATTTCTTACATCACCAATTGTGAGTGAGATCATATAGTACATGCTAAGAAGATAGAAAATGATTTCTTTTATCACAGAAAAAAGATAAAACCCTTAAAGAAACATAAATTCTAAATCTCTTTTCATCATTTGAATTTGAAAAAATATATTTATTCATGATACTCTTCATGCCAAAGATGAGGGTGTCACTTATTACAATAGAATTAGTATAAGAGTGATGAGTTGTCATAACTAAAGTTGCAGCAAATAAATAGACAAAGCTAGCTTATTGTAATGTTAGAGGAAAGTGTTGAGTGAGTAGAGTTTTGATTATAAAATCTCTATATTCACTCAATAGATCAAGGAAACATGAGTTAATATTGTTGGACAACTAAACACCTACTATGAATCCTCGAAGTAGTGGCATATCCAACTCTTGTAGACTAGGAGGGGAGGTTCGAGGATTCTTTCCACTAGTGTACTCAAGTGATTGAGTATTTCGATTCTAGCACAAAGGTTTCATTGAATTTGAAAAAAATAGTGGGGGATGTTTAATGATTTAATTAATTAATTAAAATTTCAAAATCTCTAATCCAGAGAAAAAGTAAGAATATGTTAAAAATATACTTTTTTATAAAATTGTCAAGTTATTCTACTAGTTATAAAACTATGATAAATAATGGAAAAAGTATATGTCCCCATTGGAATGAGTATCCAAGAATAGTAAAGGTGCTTGTGCACTATAATATTGGAAAATCAGGGTTCTAGTGTCCCCAACACCTGTCAAACTACCTTAGGAAGTAGTGGTAGAAATGCTTATAGGTGTCTATTGTACAAATCATATGGTGGTTGTGTTATTATGATTTCAAAAAGATCTAGTGTTATTTGCAGTCTCTACATATCGACATGGATGAAATGAAATGAAGTCATATCTCTGAGTGGTTTTAAAGGATAAAGAGAAGCAATGATATGAATAGGTTTTGATTACACTATCTCTGAGTGGTTTTAAAGGATAAAGAGAAGCAATGATATGAATAGGTTTTGATTACACTGGATCAGTGTAAATTAAAGGCCAGTTATGATCTTTTAATACATCCCTTTCAGATATAATTTTTGTAAGAACCCGGTTCTTAGTTTTGAGGTATGGGTTTCTTCTTTTCTCTTTGCCTTAAGTGTTTTTGAGAAAATAAGTAAAATGGGGAAAAATCCTAAATTTCGGGACTACACGCCACGTATTATTCAACACGCCATGTACTTTGGCCATGTGGGATGAGTACAAAGGGTGTGTAGCCATGTCGGTGACGAAGGGTGTAAAAACCGACTACACTCTATGTAGTGGATATTTACACGTCGTGTAGTCAGTCGGTAGGAAAATAGTAAGGCGGTGGAAGCAGTCGCCAACAGATAATCAGTACACACCATGTAATCATAAATACACACCCAGTACTCATGTCGACAGATGAACAGTGCGGCGGTGCCACTAGAGGAATAGTTAAATGAGAAAAGTACACACCGTGTAGTCAATAGTATACGCTGTGTAGTTTTTTTTCGCATAAAATGGGCAGTAGCCAACCCTATTCACAAGATTGGCTTAGAACCGGAGGAAGAAGTCAGGAGTGGAGGAAGGACCTTCTAGGATCTCTACATCAAGCATCGGGAATCCATTTTCACCTCTGACGATCTCGTTGGAACCGCACGGGTGAGCCCTCAACTCTCCTTAAGCCATTCATGCCAATTCTTCCTCTACGGGAAGTTATTTGAGTTTGAATAGAGATTTCATTCACCTCAGATCTACGTCGTTCTTGGACGATTCGAGGATAATTGTTTGTGGATACCGTTCAGGGGCATTTATGTTAGGTGGCTTGGTGTCTAATTTACAACTGTTGTGCGTTTTGTGTACTGTTGAGAAACGAACCCATGATGGGGTGTCGTGTGGCTGAGGCCTTGGCTGTTTAATTACCTATAATTGTATAGGTAATTAAATGTGATAATAAACTGTTGTTTGGGATCGCTGCTTAGATCCAGGACCACCCCGGGGTTGCATTGCTCTGTTTAGCCGTTTGGCCAGGATACCCGAGGGTATGCCATTGTAATAATGTTGATTAAATTTCCTTGAGAAAAATTGTATGTAAATTTCTTATTTACATGTTGGGCATGGACCGGTTACTTGCGCCTGAGGGAAGTGTTCTTTCGCCCGAGGGAATTGTTTATTTAGCCTGGGGGAAAAGTAATGCTAAGCCTGAGGGCAACATTCTGTTTCGCCTGAGGGAAACATTTCATATGCCTGATGGTAGTAACTTCTGTGCCTGAGGGCGACACTTCGTATGCCTGAGGGAAATATCTGTTATGTCTGTGGGAAATTAACTGCGGGTTACGTTTCTAATTACCAGAGGGTAAGGGATTTCATGTCTGAGGACACTGACTATTTACATATAAATTCACTATGGTGGTTTCCTTATAATTAATGATTAAATGAATAATAAAATGGAAATATAACTGGTAAAGTTAGTTACTTTTGAGTACTTCTTAGTTTATTGAATTTTACTACTACACATTGTTGTTGCATATTTTCACACAGTTGGGCATAGGCCTTTAGTGGGTGCCTACTGGGATTTATTTCTCACACCCTGTTTGGATCATGTATTCGGACCAAAAAAATTACATTTCTGCAGGTATAGATAAGGTAAAGGGTCCCTATATAGGTACTTGATTGCTGCTAAGGAGTAGGGGAGTAAGGGACCGGGCTTAGGCTCGCGATGCTACCAACTATTTTGTTTTGTTTTGTTTTACATTGTATTGTACTATACTATGTTGTTGTGTAACATGTTCCAACTGTTTTCTTAGAATTTGAGACATGTTCCATCACTATCTATAAAACTGTTGGTTATCTTTTACTATAGTTGTTTATTTTAAATGTGTATGGTTTATTGCTTCCGCTGTTGTTGAATTTTTTCATTATTCCACTGCACTACACTTTGAAAAATGGGGGCATAGTTTCCCTACAATCAGACCTGGGCCCTCACTGCTAGTTGGAAGCCTCTGGCGGTTGGGGAAACACGCTTGAGGTCATGCGACAAACCGGGCTCAAGGCACCCGTTGAGTGGCACCCGGGCCCGGGATGTTACAAAGTGGTATCAGAGGTGGTTATTTTCTTTGACTTACTATTTAGAGCCTTAGTCGAGGATAGGAAGGAAACGTAGTTGGTAATAAGCTGTGCTTGAGTTTAGCTAACCCGTGTATAGAGAAAATCCAATTTACCTTGTATTGAAATTTTATTGATTTTTCAATTTACAGTTGATTTGATTTTACCATTGGGTGACGCACTTGGGATTGTTCTATTTATATGTTATCCATTGGTTCTATTTAGTTGCAACCCAATGAGATGAGGGTATTCCATCTCATTCATCATTTAGAAACATTCTAGAAATCACATTCCATGCATAGTTCCATTCCATGTAGGAGCATTAGATATTGCATGTTATTGTGATAGTTGTTGTGCTAGAAAAGCATGCTACTGTGATAGCATCTTTAATAAATACCTTCTATGTGATAGGGTTTGTTTGTGTGAGGCCTTGGAAGAATAAACTCCAAACTTTTGTTACTAAGGAGTATGGGCCCTCATTGACCAGAATTTGGTAGATCATTGGCTTTTTACCGTATTTATAACTCAGATAAGATGCCAAACTCTGATTCGCAGGGAGTATGGGCCCCCACGGGTCAGAATTTGGCACTTAAGAGTGGTTTCAGTGGGTTTTATTGGTTCTGGAGTAGTATCTGAGGATTACTATCCAGAAAACCAAGTATAAACACTATGTAGTTCCTTGGACACATGCCGTGTGTTCTTATGTTTGGGAAGAAAAGAATAATTTTCAGGTACGCGTCGTGTACCCTAAGTACATGTCGTGTAGACTCTTCTCATGTCATAGACCATGTGGGTAGGGACACGAGGAAGGGAAATGCTTAGAGAAAACATGTCGTGTATCGGATTTACATGACGTGTAGTGTTGACCCGGAGTCCGCCCGTGTAACTAACAAACACGGATGGAGGAGGCCTTAAGACATACAAGCCGTGTCCATTATGGAACACACTGTGTAGTCTGACCTGGGATCTGGCTGTGTAACTAACAAAATGGGTCGGTGTAATCCTTTCGTGTACACGTTGTGTGTATATGGAACACACCGTGTAGTGTGATCTGTGTATCCGGCCGTGTAACTAACAACACGTGTCAGCAGAGCTCGTCTAGTACATGCCATGTTCCTAAGGGACACGCCATGTAGTCTTGTCTGAGGACAGACCATGTGGTTTTAGCCGTGTAGCTGGGAAGACGGAGTGGTGTACATGTCGTGTGTGGGTGTAACACATCTTGTAGTGTTATCCGAGTAGTCGGCCATGTCACAAAAGACATGAGAAGTTGGAAAATTACACCATACACGCCGCGTAGTCAGTATACACGCCGTGTAGTTTTGTTTAACGGGAGCTGTGTGGCTTGGCCGTGTAAAAGGACTCGGGTAGGGGAAGAAAAGTCAGGTACATGCCGTGTAGTCAGTATACACACCGTGTAATCTTGTTGTGCAATCTGGAATGCCTTCTTCCTCCTGTTCCCCTTTTGGTTCCTTCATTTTCATACAGTGATAATCTTGATCTAAGGTGTACATTTGACCTTGTAGAGTCATTCCATCGAGACGACCATGCATTGTTTTCCAGGAGAGTGAAAACGATTATACTCCAGAGATGGTAGGCCATAGGATACCAGTGGAGCCTCCAGTAGAGCCAGATGCGGCGCCATCCGTTATACCGGACATAGGCGTAGAGTTGAAGTTCCGTGAAGGCTTTATGCGGTTCACGTAGACATTTCAGGGAGCACCGCCGGCTGCCACATCTATGGCCAAGCTGACTCGTATATTCCAACAGTAGAATCTGACTACGTTTTTAGAGGATGACGGACCACAGGCTGAAGAGACTTTTCTTGGGTCTATGAAGACTATTTTTTAGCATCTTGAAACGCCTCTAGGGCGGAGGGTCAAGCTGTCCACTTATATGCTGTGTGATTCCTTCATGAGGTGGTGGGATGTTACTATGCAGTCAGAGAATCACAGAGACATGGCGTGGGGATATTTTTAGGCAATATTATATGACTTCTTCTTTCCTGAGATGCTGAGGGAAGATAGATCTCGAGAGTTCATGAATCTACAGTAGGGCACTACGTCGGTGATGAACTATTCTGCTCGCTTCACCTAGCTTCAGCGTTTTGCACCCGTTCTAGTGGGTGGTGAGACGTTGAGAGCCAGAAGATTTGAGGATGGTCTTTGATATGACATCCGAGCACTAGTAAATGTTTTCAGGTTGCCTTTAGTACATGCTATTGTGAACCAGGAGATGATTACAGAGAGGAACCTGTGGGAAGCTAGTGTTGTGGGCCAAGGTGGTTCAACACCAGTTTCTGGTACTATTTCTTTTGGAAAGAAGAAGAGACAGATGGACTTCTCTCAGGGTGGCAATACCAACCAGAATAATGTTTCAGGTGGCCAGGTCATGTGCTACCAGTGTGGTAAGGAGGGTCACAAGAGACCTCAGTGTCCACGAGACCCAGTGGAGAGACGAGCTTGCAGCAAGATGGGTCATCTACAACGCTTTTGCAGGGCGTTTCTACTAGTGGCTAGTGAGAGGGGTTCTTGGCAGACTCCGCGTGCAGGAGAAGGACCAACAGCTTCTTACCAATTGAGAAACTAGAATATGTCAGGGCGTGCAGGCAGGGATGGTGGTCGTTACTGTGGTAGCCAGACACTAGGATCTCAGAGGTAGCAGGGTGGGACAACACAGGGTAGCCAGGCTGTGTCGCGTGTCCGCGAAACTAGGCAGGCATATGCAGTGCAACAGAACCATCAGGAGCAGGATCCTAGACCTTCTACTGTCAGAGGTACTATTCTAGTAGCCTCTATTTTATCTTCAGTACTTTTTGATATGGGTTCTACACATAGCTTTATATATGTACCCGTTGTGGAGATCCTTGGGATTTGTGTTTCTTCTTCTTCTGCTGTTATTACTCTAGAAACTCTATTGGGAACTAGAACGACTGGTGTGCATCAGTGGATGGAGTTCCCCCTTGAGGTTGGAGGGTGTCACTTTCTATGGGACCTCTATGTCGTAGAGATGACAACTTATGATGTCATTCTCGGGATGGACTAGTTGGTTCCCTTTCGAGCCTTCGTATATTTCTATTGTCATAGGGTGAGGTTCACGTCATCAGAGGGTGGAGAGTTTCTTTACAAGGGAGAGTGGGATGTTCAGGCGAGTCGAGCTGGATGAGAGCATCATGGGTGAGGTGGAGTCACAGACCAGATTGTGAGTTTATATCTGGATGATCAGGGGACTTGTTAGTAGGATTTCCCTCCAGTGGTTGATCATTTCAAGGATGTATTCCCAAACGAATTTTCGGGTCTTCCTCCAGAGTGTGAGGTGGATTTCTCTATTGATCTTGTGCCAGGAGCAGCACCGGTGTCTATTCCTCCTTATTGGATGGCTACACCAGAGTTGCAAGAGCTGAAGAGGCAGTTAGAGGAGTTACAGGAAAAGAGTTTCATCCAACCCAGTACTTCTCCTTGGGGTTCACCGATCCTCTTTACAAAGAAGGCGGATGGTACCATCAGACTCTGTGTGGATTATTGGAAGCTGAAACAGTTAATGGTCAAGAACCGATATCTCTTACTGAGGATTGATGATCTTTTTGATCAACTTCATGGAGAACGAGTGTTCTCGAAGATTGACTTGAGATCAAGATATCATCAGCTATGCGTGAGAGCATCAGATATACCGCTTACAGCTTTTCATAGTAGGTATGGTCTATATGAGTACTTGGTTATGCCGTTTGGACTCACGAATGCGCCAACAGTTTTCATGGATCTGATGAATCATGTGTTTCATCCTTATCTAGATTCTTTTGTGGTAGTATTCATGGACGATATCTTGGTGTACTCTCACACTCGACATGACGATGCCACCCATCTAGAGATTGTATTGAGTACACTGATAGATCATAAGCTGTATGCTAAGCTCTCAAAGTGAAACTTTTGGATAGACCATATTCACTTCCTAGGTCATAGCATCTCAGAGGAAGGAGTTGCAGTAGACCTAGAGAAGGTGAGAGCAGTAGTTTCCTGGGAGATTCCTAGGAACGTGTTTGAGATAGGAAGGTTCTTTAGGGCTGGCTGGTTACTACAGATGCTTCATACGGAACTTCTCCCACTTAGCAGCGCCATTGACGGGTTTTACTAAGAAGGGTGTGAATTTTGTTTGGTCAGAAGTTTGCGAGACAGCCTTCCAGGAGCTGAAGGGAAAGTTGACATCAGCCCCAATCCTAATACTCCCAGAGCAGGGAAAGAGCTATACAGTGTACTGTGATGCATTGAGTATTGGGCTGGGAGCTGTGTTGATGCAGGGCGACCGATTTGTTGTGTACGGGTCTAGGTAGTTGAGGCCACATGAGAGGAATTACTCGACGCATGATCTCAAGTTGGCTACAGTAGTTCATTCATTCCACTTTTGGAGACATTATCTCTTGGGAGAGAATTTTGTGGTTTTCACCGACCACAAAAGCCTCAAATATATCTTTACTCAGTGTGACATGAATATGAGATAGAGAAGGTGGGTCTAATAACTTTAGTACTTTTACTTTGAGCTTGACTATACACCTGGTAAAGGTAATGCTGTAGCTGATGCACTGAGCAGGAAGACTCAGATACATGCAGTGCAGGAAGCCAGTGGTGAATGGAAGCTTATGGATTTGTTCTCTGAGATGCATCTGGAGGTACCCGATAGTCAGGGGCAGACCTATCATTCATCTTTATCTGTGACTTCTACCTTCCTGGATAGAGTGAGGATGATAAATCTATCTGATTCGGAAGGCCTAGTTCTATGAGAGTCGATGGAAAATGAGAACCCTCCTCTTGGTTGGATGATAGGAGATGATGAAGTATTGCGTTTCCATGGATGAGTATGGGTTCCAGGGGATATAAGCGAGGAGCTGATACAATACTTTCATGCTTCAGCTTGGGCATTTCATATTGAAGTTACCAAGATGTACTGTGACTTGAGACGTCAGTACTAGTGGCTGGGTATGAAGAGAGAGGTAGATGGTTTTTTTACAAGATGTTCCACCTGTCAGCAGGTGAAGGCGGAGCATCAGGGGCCAGCTGGACTGTTATAGCAGTTACCCATCCCGGAGTGGAAATGGGATGATGTTGCGATGGAATTCATGACTGGGTTGCTGAGGTCACCATAAGGCAATGATGTTGTGTGGGTTGTTGTGGAAAAACTCACAAAGGTAGCTCAATTTTTTCTGATCAAGGAGGCCTTCGGTGTTGATGAGCTTGGGAAGTTTTATATTTTAGAGGTCGTACGTCTTCATTGGGTTCCTCGTTCTATCATTTTAGATAGGGACTCTTGCTTTACGTCTCGTTTCTGGTAGAGTTTTCAAAGGGAATTGGATACACAGGTGCTTCAAAGCACAACTTACCACCCTCAGACGGATGGTCAGTCAGAGCGTACGATATAGGTGCTTGAGGAAATGCTACATGCATGCATCCTAGACTTTGGGGGATCTTGGGAGAAACCTATAACCATATTCTAGTTTTCCTACAATAAAAGTTTTCAGAAAACTATAGAGATGGCACCATATGAGGATATATATGGTAGGCCACACCAATCACCTTTTTACTGGTTAGAGGCAGGTGAGACGGCTTTAATGGGACCACTTCTTGTGCAGGAGAATTCTGAGTAGGTCTAGTTGATTCAGAAGCAGATGGCTACTGCACAGTCTCGTCAGAAATATTATGTTGATCATCATAGATGACCCTTGGATTTCGTGGTTGGGGATCAAGTTTTATTTCTTGTTTCACTGAGGTTGGGACACAGGTGGATCAGGAGGCAGGGTAAACATTCACCGAGGTATGTGGGGACATTTAAGATTCTGGAGAGAGTCATACTAGTTGTCTATCAGTTGCAGTTACCACAGTGGTACCGAGCCATGCACGACGTCTTCCATGTATCTCAGTTGCATCGCTATCATTCAGACTCGTCTCATGTCTTTCAGCCTGTGGAGGATGATCTTGAGATAAATGCATCTTTTGAGGAGCATCCGATTCATATCGTGGATAGGAGCACAAAAGTTCTCCATGGCCGGTCAGTTCCTCTCGTAAAAGTGCTATGGCAGCATGACTGAGTGTAGGATGAAACCTGGGAGCGGGAGACTGACGTATGTGCTCAGTGGACAGAGTTGTTCTGAGTTTTATCTTCGCTACCCTTGGAAGGGGAATTCAAGGAAGAATTTTTTTAAGGGGGGATGTTTGTAAGAACCCAGTTCTTAGTTTTGAGGTACAAGTTTCTTCTTTTCTCTTTTCCTTAAGTGTTTTTGAGAAATAAGGAAAATGGGGAAAATCCTAAATTTTGGGACTACACGCGGTGTACTACTCCACACACCATGTACATTGGCCACGTGGGATGAGTACACAGGGTGTGTAGCCCTATCGGTGATGAAGGGTGTAAAAACCGACTACACACTCTGTAGTGAATATTTACATGCCGTGTAGTTAGTCGGCAGACAAATAGTAAGGCGGTGGAAGCAGCTTCCAGAGAAGATTCAGTACACACTGTGTAATCAGAAATACACACCGTGTACTCATGTCGACAGATGAACAGTGCGGCGGTGCCGCCAGAGGAACAGTTAAAATAGAAAAGTACACGCAGTGTAGTCAATAGTACACACTGTGTAGTTTGTTTTCTTCGCTGAAAATGGGAAGTAGCCAACCCTGTTCACAAGATTGGCTTAGAACCAGAGGAAGGAGTCAAGATAGGAGGTCGGACCTTCGAGGATCTCCAGATCGAGTGTCGGGAATCCATTTTTGCCTCTGATGATCTCGTTGGAACCGCACGGGTAAGACCTCCACTCTCCTTAAGCTGTTCTTGCCAATTCTTCTTCTAAGGGATGTTATTTGAGTTTTAATGGGGATTTATTTCATCTCAGATCTATGTCATTCTTGGAAAATTCGAGGACCGTCGTTCCTGTATACCGTTCAGGGGCATTTAAGGTAGGTGGCTTGGTGTTTAATTTCCAACTATTGTGCGTTTTGTGTACCGTTGAGAAATGAACCCATGATGGGGTGTCTTGTGGCTGAGGCCTTGGATGTTTAAATACCTAGATTTGTATATGTAATTAAATGTGATAATAAAATATTTTTTGGGATTTATTCTTGGATCCAGGAAAACCCTGGGTGTGCATTCCTCTGTTTAGCCGTTTGGCCAAGATACCCGAGGGTATGCCATTGTAATAATGTTTATTAAATTGACTTGAGTGGAATTGTATGTAAATTGATTATTTACATGTTGGTAATGGCTCGGTTACTTGTGCCTGAGGGCAGTGTTCTTTTCGCCTGGGGGAATTGTTTGTTTATCCTGAGGGCAATGTACTGCTTAGCCTGAGGAAAACATTCTATTTCGCCTGAGGGAAACATTTCGTATGCCTGAGGGCAGTGACTTCTATGCCTGAGGGCTACACTTCGTACGCCTGAAGGAAATATTTGTTATGCCTGTGGGAAATTACATGCGGGTTACGTTTCTGTTTACCTGAGGGTAAGGGATTACGTGTGTGAGGACATTGACTATTTACAGAGAAATTCACTGTGGTGGTTTCCTTATAATGAATGATTAAATGAATAATAAAATGGAAATATAACCGGTAAAGTTAGTTACTTTTGAGTACTGCTTAGTTTATTGAATTTTACTACTGCACACTGTTATTGCATATTTTCACACAGTTGGGCACGGGCCTTTGGTGGGTGCCTACTAGGATTTATTTCTCGCACCCTGTTTGGGTCATGTTATCGGCCCAAATAGATTACATTTATGCAGGTGTGGATAAGGGAAAGGGTCCCTATACAGGTACATGATTTCTGTTGAGGAGTAGGGGAGCATGGGACTGGGATTAGGCTCACAATGCTACCGACTGTTTTGTTTTGTTTTGATGTACTCCGTATTGTATTGTACTGTATTGTTGTATAACTTGTTCCTGCTATTTTCATAGAAATTGAGACATGTTGCATCATTATCTATAAAATTGTTTGTAATATCCCGTTACATTTTCAGATTCTATTGATGTCTCTAAGTACCTCTATTTTAGATTAGTGACTTGGGGGTGTGTTTGGGTGAAATTTTAAGTAAAACAAAAAGGCAATGGCTTGTGTATGGTTAGCGCACAGTTTGATAAACCATGCGATCAAACCGTTCTAACCTAGCAGCACTGGATAGTGGGGTACGCATGGTGTGCTCACAGTTTGGTAAACCGTGTGACTAAACCGTGCATACCAGAAACCCTGGAGAACGAGATCCACGCGGTGTGCACACAGTTTGACAAACCATGCGGACAAACTGTGTGGTCACTTAAAATTAGATCCTTAAATTGTGGATCTTGGCCATTTTTCCTGTAAATGCTTCGTTTTTCTCCTAAGTGGCCCTAACTCGGGATTTTTCTCCTCCTGGGGTCAGGGATGTTTATCTCTTTGTTCTGGAGGCAATCCAAAGGCTCCTCTTGGTGAATCGAAGTGGGATTCTCAAGGTATGTGATCGTTCATCTTATTTCGTGATCGGTTTCTTAGATCTACTTAGATCTACTTCCCCTCTTCCCTTAATTTCTTATATCTATGCCCGTTATGGGTAGATCTAAGTGTGTAAATTCCAAAATTATGTGTTTTGGTCTTGGTATTGCTAGGGGAAGGGATCTAGGATTGGTTTTTGGAGAATCAACAGGGATTCTTGATTATTCTTCAACCATTGTGGTTTTGGTCAAAACCTTCAAGGTTGGTGGTTCCGTCCTGACTGGATGAATTGATTATCTTCATTGCTTCATTTATTTCACTTTTTTATTTTAATTCAATTACTTTGAATTGAGAAATTTGAATTGTTTTTGGCATGAGAACTTGGAAAACTCCCAATTCCATTGAATTGGGGTGTGTGTGTGTGTTTATAGAAATTGGATAATTCAAATTGTGGAATTTAAGTTATGTATTTAATGGAAATGTTTTCAATTGAATTTTTGATTTCAATTGTGGAAATAAATTTTGAAATGATGGGATTGGTTTTGAATGGATTTCATACTGGTGAAAATGGCTTAAAATGTTTTGATAGAAACCCATTGGTTTTATCCTTCGAAAAAGACATGTTTTTTAATAAAAACTGTTGTGGTTTTAAATGGAATGGAATTGGCACTTTGAAATGGAAGAATGGGATTGATTTTATTTTAAGCATTCTTAAAATAGTTCGCCCATCATGTAAGAGCGCTTGCAAGCCTTAGGTGGTTACTGAGTTATTTGGATACACTCTACGCTACGACAACGTTCTAAAACATAATTGCGGCGGGTCACATCCCCGATGGTTTGGTGATGAGTCTCCTTTGGCCAATGTCATAGGGAAGTTTGTATACAAATTTTTCTGAGTTCACATAGAGAGTGAAGAATCCCATACCTGATTAATACTATCGTACCTTTTGGCAGATGACCATGTTGCTCGCCTAAATATTTATATGTGATGTATAAATGTTTTCCAACACTTTTGAACTGCTTTACATGCCTTCTGATTTTATATAAACTATTTTATGTAACTGTTTCTATTTAATCCATTTTCTTAAAAGTATTTCATCATTGTAAATCCTTTCTTGGTGAACTTTCCTTTACTTGAAAATGTATAGCATGATTTGTTAAAATATTCTTTCTTATTTCCAAACCTGTTTACTTTAAAATTTAACGTTTTCATTGGATAATCTTTATTTTTGGAATTTGTTATGGAATCTCTGGTGGCATCCTACTGGGCTTAGGCTGACACCCTACTTTTTCCTTAGTGTGTTTGTATACCTCCTTCTTCCAGGCTCGTGTAAAGGGAAAGGATCACTTGGAGGTGGATCCAGCTATTGAGTTTTCAACGTGGTGAGTTGTGTCGTTGGGGACTTTGGGGTAGTTTTCCTGTTTTTTTGTACTTGGGTTATAGTAATTTGTGCTTTCTCTGCCTCTTTGTTTTCTGGTACAATACTCCCAGTGGAGTTTCTTTGTTATGCATACTGTTTTTTTCAATCTTGCTTCCGCATCCTTGTGGAAAATTCGTTCCCAATTGTATGTTGTACGATGCCAGGTGCTGGTCGCTGACCCGTGGGGATCGAGAACGCCCTTCGGGCTATGTCAAGGCCAGCTCAGTTATCGGGTTACCAGGGTTCCCAGGCTAGTTCGTGACAAATTGGTATCAGAGGGAGGTTTTTTGAACATCTTTCCTTGATGACAGTATGCATTTGAGTTTCCTTGTCGGGACTTAGGAGGTAGTTGTGATTGAGTGCTTGGCCAGCTCTCACCGCAATGAACCTTAAGTCACTAGGGGTAGTTAGGGAAATATGACTTGTGGATTAGTTCTAGTATTTTCCCTATTTTGATTTAGATAGAGTGGAATCCAAATATTGGTTATTCCTTCTCTTAAGAGTAGTTTTCCTTGTTACCCAATTGGTGTCTTAATATCTTTATTTTCTAGTGTTGTGTAGCAACATGCCTCTGAAAAGACGTGGGAATTAGATCCAAAAAGAGGCTGCTTCTGAACCTCAGCAAGCGAGACCTATTGTGGATCCGAGTCTGGTTAAGGTGATCGATTGCACTATCCAAGCTCTAGGACAGGCACCACCTCCAGTCCCTATTCAGACTCCAGCTTTAGATCCTCAAAGTGATATTCTCTGAAGTCATTCTCAAGAGTTTCTATGCCAGAAGAAACCATTTTTCAAAGGCTCCAATGACCCTCAACATTGTGAGGAATGGTTGAGTAAGATTGAACATCTTTTTGGGTTCTTAGGGACACCTGAAGTGATAATGGTGAAGTGTACCACCTTCATGCTGGAGGGACCAAGCAGGAGATGGTGGGACATGATGGTGACAGTAATGAAAAACGAGGGTTTGGAGTGGAAAGACTTTAGGGTTCTTTTCACTTATTAGTTCTATCCAGAATCAATGGTTTTGGCCAAGGCTGTGGAGTTTTTCAAGCTTGAACAGGTCAACAAAACCGTGACTGAGTACTCAAATCACTTTACTGAATTGGTACAATTTCCTCCTGAAATTGTATCTAATGAGAGGATGAAGGCTCGAAAATTTGAGTTGGGGTTTCGATCATATATTCATTCTAATGTTTTCTTATTTAATTTTACCACTTATACCGATGTGTTGGATAGGGTGATGATGGTTGAGATGGACCTGGCAGGAAAGTCATGGTTGAAGGGAGTTTGTTTTCTTTCTTGGGACAATTTAGGTCCATTTAAAGGGAAACAGAAGTGCAACGTCTCATATGTTAGTTCTTGACATCATAGTCATTCTAGACCTCCGGTATCACCAGGAGGGGCTTCTTTGACTTGCTATCAGTGCGGAAAGTTGGGGCATTATAAGAGGGTTTGCACTGAGGCACCCAATAACTGTAGCTCCTATAGAAATTTGGGGCACTTATAGAGATTCTTCCATCACTTCTCTACTCCACAAAGTGGAACATGATCATCAGCACCTTCAGAGACTATGGGGAAATCAAATGATTCACATGCTAAAAGGTTCCAGCCACAGGCATCAAGAACGAAGCTTCTTCACACAGTGGAAGAATCTCTAGAGGTAGCTGAAGCAAGTCTTGTGACTATGAGAGGTACCATCACTATATATTCATCCTTATTGATATCACTTTGTATACTGGTGCATCTCAATCTTTTATTTCAACTCATACTGTTAATCTAATTAATCTACCCATGGAACTTTTGTCTTGTGTGATGGATATTACTACCCCTCTTGGTGCGGTGAGAGAGAAGGGTCTCCGAAGTCCTGCTTACAATTTTTTTCTATCAGATGTCGAGCTTGTTTGGGACTTTTTGGTTCTCAAAATGAAATCTTTTGACATCATATTTGGGATGGATTGGCTCATCACCAATAAAGCCCGGATTTATTATCACCTCTGACGGGTCTACCTTACTACACCCAGTGGTGTGCCTCTTGTTTTTCAAGGAGAATGGGACCCCAAGTCAGGTAGAGCCGAACCATCATATCCAGAGCTGGGGAAAATTATATCAGTTATTTCTTTTGATCTGGAGAAAGATCCAATGAGTGGTGATCTTCCTCCAGTTGTCACTGAGTTTCCAGACGTGTTTCCTTCTGACTTCTCGAGTATGCCATCAGTAAGGGAGAACGATTTTTCAATTGAGTTAATGCCCGGTACTCAACCGATTTCTATCCCTTCTTACTGAATGGCTCCAGCCGAATTAAAATAACTAAAGTCTCAATTGGATGATCTTTTTGAGAAAGGTTTTATACGCCCGAGTGTGTCACCTTGGGTAGCACCAGTTCTCTTTGCCAGGAAGGCTGATGGTTCTCTATGCTTATGTATTGATTTTCGAAAGCTCAATAGAGTTACGATAAAGAAAAAGTATCGTTTACAACTAATTGATGATTTTTTTACCAATTGAAAGGGGAAAAGTGGTTTTCAAAAATTTATCTTCGATCTGGTTACCATCAGTTGAGGATAAAGGAATCTGACATTCAGAAAACCACCTTTCGAAGTAGGTATGGCCATTATGAGTACCTTGACATGCCATTCGTCCTAACAAATGCTCATGCAGTTTTCATGGCCTTGATGAATCAATTTTTCCATGAGTATCTGGATAATTTTGTGTTAGTATTTGTAGATGAAATCCTTGTATACTTCAAGTCTGAGGAGGATCATGTACTTTATCTAAGAACAGTTCTACGTCTTTTAAGAAATCACTGTATTTATGCCAGCCTTTCAAAGTGCGATTTATGGATCTGGGAAGTGAAATTCTTGGGAGATGTGGTGTCAAAGAAGGAATATCACTTGATCCTGAGAAGGTGAAGGCTGTTATGACTTGGGTACAACCACATAATGTTTTCGAGATTCAGAGCTTCTTGGGCTTAGTAGGATATTATCATCGATTTTTTAAAGACTTCTCAAAGTTAGCTTCTCCAATGACTACTCTGACTCGAAAGGGAGTGAAGTTTTCCTGGAATGAAAAATGTTATAGTTATTTTGTTGAGCTAAGGAATATTTTGACTACTGTGCTGGTGTTAACTCTTCCTGAGGCTAGGGAAGGTTATGTGGTCTTTTGTGATGCATCGGGTTCAGGTTTGGGATGTGTACTTATGCAAGGTAATCATGTTGTTGCCTATGGATCTCGTCAGCTTAAGCCTCAAGAGAATAACTATCCAATCCATGACCTTGAACTTGCAGCTGTAATGCATGCACTTAAGTATTGGAGACATTACCTTTATGGAGAAAGGTTTACTGTGTATTCAGACCACAATATCTTGAGTTATATCTTCTCTCAAAAAGATTTGAATCTCCGCCAAAGGCATTGGGTGGAGTACCTGAAATATTTCGATTTTTAAATTGCCTACACCCCAGGGAAAGGGAATGTAGTTCTAGATGCGTTAAGCAGGAAACATCCATCACAGGCTATTAAATAATCTTCCGAAGAGTAGAGTTTGATGGCTCTTTTTGCTCATTTTCATATTGGATTTCAGTGGAAGGGGAATAAAGTTTTTTTAACCAGTGTTCAGTTGACTTCTGCTCTCATCGAGTTAATTTTTCAGGAACAACAACTGGATGATGAATTACATGGAAATAGGGAATCTCTTTATGGTGGGTAGACCAACAGCTTGCGTTCATTCTCCAAAGAGGGTTTTCTGTGTTACCAAAACCGTTACGTTGTGCCGTTATTGGCAAGGAAGGATGTGATGAGGGATTTCCATAACTCTCAGTGGGATGTGCACCCGAGGACCACGAAGATGTTATATGATATGCGACGACAGTTCTAGTGGCCAGGTATGAGACCGGACATTGTTGAGTTTGTATCTCGTTTCTATACATGCGAGCAAGTGAAAGCCGAGCACCAGAAACCTTCGGGGTTGCTTCAACCACTTCCAGTCCCTATATGGAAGTGGGATGAAATCTCAATGGACTTTGTGGTTGGGTTACCTCAAACACAAAGGAATAAGAATGCGATATGGGTTTTTATCGATAGAATGACCAATTCTGATCACTTTATACCTATTCGAGATACAACCAAAGTTGAGGAGTTGGGAAATATCTATGTGAAAGAAATTGTTCGTTTGCACGGAGTTCCATCTGCAATAGTCTCTGATAGGGATCCTTGGTTTACTTCTCAATTGTGGATAGGCCTTCAGGAGGAACTGAGATCTCAGGTCCATTTGAGAATGACCTACCATCCACAGTCAGATGCCCGGACAGAGAGAGCTATTCAGATCCTTGAGGACATGCTCCGCGCTTGTGTTCTCGACTTTGGTGAATCTTTGGATGATCATATGGGGTTAGATGAGTTTTCTAATAACAAAATTTATCAATATACGATTAAAATGTCTCCTTTTGAGGCATTGTATGGTCGTCCGTGTAAATATCTCTTATGTTGGTCGGAGATTGGTGAAAGTTCTTTGGTAGGACTGAGTTTGTTCCAAGAGGTGACACCTAAGATCCAGTTGATTCATCAGAGAATATGGACTGTGCAAAGTCGGTGCAAGTCTTATGATAACCGTCACTGTAGACCTTTAGAGTTCTCAATTGGTGACCAGGTGTTCTTGAATGTTTCACCCCCTTTAGGTCATTGATGGCTTGAGAGGCAAGGGAAGCTTTCTCCTCATTTTGGGGGACCTTTTGAAGTTGTTGGTATTGTGGGAAAAGTTGCTTACCGTCTAGATCTACCACCACAGCTGATGTAGATACATAATTTGTTCCATGTATCGCAGCTGCAGAAGTACCTCTCTGTTCCATCTCATGTTGTGAGCTGGAGTGATCTTGAAATTGAACCAGATTTATCTGTGATTGAACGACCAATCAGGATTGTTGATTCTGAGACCAAGGTACTTCGTGGGAGAACGATACCTCTGGTATGTATACTTTGGCATCATGGTTCAGATTCTCATGATACATGGGAAAGGGAGGAACTAATGAGAAATTAGTGGCCTCATCTTTTTGGCGTGGAGGTTTCTTCATAGGCTTTCAGGGGACAAAAAGGTCTTATAGTAGGGAGGTTGTAACATCTCGTTACATTTTCAGCTACATTTTATGTCTCTAAGTTCCTTTGTTTTTGAGTAGTGACTTGGGGGTGCATTTGGGTGAAATTGTAAGTAAAACAAAAAGGCAATGGCTTGTGCACGGTTAGCGCACAATTTGATAAACTGTGCGATCAAACCATGACAACCTAGTAGCACTGGACAATGGGGTATGCATGGTGTGCGCATGGTTTGGTAAACCGTGCGACTAAACCGTACGGACCAGCAACCCTGGACAGTGAGATCCGCACGGTGTGCACATGGTTTGAAAAACTGTGCGGTCACTTAAAATTAGATCCTTAAATTGTGGATCTCGTCCATTTTGCCTCTAAATGCTTCGTTTTTCCTCCTAAGTGGCCATAAATCAGAATTTTTCTTCTCCTGGGGTCAGAGAAGTTTCTCCCTTTGTTCCTGAGGTGAACCAAATGCTCTTCTTGGTGAATCGAAGTGGGATTCTCAAGGTATGTGATCGTTCTTCTTCTTTCTTGATCGTTTTCTTAGATCTACTTAGATCTACTTCCCCTCTTACCTTGATTTCTTATATATATGCCTGTTATGGGTAGATATAAGTGTGTAAATGCCAAAATGATGAGTTTTGGTCTTTTTCTTGCTAGGGGAAGGGATCTAGGATGGGTTTTTGGAGAATAAACTAGGATTCTTGAGTGTTCTTCAATCGTTGTGGTTTTGGTCAAAACCTTCGAGGTAGGTGGTTTCATCCCGACTTGCTGAATTCATTATCTTCATTGATTGATTTATTTAACTTGTTGATTTTAATTCAATTCCTTTGAATTGAGATATTTGAATTTTTTTTGGCATGAGAATTTGGAAAACCCCCAATTCCATTGAATTGGGGTGTGTGTTTGTGTTTATAGAAATTGGATAATTTAAATTGTGGAATTTAAGTTATGTATTTGATGGAAATGTTTTCAATTGAATTGTTGATTTTAATTGTGGAAATAAATTGTGAAATGATGGAATTGGTTTTGAATGGATTTCAAACTGGTTAAAATGGCTTAAAATGTTTTGATAGAAACCCATTGGTTTTATCTTGTGAAAAATGCATGTTTTTGAATAAAACCTGTTGTTGTTTTAAATGGAATAGAATTGGATCTTTGAAATGGAATAATGGGATTGATCGTATTTTAAGAATTCTTGAAATAGTTCTCCCATCATGTAAGATCACATGCAAGCCTTAGGTAGTCAGTGAGTTATTTGGATACACTCTAAGCTTCGACAACGTTCTAAAACATACTTCCGGCGGGTCACATCCCCGATGGGTTGGTGATGGGTCTCTTTTGGCCAATGTCATAGGGACGTGTGTATACACATTTTGCTGAGTTCACATAGAGAGTGAAGAATCCCATAACTGATTAATACTATCTTACCTTTTGTCAGATGACCATGTTGCGCGCCTAAATATTTATATGTGATGTATAAATGCTTGCCTATGCTTTTGAACTTCTTTACATGCCTGCTGATTTTACATAAACTGTTTTATGTAACTATTTTTATTTAACCCATTTTCTTAAAATAATTTCATCATTGTAAAACCTTGCTTGGTGAACTTTCCTTTACTTGATATTGTATAGCATGATTTTTTAAAATATGGTTTCCTATTCCCAAACCTGTTTACTTTAAAATTTAATGTTTTTCTTTGGATAATATATATTTGGCATCTGTTATGGAATCTCTGGTGGCATCCTACTGGGCTTAGGCTCACACCCTACTTTTTCCATTGGGTGTTTTTAGACCTCCTTCTTCTAGGTTCGTGCAAGGGGAAATGATCATTTGGAGGTGGATCCAGCTGTAGATTTTTCAATGTGTTGAGTTGTGTCCTTGGGGACTTTAGTGTGGTTTTCCTGTTTTTTTATATTGGGTTGTAGTACTTTGGGCTTGCTGTGCCTCTTTGTTTTCTAGTACAATGCTCCTAGTGGAGTTTCTTTTTTATGCATATTGTTTGTTTCACTATTGCTTCCGCATCCTTCTGGAAAATTCATTCCCACTTGTATGTTGTACAATACCAGGTGCTAGTCGCCGACCCGTGGGGATCAGGAACGCCCTTCGAGCTATGTTCAGGTCGGCTCAGTTATCGGGTTACCAGGGTACTCGGGCTGGTTCGTGACACTGTTGGTTATCTTTTACTGCAGTTGTTTATTTTAAATGTGTATGGTTTATTTCTTCTGCTGTTGTTGAATGTTTTCATTATTCTGATGCGCTACACTTTGAAAAATGAGGGAATAGTTTACCCACTATCATACATGGGCCCTCACTGCTAGTCGGCAGCCTCTGGTGTTTGGGGAAATGCGCTTGAGGTCATGTGACCAACCGGGTTCGAGTCACCCATTGAGTGGCGCCCGGGCCCAGGACGTTACAATTTTCACCCCATCTCTCAAGTCTCTTATAAAGTTACAAAATGAACAAGTATTTAGTAAACACTTATTTACCAATTTTGGTAGGTATCACTATGTAAATAAGAATATAAAAGGAATATGATTCTTTAATTCTTATGGAGAGAAAATTGGAAGACAAGATGAAAAGGCCAAGGAAAAGTTATACCAAAATCATATTCTCAATGTACTTCAATAAAATAGGTATTAACAGGAGGTTATTTTCTTTTCATATAAAAAAATAAAACAATGTATGTTTAAATGAAATAAACCAAATTAAATAAGAAAGTACCCATTCCTACTTTAGAAATATTCATTAATAAAAATTTTCAGTTTTTCTTCATGGGTATTCGACACAATATGATTATCACATATGTGTATTGATATATAGTAACCAAGTAAGTATAAAAATATTATTAATAAGTTTGGTGTGTTCTCCACATGGCTCAAATATGGTGATTCATGGTCCAGTGGTGAGAACCACACAACTTATATTTTTTTTCAAGTGAATGATTCTTATAGAACTATTATTTATTATAAAAAAACATTCATCCAACATGTCCTTTTCAATATAAGGAGACATTATTTCAGGTTTCAGAATTAATGTTGTCCTTGATATTTAATATTCAACCAATAGTTCAATAATACATGAATTATAGGAAATACATGATGAATATATAATGTGAGATTATTTTACCTAGTAGTGGAAAGATAATTCTATTTAAAGGGACTAAATGTGGAAATCAAGTACATACCAAGTCAATTATTTAGGATCTGAATAGCTAAACACCATTTGTATTTTTGACATATTTAGTTTGGACAATGAAACCATTATAAATAATTGTATGCCACAATTCTTTTAGAATGAGTTCAGAAAGAAATCATGAACTATTCCATGAATAATCTAGAGGTATATAATTACTTCATAAGATTCCTATAAATAATAAATGAATGATAAATTGATGTAATTTCATGGTTAGAAGATATGAGTTTCTTTAAGCTGGATTGCCAAATAATATATTTAATTTGCAATCATCGATCATGATAATGTAGTGTAGAGTAATTACTAAACAGACATTATTTTATGTGCATCATGATATTGATGTTAATGAGGATGATAGATGATGAAGTCTTACATGTTAACATTGATTATAAAAATTTAGCATGGAGTAATTATTTAACTCACATTTTATACATCATAGATATGATGTAAGTAGTATCAATGCTGTAACTCGCATAAACATCCGTTATATTTTATGACCTACATTGAAAATAACCATGATTTACCATAGCCAAAATTCAACTATAATGAAAAGACGGATATCATACAAGTCATAGTATTGTGAAAATACATTATTTCATCATGATATGTTTTTGGATTCAATGATTTTTTTAGGACATAAACAAACATGGATTTGGAGAAAAACCCATTTTTCATCTAGGTAATTATCCTGATAGTTGTTTAGGATATTACATAAATCCCAAAGATAGACTACATATCTATAAAATGGTGCATGTCTCTTTTGAGATAGTGGGAGGTAGATAGACATGGGTTAGGTCAATGTATGTGATGCAAAAATATTTGGTATAGGAACTTGTTCTCCAAGCACATGTGGAACATAGTATGTTCCAAAGACACATACATCATAGGAAGGTTTAAGCCCATGGTTATGATTTTGTGTTCACTGTGGCTGGTGATCTATTATTCAATGAGAAAAATATTTCCTACAATTAAGTAGTATATTTAAATTATCTAAGATTGAAAAATGTCAATTAAAAATCGATAATTTATGGTACATGTGAAGTACCAATAAAGCTCGATTGGTAATACTGAGTTATTATTCCTATATCCATTAGAATTTTATTTTTCATAGATAATTTCTATGATCATATTATTTGGCAATGGATTTCATGACCATCAATTATGAATGGTGTATATACAATAGAACCATAAAATGATGGCGATGAAATTGATGATAAGAAAAGATAAAAGTTACTGAAATCTAGTTTAGGATTTATGTAAGAAATAATATAATAGAATATTCATTTGGAATGAATGTTTTCCATCAGTATACCAGAGGATAGTTGGAGTTTTATGTTTTTCCATGTAAAATATTTTTAGAAACATATGGAAAATAGTTTCTTCTTCTAGATGGTTAATACCAGGATGAATTTAATTCAACAATGATTGACTTAAAGTATCAATCTGAGTTATAGGAAATATGATCTTCTGACGTAGATCTAAAGGTTTCTTAGACCAAGTTAATCATACATATAGTGATATAACATTGAAAAATATTAGTTGGAACAATTTAAGAGATGATTTTTTATAGTATTAAATTCTACATATCCGTCCTAGTTGACATGTATGGGACATGAGAAGAGATAAACATGGTGAGTTGAAGTCCATAGATTTATGTGATGGATCTATCAAGAATTCCATGATATGTAAAATAATTGATGTTTCCAGGATATTCTTTATAGTATGAAGATATCAATTATATCCATGAGCACAACAAGTGAAGTAATCAGAACCATCTGATTGTACTTTAGAATGTTGAAAAGTTAAGTAACTAGAATGTGGAGAATAAATGATAATAATTTTCTGGGGACACAAAATAATATCCCTTAGACAAATTAGATTTTCTATCACATTTATGAAAAGGTGATGAGAAAGAAAATAACATAAAATTCAGTGGTAGCCATACCTATAAATACATAGTATTATGCAGCTTCTAAGATAACAAAGAAGCAGTTATACTGAATGCTTTGTTTCGGTTCTTGGAATTGCATTTGGTAAGAAAAGTGGTATCATTATATAAATTATGATATTATTACTAACCATGATGTCATGTTATTATAGTTTAAAAAAGGTATATACTTCTGTATACCATCAATTGAGAATATTTACCCAAGGAGATTAGGTCACAAATAGTAGTTTAGCCACGTGGAAGAATTGTGGTTGGCCTAGAAGCTAAAGTATTGACTTAATAGAAACACGATATTAATATTGTGGGAATATAACATGTTTGTCAAGGAATTTGAATCTAGATAATGATGGAGTGTTGAAATATAGTGTTCCCTAGACCCAGCTATTCAGTACATTATATTACCATATCATGTATATAGCTAGATATAACTGATGATAACTTACCATTATAGTGTAGATTTTTCTACATCTAGAATTTAATGAAAATTTAAATAGATTAATTGTATTATCAAAAGGTTATAGTAGATCCCAGGCTATAATAAGAACCTAGAGACAAAATGAAATTAATTTTAAATATGTCATGTGGTATAGATACATAATACAGATTGGACATAGTATATGTTTGAATATCTAGTATTGGGGGATCATAAGCATTGAGATTTATTCTCATAAATTTCTCACATGGTGATCCCTAGTAGTGAGATCCTGAGGATGGAACCACCAATAAGAACACCAAATGTTTCAGGTGTCAGCGTTTGTTCCTATCTATAGACATATGTAATGGTCTCCTGACATGAGATAATTTCCAATGTATTTCATTTAATCATATAGATTGAGGCATGATTAAAACCATGATATTGAAATCATTGTGGGGGTAATTTGTGTTTAGTGAATTATTGGTGGCATGAAGATGGTATAATGGTCAAAAGGGTATTTTTTGATTCTAGGTTATGGAAGTAATCTCAAGCCATGTTTATTTGAAATGTAGTACCTTCACAAGACCATATCCGTTGTTGTCGATGGTAAATATGTCTAGTTAGATCAACAAATAATAAAGCATGTAATGGAAGATGAAATTGGGGTGCATCCTACTTTATGAGGTATTGAATACAAATAGATTACATTACACAATGTATGTTTTTAGGTTGGTAGTCACTATTGTGATAATCATTATCCCATTAGGGGCCTTGATGGCTTTTTAGATCCCGAACTTGGTCGATTAATATTATTTACTAATTTTGAGATAAGGGCATAGAGGGTCACACACAATAATATATTCAAGAATCAACCATATTTAGTTGAATATGAGTTTTGGACATGGTGGGCCCACCATTGGTGTCCTGGATTTGTCAAAGGAGATACGATCACCAAAGTAATATAAAAATTAAAATTTTTCACATTAAGAATAACGGGCATTGAATTTATTTATTAAAATCATTCACACGTTTTAAGTAAATAAATGAAAATATTAATTGAATGAATATTAGTTTAATATATTCAAGGTTAAATTAATATTTGGGGGACTAAAATCCGAGTTAATAGATCAGGTATTATCACGTAATATATTTATTATTATAAGAAAAGTTATAATAATAATAACTTATATTTATGGATCAGTATAGTAGTCCTAATATAAATTGTATAATGTGTTGATTTTCCAGAGGTTGGGCTGGCATTTATGGGTAATTTCATTTCACAATAAAAATAGAGGAGAAGAGGGGGTTTCCAAAAACTATTAATGGGATTTCTCTCTCTTCTTCACTCTCCCATGTTCTAGAGAGAGAGGATCTGGATCTAAGTGCTCATATTAAGCTATCACTCTTAGGCATCGTAGGTAATGAAATATGATTATCATCATAGTGTCAAAGGTGTCATCAGATCTCTGTGCTAGCACCTATATTTCATCAATTGGTTCTCTTAGAGTTTTCTAAAGTGCGTGTGGAGGATATAGAGGGATTTGGGTTTATAATATTTTATCTGTAATCACCATAGATGATAAAATGATGTGCATGGATTTGGTTTTAAACCATGTATTTTATTGTATTAATATGGTTCTTAATCTCATTCATGCATGATCCCAAGGAAGTCATCATGAAGCAATTTACTAATGTTTACAAGTTCATGTCATTCTTCAGTGAATTTTTTTAAAAAACAACTTTTGGGGCTTCTTCTGTGTGTTCGGTACCTTCAGTTTCAATATATCCTCCAAAGTCATGATGGTCTAGTATGTTGTCCCATTAGTTTGAATGTGGAAAGTAGTTATAAGGTTAATCTTGTAGCTAGATGAATGTTGTAATCCCATCTTGAATCATGAGACAACATGAGTTTCCTAGTTAGATATGATGGTCCTCAAAACCATATGAATCCTAACAACATCATATATACGACCAAACTAAGACATCCATGGAACTCAACTGAAAAAATCATTGGAAAATGATCCTACATTATTATTCACGAATATATCCACCAAATTCTACATGGGAATATCTAAGGGATACAAAAAACATTTAGGAATATGTTTCTTCTCTTTCACTTGCAGAAAAAAAGATATTTGGACATAAAATCTACCAAAATAAATGTCATTACTACCCATAAAATATTCCTCCTCAAGCCACAATACATCTTGGCTACACAAGAATTTTTTCAAAAGGTGAGATATTAATCTCATGAATAAATCCCTTACACACATAAAAAAACCTCCCGTAAAACAACAATATGTTCTAAAAATACTCTAAACCTACCACTATTGATTCACCATATAAAATAAGATCATACATAACCTCTACCTATAAGTCTCCCAGCCAAGACTCCTCCACCTGCTACATCAAGGATGACTCCAAAATCATTTGATGTGGAAAAAATTTATTGTAACATCTCAATAACTTTTATAGGTATTTATCTACTACGACCTTTCCCCCTTTATGTTTTGGTGCGATATATTCCTTTTGAGAATGGAGAGATTTTTTTAAGGAAAATGACCTAATGCTCAATGATGTGAGATTTTTTGTAGTTGATGAAGTATAAGAATAAATTTCATAATTGGATCTATGCAGTTCTGTAAGGTCTGTGGTATAGAGAGTTATAGATATGTAGTGGACCAAAATGCTATATTTTAGGGTAGTTTTGGTTAAGAAAAGGATATGTATTAGACTGTATGCTATGCCATTGATCCATGGAGGCCCCATTTCATAGATAATTTTTTTAATTCATAGATATTCGAAGGATGTATAATAGCAGCATAGAGATTCATGGGGAGCTATTTGAAGAGATAATGCCAATTTTGTCTTATATGTGGTAAGGTAGTTGGGAATGTTGTGGCCTTACCCCCGGGGAAGCAAAATTGGGTAGGGTTTCTATTTTTTTTAGGAGGATTTTTGAAGTAGTGACACTGAAATGTGGTCTAGGGTGGATAAAACATGGGCTTATTGTTACCTCACTTTCAGGGTCATGTCTATAGGAGGTTGTGGTGAGGTCTGTCTTTTTGAAAAAAATAATTCCCAACCCCTATCCAATATGTCATCCCTCTATATCAACTCTCATTCAAACATTTGGATTTGAAGGCTCCCTATTAGTATTTTAACTCATTTGAACTCCATTATTCAATGAATAATGCTCTGATGGAACCTTTGGATTCCCACTAGTATGTGGCCTTTCATCATTTTTCCTTTCTTTATTTTCTTTGATTCTATAATTTTAGAGTGATAAATTCTTATGTTGATGATTGATTGGATACTTGTTTTGGTGGTTGGGTTTTATAGATTTTTCCTACTGATCTTACAAAACATTGACTCTCAATTTACTTTCCCATTTCAAATGTTTGATCTTTAGATAACTATTTAAAGCAAGGTGGTTTCATAATATCACTTTTATATAATTGAAATATCAAATGAATCATTTATTAAAAGTTCATTTAACACTTATTTTCTATGATTCAAATTAAAGTGGAATTGATGTATGATTCAAAGGCTGATGTTTTGAAATAAAACCATATTCTGGGAGGTTCTATGTTATGGGATTATTTGAAAAAAATATTGGCTTGTGATAGAAATCATTTAAAAAATTATTTTTCTTGATTTGAGATTATTTTTAAATGGAAGATGATTTCAAAATATAATGAATTTTATAAAAACTATTATTTTTTTAAATGTGAATGGCAGATTGATAACTAAATGTGGAAAATTTATTTATAAAATAATCCGAATTGTCTGATTTTACCATGACTGATTTAATGAAGCACAGGTGAGCTGGGGTTGGATAGGTAACTAGGACAAGAATAATAGGATCTAAATAACTAGAACTATATTCACAATGAAAAAACTAATTTAAACATATTGTGGAATGATTTTTTCCTTGATGGGGAACAGAGTGTTAATGATACGATTCCTGGTATGTGTTCATATATTGAATTGAGACAATGAATTGAAAAGTGCAGGGAACTTATTACCCGAAAATAAATTTACCACAAGGTTTGGTACATTGTGATACTATATAATTAATTTTATGAATAAGGGTACTTGATTTATAGAAGAAGTTAATTGATGTAAAATAATATATATAAATGTTTTATATAAAATTTTCATTAAAGGATGTATTGATATTTTTTCTACCTCTTTCAATTATAAAATAATATTTGTTGAAAATATATAAATTTCATATCATTCCTTGTTTAATATAAATTGAAAGAATATTTCATTTAATTTTTATGGAATCAATTATGGAATAAATGTTGATACCTTACTTGGATTTATAGATCACACCCTACATTTCCTTTAGGTGTTTATAGCTTTTATTTTTCTATATTCGAGTAATGGAAAAGAGAAACTTGGATGTAGTGAATTTTCATGATCATTGGGACCTGGAGTGATTCCTATGACTTGTGTAGATTTGATCCACTTATTCACGGGGTTTTACGTTTTAGTTTTATCTTGGTAGGAATTGTGTCTTTTGATGATGTATCATTTGGGTACTATTTTACAAGTTTTTCTTGTGTATGCTTCATTTACAGTGTTGACCATACTATCCGGTATCCATTATATTATGCAATTTTATGGCACAAATAATCCCATCAATATTCTTTTATGATATAATTTTAAAGCGAGGAAATCATGGGGACAAGGAATTCCCTTTAGGCAATGACAACGATGTCTTGTGTGCTAGGGTATCCAAGTATTCATGATTTTTCAAGAAAAAGTGGTATCCAAGGTGTAGGTTATGCAGCATTTCTTGATTTCAGTATTTAGTGAGTTGTCTTGGTGTATATGATGTTGTATTTTATGTGGATTTCAAGTTAGTTTTGAGAGATTATCTTGTAATCTCTAATCGTAAAGAGATTTAACTGGATAAGGGTGTTTTGGAAATGTGTCTCGATAAATGTTTTAATCTGGTTCTAGTATTTTTCTAGATTTTAATTTTAGTATTCTAAAAATCCAATTTTGAATTATGTTTGATAGAATTGATATTCCTATGACTCTTGATTGAGTTGATGATCTATGTAACCCTTATGATGCTTTCATTGTGGTCTTTGGATAGTATCTTGAATCATTACTTCATGATGATGTTTTAATAAGACAAAAGATGAAACTATTGGTGAAACAAAATAAGAGAACCCTATGTTTTTCTGGAATATTTTTTAAATAGTGGTGTGTGGTGTCTAACATTTTCCACAATCATGGATTTTTTTCCTTGTTCAAGCTGCAATTATGGAACCTCAACAGTAAGGATCTAGAGATCCTACTCAACAATCACTTTTACAGAATCCAATAGATTTAAAATGATCATGTGTTCCTCAATATATTTTTTATTTGATGAAACATATTTTTATACATTAGGATTTTTTTTTGAAATTTTAGATTTGATAACGGTAATGATTGATAACTTCATGCATGATGGTCCAAGAAAGAGATGGTGGGATTCAATCACGAAAATGAAGAATAATAATGGCCTAGAGTAGTGGGAAATTATTTTTATTTTCATTGATAAGTTTTATCCAGATTTAGTATTAATGGAAAAATCATTGTATTTTCTTAACTTCCAATAGGGTGAAAGGACTGTGACACAGTATTCAAACCATTTTTCCGAGATCATTTAGTTTTATCCTAAGGTAGTGAAATATGATAAGCTGGAGGTATAATGATTTGAGATTGGTATTCACTATGATATATGATCATTTTTTTTCTTAGTGAAGATCACTTTCAAGGATAATGTGATATATTGAGATTTTATTGTTGAGCATGATCAAAATGGAACGTCGGGGTTTATCGGAGGGAATTCTTATCCCAGTGGAATTTTTAAGAGTTTCTTTAAAGGAATGAGAATGTGTGATTATTATTATGGTGTTTCTTGATAGAATTACTCATATAGACCTCCTACAATACCAGGAAATTTTCATTGTGACTTAATTATACTGTGGAATGGTTGGGAATTCCATAGAGATTTGTAATGAGGGTACCGAGATCTTTATTTCATACAGTCACTCAAGCCACCTCCAGAAGTTTTTCCATTTATTTTCTAAAAAATGTAGTGGAAAATTTTCATATTCCACAAAATTTATTATGGTTTATATAGTTTATTTCAATGACTAAGGGGGTTCTATCCTCAGGCATCTGAAATAATGCTTCTTGAAGTATTATAAGAGTATCAAGAGGAAGCTGATGTGATTACAGTGACAATGATAGGTAACATCATTATAGATTCATCTACAGTGACTTATTTATTTGATAATGGTGTATCTCACTAATTTATGTCAACCATATTTGTAAAAAAAAATTAACCTTCCTACATATCATTTGTTTTATGTGATGGATATTACTATTCCCCTCATAATTAAGAGAGATGTGGGTCTTCAATGACCTTTTTATGTTTTCTCTTTATCAAAGAATGATCAAGGATGATATTTTCTGGTTATTGATATAAAATATATTGAAATCATCTTATGGATTTATTGTATGATTTTCCATAAGTCTTAGATTGATTTTTACCTTCAACATGCCTCATTTACTATAAGAACCCATGTTTTTCTAGACTGTAGTTTTGAGCATAAATTTTAATTTTTTCTATCAGATGCTTATAAGGCGTAAAACAGTCTTTTTCCCTAGTATATGACAAAAATAATATTTCTTACCAATCCATTGGTCTTAGAATGGGGTGTTTACCCTAGGACAAGAGTTTAGTAGAATTATGAGCCATTAGAATTTTTGGCAGAATAATTCATATTTAATATTTAATAAATTAAATATTAAATTATTCACATAGGTTTATTGGGTAATAAATTTTGAATAGAGTGCGGTATTGATATTCCACCTTAGCCATTCAGTCTAGAACATGGATTTTTCTTCTATACAAGGAATAAACTTGAGTAGGGTGGTGGCTCCAACCTCTACCCCTTTTTTATTTTCTATTTCTTTTCTTCTTTTCATTATTTTCCTTCGTCTTATTTCCTCCTCTTTCTAGTTCATACAACCTATGGATCCTCCAATTCTGCTTGACTGAGAGGGAAAAGGGTAAGGAATAAAGGGAGAGAGAGAGAGATAGAGAAGGGAAGAGTTGTTCCATCATGGAGCTCTCAATGCACTGGTCTGACGTGCGATGCCCGTCAATGGTGGAATCGAGCGATGATTATGTTGTTTCCACCCAAAGGAATTACTTTTTTCAGATTTTATGAAAAACCCCTTTAAATTGTTTTTTCATGTTTTTATAGCCCTATTATGCTTGTATAGGGCCCTAGTGGCCCAGTCTACTGATTTGGGGGTTTAAAATGTTTTTCTGAGCGATCTGAGTGTTATGTTTTCATGAAAACCAGGATACATGGTATATAGTCTGGTGTGACATGTCGTGTGTTATTCTTATTTAGGGAAGATAATGTTTAAATGATTACACATATTGTATGGGGTATTCACGCTGGGTACTTGTAATTTCCATGTTTCTGAGTACCCGGGCTGGTCTACCTATGTAGGGGTACATGGTTATGTAGAGTACATGGCCAGACCCCATGTGGGTAGCACACCATGTTAAAGTACACATATTGTCCAAGATGATTTCCATGATGGTTGAGGGACATGGGCATGTACCCCATTTAGGGTATATGCCATGAACCAGTTCCACATGCCGTGTACTTGGGATGTTACATGCGAAGGCCGATGAGATTACACACCCATGTGTCATGTTGGGATTACATGTCGTGTACCGAGGATACATGTAGTGTACTACCCATTATGACCCTGTGAGGAGTTTTCATGTTTTGGTACCCTAATTTCAGAATCAGACTTGAGAGTAGTCCATTATGAGTGGTTTTCGACATAGATCATGATGGTGAAACCCATGGAGAATTATGAGGAATTCTAATATGTGTTTTTGGGAATTTATCTATATGTATAGGTTCTTCCTCTGACCTTTAAATTTAGTTGTTTGATGTGGGAGATACTTGGCGTAAATGATAGGTTGGGTTTTTGGACCAACCTAATGAGATGTTGATATGAGATGGGATATGAGCTATCTCCCATGATGTTTCTTTTGAGGAAATTTTATTTATGATACGTTCCCTTTTAACCTATGAGGCCATGGGACAAATTACTTACTATTAGAGGATCCCTATTGTACAATTCCTTAGTTACATACTGTTAAAGAATCCAAACTATAGGATACCTCAATGGACTATCGTTAGAGGATCCTGAGTTGTATTCATCCTTTATCGTTACTAATATTGATCATAATTATGATATCATTTAGATCTTATCTTCAGGGACCCATCGGGTGGCCATAGTATTACCGACCCTAAACAATTACGTCATGATTCGGTAGAGATGTGGTTTAAGTGTCACATAGAACCCAAGCTGAAGAGATATTCCTATGGGGTTGTGGATGGAGTTTTGGGTCGGTTGTTTGGGCCACCCTCACTTGTTTTTTATTCATGATTTTTTTTCTCATGCAATAGTGTTTATTAGAGGTGATTCCTGTTTTGTGGCTATTGAGATTTATGTGAGGAGATTTTCTTGCTTGTGGGGATTCATACATGTGATTCATAGGATTTATCTTTTGAGACCTACTTTTCTGATGCATTACTAGTATCTAGGGATGGTAAATAGGACATGGTTGTTGAGACATACTTGTTTTCTTGAGCACCATGAGTGATACATGGATTCCCCATTATAGGAATGCATTAGTCAGACTCATAGTTTATTGATTTCGGGTGGGTATGATTACCCTCTCCTTGTCCTGTGATGACTAGGTGGGTATACCCATGTCATATGATGGAATGATTTATATGAGTGGGTATACTCATGTGTTATTATTGAATGGTTTGAATGCATTTTTTGTTTGATATATTCCATGGACTACACTCTATGGATCTGGAATGTGGTATTGGACACTTGGGGTTGATTATGCCCCTTGGGTTGTGATTTGGTGGGATTCCTCAAGCCTTACTACCACATGGATCGATATTTCTTGTGAACACATATGATATGTGCTATGGACATGATCCTAGGACCCCAACCAGTTCCTAGAATGTGTTTCAAATTGGATGCCCATGTGACTTGATGTGGATGCCTTGGAAGAGTTCCTTGGATCTATCCCTTTATGGTCTTGACATTGGATGTGGATACCTTTTATGAATTCCTTGGATCTGTCCATTCGTGGTCTACACATTTCATGAGGATTCCATGGAAGAGTTCCTTGGATTCGGCCCATCGTGGTTTGACACTTTTGGTCTTACGGCATGACCTTGGTGGCTATGATATTTATATGATTGATCATCAATATACATTCCCCTAGTAAGTGATTGGATGTGAGTATGTGTAAACCCATTTGTAGGATGGGTATCACCCTGTGGTGGCATAGATTGCTCAGATACGTTTTCAACATTAGATAATGATGGTATCTATCGATTTGGAGTATAGATATAGATATTGACATGGTGGAAAATGACATGAGTGGCATGACGTCCAACCCAATTACCTTGCACATGATGCCTAGTTGAGTGGGATTATGGACCCGAGGTTCGACTACTGCTATGGTTTCATGTTATTGATTCACATGAAAATGAATATTAATATCTATTTATATATGTATAGGTTTCAGAATATACATGTATACGTATATAGTTATGGACATCCATGGATAAACTTTTGCAGTTGACATGGATTACGGACCCTGGGATTGACTATGGGATCATGTGGGGTTTTCTTACATTTGGGTTATTTATCAGCTAGGCTAAGCACATTTCTTTTCATACTCTCTTGGTAGCATAGTTAAAGGTTTCTCTTTTTGGGATGGCCTACTGAGATTATTTTCACCCATTCACGTGCACCTTGGTGTATGTGAAGACCTTATGTTTACATTTCAAGTTGAGAATGAGTTGTATGGTAGATATGGTTGAGGCCCAATGTTGTATTCTCAAGATGAGCTTCTCATGTGGGGTTTTCTGTTAGGGATGGTGTAGTTAGACATGGTTTGGATAATAGGTTCATGGTCTGGGTCAGAGTTATTAGTAAAGCCTTGTACTTTAAATTTTAATTTATTTTTTACTCCTATATCTATATGGTCATCCCAGTGGGTGACTTGTGTTTTATTGTACTGCATAGAAGTTCAGGCTTTTACGATATTTCATTTATTACCACAGATTATTATTTTTCAATTATTTACATCCCTCTTTATTTACATTCCTCTATATACAATAAGTAGCTTACTTACACTATTTTATTACACTGATATGAGGGTATAGTCACCCCACTATCACCTCCTTGGTCCTCGCTAGTATTCGGAAGCCTCTGGAATACTTGGAGGCAGGCTTGAGGCCTAGTGACACACAAGCTCAGAGCACTAGTTTAGTGAAATCCAAGTCCGGATGATACAATGTGGCATCAAAGGAGTTCTTTTTCTCATCTTTACTATTTTATTTATGGAAGATATGAGTATTAATAATATGTTGGAACCTGAGATATAAGACTAGTGCATCAAGAACACTTGTTCTAGTAATAAGTCTTGGTTTCAGGGGTATGGGTTTGCAGTTTTCATTTTGTGATGTTATAGATGTATATGGTTTTTTCCTTAAGTGACACACATAGTGTGTAGATATTATGATAGATTTAGGATCTATGGATGTTTTCCATGTGAAAGAGGCCATAGATGGATTTTGACACAAGACCAAAAAATGAAAGAGGCGTATCATGTATCATATTAAGCACATAGGATGCACAACATAGGCTGGCTAGTGTGTGATTTTACTGATGAATGGGGCCTTTGGGCCTTCATACATATATATTTTTTAACTCTAATAGAAGGTTATCTGGATCTATGTTGAGGCATTTTTTTCTCAAGATCATCACTCAGTCCTCATGCATAAGAGGTGCGGATACCTAGTAGGTCGATGTAGAAAGTGATGAATTTTTGTTGAACCCCTAGTAGGGCGTTGTTTCCCAATCTATGGTTATCTAGTTGAATCACTGAGTACGATGCCAATAGATACTATGAATTTTCTTTTAAAATGGACCTCCAAATGGTAATTCCTTATACAGATACCTGATGAGTGTCAGTTCATTTACTCTTCTATGTTGGTTGTAACTTCTAGGGAGTAATTCCTTCTTAGGATGCTCGAAGAGGATCCAGGACCTCGTAGACCATGTTTTAATATTTGAGACAATTTTTTCATTGTTATCTTTACATATATTTTGATAGGTCTTGATATTTTGGGATATTTGGTAAGAGCTTGTGACCCAGTTGTGAGTATTGTTTTATAGAGAAGAGTGGGAGACCTAGAGACCCTTATTTTAGACTAGTACCCTTACAGGTCAATTTTTGTTTTGTTCTTGGGTAGCTTTCATGAGTGGTTATCCCATGTTCATAGATTTATTTTTAGGAAGTGATCATTTTTTATAGTTGTTTTGAGATCTAGGCATGGTATATGATCTATTTTTTTTGTTTTAGGTGTGCTGATGCCTTCATATTTTGTTGGATCACCTTGGGTGTCTTTGGTTTCAAGACTGGATTTGATGTGTAGGAATATTCAGGTTCCTGTTCTGGTCGACTAGTGTTTCCTCTATTGCTAATGTATTTGAAGAATTGGTAGATTCTCATGACTAAAACGACACCATGTAACAGACGATCATGGAATAAATCATGACATAGATAAGGTGCTTGATTTTGAGAAGGAGATCCAATGGATATAATGGAATATGAAATAACTTGCAATATATCACAGTCAGCTCAAACATGTGATAGAAGAATCACCAGAATACATGTTAGGAGATAAGATACACACATTCTTCACGTGGTATCATTTCAATCATTAATCAGTGAGTGGATGGGTGTGAGTCTAGGACCGATGTTTTCAGTATTTTTGTGTACTGGGATCCCAGATGTTTTGTTAAAATGTACTAGTGAGGTAAAGGTGATATCATGAAATGTTAGGGTACTATGAGACAATTGACCCATGGATGAATCCTGGTATTGTTTTGATAGGATGTGGAGTGTGTCTTAGAGATAACTGTATACACCTTTGTGGAATATTAGTGTAATCATTTTAGAGATGATCATGTGCTATCTTGACTCACCTTGAGTATGTTGAGGGAGCATTGAACCTCTGCTGAGCTCCTTTAATTCTTAATGTTCTTCCCTATTGAGGTTGGGAACCTATTAAGGTTGAGCTCGAGGAGAGGTGTAAGGTAAGAAAAATGTTGGGGAGTGAACAATTGTCTTTTTGAGGGTGGTATCCCTCATTTTCAATTGATCTATCAGGTTTTCCATGAGCCATTGTTCTTGGTGTTTTGTTTAAGATGAAAATAAGGGTATTCCTAAAGTGGGGAGTACCATATCTATCACTGTAAAATTCCTTTTGTGTAGAAGAAATCTTCTGACATTATGAGGCTTATTGTTGGATGGTCTAGATAGCTTGGTTGTGCAGAGGCTCAGATTGAGAGAATGATTGATTTTTTTTCACCACGCTTCTCGGGGATGATAAAGTTTATGATGGTGAGTTTGTAAGAACCTGTGTTTTTTCAGACTACAATGTTGAGTAGATATTTTAATTTATGATATAGGATGATCATTATGGGAAAAAGGTATTTTCCCTAGCAGATGAAAGTTTGGTAGAAATATAAACCATTCAAATTTTGGTGGAATATTTAATATTTAATATTTAATAAATTAAATATTAAATTATTTTCATAGGTTTGTTAAGTCATAACATTTGAATGCAGAACCAGATTGAGATTCAGTCTCTGCTGTTGAGTCTCGAATAGAGATATTATCATAGGCGAGGCATAAACTCAAGTAAGGAGATAGGGCCGTCACAAACCCCCTTTTATTTTCCTTTTCATTTCTTCTTTTATTTTATTTTATTTTCCTTCTTCTTCTTTCCTCCTCCTTCTTACACACACCTCCAATCGCTCCTCCAACGCTACTCGAATGAGAGAGAAATGGCGATGGAAGAAAGAGATCAAGAGGGAGAGATGGAAGGGAAGATAGGTACATTCACAAAGCTCTTGACATGCTAGTATGACGTACGATACCCATGGGTGGTGGAACTGAGAGATGATTCAGAAATTTCTGCCCAAAGGTAGGCCCATTTTTAGATTTACTGAAAAACCCATTTAAATATAGTGTTTCAAGTTTTTTCATGTTCTATTATGCTTGTATACACTCCCTAGTGGACTGATCTACTAATTTGGGTGTTTAAATGTGGGTTTTAGGTGATCTGAGGGTTTTTTGTTGGGGATAACTAGGAAACACAGTGTGTAGTCCAGTGTGACACACTGCATGTTCTTCACAGTACACGCTGTGTATGGGGTATACATGTTGTGTACTAGTACTTTCCATGTGGCCAAGTACCTTGGAATGTATAAAAATGTATGGGTACATGGCTGTATAGAGTACACGACCAGACCCCGTGTGGGTAGAACGTCATTTAAAGATACATGAATTTTCCAAGTAGATAGCAAAGATGGCTAAGGGACACAAGAATGTAGCCTATGTAGGGTACAATCCCTATATCGGTTCCACACACTGTGTACCTAGGGTGTTACACGCCCAGGACAATGAGAGTAGATGCCCATGTGGAATGCTAGGAGTACACATTGTGTACTAAGGTTACACGTCGTGTACTACCCCCTTATGACCCATTGAGGGTTTTTCTTGTTTTTTTACTCGATGTTATAATTTGACCCAAGAGTAGTTCATTATGAGTTGTTTTCAGCATAAATCACGATGGTGAAACTTGTGGAAATTTCCTAAAAATCATAATGGGTGTTTTGGGGATTTATCTAAACTGATTAGGTTCTTCCTATAGCCTTGAAGGTAATTCATTTCTTGATGGAGATACTTAGCGTGGAAGATAGGTTTGGTGTTTGGAAAAACCTAGATGAGATATTTATTTGAGATTAGCTATGATCTATCTCATGTGATGTAAATTTTTAGGAAGTTTTCCCTGTGTGACGTTCCCTTCTGGCCTATGAGTCCCTGATACTATATACTTATTGTTAGAATATCCCCATTCTAGGATGCCTCAATTTTGTATCATTAGAGGATCCCCATTGTAAGATGCCTCAGTTTCATATGGGTAGAGGATCTTGAGTTGAATTCCTCCTTTACCGTTATAGTTAATGAACCCTAGTAAGATTACATTCTGTACATGGATTGAGGTGACCAGCGGGTGCCTGTTATTTTACCTACACTAAACTGTTACGTTAGGTTTGGGTAGATATGGTGTTCTTGTGTCACCTAGAACCCATGTCAAACTGATCCACAAGTGGGGATGTGGCTAGACTGTTGGGTTGGAATTTTGGTCCTCCTTGACTCATTTGTTTATAGCTGACATTATTTTGATGATGCATCAGTGTTTACTATAGTTTATTCTTGAATGGTGGATATTGAGCCTAATGCGAGGTGTTTTTCTTAATTTTTTGGATTCCTATACATGCTTTCTAGGATCCTTCTTCTAATCCACTATTCTATGATGATTTACTAGTACCCAGGGATGGTACATGGGACTTTGATGTTGAGCCTTACATGTTGTGTTGAGTACCTTGAGTGATATTTGAATTTTATTTTGTAGGAATTATCTGATGGACATATTGGTTTGTAATTTTTAGTGGGGATGATTACACTCTCCTTGACATGTGATGACTAGGTGGGTTTACCCATGTTATTTAATGGAATGGTTTTTGTGAGTTGATATACTCATGTGTGAATGATGAATTGTTTTAATGCATATTTAGTTTGATAGATGCTATGGAATGATCTCTATGAATCTGTAAAGTGGTAGTGGATACCTTGGTTTGAGTATGCCCCTTGGGTTTTGATTCCATGGGATGCCTCGGTTCTTATTACCTATGGATCTATCTTGCTAGGGGTTGTGTAGGGCATGTGATTTTGACATGTTCCTGGGCCCCCAATTAGTTCCTAGACCAAGTTTCCATTGGGATTCCCATATGATTTGATCAAGATTCCTTGGATGAGTTCTTAGATCCATCCCTTCATGGTCTAGATTTATGATGTGAATGCCTTGGACGATTTCCTTGGATCCATCCATTAATGGTATTCAATTTTCATGAGGATTCCTTTGATGAATTCCCTAGATCCGACCCTTTGTGGTCTCACACTAGTGGTATTGCAACGTGGACGCAGTGGTTGTGATCTTTATAGGATTTAACATTAGTATATGGTATCCTTATTGGTGATTGGAGGTGACTTTGTGTCAATCCAGGTGCCAGATGAGTATCCACCTGTAGTGACGTAGCTTGCTCAAAGAATTTTTCGGCATTGGCCAAAGAAGATATATGTTAATTGGGACTATGGATCCAGATATCGACTTGGTGGTACATGACATGAGTGGCATAACGTCCAACTTATGTCTCTTGCACAAGATTCCCATTGAGTGTGATTTTGTTCTCGAGGCTCGAATACTGATGTGGTTTTATGTTATTTATTAACATACTAATGAATATTCATATTAATGTATATATGTATAGGTATGGGATTATCCATGTATATGTATATAGTTATGGAATCCATGGTGGAACATTCCTAGTTTAAAGGGATTATAGACCCTGGGTTTTACTATGGGGTCATGTTGGGTTTTTCTTACCATTTGGATGTGCTTCATCTTGACTAAGAACATTGATTTTGCACAAAATTTTAGCAGAACAGTTACATGTTTCTTGTAGGGATGGACTACTAATATTATTTCTCACACATGCACATTCACCTCGTTGTACATGTAGACCTTATTTCTTCTTTTCAGGTTGATCAAATGTTGCATGGTGGATTGGGCTAAGGCCTTGTGTTGCATGGTCGAGCAGAGCTGATCTTATATGTATTTTTGATTGGGGTGGTGTAGATTGATAGTGTATGGAGACTAGGTACATTTTCTGTCTCAGAGTTAGTAGTAGAGACCTATACGTTTACTTCCAGTTTCATTTGTACTCCTGTATCAGTATGATCGACCCAGTGGGTAACCATTGTTGTATTGTATTTCATAGCTATTCAGGATTTTATATCATTTCATTTATTGTTACGACATGTTATTTTTCATTTTTTTACTGCTTTCTCACTCTATTTTATTTCCACTATGTATGATACTTAGTTGACTTCCACTATTTTCTTACTCTAACATTAAGACATAGTCTCCCCACTGTCACCTCTTAGGCCCTCGCTGCTAGTCCGCAGCGTCTAGAATACAGGGAGGCATGCTTGAGGCCTTATGACCATTATTCTCAAGGAACCATTTTAGTGTCAATAGGGTCAGCTCTTTTCATTTACTACATCTTATGGGGTGTTTCGGGTCAGTCATAGATAATGGAAATTGTGATCAGGTAGTTTTAGATCTTATTTAATAGTTTTATATTGGGTAATATCAATGTATTCTTTTGACATGGAGAGAGAATATATGATTGAAGATGTCCCACCATTTTTGATGAGTTTCATGATGTTTTACAATTTTATTTATCAAGATTTACCCCATTAAAAGAGGTTGAGGTTACTATTTATTTATTACATGGTAATCATCTAATGTATGTTCCTTCTTACCATATAGTTCCAGTGGAGTGGAAATAGTTTCAATCATTATTGGATGAGTTTACAATAAATTTTTTTATGCTTGAGTGAATCAACATGGAAAATACCTTCTATCTTTGTGATGAAAGATAATTGAATTATTTTTATATTTGTTTATTTTAGAAAATTCAATCATGTTACGGTGAATAAAAGTATCCATTATCTAGTATCGTTGACCAATTTGATAAATTGAATGTGGAAAAGTGGTTTATGTATATTTTTCATTTATCTGGTTATCACCGATTTAGAATAAAAGAATTATACATTAAAAAATCCATTTTGATTAGGTTTAGCCGTTATGAGTATCTTTTAATGCCATTATATCAAACCAATCCTCGTATAGTGTTCATGAATTTGATCAGAATGATATTTCGAGAGTACATGAACTAGTTCATGGTGTAAATTTTCTATGACATCAAAGCTTACTCATTGACTAAGTAGGAAGATGTGTGTCATTTAAGAAAAATTATAGAAACCTTGAGAAAGCATTATATTTATTCTAATTTATCAAAATGTAATTTCTAGATTTAAGATGTGAAATTATTTAGACACACGATCCTAAAACATTGTATATCGGTTGATCCTATGAATGTAAAATCTTTTATGATGTTGGAGGAACCATGTAATGTTTTCCTGATATGATGTTTCTTGTTTTTGTTGGGAGATTACTATTTATTCATGAAAAATTTATAAGAGTTGGTTTCTACAATGCCTTCTCACAATAAAAATGGAGTAATGTTTATTTTGGATAAGAAATTTTCAAGTTATTCTATTGAGTTGAAACATATATTTAATTGTTTTCTAGTGCTGAATCAACCAAAAGATGGGAAAGTCTATATGGCATTCTATGATGCATCACATTATGTATTGGGTTGTTTTTATGTGAAGGGTGGTCACATGGTATCCGATAGTTCCAGGTATGTTTGGATATAGAAGAATAATTAACCAAACCATGACCTTGAACTCATAGTTGTGATGCATGATATAAATAGTTGGAGACACTACCTTTTCAAAAAATGTTTTCAATTAATTTTGACTAGAAAAAACATTAGTTATATCCAAAAGCAAAAATAGTTGACATTTTGATAGAGGAATTGGGTGGAATTCCTATACTCTTTTATTTTTAACATTTCCTTTACCCCAAGTAATACTGAATTCTATTTCTATTGTAATGAGTACGAAAAATATGATCCATTCCATAATTGAATCATCATATGAGTGGAAAATAAGGGATCTATTTTCTCAGTTTCATTTTGGATTCCATGTGAATGACTATGAAATTGTTTTTACCAGCATGTTATTTCCCTCCCCTCTCCTTGAGATAATTATTTTAGAGAATAATATTGATTTAAAATTCCATGGAATTAAGGACACTCATTATGATGGGGAGACCATTGGGGAATGGTCTTTCTCTTTAGGGAATCCCATGTTTCCCAAAATCGCTTGTTATACATTTTTCTATGAGAAATTCTCTTATGGGGGAATGTCATAGTCCTCAGTGGGATATTTATCCCATGAGAAAAATTCTTTTCTATGATATAAAATATATATTATTATGTCAAGTTATGATACACGACATCAATAACTTTATATCTCATTATTATAACTGTCAAAACTTTAACCCTGAGAACTAGATACCTTCAGGTGTTCTATAGGCTCTTCAAGTACTGTCAATTATGTGGGATAATAATTTTATGGAATTTTGGTATGGATTTACATGTACCTGTCAGTGGAATAAGGAAATATGGGTTTTGATTTATAGGATATCCAAACTCATTAATTTTATAAACTTTCAGGACACATCAATATTTTATGACTTTAGACAACTCTACAAGCATGAGATTTTGATATTGCATGGAGTTCCATCTACTACAGTATCTCGTAGGGAACCCAATTTAACATATCACTTTGGAAGAGGACTTTAATAGTCCATGGGATGAAATTTTAAGTTGATTATAGTATATCCTCTATATACATATGGCCAGATGGAGTGATATATACTGATTCTTGAGGATATTCTATTTTCATGGGATCTTACTTTCCTCATCATGGGATGATCATTTTGTAATTTTTTAGTTTTCCAATGAAATTGTTTTATAGTATTCCTTGGGGATAACTTATTTTAAGGACTTTTATGGCCATCCTTGTAGATCACCATTGTTTTGGTGAGAAATTGGTAAATGTTTCTTATTTTTACAATGTTTGGTCCAAGAGATGATGATGGGGATTTATTTTATTCATAAGAGAATATTGATGACACAAAGACGGTAAAAATCCTATGATAATCATCATTGACATTAGTTGGTGGTTTTTTTGGTGACCAAGTGTTTTTGAGGGTTTTAACTCAGTTGGATCATCAACATCTTGAAAAAATGAAATATTCTACTAAGGATTATGGGTCATGTTGTGTTTTTTGAGAGAGTAAATAAATGTTCTCACATTTTGGAACTTCTACCACATTTTACTTTTATCTACAATGAGCTTTTATATCCTATATTTTTATGCATATTGATGTACCATCTTACATGTTAAGCTGGGATGATCTTGAAGTTGAACCTCGTATGTTTGTTACTGAGAATCCATTCTATATTTTTTATTATGAGACCAAAGGTTTTCATGGGAAGGTGATATATTTGTTTTGTGTGCTATGTTATCATGGTTATAATTCAAATGAGATGTGGGATCATGAGGAACTAATGAAAGAGTAGTGTTATAATCTCTTCGATAGAGAATCTTCTTAATATCATTTCTATGGATAAAAGTTTTTATGGTGAGTATATTGTAAAACAATGTTACCTTTTTAGGTAATTATTTACTCTCTCATTATCTCCATTTCTACTTGGATAAATTATGATCCCTTTTTATAGAGATGGTTTTTGAGGAAAATGACCTAATACTCAATGTTGTATGTTTGTTTGCAGCTAATAGAGTATGAGGTTAAATTTTGCAGTAGGAGTTACATTGTGGTGTTTGAGCTGCATTCTAAAGAGCACAACATATCTATTATGAACATTATGAAATATCATAGTAGAGTTTCGGTATGGATATATCATTGGTGTATCTTTTTTCTTGTGTTGTGTATATATGTGGCCATTTTGTAGAGTAAATTATATTTTGGATGTGCCTGTGTCGTGGGGGTCTAAATTTAGTATGGGGATAAAGTGAGAAATTTGTAGAGATACTTACTATTTGGGATTACCTGTAACATGGTTATTGAGGTATTCCATGGTCTTAACTAGGTTTAAGTGGATCTGGGTGAGGTTTTTGATGTTTTTTAAGAGGCATGATAGTTGGGAGGCACTATACTTTGGTTTAGTGTGGTTGTGATGTGGTCGGGTAATATCTATCCTTTTCTCATAATTTCCATGAGAGGTTTTAGCATGATATGTGTTTTTAAAAACCCAAATGGTCAAACTTGATCTTATATTTATTTTCCTCCTATATGAATATCATTCAAAAATTTTGATATTTTGTTTTTACTAGAATCATTTCATGTCCTCAGAACTCCATTGTTCTCAAATCAGATATCCTGTAAAAGAATTTTATTCTTCTAGGAATAATGATATCTCCTCATTTTGTATTTACCAATTTTTTTTATCTTATCTCATTTTAAATTTATGAGTTATAATAATAATGATCTATTTGATTCAGGTATTTATGGTTGGTGTTTATAGGTGTTTACCTTTTATCTTATATGCCTTCAACTCTCTGTTGGCATTCCCATTTTAGGCGACTAATCCTTAGATAAAGAATTAAAAGTAGATAGTTCAATAATGAATATTCCAAAAAATCTAAATCATTTTAATATGTTATTCAAATTGAATTAAAAATTTATTTTAAGTGAATTTAATTTAATTTTATTGGTGTATGACTTTAATGGATTTTTTTGAAATAAATCCCTATTTGGGTATTTTTGAGATACAAAATGATTTGATAAAGAAGATGGATTCTGATGGAAATAGTTTATTAAAATTAATTTCCTTTATTTTTTAATTTTTTTAAATGAATTACTGTTTGAAAAGGGAATGGATTTGATAAAAAATAGTTATTTCGTTTTGAAATGAGAAAGGCATGTTAGAAATAGAAAGTGGGAAATTTTATTTTTGAAATGATATAGAATAATTGATTTAACCATGATTGAATGATTAATTGAATAAAGAAATTGTGATATGAGGAATTTTAGGGTATGTATGATGATAACACTAGGATTTGACCCATTAGAGAAAAATTGAAAAAGATAAAAATTAATTAAATATACTGCACCACGATTTCCCCCATGATGGGGAGTTTTGTCCTGAGGACATGAGTTGTGGGAAGTGTGAACTCAGTGATCAAAGATAACTGCTTGAGTATTTTGATGATCCTTTTATAATAAAACTGATATACCATATGTTCTAATACATGGTGCTGTTATATAATTCATTTTATGAATACATGTACTGAATTTATGAAAATGCTTAATTCATGCCTATATATATATATATATATATTTATTTATATTATAAAATTTTAATTTTATCCCATTTTGATATTACTAACATCAATTTTTATTATGATAGTATGATTTTTTGAAAATATGTTATTTTAAATCCATTCCATATTTTATATAAATTTCAATAAATTTAAATAGTTTGTTGTTTAGATTTTATGGAATTGATTATGGAAAACATGATGAGACCGTACTGGGATTTTTAGCTAACACCCTATATTTTCCTTTAGGGATTTTTACATTTTTTTCAAGGAAATTGTAATGGAAAATAACCACTTTAAGGTGGTGGGTTTTCTTGATCATTGGGAGTTGGAGTAATGGTGGTGACTAGAGGAAGAGTGATCCACTTTTTTAGATGTTTTGTCAGGGAAGACATGGTGTCTTTTGATGTTGAATTGTTTGGGTGTTTTTTATCAATTAGTTTTTGGTACTTTATCACTTTGTATTATTGATAAGAATGAATTTTATCCTTTCTCTTACACTATTATATGGAATAAATTGTTCCGCTGTGATTCTTGAATGATACCATATACTAGTCACCATCTAGTGTGGATCGAGAATTCCCATCAGGATATATCACTACCAGCTCGTGTATGATGGTATAATGTTATCTTGGTTGGTTTATGATGTCATAAAATAATCTCCCACACATAAATATTCATCTATACATGGTCCAACACCCCTTTTAAAACACCAGTAAGATTCCAAATTATCTCATTGGGCACCCAATATAGCACATTGACAAAAACATTCCACTTTCTTATGGTGTAATAGAACTCAAAATCATAATCCTCATGAGTTCCAAACACCTCCACTAGAAAATATTTAAATCCCACTGATACATGATTAATTTCAATATCTTATGGGTTCTGAGGACAAGAAATCACTCACATATGATGTAATACAACCATAACATCTATGAAAACACAATCAACACTATCTCTAGATCATGGGTGTCATTGTTATGATTTTGGGGATGTAACTATCTAGTCCTCGAAGAGGTCACCACCCTAAAATTTTTTAAATCACATCATATGACCTGAAGTGAGGTGTACTATAAAACCATTGATGTCACACCCTCAGGCTCCCAATAAACTATAGAATTGAATAATTTAACATTTTGGTAACCAAACTCAACCTGTAACTGATTGGTCAACAAAATAGCCTGAATCTTACGATTCAAAGTATTAAATGGGTCTATAACATGATAAAAAAGGACACAAAGCTACAATAATAGCTATATAGAGGAAGTAAATCATGAACCTCTTTAATGACATCAGGTTCTTCCCAATAAACTACTTCATTTATATTTAATGTGTCTACATCCACACCCTACTAAGAAACCACATGTACATGGAAACACACCAAACTCATTAAAAACATTCAATTGGAAAACTTTACATAGATATGGTGGTGTTGAAGGATATGAGAAAAAAATATGTGATGCTCAGTGTGATCCTATTATGGATTCGTGTATATCAAAATGTCAATATTGAACATGGTGATGAACTAGTCCAGGAAATCATCGAAGATGGCATTCATCTAAAATATAAACATGACATCTACATTTGTGACATCGAATGACTGAACCAGAATCTCAAAGTATCCATACCTTCACATGATGTAATTATTATAGATATCCTAATCATTCACCCTCCCTTAGATATTTTTATACTATAATTTTATATTTGAAAACAATAGGCTTCCCTTTTCTGTCTAAATAGATCACCTATTCTTATAAGGGGTAATGGTTCTTCACAGTTATAGGATTCAACCTTTGGTTGTACATGATAAACCTCTTACTATCACCCTTCTTCTTGGAAAACAACATTTGGAAACCCTAGGGAGTCAGAATCTGCTGAATAAAACCACTATGAATCAGATTATATACTTACAACCCTAAATCTAGAATATCCATAGGCTCAGTTTGATAGAAATCCACCTAAATCTGTGATGAAATAGGGTGGACCTCTATCCTAAATTAAGAATTGAAACATGTGGATAATGTGACAACCATATAATGGAAAACATTCAAGAACTCATTCAAAAACCTGGTAACATCCAATCTTGATCATTTACTAACAGCTCCACCGGTTGAGACAAAAGAGGCTCCACTTTTTTTCCACCCATCCATTAACATCACTATCCCATGAATTCCACTCACTGAACCTCAAAATATAAAAAACATTACTCTAAAAATATTATTACTAAACATTAATAAAAGAACCAATCCATGTAAAGGATAATTTTTTTCAATGTATATTTTATAAGAAGAATAATCCTAGTGACTCACACTTCCCCATCACTAGTACAAATCCTCTCGAGACATTACATACAAAAAACTAGAGTAGATAATACCAAGGTAATTAGAATAATGTCCACATATAGTGCCAAAGAATAGACGAAAATTATATTAACAAAGGGGTATGGAATTCATGAATCAAAAAATCCAAAAAAGAGAAAATGAAAAACTCACAGTTCTACTAACAACCTCTATCCATGATCATGTATTCATCTCTAAGACATGTATATTACCACAAAAAGCTCCAATTCCTATCTTATTATATCTTCCATGACATTTATTTGGAATAGATCCTTGTTGATGGGTCATATCAATAGGATTTACCACATCACAACAATTTTCACATGGCTAATGAATAAGAACCAATGGTCCTAGTTTGTGAAACTATTATAGAGGAAACTATTGATGATTCGGAAAAGGGTACTGAACCACCATATGAAACTACACCCTCTAACTAGTCAGAAACTAATCCTAGAGATGGCCATATACCTAATAAACACATCAAAAAATGAGATTCCCCTGGTTGGTGTTTGGAAGCCATTATTTTTAGAAGTATGAGAAAATATATTCTATAGTCAAATTCAGAGTGGTCAAAACCCATAATTCATGAGTGTCCATGACCCACTACCTAAATTTAGACTCATCAAGACACCATAGAAAGTACTATTATAAGGATAAAATCCCAAGAAAATCATCTTCATTATCATCATTAATTAATTTTTTTACCTCGAGGTATGGTAAATGGAATGACACGGTGACCACAAACATGATCACTGGGAAAAAACCCTACTCCATATGTTGTTATCTAGATAACTAATATGGAATAACATTTGGGAAATGTGAAATATGTCATTGAACATGATCACAATACCCCACACACTCAGGGTTCCATTATGATGGGAGAGAAAATAATACCGCTTCTCAGACTTAATCATCAATGCTAAGAAATATGAATGAAGAACCTTCTGAATTTTTGTACAGAAAACAACTTCTTCTATTAAGTCACCAATAAATCAAATCCATCACTGATATAAAATCTATTTCAACTGAATAACTGAAAAAAAACACCCAAAACAAAGTACAAGATTGAATTAGTCTATAAACAAGATCTAGATACACCAACTGGTGTTCTATCTCCAGAGCTAATTGGATCTCCTCATACATCTTCAAACATTGGTGATGAATTTGCTGATCATACCTATGCCTAGACTCATCCTCCTCTATCAGATGGATCCTCTAACAATCAACATGATCATCTTTCTAATACAAAACAACATAATATCCTTATGGATGGAGCCCATGAGCCATTCATAAAAATAAAGAAAGAATTCAAAACCCCATAGCATGTAATTTTATAATAGGTTTACACAATTATTTCATTTTAAGATAACACAGTAACACAAATCATACATGAAAAAAAATAAATCACGAAGCATGTAGCTCTTATATGTTTCTATCATGTAAATATTTCCACCTCATTTATCTATTATATATGCTCAGAGTCCTCCCCCAAGATCATAGGGGGCCTAAAATATAGTTTCTTATGTAAAACACCTTATTTAAATGAAAATATTTCCTAACCAACTGATGAAATCGTAACATTGCATAACTCTGAAAAGAAACATATCTATCCACTAAAACCATTGATACCTCTCTTTCATGAACTCATCCATCCAATGTTAACCCTTCTGGGTACGAAATGAAGGAAGAGAGATGATTCCTCCCATTATTTCGTTCTCTAGTAGGCCCCATGTTGGTGATGGGATCTAACTGCAAAAAAAAATCTCACAAATTGAAGGAATTACCATAGATAATAATTATTACAGGGATATAATATAAGTGAACACCAAGAAAATATACCATATAAAATGAAAGTAAACTAAAACCCATTCTAAAATGCACGAACAATGTCAAAAAATATAATAAAATTATCATTGAAAATAATTAATTATAATTCCAACAACCGTGACTCGAAAATAGTTCCAACTCATGCTACATATTTCTAGATAGGTCCCCAATGTCCTCCTAGAAACATGAAAAATAGTTGATATACACGGGATATAAATTCAAGTATAATCAGTAAGATCAAACCAATGGTATCAGGTGTACATGTTAAAACATCATACAAATATGCCAGTGATCATAAATATATGTACCAAGAATAACCTATATAGGTCAACTAAATAATCGGGGCTCACCATGAATAACTCACCAAAGTGTACATCTAATATAGTAAGATCATATCAAGAATAGAACAAAGGTTCTCTAATAACACTTCCCCCTGATATTCCAATCTCATTCCCCAACATTGAGAATCCTATGCTACAACCCCTTCAATACATATCACATCACATAAACCACCATCTTTGATGTGGGAATGGATGCGTCACTACCTACCCCACCCTCAAAATATCTAGTATTAAGTTTTCACATCATGAATAATCACATCACATCTCACATGAAGATTTATGGGATGTACATCACATCTTTCCCAAAGGCACCTAGTCTATCATACCATATATCACAACATAACCATAGTAGTGTGGTATCATGATTGTGATGGACATCAATTTGTTTACTTCCTCCTCCCGGACTTGTCCCCATCACATATCTCATGCACATCATATTACTTTACTATAAGGTAATCTCCAAAACCAACCTGTATCATCATTATTATTGATTGAATTGAATGGAAGAGGGGTTATCGGACCCAAAATATCCCCACCATAATGAATGTTGGAAAAACACCTGGAATCAAAAAACATTCACTACTGGAAATAAGCCCATTTGCGACGGGTTATTTGCGACGGGATCCCGTCGCAAATGGGCGTTTGCGACGGGGTTCATCGCAAATGACCTGTTGCGGTAAATGGCGTCGCAACTAACACTATTTGCAATGGGTCCATCGTTAAAAATATTATTTGCGATGATAATATGTCCCGTCGCAAATACTAATCGATATATATTAAAAACTTTAAATAAAGCTTATGCGACGGGCCCGTCGCAAATGTTATTTGCGACGGGCCACAAATACCGTCGCGAAAAAGTTAATTTTTTTAAAAAGAAATAAGGAATTGCGACAGGCCCGTCACAATTGCCTATTACGATGGGCAAATATTCCTGTCGAAATAGGCAATTTTATAAAAATTAAAAAAAATATTTAATTGCGACGGGATACCGTTGCAATTACCTATTGCGATGAGATGATTATCCCTTCACAAATATATATAAAAAAATTAAAATATTAAAATATTAATAATTTTTTTTAATTAATATTATAATAGTAATAATAGAATTATAATTCATTCAAATATTATAACAGAAAATCATTCAAATATTTAAAAAATTATAATTAAATTAAAATATTTAAAAATTTAAATATATAAAAAAAATTAATATTATAAAATATGAATAATATTATTAATCATATTAATATTGTAATATAAATAATATAATATTATATAAAAATAATAATAATAATAATATACCGAATTCATATTATTATAAATAATTAAAAAATTAAAATTATAATTAAATTTTTTGAAACTTTTTATGTATTAAAAATACTGAAAATAATATTATTAAAATAATTAGAAAATAAAAATATGAAAATTATCAACATTTTCAAAAAGAAATATAAACAAATAATAAAATACTAAGAGTAATATTATTATTAATAAAATAAACAAACATTAAAATAAATACCAATAATAAATAATAAAGTATTAAAAATAAATAGAAATTAAATTATACAATATTGACACCAGTATAAGAGAGACATAAAATCTGAATAGAAAAAATGTCATATTTTAAATTTACAAACTTTATAACATCTAAAGAATAACTAATCTGAAGGAGGAGGGGGAGGGAGGATCTGCTGGTGGAGGAAACTGCATCCCTAAGGCATGAGTGAGTCGGTGCATGTACTCCATCTGCTCCTGCTGCTACTGCTGCCACCGACTCATCTGCTCCTCGTACACTTGCTGCTGTTGTCGGCACTCCTCCTCATGCTGCTGCTGCTGCTGACGCATCTCCTCCTACTCCTTTTGGAGACTCTCTATCAACTCAGTCTGAGATCGCAACCGATCCTCATACTGTGTAGCGGAAGAAGATGCACGAGCTCCTCTCGATCTGGACGCCGACATCGCAGAATTTCCATAATTATCTCTGGGTGTTAGTCGAGAGCCGATACCAACTACCCGGCCCTTCTCGAAGGCATATTGGGTCGCCTGCATCCATGTTGCCTTATCAAACTGATGGCCACTAGTCTGATCTGATGCCTCGGCCTGACCCACAGGCCGGGTCTGTGACGCTGCGGTCTCATATGACTTATGTAGTTGCAATTTAAAATTAAAATTGTGAATATATTATATGCAGTTAATTTTTAAACTTGAAAACAAATAATACTGACCACGATGTGACGCTGGCGATCACCTCTGAGCTCCCCAGTAGCTGGATCACTGTACATCCTCCAATATACGTTGTACTCCATAATATTGGGGTGCTCGATAGCCTATAAGAATATAAAATAAATTTTTAATATTTAAAGTTATAAAAAATATTTATAAAAAATGTACATACCAAATGCTGTCTATGAGTACTGAAAGTATGACTCCCAGCTCGATGAGTCACCTCTTGTCTCCCCCGATTCTGCCTCCCCACCGATGATCTCCTCTGAAAGCCACCACTCAACCAGTGTGCACATAATCCATCCCATATGTGGGATGAAATGTAATCTGGTCTGTGTGCTCTACATGACTCGTCAAAATCTGACACTCCTTCTTTCTTCATGGCATCTCTTCTTAAATTCTGAAAAAACTGACGAAAGTGATTACGCATGGCCACCTCCCATGCCTCATGGATGGCGTCACGCATGGTATCCTTGATCGGATACCATAAACCCTACAAATAATTCAAAATATCACGTTATAAATGAAATAAATTTCCAAATAAAAATTATTTATTTACTTACGTACCAACCAATGGCCGAACATGGCCTGTTGCACATCAACGGGAATATGCTCCCATGTCATCCATGGCTGAGAAAAATAGTTGCGCAAAATAGCGCTGCCCTGTCCGACTGCTATATGTGGAAAAATGTAAAAACAATAATCAAACATTTATTATGTAAATAGATTAATGAAATATTAGTAAAATTCATAGGTTATCACTCCTCCGGGTGTGTGGATCGAACCCAAGACATGGACTCGCTCAGTGATGGGGATAGGAATCATCAGTCGTGCAAGACCGCGTCCCCTCCGTGTACCCCCTGAAGCACCTTCAGGCTGAGGGTCAGGTGCCAACAACTCGTCCCCATCGAAAGATAGGTCAGCATCTACCAACTCACGAAATGTGTCCTCATCCATATGAAACCGAAAACGAATGTTGTTAGAAAATAATTGATAATAATTATTATATATACATATATATTAATTATGATTATATATAATTACCATTGAATTGTATCAATGTTCATCATCATCATCATCTTCATATCTATCAATTTCATCTTCATATTCCTCCTCAATATCATCGATATCCATTTGAGTTCTAGTTGCTTCATCTCTTACCATTTCAAATTCATTTGTGATGTCATTACCATCATCATCATCATCATCACTGACTCTTAATTGAGGGGTGTCATCATCAATACTCATGTCTCTTTGTAAAAAAGATTGATTTTGAGTACTCTCTTGAAAAACATCAATTCCTTGCACTTCAGTGAAAGCACATTCACTTTGACTAAACTGATTGTATCGAATTTTCATTTTTATTATGCTCCACCAATCAGTCAAGTCTCTTGACGTAGCACAGTACATTGCATAATAAACTTGATGTGCCTGTTGAGCCAATAAGAATGGTTCATTTACTGCAAGAACACATTTACATTTAATATCGATGATTCCATGAGTCGGATGAACATGCACGCCTCTCTAAGTATCCAACCACCAACATTTGAACATCGTTATGTAATAGTGTCCTAGATAACAGAGTTCAATGATTTCATCAAGTATGCCATAAAAGTCAACTTCATTTTCTCTATGATGAGATCCTCTCAAGAAAACTCCACTGTTCATTGTTTTTTTTGATTCCCCATATGCATGTGTATGAAATCAAAAACCATTCACCACATATGCATTATAAGATTTGACCATTTTGGATGGTGGGTTAATCAATATACAAAGTCGTTTTTCAATTTTATCAGCATGTCGAGAAAGCTGCAAATTTGTGAAATAATTATCAATATAGTAAACTATAAATTGAAGGAGATGTTAATGTATGAAAAATTTATGTTACCAGTATTTGAAACCAATGATAATTTTTTTTTGTTCTACGTTCTTCGAGAGCAGCTGCTGTAATTTGTGGAATTTGTTTCTTGATATGATTAGCATATGATCTATAAAAAAAGATATTTATTGTAACATAAATAATAGAATAATTAATAGAAGCACTTACAGTACAAATGATGTCATCTCTTCTGAGTTGAGTAGAACATACGTATGATCTCTGTGATATTCATCATTTGAAAGCCATCATTCATGAACACCAGCAAAACCAAGCTCTGACTGGTTAGAAACAAATAATTGATAGTCGATTTCATCAATACTCCCCTCGTTCTGTCTCATGCAGTTGTGTTTTTAAGGATACTCAGATTCAAAATAATGGGAGTAGAAAGAGGATATCTCCTTTTGAAAATAAGATTCAGAAATAGATCCTTCAACAGATGCTTTGTTACATACTTTTTTTTTAAATTTCTGCATGCATCTTTCGAATGGGTACATCCATCGAAACTGTATCGGACCTCCACATTTTGATTCATATAGAAAATGTAATATCAAATGTTCCATTGAGTCGAAGAAAGACGGCGGGAATATTTTTTCCAGTTTACATATAATTACAACAACATCTTCTTCAAGTTTTCATAGAGCATCGTAATCTGTTGTTGCCACACAAATGTCCCGAAAAAAATATGATATGTCTGTTATGGAATCCCATATCACAAAATTGAACAGACCTCTTAATCCAATGGGTAGAAGTGTTTCCATTATAATATGACAATCATGACTTTTTAATATGGTAATATGACCATTATTTACACATCTACCCAAATTGGAAGCACATCCATCTGGAAGTCTCAAATCTAAAATCCATTGACAAAATAATAAGGGGCTTTCTTTGGACAATGTATAAGATGATTTTGGTTTCATTAACCATTCTGTTCTGACATTCTCAAACAGTTCGAGTTCTGGACACCTGTAAATTTGAGCAATATCTAATCGTGCATTTACATTATCTTTTATCTTTCCTAGTGTATCCAAAACTGTATGAAACAAATTATCAAAACAGTTCTTCTCAATATGCATGACATCCAACATGTGGAGGACCAGCAAATCAGACCAACATAGAAAATACCAAAATATGCTACGTTTTATCCAATTGTGTTCTTTACCAAAACCAGAAATTTTATCTATGTTTATAGTGGGTCCAAATGTTATGGGAGGTAATGAATGTAAAACTGATTTTAAATCCGTACCTAATAGCATTTTTGGAGGTCCATCCCTTTCAACTATGCCTTTTCTAAAATGGGAAATGTTTCTGTGAAAAGGATGATCAGCTAGAAGAAATATGTGATGACAGTCAAAATAGAAATGTTTTTTTCAATGGACGAGCATAAATTTATTGTTCTCTCCCATAAAGTAAGTACATGATTTCACCCCATGTGTACTTCATCCAGATAACATTCCATAAGACGGTAAGTCACTGATTGTCCACATCAATGCTGCTCTTAGTATGAAATTCTGTTTCGGAGCAACATCATAAGTATTGACACTAGTACTTCACAGTATATTTAATTCATCAATCAGTGGTTTCAAATAAGCATAAAAATTATTCTTCGGATATCCTGGGATTAGTAAGGTCAAAAAATATATAGGGATCCTTCAACAACATCCATGGAGGTAAATTGTACGGAGTAAAAATGACAGGCCAACATGAATATTGACTACCATAAGATCCGAATGGACAGAAACCATCAGTGTAAAAACCTAGTCGCAAATTTCGGGCTTCTAAAGCAAAGGATGGATGCACTCTATCAAAATGTTTCCATGAATAATCATTGGCCAGATGATTGAAGCTTTTACCATGAAATATTCGTTTTGTGCTATGACATCATTGTCGTTGTATTCTTAGACATGAATAAATACTGAAGTATGGATATAAGAGGAAAATATCTCAACTGTTTTATAGGAATCAAGCTAGACTTCCCATGTTGAGATTCATTATACCTCGATTGCCCACAAATGGGACAACTATCCAATGACTTATTTTCCCTAGAATATATAATGAAATCATTTGAACTTGCATGAATCTTATGACAACTAAGTCCTAAATTCCGAACCATCCTCTTACTCTTATAGTAATTTGTAGGAAAAAAATTTCCTTCAGGTAACAGTGTTTTAACCAAAGAAAATATTTGATCAAAACACGTGTTCGACATTCCATTATCTGATTTGATAGCCATAAATTTTTCAACTACTTCTAATTTTCTTATCTTGCAACCATGATATAACGCATCCTCAGCTGACCTCAACAACTCATAAAATTCAGAGTGTGCCAACTCCGGAGTTGAATCAATATCATCTTGATTTTATATATGTTGAATAGATGGACCTTCAACATCATGTACTAAATTTTGAAACCGATATGGATCTGGAATCAAGTTAGTATCACCTTCTGTTGAACTGCGTTCACCATGTTGATACCAAAAAACATAATCCGATTGAAAACAAAAACGCAAGAGATGTCCCCAAACTTTGTCAAACGTGTCAAATGTTCTAAGTGCACATTTTTTAAAAGGACATTTTATTGTGCCTTCTGAAACAAATTCTGTATTTGATGCCGCAAATGCTAAAAAAGTCTCCACACCCTCTATATATACTAGATTTAAACCAGAAACATTTGCATTTATATGTTGATTTATCCATATGCGGTCATTTAAAAATGACTGTTGATGACCTCGTTGTTCCATATTTTTCTATAAAATATAAAAGCATTACTGGTTTTGAAATTTTTTTTAGAAAAAACACTCAAGCAAGGATAATTATAGAGTTTACATCAGACACGACTGATGCAAAATTTTTATTGGGATAGACCTAAAAATTGACCCTTTATAAATTGAACATGTTAAGAATAAAGCAAAACCTGTTACAAATATTGATAATTTTAATATTTTATAATTTTTTTATTATTTTTAATAATACTAATATTATTTTTTCTTAAATATTAATTATATAACAAGAACATTATTACATTATTAGTATTTTTTATTATTAATATTAATATAATATAATTTTTTATATTATGTCACAATTCTCCTTTTATCTGTGTGTTTAACATTCTGTCTCCGCGTGTAATATCTGCATTCACTTTCACCTCTCTATTAGTGAGTAGGTTGATAATTTTGAAAAAAATGCAAATATTACATGTGGAGACAGAATTTTTCTTAAAACCAATACAGAGATGAAAAGATAATTGAGAAAGATAATGATCACTCTAGTTTTTTCCAATTAGCTAATTATTACTAATTATTCCTAATTATTGCGAATTATTCTAAGTTATTGGTAATTATTCCGAGTTATTGGTAATTATTACTAATTATTGGTAATTATTCCTAATTATTGGTAATTATTCCCAATTATGGGTAATTATTCCTAATTATTGGCAATTATTCCTAATTATTGGTAATTATTCCTAATTATTGCTAATTATTGGTAATTATTTGTAATTATTGGTAATTATTGGTAATTATTGGTAATTATTGGTAATTATTGGAAATTATTCCTAATTATTGGTAATTATTGGAAATTATTGGTAATTATTGGCAATTATTGGCAATTATTAGTAATTATTGGTAATTATTGGTAATTATTGGTAATTATTGGTAATTATTGGTAATTATTCCTAATTATTGGTAATTATTTCTAATTATTGCTAATTATTTCTAATTATTACTAATTATTGCTAATTATTTCTAATTATTGCTAATTATTGCTAATTATTTCTAATTATTGCTAATTATTTCAAATTATTTCTAATTATTGCTAATTATTGGTAAATATTCCTAATTATTGGTAATTAGTGGTAATTATTGCTAACTAGTGGTAATTATTGCTAATTAGGGGTAATTATTGCATATTAGTGGTAATTATTACAAATTATTGGTAATTTGTGGTAATTATTTCTAATTAGTGGTAATTATTGCTAATTAGTGGTGATTGTTGCTAATTATTGGTAATTATTGGTAATTGTTGGTAATTACTGGTAATTATTGGTAATTATTTATAATTATTGGTAATTATTGGTAATTATTGCTAATTATTGGTAATTATTGGTAATTATTGGTAATTATTGGTAATTATGGGTAATTATTGGTAATAATTGCTAATTATTGGTAATTATTCCTAATAATTGGTAATTATTCCTAATTATTGGTAATTATTCCTAACTATTGGTAATTATTCCTAATTATTGGCAATTATTGGTAATTATTGGCAATTATTGGCAATTATTGACAATTATTGGCAATTATTGGGAATTATTGGGAATTATTGGTAATTATTGGTAATATTGGTAATTATTGGTAATTATTGGTAATTATTGGTAATTATTTCTAATTATTACTAATTATTGTTACTTATTCCAAATTATTGTCAATTATTCCTAATTATTGGTAATTATTTCTAATTATTGATAATTATTCCTAATTATTGGTAATTATTCCTAATCATTGGTAATTATTCCTAATTATTGGTAAATATTGACAATTATTGGCAATTATTGGTAAATATTAGTAAATATTGGTAAATATTGGTAATTATTACTAATTATTACTAATTGTTACTAATTATTGGTAATTATTGATAATTATTACTAATTATTACTAATTATTGGTAATTATTGGTAATTTTTGGTAATTATTACTAATTATTACTAATTATTACTAATTATTGTTAATTTTCTCTAATTATTAATATTTTTTTGAATTATTCCAATTTTTTGTTAATTATTGCTAATTATTACTATTTTTTTGAATTATTCCTATTTTTTTGTTAATTATTGTTAATTATTACAAATTATTACTTATTATTACTAATTATTTTAAAATTTTACTAATTATTACTAATTATTACAAATTATATTCAATAATTACTAATTGTATTCATTAATTACTAATTACATTCATTAACTACTAACAACATTCATTAATTACTAATTACTATCTTTAATTAAAATTAAAGTTATTAATTACTAATTACAGTCACTTAATTATTAAATATTGTTAATTACTAATAATTAAATCTCACAAATCAAATTTAATACAACCTTAATACAACATAATTATATCTAATTAGAAATAATAAAAACTAATGTAAAAATATAAAACAAAAACATTAAATAAATAATAAATTAAAATTCAGATAAAAACCTTAAACTGGTTTTCGATCTTTCGATTTGTTGTACTTGTAGGATGATCCCCACAACCTCCTTGAAATCGCCTTGCAAAACAAAATTCACTCAACTCATATAAACTAGTAAGAAGTAGTTCGGATTCAGAAATCTTGTCAAGGCTCGCTGTATTTATAGGTTAGATTATTTGCGACGGGGTTTATTGCGACCTGAATACTGTCGCAATTGGTATTATTTTTGATGGGACCGTCGCAAATAAACCCGGCCGCATTTATTATGGGTGGCAATTAAAGGGATTATTTGCGACGGGCCCCGTCGCAAATAACCCCTGCCGTCAGGTTATTTGCGACGGGAAGCCTATCTCGTCTTAAATAACCTGTTACCACTGCCGGTTATTTGTGACGGGTAGGGGATCCCATCGCAAATATATTTTGCACGATTTGGCGCGCAAGTCGCACCAGACCATTTACGATGGGTGAGAATATCTCGTCGCAAATAACTCCTTATTTGCGACGAGGAATAATCCCGTCGCAAATAACCCGTCGCTAATACCACTTTTTTCCTGTAGTGACTGGTCATTGGTATTATTATCTATCTTGTATGGGGAGTGTGTAGAAATAAAAAAAATACATGATATATAGATAACACGGGATACCCAACCTATGATTCTACAACCAAAACACTATCACACACCACAATACCACCACTACAATGCACATCAACCATCATGTCCGCTATTAGATATATATTCAAAAAAACACAAAACCACGTCACAAATCCATACAATTAAACTATAAATTATAGGTCCCACCATTTTATATAGTTGAACGGGTTCTACTAAAATTCATTTACTAATCCATTACATTCACATTTAGAAAACCCATTGTTTTATGCAATTGATTTATGAAAAATTCAACAGATCGATTTACATATCTATATTTATTGATTTACCAACCAATGAAATATCATTTCAAACCTTATAATTTAACCCATGGATAACCAAGAAACTAACACAACAAGACCACACAAAAGGTCACCCATCCTGTATAAATCATTTCTACAGGGACACTACAACTAAGATACCTTTCCACAACAACCACATGTCTCAACCACTAAACACCACAACCACCACACACATATCCATCAAAAGCCTCCACATATTTACTACTAAACACAATGAATCCCATCCCAACCTATAACATCACACTTCACAACCACCACATCACACATCAAAACCCCTATAATTTATCTAGCCTACCTATTTCCACAATCTTCACACAACATCACACATCATACAAGTGAACACAACCATGAAAAAGACACACACTTACACATTCCGATAGTCAAAATTTGTTTTCATCCTCTTATATCACATTACATCAATAATTATCATGGGAATTTTCGTACAAACAATATTTATATGATAAACCAATTCATTAACAATATATAAAATTTTAAAATTCTATTAAAAGTTATAATAATAATAAAAACATAATATGGTTCCCATAACATATCTACTAAAATAAAAATAAGTCTCACTACAAGAAACTTTTTCAGTTATGGTAAAAATAGAATTAAGGTCATCCAAAATAACACTTAAAGATGTAGAACACAAGATTAAACCCAATTCCCATCAATACTATGATTATGAAAATTCATTATATTTTTTAATCTAACCCTTAATAACCACCCAATGAATGGGAAAATCATCAAATACCAACACATAGCACATACATATGGATAGAATAAGGACTCATTGCCTCAAATAAGATTTACAATTCACAATACACCACATAGTGAATATGAAACAACATGAAAAACAAAACCACATCAAAAAAAGTTAATAAGCCTAGACCTCACTAATGTTTTATCAAAATCCAATCATAAGTGAACTCCAAACCCAAGAAACATTACCACTGGGGATTCATGAATGAAGTATGTGGTAAAATAATGAGATAAAGGGAATAAATCATATATGATCATCAATTATCAACTTTTGGAACCGCAGAATCAATTAAAGGGAATATGTGATGGGAGATACTCAAAGGGAACCTAGGATTTGACTTAAAAAAGAGAGAAACATTTTATAAATGACTAGATTTGTTCAAAAATTAGGTTTATAAATTGGTTTTAAAATTCCTTATTCACATCCTAAATTTAAAATTCATGTTGGGTATCCCATGGGTTTTGTGAAACCAATGATGTGAATCCCATTTTACGTATGAATTGATCATATTTCCAACATCCTTAAAAATTAGATGAAAATTGTACCGAATTAATTCACAACACAAATTATACTTTAACGTCATGAATCTATTTATCATAGTACTCTTAGCTCACATAAAATCTGTAATGGCCCAAACATTTATTAAAAACAATTATCCTTGATTAGATTAAATGACTTATTATGTAAAATGGTTATATAAAACATATACAATTCCTTGGTTTTATGTTTTTTCATTTCAAAATACCATTACAAATTGTTACCATTGCTAATATATCCACTGAAAAGTGATCACATGATTAGTATAAATATAGGTCTTTAACAAATCCAATTTGACTCAGATAAAGGAGGCAATGACCTTATCAAGTATAATTTCTCCATAAGAATCCCATTTTTCAATGCTCGAAAAGGAGGTAGCATCACTGGGCTTCACTTTTGACCAATCCCAAGCTGAGATTCCCCACGTTATGCTTGAATTGAACTGCCTAAAGGAGTAGTAGATGTTAATAGGGATTACCACTAGAAAGATGTTATCCAAGCCACCCCAAGAGTCTGTCACCATCGCACACCTTACCCTTAGGTCATTTGAAGGTGTTATAAGGGGTTATGTAACAAGATCCTGACACTGTGATTATGTGAATTAGTTTTTTATAGAATAAATAATATGCACTCATTTTATTAATTTTACTTTGTAAATTGGTTTTAAAGCATATATAATGTTTTAGTAAATATTAAATTAATAAATATAATTTTACGAATTAATGGATTTTTGAATTAAATAAAATTTTAATAAAATTTATTTACTAAATCCATTTTTATTAAATATAAATTATCATATAATTTTTATGAATAAAATTGTAATTTTTATTTAGGTTTGAAAGCTGTTTTTATCAAAACCCACAAATTTTCGATAAATGCCGTTTTTTATTTTAAATGTAAAAATTCACATATTTAGAAAACTTTTTAGATAAAATGAAAATTATTTTTGGATTCAGCATGTCAAAATTAGCTAACAGCGAATTTTTCATAATTTATTGAGACAATCAAATTTTTGGGTAAAAATTAAATACTATTTCAATATATAATGTGTTTATGACATCATAATGACCTAATAGAGATGTAATAAAACATTATAAAAGGATTTTTCGGCCTATATATGTTTTAAATTAAAAATAAGGTGATTTATGAATTTTTTTTGAATAATTTTATTGTTCTTTAGTGTACCCTACAAGACATATAAAACATTTTAACTTATTAATATCATATTCTGGGAGAGTGTGACTCACCTCCCCATAAGCAAAAATAATATTTTATGAAGATAGGAGATTGGCCTTATAAAATAATTTTTTCCAATCCCCTTTTTCCAAAACCATGGGTAAAAACCATGGGTCAGTTTTGGGTTTTTAATATTTACACTACTAGAAAAGGGGGCAGTGGAGGCCCCCTGACTCGGGCGACCGCCATTGGCGGTCGCTATAGCCCACCTTTAGCGACCGCCAATGGCGGTCGCTAACCTCCCTAAAAATATTCGGGGGGTTTCTGCGCCCCCCCCCCGCGCCCTCTCGAGCCCTAACCCCTCGCCGCCCTCCCTCGCGCCGCCCTCCCCTCCCCCGCCGCCCGGCCTCCCCCGCCGCCCGGCCTCCCCCGCCGCCCGGCCTCCCCCGCCTCCCGGCCTCCCCCTCCGCCCGCCCTCCCCCGCCGCCCGCCCTCCCCCGCCGCCCGCCCTCCCCCGCCGCCCGCCCTCCCCCGCCGCCCGCCCTCCCCCGCCGCCCGTCCTCCCCCGCCGCCTGGCTTCCGGCCTCCGGCCGCCGCCCTCCGCCTTCGGGCCTCCGGCCGCCGCCCTCCGGCCTCTCGGCCCTCCCCCCCCACCCCGGACGGCACCCGCACCCCGGACAGCCCCCGGCGCGCACTCCGGACCGCCCCCCCGCACCCCGGACGCCTCCCCGCACCCCGGACAGCACCCCCCCGCGCACTCCGGACCGCCCCCACACCCCGGACGCCTCCCCGCACCCCGGACAGCACCCCCCCGCGCACTCCGGACCGCCCCCCGCACCCCGGACGCCTCCCCGCACCCCGGACAGCCCCCCCTGCACTCGGACACCCCCCTCCGAACCCGGACAGCCCCCCCGCACCCCGGACAGCCCCCCCCCCCCCCCCCCCCCCCCCCGCACTCGGACACCCCCCCTCCGAACCCGGACAGCCCCCCCGCACCCCGGACAGGCCCCCCGCACCCCGGACACCCCACCCCGCACCCCCGACAGCCCCCCTGCACCCCAGACAGCCCCCCCTCCCCCGCACCTCGGACACCCCCGCACCCCGAACACCCCTGCCCGCACCCCTGACAGGCCCCCGACACCCCGGACACCCCTCCCCGCACCTCGGACAGCCCCCCCCGACCCCGGACACCCCCCCCTCGCTGCCCGTCCCCCGTCCCCTCACCGCCTCCTCTCCTCCAGCTCCCCGCCGCCGCCGCCACCCGTCCCCTCCCTTGCCACACCGCCTTTGGCTCCGGCTCCCCTTCGCTGCTCCTCTCCCTCGCAGCACCGCCTTCGGCTCCCCTCCCTTTCAGGTTTGTAGCTCAATCAGGTAACATGAGCTTTCAGTTACATTATTATTTTATCAATGGTTCATAAACAAATGATTAATATTTATTTTGAATATAGTTGATTTGATAAATGTAAATGTAATAAGTATTGTGTAAATGTTTGTTATACAGATATTATTATGGATAAGAGTTGGATTGATCTTCCAAATCGAACGTCTAGAGAATATTTCAATGGCATTATGCAGTTTATTGACTTCACGAGAGGATTTGAAAGTGACTATATTAGTTGTCCATGTAGAAAATGTGCTAACAGATATCAATTCACACGAGATACTGTGAGGGAGCACCTTTTCTTTAATGGATTTCTGAAAAATTATAAGAGTTGGACTCGTCATGGAGAAGAATATGTTCGTTGTCAAAATACAGATGCAGCTCAGATGGATGTTGATGCAAGGATGACTGATCCAATGCATGAAATGCTTACTGAAATGGTACGTGGGTTTGATCCTGAAGGCATTGACATCCAGAATCTTGAGACCGGTGAGATAAATCTTCGCTCTGGTGCAGATCGTGATTCGAGGAGGTTTTATGAAGTACTTGATGATGCGAAAACAGAATTATATCCTGGATGTACTTCTTACAATAAACTGTCGTTCATCGTGGAGTTGTTGCATTTGAAGACTTTGAACAATTGGTCAGACACATCATTCGACATGCTTTTGGTTTTATTGAAAAAAGTTCTTCCTGTCGACGCTAAGATTCCTGAGTCGTATTACTATGCTCGTAAGTTGACAGAGAACTTAGGTTTTACATATGAGACTATAGATGCATGTGCAAACAACTGTATGTTGTTTAGAAATGAAACTGCTCATTTGGATATCTGTACGGTTTGTGGCGCTTCCAGGTGGAAAGAGAACAGGGGAAATAAGACTCATCAAAGTCAGATTGCGATACAGGGGAAACCGATTGCCGTAAAGCAAATGCGTTACTTTCCCCTTAAACCGAGGTTGAAAAGATTTTTTATGTCATCTAAAGTTTCTAATTTAATGAGATGGCATGCAGAAAGAGTTCATGAAAGTGACATGTTAACCCACCCGGCAGACTCTCATGCATGGAAGGATTTTGATAAGAGACATCCCGACTTTGCTAAAGATGTTCGTAATGTCCGATTGGGATTGGCAGCAGATGGTTTCAATCCATTCAAGTCTATGGTTGGTGCAACTCATAGCACATGGCCCGTGGTGTTGGTTCCATATAATCTTCCTCCGTGGCTTTGTATGAAGCAACAATTTATATTACTTTCCACTCTTATTGATGGACCTAAAAGTCCGGGGGATAAGATTGATGTTTACCTTCAGCCATTGATTGATGAGTTGAATGAATTTTGGGGCGATGGTGTGATGACTTATGACTGCGAAACGAATGAAATGTTCAAACTGCATGCAGCTTTATTGTGGACAATCAATGACTTCCCAGCTTATGCAAATTTATCAGGCTGGAGTACGAAAGGGGAATTTGCTTGCCCTTGTTGCAATAAAAGTAAAAAATCTGTATGGCTTAAACATTCCAAAAAATGGGCATACATGGGTTACAGGCGTTTTCTCCCTCCCCAGCACAGGTTCAGAAAGGACAGAGTGGCATTTGATGGTTCTAGAGAGTTCAGCCCAGCACCAAAGATCATGACAGGAGTCGAAATGTTATCGCAGATTGAGGAAGAAAACATCCGCACGGTATATGAAATTCAGGATTTGGTGGCTCCTCCAGTACGTAATATTCGTGCTGCGGGTAGGCAGCGCAGTCACAATTGGAAAAAGAAAAGTATTTTTTATAGTCTTCCGTATTGGAAAACTAACATGTTGAGGCATAATTTGGATGTCATGCACATTGAAAAAAATGTTTGTGATAACATATTGTGGACCATTTTAGGTGTCAGTGGAAAGTCAAAGGACCATGTTAATGCACGCCGTGATTTGGAAGAAATGGGTTTAAGGAAACAGTTGCATTTACAGTTAGCTGAGGGAAACAAGGCATATATGCCTGCTGCACAGTATTCGATGACTACAGAGGAGAAAGAGACATTTCTTTCCATTTTGAAGATGGTCAAGGTGCCTGATGGTTACTCTTCTAATATTTCAAAGTGTGTGAATCTGACGAGCAAGACATTGCAAGGGTTGAAAAGTCATGACAATCACATATTACTTCAGCAGTTGATTCCAATCGCAATTTGTGATTGTTTATCCCCCAATGTTGTTCAGCCCTTGATTGAGATGAGTAATTTTTTTAGACAGCTTTGTTTAAGAAATCAACGAATGAGTGATTTAAAAAGTTTGCAGGACCGAATTGTACTTACGCTTTGTCACTTTGAGAAACTTTTCCCCCCCTCATTTTTTGATGTTATAGTCCACTTAACAGTGCACCTAACTGATGAAGTAATGGCTGCTGGTCCAGTGCAATTCAGGTGGATGTATCCTATTGAACGGTATTTGAGTACATTGAAAAGATTTGTACGCAATAGAGCTCGTCCAGAGGCATCAATAGCCAATGGTTATTTGATGGACGAGTGTACTACCTTTTGTGAAGAATATCTTACGGATGTTGAAACAAAATTAGATAAGCCCTCTCGGATTCATGATGGTCCAGTTGGAGAAGGAACCACATTTGATATGGACAACATCGAGTGGATACAAGCACATCGATATATCTTGTTCAATACTCCATCAGTTGCACCATTAATGCAGTAAGTATCTTATCAATGTGCTTGTATAACTTTTACATGTTTTCTTTGCATAAGTTGATCTTTTAAACATCGCGTAATCATTTGCAGGAAACACATTAATGAGATAAAAGAAGAGATGCATCGTGCGACTGAGTTGCAAATTCAACAATCTCATTATGCGGCATTTCATGATTGGTTCAAGGATTATGTATGTATAAATTGATTTTCATTATGAGTGAAGTATTAAACTAATTCTTTCTGCATATATCAGTATTTATTTTTATAAATTATGTAGGTTCGTAAGCTGAGGGAGTTAGGGGACCCCACGTTACCTGAAGTATTTATCCAACTGGCTGAGGGTCCATCTATAACCGCTCGTCGTTATAAAGCTATTGATGCTAATGGTTTTCGATTTCGCATTAAAGATGTTGATGACAAACGAGCAACACAAAACAGTGGAATCGGTTGTCCCTTTGTCGATTCTGGTTATTACTATGGTCAATTGATAGACATCATTGAAGTTGTATACACACACGGTTTGAAGTACATATTGTTAAAGTGTAATTGGGTTGATCCAGTGCGTGGATGTAAAGTCGATCAATATCAGTTTTCATTGGTGAATTTTAACTACATGTTATACAGAAATAATGAACGAGTTGAGAATGAACCTTTCATCTTGACATCACAAGAGGAACAAGTATTCTTCGTTACTTTGCCTTCGGATCCAAGTTGGCAAGTTGTTGTCAAAATGTCTCGGCGAGGAGTGTTTTTATTTGAAGAAGATGAACCCGAGACTGTTCCGTTTGTTTACCAACAACTTGATCAACATACCGTAGTTCAACGTGAAGAAGATATTTATTGGGTCAGAGCGGCTGTTGAAGGAGAAACGGTCGATTTGCATGCTTAATGAAAGGTATAATTGTTTTCCCGCTATTCAGTAGAATGTCCTAGGATATCATAAATTATCTAATCATTTTATAAATCCTTATAAGTTTTAATCCTCACTTTTGTAAGTTAATTCAGTCATAAATATTTAGGTTGATTAACTTTCTGATTTTTTAAAATTCATTCACAACTAATTATTCAATCCATTTTTTGTTTGATTAACAGTTGTACAAGTTTGATTTATTAAGAACAATCCAATTTATCTTTTAAACACTTTGGACTCATTACTGATATTTTGTATGATTGCAGACATGTCAGGGGAAGAGGCAGAAAATCCACATCATCCATCTGAGGCATCTACGTCTCAGGGTCGAGGTATGTTTGACAGTCATTATCTATATTATTTATGTAATTAACATATATATATATATAAATATAACATTTGTCAATTTATATATAAAATTTTTTTCAACAGGATCAGACTCGGCTGCTTCTTCCTCTCGCAGGAGAGGCCCTGGTCGTGGCATATTAGCATGGAATTCCGACACGACGATAGATGTTTAATTTGATGAGGTATTTCATCCCGTGGGACCGAATGCCCCGGCATTTATTCGTCAGCTGGGTCATATCATACGTGACCCACATCGATTTCCATTGACCACGCGTGATTGGGCTTCTATCCCTCAGGACACATTAGATCGTCTATGGAGGGAGGTTCAGGTAAGAAAATAATTTTACTTTATTTTCTATTTATAAATAATACTAATATGTTTGATTATTTTCATTATAGAAAAATTTGAAAGTATGCCCTGAAGAGTTTCGGCCCGTGTGTATGAGAAAATGCCGTAAGCTGTGGAAAGATTATAAAGGCAAAGTGAAGAGGGACCACTGGGTACCAAATGTGGGTGCCCCTGACATTTTGGAAAAAGTCCCGAGAGGTGTCCTCCCAGCTCAGTGGCGTGACTTGGTTGCATATTGGTCTACTGAGGGTGTTGCGGTTTGTATATTAATTATTTTGCTGTATATATATTTTCAAGAATATGTGATTTGTTTGAAATTTGAATGAATTGAATGTAGGAGGTGTCAACACGCCATTCGGAGAATCGAGCGTTGCAGGGACCAGCTCACAGGCTCGGGACTCGTCACGTGTCTCAGATCCGACATGAGGTATATATTATTCACTTTTTAATTAATTAATTAATATGGTTTTGTGTTTATATTCTTTTAATATACAGTTGCGAGGGCAAGGTGCAGCAACTGATAAAATGTCGGTGTGGATAAGGACTCGTGATCGCAATGATCCAGAGGTTGCAGCATTGATAGTAAGTGTCTGTACTTACCAATAATTACATAAATCTTTATATTAACATATATATATTTATATATATTTAAATATTTCACAGGATCAATTTGAAGCTGAGTTAGAACATCTGCCAGAGGACCAGCGACAGCTTCCCATGCGACGGGATGAGATCTTTCATCGCATTATTGGTCGGGACGGGCATGGCTATAGTTTGACCTATGGAGCAGGGATTCCTCGTTCTGTAGTGTCACGCGCTGCGGTTGTCGGTCCTGCTGTTGCTCATATGACACAGCAGATGTCAGATTTTGAGGCACGGCTGCGCGCTTCCGAGGAGACAAATGTGCAATTGACAGCTGAGGTAAGAGCACTACGGAAATATGTGCGTCGAGCTGATGGTACAGGGGATCATACGACGCAGGTATATACTGTATTTATTTATTTAATTTAAATTATTTTTGTTATTAAAATATTTATAATGTTTATTTGTTGTAGGCACCTGGTCCACCAGAAGGAGGTAACAGTGATGGCAACGCGTGACGCACCATATATTCACGAGATATGTTTTTTGTTTTTACTGGTAGGGTTGACATTGATGTACTTTATTTATTCATTTAAGTAATGCATTATTACCATCCATGGTGGTCTTTTAAATATTTTATACACATATTGAGTTTTTGATCAGATAATCTTAAATGATTCTACATTTGAAAAAGTCGAACTAATTCCAACAGATCAGTAAATCTGATATTATAGATTATGTATTATCCAATATATTTTTTATAAATTTTTGTATGGTATCGATAAAAGAAATATGTATTAATTAGATGTTATCACTTTTATTTTTCACTTTTGTAATCAATGGGATGACCTTTGCACCCCCGGAGAGCCCCCCGCACCGCCGTACAGCCCCCCGCACCCCCGTACAGCCACCCGCGCACCCCCGTACAGCCCCCCGCACCCCCGTACAGCCCCCCGCGCACCCCCGTACAGCCCCCCGCACCCCCGTACAGCCCCCCCCCCCCCCGCACCCCCGTACAGCCCCCCACGCACCCCCGTACAGCCCCCCCGCACCCCCGTACAGCCCCCCCGCACCCCCGTACAGCCCCCCGCACCCCCGTACTGCCCCCGCCACCCCCGTACAGGCCCCCGCCACCCCCGCACAGGCCCCCGCACCCCCGTACAGCCCCCCCGCACCCCCGTACAGCCCCCGCCACCCCCGTACAGCCCCCCGCACCCCCGTACAGCCCCCCGCACCCCCGTACAGCCCCCCGCCACCCCCGTACAGCCCCCCGCACCCCCGTACAGCCCCCCCCCCCCGCACCCCCGTACAGCCCCCCGCAACCCCGTACAGCCCCCCCCGCACCCCCGTACATCCCCCCCACCCCCGTACTGCCCCCCGCCACCCCCGTACAGGCCCCCGCCACCCCCGTACAGGCCCCCGCACCCCCGTACGGCCCCCCGCCACCCCCGTACAGGCCCCCGCCACCCCCGTACAGGCCCCCGCCACCCCCGTACAGTCCCCCGCCACCCCCGTACATGCCCCCGCCACCCCCGTACAGCCCCCCCGCACCCCCGTACAGCCCCCCGAACCCCCGTACAGCCCCCCGCCACCCCCGTACAGCCCCCCGCCACCCCCGTACAGGCCCCCCGCCACCCCCGTACAGGCCCCCGCCACCCCCGTACTGCCCCCACGCACCCCCGTACAGCCCCCCGCACCCCCGTACAGCCCCCCGCACCCCCGTACAGCCCCCCGCACCCCCGTACTGCCCCCGCCACCCCCGTACAGGCCCCCGCCACCCCCGCACAGGCCCCCGCACCCCCGTACAGCCCCCCCGCACCCCCGTACAGCCCCCCGCCACCCCCGTACAGCCCCCCGCACCCCCGTACAGCCCCCACGCCCGATTGTGTCGTTTTCAGCAGCGCGACGCGCGCTGAAATGGCGCGTTGGGGGGTCAAAACCACCCGAACGACCTCCGAATACCACGAAACCGTACGACAACATCCGGGGCGTCAAATGTGAAATGGTCGGCTAGACGGCACCTCATTCGGAGGTGCCGTGCGACCGCGGCGGCCGGAAACGCGTTTCCGGCGCCGTTAAACACCAAAACGGCGTGCGGCGGTCCGATTCGGAGCAAACGTGCTCCGAACGACCTGAAACCGCACGGGGACGAGAGGAATATTATTCCTGAGATGCAGGAGGAGGCCGCACGTCCATCGGACGTGCGGTGCGCGCGGCACGCCCGATTGTGTCGTTTTCAGCAGCGCGACGCGCGCTGAAATGGCGCGTTGGGGGGTCAAAACCACCCGAACGACCTCCGAATGCCACGAAACCGTACGACAACATCCGGGGCGTCAATTGTGAAATGGTCGGCCAGACGGCACCTCATTCGGAGGTGCCGTGCGACCGCGGCGGCCGGAAACGCGTTTCCGGCGCCGTTAAACACCAAAACGGCGTGCGGCGGTCCGATTCGGAGCAAACGTGCTCCGAACGACCTGAAACCGCACGGGGACGAGAGGAATATTATTCCTGAGATGCAGGAGGAGGCCGCACGTCCATCGGACGTGCGGTGCGCGCGGCACGCCCGATTGTGTCGTTTTCAGCAGCGCGGCGCGCGCTGAAATGGCGCGTTGGGGGGTCAAAACCACCCGAACGACCTCCGAATGCCACGAAACCGTACGACAACATCCGGGGCGTCAGTTGTGAAATGGTCGGCCAGACGGCACCTCATTCGGAGGTGCCGTGCGACCGCGGCGGCCGGAAACGCGTTTCCGGCGCCGTTAAACACCAAAACGGCGTGCGGCGGTCCGATTCGGAGCAAACGTGCTCCGAACGACCTGAAACCGCACGGGGACGAGAGGAATATTATTCCTGAGATGCAGGAGGAGGCCGCACGTCCATAGGACGTGCGGTGCGCGCGGCACGCCCGATTGTGTCGTTTTCAGCAGCGCGGCGCGCGCTGAAATGGCGCGTTGGGGGGTCAAAACCACCCGAACGACCTCCGAATGCCACGAAACCGTACGACAACATCCGGGGCGTCAATTGTGAAATGGTCGGCCAGACGGCACCTCATTCGGAGGTGCCGTGCGACCGCGGCGGCCGGAAACGCGTTTCCGGCGCCGTTAAACACCAAAACGGCGTGCGGCGGTCCGATTCGGAGCAAACGTGCTCCGAACGACCAGAAACCGCACGGGGACGAGAGGAATATTATTCCTGAGATGCAGGAGGAGGCCGCACGTCCATCGGACGTGCGGTGCGCGCGGCACGCCCGATTGTGTCGTTTTCAGCAGCGCGGCGCGCGCTGAAATGGCGCGTTGGGGGGTCAAAACCACCCGAACGACCTCCGAATGCCACGAAACCGTACGACAACATCCGGGGCGTCAAATGTGAAATGGTCGGCTAGACGGCACCTCATTCGGAGGTGCCGTGCGACCGCGGCGGCCGGAAACGCGTTTCCGGCGCCGTTAAACACCAAAACGGCGTGCGGCGGTCCGATTCGGAGCAAACGTGCTCCGAACGACCTGAAACCGCACGGGGACGAGAGGAATATTATTCCTGAGATGCAGGAGGAGGCCGCACGTCCATCGGACGTGCGGTGCGCGCGGCACGCCCGATTGTGTCGTTTTCAGCAGCGCGGCGCGCGCTGAAATGGCGCGTTGGGGGGTCAAAACCACCCGAACGACCTCCGAATGCCACGAAACCGTACGACAACATCCGGGGCGTCAAATTTGAAATGGTCGGCCAGACGGCACCTCATTCGGAGGTGCCGTGCGACCGCGGCGGCCGGAAACGCGTTTCCGGCGCCGTTAAACACCAAAACGGCGTGCGGCGGTCCGATTCGGAGCAAACGTGCTCCGAACGACCTGAAACCGCACGGGGACGAGAGGAATATTATTCCTGAGATGCAGGAGAAGGCCGCACGTCCATCGGACGTGCGGTGCGCGCGGCACGCCCGATTGTGTCGTTTTCAGCAGCGCGGCGCGCGCTGAAATGGCGCGTTGGGGGGTCAAAACCACCCGAACGACCTCCGAATGCCACGAAACCGTACGAAAACATCCGGGGCGTCAGTTGTGAAATGGTCGGCCAGACGGCACCTCATTCGGAGGTGCCGTGCGACCGCGGCGGCCGGAAACGCGTTTCCGACGCCCTTAAACACCAAAACGGCGTGCGGCGGTCCGATTCGGAGCAAACGTGCTCCGAACGACCTGAAACCGCACGGGGACGAGAGGAATATTATTCCTGAGATGCAGGAGGAGGCCGCACGTCCATCGGACGTGCGGTGCGCGCGGCACGCCCGATTGTGTCGTTTTCAGCAGCGCGGCGCGCGCTGAAATGGCGCGTTGGGGGGTCAAAACCACCCGAACGACCTCCGAATGCCACAAAACCGTACGACAACATCCGGGGCGTCAAATGTGAAATGGTCGGCTAGACGGCACCTCATTCGGAGGTGCCGTGCGACCGCGGCGGCCGGAAACGCGTTTCCGGCGCCGTTAAACACCAAAACGGCGTGCGGCGGTCCGATTCGGAGCAAACGTGCTCCGAACGACCTGAAACCGCACGGGGACGCGAGGAATATTATTCCTGAGATGCAGGAGGAGGCCGCACGTCCATCGGACGTGCGGTGCGCGCGGCACGCCCGATTGTGTCGTTTTCAGCAGCGCGGCGCGCGCTGAAATGGCGCGTTGGGGGGTCAAAACCACCCGAACGACCTCCGAATGCCACGAAACCGTACGACAACATCCGGGGCATCAAATGTGAAATGGTCGGCCAGACGGCACCTCATTCGGAGGTGCCGTGCGACCGCGGAGGCCGGAAACGCGTTTCCGGCGCCGTTAAACACCAAAACGGCGTGCGGCGGTCCGATTCGGAGCAAACGTGCTCCGAACGACCTGAAACCGCACGGGGACGAGAGGAATATTATTCCTGAGATGCAGGAGGAGGCCGCACGTCCATCGGACGTGCGGTGCGCGCGGCACGCCCGATTGTGTCGTTTTCAGCAGCGCGGCGCGCGCTGAAATGGCGCGTTGGGGGGTCAAAACCACCCGAACGACCTCCGAATGCCACGAAACCGTACGACAACATCCGGGGCGTCAATTGTGAAATGGTCGGCCAGACGGCACCTCATTCGGAGGTGCCGTGCGACCGCGGCGGCCGGAAACACGTTTCCGGCGCCGTTAAACACCAAAACGGCGTGCGGCGGTCCGATTCGGAGCAAACGTGCTCCGAACGACCTGAAACCGCACGGGGATGAGAGGAATATTATTCCTGAGATGCAGGAGGAGGCCGCACGTCCATCGGACGTGCGGTGCGCGCGGCACGCCCGATTGTGTCGTTTTCAGCAGCGCGGCGCGCGCTGAAATGGCGCGTTGGGGGGTCAAAACCACCCGAACGACCTCCGAATGCCACGAAACCGTACGACAACATCCGGGGCGTCAGTTGTGAAATGGTCGGCCAGACGGCACCTCATTCGGAGGTGCCGTGCGACCGCGGCGGCCGGAAACGCGTTTCCGGCGCCGTTAAACACCAAAACGGCGTGCGGCGGTCCGATTCGGAGCAAACGTGCTCCGAATGACCTGAAACCGCACGGGGACGAGAGGAATATTATTCCTGAGATGCAGGAGGAGGCCGCACGTCCATAGGACGTGCGGTGCGCGCGGCACGCCCGATTGTGTCGTTTTCAGCAGCGCGGCGCGCGCTGAAATGGCGCGTTGGGGGGTCAAAACCACCCGAACGACCTCCGAATGCCACGAAACCGTACGACAACATCCGGGGCGTCAATTGTGAAATGGTCGGCCAGACGGCACCTCATTCGGAGGTGCCGTGCGACCGCGGCGGCCGGAAACGCGTTTCCGGCGCCGTTAAACACCAAAACGGCGTGCGGCGGTCCGATTCGGAGCAAACGTGCTCCGAACGACCAGAAACCGCACGGGGACGAGAGGAATATTATTCCTGAGATGCAGGAGGAGGCCGCACGTCCATCGGACGTGCGGTGCGCGCGGCACGCCCGATTGTGTCGTTTTCAGCAGCGCGGCGCGCGCTGAAATGGCGCGTTAGGGGGTCAAAACCACCCGAACGACCTCCGAATGCCACGAAACCGTACGACAACATCCGGGGCGTCAAATGTGAAATGGTCGGCCAGACGCAACCTCATTCGGAGGTGCCGTGCGACCGCGGCGGCCGGAAACACGTTTCCGGCGCCGTTAAACACCAAAACGGCGTGCGGCGGTCCGATTCGGAGCAAACGTGCTCCGAACGACCTGAAACCGCACGGGGACGAGAGGAATATTATTCCTGAGATGCAGGAGGAGGCCGCACGTCCATCGGACGTGCGGTGCGCGCGGCACGCCCGATTGTGTCGTTTTCAGCAGCGCGGCGCGCGCTGAAATGGCGCGTTGGGGGGTCAAAACCACCCGAACGACCTCCGAATGCCACGAAACCGTACGACAACATCCGGGGCGTCAAATTTGAAATGGTCGGCCAGACGGCACCTCATTCGGAGGTGCCGTGCGACCGCGGCGGCCGGAAACGCGTTTCCGGCGCCGTTAAACACCAAAACGGCGTGCGGCGGTCCGATTCGGAGCAAACGTGCTCCGAACGACCTGAAACCGCACGGGGACGGGAGGAATATTATTCCTGAGATGCAGGAGGAGGCCGCACGTCCATCGGACGTGCGGTGCGCGCGGCACGCCCGATTGTGTCGTTTTCAGCAGCGCGGCGCGCGCTGAAATGGCGCGTTGGGGGGTCAAAACCACCCGAACGACCTCCGAATGCCACGAAACCGTACGACAACATCCGGGGCGTCAGTTGTGAAATGGTCGGCCAGACGGCACCTCATTCGGAGGTGCCGTGCGACCGCGGCGGCCGGAAACGCGTTTCCGGCGCCGTTAAACACCAAAACGGCGTGCGGCGGTCCGATTCGGAGCAAACGTGCTCCGAACGACCTGAAATGAGATTATTTATTGAATCGAAGTTTTTAAATTATTATAGCACAATGATTTGATATTATATATATATTAAATATATATTAAATATATATTAAAACATTTAAAATATATTATATATATATATATAATATATTTTAAATGTTGTATTTAATAGTATATATATATATATTTAAAATATTGTATTTAATAGTATATATATATATATATTTATAGCACAATGATTTGTATTTAAAATATTGTATTTAATAGTATATATATATTATAGCACAATGATTTGTATTTAAAATATTGTATTTAATAGTATATATATATTATAGCACAATGATTTGATATTATATATATAATAAATATATATTAAAACATTTAAAATATATTATATATATATATATATTTATATTCAATTCAATAAAAATTTTTTTTAAAAATTTTTTTTTTTAGAATAGCGACCGCCAATGGCGGTCGCTATAGGGGACTGGGCAGAGGGCCTTCAGCGACCGCCAGGCGGTCGCTGAAGGCCGACCTGCGGGGCACCTATAGCGACCGCCATTGGCGGTCGCTGCGCGGCCGCTAAAGCCCTTTAGCGACCGCCATTGGCGGTCGCTGCGCGGCCGCTAAAGCCCTTTAGCGACCGCCAATGGCGGTCGCTAATGGGCTTTTATATAGTAGTGTTAATTACATAGATTCCGAAATCTATGTTTGTGAAATATTTAAGAATTCTGCTACATTTTCCAATATAAACCCCCCAAATCACCAACTTATCTTCACTAAAAACACTTAGAGCACGACCTTACTCTAAAATAATCTCTCTATAATCCTCCCAAGGCCCCCCAAGCTCCTAAAATTCCTCTCTCAATCCTCTACCAATTCTTTGGGATCACACTTCGAAGTAAGGGATTTCTTCCTTTAACATTTTGTTCTATGATTCTTTATATTGTTAAACCTTAGTATTTTCAATTAAAATTGTTGGGGTATGATTTTAAACCTCCCTTATACTTCCATTATTATTCTTAAATGATTATATACCTCATTATATCTCAATAATCTCACCCATGTACTCCTGTTACCATGTTGAAACTTCATAAGTGTTATTCCCTTTATCCTCCTTATAAAAGTTTCTTTTATATGTTATGCCTTATATTCCAAATTAAATGTGTTGGGACATGTATCTATATGAACCCATTAATTTAAATTTATTGTACATGTGATGAGATGTATCTTTCTCTCTCATCAATTATTTTAATGAATGATTATGTCACACCGTTATGCTGCCGAAATTGCACTGCATTTTTCCAATCCAAATTATAGTGTGGTGAATACCAAACCCATTTCTATATCAATGTAATTCACCTTTATTCACATATAGTTATTTATTACAGAATTTACTGTATATATTCCACATTATTTTATCGTGGAATAAATAATTATGTTGAATGATTCCATGTTATATGATCCATGTGCCACACTTATACATTAAATGAAATTTTTATAAAGGGTACACCGTGATAGCACTCCAATGCATTGGGTAAAGATTATTATCAAGAAACCTCAAGTTAAATTATGGTTTACTCATTATAATTCTAGGGAAATGTTTTTTTACTCATGATACATGTGTAATGAGTCTTATCCCATGCTAATATCAGGTTAAATGTTGTTGCCACATTTCCAAGTTATGATAATCATGTTATATCATGAATTTATTTTCATGTTTTTCTTAGGTTCCATTGATATGTGTAACAGACCAAGATTTTATGAAAAATATTCTTTTTAATTTCACTAATGTCTTGTGTTGTACGCTACACCAAAAGGAGCTTGCACAACACGCACCCTTGACTTGCCTTGCATTACACGCAATCGCGACCTTCCTCGATAGCGTGTGTAGTATGCAATAACGAGTTTCACTAAACAACAATATGATATTAAAATATTATTAAAACTAGCCGTTATGAATAGTAATAACCACTTTTTGAAATTTTGTAAATTTTATTTTTCAAAATGGAATTCATTTTTGGATTCGTAATATCAAAATTAGCTTAGGGTGAAATTTTGGTGATTTTCGAATAACTTTCATATTTTGATGAATAGTGAAAATTACTAAATTTTAATTAAAAACAACTTTTTCAATAGAAATAATTAATAGTGATAAATTATTAATTTGAGTGGTTTTAAAGTATATTTAGAATATATTTTTACAATTTAATACAATGTTGGTCATTGGATGTAATTTCACATTTAAACCAGACATAAACAAGTGTCAATCTTTTGATAGTTATTATCTCTTAAGAACACGCTATTTGTTTTGACGACGGGAATTAATTTTTAAATTAATTAATGCAACTGATATGTTTTGAATTTGGTAAAATAGAAATCATTTTTGAGTTCATAATATCAAATATAGCTTAGGCCTAATTTTTGGTATTTTTCTGAAAACGTTCAATTTTTGATGAATAGTGAAACCACTAAGTGGTAGTTAAAAAAAGCTGAATTGTTCATAAAACGTAATTTTACCACTTCTGTGAGTGGAATTTCAAAAATCCGAGAGACACGGTTGATGTCAGTAAGTAAAATGTGGTTCAATGAGATGAAAACAATTTTTTGGTGAATAGTAACTTTTTACTTTTTTTTACCACAGTTAAAAGTAAATAGGGAAATTAAGGGTAGAAATGATATTATTATTACCCTAACACATGTCCTAATTCTATTGGACCAGTGTAATTCAACCAAAAACAAAATTAGGAATAAAATATGACCATTTAGGCCCACTTGGATTAGATTAGGACATTTATTATTAATTTATTTAAAGAAGGGTTAAAAGAGTTAAAATCAAAGTTTATTTACTAAAACATCTTTAATATGGGGTTATACATAAGATAAATTCGACTATAAATATTCATTTGAAATCTAAAAAGATTTCCTACATATAGGTATTTTATTTGTAATTTTTATACATTAAATAATTTAATTTATTTATGACACAACGATTATGCAGTAATTATCTTATTAATGAAATATTGACATAATTGATGTTATAAATACCCAAATAAATATAATTTGAGACTTTTTATAAATTCCACTAATTTTATAGGTTAATATGACATGTTATTATTGATTTAATTAACTTTGTTCGAACTTATCATTCTGTTATGATTTTCACAAAAATCAATTACTAAATAGTGTCAAAATTGACATAAAATATTTTTTAAAAGAAATATTATATTGGTAATTGTTATTTTATTCCTAAAAATCTAAGGTTCGGCCAAATGACTTAGATAAAGTTATATATATTAATAATAAACAACTTGGGGTTCGTTTGGCTGCTTATAGTATGTTTATTAACTTTATAGTATAAGAACACAAGAAGACATGGTAAAAGTAAAATTATTTAACTTAATGTTAAATCTAAATGATAAGGTTAAAATAGGAACCTAAACTTGTCTAAATTATATTGGATGAGAGTATTTAGACCCATACCCACCTTTGCTTCGAAATATATCAATTTGGAGCTATTTAAAACCGAACTTGAGTTTATAATAAAATAATAGTTTTAGTTATTCCAAAGGTGCCCCTCTCCTCCCTTATAAAAGGACACCTCCTCCCCCTCTTCCTCACACAACTTGGAGCCTTCAATCTCAGACAACCCCTGCCACTTTCCCCTCTCCACTTCCCTAGAGACATCCTAGGGGTTCTGGTCTTCTTCAAAGACCAATTTTAGTGCCCTAAAAGAAGGTCTCAAAGAAGCACTTCAAAGAAGAGGAGGTTCGGACACTTACAAAGCAAGTCGGACCTAAGGTAAGGTAAGGGAAATATCACAATCTCATTTTTATATGAGATTGTTTATACTTTGGTATTTACTGGGGTGTATTTTATCATCCACATCCCTGTTTCCTCAATATGTAATATTATTTCCATCCACCTATAATTGTTTAAATCCAATTTTTCCCTTCGGTGAGTTTTTAGTAAAAGATATGAAAGGAATATTTTGTCGTTTTTCGTAGGAGGTACTTTTTGACTTTTCCGACAAAAGTACGAAGAATGTTTTTTTAACTTATACGACATGGATGGATTTTTAAAACAGTATTTCCAAGAAGCTTCCATTACAAGTTTTCAAGTTTATTTTTAATCAACTTCTTTTAGTTTAAAATTGTATGACATGTTAAGAAAGGAAAATGTTTTTGAAGTAGAAATGATATTTTCCTCAAGAATGGAGTTCAAGTGTTTTATCAAAATTATTTTCCATATAAGATAATAAAGGGTTCTATTTTATCCCTATTATTACATTGATTTGATTATGTTGTGATGGAATTATTTTTTTATGAATTCCTTTATCTTATATGAATTATTTTATGATGTCATGATGTTTAAGAATCCCATTTTTATTACATGGGTTATGAAATGATGTATTATTTATGATTTTGTGGCACACATAAGAATGGTATCATTATGAGATGGGTGGGACCTATATCTCCCTCCAATGCATTGGGTAAAGATTTTATATCTCATGAGATAGACATGGCTGGAACGGTAGGTTATACCGGTTCAGTGAAACATGACTGAAATGAGGGTGACTCGGTTCCGAAAGGGACTTTGTCCACTAAGATATTATTGGCAATGAGTCTTGACTAACAAGAAATTATTCTCTATGATTATGTGTGAATGCCACAAAGTTTCATGTTTTAATTTATGATTATTGTGATTACATTTCACTGCCATGAGTTATCCCAGGTTATGAAATTATGATCTCTTTTACAGGTTAAGATTTCCAAAAGTTATGTGCATATGTATATGATGTGATTGATATTTATTTTGTTTACCCTTACTGAGCATTTGAGCTCACCATTTTATGTTTTCTTTTCCCCAGGATATAAAGAAAGGATTTAGGTATAAAAAAAGGAAGATCTTTATGGGAGATGTTGAATATCTTTCACCAGGATTCGAAGATTATATTCCGAGTTTCCAAAGACACTAAACTATTACGGTCCTTGTGTGTCTATTTTTTTTATGTAATAAGTATTCCTCAAAAGTAATGTAATGTCCATGTACTTCAGGCTTCAGGTCCTTATAGTTGGTATCAGAGGAAAGGTTTAGTCAACCTTTGGAAACTAGGATGCGAAAACGTTATTGAGATCTCTAGAGATATTTCTAAGGTATGTCTAGGGATTTCCCTAAGGTTAAGTATACGTATAGGTTATAGTACTAGAATTATGCTAACGATCATAGAATTAAACCTAAGATGTTAGATATTGAAGGTACTCCACCTTTATTATGTTTTTTTCCCTATCATGATTTTTTCCTCTCACACTATTCTTTTTGGGTTTTAGACAATGGCTGGAACCCGAAGGAACCGTGTTGATCAATGCAATGGACAATGCAATGATTGCCCTCCTGAACAAACAAATGTTATGGGAGATGGAGTGAAAAATCTTATTTATATAATTACACAAGCTATGAATCATTCTGGACTTCCAAATGAGCAGAGAAGGGAACAATATTCTATTGAGTCCTTCATGTGGAAACGTCCACCTTCTTTCAGTGGGTCTTCTGATCCACTTGTTGCAGAACAATGGATCAGTACCAATGAAAATATATTTTCAGTTCTTCGAAGTTCTGAATATGATAAAGTCATCTTAGTAGTGTATTATTTGGAAGGTGATGCTGATCAATGGTGGAATCTTATTAAGAAGACGAGGCAAAGGGATGAAATTGAGTCCATGTAATGGGACGAGTTCAAGAACTTATTTTTCAGTAAGTACTTCCCTCGTATTCTTCGATCAAATATGGAGAAGGAGTTTCTTGAACTAAAGAAAAAGGATGATGAATCTGTTGGTATATACGAAGCGAATTTTACAAGACTTACAAGGTATGCATCTGGCATTATCATCCAACCTGAAAGTAAAGTTGATCGATTTTTCAGTGGCTTAAAACCAAGTCTTTGAAGGGCATTAGCTATAAGAGACTTCAGTAGCTATGAAGAAATTGTGCGTTGTGCTATCAAGGTAGAAATGGAAGTTGGTGTTACATATCCATCTCATGGTTTTGACAAGAAACGGAAGATGGAGTTCAAGGAGAAATCTCAGAATAATGGTGAAAAGAAGATGAATGTTTCCTTATGCTCAAAGTGTGGAAAAAAGCATGGTGGAGATTGTCTTAAAGGGACTAAAAAATGTTTTAAGTGTGGAAAAGAAGGTCATCGAGCAGCTGAGTGTTGAGGTAATGGAAAAAGGGTTTCTAATGATGTGAATAAAGCAAACACTACAGAGAATGCACCACCAACACTTCAATGCTTCATGTGCAAGGAAATGGGTCATTATGCTAATAAATGCCCTAATCCAAGGGTTAGTGATGATCAACATGAGCAACCACTTAAGGCAAAGGAAAAAGGGAAGTCACATGCGATCACTATTGGCGATGTTGAATATGAAAACGATGTGGTGGAATGATTAAGTGTTTATGTAATGGGATTCCAAAATAATGTTGTATATAGTATCGTGGAATATTGGAATATTTATGTTTTGGTCTATTTGGTTTTCAATAATTTTATGGTACCGGTAACCATGAAAAGTGATTGAGACATTTTTGGTAAACAGATGATATGAGCATAATGAAGGGATAAGAAGATAATGAGATGTTTGATTGTATTCATGAGCTCAGGATTGATATAAGGACTAAGTGATATCATGGTTTGAGTATATAGAAGTTTGAGGATTTTGGTATGTGGAAAGTGTTAACTTTTAACTGCATTCATTTTTTCACTAAGGTTCAATGGGTATTAATTCTTCAATAGAATACATGATTAAGGTATTCAAATGTTTGTAATTTGACCAACAAGATATATCTTATGATATATGGGGGATAAATTATGGCATTCACGTGATTATTCTGTGACATTTCAAGTAATCATTTTCTTTATACTATGAGCTTGGACCGAAGTATTTTAGATAAACCTAAAGATTAGAATGAATTATGTTTGACATAAGTTAGGATAAAACGTTTTTCGATATTATTGATGTGATTTTATATTAATATAGCTTTAGAAAAAGGACAACCTGCAGGACGGGCGAAAACCCATCGCATCGGACAAGGTTGTGGGAATCGAACCCACAACCGAAGTGCGACTGGACTTTATCGCCTACCACTGGCCTACAGGAAGTCCCTGTTTAGTAGAAACTAGTTTTATTATATTAAGAAGTATGATATATGAAGTATAAGTCCATTTTAGGAACCATATATGATTAATCCCACTATAGAATGACTTATGTATAATTAATAACTTTTGCTAACCTTTTGATTGAGACAGATGGAATGAACCGTCATTCTATCAAATGATCTGCTAACACTTCACGAATAACAAATTCAACTTCATTTATTCAAGAGATGAAGTGGAAATTGTTCAAGGCATGAACAACAGTGAGATTGTACCAAAATAAAGTAAGTATTTATTCTAATTCAAATTCTTCAACTTTAGGGAAATGATCTTGAAAACCAAAAATGTTGTCCTAGTGCTCTTATATCTGATTAATCAGATGGTACCTTAGATCATCACAAATTTATGGATTTGTGATTGTTGGCTTTTCCATAGCCATGTTCTCTACCACTCTCCATCAGAACATGATGGTTAGATTTTTCTTCCATATCCATATTTTCACCTATGTGGAAACCCATTGATTAGTTTATTTGGGTAACCGTTACGTTTCATACTTTCTTTTTTAAAGATCGGTTTTGGTATTCCTTTTTACGATGTGAGTTTCTATTAAAGAAACTTTCGAATAGTAAACCATTTATAACCCTGACGAATTTCGAGGGCGAAATTCATTTTAAGGGGGGTAGAATGTAACAACCCAAGATTTTATGAAAAATATTCTTTTTAATTTCACTAATGTCTTGTGTTGTACGCTACACCAAAAGGATCTTGCACAACACACATCCTTGACTTGCCTTGTATTACACGAAATCACAACCTTCCTCGATAGTGTGTGTAGTACGCAATAATGAGTTTCACTAAACAACAATATGCTATTAAAATATTATTAAAACTAGCCGTTATGAATAGTAATAACCACTTTTTGAAATTTTGTAAATTTTATTTTTCAAAATGGAATTCATTTTTGGATTCGTAAAATCGAAATTAGCTTAGGGTGAAATTTTGGTGATTTTCGGATAACTTTCATAGTTTGATGAATAGTGAAAATTACTAAATTTTAATTAAAAACAACTTTTTCAATCGAAATAATTAATAGTGATAAATTATTAATTTGAGTGGTTTTAAAGTATATTTAGAATATATTTTTACAATTTAATACAATGTTGGTCATTGGATGTAATTTCACATTTAAACCAAACATAAACAAGTGTCAATCTTTTGATATTTATTATCTCTTAAGAACACGCTATTTGTTTTGACGACGAGAATTAATTTTTAAATTAATTAATACAACTGATATGTTTTGAATTTGGTAAAATATAAATCATTTTTGAGTTCATAATATCAAATATAGCTTAGGCCTAATTTTTGGTATTTTTCTGAAAACTTTCAATTTTTGATGAATAGTGAAACCACTAAGTGGTAGTTAAAAAAAACTGAATTGTTCATAAAACTTAATTTTACCACCTCTGTGAGTGGAATTTCAAAAATCCTAGAGACACGGTTGATGTCAGTAAGTAAAATGCGGTTCAATGAGATGAAAATAATTTTTTGGTGAATAGTAACTTTTTACTTTTTTTACCACGGTTAAAAGTAAATAGGGTAATTAAGGGTAGAAATGATATTATTATTACCCTAACACATGCACTAATTCTATTGGACAAGTGTAATTCGACCAAAAACAATCTTAGGAATAAAATATGACCATTTAGGCCCACTTGGATTAGATTAGGACATTTATTATTAATTTATTTAAAGAAGGGTTAAAAGAGTTAAAATCAAAGTTTATTTACTAACACATTTTTAATATGGGGTTATACATAATATAAATTCGACTATAAATATTCATTAGAAATATAAAAAGATTTCCTACATAATGGTATTTTATTTGTAATTTTTAGACATTAACTAATTTAATTTATTTATGACACAACGATGATGCAGTAATTATCTTATTAATGAAATATTGACATAATTGATGTTATAAATACCCAAATAAATATAATTTGATACTTTTTATAAATTCCACTAATTTTATAGACTAATATGACATGTTATTATGGATTTAATTAACTTTTTTTGAACTTTTCATTCTGTTATGAGTTTCACAAAAATCAATTACTAAATAGTGTCAAAATTGACATAAAATAGTTTTTAAAACAAATATTATATTGGTAATTGTAATTTTATTCCTAAAAATATAAGGTTCGGCCAAATGACTTAGATAAGGTTATATATATTAATAATAAACAACTTGGGGTTAGTTTGGCTGCTTATAGTATGTTTATTAACTTTATAGTATAAGAACACAAGAAGACATGGTAAAAGTAAAATTATTTAACTTAATGTTAAATCTAAATGATAAGGTTAAAATAGGAACCTAAACTTGTCTAAATTCTATTGGATGAGAGGATTTAGACCCATCCCCACCTTAGCTTCGATATATATCAATTTAGTGCTATTTAAAACCGAACTTGAGTTTATAATAAAATAATAGTTTTAGTTATTCCAAAGGTGCCCCTCTCCTCCCTTATAAAAGGACACCTCCTCCCCCTCTTCCTCACACCACTTGGAGCCTTCAAGCTCGGCCAAACCCTGCCACTTTCTCCTCTACACTTCCATAGATACATCCTAGAGGTTCTGGTCTTCTTCAAAGACCAATTTTAGTGCCCTAAAAGTAGGTCTCAAAGAAGCACTCCAAAGAAGAGGAGGTTCGGACACTTACAAAGCAAGTCAGACCTAAGGTAAGGGAAATATCACAATCTCATTTTTATCCGAGATTGTTTATAATTTGGCATTTACTGGGGTGTATTTTATCATCCACATCCATGTTTCCTCAATATGTAATATTATTTCCATCCACCTACAATTGTTTAAATCCAATTTTGCCCTTCGGTGAGTTTTTAGTAAAAGATATGAAAGGAATATTTTGTCGTTTTTCGTACGAGGTACTTGTTGACTTTTCCGACAAAAGTACGAAGAATGTTTTTTTTAACTTATACGGCATGAATGGATTTTTAAAACAGTATTTCCAAGAAGAATCCATTACAAGTTTTCATGTTTATTTTTAATCAACTTCTTTTAGTTTAAAATTGTATGACATGTTAAGAAAGGAAAATGTTTTTGAAGTAGAAAGGATATTTTCCTCAAGAATGGAGTTCAAGTGTTTTATCAAAATTATTTTCCATCTAAGATAATAAAGGGTTCTGTTTTATCCCTATTATTACATTGATTTAATTATGTTGTGATGGAATTATTTTTTATGAATTCCTTTATCTTATATGAATTGTTTTATGATGTCATGATGTTTAAGAATCCCATTTTTATTACATGGGTTCTGCAATGATGTATGATTTATGATTTTGTGGCACACATAAGAATGGTATCATTATGAGATGGGTGGGACCTATATCTCCCTCCAATGCATTGGGTAAATATTTTATATCTCATGAGATAGACATGGCTGGAATGGTAGGTTATACCAGTTTAGTGAAACAGGAATGATACTAGGGTGACTCGGTTCAGAAAGGGACTTTGTTCACTAAGATAGCCTTGGCAATGAGTCTTGACTAACAAGAAATGATTCTCTATGATTATGTGTGAATTCAATAAAGTTTCATTTTTTATGTTATGATTATTGTGATTACATTTCACTGCCATGAGTTATCCCAGGTTATGAAATTATGATCTCTTTTACAGGTTAAGATTTCCAAAATTTATGTGCTTATGTATATGATGTGATTGATATTTCTTTTGTTTACCCTTACTGAGCATTTGAGGTCACCCTTTTATGTTTTCTTTTCCCCAGGATATATTGAAAGGTTTTAGGTATAAAAAAAGGAAGATCTTTATGGGAGATGTTGAAGATCTTTCACCAGGATTAGAAGATTATATTCCGAGTTTCCAAAGACACTAAACTATTACGGTCCTTGTGTGTCTATTTTTGTTATGTAATAAGTATTCCTCAAAAGTAATGTAATGTCCATGTACGTTAGGCTTCAAGTCTTTACAATATGACTATTTCATAGCATATACTATATTATGCATTTTATTTATTTTTCACCCCATTAATGGGCATTATATCTATCCCTTTTCTTATGCATGTCCTTAGGTTATCCTATACAATGATAAGTACGAAGGAATGTTATGGTCATGTAAAAGATGTTTTTAGTAAAGATGTTGTGTTTTATGTTATAAGTTTTTTTGTAATGTTCCTAATTTCCCTATACTCTAGACATCTCAGTCCTCAGAGTTGTCTTAAGTGAATGTTTATGTAATAAATCATGTTTAAGTGTGTAATAAAGATCATGTTGTTATAGTTGGTATCAAAGGATAATATTAGTTATTTTTTGTTTTTGGATGAAAAAACCCTAGTGAAAGACTTTGGGATAAAACTAAGTAAAATAAAAACATCCATAAATTGTTGTGAGTATAGAGTATGTGGTTTATCAAGAAAATAAATTGTTGTTTGGATGCGAACAAGGTGAGCCAGCTCTGGCACAATCATATGTAGGGGTAAAACCTAAAAGCACCAATGTGAGATAGACTCGAACATGAAATGGTGCACAAAAAAGGGCCTTGATGAACTCTTGGTTACAACTATCTCAAAGGATATTCTTTGGTATATTCATAAGCATAGTATGAACCAATATTAAAAGAATTAAAAAATTCCCCCTACGAATATATTTTGGGAAGTAGATCGTGGATAACATTGATTGAAGCATATAAATTCATAAGTGAAGGAAATAAATATAATTTATAAGTTATCCATTTTTTTATTTGGATTACCCTTTATGTGCTACCCCAAACATTCCTTTTAATCCATCCAATGGCTGGTAATAGGTGGAATCATGCTAACAACCGATGTGAAGATTAAAGTGATGACTGTTCTAATGAAATTCCCAATAAAATGGGAGTGAGAATCACAAACTTGGTCATGATACACTCTTAGTAAATATGAGTTTTTAATAGAAACATGGGTCATGAATAACGTTTACCCCTTTGATAATGAACAAGTCACAATTGAGAGATTCATTAGACAAAGGCCTCCTACTTTTAATGGATCATCTAATCCCTCTATTTACGAACAATGAATCAACTCCATTGAAAAGATATTTTCCATCCTTCAATGTTCCGAACAAGAGAAGGTTTTTCTAGATGCTTATCATATGGAGGGTGAAGCTGATCAGTGGTGGACATTGATCAAAAATACGAAGCCTTTGGAAGATATCAATGTATTTGAATGAAATTATTTCCTAAAAATATTTTTTGATAAATACTTTCCTTGCACCCTTCAGATTAAGATTGAATGAGACTTCCTTTCCATAAATCAAAAAGATGAAGAATCCATCATAGTGTACAAGGAAAGGATCACAAGGCTTGAATGATACACCTCCAGCTTTTTCATTACCCCTAAATTTTAGACTGACCACTTATTTGGATAGATAAAACATAGCTTATAGAAATCCCTAACAATACGTAACTATGATAGCTATGAGGAAATTTTATGATGTTCCCTCAATGTTGTAATGGAGATTAGAGAATCTCATGGGTATCATGGGGTTACGAAATGGAAATCAGACTTTAATTATGGCATTAATATGGATAAATCCAACATTGCTATTAAATTCTAGTACCCCACATTCCGACGGTGCGGAAAGAAGCACACTAGAAATTTACTTAAGGGGAAGATAAAATGAATTAGTTATGGAATATAAGTTAACCTGGATATTAACTACCGAAAATAAAAAACTTGTTGATATGATATAGGAGAGGAATGATCAGTTTGACCCTCCGCACATATTTTATTTCATTAACTACAAAGAACTAGGTCACTTTTCTAACCAGTTCCCTAAGCCAAGGGTTTTCATAGGAAACTGACAATCTCTAAGGCAGTAAGGGTGAGGTTTTTCAATCACTACCATAGAGGAAAAACCCAAAAACTAAGTGGTTTAAGGTACACTAGTTATTCATTCAAGAATAGGTAATGTACTTCATCATTATGGTTCTTGGCATTCTTTTATATCCTGAAGGTTTAGTAGAACAATACCAACATCACCAAAAATCATGGAATTAGAGATGTCAATGAGAAGAAAAAATGTGAAAATAATTACAACCCAAGAATATAACTCCTCTCCTATCACAATTTGTGGATTGAACTTACCGTAGAACCTCTTCATACTCCCTCTAGTGGAATTCAATGGAATTGTTGGCATGGATTTCATTTCCCTATATAGAGCCAACATAAATTTTCGTGAGAGAGAAATCACTCTCCATATGGAGAATCGACCCTCGAATATGTACAAGTGCAAGGAGGAGAATGAATCTTATTTACCACCATCCTCTCAAGCTTGGATATTACTTCCCTATGAGAATTTGTATCTTGATCAGATGATTGAGTCTATGGAAGCAACCATCCATGAAGACATGCCTATTGTAAGGGAATTTTCTGGTGTTTCCCGAGGAATTTCCTGGTCTTCCTCCTAGATAAAATTTTAAATTCTTGATTGATATTATAACTTGGGAATTTCCAATATCCATGACTCCGAATAGAATGTTTATTTTGGATATTGAGGAGCTAAAGAATCAACTACCATAGAATCTAGATAAATGGTTTATATACCCAGGTGCTTCACCATGAGGTGAACTAGTCCTCTTCATCATGAAGAAGGATGGGCCAATGTTCCTTTCATTGATTATCGTGAGATCGACCAAATAAGGATAAAGAACAAGTATCCTTTTCCCAGAATTGATGACTTTTTTTATTAGCTATATGGATAACAGTACTTCTCCAAGGTGTATTTGAGGTCAGGATATTACCAAGTAAGGGTAAAGAAGGAGGATATCCCCAAGACTGCTTTTTGTACAATGTACAAGCACTATGAATTCATAGTAATTCCTTTCGGACTCTGTAATGATCTAGAAATCTTCATTGACATGATGAATAGAGTCTTTAGAGATTACCTCGACAAATTTGTGTTAGTCTTTATAGATGATATTCTAATATACTCCAAAACCATGAAGGATCATGAGGAGCATCAATGGACTATACTAGATACCTTTTAAAAAAGATAAGCTCTATGAAATGTATAGAATGTGTTAGTTCTGGTTGAAGGAAGTCTCATTATTGGGTTATTTCATCACATGCAATGGGATATATGTGGATCCCTCCAAGATGGCTGCCATTGAGGGATGGTTGAGGCCAGCATCGGTGATAGATATCCGTAACTTCTTTGGGTTATCTAGATATTATCGCTGATTTGTGATAAATTTATCATGATTGTCCAAACCTCTTACCAAGCTAACCTAGAATGGAGTCAACTTTTCTTGGAGTGATGAATGTGAAGAACGATTTATGAAGTTAAAAAGGAGGCTTATCACTATGTATGTTCTCACACTACCCACAATTAGAAATTTTTTTATTGTATTTAGTGATGCTTCGATTAAGGGTCTAGGCTGTGTGTTAATGAAAAATGACAAAGTCATTACCTATGCTTCAAGGAAATTGAAAGTTCCTGAAAAAAAATATCCAACACATGATCTGGAGTTGGCTATAGTGATCACCTCTTTAAAATATTGGAAACATTACCTCTTTGGGGAGAAGTGTGAAATATATACGGATCACAAAAGACTCAAGTATATATTCACATAGAAAGAGTTTAACATGTTCCAATTAATATGGTTAGAGCTGATCAAAGACTATGATTACTCAATCTATTACCACATAGGGAAAGAGAACAAGGTGGAAGATTCTCTAAGTAGAACTGACCCATCTATTCTATCATTGATGAGAATTGAAAAGGATCAAATCTTCTTATAATTGATGAAGATAGACATGGGAACCATAAAGAAGATAACATCATCAATCATTTCACAAATGATTACTCAACTATCTCTTTTGGAAAGGCTTAAGGATGCTCAGAAGGATGATGTGGGAATTCAAAATAAAGTGGAAACTATCAAAAAGGGAAATACTTAGAGTTCAATGTTAATGAAGAAGGAATTGTGAGATTTGGGACAAGACTATGTGTTCCATAAAATATGGAGAAAAATAATGAACTTTTGGATGATGTACTAGTTTGAATATCTCAATTCACAAAGGAAAAATGAAAATGTATCGAGATCTATGAGAGAATTATAGGTGGGATAACATGAAGAAGGAGATCGCTGAGTATACATCAATGTGTATGGTATGTCAGCACATGAAGGATGAGAGGCAGAAGTCTAAAAGGATGATGCAACCATTACCCATACCATAAATGAAATGGGATAAAATCACTATGGACTTTGTCACCGGACATCCGAAGACATCAAAATGAAACAATTCTATCTTGGTTATTGTGCATCATCTTACAAATACATCACACTTCATTAAAATTAGGGAGGGTTTTTCATTGGATAAACTGACACATATATACACTTGAGAAGTGGTAAGGTTTCATGGACTACCACTATCTATTGTATCCGATCGAGACCAAATATTCACTTATATGTTTTGGAAGAGTCTCAAACATACACAGAATACTGAGAAGAAATTCAGAACAACTTATAATCCTTAAACTGATGGAAAATATGAGTAGACTATCGAAACACTTGAGGACATGTTGAGAGCATGCTAAATGGTTTTCAAAGGAGCATGGGATCAATAAATTCTTCTGGTCTAGTTATCTTACAATAACAGTTTCCACTCAAGCATCCAAATGGATCCTTATGATTCCCTTTACATGAAGAGGTGTATAACATCAACACATTGGGATGAAGTTGGGGAGAGAAAACTCCAAGGTCTATAAATGGTTGAAGAGATAGTGGAGAAGGTTAAGACCATCTAGCATCTCATTAAATCTTCTCAGAGTTTTCAAAATTGCTATGATAATAATCATTGATGAGACCTAGAGTTTGATGTTAGAGACATGGTATTTCTTTCCATATAACCGTGGAATAGAGTTATGACATTTGGGAAGAAGGGAATGATTATTCATAGGTATATCAGCCCTATTGAGATCCTCTATCGCATTGGACCAGTGGCCTATAGACTAGCACTCCCAACGAACCTATCTAATGTACACGACGACTTCCATGTATGACTCTTGAGAAAGTAAATGACTGACCAATCAGATGTACTCAATCCAGAGGTGGTACCATTAAGGAATGAACTCTCCAATTAAAAGAAGACGGTGATGATCTTATATCGTAGGAAAAAAGTTATATGAAATAAGACAATGCACCTTGTCATGGTTTTGTGGAGAAACCACACACTTGAAGAGGCAATGTGGGAATCAGAGGAAGTGATGAAGTAGAGTTACCCTCATTTATTTTGGTGTGAGAAATGGAAATTTAGGAGGAGAAATTTCTTAAGGGGGGGAGATTATAATGACCCAAACATTTATTAATGAAAATTCCATTTGGTCTGATTAAATGTATTATTATGAAAAATGGTTATATAAAAACATATTCACTTTGTTTTATGTTTTTGAATTTAAAAATATCATTATGAATTGTTACGATTTCTAATATAGTAGTTAAGTAGTGATCACATGATTAGTATAAATATAGGGCTTTAACAAATCCAATTTACTCAGGAAAATGAAGTGATGGCCTCATCTAGTAGAATTGCTCCATATGAATCCAATTTTTCAAATCTTGGAAATGAGGTAGAATCACTAGGCTTCTCTCTTGACCATTCCCAATCCTAGCTTCAATATGTTATGCTTGAACAGAAATGACTACGTGAGAAGTGGAAGTTAATAGAGATCATCACCCAAGGGATGTTATCCGAGCCACCCCAAAAAGTTTTTCACCATCGCACACCTTACCATTTGACCGTATGCGGGTGTTATATGGGGTTTTGTAACAAGACCGTGGCACTATGATTATGGGAATTAAATTTTTATAGATAAATAATATGCATTCGTTTTATTATTATTCATTTGTAAATGGGTTTTAAAGCATAAATAGTATTTTAGTTAATATTCAATTAAGAAATATATTTTGATGAATTAATTGTTTTTTGAATTAAATAATATTTTTAAAAAATATTATTACTAAATCATTTTTTGTTAAATAAAAATGATTGTATAACTTTTATGAATACAATTGTAATTTTTATTGAGGTTTGAAAGTAAATTTTTTCAAAACCAATGAATTTTTAATAATTGTTGGTTTTTATTATAAACATAAAAATTCATGGATATATTATATTATTCATATAAAATGAATATCATTTTTGGATTGAGGATGTATAAATTATCTGATGGTTAATTTTTCATTATTTTCTGAGATAGATGAATATTTGTGTAAAAATTAAATAAATTTTAAATATATAATGTGTTTTATGACATAATAATAACCCAATAATGATGTAATGAAATACTATAAAAGGTATGTTTGGCCAATATATTTTTTAAATTTAAAATAATGTGATTTTAGATTTGTTTGAGTAATTTTATTGTGCCTTAGTGGACACTCCATGACTTATCAAACATATTATGTTTTTAAAATGATTTCCTTGAGAGTGTGAGACACCTCCACATAAGCAAGAATAATATTCTAAGAAGTTCATCCATTGGAATTATAAAATACTATTTTCCAATCTCATTTGTCAAAAACCATGGGTTTTTTTTGGTTTTGAATATTTTATTATATATATTTCAAAACCTATGTTTGTGAAATATTAAATAATTCCCCTCTCTTTTCTTATATAACCCAACCGAAGATCCCACTGCACTTCACTTAAACCCATAGGATAATGTACCTACTCTACCCTCCCCCCCTATAATCCTACCAAGGTTCCCCAAGCTCCCAAGAAGCCTCTCTCAAGCCTTTGGGATCACACTTCCAATTAAGAGATTTCTTCCTTTCTCATTTTTGTCATTGTTATTTAATATTGTTATACCCTTGTATTTTAAATTAAAAATGTCGGGGTATGATTTATCACCTCCCACATTCTTCCATCCTTATTTTTAAATGATGAAATATGTTGATGCTACTTTCCATCATAGAGTCCAAATGAATGGAAAAGGGGAATACCTTAAGCACAAAGAGAGTCATCCTTTGAGGAACATCAATAAATTGACAAAGGCATGAACAAGGAACCCATTAAGAAAGAGTCGTGCAAGTTTTCATATCACTGCTCAAGAAACATGCACGCCACATATGGTTCATGCAAGTCAGTTGCATGCCTTAGTCCTTTTTTCACTCAAGGTTCCCAGTGTCCTATAAATAGCCCCTGTGGGCCCCCCATTTCAGGGATGAATTTTCCAAAACTCAGATTCAAGCTTGGGTTAACCAAGTCTTTGTCTAACGTCTTCCGAACACTTCTAAGGTAATTATTTACCTATAATGGAAGCTCTAAAGAGGAAGAATAAGGACTAAGTGTTTGAACTCATCAATACTTGCGCGCCTAAGTGTCCACCCTTTAAGGGAAATGAATACACTTGCGCGCCGCCTTGCCAACTCAAGGTAACTTGCATGCCACCCCTATGGAAGCCTCTAAGGATGATACTAAGGGACTGATTTAAAAGTCTCTCAAGTATTAACCTATGGATTCTTTGTTTACCAAGGTGACTCATGTCCTGCAAGTCTACTTGCGTGACTAGGACATGCGCGCCAGAACAATACTTGCATGCCTCCTTCCTAGTCACCTCCATTCCTCAAAGCCTCCTATCCTCTTCAAGACATAGACTTCAAAACCCTCTTCAAAGACATTTATGGCATGGTAACTTTGTTGGATTCCTTATCTAAAAGGAATTATATGATAACCTCTCCCAAAACCTCATGACTTACAAGATTTATGTCACCATGGTTATGGGTTTCCTACATAACCCCATCCTTTGAGATGAGAAGATCCTTTGACCTGGGAATCCTTCTCAGGAGTAAGCCCCAGTCATAATTTCTTTTGATTTGGGCCTCCCTCTTAGGAGTAAGCCCCAAGTCTCAAGTCCCCATAACCCGGTAATCCTTCTCAAGAATAAGCCTCAGTCATAATTTCCTTTAACATTGGGCCTCCTCCTCAAGAATAAACGCCAATCATAAGACCTTTTTAATTTGGGTCTCCTTATTAGGAGTAATCCTCAAGTTAAAACTCTAAATCTCCATAAAGTACAAATACCTTTATGGACCCTACTCCTGGGATTCTTTCCTGAAGTATGTCCTGGTCTTCATTTACTTGGGTAGTCACACATATATAGGCACCACATCAGTTCTCATAACTGCATATTTCATGGAACCATCATCAAGTTCATTGATTCCTCTTTTTTCTCACACCGAGCATGACTCACGTGAGCTTAGAGTGTAAAAATAATCATGACATCTTTTATTGGGCCATTAACCATGCATAAACCCTATATTCCTTTACCTGAACTACATGGACTTTGATCTCTTCCTTAAAAGTAGAGTACGTAGGAATACTTTATAAGGTTCAAGCCCATCTCTCATTAATTATTTTCCTACCCATATGACGTTAAACTATATCCTTCTAATCGAAATATGTGGGTTATGATTCCTTTTGAATGAGGATACGTAGGTAACCCATCTGCAGGTACGATCCCCACTCTCAAACAATCCATGTCTTTCTGAATGAAAATAAACTTCAAGTGCCCCACTGAGTGGATTTAAAACCAGTATGGTCATCATAATGACCAAGAGATTTATATATAATATATTTAAGGATACCATTGACTAATAGTCTCCAATACATATGGATGATTCTCTATCAATGAATAACCTAAAATAAATATAAAAGATTCTCTAAATTTCATACATATAAATCATTGATTTCCAAGTCTAAAACTCATTTCATGATTGGTGAATTAATAAGGATTTGTGAAAATAACTTAAATCTATAAGGGATTCCCGGAGTAGGCAATAATTCCTCCTAAAATAGGTGTGATGAGCCTGACCTCCCATCCTCTCGACCAATGAAAATTCCTAAGCCTCATCGGTCCACATCTAATGAGAACCTACCTTTGGAAAGTAGGTTAAAATGGATATTGAATCATTGGATGTTTCTGGTTCTACAAATAAACCCATTAGAAATTGATTAGAAATATTGAACCTTAAACAATCAAGGTCATCTCCATTTCCTTAAGAAACAAAAAATGGTGAACCCGACGTGAATCCTTAACCATGTTAAATGATGTTTTACTTATTTGATAGGCCCTTATTAAACTCAATAAGAGGGCCAATAAAGCAATCAAACACATATGTGTTCATCAAATAGATGTAGTCAGGACAAAACTATCTTGATTATGTTTCCTATATCAAATATGAACTCTTTTATAAGATCTATCTACAACACAGAATAGATTCTTTAAAGTTCACACCATTGAATACCTCGACCACTACTCCTGCTGGATCCTCATCCGCTTTGAGGATGACATCACCTACTCAGCATCTTGAATGCTGATTCTCAAATTCATTGGTGAGGTAATACCATCAAAATGGAACCATCCTGACTCTGGAGGCCACTCGATAAGCCCTCCAAGTAACAACTCACCCTGGTTGTCTGGAAAACGATGACCAGTGGTCAAGAAGCTGATGGTACCAACCACCGTTTCCAACCGTTTCAGATCGTTATACCTAGAACGCAACAACCAGTCCCTCCCATATTAAAGGGAGGTGAATGAAGAGGTCACTCAAGGCCTCAGTTCAAGAAGTCATGAGTCCTTTATGAGGACACCCACCAACAATCACTGCCAGACTCGTGTGGTAGTGAACCCTCAACATAATGAGGGTATCACCTCTAAATTTTGGGATCTGGTCTCTCACACCTGAGCACGCAATACGAACTATCGGAGGTGATATTCAGCCAAAAGGGAGCAGGTTCGTACCTATGCCCCCTCTAGAGAAGTCCATAAACCTAACTTGATGGAAAGCAACAAGCGGGCACACAAACCCATCTGTTCTAATCCTACTTTCCAGCAGACTCATCTGGATGCAACCCACCAATATAGCAAATAAATTCCAGTAGAGTACTATAGGAAGGCACATAAACCTATTTATAATTCATCAGCCAGTCAGAAGGCTCATGTGACTGCGTCTAAAGGAGCTCTCCAATCAAATGTGGTGACCACCTGTAAACAGGCACATACACCTGCTTACACTCATCAATTATGCCAGCAGTCTCTTCTGCCAGTCTTCAAAGAAGTTCAGCAATCATATTTTGTGGAAAACAATCAGAAGGCGCATACACTTGAGATTCATCAAGCTAACCAACAGTCTCATTTGGTAGCACCTTTAGATTTCAATTGGAAAGATATAATGACGAAAAGGAGGAAGACACAACTTTTTGCCCCCACACATGAGTACTTCCAGAATTCACTGATAGAAAAAGGAGGAAAGGAGCAGAAACACACACCTAATCCAAACACGGAATGGACTTATATTCCCGTTCCGGCAGCTGAATTCACCAAGCACATTCTGACAATGGTGAATGAGCAGAAGCAAATCCTTTCCCATATTCTGGATACCTGTCAGAATATCATAATAGCTTCAACAACATCACAGGGAAAGAATCATAAATCTATCCCTATTAGCAGAGTGACTCATCAACATGTCACTTCGGAGCAGATACACACCTCTGTTCTAGTCCAGGAGGGTTGTGTGGCATACTCCCCATGTCATATGGACTATTAAGTCGGGCACATACACTCGATTTAAATGGAGATAATCAGCCTAATCTGACCATTTCTCTTGAGCAGGCACATACAACTACCCATAATAACCAATTTCGTCAACAATTGGTTTCCAAAGTGAGTAAGAAGGCATCCAAGAAAAAGACCCATCCAACACATTTGAAAAATCAAGAGCCAATATGCAATAAGGCCTTGCTCAATGCTGGTCTTCTTGAATCCCTCAGACAATTGATTGTTGCAACTAAAGATTCTACTCTCTCATTTCTAGATTCCCAATGTAACAACAATAATTCCATAGGTATTCATCAGACACATCTTTATGAAGGCTTGCTTCATGAAAATTTGTTCAATCTTGAAGTATTATCTTCAAATTAGAGCCACGATAACCCTCTGCATGGCCAGAAGACCAGGGATCAAGAGGTTTCATATTTTTCTATAACCCACCATGGTGGTCCTCCACATGATGATAAATTTATCTTCTAAATTGTAACACCCCAATATTCTACGGTACGCTTCTCTTTGAATAATGTGATAGCATGTGTTGTACACAACACCGAGTTCTAACACACCGTAACCAATCAAACTAGCCGTTATGAATAGTAATACCTACTTTTTGAAATTATATATATTTTATATTTCAAAATGGACTTCATTTTTGGTTTTGGAATATCTAATTTAGCATAAGATGAAATTTTGGTACTTTTCAGATAACCTTAATATTTTGATGAATAGTGAAAATTACGAAATTCTAATTAAAAACAACTTTATTAATCAAAATAATTAATAGTGATAAATTATGAATTTGAGTGTTTTTAAAGTATATTTAGAATATATTTTTACCATTTAATATAATTTTGGTCATTGGACATAATTTTATAATTAAACCGAACATAAACAAGTGTCAATCTTTTGATAGTTATTATCTCTTAAAAACACGCTTTTTGTTTTGACAGCGAGAATTAATTTTAAATTAATTTCTTCCACTTCTATGTTTTGAATTTAGAAAAATGGATTCAATATTTGGAATCATGATGTCCAAATTGTGTAAATAGGTAACTTTTATTTTTAGACATTTTGAATAATTACTGTGGTAAATATTTTATTTACCATGGTTAAGGGTAAATCTGGTAAATAAGGGTTAAAAAATAATATTATAATAATACTAAATTACCCTAAAACGTGTCCTATCCTTATTGGTTGATATGGTTTCGACCATAGGAATCTTTGGGTCGATTTTGGGACCCCATGGTGCCACTTGTAGGTGATAGGGACACTTTTTTTTAATTAATTTAAAATGAATTCCAAAATGACACAAGTATATATCTTTTAGAAAAACAATTTTTACATAGGGTTATATATGTTAGATTTTAGATTATAAATATTAATTAGAAAGATAAAAAGATTTCCTACATAATGATATTTTATTTATAATTTTTAGACATTAAATAATTTAATTTATTAATGACACAATGATGATGTAGTAATTACTATAATAGTGATAAATTAAATTAATTGATATTATAAATACCCAAAAAAAATAAAATATGAAACTTTTAATGAATTAAACTAATTTTCAAGGATAATATGATATATTAGGATTTATTTAATTGACTTTTTACGAAGTAATCAATCTATTATGAGTTTCAAAAAAATCAACTATTGAATAGTGTCAAAATTGACATAAAAGAGTTCTTAAAACAAATATTATTAAATTCCTAAAAATCTAAGGTTCGTCTAAGAGACATATATAATTATAGGTTCATATTTAATGGACCACTTGGGGGTCTCTTGGATGTATATAGTAAGTTTATTAACCATATTATATAAAAATACAAAGAGACATTGTAAAAGTGAAAATAATTAACTTAGAGTTAATACTTAAAGATAAGGTTAATATAAGTACCCAAACATGTTTAAATTATATTGGTTGAGTTATTTTCGACCCATAAACACCTTAAACTTTTAATAATAAACTTTGGAGCCATTGGAAACCGAATATGAATTTATTATAAACTAATATCTCTAGCTTTTCCAAAGGTGCCCCTCACCCCTCTTATAAAAGGGCACACCTCCTTCTCATTTAATCACACCTTAAAAGCCTTTTGGTTCAGACAAACTCTGACCAAATACTCTCCCAACTTCCCTCACTACAACCTAGAGGCCTTAGTTCGATCATAAAGCCAACCTAAGGAGCCCTTTTGATCATATCAAAAGGAAGAACCCGAAGAAGAGGTAATGATTTCACCACCCTTTTCCAAGTTCATTTCTTCTTCCTCTCCTTCTTCCTTTGTTGTTACCATTCTAAAATAATAAATCCAGTATCATATATATATACTGTGAAGTTATTATAAATATGGTAAAACCATATTCAGTATTATATCCACCCTTTTAATAACATGTCACCATACGTGCGTACGTACCGCTTACCGTCTCCACGTCGTGGTGTAATTGTTATTCAATATATTATTATTTGGATGGGTATAATAATGATGTTTAACTCATGTAAATAATAAATATAACATGTCAATGATTCTTTATATATTATATAACATCCATTTATATGTTATTTTAATATCAAAAGAATGATATTGTCACTCGTGCGTACGTACGGACTACCGTCTCCACGAACGCGATGAGATTCATTCTCGATCGTATCCATTCAAGTATAATTATCATTTGATGATTTAAAAAAATGATGTTTAAGGACTTGATATCATTTTGGATATGAATAATATAAAACCTATCCTTTAAAAACATGTCTTACGTAACAAAACATATAAAAGAAAACAAGTAAGTTAACACCCGAAACAACGATAATACTAAGATATTATTATCAAATCAATATTAAAATATCATATATGATATCATATTAATGTATATGATTCTTGTATAATTTAATAACAATTATTTCACCATTATACAGGAGGTTAACCTACCCCAACCAAGGAAAAGTACGAGGTAAGGGTTATTTCACAATCTCTTCATTATCCAAGGTTGTTTATATGTAATAGTCTACTGGGATCTCTTTACCATCCACATCCATGTTTTCTTAAAAATGTATTTCAATTTTTTTTATTATTTACAAGAATATGGGTTAAAGTCATTTATACCCTTGTTTGACTTTTTATAAGAGGAATCTTTCCGTCGTTTTCAAAACAAGGTCCTTTTTAACCTCTTTGACAGAATTAAGGTAAGAATGTTTTTTTAACTTATACGGCGGGTGTGGTTATTTTCCGCCTTTATAAAATCTTCAAAGCTTTCCTTACAAGATTATAAGAATATTGTCAAAGAAAATGCTTTATTTTATATGGCTCTTAAATTCTTTCGAAAATAGAAAGAGATATTTCTCTAAAAAGTGTTTTGATTTCATCTATGTCAACATCCTTTGATGGATTTTACGCTTATTTGAAGTTGATTTATTATGATACAAAACTTCTATATTGTATTGAAGGTTTTGTCATATGTTTGACTGTGGATGTGCTATTTTTATACCATTCATAGTTTATGGTGAAATTATTTACATTTCGAATGCTAGTTTTAATACAAATGTTTATGTTAGGTTTAAACCTTTTCATATGGGAATGCATTGGACTTAATATGTGACTGGTGGAGCCCACTATAGCTCCTCGATGCATCAATAGGTCTCATGAGACAAACTAGTGTCTTGGAACAAGGCCTTGACAAAATCTTATTTTTAGTCTTGGCATGAGGCCTTGGCTATGTGGTTATGATAGTCTGGCATTATGCATTCCAACATTATGAAAGTGGTTAGTGATTTTGCATGTGACTATTCGATTAGTAGAATATCCATGTGAATGAGTAAATGGAATTATTTCATTTTATTTATGCCATACAATGTTGAAAGTTCAGGTTTGAAAGGCTTTTGTTTTAGTTATACATTGCCTTAAATTTTTATTCTTATTTATGAAAATTTCTGCTATATTGTTATCCTTACTGGGCATTTGAGCTCACCCCTTTTTTATGTTTTATTTTTCCCAGGATGTGAAGAAGTAAATTATGAATGACCTGCACGGATATTATGTGGGGATATGAGTGTGGATTATGCAGAAATTATGTTGTTGTAGTATTTTTTCATTTTATGATGTAATGTTAAACTTATGAATATATCTAGTGTTTCCAAGGCTACTAAACCAATCGGTCTTTCGAGATTTGCTCTTTCTTGTGATCATTCCAATGTTATGTAATAATTCACTAACTCTGGGTAACTAGGGTCAGGGCGTTACAGTTGGTATCAGAGGAAGTTTAATACAAACCATGGAAGCCAGATTTAGATAAACTCTGATTAGAGCACGTAGACCTAAGATGAACTTTGAGGATTAGTATAGAAGAACTTCCTAGAATTTTGGTATTGTAGAGATTTTGTGAGTTTTCAGAGCAATACATCCCTGTCTGGATACGAGTAGGTTAAGGTGGCTCTGGCACAGATGTACCTAGGGGTAAAACCCGAAAACACCGCTTTGAGCTAGACTCGAACGGGAACTGGTGCACGACAACGGGCCTTGCTGCACTCTTGGTTACGACACTCCCGGGGGATATGCTTAGGATAACTCTCATTTTCTTTACAAATAATTATGAAGGGTTTATGAGTATATACTTCCTCAAAGAAAACATTTTTATGATTATGGATTATATCCATAAATAGTTAAATTTATGTTAAGTGTTTTATAAGTATGGGATTATGTATTTTGATTCATAAACTGATCTAGTTTATGCCATTGTTTAGAAATGGAACCTAGTGGAAGAAATGGAAACCGTATCAATGCATGCACTCCATGTAGGGATTTCCCTCCTGCTCAAGATAATTATAGTGGGGCTGGTGATGCAACTGGTGTCGATCAGCTAATCACCATACTGGGACGATTTACACAGGTTATGAATAATAACCTTACCCGTATGAGCACCCTGATCCACAGCATGGAGGATCAATGTTAGATCGATTCATGAGGCAACAACCACAAACGTTCAATGGGAGTACAAATCCCTTAGTAGCTGAGCAATGGATAAATTCCCAAGAGAAAATATTTCAAGCTTTGGGGAGCAGTGAAAGGGAAAAAGTTATCATGGCAGTTTAACGCCTCACTGGAGATGCTGATCAATGGTGGTCTTTGATTCAAAACATGAAGGAAGATGATGAAGTATCAAATATGGAATGGAGGGTGTTCAAAGATCTGTTTTTAGAAAAATACTTTCCTCGCGACCATCGAGCAGATATGGAAAGGCAATTTCTGAGTCTGAGACAGAAGGAGGATGAGAATGTCGCAAAGTATGAGGCTAATTTTACAAGGTTAGCAAGGTATGCTGGAGATTATATACGTAACCCAAGAAGTAAGATTGATCGTTTCTTTGATGGGTTAAAACCATTTCTTCGTCGAGCATTAGTCTTACAATCCTTTTCGTTGTACGAAGACATTGTCTCATGTGCTATCAAGACCGAAAAGGAATTCTCTAAGTCTTATGACTTTAAAGCAAAGCAAGAGAAGTAGAGACCTTCTGATCAATCTGGGAATGGAAATAAGGGGAAGAAGGGAAAGGTTGAATACCCATCTTGTGGTAAATGCGGGAAGAAACATCCTGGTACTTGCTTGAAGGGAATGGGAGTCTGTTACAAGTGTGGTGAAAAAGGCCACCAAGATCGTGATTTCAAGGGGAAGAAGGAAGCTACCAACGTTCAATGCTACAATTACAGGGAGATGGAGCATTATGCAAATGCATGTCCTAAGCGTCAGGATAACTTACCTCAGAAAAGGCCAAGGGATCAAGGCCAAGCTTATGCTATCACTACTGCTGAGGTAGAAGCTCCGAAAGACGTGGTGGCAGGTAATTTAATGGTTTCCTCAAGTTTAGAAAATGCATTATTTGATTCTGGATCATCGCATTATTTCATATCTTCCCAGTTTTCTAAGAAAATTAGATATTTCCAATTTGATTTAATAAGGAAGTTGTCAGTTAAAACTCCTAAGCGAAGTATCATTGCAACAAAGTTTTGTGAATTAGTCCCTATTAGAGCACATAAATGTTATTTATCTGTTGATCTCATTGTCATACCAATGATTGAGTTTTATATAATCCTCAGTATGGACTGTCTTTCGGACTATGATGCGAAGATTTATTGTAAGAAGAAATAGGTTACGATTCTTGATGTTAATGATAAGGAACACCTTATCTTTAGAGAAGAATCATCACCACCTAATTCTTATTTAGATCCACCCTAAATAGCTCAACTAAATTCAATTATTGGGGAGGAAGAGAATGAAATAACTATCGGTGAGGAAAGGAATGTTCAAATAGATGATGTACCTGTTGTGAAAGAATTTGTAGATGTATTTCCGGAAGATTTACCTGGACATCCTGCAGAACAAGAAGTTGAGTTTTCCATTGATTTAATTTCTGGATCAAGGCCTATATCGAATACCCCTTATAGAATGGCCACTGTATAATTATTTGAACTAAAGAAACAACTAGAGGAATTGAGTAATAAGGGATTTATTCTCCCTAGTGTTTCTCCATGGGGATCCCCTGTTCTTTTTGTTAAAAAGAAAGATGGATCTATGAGGTTATGTATCGACTACAGGGAGATCAATGCTATAACAATAAAGAACAAGTATCCCCTACCACGAATTGATGATTTATTTGACCAACTGCATGGAGCTCAATACTTTTCAATGATTGACCTTTGATTTGGATACCATCAGTTGTGTGTGAAGAAGGAAGACATTCCGAGAATAGCATTTCGAACCCGTTACGGGCATTACGAGTTTACTGTAATGCCATTTGGATTGACTAATGCACCCTCTGTATTCATGTATCTGATGAATAGAGTTTTCAAGGAGTATCTCGATGAATTTGTTGTGGTATTTATTGATGATATTTTGGTATACTCCAAAACCTATGAAGATCATGAAAATCACTTGCGCATTATCTTGAAGACTCTGAGGAGGCATGAATTATATGGGAAGTTTAGCAAGTGTGAATTCTAGCTTCAGGAGATTTCTTTTCTTGGCCATATTGTCTCTAAATATGGAATCTCTGTTGATCCTTCTAATACCAAGGTAATCCAAGAATGGCCAGCACCTACGAGTATAACTGAGGTACGCAGTTTTATTGGTTTGGAAGGTTATTATCGACGTTTCGTCCAGAATTTTGCCCGATTGGCTAACCCATTAACGAAGCTCACACGTAAAGGGGTTAAATTTGTTTGGACAAAAGAGTGTGAAGAATGTTTCGAATAAATGAAGAGAATATTATTCAATGCTCCTATATTGAATCTACCATCGGGGAATGATGGGTTCGTTATTTATAGTGATGCATCAAAGAAAGGACTTGGTTGTGTCCTTATGCAGAATGATAGAGTTATTTGCTATGCATCACGACAGTTGAAAATTCATGAACAAAACTATCCTACTCATGATCTCGAGTAACAGCTGTGATCTTTTCTTTGAAGATATGGAGGCACAACCTCTATGGTGAAAAATGTGAGATTTATACTTATCACAAGAGTTTGAAGTATATTTTCTCACAAAAAGAACTCAACATGAGGCAAAGGAGATGGCTTGAATTACTCAAGGATTATGATTGCACGATACACTACCACCCAGGGAAAGAAAAAAAGGTGGCAGATGCTTTGAGTAGAAAAGACCATGGAGTTTTGAACAATATGAGAATTGAAAGGGATCCAATTTTCATGGATCTTGTGAAGATGGACATGGGAATAACCAGGGAAGGTGAAACATCAATGCTTTTTCAAATGGTTTCCAAACCATCTTTACTAGAAAGGATTAAGAGTTCTCAGACCGATGATGAAGAATTTCAAAAGAAGATTAAAGCTGTGAATGATGGGAGATTGAGAGACTTTGTGTATGAAGATGGAATTTTGAGATTCGGGAAAAGACTTTGTGTTCCCGATATACCTGATCTAAAAAGGGAATTGTTAGATTATGCTCATAGTTCCAATTTCTCTATACACCCTGGGAGCACCAAAATGTATAGATATTTGAAGGAACATTTTTGGCGGGGCAACATGAAGAGGGAGATTGCTGATTTTGTGTCAAGATGTATGGTTTTTCAACAAGTGAAAGCTGGAAGGAAACATCCTGGAGGAGTCATGCAACCTCTTACCATACCGGAGTGGAAATGGGACAATATTACGACGGACTTTGTCATGGGGCTACCAAAGACTCCTAGAAGGAATGATGCAATATGGGTTATTGTTGATCGTCTTACCAAGTCAGCACATTTTCCTGCTATAAGAGAAGATCTACCCCTGGAACGTCTAGCAATCCTGTATATTAATGAAGTTGTGAGACTTCATGGAGTACCCCTATCGATTGTTTCTGATCGTGATCCCCGTTTTACTTCAAGATTTTGGAAAAGTCTTCAGAAATCCCGGGATACTGAACTTAATTTGAGCACTGCTTACCACCCTCAGACAGACGGACAATCAGAACGGACTATTCAAACCTTAGAAGACATGTTGAGATCTTGCTCACTTGACTTTCAGGGTATGTGGGATCAATATTTACCACTGGTAGAATTTTTCTATAACAATAGCTTCCATTCGAGTATTCAGATGGCACCATATGAAGAATTATATGGAAAGAGATGTCGTACACCAACCTGTTGGGATGACGTTGGTGAAAGAAAACTTGTAGGCCCAGAATTGGTGGAGGAAACGGTGGAAAAGGTGAAAGTAATCCAAAATCACATCAAAGCAGCTCAAAGTAGGCAGAAGAGCTATGCCGATAATCGAAGGAAGGATTTGGAATTTCAAGTCGATGATCATGTTTTCATGAAGGTATCACCATGGAAGGGAGTCATACATTTTGGTAATAAAGGTAAATTGAGTCCCAGGCACATCGGTCCTTTCGAAATTCAAGAACGAATTGGGGCTGTGGCTTACCGATTGGCAATGCCACCAAGTCTCTCCAAAGATCACGATGTGTTCCACGTATCTCTGTTGAGGAAATACATGCCTGACCCAACGCATGTACTCACCTATGAGGAATTAGAACTGGAACCCAATCTTTCCTATTGTGAAGAGACCGTCAGGATTCTTGATACGAGATAACAAGTACTGAGAAACCGGACGATGCGTCTGGAAAAAGTTTTGTGGAGAAACCATAAGATGGAAGAGGCAACATGGGAACCCGAGGAACTTATGATGAAGAACCACCCGAGTCTTTTCATGCGGTAGTATTCTAGAAATTTCGAGGGCGAAATTATTTAAAGTAGGGGAGAATGTAACACCCCAAGCTTCTACGGTACGCTTCTCTTTGAATAATGTGATAGCGTGTGTTGTACACAACACTGAGTTCTAACACACCGTAACCAATCAAACTAGCCGTTATGAATAGTAATACCTACTTTTTGAAATTATATATATATTATATTTAAAAATGGACTTCATTTTTGGATTCGTAATATCTAATTTAGCCTAAGATGAAATTTTGGTACTTTTCAGATAACTTTAATATTTTGATGAATAGTGAAAATTACTAAATTCTAATTAAAAACAACTTTTTTAATCAAAATAATTAATAGTGATAAATTATGAATTTGAGTGGTTCTAAAGTATATTTGGAATATATTTTTACAATTTAATATAATTTTGGTCATTGGACATAATTTTACAATTAAACCGAACATAAACAAGTGTCAATCTTTTGATAGTTATTATCTCTTAAAAACACACTTTTTTGTTTTGACAGCGGGAATTAATTTTAAATTAATTTCTGCCACTTCTGTGTTTTGAATTTAGAAAAATGGATTCCATATTTGGAATCATGATGTCCAAGTTGTGTAAATAGGTAACTTTTATTTTTAGACATTTTGAATAATTACAGTGGTAAATATTTTATTTACCATGGTTAAGGGTAAATCTGGTAAATAAGGGTTAAAAAATAATATTATAATAATAATAATTACCCTAAAACGTTTCCTAGCCTTATTGGTTGATAAGGTTTCGACCATAGGCATCTTTGGGTCGATTTGGGGACCCCATGGTGCCACTTGTAGGTGATAGGGACACTTTTTTTTAATTACGTTAAAATGAATACAAAAATGACACAAGTATATATCTTTTAGAAAAACAATTTTTACATAGGGTTATATATGTTGGATTTTAGATTATAAATATTCATTAGAAAGATAAAAAGATTTCCTACATAATTATATTTTATTTATAATTTTTAGACATTAAATAATTTAATTTATTTATGACACAATGATGATGTAGTAATTACTATAATAGTGAAAAATTAAAATAATTGATATTATAAATATCCAAATAAATATAATATGAAACTTTTAATGAATTAAACTAATTTTCTAGGATAATATGATATATTAGGATTTATTTAATTGACTTTGTATGAAGTAATCAATCTGTTATGAGTTTCAAAAAAATCAACTATTGAATAGTGTCAAAATTGACATAAAAGAGTTCTTAAAACAAATATTATTAAATTCATAAAAATCTAAGGTTCGGCCAAGAGACTTATATAATGATAGGTTAATCATTAATGGACCACTTTGGGGTCGCTTTGATTTATATAGTAATTTTATTAACCATATTATATAAAAATACAAAGAGACATTGTAAAAGTGAAACTAATTAACTTAGAGTTAATACTTAAAGATAAGGTTAATATAAGTAACCAAACCTATCTAAATTCTATTGGTTGAGTTGTTTTCGACCCATACCAACCTTAAACTTTGAATAATAAACTTTGGAGCCATTGGAAACCGAATATGAATTTATTATAAACTAATATCTCTAGCTTTTCAAAAGGTGCCCCTCACCCCTCTTATAAAAGGGCACACCTCCTTCTCATTTCTTCACACATTAAAAGCCTTTTGGTTCGGCCAAACTCTGCCCAAATACTCTCCCAACTTCCATCACTACAACATAGAGGCCTTAGTTCGATCTGAAATCCAACCTAAGGAGCCCTTTTGATCAAATCAAAAGGAAGAACCCGAAGAAGAGGTAATGATTTCACCACCCTTTTCCAAGTTCATTTCTTCTTCCACTTCTTCTTCCTTTGTTGTTACCATTATAAAATAATAACTCCAGTATCATATATATACTTTGATGTTATTATAAATATGGTACAACAATATTCAGTATTCTATCCACCCTTTGAATAACATGTCACCATACGTGCGTACGTACGGCTTACCGTCTCCACGTCGTGGTGTAATTGTTATTCAATATATTATTATTTGGATGGGTATAATAATGATTTGTAACTCATGTAAATAATAAATATAACATGTTAATGATTCTGTATATATGATATACCATCCATTTATATATTATTTTAATATCAAAAGAATGATATTGTCGCTCGTGCGTACGTACGGACTACCGTCTCCACGAACGCGATGAGATTCATTCTCCATCGTATCCATTCAAGTATAATTATCATTTGATGATTTAAAAAATGATTTTTAAGGACTTGATATCATTCTGGATATGAATAATATACAACCTATCCTTTAAAAACATGTCTTACGTAACAAAACATATAAAAGAAAACAAGTAAGTTAACACCCGAAACAACGATAATACTAAGATATTATTATCAAATCAATATTAAAAGATCATATATGATATCATATTAATGTATAAGATTATTTTATAATTTAATAACAATTATTTCACCATTATACAGGAGGTTAAACTACCCCAACCAAGTAAAAGTACGAGGTAAGGGTTATTTCACAATCTCTTCATTATCCGAGGTTGTTTATATGTAATAATCTACTGGGATCTCTTTACCATCCACATCCATGTTTTATTAAAAATGTATTTCAATTTTTTTTACTATTTACAAGAATATGGGTTAAAGTCATTTATACCCTTGTTTGACTTTTTATAAGAGGAATCTTTCCGTCGTTTTCAAAACAAGGTCCTTTTTAACCTTTTCGGCATAATTAAGGTAAGAATGTTTTTTTAACTTATACGGCGGGTGCGGTTATTTTCCACCATTATAAAATCTTCAAAGATTTCCTTACAAGATTATAAGAATATTGTAAAAGAAAATGTTTTATTTTATATGGATCTTTAATTATTTCAAAAATAGAAAGAGATATTTCTCTAAAAAGTGTTTTGATTTCATCTATGTCAACATCTTTTGATGGATTTTACGCTTATTTGAAGTTGATTTATTATGATACAAAACTTCTATATTGTATTGAAGGTTTTGTCATATGTTTGACTGTGGATGTTCTATTTTTATACCATTCATAGTTTATGGTGAAATTATTGACATTTCATATGCTAGTTTTAATACGAATGTTTATGTTATGTTTGAACCTTTTCATATGGGAATGCATTGGACTTAATATGTGATGGGTGGAGCCCGCTATAGCTCCTCGATGCATCAGTAGGTCTCATGAGATAAACTAGTGTCTTGGCACAAGGCCTTGACAAAATCTTATTTGTAGTCTTGGCACGAGGCCTTGGCTATGTGGTTATGATAGTCTGGAATTATGCATTCCAACATTATGAAAGTGGTTAGTGATTTTGCATGTGATTATTCGATTAGTAGAATATCCATGTGAATGAGTAAATGGAATTATTTCATTTTATTTATGCCATACAATGTTGAAAGTTCAAGTTTGAAAGGATTTTGTTTTAGTTATACATTGCCTTAAATGTTTATTCTTATTTATGAAAGTTTCCGCTATATTATTATCCTTACTGGGCATTTGAGCTCACCCATTTTTTATGTTTTATTTTTCACAGGAAGTGAAGAAGTAAATTATGAATGGCCTGTAGGGATATTATGTGGGGATATGAGTGTGGATTATGGAGACATTATGTTGTTGTAGTAGTTTTTCATTTTATGATGTAATGTAAAACTTATGATATATATCTAGTGTTTCCAAGGCTACTAAACCAATCAGTATTTCGAGATTTGATCTTTCTTGTGATCATGCCAATGTTATGTAATAATGCACCAACTCTGGGTAACTAGGGTCGGGGCGTTACAAAAAGTCCTCTCCGTAGTAGTAATTCAAATTTCCTGGAAAATTCTTTAATGGAAAATGCAGTAATGAGAAAGCCCTATTATCACGAGGCACTTGAAAATGTGAAGCCAGTTGTATCTGATGCCTTACCACTAGAAGGTGAAATACTTTCTCAATCAGAAGATAGCCCGGGGTGTAGGTCATTCTCCGAACCACCCCTTGGTCATTCATCTTCTAATTTGACAAATGAATTCTCTACCAATCTTGTTGAATCTGATGAAGCACCAAAGAAGCACTAGTTTTAGTCCAATCAGGTAGAATAATCTTCATCAAATGAAAAATAGGAAGTGCGGAATATGAGAAAACAACTGGCAAAAGGTGAAATAATAGTCATGTTTTGGCCTTTGGCTAACTCTCAGTATGATATTCCAAAAACTCTGACAGAATATGGTATTCATGATATTTGTCTCAAGATATAGAAAACTCTTTGTCACTTAAAAGAGAAAATATTATCTTATGATGAATATACAAACCCTGTCAAGATAATAGAAGGGTTGTAATGCAAAATTTACTTGGCATCTCTCTTAGTTTCTAGACACCCAAAGGATGAAAAATAGTAGAGACCCCTTCAGCAATCATGCCTTGGCACGTTGAAAAGGTTGCACCAATTAATTACCAATTCGCCATCTGGTATTCATATCAGGGGATTGGGTGTGCATGGAGAATTGCATTTTACTATGCTCTCTAGTCAGAAAAGACTGCCAAAAGTGGTCTCATGAAATGTTATTACCCATGGCTGGCCAAATTTAACTAGTTTTCTGCGTAATCAAAGGCTTTCCCAAGAATAAGCCACAACTAGTTCTTCCCAAAGTCAGGAATATAAAGAACAAGTTGTTGAATTACTATTGCATCATGAAAATGAGAATATCGAACATGCCTCTCGTTTATAGCATGCACATCATCAGGTGATAGAAGTGTCAGAAATAATACAACGATCATTTGAGCCAGGTGACTTGAGTGGATGTCAGATGATGCATCCGACCAATTTCTAGACTAATATTTTCAAAATCAGGAGATATTTTAAGAAAGTTTCAATGTAGCAGTTCAAGATCCACCTAAGATTACCAAACTAGAGACTCTTTTAATCCAACCATCGGGATCAACAGACAGGATTTGAGGAGTTGAACAGAAAAAATAGGAACAGCCCCAGTCCACCAGACTGGGGACTTTTTCAAATTCTCAATCTCTTCCTCAGAGAAAGTCAGTCTTCTCTTGATTAGGGATGAAGCCACAAGAGGAATGCATGGTAGAATTATCAGGAGATTCCCTCCAAATTACATTTCATCAAGATGTTCCTAAGGGATCAACAACACAAAAGGCAATGTCTCATAATGGACATGGAAGAAGGCAATATAGCAGAAGCACTGACAGAAGGTATGCAATGCATTATGCATCGATAAATGTCATCAATGACGCTATCACTAATCACCCAGAACATGAGGCTCACTCAGAGGAATCAGATGAAGAAGTTCCTGTTCAAGAAGCTATACACACAGAAACGAATGAAGGAGGTTTGCGTACCAGAAGATAGAGGTTTTCCCAAGGTCAAGAAATTAATTTGGGTAATTCTTTTCCATACTCTAGAAAGACACATGCCAAGGGAAATGGTAAAAGTCAGGTTACATTCCACCCTACATCTGGATAAGGCCAATCACTCTCATTAGAAGAATGGTTCACATAACAAGAAGAAGAAATGAAGGAATTAATAATGTTAAATGAAGAACTACATCAAGTTAGTCTTCCTCCTAAGCATGCTGGAGTTAATAAATCAAGGGAATTTGTTTCATCTACTAGGATGGATCAAGAATATCCTACTTTACAAGTACACCCTCATAGGTCCAATCCTATGGGTCATGCATGACAACAACCGGTAATACTACCATCAGTGGCAGTACCGATCACCACACCAGTCCAAACTCCAGTTATAGAACCTGCTCAGGCCCAAGCACAACTAGATGTTTCTCAAAAATTAATGACTACCATTGAGTCATTAATATCTCGGTTGGAAGCTATGGAAGGAAAGCGTGCACAAGTTCAAAAAGAAATGTGGGCATACTCTGAATGGGTTTATGTAATCCCTCCCCCATAAAATTTTTCGAATACCACATTCCCAATTTTTAATGGTTCGAGAGATCCAAAACAAAACTTAACACATTATTTTTCTCTTCGTGATCCTATGATGGGAACTCCTCAACAATAAGAAGAAGTTAAGCTCAGGTGTTTTGGGTAGTCATTACAAGGACCTGCTTTTGTTTGGTATACAAGTTTTCAATCATGGTCAATTACTGGGTGGGAAGATCTCCATCAAATATTTATTCATCAATTTAGATCAAAATTTCCAAAGGTGAAATTTTTTGATCTTACCAATTGTAAGAAAAGGCAAAATGAAAGAGTTTCAGATTTCATTTCTCGCTAGAAGGGATTAACATATTCCTTAAGTTTAGCACTCCCTTATGAATAATTTTTTCCCATCTATGTGGCAAATCTGTGTGATGAATTATGCACACCGTTGATCCCTGTGAAATATAAAGGAGGGTTTCAAGACCTTACTTCAATCGCTCAGCAGATATAAGATTATCTTACAAAGACTAAGGCTAATACTTGTGTAATTCCATCAATTCCTAGAAGGAGAATAGGGAAGGAAGTGACTGCTTCAGTTACACTTAAATAAGCACCTATACCTGCTTCCACTTCAAAACCTTCATCATATCAAAGGGATCCACCTCTTGAGCGTCAACAACAACAGCTGCCTCGTCAAGATGATAAAAAGATAAAAGGCGGAAAAAGTTTGATGATTTGAAGAACAAAGTTTATTCTTTCTAGAATGAATAAGTTTTTGGCTACTTCATATTTGCTCTAGAAAACAATATGGTTTAGTTTCCAAGGCCCAAAAGTCCAAACAAGGAAGGAGATGAAGACCACCAAAACTATTGCTCATTTCATTAGATGTTGGGGCATCCAATTAAAGAGTGTTTTGTCTTTAAAGACCTCCTGAAAAATTTGGTGGACTCTGGACAAGTAAAGTTGAAAGGTTATTCAGCCTAGGTAGAATGTGTTTCTGCTACTGATCCATAGGAAGAAGGCAGACGACACGAATTCAAAAGTAAAAATGCACAAAAATATGATGATTGGATGGTTTGGAAAATGATCAACCGAACTCAAGAAATTTTAAGAAAACAATTGAATCAACCAATGGTGTCTTATACTATTAATGACATAGGAAAATCCCCTTTATCAGAAATAAAATCCTCAAACAAGCGGTGTAATTTGAAGAAAGAAGAAAAGTCAGAAGAAGACAATCTCGTATCAAATGCTAAGTTCTATTTGACTCTGGAATATTTTATACCATTTGATTCAAAAGAACTGGCACCACCCCACAAAACGACACATCCTGAACTGGTTAATCAGGCAGAATCTCCATCAGATGAAGGACTGATCTTTGGTTCTGTTAACATGATTCATTTAACAGATCCTTATTCCAATGACAGTTTTGGTTATGATGAGTCTAAGTTCCCTATACCTAATAGATAAATTAGAGGAAAAGATAGAGGTCTAGGATGCAGGGGAAGACATGGATATTCTAGAAGCCAATATTTCAATCCTACCCCTGCTAGAACTGTATATGCGGCAGAAACTGATGGAAAAGCCCTTCAGCGAGCTCAACAGGAACAGGAAAGTTCATCCAAACAAGTTAGATTCTGTCCTGATGCAGTTATTTTGGAAAACCGGTTAGAGGTCACACCTACTTTCTATCAGCAAATAGATAGACCTAGTCAGACAAATTTATAGAATCCAGGAGTGTTTCCAACTCCTATTCTAATACGAGATGCATCTACTGCCAATGCATCAATTTCCAAGGCACCTGTAAAACCACATTTTCCTGATGGGAAACACAGACCTTTGGACCAAAATTATGATGTCTTGAAACATTTGGGCCACTTACCGACCAAGTTATCAATTCTAGATGCCTTGAATCTATCAAAAGATCTTTGGGAGGCACTTATTGAGGCTTTACCAAGTCCTCAAGAATTCGAAACTGAAATTGTTTTGGCTGAAGTCTACCATATAGAGAATGATCCTGTAGAATCCCATGCAGTGATATCTTTTACAGATGAAGATGAATATGATGTTTTACATGGACATATTAGACCTTTGAATCTATCTAGAAAAGTCAATGATATAGACATCCGACGAGCTTTCATTGATAATGGCTCAGGAGTCAATCTCATTCCAATTCATACACTTCTTCGATTGGGCCTCACCGAATCTGATTTATGTCCTTCTACTTTGATATTGCAAGGATACTATAAGAATGAACAAGAACATCTAGGCGAGATTAAACTCAGAATTTAGTTTGGTGACCTTGTATCTAATTCAGATTTCATGGTTGTTTATCAGGACACAACCTTCAACATTTTTCATGGAAGACCTTGGCTACATCAACATGTGGACGTACCATCTTCATACCATCAATGTCTCAAATATTTTTTCAATGGTCAAATTGGGACATTTCATGGTGACAAATACCCATTCAAAACATGTGAATCTCAATAAATTGAGGCAAAATTTTATCACATGGAGGGAAAGGAAAAATCCACGATAAGGAAGGTTACCAAGATTAATGCTCCAAGTGGTTTGGAAAAGATTCCAATAAACCCATTCATACATATTAGTACATATTATGTGTTTCCTATCAGTCAAATTGATAGGATATACCTAAATCTAAACACTCTTATGCAAACTTCCATAATGTCAGTTACGACAATCGTGCCAGACAACATGGGAAAAATTGTTGGGTCACCAAGCAATGATGAAATATTAGATGGAGATGTTTTTATTTCATCTGCTAAAATCCTGAAATTCTATACTTCAACAACCATATCAAAAGAAGTTATAGCAATACCAGAGGAAAATAATGATGTCGATTCTCAATCCATAATCCTCTCTCTATAACCCCAGAAAGTCCCTTCATTATCAATAGGGTCAGAAATGGCAGCCTCTTCTCCAAGATGTTCAAATTTTAACTTCTACCCTGACCATAGAAGTTCTGCTTCGTCATATACTATGCAAGTAGAAACAGAGGAAGTAACACATATTAAAGAAGAAGAGGAATATCTCAGAGATGCTCCTCCAGCATTTGAAGAGGGTATCTCTACCACTGTGGATGTACTTAGTGAAATAAATCTGGGTACAAAAGAAGATCCATGCCCCACTTTAATTAGTGCCTCCATGGATCTTTAAGAGAAAGAAATGTATACTTCATTTGTAAAGAAAAATTGAGTTTTATTTTCCTGCAATTATACCGAAATTCTAGGTCTTGATCCCGATGTTTCCACTCATCATTTGGGTTTTCCAGAAGAACATCGAGGATTCAAGAAAGCCGGAAGAAGAACACACCCAACTTATGCCTTCAAAATTGAAGCTGAAGCTGATTATATTATCAAGGATAACTTCATCAGAGATGTTCAATGTCCCAAATGGCTGGCTAATTTTGTCCGTCTGAAAAATAATAATGAAAAAAATTAGAGTTTTCATTGACTTCATAGATCTTAATCGGCATTATCCAAAGGATGATTTTCCAGTTCCGATCACAGAACTCTTAATTGATGCAATATCTAGCTATGAAGAACTTTCCTTCGTGGATGGATATTCTGGGTGTAATGAAATCCGAATGGCTTCAGAAGATGAAGAATCTACAGCATTCAAATCCCCTCAAGGTGTGTTTTTCTATCGGGTAATTCCCTTTGGCCTGAAGAATGCAGGTCCAACGAATCAACGTGGAATGCACTACATCTTCAAACCCTTTTTGGGAAAATTTGTTGAATGTTATGTGGATGATTTGGTGGTTAAATCCAGACAATGTTCTGATCACTTGTACAATCTAGAAATCATATTCAACAAACTTCGACAACACAATTTGAAGATGAACCTCTTGAAATATTCTTTCGGGGTAACCTCAGGAAAATTTCATGGCTTTGTTGTACGCCATCGTGGTATCAAAATTGATCCTAACAAGACATAATCAATACTTGGTATGTTACGCCATAAAAATTTGAATAAATTAATAGGAATTCAAGGAAACTTGGCCTATATTTGGAGTTCCATTTCCAATTTGGCAGGAAAGTGTTTACCCTTCACCAAATTAATGAAAAAGGGAGTCAGCTACCAGTGGTCCGAAGATTCCCAAGAGGCATTTGATACCCTTAAGAAATATCTCTTGAGTCCCCCGGTATTAATGCCACCTGTTGAAGGAAGAACACTTATTCTCTATGTGACAACTCTAGAGTGATCATTGGGTGTCGTCCTTGACCAAAAGAATGATGATGGGAATGAAAACATCCTTTACTATCTCAGTTGGACTATGCTTGAGGCAGAAACTCAATATTAATGTATTGAAAAGTGTGCCTAGCATTAATATTTGCAGTTCAGAAATTGATACAATACCTGAAACATCATGAGGTCTAATTGGTATCTCACAATAACCCACTCAAATTTATTCGTAGTCGTCCAATGCTTACAGGATGTTCGGAAAGGTAGGCAATTATTTTGCAGTAGTTTGATATCCAGTACGTGTCTCAAAAGGAAATAAATGGCCAAGCTCTGGCCGATTTCCATGTTGAACACCCATCTATAAAAATACATCTGTAAGTATTGAATTTGCTGATGAGGAAGTCTTATCTATTCAAGATAATCCTCAAACATGGGAAATGCACTTTGATAGTGCCTCTAGAAGTCCAATAGGGAAGAAATTGGAAGATCCTAAATTCAACAAAGTTGGGTTAGGAATCGTGCTTATTTCCCTAGAAAAGGTAGTGATACCCTATTTCTTCTTATTGTTTGAAGGTGGTACAAACAATGAAGCAGAATATCAAGCTCTCATCGCAGGCATGGAATTGGCACTTCAGGCATAGGCGAATCACTTGAAAGTAAAAGATGATTTAGATTTAGTAATGAAACAAATTAATGGGGGATTATTCCATTAGAAAGGAATAGTTAATACCATTTTGTGGTTATGTTAGAGATTTAATGGAGGAATTTCCTTCGGAACTGGCATTTTCTTATGTCCCGTGATCACAAAATGCCCATGCTGATGCACTGGCTAATGTAGCCACATCCCTGGAAGATCCAAACAGGGACGAAAAAAACATCAGTATTTCCCACCTTCAGGTAGTTTCACCTTTTGTTCAAATTAGAACAGAGGAAATCAATGAAATCAGTCCCATTTCTGAAACATATGGTCATACTACAGGATGGATGACACCTATCAGGGAATACCATCAAAATGGAACACTCCCACATGATAGAGCCGGGAAAGAACAAGTCTGGTGACGTGTGGTCAATTTTACTCTTTATAATAGACCATATCAGCAAAAAATTCTCTACAAGATATTTTTGATGGAATTATCTTTAGATGTATTGAGGGTGAAGAGAAAATGGCTGTCATGAGTGAATTTCATGCTGGAGTTTGTGGTGCTCACTAGTCTGGACATAGACTTTCTTGTCAAATTCGAAGTCTAGGATACTTCTAGCCTTCAATGGTACAAGATTGTGTTGATTTAACTAAGAAGTTTCATTCTTTCCTTGTATGGGCCAACTTCATTCATCTATCCCCAGAGTTGCTTCATACATCTAAATATTCGTGGCCATTTGCCACATGGGGAATGGATGTAGTAGGACCTTATCCTAAGGCTACATCGAAGAAGTTTAAGTATATTCTTACTGATACTGACTTATTTTCGAAATGAACAGAGGCATTACCTCTCAAATAAGTTAGTTTTAAAAGCATTGTTAGCTTCATCAAGTCTAACATCATTACTAGATTTGGTGTCCCTAATACCATATTAACAGACAATGGCACCAAATTCTATTCATTTGAGGTGATAATGTTTTATCAGGAATACAACATCAAAACCAACCATTCATCTCAGTATCATGTAGCGGCCAATGGACAAATAGAGTCCTTCAATAAGACTCTTTGAAATATATTGCAAAAGTTGGTGGATGAAGATAAGAAATCATGGCCTAATAAACTTTTTCATGCTTTATGGGCTTATCGGACCACCACCAGCACTACTATACGATCAAATCCATATTCATTGGTATATGGAACAGAAGTAGTCTTTCCCATTGAGGTTCAATTACCTTTGATCAGAGTAGCCATTTGTGATCAGTCATCCATAGATGAGAAATCTCAGAAGCGATTTGATGAATTGGAATGATTAGATGGAAAGAGATTGTGCACCCTGCACCACTTGGAAGTCTATCAGAATCGAATAGCATGGGATTTAAATAAAAAAGTTCATCTTTGTTCATTCATTAAAGGAGAATTGGTATTGGTCGTCAGAACTCCAATGATACCAGGAAAGAAACCTCCAAAGCTTGAGCCAAAGTGGGAAGGACCTTACTCAATACATAGGGTCTACTCCAATGAAGCTTATTCTTTAATCTGAATGGATGGAGAACACATTAAAACTCCTACCAGTACAAGACTCTTGGAGAAGTATTTTGTGTAGCACAAATTCACCCTTTAGTCCACACTATAATACTTTAAACTACATGGTCCCTATTGTCCTTGATGCATGACATTAAACTGCCTAGCTCCCTCCATCGTCCAACATGACTTGAAATTGTGTCCCTATTTATCGTCCTGCATGATGTTAAACTGTAAATAGTCCCGTATACATCCTATATGATGTTAAACTGTTCATATGTCCTGGATGATGTTAAATTTCACAACAATATGTCCTAGATACATGACACTAAACTGTACAACACACTTTGTCCCACAAGAAATTCTTAAATTATGTATCGTTAGGGTTGTTTCTACCTCTTGTTTCTCACACCAAGCATGAATCATGTGATATTGTAGTAAGCTTCAACCATAACACCCTCTCTGGGTAGCTAAGAATGCATAAGACCCAACACCATCTTCGGGTCATTGTCCTCAAGTACAACTCGATCACCAATTATTTCTCAATTAAACTACGTGGACTTTGATCCTTACCTTATAGGCTAGGTACGTAGGCAATCTCCCATGTTTCCAGACCCAAAAAAATATCTTCACATCAGTTTACCTCCATCTCATATGATATTGATCCATGAATCCCCCCCCAAAACCAATATCTTCACAGTTTTTCACCATCTTCCTACATGATGTTAAACTATGTACGTTCCTTTTGTCCCTGCTACATGACACTAAACTTTGCAGCACCATCGTCCTTGCTATATTATGTTAAACTATACAGTTCCCCATTTTCCTTGTTGCAATACATAAAATTGAATAACAATACATCCAAGCTATACGATACTAAACTATGCAGCACTCGTCCATGCATATGACCTTAAACTATTTGCACTTTTGTCCTGTATGACAATAAACTACAACAGTCTCTGACACCCTCACCTGAGAGGGAGTCGTTATTGACATTTATCTATAATGATGTAATATTACAAGCACTACGTGCATACATGGAAATGCCCAAACTGTTAATCTTGGGTCGAACCATCATTGCACTAAAGTCCCCTTTCACCCTTCACATGTACGAACCAAATCTGTAAAGAGGGTATTTCAAGAACTACATATGTCTTGATTCCCATCCTTATGGGATACGTAGGAAAATTCAAACATCACTCGAATCCATCCCCATGTATTTGGGCCTAACCCCAAACTCCACTTTAAGTCCCTTGGATGAAAAGTCCACCCTTAGAGCATAAAAATGTGGTATGAAAACCCTAGTCTTTATTCACATCAGGTTTATAACAAACACACAATGTGTCTCCCTCATTATGGTACGATATCTATAACCCTAGACTAAGATCTCCTACTCTATTGTCCCACATGATGTTAAACTGTATTTCAAGAACTACGTTTGGCTTGATTCTCATCCTAATGATATAAGTAGCGAAGTCCAGCATCACAACTCAAGACCCAACCACAACATGATTATGGCCAGCATTGGTCTATATATATCCTTCATGCATTGGACAATACCCATTTTTATGTGTCATACTCCTAACCTTAAATGCTTCCAGATCTCCATAACCCTTTTCTTGACTTTTGGTCACAAAATGTCTAATACTCGGGAATTATTTTGCATGACTATGTAATACCACTACCACAGAACTGGGAAAGGCAGGCACCTACCTTTATCAATGCTAATGGAAAAGCGCTGATAAATGGGTTGGCATTTATCAGCACTTTCAATATCCCTTTATCAACGCTTTTCTTGGCGCTGATAAAGGTTACATTTATCAGCGCTTATATTAGCGCTGATAATATTTATTGTATACATTAAATAAAAAACACATGTTATAACTATATATATATATAATTAAATAATTATAAGATTAATAATAAATATATTTATTATATTTATAAGATATATTAGATTTATTAATTCATTGTATTTATTAGATTTATTAATTCATTATATTTAATATATATATTTTTTATATATTTTTATATTTAATGTATTTGTTTTATTTATAAATATATAATACGTTTTAATATATAGGTATAATTAAAATTATTGAATATATATATGTTTTCCAATGAATTGGGGGTCAATGAATATATACATGCGTATATATATGTTCATGAATAATGTTCATTTATAGATTATAATTACATATCACGTTGATGTGTTATTGATTTATAATTCATTATGTTACCCATATAATATATATGTTATAAAAGATGTACACTTATAATTAAAATTAAATTATATTTAAGAAATAAATATATATTTTATTATATTTTCAAAGATATATATATAAATATACCTTTCAAATAATTTTATAAGTATAAGTAGAGATATATTTATTTAGAGTTATAAATATTAATAAATATATATATATATATATATCATAAATATCATTTTAAATAAATATATAATAATATAAAGAAATTATTATATTTATAAATTTATCAGCTCTTTTATTAGCGCTGATAAACTATGTCATTATCAGCACTACAAAAGTGCAGATAAAGAGTGTCTTTATCAGCCCTAAAAAAGCGCCGATAAAGGGGGTCTTTATCAGCACTTTTCATTGTAGCACTAATAAAGACCCCCTTTATCATCGATTTTACTAGCGCTGATAAAGGTCCACATGGGATTTACAAAATCCATCGGGTCCTCCTCCTACTCCCCGCACCCTGTCATGCTTTTGCGGAAGCCCTACCCTGCGCTGCTGCCTCCTCTCCGCTACTGCCTCCTCTCTGCCGCGACCGTTGCCTCCTTCTCCACCTCCTCCGTCACGGAATCCCCCACCTCCTCCTCCTCTAGTGCCTAATTCTCCTCCTCCTACTCCACTGTAGCTCCTCCTCCTCCTCCTCCTGTGCCGTGGCCTCCATTCCGCCGCTGCTCCTCCTCCTCCTCCTCCACCTCATCCTCCTCCTCCTCCTCCTCCACTGGCGCCTCCTCCTCCTCCTCCTCCTCCTCCTCTGCCTACTCCGCTTCCTCCTCTCCACCGTAGCTCCTCCTTCTCCCCTCCACCATGGCCTCCGCCTCCTCCTCCTCCACCAGTGCCTCCTCCTCCTCCTCCTCCTCCTCTGCCTACTCCGCTACCTTGGCTGCCTTCTACTGCCTCTGAGCTGCCTCTATTGCCTCCGCACTACCTCTGCACTGCCTCCGTTGCCTCCGCTGTCCACGTCTCCTCCTCCTCCGCCATCGGGTCCTCCTCCGTAAGGTGAGTAAAATTGAACTTTCATGAATTAATTATATTTTCATTTATTGTCAATATTGAGATTAATTATGATTTGGCATGATTCTTGTGTGTGATGATTGTGTGTGTGACACATGTATATATGGTTGGTTACTTGTTTGATCTTGATTAGATCTCCCCACTTATGGTGGGTCTCACCATCACATCACATAAGAAAACAATTTGAGGAGGGAATCTCTATAGACAACCTCTCACAAAACTACTCCAAACCAATACTAAGTGATCCCCATTTCTATATCTCACATCATATTATCATACAAAAACTTATCTGCGGAGGGAATCACAATATCCAACCTCTATCACAAGTAAAAATGCAACATCAATAGGTGGATCCCATGGAAGTCACACACCAATCCCCTTTGACCAATGCTTTCTCACTCAAAGTAGGGTCCTACAAACACCTTATCACTTAAATAAAGGCCATCCATCTTGTCTCATGCCACGAAACATATAAATAGTAATATAAGGAGGGTATCTAGATAGCCAGCCTCTCATACTAGCTAAACCACATCATCAATATGTGGGACCCATGGATGATCATACTTCAACTAGGTGAAAGTAATATGATGTCCCAATCTCAAAGTTGGTCTGACCATAAATGAAAAAAGTCACCATCCATTAAGACTTGCATAATAATATCCTTAAAACCATCTTGGTTATACATTAAAATTATTCCCAACCTATCAACATTCTAATTCCTCCTATAAGGGAATCTAATGGGTTTTACAAACCTAACCCATCTCAACACATTGATACCAATACACACTCATCTCTACATGGTAATGTCACAACACACATGCTATAATTGATCGAGGCCAAAATATTCTAGTCTATATCATATTTTAATTCCCACATTAAAACTCATTAAAACTAAATAATGACCATCCAAAAAAACTCACACTAAGATCCTTGGATACCCTATGCTAAGTCATCCAGACTATTATCATGACCCTCACTTAGGTACCATATCATATCTCCCCTTGGAGATCTATTAATCCAATTATAAGGAGGAAATCCTCTCTATCACACTTCCCTAATCCATATATGGAATATCCTACTCATAACACACACCATGACTCTTATATATCCTTAAGAGGGTGTTCCTCATCATACATGAGATATAAAAATATATGATCCATCTTCTTTAGGCCAAACACTCTAATACCTACTCAAATAGCCTTAGAAAACCTAACTAGGCTATAAAAATCTCATACCAAACCTGATACTATCATAAACACAACTACTCCGTGGAGACAAAATCTCTGGATGATCAGAAAATCACAAACATTCAATAGAACCCTCACTCTATCTCTTGGTGGATCAAAAACACCCTATTTATTTACCTTGGTTGCTTTTGATTTCTATCACATTCACTGGAACACATATACTCATGCATGAATGCACAAAGCATGCAAAAATTGGAACATGGTTTTGTATTATAGGGTCCATCACCTAAAAAAAAGGAGTAACCCCCTCACTAAGATCAACTCATCCTCAACCAAGACTATACATGGCTTATCTAATCGTGTACCAATGATTGAGACCCAATCTCAAGGCACAATTCCCAAATAATTAATTATAGAAACATAAAATTAATTATTCACCTTAATATAATTAGGAATAATCATTCAAAAACTCACTGGGAAACAAAACACCACCTAAACCACACAAAACATGGTGCGTTCATCATACGAGGATAACCTCTAGCCAATACAAACAAAATCTCCATCATCTGAATGGATTTTAAGATGATATAGTAAAATCATCACACAAATCCTAGTTAAAATCAACCCAAATCATAGGGAAACAAAGGATAATAGTAATGGAGGAATTATGAGGGAAGAAATCACTAACTCACAATAAAAACTCCTAAGAACCACCCCTAATCAGGGGGGATCGAAGAGATGAAGAGAATGGATGAATCCCAAGAACCACCCTAGATTTTCTATTAATGAGCATGACCCCACCATTTTTAAAGTATCTAGTTATTTATCTAAATTATACTCATATTCCTTCTCCCATAACCTATATACCCATCCAATGGATTTAAAATAGGATGAATATAAATAAAGAATGGATGAATTCCAAACGGTTGACTAAATAGTATGAAGAAGGCATGAAAGAGTTTATCAAGTTTGCAAAAGATCATGAATGTGACCCTTCTCAAATCCTTTGTTTGTGTTTACACTGTTTTTATCCAAAAAAAATTAGTCTAGAGGAGTTGGAAGAACACTTGATCTGTCACAGAATAGATCAGAGTTATACATGTTGGAATAAACATGGGGAAACAACAACTATAGGTAGTTGCTGGGATAACACTACGTTTTATAGATCATATGATATGATTACAAACATGAACAATGTAGATGATTGTATAGAGGATGTGATTACAAATGTGAATTATGATGAAGATCATATTGAGGAAATGAAAAGGACCATTGAAGATGAACTTTGTGATTGCCCAAAATTGTTTGAGAAGTTAAAAAGTTGGGCAAAGATGCCATTGTATGCTGGTTGCACTAAATATACAACATTTTTAGCCGTACTGAAGATGTATAATTTGAAAGCATACAATGGGAGGAGTGATTCTAGTTTTATGAAAATACTTGCCCTCCTGAATGAAATGCTCCCAGAAGATAAAGAGATCTTGAGAAGAACATACGACGCCAAACGAATGCTACACTCGATGGGTATGTTCTCTAAAAGAATACATGCATACCTAAATGACTATATACTTTTTCTCAAGGACCACAAATCACATTAAAAATTCCTAAAGTGTGGTGCTTCTCGATACAAGAAAGATGAATCTAGTCCTACTAAAGTTGTATGGTACTTTCCAATCATTCCAAGATTCAGGAGCATATATATAAGTGTAGAGACTACATGACAATTGACATGGCATGAAGATACAAGAATTAAAGATGGGATACTACATCACCCGACAGACTCTCCTCAGTGGAAGACAATTGATCATGAGTATCTTGAATTTGGAAATGAGTCAAGAAACCTTCGCCTTGTGTTATCTACAGATGGAGTGAATCCTTTTGGTTTACAAAGAAACAGTCACAGTACATAGCCGGTTATGTTGGTAAATTATAACTTACCATCATGGTTATTCATGAAACGAAAATACATCATGTTATCTATGATTATATCAGGGCCAAAGCAACTGAGTAATGATATTTCTGTTTATTTACCTCCATTGATCAAATATTTGAATTTATTGTGGGATTCAGGTGTTACATTGTATGATTCTTACAGAAAGGAAGATTTCACTTTGAGATCCATGTTGTACGGGATGATAAATGACTGCCCTGCTTATGGAAATTTGTCAGGATATAGAATTAAAGGAACTCAAGGTTGTCCCGTTTGCGAACAAGGTACACAATCAATTAGGTTGAAACGTTCATTGAAAACCAGGTTTCTTGGACATCGCAGATTTATAACCCAATGACATAAGTACCATTCATGGACAACATCATTTTATGGAAGATCAGAAGAACATACAACACCATCCCCACTAATAGGCGATCAATTGATTGAGAAGGTTAAAAATGTGGACACTACTTTTAGTAAACCGGCTTTGAAGAACCTTACAAAAATTGGTTGGAAAAAGCGATCAGTTTTTTTTTGAATTATAATACTAGAATTGTCTGTATGTCATACATTTTCTTGATGTTATACATGTAGAAAAAAATGTATTTGATAGTGTCATCGACGTGTTTCTAAAGACATCTAGAAAAACAAAATATGTAATTAAGGCTAGGTTGGACATGGTTGAGATGGGAATACGAGAAGAGTTGGCACCAGTGAAGGGTGAAAAACGAACATTTCTTCCTCCTGCTGCTTACACTCTTTCCAGGTAAAAGAGATATCAGTTTTGCAACTTCTTGAATGACATAAAGGATCTAGAGGGGTATTTTTCAAATATCAGGAACCTCATGTCAATGGGATACTTGAAGTTAAAAGGTATGAAATCACATTACTGCCATGTTTTGATGCAAGATATCATTCCTATTGCTTTACGTTGCATTTTTCCCAAGAATTTCCACTATACATTAATGAAACTGTGTTTCTTCTTCAAAGAAATATGTAACAAAGTTATAGACCCGGTGAGATTTCCAACTATGGAAAGAGAAATTGTCATCATATTATGTTAATTAGAAATGTTCTTCCCACCTTCATTTTTTGATATGATGGTTTATTTGATGGTCAACATGGTGAGAGAGATTCAACTATGTGGTCCTGTACATTACAGATGGATGTACCCAATTGAAAGGTATATAAAGATTTTGAAAGGGTATGTCAAAACTCGAAGTCGGCCAGAGGGTTGTATTGCAGAGCGATATATTGTTGAGGAAGCGTTTGAATTCTGTACTGAATACCTATCTGGTGTGGAAAGAATTGGCCTATCGAAATCTTGTTAGACTGGGAATCTTGAGGGTGAAGGAATTTCTGGAAGACCGGTTGTCATAATCAATATTACAGATCGGGAGCAGACCCGCCTTTATGTATTGCATAACAGTTTTGACGTTGACCCATATGTTGAAATCCACAAAGAAATTCTTAAAAATTTGAATCCATCTAGGGATGAAAAATGGACATCAGATACACATAATTGATAGTTTATTGGATGGTTTATGGACCATATTTCTAAGAAGTTAGATGAAAATCCAGAGTCCATTTCAGAATGACTTCGATGGCAAGCTGGAGGACCAAGTGTGTATGTATTATCTTACAATGATTATGTAGTTAATGGTTATACATTTTATACAAATGAACATGATGGAGATAGTACCATACAGAATAGTGGGGTTACACTTGTGGATGAAGCGATGCATGTTTCCGGTGCTAAGGATAGAAATCCAATTTATGAGAATATGTCATACTTTGGCATAATCAAACAAATATCGGAGTTGGATTATACGGAATTAAAAGTTCAGATTTTTCAATGAAAGTGGGTTGATAATAAGAGTGATGTTAAAATAGATGAATTGAGATTCATGAAAGTTGATTTCAGTTAGGAAGGGGAGAAAGACAAACCGTTTATAATAGCATCACAGGCAGTGCAAGTATTTTATGTTCCAAATCCTGCAAACCGAAACTGGTCAATTATTCTATTAACGACCAAAATAGATGAAGGGTCAGATGAAAATTTGATGGAGGATGACCCTTTCCTTGGGACTTCACAATAATTTCGCAGTGGTCCCAATATAGATGACGTTTTTTATGTCACCAAAGACCACAATGAAGGGATATAAATAGTCGATAGAGGGGTCAAATCCCTTCATCCTTAAAAAAAGAGGGTTCAATAATCAGGTTATTTTTTATTGTAATATAGATTGTGTTACATTATGTTATTATCTTTTCGCTGCTACTTTATATGATATAAATTAAATGTTAAACCATATCTACAGATAATGACTTCTGAACCGGCTGATGCACCCAATCCTGAGACACAACAGGTCTCTCAACCTGTTACTGCTGGTCCCACTGTTGAGGTACAACAGGTCTCTCAACCAGTTGCAGCTATTCTCATTGATGAGGTACAACAGGTTTCTCAACCTATTGCTGTTGGTCCCAGTGCTGATGCTAGCACGTCAGAGGAACATAATGATGATGCATAAACTAAGGGAATGATAGGCAATGAAACCCTGACAGCACAAAAAAAAAACAGGTGCACCGTAGTTTGACAGTTTTAGCCAAAATCATTTAGGAAAAATAAAAAGGCATCAAACATGAGGTGGGATGGAATAAGCGAGGCTAGCATGTAAACCCCAACAAAGCCATGTTTAGTAGCCACATTGGAATTGTCACTCGGTAACGCATGCCGATTGATGTAGAGTCATGGAACCATGTTGTTAGTGGGTTGAAAACACTAATGTGGGAAGAGATTACGGTAACATTACTATATAATTTTTTTAATTTATTAAAAAAAAAAATGAAATACTGAAATATTGACTAACTCTTCATCATCTTTTGTATAGTGCATTTATAGTAGATGTCTTGCAAAAAGAATATGTATTAAGACTAGCAGGAAGGGTTCATAGAGGCTTTCACACCATTTTAACGAAACATAATCTGAAAGATTATGAATGGAAAATCCAGCCGTACCCACCTCCTCTTTATGCACACTTGATATCCCAAGGAGCGTGAGATGTGTTTTGTAGCCATTGTACAGAGAAGAATTTTTAGGTACATTGTGATTGGTTACAAGTTGTTTAACATTTCTTGTATTTATCACTTTGATTGACAATTTTTTATTTATGAAACAGAAACTGAGTGCTGAGAATAAAGAATGGGCATCAAAACCAGCGTACCCCTATCGTAAATCAAGGCTGGGGTACGCTTCAATTGAAAAACAATTGGTACATATTTTAAAATTTCTGTAATACTTTTATGTGACATAAAACAACATGGTAACATCCTTTCTCTATTTATATGTAGAGTGATGAATCAAAATCCCAAGACACTTCCATCCCACGCGATGTGCCATGGAAGGAGGCTCGTGTTAATAAAGAGTGGAAACTGATAGATGAAAACACAAAAAAATTGTAGGAAACAAGTGTAATAATGACATAATATAAATTTGTTTTGCATTAAATCACTATTACATAACGATGAATACTTATTTTCACATATTTTCTATTTTACATAGTCACTAGAATCAACAACACCTACACCAGATGAAGACCTACTTTTAGCATCCATGAAACATCCATAACAGCATGACCGCATCAGAGGTGTGGGTTTTGGGGAGACACCCCAGAAGTATTTTCAGCAAAAAAGGAGGGTGAACAAACTAATGAAATGAAAATGATGAGAGATAGAGTAACTACCCTTGAGAAAAGAATCGAATGTTAGGGAGAGTTGACATCTTCTTTGATGTGGGATAGGCGAAGAGAAAAAACAACTCAAGAACAACCCGCGTGAGAAGATCCCACCCCACCCCCACTAGCTTTGAGGTGAGCCATTCCCCTCAAAGACCTGACTTAACTGAGGTAATCAATGTTCTAATTTTTTTTTCTATTAAACATGAATCACATTGACACTAATTCATTTCTTGTAATGATATTTTACAAGGTGAAAATGACTGTGATTTATATCTGTCAACTCCCACCCATCGGCTTGTAGAGCGGGATATTGTGTTCAATATGCAGAATGGAACGCTACAATCCAGACCACATCCAACCAGTCATGTCAAAGTGTCGACTAACATCCCTCATGAGCCGATCACTGAGATACCCATGGAAAATTATGATGACGACATTCATAAGGTGGAAAAAGATGTTGGAAGATTCGTTTCATGGACATCGAATCTTATAAAAAACATTTCGACAAGGAGGTATTCATTTCCAATTAATTTTTCAAGCATAACCTTTAACATTAAATTATAATAGGGCTCAACTGATGAATGTTATTACAGAAGGACAAAATAGAGGAGCTAAAACAAAAGAGAGGCTCAAAAGGATCAACCAACCGATCAAAACGATCTACAGAGAGAAACTTCACCACGCCCATTCTATATCCACATTTAATATAATTTCTCGCTCATGTGGATACAAAAATGAAAGGCGGAAAGAGTAAAGAAATTGTTTGTGAAAAAGATATGAATAAAATTAGATTTCGTTAGTGCTGACGTTGTAGATGAAATCATCACATACGACTGGCTAGGCACCTCAGTTATAAACGTATACATGAGGTATATTTTTTTTAATGATTTGATTTTACAGAAGCTGATATACTATGATAATTATGGCTAAATACATTTCATATTTTTCACAGGCATATATACGAAAAACAATTGAAGGGATTTTCCCATGAATACAAATTTGGACTCATTAGTCCTCACACCATTTCTACAGAACGAGAAGAAATAGATTCCGTTTTTCAGGATGAATTAATGTCAAGCATGCTCAGAATGTTTCAATACAGAATTACGACTGACAGACTCTTTTTAATACCAAAGTTCCAGGGGTAAAACTCTATATTTTAATCATATCAATTATATTTTCATTTCTATTAGGACTTATACCTTTTTTTGTTTTTAGGAAACATTGGATGCTCATTGCAATCAATTTGGATACTCTAAAGATTTATTTTCTGGATTCAATGCATGGATATCCAAAAAACCGACCACACATGGTAGTGATTTTGAATTCATAATACACTAGATCCAACATTTTAGAAATAAATATATAGTTATATAATTTATATTATCTTTTAATGAGGATTCTGTTATGATAGGGCGGTGTATGAATATCGTCTAAAGGCTGGAATGAATCCAGGGCCTAAGGACGACAAGGCGCACAAGATATACAAATAGAGTAGTATCAGGGTATATATAATTATATTTCACTATCCAAATAAATATCAAAACAGATTAATTATTTTTCTTAATGTTTCTGTAGTGTCCGAAACAAACAAATGACAAGGACTGCGGTTATTATGTGTGTAAATTTATGAAAGAGATCATATTTCATGAAAAAACTAGCATCCCTGAAGAGGTATTTTTGAAAATAATTACTACTTAATTTAAAATAATTATTAATCATTTATTTATTTATATTTTTTTCAGTACTACTATGAATGTCGCAAAAAATCCTATTCAGAAGATGATATAGATGTGTTTAGAAACAAATGGGCAGCGTACCCAATAAAAGAATGTAAACAAATAGGACCATGAATGTGAATTCATAATACTTATGTTATCTTTATATGATCACTGATATCTCCCTTTTTTACACTTATTTAGCATCTATGATCACCCTTTATTATGTTTCATATCCTTAGATTATGAAGTATTATTTTAGAAATGATTTGAGTTTCTAGTAAAGAATAACTTAATAAGAGACTCTTATGAACTACTGACATACCGAATACTAAGAAGACGCATTCAGATTGTTTTGATACTTTAGGACAATGATCCATGAGTCATTTGTGTCATGTAAGAATCAAACACATCCCAATTCCGTGCACAGTGTGACCGGTATGGCTAAAAGTGTCTTATATCAGTTTCAAATTGACATAAACTTTAGAAAACAACACAAGTAACATACGAAAAACCAAGAAAATGTGTTTGGATTGTTTTGATACTTTACAAAAATTATCCATGAGTAATTTTTGACGTTTATGAATTTACCACACCTAAATCCAATGCACGGTGTGACCACTATGGATAAAAGTATCTGATATCATTTTGAAATTGACATAAACTTTAGAAAACTTGACTACTGACTTACGAAAAACTGATCAAACGTGTTCATATTGTTTTGATACTTTAGGAAAACTATCCATGAGTCATTTGTGATGTGTAAAAATCAACCACACTTCAATCTGACACATGGTGTGACTGGTATGGATAAAAGTGTCTGATATCAGTTTCAAATTGACATAAAGTTTAGAAAACAACACTACTGACATATAAAATACCAAGAAAACACATTCAGATTATTTTGATACTCTAGGAAAATAATCCATGAGTCATTTGTGACGTGTAAGAATCGACCGCACATCAATTCGACCCACGGTGTGACCGGTATGGCTAAAAGTGTTTGATATCAGATTGAAATTGACATAAACTTTAGAAAAAAACACTACTGACATACGGAAAACCGAGAAAATGCATTCGGATTGTTTTGATACTTTAGGAAAACTATCCTTGAGTCATTTGTGATGTGTAAAAATCAACCACACCTCAATCCAAGGCACAGTGTGACCGGTATGGCTAAAATTGTCTGATATCAGTTTTAAATTGACATTAACTTTAGAAAACAACACTATTGACATACAGAATACTGAGAAAACACATTAGGATTGTTTTAATATTTTAGGAAAATGATCCATGAGTCATTTATGATGTTTACAAATTGACCTCACATCAATCCGACACATGGTGTGACCGGTATGGCTAAAAGTATCTGATATCAGTTTCAAATTGAATGTAACTTTAGAAAACAACACTACTGACATATAGAATACTGAGAAAAAACATTTATATTGAACTTATACTTTAGGAAAATGATCCATGATTCATTTTTGACGTTTACGAATCGACCACACCTCAATCCGATGCACGGTGTGACCGGTACGGCTAAAAGTGTATGATATCAGTTTGAAATTGACATAAAATTTAGAAAACAACACTACTGACATATTTCAAAATGAGAAAATGCATTCATATTGTATTGATAATTTAGGAAAATGATACGTGAGTCATTTGTGATGTGTAATAATTGACCGTACCTCAATCCGACGCACGGTGTGACCAGTATGGCTAAAAGTGTCTGATATCAGTTTCAATTTGACATTAACTTTAGAAAAAAACACAAGTAACATACAGAAAACCAAGAAAACATGTTCATATTGTTTTGATAATTTAGTACAATGATCCATGAGTCATTTATGACTTGTAAAAATCAACCGAACCTCAATCTGATGCAAGGTGTGACCGGTATAGCTAAAAGTGTCTGATATCCGTTTGAAATTGACATAAACTGTAGAAGACAACACTACTGACATACGGAAATATGAGAAAATGCATTCAGATTTTTTTGATACTTTAGGAAAACGATTCATGACTCACTTGTGACATGTACCAATTGACCGCACCTCAATCTGACGCATGGTGTGACCAGTATGGCTAAAAGTGTCTGATATCAGTTTCAAATTGACATTAACTTTAGAAAGCAACACAGGAAACATACGACAAACCAAGAACACACATTCAGATTCTTTTTATACTTTAAGAAAATGATACATGAGTCATTTGTGACGTATAAGAATCAACCGCATCTCAATCCGACGCACCGTGTGACAGGTATGGATAAAAGTGTTTGATATCAGTTTTAAATTGACATAAACTTTAGGAAACAACACAAGTAACATACGGAAAACTGAGCAAACGCATTCCAATTGTTTTGATACTTTATGAAAACGATACATGAGTCATTTTTAATGTGTAAAAATCAACCGCACATCAATCTGATGCACGGTGTGACAGGTAAAGATTTTCATTACATAAAGAATTAGAATTTATTAAATGAGATAAATCATCCAAAAACATATTTATTTTACATTATTCCCTTTCATTGTTATCATAATGTAAACATTTCAGTTTATCATTTTCATGTTTTAGTTTCACATTTCCATTTTAATGTATTATTTCATATTAATGTTTTAATTTATTTTATTATTGTATTACTAACATAATATTTGTTTTCTTATATAGGTGAATTTTTTTCCATGACTTCGAATGATTTGTTCAGCAACAAATACCATGGACGACAATTTTTGAGAGAAGATAACAGATATCAAATGATGAAACATTAATGTTTATAACTGTTTTTGTATAATTGTAAGTGTAACCATGTAAAACATTGTTTGAAATGTATATAGTAGTCTATTTTTTGTTGTATTCATGATGTTTAGTAAATGTATATAGCATTGTTTGTCAAAATATTGTGTGTGGGTGCTATTTTGTGGAGGTGTGCAGGTGCTGTTTTGTGCTGGTATGCTGGTTTGTGCTGGTGTGTATGTGCTAAATGTGCAGGTTCTGGGGAAGGTGCCTTTATCAGCCCTTTTTTGAGCGCTGATAAAGGCCCCTGTTATCATCTCTCCTAAAAGCGCTTTATCTATGCTGGCATTAACAATGATTTTATAGTGATGGTAATGCCAGTTTTTAGCGTTGATAAAAGGCCATGTTGTAGTAGTGTACGTTCCATTAGGCGGCCTTGCATAAATATTCTACCTAATGAACATGTCAGCCAAAAGATGATATTAATTTACTATGCAGCCAATTTCCTTAGGTGGCCCTGCATAATTCAAACCCCCTAATGGGTTTTTCAAATAGTTGTAACTTCATTCTTGGGAGAAAAATATCTTTTTTCCTTATTGGTCTAAAAAATGATATGTAGGGATCAACAAAAACGACCATCCTTAACATATTTTTCCCATAATCGTTTTCATGATATGAAAGTATTCAAGTCTATGGTTTATATGTCCCTTCCCTATGTTTGGGTCAGAACTTCATAGGAGTGCCATCCATCCAATTATTTTAAAATATTGATTGGGAATATCCTCTCCATATTCAAGTACCTCTCTCCATACAACAGAATCTATGCTTTGAGAAATTTGAGTCTCCATAAACTTTCACTGGCTTTTAGCAATAGAAAAGTAAAATTTCTGAGAGTTCTTTTTCCTTACTATGCAGCATGTGTCCTTAGGTGGCCTTGCATAATTAGTCTACATAACAGACCTGTCAGCCAAAAGATGCTATTTTTTTACTATGCATCCAATTCCCTTAAGTGGCCCTGCATAATTCAACCCCCTAACGGGTTTGTCAAATAGTGGTAACTTCACTCTTAGGAAATACTTCATCTAATTACTTTTAGACCTCTTTTCATATCATCCCTCAGATTCAAAATTTATTAAGTCATATATTACATGTTTTCCCCATACTTGAATGTGGAAATATGTTTTCAAACAAATTATCAAGAAATTGAGTCAATTTTAATCCCTTCAGTCAATGCTATTTGACATTAAACATTATCCTTTTTATGTCTAACATGCATGACTTTAAACTGCCAACAAAAGAAAGGGTACTCATTAGATTGGGAACCTGTAAAACAAAATCTGAACAAAACGTTGAGTCCCAGTTTTCTAAACGTACATTTTTTATGATTTAGGCAATAATTCCCCCCAAAAAGGTGTGATGAACCTGACCCCCTATCCTCTCGACCAATGAAAATTTAGCCCAACTCATCAGCAGATCCAATTCTATTGGGAGCCATTGAATCTGCACAAATATCAAATAGTTAACTTTTAATAAAGTCTGTTTTTAAGAAATATTTGTGAAGAAAACAAAAAATGGAAAAGGCATTAAGGCACACATGTTTTTACACGCAAGTTTTTTTGCGCAAGTTTTTCCATGCAAGTCAAAATCCTTACTTGGGAAGCGCGACACAAAGAAGAGAAATCAATAGAGGAAAGAAAAACACTTGTGCGACGAGAGATCAAAATCCTTGAAGGTAGGATGGTTTTTGCGAAGTGAGGCCCATATATATAGGAGATCCCATAACCCTATGCACCGCAACCTACACACCTAAAAAACTTGCGCGCCGCTGAACCCTAGTTTATTTTTTTCCTTCTTTCCTTAGAGTCAAATCCTCTATACTTTTTTCAGATCCAAATCTAAGGGGGGGACTTTTGTTGACACTACTTTTCATCACAGAGTCCAAAAAAATGGCAAAGGGGAATACCTTAAGCATAAAGAGAGTCATCCTTTGAATAACATCAAAAAATTGACAATGTCATGAACAAGGAACCCATTAAGAAGGAGCCGCGAAAGTTTTCTTCTCGCCGTGCATGTCACTTGTGTGCCACATATGGGTCACGCAAGTCACTTGCATGCCCTATTCGTTTTTTTTCAAGGTGCCCAGTGGCCTATAAATAGCCCCAGTGGGCCCCCCATTTTAGGGACAAATTTTCCAAAACTCAGATTCAAGGTCTGGTCACCCAAGTCTTTGTCTAACGTCTTTCGAACACTTCTAAGGTAATTCTTTACCTAGAATGGAAGATCTAAAGAGGAATAATAAGGCCTAAGTATTGGAACTCATCAATACTTGTGTTCCTAAGTGTCCACCCTTTAAGGGAAATGAAGACACTTGCATGCCACCTTTCCCTCTCAAGGGAACTTGCACGCCATCCTTCTGAAAGCCTCTAGGGATGATACTACGGGCTTGAGTTCAAAGTCACCCTAGTATTACCCTATGGATTATTATTTTCCCAAGGTGACTCATGTCGCGCAAGTCTACTTGTGCGACCAGGACTTGTGCGCCAGAACAATACTTGCGTGCTTCCTTCTTAGTCACCTCTTTTCCTCAAATCCACCTCTCCTCTTCAAGACATAGCCTTCAAAACCCTCTTCAAAGCCATTTATGGAATGGTTCCTTTGTTGGTTTCCTTATCTAAAAGGAATTATGTGAGAAACTCTCCCCAAACCACGTGACTTAGAATCTTTATGTCACCATGGTTAGGGGATTCCTACATAACCCCATCCTTTGAGATGAGAAGAATATTTGACTTGGGACTCCTTCTCAAGTGTAAGCCCCAGTCATAATTTCTTTTGATTTGGCCCTCCCTATCAGAAGTAAGCCCCAAGTCTCAAGTCCCCATAACCTAGGATTCCTTCTCAGGAGTAAGACCCGGTCATAATTTCCTTTAAAATTGGGCCTCATTCTCCGGAATAAACCCCAATAATAAGTCCCTTTTAATTTGGGTCTCCTTCTGAGGAGTAATCCTAAAATTAAAACTCCAAATCTTTATAAAGTACAAATACCTTTATGGACCCTACTCCTGGGATTTTTTTTCTTGAAGTAAGTCCTTGTGTTCATTTACATAGGCAGTCATACATACGTAAGCCCCACATCATTTCTCATAACTTCATATTTCATGGCACCATCGTCAAGTTTATTGATACCTTTTGTTTCTCACACCAAGAATGACTCACATGAGCTTAGAGTGTAAAAATAATCACCTCATATTTTCTTGGGACATTAAACCTTCATAAAACCCATATTTATTTACCCGAACTACATAGACATTGATCTCTTCCTTAAAAGTAGAGTACATAAGAAGCCTTTATAAGGTTCAAGCCCATATCTTAGTAATTATTTTCTGTCCCATATGACATTAAAATATATCCTACTAATTAAAATATGTGGGTTCTGATTCCTTTTTAATGAGGATATGTAGGTATCCCATCTACAGGTATGATCCCAAATGTGAAATAATCCATGCCTTTCTGAATGACAATAAACATCAAGTGCTCCACTGAGTGTCTTTAAAACTAGTATGGTCATCATAATGTCCACGAGATTTCTATATAATACATTGAAGGATACCGTTGGATAAGATTCTCTAATACATATGGATGATTCTCTGTCGATTAATAACCTCAAATACATATAAAAGATTCTCTAAATTCCATACATATCAATCTTTTATTGCCAAGTCTAAAAATCATTTCATGCTTGGTGAATTAATAAGGATTCATGAACATAACTTAAATCTATAAGAGAGTCCTAGATAGGCAATAATTCCTCCCAAAAAAGGTGTGATGAGAATGACCTCCCATCCTCTCGACCAATAAAAATTCTTATGCCTCATCGGTCCACAACTAATGAGCACCTACCTTTGGAAAGTAGGTGCAAATGGATATAGAATCATTGGATGTTTCTGGTTCTATGAATAAAACCATTATAAATCTATTGGAAAGTTTTAACCTTATATAAACAAGGTCATCCCCATTTACATAAGAATCAATATACCTCGTCTCACATTAATAACTCCCATATACACCTGTTACCATGCCGATATTTCATAAGAGTTGTTACCTTTCTCCTCTTTATTCAAGTTTCTTTAATATGTTACCCCTTATATGTCCAAATTCCACATGTTGGGACATGTATCTATATGAAAACTTACTCTACATTTCTTTTAAATGTGAAGAGATATCCCTTTTTCTCTAATAAACCATTTTAATGAATGATTATGTCATGCCATTATGCTGCTGAAATTGCACAGCATTTTTCCTAGCTAAATCATCGTGTTGTGAATTCCATACCCATTTTTCAATCAAGGGTGTTCACCATTATGAACATATACTTATTGATTATAGAATTTAATATATGTATTCCAAATTACTTTATCGTGGAATTAATGACTATGTTTAATGATTCCATTCTATATGATCCATGTGGCACACTTATGCATGAAATTAAATGTTTATAAAGGGCATGCCCTGATATCACTCCAATGCATTTGGTAAATATTAGTATCAGGATAATTTAGTGAAATGAGGTTTTAATCAGTATAATTCAAGTGAAATGAGGGTTTACTCATAATCCATGGGCAATAAACTGTTTCTCATGCTAATATAATGTTAAACATTATTGCCACATTTACATGTTATGATTATCTTGCTATATCGTGCCTTTTATATTCATGTTTATCCTGTGATCCATTGATATGCCTATTTCTTAATATATACTATATTATTCTTGTTATTCATTGTTTACTACCTTTCTGAGATTATACCTCACCCTTTTCAAATGTATGTCCTCAGGTTATCCTATGAAAAGCTATGTATGAAGGAATGTTGTGGTCATGTTAAAGAAGTTTTCAATATAGATGTTGTGTTTTATATTCTAAGTTGATATGTAATGTTCCTAATTTCCCAAGACACTAGACCTCTTGGTACTCAGAGTTTTTTTAAGAGCAATTTTAGGTAGTAAATAATGTTTAAATGTGTAATAAAGAGAAGGGTTGTTATGAAATTCATTAATCTTGAACCATATAAGCTAAAAATTATATACTCACATTAAGAATTCCACTTTTACAGCATGAATCACCTATTCCAGTTATTCAACAACTCTAAACTCCAAAGTACCATGTTGATATTCCCTAGAAATATTCCAAACATAGACCAAAAAATTAATAGGCTAGGAAGGAATAGACTATTACATGATTAGATATAGGAGGCCTCGAATTATATTGGGGAGCTATAGGGAAAGGTATGGAATATTTATTTGAAATTTGTAAAGATAAAAATATATGGAATGGAACCAGAAATCATGTCACACTAAAAGTGGAACAAAATTGGGAACTTCTGGATGATGTTCATAACTCATATTCCCTATTTATCCCAGAAACACTAATATGTATAGCTATTTAAATCAAAACGTGTTGTTTTATAACATGACATGGGTTACTATAGATTTGAATCTTTATTATGGTATTGAATAATTTCCTAGATTAATGAAATATGTATATTAATATAATGCATCCACATACCATACTATTATGGAAATGAGAACCATTACATGGATTATTTCAATTGATTCCCAACGAATTCAAAAGAACATAACAACATTTTGGTCATAGTCGAGTCCCTTATATTGTCAATGAATTTCCTTTATTTCAATTAATATTTATCTCCTAATGAACTCAAAAATATATACAAAAGGTTAGAAGTAATATTTCATGGATTACCACTTTTAATTCTATATGATTGAGATCTGATAATTTCCATGAGGTTCTAAAGAATCTGATATAATTTATTTTATAAAGAGATGCGTTTTTGAATATATTTTCATCCTCAGACTAATAGTTAACCAGAGTGAACCCATCAAAATCTACAAGATACTTCAATATCATGTTCAATTGATTACCAATGGGGACGGTGTCTATAACTTCTCCAAGTAGAGTTATCATTTAACAACTATTTCCTTTATAGAATTCAAATGAAACCTTATGAAGGTCTGTGTGGGAAGAGTTGTCAGAATTAAAAATGATGAGATGAATTTAGGGTGGGGAAGCTCATGGGACATGATATTTTCAAAGAGATGATAGATAATAATAATAATTTTGTTTTTATATAAAATATGTGCAGTGATGATAGAAAAGGTATGAATAAAATCATCAAAGAGGTTTAGAGTTTTAGGTTAAAGTTAAGTTGTTCCTTTATATATCACTGTGGAAGAATGTTTTGTTGTCTGGGAATAAGGGAATGATTAGTCTAAGATACATCAGCTCATTTGTGATCATTGATCACCTCAAATATTTATCTTAACTACTAGAACTCCCACCTAATAGATCTAAAATACATGATTTTTCCATATATATCTTTTAAGTAAGCACCAAATGAGACTCTCACGGGTACTTAATCTTGAGGTGGTACCCCTGGAGAATGACCATTCATATGATGTGCGATAGTTGATGATAATATAGTGTAGATATAATGTTCTATGAATCAAGGAAACTCACATGGACAAAGTAGTATGGATTCAATACATGTTTGGGGTGAAAAAAGGGAATTGGAAGAGGTGATGAAACATACATACCCACATCTATTTTAGTGTATAAATTGAAATTATGAGGTTGTAATTTCTGAAGGGGGAAGAATGTAATGAATGAAACTCTTAAAAATGAAATTATAATTTAAATGAAAAAATAACTTATTATTAAATTAAGTTAAAAAAATATATCCATACACATCATATTGTCTTATACATGCCATTATAAAATAAGTCCATAATTGGAATTTTGAGCTTAAAAGTCAATTAAACAACATAACCATTCCTAAAATAGCCAATCTATAGTTAATTTGAATATTATTATATAGTAAGATGGTTTATAAATTAAAATTGAGACATATGGAAGTAGAAATGTCCTAGGACTTTAGGAGCAGACCCTATGAATCCCATTTTTTAAGCTTCTATTAGAGATGGAATCAATGGTATTTTCCCTGGTCTAATCGAATTTGTTATTTAACAACTTAATATCAAGATAAAACGTTTATAGGATAAGTTAAATCAAATAAATAAAATGAAAAAAACCATATTAATTAATCCACCATAAGAATGTACTACCATCATACACCTTTCCCTTAGAATCTACTCTCTTGAAATAATAGTTTATGAATATATAAAACTATTGTAATAATTTTTTTATTCTAATTTAAACAAGTATTATATTTGTATTTTATTCATTTATTTATATTTATATGTCACAATCTAATAGATTTGATAAAAATTTGATTTTGATAGAATGAAACTAAGATTCCATTTTAGGGAAATATATATTTTCAATAAAAACACACTTTTATTAAGGTGTAGAATTTGTGTAATGAATTATATATTCATGAAATAATATTATTAAATGTAATATAATGTAATTATTTTAGGGGTTAAAATGTTGAAAATTTTATATACACTAGTTTTTATAGTAAATGATAATTTTTTTACAAGTAAAAATTATAATATTAAAAAATTAATTTGATAAATAAATATCATTTTTAAGTAGCCACATTGAAATTAAACGAAGTTTATTTTTTCAAAATTTTCTTAGATATTCAATTTTTGGATTAAAATTCAATATGGTATAAATATATGTTATTACTTGTGAAATAATAATTTAACACAAGGGATATAAAAAGTATTATAAATTTAAACCTAGACAAAAAATATAAAATTTTTCTTTAAAATTGTTTTTTAATGTATTTGATTAAGTTTATAAATATTTAATTAATCCTCCAAAACCTATATTGTTTTTAGGTTTTAATATTAAATATTTATGAAAAAAAATCTATTCCACTTCATGAGTTGAATTATATTAATGATTTTAGTTACGATCCTAATAAAATGTTGGAATCCACTCATCTTTGAGAGAAACTGTTCTATGAAACTTTAAGATGATTTGTGATTTTTATTATTTTGTCACTGTGAGTGAAAAACCTATGTTTAGAAATTGATAAAGAATTACCCACTCTTTTTCAATAAATAACCACTCATCCTACCATTACACTTCACTAAGAACCCATTGAACACACATTTACCCTACCTCTTCATCAATAATGACTTCCCAATTATTTTTTCAATCTCATATGAATATCCACACATGATTTTAGAAGCACCCTATGTGTAAGGGATTATCTACCTCCACTAATTTATTCATGTAGTTTCCTTGTATTATGAATTTGGATTTCAAAATTTTCATGTTGTAATATGTTTTTACACTTTCCCATACCACACATATGAATACCATGTAATGATATACCACCTCATACTCTCATTAAAACCTTTAATAAACCTCTACATACACTGCTAATGCTTCTGAATTTCAACCATGATTTTCCATGAAAACAATTTATGTTGTGGATACCCATAAAATTTTTGACATAAGGGTATTCACCTAGAGGTATATGTTTTCTATTTAATTTTATCCCCCATGTATGTAAGACACACTCAATAATCATGGGATTTAAATTAATAAAAGGAATTATTTTGTTTAATGTTCTATATGGGACACAATTTAATGTACATGATATGAATGTGGAAGGTGGGGAAAGAAACATATTTTCCAATAATAAATTATATAATGTTTTTACATCATGATATACCATTTATGGTGAATGGGTTGTTATACTAGGAATACTATTTTTTGATGTCTCAGTGGATGTAACATCCCGACCCGTCTTACCCACAAACGGGTAGCCAGAGAAGCCACCACACGACCTCCAGCGCGTATCCCCTTACACCAGATGCTGCCAACTAGCAGTGATGGTCTATGGATAATTAGTGGGGAGACTATACCCTCATATTTAGAGTGAACAATGGAAAGAGATAAAAGACTCAAATAATTGGAGAAACAGATATAAACAATGACCAACTGAATAAAAAAGTGACCAACGCTAGTTTGTACAATGCATGCATGTCATGGTGATTCATATCTAAAATTCTAAAACAAAACAACACGATTTAAATGTCAGTAAATAAATAATAAAATGACTCAAATCACCAAGGGAAATATTCACGAGCATCCTGAGATCCCAATCGGTTATTTTCTCCTAACTCTCAAGTATAATGAAATAGAAAAGTCAAATTCCATAGTCCTACAAACAAGAAAGTCTACTCAGGCACTCCAGTGCAATAGAGGCCCAAGTAGGGTGTGAGATATACATCTCAATAGACTAGGACCATTGGTTGTTTAGCTTAATCTAGACAATGAAATATAAAAAAATAGTGTTCATAGTTAATGAGGTAATAAAAGAACATAATAATTAATCAATAACTTATCCAAGTTCCAAAGGGACACCTGAAGACGATAATTGATTCGGCTCGTAGCTAGAATAAGAGTCTACAAAAGAATAATACAAGCATATTGATCAAGAAAAAACACTTGGTAACACTTTACAATTTATTATCTATTTAATCATTTAATATCTCCAAGTTTCTCATGGTTACCCAAAACTCAATATTTACATTGAATCGTGCTAGAGCCCAAAGTGTTCCCTAGGTAATACCGTAACCTAGTACCTACATCGAATCATATCAGATTTCCAATTATTCTCACATTTCTTTATTTACACACATTCATATTGGGGTTTTTTCATGTATCTAGTTCAAATCATAATTCGTTGTTTCTATTAATTTTATGTTGAATGTCGTGTCATGACGCCCAGATCTCAATTAGTGTAGATCTGCATGTTTCACACTCCACTTTCTTAGTCGATGAAAATCCCTATGTCTCACACCCAACTTTCTCAATAAGTGTAGATCACCATGTTTACCACCACACATCACAAGCACTTTCATCACTATTGGTTTATAACGTATTGTCTAACACCCCAACCTGTCAATCGGTCTAAAACTCCATGTCTAGCACCCTCATTATCAATCGGTCTATATCTCCATCTGTGGAAACCGATTCTCATTTATTTATTAATTAAAAAATTATTTAATCCAATCCCGAAAACTAATTACTCACGAATTATCCACATCTATTAAGTTTCTAATCCATCCATTAGTGAAACCCATAAAACTCTATTAGTTAACCCTAAAATTATCAATTTCCATAATTCCATTAATTAATTCTTTGATTAATTAATCTATTAACACAAATATCCTTCCATAATTGATTATCTAAAAATAATTATCCAATAAAAATCTCAACTTCTCAGAATTAATTTCACAATTAATCATCTTGAACAAACCACGAGGCACATAATTAATCCGCCCATAATTTTCTCAATATATCCAATTCCACGTCTCATAATTAATTCCCCAATTAATTATATATATATCACAACTTCATTCACATATTTAATTCACAATTAATTATCCATGTCTAAATCTCATAATTCCATAATTAATTTCCACAATTAGTTATTCAAATCTTTAATACAAAATTACAAAATTAATCAACCATTAATTATCTCAATTTAGCCAAATCGACCTATCACAATTAATCCATCGACAAATTATCTCATGTTTCCAATTCAATATATCATAATTAATTACAAGATTAGTTATCTAATTTCTTATATCAAAGAACACAATTAAATAACTATGAACTATCTCAATATATATCTTTGTGATTAATTTATAATTAATCCCCCTGATTTATTATCTCAATTTAAACTCTCAAAGAACATAATTAATTCTCAATTAATTATCACAACTTATAACTCCTAATGATCATAATTATAACTTAACCAAAGTGAATAATTATTTATATTGAATGAATGGAAAATAACATAACAACAAGATAAATGAATATATCACTCAAAACATTATGTCTTTATCTTGAAGATAGCACACCTCCATTGCAGGGGTTTTATTACAAAACAAGATTTTGTAATCAAAGAAATCATTTTTTTGAAATAAACCATTCATTCGAAATTTTGAGTCAAACTTATCAACGTTATTTATTAAAAAAATACTGAATTTTATTAACTAAGCAAAGTCGAGTACCCTACCTCAAGGAATTGGCCAAGACAATGATTTTTATGTTTAATGCTCATCTAACCACATGAACACACCTCAATAACAGTGTGCACACAGTCATAATTAATTGAAACACGTTATAAAAAGAAAACAACACCCAAAATTAGTGCAACAAGGACTAATGAACCTCAAATTAATTAAACACAACCCAAAATATACCATAAGAATCTAATTCAATTGGTTTATAACCAAATTATAGGTATAATCCCTTCCTCAAATATGATGGTGATGAATAAAATCAAGCTGAACTGCCACTCCTTCAATGGTAGTTGTTGAAATATGGACGAAAGGGTCCGAAGAAATCATACACACCATCTATAATCAGAATAAACAATGAAAAAAATTATAACAGGATCAAGGGTTTCAGCCTAACATAGATCAGTTTATTGAGAGACAAAAAAGCTAATGCAAATAATGATACACATGGAGACAGAATCACCACACCCAGATGGAAAAAATTTGTGAATATATCGATAGGATACAGGAATGTGAAGATGATCCAGAGAGTTGGGGGTAGCACAGCTCACATGGGAGAACAGGGGGTCACACATGGCCTATGATGTGCGCCTCTCCCTCTTGTTTTGTCACTAAAAATAAATTAAAACCAAAATTAAAATAAGGATTATTATAAAAATAATAATAATAATAATAATACCCATCATTATTATTAATTAATTAATTTACACACCTCTTAGACAAACCCAAAACTCCCCATTTAACACATCATTTATTTAAATTCCTTAAAAAAATATAATTATATAAATTTTCCTACTCAACACCATTTAATTAAATTCTCATAAACCGAATTTAATTAAAAAAAACCCACTTAAAATCAATTAAGTAAATTCATCTTAGCTTTGAATGTAATTATAAAAAAACCCCATTTTTAACATTTAATTAAATCCTTCTCTCTTGGAATTTAATTAAATAAAATAACCCACAACCCAAAACTATGTAAGATACACGGTTTGGATCGCACAATATGGAAAACTGTGCCCCAACCATGTGGGTCCTTCTACCTAAGGAACCCACCTCACCAGTATATCCCACACGATTTTCCTAACCGGGTGCAGACTGTGGGAGCATCTATGTTTAATACAATTACCTCACACGATTTGTCCTGCACTGTTTGCCTAACCGTGTGAAAACTATACAAGTGGCTCTGTCTCCTATAATTATTCTAAAAAATTTCCTATAGTAGGACTTATGGTTTAACAGGCCCTGCTCCAACTATGTGGTCTCTAAAGTTCCTTAAAAACTTGACTTTTCCTCATCCGATGCTCTTGAATTCCAATCCGCTATCGGGGAGAATACTTGACAATTTACGGAAGCCCGGTATAAACCCATTTAAAAGATCCAAATTTGAAAAACTTTTTCCCATGGCATAGTTTTAAGAACGAATCATCCAAAAAATGAAAATTTTGAAAAAATTTCATAATTTAACCCAGTTCAAAAGCACAGCACATTATAATTTACCTACCTTAAAAACTTATCATCTCCAAGAATCCACGGTGAACTACTACAACATTAACCAACCCACCAAGGTCATGAAGGATCATTTGAAAAATAGTGTTGCGTTCCCAAATTCCAAGAACCCCATTAACCAACACACCAGAACAAAGTCTTAAGCTATTAAAAACATGACCCAATGCTCAGAATCTTACCCCAAACATCAAAATGTCACATAACTGAGCCCATGCAATTAGACACATGATTCCATCATTATCTCCTTAACCACCCAATCATTGATTCTTTCCACCAATGTTCTTATCAATTTACATTAAAACTCCCAAACAACAACCCTTTCCATGACATACATTTCCAACCCTAGAACCCATATTCACCCTTAAACTGATGATGTTCCTTTAAAACGATTCCATCATCGACCGCTTGTACACCAAAATCCTTAATTGACATCCGGTGACCTTCACAAGTCAATCCATCACAAGGATACTTTAAAGATGTCATTCCCTAACACAAATAAATGTGTATCCAAAATAACCACACATCAAGTATGTATACCAAAAAAAAAACTACATATCATGCCCAAAAACTTTTACAACTTTAGCAGATCTTATGACTGATGCTATCTCAGTGCCTCCAGAATGTGGTCAAGATATAGGAAATGACTAACTCCTTCTGAAGAGAACACTATGAATAAACCAAAGTCACCAAAATATTAGTTGAACTATCATCAGTCAACTTTTTTACAAAAAGGGCAAGCTTCTCCAACCGACACGTCGTAAACCAAACATCGATGCATGTATCACCAAAGGAATCCTTTTTCCTTAATAGTTTCCCCTAATACTCTACTATTCACCTACCGATGCATCACTAATTACCTTAAGAGTGTCCATGTATTTGAAGAAAAGATCAGCATCTCTCAATCAAACTTTTTTAGAAACATCTTAAAGGAACATATATCATTCCATGAACCACGATCACCACGTCAACATCTCACATGATAGCCAAGAATTAAACCTATCAGCGTGTGATAATACCTTATTCCAAAAATGTCCTCCCAAGCAGTGGGATGAATTTACCTTAATTCCCTGAACAATCTACTCCAGAGATAACCCAAGAATGTATTTAAAGGCTGACCATTCCTATGGAATGTCTTTCCCGCTGAAGCAAACATTCCCCAATGCATATTCTCATATCAAGAGTCAATTTAAAATGACCACCTCTCAAAAAAGGGTTTCATTTTTTAAAACCAAATGAATTCTACCTAGGACAACGACACATAAACGGTACCAACATCAAAAAATAATAGCTGGAACAAAGAATATCTAACTCTAAGGGTTATACCTATTATGATCTAGTCTCTTATGAAGCATACACATCGAACCTATCTCTTGTTCACGAAAAACAGAAAACACCTGTCTAAAAAGAGCCCCGTTATTTTATCCATTTCGTTAAATCATTTCAACGTATAAGCATTTGAACAAATTTTAACAAACCCAAAAGTACTATTATAAAACAACGAAGTTGGTTTTCAAACAACGCCCCTTGGGAAACATAGTCAATCTATAACAAACTTCTGCTTTAACATTTAACATTTAGCATCATTTCATTTTAAACAGGAAATCTAGCATCTAAATTCCTTTTAATTAGAAGGTCACCTTCGAGGGTTCCATTTATTCAAAAAAAATTCAATTTCTTCAAAAACTACCCTATAATAGTTTATTTCAATAAAAAATAAGTTGTTTTATAATTATAACCATTTACAACACTCTATGGTTATAAAAGGCCCAGTCATGTGGGTGTCCACCGACCAATCGATATGGTGCCCATACACCTAACCATTGTAATTTGACTCCAATTTATCACATCATAATTAAATTTATCATTTTAACTTTAATAGTAACTTTTTCAATTGTTTGAATATAAAGGTTACCCTTTTCTAGTTATAAGTTTCCCATACACCTTACAACTGAAATTGGATCCTGTTGTAAAAGAAATAGATAAATGTTCTACTCATGCAACCATTTACACATCAAAACATCTCTAGAATATTATCATAAGATGTAACACAACAGAATGATAGAAAAAAGAAGCATGAAACAACATCAAAACATTCTAATAACAGAGGTATCATGGCATATAATTATATAAACATGTTATATAAGAAGGCATGCCAAAACATATCAAAACATGGCATTTCATCTAAGGCACAAAATAAAAAATAGCAGGCATCCTACAAATGCAACTACATGGAATTGATATGCATGGAATGTGAATCTCTTAGTACCTAAGATAATGCATGTAATAAATCCTTTCCATTTCAGGCAAGGAAAATTTTCAAAAATCTAAAAAACAATAATCAGCATAAAATACACTGGTCATTCAAGGTGGAATCATATTAATTGTAACCACGAACAATATAAACATCATTTACCATTCCATTCCACTTGGTCAGTTCTTGTAAATGGGTTGATCAATTCCAAGCATTCATATTAACTGAGAACCAATCCATTCCTAATCTACTATCTACCTATCCAAAATAGAAAGACAAAGGAAAATGAACAGAAACCTAAAACTTTGATACAACTTTGTAACATGTCAGCCCAACTAACCCTTGAACCGGTAGATGGACTGGTCACCTGGTGATCTCAATCATGTCTTCTCGTATTCCAGAGGTTTCCGACTAGCAGTGAGGGTCTTTGGATAGATAGTGGGGAGACAATACCTTAAATTTAAAGTCCACAACAAAAAAAGGTAGTAAACACAAATTACAGTGAAAAAAATATAAACAATGGTCAAATGAATAAAGAAAATGGCCAATGCTAGTTTATACAATTCCAGCATATGATGGAGATACATATTTGAATGTAGGAAAAATACAGCATGCTTTATATGTTAGTACAAAAAAAAAGAAAATACTCAAATCCCCAAGGGAAATCTCCAGGATCAGCTTGAGTTTCTGCTTTGTTCTTTCCTCATAATTCCCAAGTATAAGAAAAAAATAAATTTCAATGTCCATAGACCTACAAAGAAGAAATTCTACTCGGGTACTGTAGTGCAATCGTAATCTGAGTAAGGTGTGAGATATATATCTCAGTAGGCCAAGACCAATGGTTTTCCAGCTATCTGGATAACCAAATATAATAATTTTTTTTTCATATATAACAAATAAATAATAGAACTGAATAAATAAAAAACAACCCGTCTAGGTTCCAAAGGGACATCGGACGATGATACTTGCTTCAGCCAATAGCCGGAGTAAGTGTCTACACAAGAATCATACATGAATATTTATTTAGCATAAACACCTTTTAACACTTTACCAATTATTCTATATTTAGTCACTTAATATATCCAATGTTCTCATGGTTCCTCATACCTTAAAACTTACTTTGGATCATGTGAGAGCCTGAATTTTTTCCTAGGTAATACCATAACAAAGTACCTACTTCGTCTCGTATTAGAGTTCCAATTATTTTTACATTTCTTTATTTACACACAATCATCTTAGGTTTTTTTTCATGCCTATAGTTCAAATCATAATTCATTATTTCTATTCATTTGATGTTAAACACCATTTCAAGCCCTGAAGATCTCAATCAGTTTTGGTCGCTATTTATCACACTCCAATTTCTCAATCAGTGTTGATCTCCATGTCTCACAGCCGACTTTCTCAATTAGTGTAGATCACCATGTTTACCACCACACATTACAAGAACTTGCATCACTATAGGGGTAGAGAAACTTTCTTAACACCCCAACCTCTCAAATCAGTCTTAAATGCCATGTCTAGCACCCACTATCTCAATCGGTCTAGAATGCCATGTCTGGATATTGATTCTCATTAATTAGTTAATTCAAAACTTAATTAATCCATTCCCAATAACTAATTCCTCAATAATTATCCTCATCAAATTCCTTAATATTCCAATGATGTGTGAAACACATAAAAATCCATTAATTATCCCTACAATTAACTAAAAACAAAATTCGATTAATTAATAAAATATTTAATTATTATATTTACACAAATCTCATTCCATACATAATTCTCCAAAATTAATTATCCAATCCAAATATGAAATCGTCATAATTAATCTCATAATAAATAAGCATGGACAAACCTCAAGGCACATAATTAATCCACAATTAATTATCTCCACAGAGCCAATTCCAGGTCTCATAAATAATCCCTCGATTAATTATCTCTATTACAATCTCAAGCACATAATTTATTCCTAATTAATTTTCCCATTCTAAATATAATCATCTCATAATTAATTTTCAGAATTAATTATCCGAATCATTACTACAAAAACACATAATTAAGGGACAAATAATTTTCTCCACTTTTCAAAATCAACATATCACAATTAATCCCTCGATTAATTATGTGAATTTTCCAATTAAATATCTCCTAATTAATTTCATGATTATTTATCTAATTTCTTATCACAAAGCATGTAATTAATTTTACATTAACTATATCAACACATATCCCATTCATTAATTCATAAATAATCCCCCTGATTAATTATCTCGATTTCAACTCTAAATGAACATAATTAATTCTCTGTTAATTATCACATATTATCCGGTCCAATAATCATAATAAACACTTAGACCAAATGTGTCACCATATAAAGGGTTGAAATAATAAATAACATAATAGAAATCTAATCAAACATATTAGTCTCAACATTATGTTATTATCTTGAAGGTAGAACACCTCCATTGGGGGGATTTATTAAAAAAAATGTGATTTTTTAAACTAATAAATAATTTTATTACAATATAACATTCATTCAAAATTAACACTGAAACTTATCAATGATAGTAATTAAACGAATACTATGTTTTATTAATTATGAAAAAGTTGGGGACCCTACCTTAATGAATTGGTCGAGCCAATGCTTTCTAATAGTAACCGTTAGCTTCCCATATGCACACAACTCAAAAATAGAATGATCACACTTATAATTAGTCACAATACCGAAAAAATAACAAAACAACACCCAAAATAAGTGTAGCGAGGACTAATGAACCTTCTATTAATTAACTGAAACCCAAAATATACAAGAAGTATCTAATTCATGGGGTGCCGAACCAAATAATGAGGATAAACCCTTACCAAAATATGATGTCAATGAACCAAATAGAGCTGAATTGCCACAAATTCAATGAATGTTGTGGAAATACGGACCAACAGGTCCTGAGAAATCCTATGGACCACCTCGAATCGGAAGAATCAAAGAAACAAAATTAAACTCAGATAGAGGGTTTTAGCCTAACAGATACCTGGCGATGGATAGAAAAAATAGCTAATGAAAATAATGAAAGACATGGATAAAATATCATATCACCAAGATGGAAATCATCCATGAAGAGATTGAGAGGAGATGGGTGCACGAAGAGGAGACATAGAGGTGGGGGAAGCACATCTCACAGGGGAGAAGGGGGGTGGGGGGGTCGCACCTGGCCTATGCTATGGGCCTCTCCCTCTTATTTCCTCTGAAAAAATAAATTAAGAACATAATTAAAATAGGAATAAATAATAATAATAATAATAATAATCCCTATAATATTATTATTATCAATAAATTTTAAAACCTCTTAAACAAACCCCAAACTCCCCCTTTAACACATTATTTAATTAAATTCCTTACAACCTAATTTAATTAAATAAATTATCTAAACCATCATCATTTAATTAAATTTTCTTCAAATGAATATAATTAAACAAAAACACTATTTCACATCAATAAATTAAATTAATCCTAGCCTTGAATATAATTAAATAAACCCCAAATTTACATAATTTAATTAAACCCCTATCTAATGGTAATCTATTTAAATAAAATATACTATAACCCAAATCTAGGAAATCCGCACGATTTGGAATACAAAATTTTGAAAACTATGTTCCTATAGTGAACAACTTTATTCCTAAGGAACCCACATCACACGGTTTGTCCCACACAATTTTATTAACCATTGGTAGACCGTGAAAGCGTCTCTTCATATGAAAACCGTCTCACGTCTTTTTTCCCGCTTGATTTTCCTAACAGTGTGCAGACCGTACGAATTCCTTTTTCTCCTAGAATTAAGATGCCCAGTTTCTTATAGTTGGATGCACAGTTTGATAGGTCGTGCGCCAACCGTGCGCTCTCAAAAGTTCCTTAAAAACCAGAATTTTCACAGTCTGATGCTCCCAAATTTCAATAATCCATCTAGGATACTCCTTGAGCCTTTTCCCAATCCCAAAATAAACACATTTAAATAATATCGACTTGCAAAACTTCATCCCATGGATTTTTTTTAATATGGTTCAAAATCAATGGGCTTTATAGTGGATGGAATTGACTTAGGATTATGATGTCCTACTTTATGTTGTTTCTACATTCATATGTTACATTGATGTTATCATATTATATCATTAATAGATTCTTATGATTATTATTATCATATTTTAATGTATCCCTTATATTACTCTGAACTCACATATTTTACTTTTACAAAGATATGATTAGACTATCTTTTTATTAGATTATGTAGCTCAACCATTTCTAATGTGTGTCATCCTTTCATCCCATGAAATATTTGAAATTAATAAAATATAATGGAATATTATGAATTTTTAAAATAATGTTGTTGTATCAAAGTTTCATGTAATTATTATATGTATCTAATAACCCAACAATACTAGGAATATCAATCATTTGGTACTGGGTTATGTATGTATTTATGTAATAAATAATAAATTAATGTTTATAAGAGATATGTATTTTCCTATTAAGTGTATGATAAAATTTGTTTTGTGTACCTCTTAGTATAGGGAAACTAATACTGGTCGGTGCTAATGAGGAATTATTTTCAAAAATACATTAAACACTTATAAATATTTTAAAAACTAAAAATATAGGAAAATATTCAATATTAATACTCATTTTGATACATTTATGAAAAAATTAATTATACCTCACAAATGACTCAAATATGTAAAAATTATTATTATTAGTCTAATTAAGGTCAATGATAATGAAAATATAATAAATAAATAAATATAATGAAAGAAATAAATCAAAAAATTTATTTAGTAATTTTATTAAATTTTGGCTATGTTTTTTTCATGAAAAACGCAAATCTTAACTACCTTTTTTTCTACATGATATGACTAGAAATTAAATAGTCCTAAATGTATGTATTTTCAATAAATAAACATGTAAATAAATATAGGGATTAAAGAAATACTTCTTTGTAACGTCATATGTTGAATCCTTTCGTAGAGTTTCTAGACTAGATACTTTTGATAAATTATGTGACAAATGTTTAATATACTTCCAATTGATGATAAACATTCACATAATTAGTGCATATAAATATATATTTCACCATAATTATAAAATTTGATAATGTTATATGGAATATTCCATGGAATGATTCTCACATGGATGGAGAATCATTCTGAAAATTTTCATCTCAGATTTCCCAAAAATATAAGAGATACATTGATAAATCTTATCATAAAGATTATCTTTTTTGTTATCATGTAAGATTTATGTGTTCACATGTTTATAATAATATATTTATTTAAACTATATAATCTATAATTTTTATGCACACATGTCTCTGTGAAATTCAAATTACATTTCTTAACCACACAATATTAGCGCTAATATTCACTCATGGGGCTGTGATTACCATTTAGCTTGATTACCATATAAGGTGGAGTTAAAATTTTTGTTTCAAACAACATAAGTCACACCCCAAGTGAATCATCCAATAAAAAATATTGTGGTTTACCACTTTTTAACGATTTAATTACCTTTTTGATTTGAAATTTTTTATTTTTCAACACTTTTGGGGTGATATGCAGTAGAGACATTATAAAAAACAACATAACTATAGAAAATGTTCTTCATATTACTATTAAAAATATAAAAACATAGTTCACTAATGAAAAATCTTTGAAAACCAACCGTTTAAAAGATTTGGTTCTCATAATTTCAACAACCACTCGAGAGACAATCATCTAAGTTTCCATTTATTATACACACTTAGAGACATAATCCACAAAAACTAGGATACAAAGATCTAATATAATGAGTAAAGGGCCGCATGGAGTCAATACCCCTTGGATTAGATATCTCGCTAATGGGTTTCTAAGGAAATTTCATTCCCCATGAATATATCCCCTATGAACTAAAATAGTGTACATGACTTAAAAACTAATGGGAATACCTGTATAATTTTGGATAATAATTTCTAGATTCAAGCACATTTTTAGCTATATATAGAGTTCCAAATTGGACCCATAATCTAGAGTGTTCTAGCATGGTATATATGTGAACCCATTATCAGAAACACACCAAAAAACAATATAATCACTAAAAGCGAATCAAAAGTATGGGAAATACTTAATATAATAGCAAGACTAATGCTCAAGCCTTTGGTATTATTAAGTACCATAATTATTGGGGACCCTATATGAAACCCAAAAATTTAAAATATCTTCATACTAATGGGTAGGTTATTCAATATAAAATATGTTCACATTATAGAAAAACACTTCATCAGGGAGGGATGAGTTCATATTTTTGTCCAATGGTGGGGAATTCCTACTAATGTGGTTAGTTGTAACTTTTCAAACTCCTTAATTATATTTAATTTCTATGTTACACTATTGGACGAGGAGAATCCACAATATTGGTTGGTGCTTTGTCTCTTGAATCATAAAGATAAATTGATGGCATGAATGTATAAAAAACCCATTGTATTTTGACCAAAGTAGATATGAATTGAATTTTCCCTCGGAAAAAATAAAATAATAAATCTCTTTTTCAATTTTCATATTGTTCTCTTAGGAAGAGTTAGGGGTTTATGTGGCATACTTATTGACATGGGGATATCTCTCAACCCATTCAGATAAAATTCCCCAATAATAAAGTTAGTAGTGTCATAACATATTTAGAATGGTATATCCTAATTAGGAGGTTAGTGGATGGGTTGGGATGTGAGAGTTATATTCGAAGAATTAACATATGCCATGAATTTATTATCAAATAGGTTATCAACATATTTTTTTTAAAAACATGAAATGTTATGTGAGATCTTATTAATGCATTTTGTAAATATTTATTATAAACAAGAATTTTAAAAGTAAGAATAAAACTCAATAAAATATTTTATAAATTAAGAATAAGAAATTATTTATATCATTGATTTTTTAACATGAATTCCATTAATAAATTTGAAATTCCAAAGAATCACCCCATGATCTATTATTGATAATAATTTCTCATAATTTCATGAGAGGAATTTTCAAATATAATGATAAAGAAAAATTCATATGTGTTTTTAATTCTAATTAATGGAATATCAATAAGTGATTATATAATCAATAAAATTTCCATGAAATTATCAAGGTACTCTGAAAAATTATCAACATATAATGCAAAAAATAACCAGAAGCATTAACCCAGCCTAATAGAATCCTCCTTTATTAAAATATAGTTAATGTATGGTAAATCATTGGGTATTTTAATCATTGGTGCCTTTACAGTATTGAAAATAACCATAATAGACAATATGTGATTAGTTTTGGGACTTACCACCCATTCTTCTGAATATTTGGTTAAGAAACAATAGCATAATGTGGTCCTTTGTCTAAAATTGACTTATAAAACAATTTATTATACATACATGCCAAATATGTTTCATGAATATTGGAACCTTTAAATTTGTGTCATTTGACACTATTATTTTTTCAGTTTTCTTATGCATAATTTACACTGTGAGAAAATATTTACAACATGATATTGAATATTGATCCCATCGAAAACTATCATCTTGAAATTAATTTAAACAACTTAAAAAATGGATAGATTAAATTGGAATTGATCTTATCTTATGGGATTATACATGTTTTTTAATAGTATGTGGTTTATTCAAATTAACGTGATAATCACTGTAAAATTATCTAACTTCCATAGAATCACAATTTGAATCAATCCTAAATTCGAACAGTTTTAATTAATGAATTGGAGAGAGGTAATTTATAGTAATTATAGAACAACAGTACAAAATATAGATTTCACACCAGTGTTTTGACATCTGTTATTTAAAAACACACATTGAAATGTTTTTCACACCAGTCACATATATAACACACATTAAACCACTTTTTAGAGGGTATCGAATGTCATTTTTATAAAAGATCATTGAAAACAATATTGGGGTTTTTAACATTGGTTATATAAAAAAATGATTTTAAAATTATAATTTGAAAATACCTAAACGTAATATTTTACTATTTTTATAGTATTCAATTAAATTTGTTAAAATTACACCTAAACATATTATACCATGAGATACCTTTTTCAATAATTATATATAATTTTTCATCATCAACCATTATTTAGTTTGGGTCAACTACTTCAATCCACATCTCTGTTCCACTAGTTCTCCATTCATAAATTTCAACACGTAATTTATAATTATTCTCTCATTATTTAATTTATTTATGATTAATTTGATCAATTGATAAAGATTTTAATGATTTTTTAATGATGAATACGTATCTAGATTTAGTTAAAAACATAAATATTCTACTTGAGATTTACAAACTAGAGTCTAAAAATCCATTCAAATTATAACTTTGGGTTCCATACAAGTTTATTCCTAAAAGGAAAATTATATTTATAGTCACATCCAAAACCATGGATATTTTTTAAGTTATTATTTTTAGTTTTCATAGTTTTATTTGGTTTCTATAATTCCTCCCTTTATTGATCTTTTATTATCATTACATTTAGTATTAAACATTGAAAATAAAATGAAAAAAGATAAAAATTTAATTTCAGTTATTTTTATAATCGAATAAAAATATTTTTATATTTAATATAATAAATTATTTTATTTTTTTTTAAAATATGTTAATAATATATTTATTACCTATTTTACATTGACATCCCCAAAAAATGATTAAAAAAATAGAAAAATGCATACAAAACATATATATGTACTAGTAGAACTTTATTAATACCCTATAGAAAGGAATATTTTATATTATTGAGGAGAATTTTTAATTAAAACAATGGAGGGTTTTTATTGAGGGAATGGATTCACAAATATTGAGTTCACAGATGATGTTGTTTATCTTATCTTTATTTTCCATTCATAGAGAATATATAGACATGAGATTTTCAAAATTATAGATAGTTATTAGTGTCTCATAATGAACATACTCATTATTCAATGACTAATGAATAGAAATTAAATCTTGAATGTGGGACAAGGAAAAAATTATTTTTCGTGTATGTTAGGGGGTGGAAATCCATCAAAATAAAAGTAGAGTACATTGTTCCCTAAATAAATGTCAGACTCCATCCATGATATTATAACTAAACTTTTCTCCTAATTATTCCATGTATAGAATTACATTGTGAACTTTAATGAGTGTTGTAACAATTTTATGATGTGGTTTATTTAGTATGAGTGGATCCTGTACTTGGTTTTGGTATTTTCAATCTAAATAAGGAAAAAGTTTGTATTAAAGATGATATTCTTTAGTTATACACAGATTTCCTCGATCACTCTAGTTGGGTGTGTTTTTCCCTGATTGCAAATTATCATCATGTTTATTATTGGATGAAGCTATCCAACCAATTGAGATATATAAATAGAATGAGGCATAAAAAATTAAAAACACTAAAATTAATCATTTCATTATAATAGAATATCTCTTATACTACGAAAAAATCTTAAATGATCATGGATGCTTACCTTATGTTGACATTGTTGTTTTTATCAAGGATAAGTTATTCCACCCAATGTTAACTCTATTATCCCCCTTTAGTTTCCATAAATGGAAAACATTATCATTTAGAAATTTTTGTTTTGATTAATATAGTAAACTGTATCCATGAGATGAATATTTACTTTTATATTATTAAATGTATCCATAATATTTGTATAAAGGTCATTACAAAACTTTTTCTTCCATTGATAGATTCTTTGGGGAAAATTAAGAGGTAGATTTTTTCTGGGGATTGCACAATGATGAATTGTTTAATTTTTTTTATTTTATTCAATTCAATATTTTTATTATTGATAAATATATTTTTCCATAGGATGACATACTTGTTTAGTTGAATCCTTATAAGGAGAAATTTATTTTTCAATACAAAGTGTACTAACATATCAATTAAATTTTCCTTTGTATTAATAATCAGTTTAGAGAGTATTTTTCTAGAAAAACTAATCTTCATATAATATATGGTGGTTTCTTGTTTCCCATAGTCATACCATAAGTCTTAAAAAATCTATTGAGTGGTTTTCCAGAATGAGTGTCTTGGGATTCTATTTTCTGCACCTTTTTCTCAAGACCCGATTCTTATTTTATAGGAAGTGGAAGGTTATTTCAAGAAGGTGAATGAAATGATTGACTCATACATTCACCCTATTGATAATATTTATATTTGTGGTATCCTGATTTTCCACTTGTCTATTACAATGATTTTTATTTTCTACAAATGTTTTTTATTTGATTTAAAGGATTCTTTATTTAATTGAAATTTTAGCTTATATTGAGTCCCCAAAAACAATGTTTCAAAATAATCAGATTAATTATGAAATCATAGGAAATATTCAAAGAAATTTTATTTTCAGAAATAATATTAAAATGTAAATAATGAGGCAGAGAGTATGAATTTCCAAGAGAATGAGATAATTATCGTAATATTTTATTCATTTAAACAAGTTTGTTATCCACTTTTTTCTTTAGTAAAAGGATGAGATCAAAAACTGCTCGAGTGGGTACAATTGTTATATAAAAATGTCTTGTGAATTTTTATCCTTGTTAGAAATGATGTAATAGAACATAATGAGTAGGTTTTTCACAATAGAGCTACAAAATATAGAATATATCATGCCATGATCCGCAGAGGAATATTAATAATATATGTATTTAATTATCAATATTTTTATAATTTAATGGTGGTGAAAACTGGATAAAGTCATTTTTAATTATTCATAGTATTCATGGAACATCTCTCTGTATGATTTCAAGGAATCTTTTAATTTTCATTTAAGGAATTTTTTGGTAGTTATATTCTATATGTAATTGTTTTATAAACTATAAATGAAAAACATGAAATCTATAATATTCATTGTGTCTTTATAAACACAATGGTGTTTCATGGTGAAGAATAATGTGTGGAGGTCTTTGAGATGTTTATGCGGGTACTCAGTGGGATGAAAATAGAATTTTATAAGTAAGTAGATGAGGTATGATCTTATATACAATAGTGGTTCAATAGGATATTGTATATACACTGATTGGTACTCCATATTGAGGGTGATCAATTATTTTAAAATATAGTTATTTACATTAATTTTTTATATTTTTAATTTGGATCACACATAAATTGTATTGAAAACTCAGGATTTTATTTCATATCTTCACTGTTGGTGGTTGAAATCTGTAAAATATATGATCAATTGTTTTGGGGAGGTGATTTTTTTAATTTATGGTTCTATTACAAGTATCTTTCCTTTTATTGATTTGGTAATGTGATATAATAGTGGGGTTTTTTATTTTTTTTTGGAATTCAAGGTAGGTGATCAAATAAAATAAAAAGATACGGGGGATAAAATTTAAAACACAATGTTATAAATTAATGTAATGGTTGAAGAATAAAGAAAGTGATAGATAAAGAAAAAACATACTAAAAAAATGAAAAGTAAATTTAATATAAGAAGGGAGAAAGGATATAGAGAATGAAAAATTAGAAATGTTAAGAAACAAGATATAAAATAAATAAATACAAAAAATTAATCTTAACAAAAAAATGGGGCCAAAATCTGATGCATGTAGTTGAACATGTAAAATTTGTAGTTTAGTTTTTCTTGATTTTCTAAGGTGTTGCGTGAACCCTAGGTCATATCTTGATGGATCATTATATTTTTAATTTAAAAATTTTATTATGATTATATATTAAAATTATATTTTTTATTTATACTATATTTTGCGATTAATTAGTAAAAATTCATGAACGTAGAGGTGTCTTGTTTAAGATTAGGATTTAATGAAAAATTATGTGAATATAATCACCTTAGGTAATTACGAAGATTATAATATATTATTTCATAAAGGTAATGAGTTTTATATTTTAACCCATGTTTTTTTAGTGTTTGAAATATTTTTAAGTGAGTTCTATACATATACCTCCTTGGGAGTGGTTCGAAATGCAATGTGATTCACGAACCACCATTAATGATAAAATTCATTACATCCAATGTCAAAAATGTGAAATATTCATGGAAAGATAAAATAAACACCATTTATTGTATATATTTATATATTATTATATAACTTCATTAAATATATTATATTAAGTATTTCATGGGTGTGTTCATTTGGAATTTATCAACTTATATGATCCACAAGAACATGACACTTAGAAAGAGTGGATTGAGAAAGGGTTACATAAAAGAGAATACAAAAAAATAGTCTATTAAAAGAGGGTTCAACATACCAGTAAATAAATTATATATATTTCAATAAATGATGTTAAAAATAATTAAAAAATTTAATTTAAAATAAAATTTAATGAAACACAAATAAATAATATTATTTACATCAATTTCTTCTGGGGGTGATCACAAGGATACTTGTACTACACAGAAGAGGAGGAAATGAAATTATTGATAAAGGATCATTCCGTGCTTTGATATCCTACCCTCTAGTTGAGAATAAATTTCAAATAAGGGTGATGACACATTCAATTAACAAATACAATATTATTTTCCTATAATATGTCATGTATATAATGGACTAGGTGAAATGTTAATTGAAGACTTTTACCTTCATTTGAAACTAGAGGTTGACTGGATTATCCAAATATTAATGACAAGAGATTATTTGGAGATATTAGTCATCCAATGATCTCTATTTTAAGCAAGAATAAAACCTACTAGAGGTTAATATCCCAATATATGACATAAATATAAAATGTAGCTCTAATATGTATTATTAATATTTTCTTCTCATTTAGGGACAAATTAGGTCTCTTATTATTTGATCAATGTGATTTCCCACACCAACACACCCATACCCATTTCTATAAAAGCATGATTTACATACTTCCTTCGATACCAACTACATATTCTTAAGTTTATATATCACATAATGATAAGAATTAATGAAACAATTTCAATAAATACATTCCTAAGACCATATTGGATTAGGTATTTAGTGAATTAGGATAAAATATAAGAAAACAAAACCAATGTTTTTCTCGATGGATATATATTTGATTCCGCTATATAATAAACAACATAATACATAATATTTTTTAAAAAATATCCAATAACATTTCTATACACCTATACTGGTAGATATATAATGTGTAATACATTTATTTATGACTTGGTGAAATTAAAACATAATAATCGGTGACCTAAAATTCTAAGTGAGGGATAATATAAAATTGTGTAAATTCTGGAATGAATATGAAATAATTTTTTTATTATGAATAAACAATAATTATATTTTAATAATCAACTAAAAATAATATTAATATATATATATATATATCAATGAATATAAATGGATCTCAAGGATAATAATAAGTATTTCAAAGCGATTAATTTCATAATTTAGAGCAATGAATTCCATACTGTAATCGAAAACATCATGATTTGAGACATTAAGATCATGCTTTCATGGAAATATATTGTTCTAGGTAAGAATACACCCAAATAAACAAATATTTTTTCATAATTATCCATATCGATTCATTGATGGGCTTTATAATTCAAATCCCCACTTATCTCTCAATTATTAAAAATGATTTCATCATATATTAGTATAAATAAATAAATAATAAACAAATTTCCAATAATAATAGAAATTTTAATAAAAATATATTAAATTACAATACCTTTCCCCATGTCCATAAAATTTAAAAAATTATCAAAACCCATCTAAAGAGAATAATTGGATTATAAAAGAGTATATATTCAACTTTCTAGACTAATTAATATACATCCACATTGATATAACAAATATATTGATTTTTAATTGTTCCACAATCAATTAATTTAATATCATTCTATGTAAGAATCCAATAGAAAAAAACCATATATAGAACATGATATGCGATTAATTAAATAATTTTCTAATCAATCTATGTGTGGAATTTATAGTTGAACACCCATTAATCAAAGGGATGTAAAATAGGGTATTCACAATGTACAAGCATTGGAAGAGAACTTATGCCTCTTAATGGGATGTAGTTATAAAAAACAAAAGAAGTAATGACTTTTCTAGAAGACTAATACTCCAAGATAAAACATCAAGGGAGGATTTAAAAGTCCATCCATTACAAATATATACACCATAAATGGGGAATAGGCGGTGAATTTGAATCATATATCAATGAATAAAAAATGAGATTGAAAAACACTTATAGTAATGGTAAGATAAGAATCCAAAGAATATGATGACAAGATAAAAATATATTCTTTTATTTACCTTTACATTCATGTTTAAAGTGGTAAAAATTTATTTAAGTTATTTATTCACTAGAAAAAATAGAATATGTAGTGAATATATCATGATTCCCCAAGAAACAAAATTGAATAGAAAAACCAACTCATGGTATTAAAATAAATTGATTCCAACCCTCTTGAAAGAGATAAATTAAAATTGATATTGAACATTAATGAATAAAATTAATTACATTATATTAAAAATCATATATGTTGTATATACACCACCAAAAAAAATTATGCGGAGAATATAAAAGATGCCCCAAAGAGGAATTTGAGACAGAAAATCCTTAACTTTTATTCCCTATTACTTGAAAAGTTTCTATGAAGCTATATAATGAACATTAATATAATAATAACATACCTTAAAATTTTCAAATTAAAATTACAAAACATTTAAAACTATTTTATGACCATATACTACATATATGTTAACCAGTTATAATGTATTTTCTAAATTGAGTGTGAGAACATTATGTTTTTTGTTTCATAAATTCTTCATGAATATATGATAAATTATCCCTAAGTGGTTTCAAGTTAATAATTAGAATATAATTAAATATATAATAATAATTTTATATATGATTAGTTGTGTATCATTTTCATTAGGTTAAAGACATGAATACGACTTTTGTAGATCGAAATCACTATGAACTATTATTCGACTTGTTTAAAAATACAATGGTTATGTATCAATAAATATTTTAAAAATTAACAAAACTATTTTAGAATCAATAAATCAAATTAAATATATAATTATTAAATGATATTATTGTTATATTAAATTCCCTAAGCGTATAAGATATATTCCTTATAACATTATTTACGTAGGCCGTCAAATCGAGCCAAATAGAAATGTATTATGAAGATTTAATGTTTAAGAAGATGTATTTTGAAAATAATAATAACAATGAGACATATAATAAAAATTACAATTTACATATTATTACATAATGAAATTAAATATTTTTTATGAATAAAAATTGATGAGAGGTGATGAAAATGGATGTATTTCACTCTTAGAGGCACTAGTCTATATGCCCTAATGATTAATGATTTCATTTCTATATAAATGAATAAATGTAAATATATGAAAAATTATCAATTAAGAGTCGATTTTGGTATCCAGAAAATATATTTATTATTCAAATCCATCCTTACCATCCTTTTGATGTGGTCATGAAAAACAAACATTGCTTCATGGTGGGAGTAGATCTCACATACACACGATCGATGTTTTGGTTTTTCTTAGTGGATGGAATTGAATAAATAATTAATATTAGTTAATATAATAAAATTAATTACAATTTTGATATATAATTCATTATATTAATACTTTTGGATATGTCTAGGATAGTAAAAAATTAAGAAGGAAACACTATGATGAAGTGGACACTCACATTAGGGTATTAATTTCTTCTTTTAATATCTCATTTGAAATGAAGAAATTACTGTGACTCATATTTTATAGAGAATTTTAGAAGTAGTAGAGGGATCTAGGTGGAGAAACATGGCAGTTTTTTAAGTATATTTTTTAATATAAGGTGTTTCTTTATGTTTTTGAAATGTTACTTTTTTTAAGTGAAGAGAAGGGTTGTCTTGAAATTGAGCATTATATTTTCATGAATATAATGTTACTACTCAACAATTAATTGATAAAAAATGGGGAAATTTAGATTGTAATGTGATAATTTATTAAGGATCATTCCATCTACACTATTCGAGAATAATTTAAATTTACCTTAGAAATTAATTTTTTCCCTTTTTAATTAGATAAAATTAAATAATTAATATTGATCAATTTTAGATAATAAAAAATGTACTATCTAATATTTGGAAATAATTTTATAAAATAAAAAATTTAATGGTTTGAAATTCTAATTTTAATATTACTCACGTAACACGAGACAAATATTTTTTAGAGAAATTTTCTTTTTGAGTTTAATAATTTTTTGCAAGAAATGGTTTGTGAAATTTTAAATTATAATAAAAATAAATTGGTTTATTATAAAATAAAATGAATGTACACGGGTTTTATGGAAATAAAAAACTGAATATCACCATAAGGATACTTAATTCAAATAAATGTCCAAAAATAGTGTTTATTTACCTAAATGATTAGTTATATAAATAGGGAAAATAATATTTATAAGCTCAAGGAATATAATAAAATCCATAATTTTATTCTTAAAAAATAATTTATTACTCAGAAGGGTTTTTATTATTCTAGGATACACTTAAATAATGATAAAATCATTAAAATTATAATCGTAGAAAAATAATAATTTTTAACTGGTGATCAATATTTTGTATAAAAAACAAAAATTTAATCATAAGATAATTTTATTATCCAAATATTTAAATTATTTTAATCGTATAAATTTAAAATTCAAAAATATAAAATTTTAATTTTTGAATAAAATCATAAAATATAATCAAAACTATTTTTATTGGAAACTTAAATTAATAAGTATTAACTATTATCATTCCTATTTCATAACATATACCAACTAAATTAGTGTCAACCAATTATTAATATTCAACATAATTTTTCAATACTAATCATATAATACTTGAAATAGAACCCTTTATTATCTTTAAAAGAAATTTTTGGATAAAATACTTTTATAAACAATAAATGAACTTATAAGTTTTTCTAGAAAAAATAATTGACCATCATTCATATTAAAAGTAGCCTTAATTTTTTCTATACTTATATTTAATTTAAAAGTTAATAATTTTAATTTTTTCTAATACAATGGCTGTATTTTATAAGTGATACGTAAATATTTATATTTTATCTAAATATATAATTTTTTTTATTTTTTTTTCTATGGAGAAAGATATCAAAAATATTAACTTATTTAAAAGAAAACTGTTTTTTTAATATGTCATGGTGTTACATTTTCTCTTCTTATATAATTTTGGCCACTAAATTTAGTTCATAATATTGAATTAATTTATATTGGTAACTCATTCTTTACTATACACAGGTAGATAATCCGTGATTTCCATAGGATGTATAATGATAATTAAATCTATAAAAATTTATTATATTATATTTATAAAGAGATATATCCAATTCCTAATATCACAATGAATTATGTAATAAAATAAGATCTAAATCCATAATTATTAACTTTACACAAACATTGAAAATGATTTATATGACAATAATGCCTCTTGGTGAATTATTTTTAAATTAACATTAAGTAGTATTTGAAAATAAAATAAATATTGGACACTGGTAAATCCATGGTAAAAAATTCCTTTATGTTTTCATAGAATTAGTTCCAATGGATTTTTCATTATTTGATGGTTTTTTGTGTCTATTTCCCTCATTGGCCCTTAGATTCCAACATGGAGTCACAACATTTCCAAAACTATTGTAATTGAAGAAATAATTTTTTAATGCTTAACTATTTCCCATAAACTTGTAATTATAATGAAATTTATCTCTAATAATATATAATTTAACTTTTCTTTTAAGTAAATTTCTCCCAATATTGATCCCACATTTTTGGGATGTTTCAAAATGAATCTGCTTTCTATCATCATCTTGATCAATTAAATTTCAATGAGATTCAGTCATTCTCTTCTTTAGTGTGTTTCTAATTTATACAATGTTCCTATTTTCATTCAAAAATCTATGTAGATGGTTTTTCGTAGTCATAGTATTACACATTTAATACTTAACTTATTATCTTGTTCATTGGGAAAATATCTACATTGTCCATGGGAAAATCATTTACCCTTTTTTTCTTTTAGGATTTAATCATTAAAAAACCAAAATAGTTTACATTAGGGATGATCATTAGATGATAATTTTCATAGACAACTATTTTAAAATATAACATCAATATGTCTTAAATTATAACACTATCGTTTTAGCCTATAGTTCTTAAAAATCTACTTTGATTAGACTCAGTTTAACCAATATCACCGTTAGATCAACCTATATCATTAGTAGTTTAACCTATGTTACTTTGAGTTGGGTTCTATCATACTTATTATCCTAAATACTAAAAATTGAGATCTAGAATTACCATTAATATTATAAAAATTTTATAAAAAAATCAATGAAATATATTCTCTCAAAATCAAGATTATAATTTATCCAAAAAAGAACATATTGATTAATTATTAGATTATGTTTATAATATCTACATTTATATCTATGTTATATGTGGTCCCTTTTTTATCATATTATATCATCTAAAAGTTTTTAAATCTCTCTAAATTGTTCTTAAATAGAATTTATATTAAGTATATCATATCTCGTGGGAGTTCAAACCTAGTGTGTATTTAAGACCCTTTTTTATACAGTAGGTGTTTATTGATTGAATACCTAATACAATATTTATGGGGTTATTACACCTAAGTAAAGATTCTCTTGCACCTTTATCAACATATAGTATGAAGGAATTTATGTAATTGTCTGAAGAATAGAAAAATAAATACATTACAAAAAGATGAGGATGTTATCCTATATATAAAATTCCCATTTCAACTTCTTCTAATGGTTTTCACTAAGTTTAATTTATGAAAATATTGATACATAATGTGTATTATTAACTTAACATTAAATAATATACTATCACAATGAGTTATCTATAATTTCATGACCTAACCTTCCCCAAGATAAGAACCTAGTCATATGATCCCATGAGTGTCTTATAATTCCATGGTTTCCTTCCAAGAAAATGACTATCCAAGAACACTTAACTGTGGAGTTCAAATTAAGTAGGATCCCAAAAAAAGGTTTACCTTTTTGAAATGGTTAGTAACATTTATCCGTTAAAGTCTCACTTCTATGGTGGTGTTATTCTCTCCACACCTTCAAAGTACAACACCCTCATTGTGGACCCCAATACTCAAACCCAGGTAGTTTTTCTACACCTCTGACTAGGAATTGGATCTAAAACAATTTTTTCACAACTCGACCTTCCCTAAGCCATGGACCACGTAATCTGATCCCTTGGGTCTATTGTAATTCCTTGGTTTCCTTCCTATAACACTAAATAATATTATCCATGATGGTTCTCTTATCAGACTAATGACTTTCCCCATAGGCTAAGACAAGTTATTTCACTGTTTTTTTCTCGCTCACACACACTCTAGGAAACTTCCTAGAAGGATCTGCATCTTGATCTCTACTCTAGGACAATCATGTCTAAAATTGGATTTCCAACATGGTATAATCTCGAAAAAAGGTTCAACTTGTTAATATGGTAAATAACATTTAACCATTTAGGTCTCACATTTATAGTGTGATAGACTCTCCAAACCATTAAATCACAATTCCATCATTTTGTATTCCAAGCAAAAAACCCAAGAAGATATTATACACTACCAACTGAGTATTGGAACTGATTATAATTTTTTGACCTGGCCTTCCCTAAGTGATGAACTTAGTCAAATTATCCCATGAGTATCTTATAAAACAATGGTTTCCTTTTGAGAACACCATACATTATTACCCCCAGGGTCATTTATCAGAGTAATGACTATCCCCATTGTCCAAAACATGTTTATTTATTGTATTACCCTACAAGGTCAATTATTAGACTAAAGACTATCCTTATAAGAGAACACATTTCCTTTTGTTGTGTTCATTTATAACTCACATGCACCATGTAAAACATCCCAAAATTTTACACATCATAATCACAACTATAAGAAAAACAAGATTAACTATGGATTTCTAATTAGGTAGGCTCCAGGATTGAAAAGTTCACCTTGTTGACATTGGTAATAACATTTATCATTTTATGTATAAATTTTACAAGGTTATTACATATTCCATTGAAATTTTTATCAACCTTATATTATAAACTGTTAAATTATCATCAACAGTCATCATAATATCTAATATAATCTAAAATTTTCACAAATACAAACAATAATTCCCCATACTCAAACTCTCGGATAAATTTCCATAAAAACATAATTTATATGTTTTATTCAACACAAATTATATATTTTTGGATCTGAATATACAATAATTACATATCATAAATAAGTATTTAAATTAATACATTCCTATGACTTTTTAGGGTTAGAACATCATAGAATTAGGATAGAAACAAACCATGAAGACCCCATTTTTTTCTAAAATGATATATATTATTTTATAATATATAAGAAATTAGATAATCAATTGTAATTAATAAACATCTCCAAAAAATTATATATACAACTATACTTATTGAAATATCTTGAGTATTGATTTTCTTCATGACCTAGGGAAATGAAAAAAGTAAGGGGTGAGATAAAATTCTTAGTATGGGAAAACATACAACTATGGAATTTGTTGAATTAACCTGAGTTAAATTTTATAGAATAAATAGTTAATAATCATAATAACATAATCCTATAATAGTGGTAGTTATATATTTATATATGGATACCAATGAAAGTATACATTTCACATAGATAATAATCACTGGTTCCTTAAAAAAGAATAGGACAATGTTAGAAAACTTATTCCACCCCATAAGTGTCACGAACCAAGATGGGATTCCATCTAACATGATAGCTGACCATGTTTGTGACATTGATTTAAGGGCATTACATATTCCATCGGGCTTCCAACTAGTGTCAGGCATCAAAATGAAATCCATGTCAGAATTATTTCAACCCAAAGATTAACCAGGACCGAATAAATAAACGAAAAAAATAGTATAATCAAACAGAATTGAATTTCAAATATGTATTTAAAATAGATTCAGTTACATCAACTGGAAAAGATAGAAACTAAATAAAAAATGAGAAAAAAGTAAAATAGATCCACACTACAATGATCTACATGTGACACCACGGTCTCGAACATCCACCAACTAACATTCTCTATCATCAATTATATAAACCAAGAACATAACCATGAAATAATGCCTTCAAAATAGTTTGGGTCTACCAACACCGAATGTCACAAGTAGTGTGTGTTCTAAAAATCTTAGTAGGAAACCACCAAAGAATCCATACATTTACTTTCCCCAAAACAATCCAACAATAGTATTTTTAAATATACATATTAAAATAGGATTTTCAAATTTTAATAAATAATAACATTCTTCCATTTTTAAAATATAACACAACACCATTTTTATTTTCAAAAAAGCTATCATTTTTGAAGCCAAATCCCAAGATAGATGCCTAAGAAAAAGAATATAATGTTGTTGTGAAAATAAATGAGCAGTGAAAGATGTTAACAAAACATTACAGAAAATAGACAAGCACAAACATTTTAGTAACAATGCGAATTTCATAAACATCCATATAGAAAACCCTGGATGTAATTGGTTCAGAACCCCATACCGGAGTATAATGAATATCCCTATTCAATAACCAACTAGCTTCCCTAAAATGTCTAATCTAGTTTTATATGCCACCTAGCCTCTCAGAAAATCTAGGGGTGGGGGGGGGGTTACCAACCCGTATAATCATGTTTGATTAAAAACCATCACCCGACCCTCTAAAATATTCCCAGAAAAACCATGTTAAAAGTATAATATGTAAGTAGGAGGTCCACTCATGCTTGAGTCACCATAAATTCCATCACCGTACTTGACTAACTCAAAAACAGAAGTCACCTATAAAATAACCCATATAGGGAAGTTCCTATATATGAGTTCCCATTATACACTAATGTCATTCAAGGTTCCTACCAGACCATCACATCACATTATTTTACAATAATTTTCTAAATAAAGTCGATGATTCCATTCAAGAATTTACACATTCAAAACCACATTTTATTTCCAATATAATAAGACAACACTTTTATGTTATCATTGACAAACAAGCCACTAGTATTTCTTAATCCAATCATTTTCACTAAAACCCTTCTTAATCCTTGTGGAAAGAATACAAATTTTGAAAATGTAATAAATTTTCCATTATACTAAACATTCACCCAAAAAACAACCCAATTTTCTAATGTTAATAGCATTGAATAATTTAATTGAAGCCACTTTTGAAAAAACAAAAATGAACCAGCATACCATTTAGAAATGACGGATCAATTTAAGAATAACGATTCAAGGAGGATATTATTTTAATGTTCCATCTTCATTTGAATTCACATCCATGTGTGGACTTTATGCACCTGTAGAAGTCCTAATATCTAATGTAACACTCAAAATTTACATGAAAAGACCCAGAAACATTTTTAGAACCACCACATTCTTGTTAAACCAAACCCAAAAATTTTACATAATTGAACAGAAAAAAATAATCCTTTTATTGAACCATGATGATCGTTATAATTTTTCTTACTATAACTCTCCAGCTAAAAAAATTACCAAATCACCCAAACAATGCCAAATCCAAAACCCGACCATTTTAAATAAATATCACTAAGGAAAAACACCACCCAAATAACCCAACATTTTTATCTAGACTCAAATGAGATATTTTCAACCACATTTGGTATATATATACATGTATATTTGAAAATAATAAATTCAAAACAATTTTTTTACAATTTATACCTATAATAAAACACAATAATAAAATCAACATGTGCATTATAAGGGTGAAAATAATGTTTAAAATTTAATTGGGTGAACCCAAGCATCAACTGTATGCATCAGAAAGGAAATGTAAGTAGACACCTAAATCAATGGGATGAAAATGAGACAGAATTCTCAAATAAGGATGAATACACCCCAAAGATCGAACTGCACAACCTAAACATCAATAAAATCATACTACACATAAACCAAACTATCTAGTGTTCTGCAATGAGGTGGTCTACCTAAGAGAAACCATGAAATATAGAATGGAGAAGGTAAAGTGGGGGGAAATCATCCAAAACACTAAGAAACTAACCTTGGGAATTCAATGATTGATGCATGGTGGGAGAGGATCCATGAAGATGGTTTTAGGGGTCTTTCTTCTTCCACTAAAAATTACCCAAGAGGAGGGGGTCCAATTTAGGGTAAAAGGGGGAGAGGGTAGAATATGGGTTTTTAATATTTTAACGATCTGGGATGATCACATGGTTTAGATGCGTGTTTTAATAAAAGAATGGACCAATAGTGTGGTAGCCACTTCCCAAAAAGGAACCGTCCACATGACCACTACACATGGTTTGGCCTGCCATGCACAGACTGTACAGTAGCTTCTTCATAGTAGAGGACCGACCGCACGATTAGGTTTCACATTTTGACTGGTTGTTCTCAAACCATATAGTAACTTCTTCCTAACAATATGACATATTGAACAGGTAACTAGGCTGAGACGCATGGTTTCTACTAACCATGTGGTGGCCTTAGTAAAGCAAAAATATACCTAGGCTTCCAAAAATTCAAAAATATTAACTGAGGCTCATCCCATACCTCAACTAAAATGATCAATGGTCATGAAAATAATAAAATAAAAGAGTATATAAGGTTTGGGCACTATAATTGCCCCTTACATAGAAACTTTCTACACCCATAATGTCTCCTAAATAAAATATAGTAAAAACATGGGTATATTACCTATCCAAATTGAAAGAAACCATGAGCCTCAGGGTTAAATTTCTCCATATAAGTAACACCTGAATGAACCAAAGGAAACACAACATAAGAGAGAAAGAAGAACATGTTAGGGATATAATCATAATAATATATATGATGACATGGAATAATAAAAACCAAAAAAACACCACAAAAACATTAATAAGAATCCCACTATGGAGTGAATTGAAAAACTGGGACCCTGAAAACTAACTCAACTTCTCCCCTCTAACCGAACAATGCCCTTACCATAACTGTGAACATGGGAACTCTCTTCATAGAATGAACCCCCCAAGACAAGGGGAAACCCATGAAAAGAACTGAAACCAAGGGGATATGTGAAAAACTGGAAACACCATACATTAATTTCCATAAAACTCAAACATATTCAAATGAAAACCACCAAAACCAATTCAGAAATGCACAAGTGTTAAACAAACTCTAAGGAAAATGAACAATTATAGATGCCAAATTCATGTAAATAGAATTGATTAGAATATGATTGAATAAATAAAAAATTATTTTAAAATTTAATGGTGAACTTTCAACAACATCAAAGACTATATAAAGGAAACATTTAATGTATCCATTCAAGCATAAAAAAACAGAACCGAGGTTTCACACACCCCTAATAACTATTGACTATGCATGAGCTTCACTCTGAGTCCTATGGATGGATCCTTAATAACTAAAACATCTCCGTACTCATAGTCAATAAATGACATCCTCTGATCAAAAGATCATCTTTAGGAAGCATTTCCTATAAAACATCTCCTGATGACCAAATTAGCTACATTTTTTGAATGTCTTTAGTTGAATGAAACAAGACATCTTTGAGTGCCAAAACTAGAAGCACTGGTGGCACAAAAGTGAATGGTCTGAAAAACCGAAAGATAGAACCAACAAAGAAGACCCATTGGAGATATGTTCCTCCAAAATTCTATCCTTTCCAAATGAGGAAGATTTAAAAGAAAAAACAAACACCAGATTGCAGACTACTTGCACTATATGAACTAACTCAGCTATGAAAAGTTCATCCACCAGCTTATTGAAATGAAGATCCTTGGAGGATAGGAATCATTCCTTGATCTCTGCAAAAATATCTCAAATGATAATAAAAGTATTCAACAGTTCTTGTGAAGCCACATCCAATGAAAAGGAATCCAGCTCCTTAAAACGTTCGATATTGGACATCACCATCTTTGGCCTTACAGAATACTCATGAGCTCTTCCTTTATATTCATCTTCACATCCTCAGGTATAACTCATCAACTGAAGACATGCCAAAAAACATCCCATGTCATCCCCATTTTCATCATTGGTAGGGAAAACATATCCCATTAACCCATGTATGGACCCTCAAATAAACCTAGAATAGCCTGAACTCTAATAGTTTCATTAGTTCCCAATGATATGAAGACACACTCAGCTTCCTCATGCCACTCAACTACCTCTAATAGTCCTCGATCACATTGATGGGTAGGAAAAAAACAAGAATAACAATAAAGTAGGAATGTTTCATTATAAATTTTGATTACATTCCAAGGAATAATATTTTGAAAAACATAAAAAACACCATTAAAAAGAATCATCAATCCAAGGAACAATAAAAAAGAACATCTTGAGTCAAAAAAGGATTAAAAACCAAACACATATAAATAAAACAAAAATACAAATTTAAAGAATTCCATTTCCTTTCAAATTTTCAAAACAACATCATTTCAAAAATACATTCCAAACAAAAAAAATACACTTTTCAATAAAGAAAACACATATTATAATAAAAAACAAATTTCTGGAATCATTATCCTTTTTCAAAAAAACATTGAAATGAATAAGGCCAAGCCTTTGATCTCAAATACACACCCTTGTAATCCCCTTAATAAGATTATATTTAATCATCCATTTTCATCAGTATGTTATAACAAGATCTTTCTACACATACCCACAGACACGGGTGAATTCATAAGGAGTAACAAGGGCCATGCTTTCCATTTCATAATCAAAACCTAAGAATTCACCAAAATTTCAATCCAAAACACCTCTCTCTTAAAACCCATTTTGACAATTTCAAAATAATTTTAAAGAAATAATTTTTTTCCTAAACCAAGTTCAGTTTAAAAGATTATTCATGCTGACCAGAACCAAAACGAAATGTGAATCAAGCGATGTCACTAGAAGGAGGAACCGATTGTTTTGCCTAACCCAATGACATAGTAGCCAGCCATCCCCCATATAGGAAATAACAACTAAGAGGATATTTAACCGCAGACTAAAGCTCCACATAGTTCACTTCTTCATGTGATAAAACTACAATACACAATGTTTCCTCCACTGTCATCTCTCAATCCAAAAAAAAAATAAAAAGGACTCAAATCTTGGACTACCACTACCAACTTGAGGTTCATAAAGAGGAAGGGTTTATAATTTCCTTCGCATACCTACCTATCTAGTCTAGATAGTTCTATTCTCAAACAAATAGACATGCCGAATAAAAAGAACCTCCTTTTATACCATTAATTCATGAATCAATATGGGATTTCATCTGACCCATCACCCGACCTGCTCCGCGGGATGGCCCAAAGGCCATTACCGACCCACACAAGTTATAAACAATTGTAGGGAATCAAATGATATCCTTGTGGGAACGATTTTATCCCAAAGTATAAATAGGACAGAATAAATAAACAAAAAAAATGGAATAACCAACCACATCTGAATCTAAATTATGTATATAAACTTGATTCAGTTACAAAAGTAGGATATGACAAATATTAAATACAAACTGAGAATAAAAACTAAAATGGATCAACACTACCATGATCTCCATGTGACTCCAAGGTCACCACCACACACCAAAAAAATGACCCAACAATGATCACATAATCCAAGAACATAAACAAGAAAGGGGACCTAGATAATAGTTCAGGTCTACCAACACCGAATGGAATAAGTAGGGTGTTAGGTGAATAGCTCAGTAAGAAACCACTAAATAATTTATATGTTTCCTTTCCTAAAAAGAATTTACTAACAATACTTTGATATAAATTTATAATATAGGTATTTTAAATTTTAATAAATAATAAAATTCTTTCTTTTTTAAAATAGAACTCAACAACCTTTTAATTTTAAAATAAGACATCATTTTAGAAACCAAATACCATGCCAGATGCCTAAGGAAAACAATAGTAGGTTATGATAAAATAAAATGAGCAGTTAAAGATGTGAATAAAAAATTATAGAAAATAATCAAGAAAAAACATTTTAGTAACCATTGAAATTTCCTAAACATCCCTATAGTGATCCCTATAGGTTCTCAATTCAGAACCGCCAACCAGCGTACAATGAAGCTCCTTAGTAACAATCTAATTGCCTCCCTAAACTGACCAATCCAATGGAACATACCACCAGAACTCTTAGAAAATCAAAGGGATAACAACCCGTCTAATCGATGTTGATCAAAAACCATCAATAGACCCTATAGAAGACACCCAGAAAACCCATAGTAAATGTATACTATGTAAGTAGGAGGACCTCACATGCCTGAATCTCCTTACCTTTCATCACTGTACTTGCCTACCCCAAACACGGACACCACCTATAAGATAACCCATATAAGGAAATACCTATATAGGAGTTCCCATAATAAACTAATTTCATTCATGGTGACAATAGGGACATCAAATCACATGGTTTTATAAAAAAATTCTGAAACAAATTCTAATATGACGATAAGGCATTTATAATTTCAAAACTACATTACATTTCCAAAATAAAAAGACACCACATTTGTGTTTTTAAATCCAAATGGGCCTTTTAGATTTCCAAATCCAATAATTTTTATCAAAAACCTTGACAAACCATTGGTAAAGCATGAAACCATGTAAAATGTACCAAATGGGACTTTACACTAAAGATTCACCCAAAACATGTCCCAATTCCCAAATAGGAATAGATTTCAAGTTTTTAAATTTATCTGCATATAGAAACACACAAATGAATCAACATACCATTTATAAACTACGGAACTATTTGGGAAACAAAATTTTAGGAGGAAATTATTTTAATATGACATCTTCATTTAAATTCCCATCCACTTGTGAACCTTGTGCACCCATGGTTGTTACAACATCCAATGAGACACTCTAAATATGTATGAAACCCCCCAACAAACATTTTAAGAAACCCAAATTTCTTGTTAAACCAAACCCAATGATTTATCATAATTTAAAGTTCATAAATAATTCTTTTAAGGAACTATGGTGATCCTTCCAAAATATTTCATTACAACCATCAAGATATAAAATTACTAAATCTAAAAAAAATGAAAAATCCACAACCCAACCATTTTAAATGATTATTACTATGGGAAAACACCACCCGAGTCACACAATTTTTCTATCAAAACTCAATTAGAATTTTTTCATAAACATTTGATATATATATACATAAGCATAAGAAATGAATCACTTAAAAATCCATTTTTAACAATTTTTAACAATAAGAATACACTTAAATAAAGTAACCATGTGAATTATAAGGGTGAGAATCATGTTTATAAATTAATTAGAAGAACCCAAAAATCAATAGAATTCATTAGAAAATAAAGGTATGGAGACAAATACCTCAATGGATTTAGAATATGACAAAACACCTAGAGGAGGAAGAATACACACCAGAGGTCAAACAACTCACCCTAAAAATCTAGAAAATCATACTACACATCAACAATAACATCTAGGGTCGACCAAGAGAGGGACTACCCAAGAGAAACTAACAAATAGATAAAGGAGAAGGAGAGTAGAGGAGAAGGGTCCAAATCACGAAGAAATTATCCTTGGGACTTCATGGATAAATCCATGGGATAAGTGGAATCAAGGGGAAAAGGCTATGTGGAACCCTTCATGTGCCAAACAAGACCCAAGAGGAGGGGATCCAATTTAGGGTAAAAAGGGGGATATTATAGAATATGGTTTTACTATTTTAAATATTTGGCCCATTAAAAGTGTTTAACTGCATGATTTACTTATTTTCACACCAAATGTGCCGTAGAAACTACCCATGAAAGAACCAACAGCATGACAAACCCACATGGTTTTGCCTACTGGGTGATAACTATTTGGTAGCTTCTACCTAGGAGAGGACCAACCACATGACCAGACCACACAGTTTGTCCAACCACTCTCAAACTGTGAAAATGATTCTACCAAACACCAGGAGCTTCCACATGAGTACCTGGTTTGGGATGCATGATTTCCACTAACCATGCACTTCCTGTGCATTGGCCAAAATTAACCAAGACTCACAAAAATAATTTTTTTTCCGGGTCTCATCATGATCCAAAACTAGAAAGACTCACAGTCAAGAAAAGAATAAAAAAAATTCATTTTTCAATTTCAAGGTGTGAAAATAAGCTAGTACATCAGGATATTATACATCATTAATGATCTAAAACTCATGTAAATATATTTTTCTAGGGAAAAATAAAAAAAACACCCAATCATATTGGTCTCCTGAGACCTACTAATGTGTATAGGGTCTATATAATGTTAGTTCTTTCCCATCACTTGTTTATGTACTGTGAATTCATCTTTTCTGAAAATGAGTAAAAATTTCAAACACAATATTAGAAATAATTTTCCATATTTGAATTAAAAAATATGGAAAACTAATACTTTTACCTCATGTAAATAAAAGTATTATCATGATCGTAACCCATATATAGAGATAATTTTTATTTTTAAATAATACATAATAAAATTTAATGAGTAATCAATAAAAAAAGTATCAAAATAATTAATATACATATATTTTCAATATCCAAGCCATCAATAAATAGAATATGTTTATATAAAATCATTCCTCAAATAGAAACTATATAAAAAAATTGTTATATGGTTAATGTAATAATTTTTCAGTCAATCAACATTTTTAATCTTGGTGATCACCCCTTTATAAAAGTAATTTAAAATTGGGTATTTGTAATGGAAGGGAATTTTATGAAATGTTATGTTTATTAATGGTGGATAGTTTGATTATGAAATTGGGGTAATGGATTTTCTAATAAAATAATCCATAAATATAAAATATTTAAAAAATTTTAATGTTAATCCAAGACAAATATAGACACAAAATAAGCTAAACAAGTGAGGAATATGAAACATATCCCAATGAAGAAAATTTGAGATATAGACACCCTTATGGTAATGATAAGGTAATAATAAAATTAATATGAGAGAGAGATACCAATATAGTTTTTTAAATACATTAAAAATAATGATTAATAAAGAAAAAATTATTTCATGGAAATATACTGTCTAAAAAAAGTAAATCATTGGCTAATACAACATGAGTCCCAATTAATAAAAATTTAGTTGAAACAAGACTTATGTTTTTGAAAATAATACAATAAAAACCAATTGATAGATAGATAATCAAATTTTTCTTAAAAAACAATGAATAAATAGAATATATTAATATAATAACCCAAATATTCATTACATTAAGAAAAATAAATTAGGTGCATAATAGAAAACAAATCCCAAGAAGAGGAATTTGAAATAGATAACACTTAAATTGTATTCCTATTGACTCAACCATTATCTAACCTCTAGTAAACTAGTAAAAACCTATTACTAAATTATATCATAACCAAAATATAAATGCAATACCCTTTTTTAATCATTTAATGACCTAATATTAGATACATAATATCTTATAATATTTTAATTTCATTTTAAATGTTTTGGAATTTTTGTTGTTTGTTTCATAAGTAATTCATGAAGATGAGACCAATTTTCATGGAGTGGTTTCAAGTTTATCATTATCAAATTTTTAAAAATCGAATTATAATTTTTTTCTATAATTACTTCAGTACCATATTAATTAGGTTAATGAAATTAATATGGCCTATGAAAATGGGAATCTCAATGAAGTAATATTAGATGTTTTTAATATTTGAAATATTATTTATTTAAATGAATCTAATAATATTTTAAAATTTAAAAAATAAATAAAATAACTAAAATATATCAATATTTAATTATTTCAGTGTTATATTATATTACATCATTATTTAGGTCATAATAATTTTAATTTTTTTTCATATGCCCTTACATCAACAAAACTGTAACATTTTATAATGATTTAACGAGTTATGTGATATATTAATATAATGATAAAATGGCATATAAATATTCTTAAATAGGTAATAAATATTATTTTCCCTCATTAATCCTATTCTAGGAACTGGCATTTATTTTTTGTTATGAAAAATTTTAGTTTTAATTTATATAGGATGTTGACCGTACACATGAAAAATTAACGGTTCTATTACTCAATGAATGAAAAAAATTATATTATATGAAAAATGAGAAATTTATTATTTTAATTTTAATATCTCAATATTCTAAAATAATTTATAAATTCAATAACATACAAGATACAAACCATTAAGGTCAATTGAATCAAGAGATATTATTTAAATAAGTCAGTTATATCCAAACTGTGAAATTGGAAGGTATGAATAAGATTAAATAATTTATTAAATATATAAAACAGTCCTAATAAATTAAATTGAATTTTTAAATTCATAAAAAATAATAAATCATGTTTTTTAAATATATTTTATTCTAAAAAAATATGTTTTCATAAAAAATTGATTTTTAATGATTTTATGTGGAAAATATTATAATTACTTTCTATAAATATTATAAATTTAATTTGATAAGAAGGTTATTAAATTTTAATTCAGAAATTAAAATTTATATTAGGATTAATTTGTGATAATTTTCTTAAATGTTTTATTTTTCATTGAATAGTGTAAAATGAAAATTTATTTTGAAAACTAAATTTCCAATCTATATATTTACAAAGTAATAATAAATATTTTTTATTTTTTAAAAATTTAAAAATTTATTTTTATTAATTATAATAAATTTATAGTCTTTGTAATGAATTTACTCTTAAATTTGGTATAAAATCATTTGTATTCATAAACATGGAATTGATCTGAAAAAAAAATTCATCAGGTATTGCATGTTTTAATTTTAATTACAATCTTCTAATTATATAAAAGAAAATATTAAAAAAATGTATTTAATAGTTTGAATCATGATGTATAAATTTTATAAATAGTTCCCTTTTTATTGGTGTTTATAAATAGAAAGCATTGAAAATAATTCCCACCATGATAATATTAAATTAGGTAATTATGTTTTCAAATATATTTATAAGTCCAAAAAATGACCTTAAAACATTTATTTTTTATATTTTCTAAGTGGAGTGTAGAAATCTTTATCAATGATTTAAAAATGTGGAAACCTGTCTCTATATTTCGTTTATTTTTATTTTTATAATATTTAATTAAATGATAATATTAAAAATGCCACTTTCTTGGTTTTAATATCTATAATATCTTGTGAGTGGGATAAAAAACATATGTTCATTTCTAAAAGGTTTTTTGAATGTAAATTTTTTCCATGTAAATTAATTTGTAATTTGTAGTGATGATATAATTACCTTAAATGTTTACACAGCCACAAGACACTATTTATTAAATTAATATAAAAATTGATTTAAAAATAATAAAAGTAATATAAATTAAATGATTTATTATTTTCTCTGAATTTTATTGAAAAAATATACGATAATATAGATTAATAAAATGGTTATATACTTATTTTTTTATTGTTATATTTTTCTTCAAAATCATATTAAATGAATAGTTTCAAAAACGACATTAATGATATTTTATAATAAATAAGATTTTATTAAATGATTCAAAATTAAAAAAAATCATTACACTGGAAAAACAATTTTTGATATGGTTTAAAAAATAAACCATGTTCAATTTATGGGACAAATATCCTTTTATAGTAATTACTATGACCCTTAAAGATTAAAAAACATATTCATAATGTTAATCATAAAAAAGAGTTAAGATGAGTTAAAACAAAAAGATAAGGTTAAAGAAATAATGTAAACTTGTACAAATTTTATTTGATGAGAGTATTTAAAATTATCCACATATTTTATTCCAATAATTACAATTTGGATCCATTTTTATTTGAAAATAAATTTATAATAACTTAATATTTTATATAATTCCTAGAGTACCCCTCCACCTTGTTATAAAAGGATACATTTTCCCCAATTTTATTTACATATAGAAATTTTTTCAGCCAATATAAGAACAAATCACATCCTTACATCACTACCAACATACTAAATTAATTTTTTTATTAGAAATACAAAATATGAAAGATTTAGGCATAAACATAAGGAGGTTGTCCAAAGAAGTGGTATATTCCTTAACCAGGTATTTTCATTATATTTATTATTCTAACTCTTTAAGAGATTCTATAAAAGATGAAATAATATAATCAGTTATTGAAAAATATTTATATTTAGTTATTATAATTTCATACTCTATATCCTTATCCACTTCCATTTAATGTTATATAAAACAAATTTTCCTCCATACAATGGACTGCTGCCTCACGAACATATGTAATTTAATATCCATCATTACCTCTAACAAATAGATATAATTATAGAATAAATGATTATATATATGTGGTACAAAATAAATATGTATCATTCTTAAATTATAACATATCATATAATTTCTTACATTTATATGTGTCGAAAAATGATAATGATGTTCATGTTTATGTGTTGATTAACTCCTCAATGAACCAATGTGATTAATTTTTCATTTCCACATGACATAGATTCTATATATAAATATATTTTAAGAGATATATTTTTATTATTTATATAATAAACATTATTTAAAGATAAAATAATAATTACCTTCTTTCCATCATGATTTTAGAAAAATGTAAATTTTACTCATGCATATGTACATCATACAATATCTCTATATGTAACGTAGTTAATATTATATAAAAATATTTCATCATTTAATTTAAAAATATATTTGATGTATAATATTACATGGGGTGTTAGTTGAATAGTATCCCTAGGTTGTACCCCTTTCTCTTTATTGGAAAAGGTTCAGGATTGAGTCCCACCAGACTCATGCACTATTCCTATTATACACAGGGTGATTCAAATCCATTATGATGTAAGGGAATGTGAAACACACTCTATTCATTGTTTGGGATACAAGATGGGACTTGACTGTTATCCATAAATAGTTTTTTTCAATAGAGGTGATAGTCTAGTGGTACATTGCTTTGTATGATTTCACTATATAGGATAACTAACACATGCTCGATTCTATAAAAAATTGAACACTATTGATATTATTAATAAGATGATACAATGATATTTTCTTAACTAGGGAACATTTGGTGCACTTTGGTATTGGTGGAGGCCCTATTCTAGGAATTAAGTGTTTTCGAACACTTGATTTGTGGTTGTGGTATTTTCATAGTGGTAAGGATGACCTCTAAATTTGTATTAAATTATGGGTTACAATTATACAAATCTTCATTTATAGAGAAATAAACTAATCTTTGTGTTGATGATGGAGGACTTCATAGTGAGTTAGGAATGTCCATGGGGATAGATTTCATGGAGGGTTCATGGCACAAAAAGGAGGTTGCTTCCTATGGCGGGCCATGAAAGTGGAACTATTAGGTGAGGGAATGGGTTTGGATGATAATAATGCCAGTAAAAGTTGGAAAAGAGATAGAAGAAGGATATATATTGGGTCTTATGTTGATGATTTTTCTTATGATAGATGATTTGATGGAGATATGTGATCTGTATGGTCGACCAAGGGTCTCTATATTTTTTGGTGGTGTGTGGAAGATGATGGAAGCGTAAGTGACAGTGTGGAGGAAAGGGGGTTGATAGTGTCTACCATCCATGTGTGAGGTGAACTATATCAATATAGATCATGAAAATAGATTAGGTGTGTGCAATGATGGTGGGGAAGGATGGTAGACCTTCACAGGTCACGAGGATGACTCAGCTAGAGGGTAGTGGTGAGGGAAATAGCCATGGACATGGCCATGGACATGGGTGTGTATCTAGGTTGATGTTTATATGAATGACTATGTTAGTCCTAATGTGATAGTTTTAATTGGGTTTAATTTCACAATGCCCCTTTATAGGCTATGTAATGGGATTCCCCTTCCCATAATAACAAGAGAATGCCTTCGTTTCAATAAAAAAGGAGGTATTCCTCCTTAATTGAAAAAAATAATTGAGGTATATAAATGGTCTTTATTTAATTATTATTATTATTTGGATAATTAAATAATTCCCTCTTTTACCATTATCATCTTACATAAGTAATTTTAGACATATGTGCATAATATCATCAACACTTTTAAGAATAACTTAATTGATTATGTAACTAAGTATAACATGATACTAAATAAAATAAAAAAGAATAATGATCAAAAAAAGGGACTTAAAAATATAAATAATTGACATGAGTTTATTATTTTATATGAAAATGTATGTGATTATTCCAACTCAAGGTAAGGGACACTGTAGTCTAAGATATTGTTTTAAAAGGTTCTAGATGGGTATTCTAAAAATCATTTTCCTTCCATATCCAAATTCATAAAATTACATTTTATATTTATTTATATGTATATTAATTAATTATCAATGATTTTATATGTTTATTTTCAATTTATTTCATTGGATGTAAAAATGAATATATTTTCTTGTATTTTATATGGAACATTTTGAAATTATTAACAAAATAAAAAATAATTATTCTATTTCAATCAATAAATAACTAATGGTTTTCTAAGACCACTACCATCATATTTTTTTGAATCAATGAAAATATTTCATGTTTTATTCACATAAAAACACACGTTTTCTTATATTCTAGATATTTAGGTTTTGAAAATTGGGTATTTGAAGGAAATTGAATTTCAATAAAAGAAATTGTTTTTTGTATGAGTCCAAATGATTTTGTTCAAGTGTTTTCTGATGAAAATTTTCATGAATAACATGTTTTATTCATGATATGGTACCTTATAAATATGTATGAGATATAAGTGAATCTTATATAGAATACATGATGGGTGAGACAAATTATAGCTCTCTAGTGCACTTGGTAGTGTTTCTTATCTTCAAAGGAAAGGGGGAGTTATCGAATGTGGGCTCTCCAATGGATTTAACTAGGATATGGTATTTTTGACACATGTCAAATACGAGGTATGAATATGAATATATATGTATCTTAAAAAGGTTTCCATTTTGATCTACATGGTTTAATGTTTTTATTTGTGAAAAAAATATTTGTTTTCTCATATATAAAAGAGTTTTTTTAAGATTAAAGTATAATATGAAAAAAGTATTAATTTAAAAGGTTATTTATTTTTCTCCAGACATATGGATTTCTTCTTTTTATATCCCTTATTTCTCATTTTTACCTCATCCCAGAATATAAAATTCTTATAATAGGGTTTATGGATTGGTTGTAACAAAGAAGAATTCATTTTGAATGTCACAAATATTTTCATTTAAAAAAATGTTTGACTTTGACGACATTATTTTTAAAAAAAATAAACATCGAATTAAAGTTCCCACATTTTAATATAAGGGTTTTATTTGTAAATGTTATGAACTAATTACTTAATATTTATACCACAATGATCCTTAGGAATACAAGAATGGAAATTCTTGAATAAAAACTCATGATAGTGTATTGTTTTAGGGTTGGTTTCTTAGAGTAGCTATTATAGGAAAGTGTTAAATAACTTTTGAGATTAGTATGCTTTAATGTGAGGATAAATTGAAAGGTATATATATATTTAATAGTTCATATGTTTATAGTTGATAATATGTTCAATGTAATAGACACTAATTTTCCGGATTTATATGATAACACTTCGGGATACATTTATAGTGTTTTGAATGATTTTTGATGTATATATGACCCCTATGATTAATATGAGAAAGTGTTATTTTAGGAAGAACAAATTTAAAATTTTTGGACATAGGAATAAAGGTATAAATAACTATTTGTGTTTATATTATATTTTATATTGATGTAAATATGGTTAATTAAAATTTGAGAAAATATTTCTTGTTAAATATATATCCATGGGATTAAAAAATGATTTTGTGATTAAGTTATTAATGTTATTTTAGAAGAGGTACACTATATTGGTAACCTTATATGATTTTGGTAAAAATAAGTTTATGGGATTTTTATTATTGAATAAATGTTAAATTACATTTGGAAATAATATAATATTTTAATATTGATTTAATATGATCTATGATATTTATTAAAATGGATATCATATAATGGATATTCTAGGATTAGGGAATACAAATTTTTTGTATGAGACTTTAAAATTGTTTTATGTTATTTTTCGATAAAAATAAAATTTATCTTGAAATAATATGCAATCAAGTCATTCTAATATTTGGGTTTCAATCTTTGTCTATATAATTTAAAATAATTTTATGTTTAGATTTTTATCGAATTTTTAAGTTACAATTTAGGTGTTGTGTATAGGATTTGGAGATTGATGTATTATTTCATCATAATATGGTTAATTTATTTGGGTTATTATTTAACTATGTTCTAACTATTTCAGTTTTTTTAATATCTAAAAATAAGTAAAATATCTTATCATCCTTTTAGGGATTGTTTGGTCAACTATATATTTGTTTTAGTCCTTTTTGAATGAAAAATTCAGATTCCATACTAATTGTTTGGTGAAAAAGGGGTGATTGTGATTGAAATTGATTAAAGGATGAAATTTTAATTGTCCAGGAAGTTTATTTTTCTTATGTTATTAGTCTAGATTATAAAGTTATACCCTAGCTTTAGGAATATTATTTTGAAAATAAAATTTCATCGCACAAAATTCTTTTATGATAAATCATTGGTCTTTAATGACTTATTATTTTATGGTTTTTTGATTTTTGACATTCAAATTATTGTTCAATTATTTATAGTCAATGACCACTATTACTCTCCATTATAATTTATAAATAACATTTCATCAATTTTCATATTTTTAATTCCATCTAATTTTCTCCTTTCTAGAAACCTAACATTGATCTATCCCATATATGCTTCTTATTTCCCTTTCCCTCTTTTCATGTGGAAGATTTATTAAACCATTTATGATGTGGTATTGAAAAAAATGTACTCTCAAATAAAAAATGATCTATTTCCCAGACCAATTTCATATTAAGAGGATTCTATTTATTAATTTCTATAGAATGTACTATCATGATGTTTTAAATGAAATCTTGTTCAATAGCATACAAGATACACAATACTGAACTAGAACGAAAAATGAAATATTATTATTTAAATATGACAATTATAACATAGCCATTAATTTAGTGGTTATGAATAAGAAAAAAATAAGTTATGAAATACATAAAAATTTTATACTCGATAAAATATATTTATATGTTTTTAGAAAAAAGTCATTTCATGCATATCAATTTCATCTTATGCTTCAAAAAAAATTTCATCAATTAAACATTTTCATTATTATTTATGAGATGATATTATAAATAATTATTAGAAAATTTATAAATTTAATTTTAAAATAAGGATACTATTTTTGAATTAAAAATTTAAAAATTAATTTAAGAATAATTTTTGAGAATTTTTTGTATAGTTTTAATTTTTAATAAATAGTGAAATAATTATTTTTATTGAAAAATGAATATTTTAATCTATGTAGAATTGAAAATTATATTTTGGATTAGTTATGAAATTTCATTACTTTATTTTTAATTTCCAATAATTAATTAACATTGTTTCTTTTGAATTTTATACTTGAATTTTGTATAAAAACATTATTATTCTTAAAAATCATTTTCCTAAAAAACTAATTTTCGTCGCATTTTTTGGAATTAATTTTATGTTAAATTCTAAAATGTATATAAATTTAATTTGGAAAATTGGTTCTATATGTTTATTTAGGTTTTAACCATTTTTTAAACTATCCCCATTTATTCATGGTCATTATTAATAGTAACCATATTAAATAATTGTCTCCACATTAAGTGTAAATCATGTTATTAAGGGTAAAAATAATTTGATAAGGACTATAAAATAAAATTAAAAACATAATATATCATATTTTAGGAGTATAGTACATCAATATAATTAAATTACTCGAACAAATGGCATTATAGTGTGATATTTCTCTTTTTTTAGGAAATTATAATATTTATGTAAAAGATAAAGTAACAAATTTCACTTTCTTGCATTTTACATAGATAATATTTTTTTGAATTGGGTGAATAAATATTTTGTTAGGTTATAATTTTTCATTTCAAATATAAATCATTTATCCTTGTCATGTTAATTTATTTCAAATTTTTATTTATAAAATATTTACTTTAAATTCTTACGTCACACCGACACAATATTTATTAACTAAATAAAAAAATTAAACTAAATGATTTTATAAATATTAAACATAATATAAATGTAATTAATTACTATATTCCAATTTTTTTAGAAAAAAATGAGATATTATTAATTTCTAATTGATTTTATTTTAATTCAATTTTTGTTATGTTTTTGTCATGGTCCAAATTTAATGAAAAGTTCAAAAAATTGCATTAATGATATTTTATAATAAAAAATATTTTATGAAATGGAATGTAATAAAAAATATCATATTATTTAAAATAATTTAGATATTGTTTAATATATAAATTTAGTACCATTTATGGGAAATTTATATTTTTATATTAACTATCATAAACCTTAAATTGTAAATTTTTATCACGTTATTCATCAAAATGGGTTTTCACAGGTTATAACAAAATGAAAGGGGTAAATAAATAATATAAATTTTTCTAAATTATATTTTTTGATAATATTTTGACTCATATTCACATTATATTCTAATTATATAATTTTTGAGCCATTTGACCATGTCAACTAATTTAAATAATTTATTTTTTCTTATAATTATATGAGTTCCCCTAACCCCACATATAATAGGGAGCCTCCAATAATATTATCTTTTAACATAATTAGAATTTTTTGGATAATTTATTGTGAGTTAAATTCCTTAAATCCATCCAAACAACTCATTTTTCTTGGTTTTTTCATATATCCTTCCAAGGAAGGCTTTATGTAAAATCCTAAAAAGGATTGTGAAGAAGAGGTATAGTCCTTAACAAGACACTTTATTTTTATTCCATCTTATACACCATTCAAATATTTGTCAACCATGTTGAAATCATATTATAATTTTCATTCATATATATATATTTTATTATTTTAATTTCATAACATATACCCTTTTCCTCTTCCATGAAATGGGATATGAATCCTTTGTTCGTTTGTGGAATGAACTACTGCCTATTATAGCGATCTAATTAGTTTCCCATCACCATATTTTATGATTTTTTGTAATGATACATTACTGTTTTATATATAATATTAACTAAATCATCTGCCTTCATGAAATTTAAAATATTTTCTAATTAGTACCTTTATATGAATCTACAAATGGAAAAGTCCTTCATGCATATGCCTAGATTTCCACATTTATGTAGCGATTTTATTCAGTTTTAATAACCACATCTCCTATATGATAGATATAAGTTTATTTAAATAAATAATATATATTTATTAAAAAATTATCATTCTGTAAAGGTAATATAACACTTATGTAGATTACATCATGATCATTGAAAAATGGAAACGTTACGCATGTGTATGTATGATGAGCATCCTCTGTGATTGTAAGATGATTAATTTTTCATAATTATACTTTATTATTGGTTTTAAAAGTAAAATTTAAGTTTAGATATCATAATTTTTTTATTATAATTATATATAAGATGAAATAATTACATCTTTAAACATTGAAAACCAACTAAATTACTTTTGAAAATATGAGATAATTAACATAAAAAAGAGAAATGTCAACTAAATTGAACATGTAATTGAATATAACATGGTATTAAAAAAAATAAAAGGATTAATTAAAACTATATATTTACTTAAGAAATTAAATAATTTGCATAATACTTTTATTTGGGAAGATAAATAATGTATGTGTCAAGTCAGACTAAAGGCAAGGGACACATTAAATTAAAAATTGGTTTTAAAATGTTTTAATGATTTATTCTATAAATCATTTTCCTCCTTATAAATATTCTTATAAATCCTTTTTATATTTATTTAAATGAAAATAATTAAAGTATAAATAAAATTTTAATGATTCTTTTGACATTATTTTAATGGTTTTCAAAAGGAATTATTTTCTATATTTTGTAAGGATCATTTGGAGTCTCTTTACCAAAGAGAAAAGAATTTTCTATTTTAAATTATATAACATAAATGATTTTACAAATATGAATCTATTTATTGGATACCATTAAAATAATTTAACATTTTTTGAAAATAAATCCCATCTTTCCTTTTTGTTTAATGTATTTTTTTTTCAAAAGGACTCTTTTAAAAGAATGGGTATGTCAATATCCAAATTTTTTTCTTGTGGTTTATAAATAATTTTTATGTGTTTTATAAGGAAATGGTACATTTATAAATTTTTTTTTGATTATATGGTTCTTAAGGGTTACATAATAGAAATGGGTGATCCATTTATAGTTTATATGATGGTTGATCCCCGTTATAACACTCAAATTCATTAGGTAATGTTACTTATCATCAAAGGAATGGATGGAGTTAACCTCTGTGTTTTCTCATATGGATCTGAATGGGGTCCAATTATCTATAACATGGGTTTATCTTGGGTTATAAATATTATACTTTATGTTTTGTAAAAAAATCTAGTTCAAATCTATGTATCTTAATGTTTTTTTGATAAATACTTCTTCTTTTTGATGTGGAAATTATTTATTTCATATGATCAAATAATAATGTGATAATGGTTATAATATAATTTTTTTAATGTTTTTTAGTATCCCTATGGATTTATTATTTTTTATGTTCCTTATTTAATTTTGTTGGCTTATTTATTATCAAAAAGTCTTTTTAATAGTGTTTAAGAATGGTTGGGAATAAAGAAGAACCCATGTTGATAGTCATGCAGATTATTCATGATGAGAATTCATCAATATTTTTAAATTGTTTAAATTTTTTAAAAAATGGACACACACTAGAAGTTTCCACATTATCTCATATGGGTTTTATTTTAATGAGTTTTCACCTAATACTCTAAAACCATAAACCATAATGATCTTTAGTAATTAAAAAAAGTGAATTATTGAATAAAATATCATGATTCTATAATTTTTAGCATTGGGTAATTATATTATTTTTGACATTGATAGAGTATTTATTCATCACATCCATTCATCATACCGTTCTTGATTTGTAGTGATGAAAAACAAAAAAAATTGTTATATTGAGGTGGTAGTCCATCCGTACGTACAATTTATGTTTCATTTTTTTCTAAGTTGTTGAAATGTAATGTATAATTTTGGATTTAATTAGGGTAATGAAATTTTAATTATTTACTAATATTTAATTCCTTATATTTATATTTTTTTATAAGGTCATGACGTTAAAAATTAATAGGGAAAAACGAAGATAAAGTGGATACCCAATAATGGGACTTGATTTGTCTCTATTAATTTTCCTTCGAAATGAATTCCATATAAAAAAATAGTTTTTATAAGATTTTTCAAATGGTAGTGGGTTCTAGGATGAATAATTTTGATGTGTTTAAGGGATATATTTAAAGGTAAGGTCAGTCTTGATGTGGTGTAAGTGGTACTTTTTTATAAGTGATGAGAATGATAGTCTTAGATGTAACAATTACATTTTAAATAATATATTGTTACTCGTGAAGGGTAAATGGATCCAAAATTGACCAAAGTCGAGGTTATAGTGAAATTATGATGAAAATAAACTCAAATACTCATTATAGTTATTTACTGGAGTGTTTTTGGGATTTTATTTTAAACTTTTACCAATATATACTTATACTTTTGTAATTAATTTGTTAGACTAGTAATTGATTATAGTTAACAAAAAATACTATCGAAACGTTTTACATAAATTAAAAAAATCATATATAAAATATGAGAATAATTTTATCAAATTCAAATTCCAAGTGTTTTTAAATTTAATGTCCATATTACCACAAATAACAAGTAAAAAATAGTTTTTGGAAAAAGTTATTTTTATTGTACCATGGTTTTCCACTCAAATTAAGTTTTTATAATCACTCATAATCTCATATTTGATGGTATGAAGTAATTTTAATCTCCCATGTATGATGACCACATCATCTTAAACCAAAAACAACCCTGGTATCGTGTCACATAATGGTGGCTATTTTCACATCACATCACACTCTGGATGTGAATCTTTGCTAGTCTCCAAGTGGTCTATAAGTGTGAAATAGATAACTAATGTGGAATAAGTTATCGATTCATGATCTCTAGATGCATCCATCTTCCTATTAGCCAACAAGATCTTCCAGATCCTGTGATTCTATACAGGCCACTATCCAAGCTCATACTCTTCCTCCATATTACGGATAAGATAAAAAAATAAAAACATTTCCTTTACCTTTTTTATAAGACATCTTGACATAAAATGACTAGAGATACTCAAAATAGTGTCTATATATTATATTTAGATCATGATGCGTGATGATATTGGGAAGGATCTTATAATACCTATAAAAAAAATACCTCACTCTAGAAGATGTTTCAGCAATAGTTCAGAGAATGGAACACATCTAAGAGAACTAATTTATGATTAGGGTATTCCAAATCATGGGGTCATTGACGATGAGTCCCATATGATACTAATAACATTATTTGTGTCATAAAAACTCCTAGACTAATGCATAATGAATCAATTCATACATCAAAATATATCCCATGACCAAGGAGGGTTTGTATTAGAGATTTCCCCAACCATCTCTTCAGCTCAATGAATTCCTCTTTGAAGTAGTCTGACTTTTTTAAATTTAATCCTTTATTCATAAACATATTCTTGGGTGCTGATAATTGCAATACGTTTGAGAAAAATAATCAGAAATAACGTTGTAAACCAAGTAGGCTCATGGTCTCAAACAAGTCATGGGTACATGGACAAGAGATGACTATATATACTTTATCTGTGTCCATAGATATACCCATATTGGACACCAAATTTCATATAACACACACCTCTTATATTAAGAAGTAATATTTTATAGATTTTAAAAAATAAAATGTTCTTGAAGGGTAATGAAGAATATCTTGATTCACTTAACATACTACTCCAATGTTAGTGAGTATATAAGGATGTTGTAGATGAAAACTGTGAGGAACAAGTTTAGATATGTGTAGAATATATTGTTCCTAAGATCAATGAAAATGACGGTCACATTTATTAGCTAGAACAATATCTACACGTACTCTTAAAATCCCTATTTTAAACAATATACCGTAATTATAATGTACGCATATATAACATAAAAATTATCATAACTTGATCGATGTTCAATATTTTATAACAATCAGTCTCATCTTAATTTACTAAAAATATCATTTATTCTGGGAAAGGGATATCAAATTTTCACTGTCACATGGTTTAGCTTCCAATAATTGACATTGAGTTGATGAACAAGATATTTATTCCTGGTTGACAATATAGGTTCAACCCATGGTAAATTATTCTTCCTAATAATTATCAAACAATCTAAATCATGAAACTATAACTTAATCATTTTCATCATGATTGGTTTTGTACCATACATTAGAATAAAAATGGGATACTCACTTGGAATGATATCAATCTTAGCTTAAATTTCTAAAACATAGATGTCTATACTACTTCAAATACTCATGCAGATATTTTCACTCATCCTTCTACATACTATATTTCTCTAGTCCCTTGCAATAATGATTAATTCTAGATTTAATGTCAAGGTTTTTTTGACCATAGCTTTGGACTCATACTCCAAGGATATGTTCTATGCGAAAGACGTCAAGTTTAGTAAAACATGATTCCTAAACCATAGAGAAGGTGAATGATCATGGTCAACCACTTTATCCTAGATATCAAGTGGTAAATAAGAAACATACTCCCATATGGTAGTATTCTAGTATCAATCTGATGAAATCCCGTAAGAGTATATCGGGGAAAAATATTTTGTAATGTGATGGAAAAAATTTGTAAAACCATAGTTGTTAGGAAAAAACCAAATCAGACTATGGGTTTATAAAGGGTTTATCTTAAGATACTACCCTCATTATAAGGTATAACCATACTAAAAATAACCATAGTCTTTGTTCCTACAAGTTCATTACAATCATATTATATACACAAATATAATATCTTTATTAGTTCAACTAATTAATCACAAAAATGATATCTCCTAACAATATGGTAACAAAGTTATACCAAACCAAGAGAAACTATCCCAAAAAAATAGCACACATCATAGAATTTTATTATAAAACTACTATTTTCAATAAAGGTATATAAATGGATTGTGAACCTATGTTTCTAGTCATGATGAATGAATGTACCTAAACTATCATAAATCACTAATAAATGTCATATGAATTAGTAAATGTGAATTTAATAAATTGAAAAAACAATACATAATTTCCCCCACATTATTGAATCTCTGAGGTCTACTATATGGTGTCTGAATAACACTGGCATAATCCCCCAGCTCGAGTACCAAACACATTATGTTTTCTCAACTATATGATCATTATTTGATATAAATTATGATTTTTGGGTTGGGGTGTAATATTTTTTAAAAATTTAAATACAAAAACAATCATAGTATATGAAATATGAATTTTTACTAAGTGTAGTGTTTAAAATTGAGTTAGTGGAGAAATAAAATATAAAAAACCCAATATTTATAATAGTTTGAATAACAAAGATCATAGTCCACCACTAAACCTATTATACTGTCACATCCATGACATATTTTTAAGGAATTTTTAATTTAATTTCCATTATTCTTTGTTTTGGGGGTTTCCATGCATGTTTTGAGGAATGAGTGAGTTTTCATAATTTGGGTCAACCGTGTGCCCAATTTAAGATTTAAAATTAAATTTTTTTTCCCTTAAACCTCATTCCTTTTTCAACATGTTTCATCCATTCCAATTCCTACTTGTCCTCCCCTGACCTATTAACACCACCATATTAATTTGGACCATTTAAAAAACCATAATCATGGTGGATTTGGGTTTCTTATTTAAGGGATTGGGCCTGCCCATAAGCATATTTCCATTTTAAAAATGGAATTTTTTTATCTAATAAAATATTAACGTTTTATTTTTTTTCAGTGATTCCGCCTCACTTACAAAGCTAAAATTCTTACGCGCATCCCGATTACCATTACACCCTCTTTAGATGTAACACCCGAGAATTTTATGAGAAATATTTTGTTTTTATGTTATATAAATCATAAAAGTAATCTTTCACTACACACAACACTTGCTTGGATTGCTTTACACGCAATCACGACATTCCTCGATAGCTTGCGTCATACACAATACCGAATTTCACTAAACAACGATATGCTATTAAAATATTATTAAAACTAGCCTTTATGAATAGTAATAACCACTTTTTTAAATTTTATGAATTTTAATTTTCAAAATGGACTTTATTTTTGGATTCAGAATATCAAAATTAGCCTAAGGTAAAATTTTGGTATTTTTTAGAAAACATTCAATTTTTGATGAATAGTGAAAACACTGGGTTACTATTTAAAAACCAACTTTTTATTTAAATAATTATTTATTTTAATTAAATTTATTTTAGGGAAAAATTGATACATAATACCTATATAAGTTCAATGTAATTCATTGGAGTAATTTTATAATAATTTTAGATATATAAAAATTTTATTGATCTTTTCACCATCTTTTACCCACCTCCTAGGAGAATTTGAAAATTTAAATAAAACTTAATTTTACTGCTTCTGTGAGTGGAATTTCAAAAATATGAGAGACACGGTTGACTTCAATAAGTAAAATGTGGTTCAATGAGATGAAAATAATTTTTGGTGAATAGTAACTTTTTACTTTTATTTACCACGGTAAAAAGTAAATGGGATAATTAAGGGTAAAAATGATATTATTATTACCCTAACACATGTCCTAATTCTATTGGATAAGTGTAATTCGACCAAAAACAACCTTAGGAATAAAATATGACCATTTAGGCCCACTTGGATTAGATTTGGACATTTATTATTAATTTATTTACCGAAGGGTTAAAATAGTTAAAATCAAAGTTTATTAAGTAAATAATTTTTAATATAAGTTTATACATAAGATAAATTCTACTAAAAATATTCATTAAAATGATAAAAATATTTTCTACATAATGGTATTTTAATTGTAATTTTTGGACATTAAATAATTTAATTTATTTATGACACAAAGATAATGTAGTAATTATCTTATTAATGGAATATTGACATAATTGATGTTATAAATACCCAAATAAATGTAATTAGAGACTTTTTATAAATTAAACTAATTTTATAGGTTAATATGACATGCTAGTATTGATTTAATTAACTTTTTCGAACTAATCATTCTGTTATGATTTTCACAAAAATCAATAGTGTCAAAATTGACATAAAATAGTTTTTTTAAAAAATATTATATAATTAATTGTTATTTTATTACTAAAAATATAAGGTTTTTCCAAATGACTTAGATAAGGTTATATATATCAATAATAAAAAACTTGGGGTACGTTTGGATTGTTATGGTAAGTTTATTAACCTTATAGTGTAAGAAAACAAGAAGACACGGTAAAAGTTAAATTATCTAACTTAAAGTTAAATATAAATGATAAGGTTAAAATAGTAACCTAAACTTGTATAAATTCTATTGTATGAGAGGATTTCTACCCATACCGACCTTAGATTTGAAATAAATCAATTTGGAGCTATTTAAAACCGAATATTGCTTTATAATAAAATAATATTTTTAGTTTTTCCAAAGGTGACCCTCTCCTCCCTTATAAAAGGGCACCTCCTCTCTCTCTTTTTTAGACCTCTTTGAGCCTTCAAGATCTCCCAAACCCTGCCACATTCTCCTATCCACTTCCCTAGAAACATCCTAGTGGTCCTGGTCTTCTTCAAAGACCAATTTTAGTGCCCAAAAAGGAGGTCTCAAAGAGGCGCTTCAAAGAAGAGGTAATGTCCGTTACCGATTATTCCAACTTTATTTCCTCTTCCACTTATTCTTATTTAGTTGTTTCATAATGAAGTAATAACATCAGTATCACTCATATACTGATATGTTATTATAAGTATGAAATAACCCTATTTCACCATCTATCCATCCTACAGAAAACGAAATCACTGCGCGTGCGTACGTACGGAATACCGTCTCCACGCCGTGGTGTAATCTATTTTCCACCACCACCATACTTGGATGGGTATAATGGTGAAAATAAATAACAATATATGATTATTTTAAAGTGATATTTATTCTGAAATAGTATACATACACTCTAATACAATTCCACGATCATGGGAACGATATCATCGCTCGTACGTATGTATGGAATACCGTCTCCACGATGTGATGCAACTCGTTCTACATGATTTTCACTGCATAATTATTACATAAATGAATTGAGTGAATAAATATGATATATATTAAACTAATACCATTCTGTAAATGAGGTATCTACAACCTAAAAAGAAGAATAAGAATTTATTCAACAAGACACGCGTAAGAACAAAAAGTAATAAACACCCAAATAACAAGCAGAAATGAAATATTACTAATAATAAGCTAAGAATATGACCATATATGATATCATAAAATGAGTATGATTCTGGAATAAGTCAATGAAATTATTTAAATCATTATACAGAAGGTTCAGAAACTTACTAAGAAAATCAGACCTAAGGTAAGAGAAATATCACAATCTCATTTTTATCCGAGATTGTTTATACTTTGGAATTCACTGGGGTGTATATTATCATCCACATCCATGTTTACTCAATATGTAATATTATTTACATCTAACTACAATTGTTTAAATCCAATTTTACCCTTCGGTGAGTTTTTATTAAAAGATATGAAAGGAATTTTTGTCATTTTTCGTACGAGGTACTGTTTGACTTTTCCGACAAAAGTACGAGAAGGATGTTTTTTCTAACTTATATGGCATGAATGGATTTTTAAAACAATATTTCCAAGAAGCTTCCTTTACAAGATTTCAAGTTTACTTTTAATCAACTTCATTTAGTTTAGAATTGTATGACATGTTAAGAAAGGAAAAGTTTTTTTGAAGTAGAAAGGATAGTTTCCTCAAGAATGGAGTTCAAGTGTTTTATCAAAATTATTTTCCATCTAAGATAATAAAGGGTTATGTTTCTATCCCTATTATTACATTGATTTTATTATGTTTTGATGAAATTATTTTTATAAATTCCTTTATCTTATATTAATTGTTTTATGATGTCATGATGTTTAAGAATCTTATTTTTATTACATAGGTTATGCTATGATGTATGGTTTATGATTTTGTGGCACAAATAAGAATGGTATCATTATGAGATGGGTGGGACCAATATCTACCTCCAATTCATTGAGTAAAGATTTTATATCTCATGAGATAGACATGGCTGGAACGGCAGGTTAAACAGGTTCAGTGAAACAGGACTGAAACGAGGAATGAACTCGGTTCAGAAATGGACTTTGTCCACTAAGATAGTCTTGGCAATGAGTCTTGACTAATAATAAATGATTCTCTATGATTATGTGTGTATTCCACAAAGATTTATGTTTTACTTTATGATTATTGGGATTTCATTTCACTACTATGATTTATCCGATGATATGAAATTATGACCTCTTTTGCAGGTTAAGATTTCCAAAATGTTTTGTTTATATGAATATGATGTGATTGATATTTATTTTGTTTACCCTTACTAAGCATTTGAACTCACCCTTTTGTATGTTTTCTTTCCCCAGGTCAGGAAGAAGGATTTTAAGTAGGATATGCCAAAAAGTAACTCTAGATATGATGAAATAAATGGGAGACAACGTAGATGATTTATGAACCAGTTGTTTATGTTTCCCAGTTTCTAAATACACTATAGCTATAAGGTCCTTTCCTGGTTTTGTTATATGTTGTAATATGTGTGCTTCAATTTTGAATTTTTAACAATGTATGTAAAGTATGGGTCGTTATAGTTGGTATCAGAGGAAAGGTATAGTCAACCTTTGGAAACTAGGATATGAAAGCCTTAGTAAGAACCCTAAGGATAAGTCTAAGCATTGAACACGATCTTAGTGTTTTAAAAATGTCCATGAACAACCTATGATAAGACCTTAAGTGTGAAGTTTTATTCTTAAATTTTCTGGTTTTCCTATTATAATTAGTGTTTCTCACACTATTCTTCTTTGTTTTAGTCAATGGCTGGAACCCAATAGAACCATGTTAATGAGGAATTCGATGGGAAATGCAATGATTGTCCCCCTGAGAAACCAAACGTTATGGGAAATGGAATGAAAAATCTTGTAGCCATGATCACACAAATTTCTGAAGCTATGAATCATGAAGGACTTCAAAACGAGAAAAGGAAGGAGCAAAATTTTGTTGAATCATTCATGAGGCAGCGTCCACCCTCATTCAGCGGGTCTACTAGTCCATTAGTTGCTGAACAATGGATCAGTACTACTGAAAAGATATTTTCAGTTTTTCAATGTTCTAAACATGATAAAGTCATCTTAGCAGTGTATCTTTTGGAAGGTTATGCTGATCAATGATGGAATCTTATTAAGAATACGAGGCCAAGAGATGAAATTGAGTCCATGGAATGGGACGAGTTCATGAACATATTTTTCAATAAGTACTTCCCTCATATTCTCCGAACAAAGATGGATAAGGAGTTTCTTAAACTAAAGCAAAAGGATGATGAATCTGTTGGTGCCTATGAAGAAAATTTTACAAGACATGCAAGGTACGCTTCTGGTATTATTATCCAACCTGGGAGTAAGATCGATCAATTCTTTAGTGGATTAAAACCAAGTCTTCGAAGGGCATTATCCATAAGGGACTTTAATAGCTATGAGGAAATTGTTCGATGTGCTCTCTAGGTTGAGATGGAGATTGGTGTAACCCATCAGTCACATGGGTTTGATAAGAAGAGGAAAATGGAATTCAAAAAAAATCTAAAGACCACACTGAAGAGAAGATGTGTTTTCCCTTATGCTCAAAGTGTTGAAAGAAACATGGAGGAAATTGTCTTAAGGGGACAAGAAAATGTTATAAGTGTGTAAAAGAAGGTCATCGGGCAATTGAATATCGAAATAATGGGAAAAAGATGTCTAATGATGCAAAAAAGGAAGGGATACACAGAATGAACCTACTACACTTCATTGTTACAAATGAAAGGAGATGGGGCATTATGCCAATCAATGCCCAAATCCAAGGGTTGATGATGATGGTCAACGTCAACAAACTTTTAAGGCTAAAGACAAAGTAAAGTCACATGAAATTTCTATCAGTGATGTGGAGTACGATAACGATGTGGTGAAAGGTACACTTACCATCCACTCTAAAGTAGCAAATGTTTTATTTGATTCTGGATCCACCCACTCTTTTATTTCTGAAGAATTTTCTAAGGGTATTACCATATTACCTCAACAGTTAGATGTAGATTAAGTTGTGACAACCCCTAATGGCACAAAAGTCGCATCAAAAGCTTATAATTCTTCTCCGATTGATGTTTGTGGGAAAGTGCTTCCTGCAAATCTTGTGATCCATCCTATAGTGGAATTTGATGTGATTCTTGGCATGTATTGGATTTCTTTATATGGATCTCATATCAATTGCCAAAGATGGGAAGTCACATTTCATATTCCAGATCAATCTATGATCGTCTATCGATGTAAGGATGAACATAACCTTCCAGTGGAAATTTCTTCCATCTTATGGGCCTTGATTCCACTAAATGAAGGTTATTTATCTCAAATGGTTGGTGAGAAACTCACGATTAAGAATATTCCCATTGTACGGGAGTTTGATGATATCTTTCTGGAGGAATTTCCGGGTCTTCCACCAAATCGTGAAGTTGAGTTTTCAATAGAACTCGTACCGGGTGCTTTGCCTATTTCAAAGACACCTTATAGAATGGCCCTAATTGAGTTTCAGTAATTGAAGAAGTAACTCCAAGAGAATCTTGATAAGGGATTCATACACAGTGCATCACCTTGGGGAGAACCTGTTCTGTTTGTTAAAATGAAAGATGGATCAATGAGACTCTGCATTGATTATCAAGAACTTAACATGATCACTATCAAGAACAAATATCCTCTCCCGCACATTGATGACTTATTTGACCAACTACGCAGAGCTCAATACTTTTCCAAGATTGATCTTTGTTCAGGGTATCATCAATTAAGGGTCAAAAGGGAGGATATACCAAAGACAACTTTCCGTACAAGGTATGGACACTATGAATTTATAGTGACGCCATTTGGTATTACTAATTCCCCTGCTATCTTCATGGATCTGATGAATAGAGTCTTTAGAGACTATCTTGATCAGTTTGTGGTAGTCTTTATAGATTAAATTCTTGTATATTCAAAGAGCAAGGAAGAACATGAAGATCACTTGATAATTATAATGAAGACCCTGAGAAAGGAGAAGTTTTATGCCAAGTTTACCAAGTGTGAATTTTGGCTTCAAAGAGTTTCATTTTTGGGTCACATAATCTCAAAAGAGGGGATATCTGTGGATCCAACAAAAATAGAGATTATCGAAAGATGGTCGAAACCAACAACAGTAACTGAGATCCAAAGTTTTCTTGGTTTGGCTGGATATTATCGACCTTTTGTGAAAGATTTTTCATGATTATCTAATCCACTCATCAAGTTGACTCAGAAAGGAGTTAAGTTTTTCTGGACAGAGGAATGTGAAGAGAATTTCAAGGAGTTGAAAAGAAGGTTATCCAGTGCACCAGTGCTCACACTGCCTTGTTGCGGAGAAAGGTTTGTGATCTACAGTGATGCATCCAAGAAGGGATTGGGGTGTGTTCTTATGAAAAATGATATGGTGATAGCTAATGCCTCACGACAGTTGAAAATCCATGAGCAAAATTACCCAACTCATGATTTGGAGTTAGCTATAGTAATATTTGCATTAAAGGTTTGGAGGCATTATCTTTATGGAGAAAGGTGTGACATTTATACTGATCATAAAAGTTTAAAGTATATTTTCACAAAAAAGGAGCTGAATATGCGCTAAAGAAGATGGTTGGAGCTGATTAAGGATTATGACTGCTCAATCCATTACCACTCTAGGAAAGCAAACAAGGTGGAAGATGCATTAAGTCGAAAAGACCATGCCAGTTTATCCATGATGAGGATCATAAAAGATCCAATATTTATGGATTTACAAAGGATGGATCTTGGAATTATAATGGAAGGGGAAAAATATTATCTTTCCCAAATGAATGTTCAACCATCTATACATGTGAAGATTAAAGAGGCACATAAAGAAGATGTAGTGTTACAAAAGAGGGTGATAAATGTTCCTGAATTCAACCTTGATTGTGATGGGATAATAATGTTTAGGAATTGGGTTTTTCTTCCTCCCATCCCCGAATTAAAGAAGGAACTGCTGGATGAGGCTCATAGTTCTTCATTCTCTATTCATCCTGGAAGCACGAAGATGTATAGGGACCTAAAAGTGTACTTCTAGAGGGATGGCATGAAAAGAGATGTTCCTGAAGATGTCTCTCGATGCTTGGTTTGTCAGAAAGTTAAAGCTGAGAGACAGAAGTCTAAGGGAATGTTACAACCATTACCCATACTTGAATGGAAATGGGAAAACATCACTATGGACTTTGTCACCAGGCTTCCTAAAACATCCAAAGACAATAATTCTATCTGGGTCATAGTTGATCGTCTTACAAAGTCTGCACACTTCATTTCTATTAGAGAGGATTTATCTCTGTATCAGCTTGCCAGGATATATGTAAAGGAAGTGGTAAGATTGCATGGTGTACCACTTTATATTATATCTGATTGGGATCTGAGGTTTACCTCAAAGTTCTGGTGAAGTCTTCATCATACTCTAGATACAGAGTTGAGTTTCAGCACTGCTTAGCATCCTCAGACAGACGGTAATTCTGGGAGAACAATTCAAACTCTAGAAGATATGTTGAGAGATTTCTCTATGGATTTCAAAGGTGGTTTGGATCAACACCTACCTTTGGTGGAATTTTCTTATAATAATAGCTTTTAATCCAGTATTCAGATGGCTCCTTATGAAGCTCTCTATGGAAATAAATGTAGGACTCCAACTTGCTGGGATGAAGTTGGGGAAAGTAAGCTATTAGGACCTGATATTGTTGATGAGATGGCAGAATAGGTCTGATCTATTCAACAACACATAAGAGCAGCTCTGAGTCGACAGAAAAGTTATGCCGACAACCGAAGAAAAGACCTAGAGTTTGAAGTGGGTGATAAAGTGTTCTTATAAATATCTCCCTGGAAGAGGGTCATGAGATTTGGAAAGAAGGGGAAGTTGAGCCCTAGATATATTGGTCCTTTTGAAATACTGGATCGTGTTGGGAAGGTAGCTTACCGATTGGCGCATCCACCAAATCTCTCTCAAGTTCAAGATGTGTTCCGTGTATCTCTACTGAGAAAGTACATACCTGAACCTTCACATGTACTCAGCTCAGAAGTTGTACCGTTGGAGGAAGATCTTTCTTATAAAGAACAGCCGATATTGATTCTGGATCGTAGCGAAAAAGTCCTATGAAACAAGACCACTCGCTTGGTGAAAGTTTTATGGAGGAACCACCGAATAGAAGAAGATACATGGGATCTTGAGGATATGATGAGGGAGAGGTATCCTCATCTGTTTGTTACAAAGTGATGAATTTCGAGGGCGAAATTCATTTTATGGGCGATAGAATGTAACACCTAAGACTTTTATGAGAAATATTTTGTTTTTATGTTATATAAATCATCAAAGGAATCTTTCACTACACACAACACTTTCTTGGCTTTCTTTACACGCAATCACGACCTTCCTCGATAGCTTGCGTCGTACGCAATACCGAGTATCACTAAAGAACGATATGCTATTAAAATATTATTAAAACCAGCTGTTATGAATAGTAATATAAACTTTTTGAACTTTTATGAATTTTGTTTTTCAAAATGGACTTCATTTTTGGATTCGGAATATCAAAATTAGCCTAGGGTGAAATTTTTGTATTTTTATGAAAACATTAAATTTTTGATGAATAGTGAAAACACTGGGTTACTATTTAAAAACCGACTTTTTATTTAAATAATTATTTATTTTAATTAAATTTATTTTAGGGAAAAATTGATACATAATACCTATATAAGTTCAATGTAATTCATTGGAGTAATTTTATAATAATTTTAGATATATAAAAATTTTATTGAACTTTTCACCGTCTTTTACCCACCTCCTAGGAGAATTTGCAAATTTACATAAAACATAATTTTACCGCTTCTGTTAGTGGAATTTCAAAAATCCGAGAGACACGGTTGATGTCAGTAAGTAAAATGTGGTTCAATGAGATGAAAATAATTTTTGGTGAATAGTAACTTTTTTCTTTTATTTACCACGGTTAAAAGTAAATAGGATAATTAAGGGTAAAAATGATATTATTATTACCCTAACACATGTCATAATTCTATTGGATAAGTTTAATTAGACCTAAAACAACCTTAGAAAAATAATATGACCATTTAGGGCCACTTGGATTAGATTAGGACATTTATTATTAATTTATTTAAAGAAGGGTTAAAATAGTTAAAATCAAAGTTTAATATGTAAATAATTTTTAATATAGGGTTATACATAAGATAAATTCGACTATAAATATTCATTATAAATATAAAAAGATTTTATACATAATGGTATTTTATTTGTAATATTTGGACATTAAATAATTTAATTTATTTATGACACAAAGATGATGCAGTAATTATCTTATTAATGGAATATTGACATAATTAATGTTATAAATACCCAAATAAATGTAATTAGAGACTTTTTATAAATTAAAATAATTTTCATGGTTAATATGACATGTTAGTATTGATTTAATTAACTTTTTTTGAACTAATCATTCTGTTATGAGTTTCACAAAAATCAATAGTATCAAAATTGACATAAAATAGTTTTTAAAACAAATATTATATAATTAATTGTTATTTTTTACTAAAAATATAAGGTTAGACCAAATGACTTAGATAAGGTTATATATATTAATAATAAACAACTTGGGGTTCTTTTGTCTTGTTATGGTAAGTTTATTATCCTTATAGTGTAAGAAAACAAGACGACACGGTAAAAGTTAAATTATCTAACTTAAAGTTAAATCTAAATGACAAGGTTAAAATATTAACCTAAACTTGTCTAAATTCTATTGGATGAGAGGATTTAGACCCATACCAACCTTATCTTAAAAATAAATCAATTTGGAGCTATTCAAAACCGAATATGGCTTTATAATAAAATAATATTTTTAGTTTTTCCAAAGGTGACCCTCTGCTCCCTTAAAAGGGCACCTCCTCCCTCTCTTCCCCACACCACTTTGAGCCTTCAAGCTCGACCAAACCCTGACACTTTCTCCTCTCCACTTCCCTAGAAACATCCTAGAGGTCCTGGTCTTCTTCAAAGACCAATTTTAGTGCCCAAATAGGTGGTCTCAAAGAGGCGCTTCAAAGAAGAGGTAAAGTGCGTTACCGATTCTTCCAACTTTATTTCTTCTTCCACTTATTCTTATTTTGTTGTTTCATTATGAAGTAATAAAATCAGTATCAATCATATACTGATATGTTATTATAAGTATTAAATAACCCTATTTCACCATCTATCCATCCTACGGAAAATAAAATCACCGCGTGTGCGTACGTGCGGAATACCGTCGCCACGCCGTGGTGTAATCTATTTTCCACCACCACATTACTTGGATGGGTATAATGGTGAAAATAAATAACTATATATGATTATTGTAAAGTGATTTGATTCTGAAATAGTACACATACACTCCAATAAAATTCCACGATCATGGGAACGATATCATCGCTCGTGCGTATGTACGGAATACCGTCTCCACGATGTGATGTGACTCGTTCCGTACGTACGCACAAGAAGTAATAAACACCTGAATAACAAGTAGAAATGAAATACTACTAATAATAAGCTGAGAATATGACCATATATGATATCATAACAATGATTATGATTCTGGAATAAGTCATTGACATTATTTAAATCATTATACAGGAGGTTCAGACACTTACGAAGCAAATCAGACCTAAGGTAAGGGAAATATCACAATCTCATTTTTATCCGAGATTGTTTATACTTTGGAATTTACTGGGGTGTATTTTATCATCCACATCCATGTTTCCTCAATATTTAATATTATTTCCATCCACCTAAAATTGTTTAAATCCAATTTTTCCCTTCGGTGAGTTTTTAGTAAAAGATATGAAAGGAATATTTTTTCGTTTTTTGTACGAGGTACTTTTTGACTTTTCCGACAAAATTACGAGAAGAATGTTTTTTCTAAATTATACGACATGAATGGACTATTAAAACATTATTTCCAAGAAGCTTCCTTTACAATTTTTCAAGTTTATTTTTAATCAACTTCTTTTAGTTTAGAATTGTATGACATGTTAAGAAAGGAAAAGTGTTTTTGAAGTAGAAATGATATTTTCCTCAAGAATGGAGTTCAAGTGTTTTATCAAAATTATTTTAAATCTAAGATGATAAAGGGTTATGTTTCTATCCCAATTATTACATTGATTTGATTATGTTGTGATGAAATTAGTTTTATGAATTCCTTTATATTATATGAATTGTTTTATGATGTCACGATGTTTAAGAATCCCATTTTTATTACATGTGTTATGTTATGATGTATGGTTTATGATTTTGTGGCACATATAAGAATGGTATCATTATGAGATGGGTGGGACCTATATCTCCATCCAATTCATTGGGTAAAGATTTTATATCTCATGAGATATACATGGATGGAACAACAGGTTAAACCGGTTCAGTGAAACATGACTGAAACAAGGAATGAACTCGGTTCAAAAATGGACTTTGTCCACTAAGATAGTCTTGGAAATGAGTCTTGACTAATAAGAAATGATTCTCTATGATTATATGTGTATGCCACAAAGTTTCATGTTTTACGTTATGATTATTGGGATTACATTTCACTACTATGATTTATCTAATGATATGAAATTATGATCTCTTTTGCAGGTTAAGATTTCCAAAATGTTATGTTCTTATGAATATGATGTGATTGATATTTCTTTTGTTTACCCTTACTGAGCATTTGATCTCACCCTTTTGTATGTTTTCTTTCCCCAGGTTAGGAAGAAGGATATTAAGTAGGATATTCCAAAAAGGAACTCTAGATATGATGAAATAAATTGGAGACAACGTAGATGATTTATAAACCAGTTGTTTATGTTTCCCAGTTTCTAAAGACATTATACCTATACGGTCTTTTCCTGGTTTTGTTATATGTTTTAATAAGTGTGCTTCAATTTTGAAGTATTAACAATATATGTAAAGTATGGGTTGTTATATTAGATCTCGTGTGAATCTTGAAATAGGGCACTCCATCTTAGGGGTTCTCAAATCATCCAGATTTGAAGAGGTTAATTTTATTCTTTCATAACTCCTTAATTTATCACTATTTTCCCCCATTATTGTTCTTATATGATCTCCTCATCATGGTTCGAACCTCCATTGAATGTTTGGCTATTTTAAAATTCATAAACTTGTTTATTTGTAGAGACTTCTTCAAGATCCCCCAAGTTAGTGGGTCTCCTTCATTCTTATTTTATTTTTCTTAGGGTTTCATATAATTTTATTAGGGTTTCTTACATTATCCTTGAGGTTCCAAATGTCCAAAAACTAGGGTTTTGAACCTAGTTCTTAAATATGTGTTTTATTGGACCTATATTACAATTACAGGTTCAATATACTTTACTTGAGACGTGGCGGTGGTGTGATTGAATTTTTGCACAATGGATTCAAGGGTTTTCATTAATTTGGTATCACTACTGGAAAATTGTCCTCTACCTATGGATCAAAACCGTGGCTATAGCCCCCAAAAGTGCTGGTATAGGCTATACCCATGGTTCGGGAAACTGTGGGCAACCGAGGTGTCAGGATTGATCCATAGCCTATACCAATGGTTTTGAATACTGTGGGAAAAGATCTGTCCACTGTGTCATTGCCTTTTTTTCCACCATGTCACAGCCTTCTACCCATGGTTTTAAAACCTTCAATTTAAATATATTGAAAAAAACCAGAGCTAGGAATTGATCCCGCGACATGAAATTTTCTCATAAAACCCTAATCCATATAACCTATCTGAATTTCTTATACTAATATAAATCCATCAACGTAATTATATTAATATGAACTACCAGTTTTAAGAAAAATTCTAGTTGGTTTAGAACTTTTGACCTCCACTTCGAAGACTCCACACCTCACCACTTCACCTACAACAATTATATTAAATGATAAATATATTTTGAAAAATATTTTAATATTTGTCTTTATTAGGAAAAATGATAGCCCTGGGTTTCGAACCCACTTCTGTCCTTGGAACTATATAGTGACTAACCAACCCTAATAAATCGATGGTTGTATAATTTATCTACAGTAATTTTAATATAATATTCTTTCTCGCTGTATTAGGAAAAAATACGGCCGATGACATTCGATCTCGAAACCACTGGCAATACCAAGCAGTGACACACCAACCAATCCACACGGCTTATGTGTTTTATTTTTTATATCTACTTAAATATATTAACTCAAACCATGGGTATAGGAGGTAAAACAGTGGGTATAGGTTTTCTTGCCATTTTTTTATGTCCATCAGATTTTTTTCTGCAATAACATGAGAAAGCTATTCCCACAGTTTTACTAAATCATGGGCATATGTCTTTGAAAAAAACCGTATACATACAGTTTTTTCAAAATTGTGGGAATAGGTAAATTTTCTCCCATGGTTATGGAAAACCGTGGTTATAAGTCATCAAAAAAGACCTATGCTCATAGTTTTGGGTGAAACCATGGTTATAGGTGACCTATACCGATGGTTTTGGAAAACAGTGGTTATTGGTATAGTATACAAACCTATACCCACAGCTTTCCAAAACCATGGTATAGGTCCATTTTTCTTGTAGTGTTGGTGATTCCATGTGTATAAAATTTATGTGAATTGTAATGCTATGTTTAGGATATTTTCATATTCATTTAATTTGATTATAGCTGTGAAAAGTGGCTTTAGTGGATTTTGTAATGCAAATGAATTTTTAATGCCAATTTTATGTGAAATTGGGTTTTTTTTCTATAAATCATTTAATTGCTCAATTGGTGCTACCATAGAAGTACTTAGTTTATTTTATTGAAATTTAATAGGGTTTCAAATCATGTTTTGAATGTTTAACCCCTTTGGTTGTGGCTGAGAAAGTGGTTTTTAATGTTGTTTGTTGAACTTCAGAATATTAAGTGCCATGTTTGTTTAAAAATATAATTTTTACAAAGATTAAATTTCTTGGTTCACATGAATATTTACTAAAATTGATTTTTGTTTTATTTGATATGTATTTGGGCTTCCATTTCTGTTTTGGTGACTTTTGAGTATTAACATGGTATGCATAGGGGGGATTTCAATGAGTTTTGGGTTCAAAACAATGCAGGATTTGTGAAGAATCATTTTATTAAAAATAAAAGTGTTTTATTGTGTTATTTATGTGGTATAAAAATATTATAGCTAGTGTACTGATTTTATGTTACCATTAGTCGTGTTTTATATGAAAATGGATTTTTTAGTAGGCTGAAATTGTTTGAGCACAAAGGGGGAATCCCGGGTACCTAGGTGTGCAGATATGTACTAGTACAGCTAGTGGACCGGATGGGTTTTGTCCCTGTTTCACATTGAATTTGGATAAATACAACTCTAAATAAACTATATGGATTTTTATTGGGGACCACTATGTAATGGGTATGTTCCCTACTAGTGGTTCATGCACGAGGACAAATTTTAATATGGTTACTTTACATTGAGATACGAAGTAAATGGGGCACGAGACTATCTAGGGCCTCGGGGTGTTCCAGATTTCATTTCTGATTGGATTTGTTGTATTTATCCTTTTATATGGGTGTGCTTGGAAGTATATTACAGTAGCTAACATTAGTATTTAAATGTGTAAAAATTATTAAGGTGTTACCTTGATAACTATTTTTAATTGAAAGTTGCATTTTTTGGAATTTGTCACCGCTTTTCATTGCATATTAAAACTGTTTGATTTTTCACCTTGTATTGCTTACACATTGGAATAATTGGGTGATATACTATTTTTATTAGGCTCACACCCTACTTACACACCTTGGGTGTAATTAGAATTTATTATTATTGACTCAGGTAAAGGGAAGGATTTGGGTGATGGGGGTTCGGTGTGTTAGTTCGCATCCTTGGGGAGGAATTGTGGAAACGACCTATTGGTGATGAACCCTTATCATGTGGAGTAATTGTGGAAGTATTTCTATTTTGTTTATTTTTATTTGGACTTATTGTACTGTGTTCAACTACATTTATTCAATTCTAGTTTTTGCAGAAGACTTGTTTGGCTAAAAATTTCAGATTTATATTATGGATTGTTTTTAAGGATTTATTCTTTCATACTCAGGTAAATCGTTCCCAAACATAATTTTTTAATATATGGGAACTTGTGCTAAACCTTTGGGATATGGAATTCCCTTCGGGCTATTCCACGGGCTGAGTTTGGTGCTGGTATTGGTGGTGACCAGATTCAATTTGTGGCAAAATTATATTAGAGGAGGGTAATATTTTTGGTTTATATTACTATTTTTGAATGGGTTGGGATAGAAAAGAGCTAGGAATTTCAGGGATCAGAGTTTTGTTCATGAGTAGGGTGTTTTTCCCACACCTCTAGGGGTATACCTTGAGTCACTAGAGGAATTTGGAATTGTCTGGTTGACTTCACTTGTATTTGGGATGTGTGAGCTGCAGACCACATGTGGACACCAGTTGTGGGAGGAGTAGTTGTTTCTTTTATTGTTGAAATGTGTTTAGTTTATTTATATTTTATGTATTTTATTAAAAGTTTCAGAATTTTGTTGTTTATTATTATTTTGTGACTATTCCATTTTGTAGAAACATGCCTCCCTGAAAAGCTTCCACGCACCCATGGGAGGAAGCCGAAGAGAGTTCTCCCACAACGATTGATCAGAGGCTAGTCGAGGATGTGGTCCAGGATATCCAAGATTTGGGAAAGGGACATGAACCTTCTCTTATTCTTGTTAGGTCAGAAGAGACATGTCCTTGAAAATATAAAGCACGACAGTTTCTGAAAAATAAGCCTTTTACCTTCTGAGGTAGCTTAAAACCCCAGGAAGAAGAGGAATTGATTGACAAGATCGAGTGTATGTTGGAGTTTTGGGAAACAGTACAGGAGCTCAGGGTGATGTGTTCCTTATTTCTATTAGAGGGTCCCACCCATAAGTGGTGGGAGTCATTGCTTTAGACTGTGAAGAATGAACAGATTCGCTAAGGAGATTTCAAGGTCGTCTTTAATGAACAGTACTGCCTTGAGGTCTCAGCATATGCCAGGTCTAGAGAGTTCATGGAACTTTTTCAGGGGAATCTTTCTATGGAGTATGAAAACTGTTTCACTGAGTTGGTTTGGTATGCCCCTGAATTCATCTCGAATGAACAATTGAAGGCCCAGAGGTTTGAGAAATGCTTGCGACCAAAGATATACTCCAATGTTTTCTTATTCAAGATGAGGACCTATAATGAGGTCGTTTAATGAGAATTTATGGAGGATATTGATAGGAAAGGAGGAGATAGTTTCTCTGGTTCAGTATCAGTAGTGTGTAGTGGAATATCCTCAGAGAAGAAAAGGAAACAGGAGGAACATGTTAAGAAAGGATGTGGAAGTTCAGGCCACTATTCCAAGTAGTTTTTGTCAGTGGGTTTTGATGAGAGATCGGTCATGTGCAACCAGTGTGGGAAGCTTGGGCACATTTGACCTACATGACAACTTCTAATGAAGTATTGTTACTAGTGTGGACTCATGGGGCATTTAAAGTGCTTCTGCAGTGTGTAATGTCCACTTACGAGTGGCGTAGGGTTAGTGGATCTAAAATGAGTGAAAACATAGTCCGATCCATCTAGGAAAGGGGGATCTCGATTTGGTAGCCTTTATAGTAGGGATGGTTCTTCTTCTAGGGAGTTCTAGTTCAGGTCACAACCATAGACAAGAAGTCATCCTCAGGTAGACACCGAACATCTCAATGTAGTGGATCAGGCACCACCTAGATTAGGGTTGGGACTGTTGACTATTCAAGGTCTCATTTTGATATCATCTTCTATAAATTATTCACTTTCTGATGTTGGTTCCTCTGTTTCTTTCATTTATTCCCATTTTGTGTACATACTGAATTTACCAAACGAGTTGTTGTCTTTTTTGATGGAGTTGGTGACATCATAGGGAAAGAAGAAGGAGAAGGGTCTTAGGTGCCCCTCATGTGTACTATTTGTGTCAGGGGTTGAGATGGAGTGGGAACTCTTGGTCCTAGATATGGATATATTTTAAATAATACTTGGAATGGATTGACTGGTTTAATTCTAGGTGCAAATTGATTGACACATGTAGTGATTGAGTTTCACGAAACCTGATGAGAGTCATCAAGTTTTTCAGGGAGAATGTGATCATCAGTCGGGTCGTGCAGGACCTCCACTCATGGAGTTGAGAAGTCTTATCCTCCAATTATCATTGATCTCACTAGAGGAAAATGGTATTTACCTTGAAGGTTCACTACCTCATGTAGTTAATGAGTTTCTGGAGGTATTCCTAGATGATTTTTTAGGTTTTCCTCCGATGTGGGATGTGGAGTTTTTGATTGATCTGGCACCAAGAACACAATCAATATCTCTTCTCTCTTATCTCATGGCCCCCCACCAAGATAAGGGAATTAAAGATACATCTGGATGACTTAGAATAAAATTATTCATTAACCCGAGCATCTCTCCTTAGGTCTCTACTATGTGGTTCATGAAAAGGATGATGGATCCCTCCAGTTGTGCATTGACTATAGGAAGGTGAATAAGGTAAAAATTAAGAAAAAATACCCTTTACCCAGAATAGATGATTTTTTTCGATCAGTTAAAGGGGGTAAAAGTGGTTCTCAATTACTAGACTTGAGTTCGAGAAACCATTAACTCAGGGTGAAGGAGTCTTATATTATGATATTAGCCTTCTGTAGCAGGTATGAACAAATTTAGTATTCGTTCCTGCCCATCAGATTGACCAATTCTCCAGTGGTCATTATGGAACTCATGAACATGGTGTTCCATAAGTATCTGGATTTTTTTGTTGTGGTGTCCATGGATGAAATTATAGTATACTCTGGCTCTGAGGAGGAACATGAACATCACATAAAGAACATTTTGGGCCCTTGTGGGATGACCGCCTCTATACAATGTTGTAAAAGTGAACTTTCTGGATTAGGGAGGTGAACTTTTTGGGGAATGTGATCTTGTAGTATGGGGGTTTAGTGGACCACAAGAAGATCAGTGTGGTAATGGCATGGGAGCAATCGAAGAATGTGTTTGACATCTGGAGTTTCCTTTCCCTGGCTGGTTATTATTGGTGATTCATTCGAGATTTCTCTCGGCATGCTTCACTAATGACCACGCTCACTAGGAAAGGGGTGTAGTTATTATGGGTCCCAGAATGTCAAGAATCATTCAAGGGGTTGAATAGGAGGTTGAGTACCACCACTGTGTTGATTATTCCTAAGGCATGGAAGGGATATGTGGTCTACTGTGATGCGTCAAGTATGGGTCTTGGGTGCATACTTATGCTGGATGATCACATGGTGGCATATGCCTCTCTCCAAATCCAACCACATGAAAAGAATTATACAACCCAAAAATTGGAATTGGAAGTGGTGATTCATGCTATGACGACTTGTCCTCACTACCTATTTGGAGATAAGTTTGTGGTCTACTTTGATCACAAAATATTGGCATATATCTTTTCACAGAAGGACCTCAACTTGAGGCAGCGTTGTTGGATTATGTTCTTGAAGGGGTTCGATATTGACATTGTCTATACCCTAGGAAAGGGTAATGTGGTGGAGGACGCCTTGAGCAGAAGAGTTCCAAAGTAGGCTTTGAGGAAGTCCAGTGATGAGTTGGCTTTGATGGTACACTTTTCAAAGATGCATGTGGAGACCAGGGTGCATAGTGGAGGTGCTTTCTTGGTGAGCGTCCAGTTGACTCCTTCTCTGTTGGATTTGATTCTGCAGAAAAAACATAGTGATGTGATTTTTCAGTGGTTAAGGCAGTTTCTACATGGTGGGGAGATATTCTCTAATTGGTCATTGTCTAGAGAGGGCATTTTATTCTTCAAGGGCCACTTAGTAGTGCTGTCATCTCTAAGGAAGGTGGTGATGCAGGATAGCCACCAATCCCAGTGGGTTGTCCATCCAAGTGCCAACAAGATGTATTATGATGTGTGATGACATTTCTTGTGGCCAGGTATGTGATGATACATATCAGACTTTGTGTCAAGATGCTATATGTGCCAACAGGTGAAATCAGAGCATCAGATACCATCTAGTTTGATCCAGCCATTACCTATTCTTACTGGAAAGTGGGATGAGGTCACCATGGACTTCATTGTTGGGTTACCTCGTACACCTCAGGGTATGAATGCCATTTGGGTAGTGATTGATCGTCATACCAAATCATTCCACTTCATTCCAATAAAAGGTACAACTAAAGTGGATGAGTTAGGCCGTTTGTATCTTCAGAAGGTGGTGAGACTCCACGGCATGCCATCGTCAGTTTTCTCAGATAGAGACCCCTCGGTTTCACTTCTCAGTTTTGGGAAGGCCCTACAAAGGCCATGGTTTATCAGATTAAGGTGTGCACAACATACCATCCTCAAATGAATGGTCAGACAGAACGGGCAAACCAGATTCTGAAGGACATGCTCTGTGCATGTGTTTTGGACTTTGGAGGTTCTTAGGATATCCATTTTGTGTTGGTTGAGTTTTCCTATAATACTAGTTACTAATCCTTGATTCTAATGGCTCTTTTTGAGGCGTTCTATGGTTGGTCTTATCGGTCCCCCCTGTGTTGGGATGAGGTAGGTGAGACCTCACTACTGGGGCTGAGTTTGGTGCATGAAACATCTGAGAAGGTCAAGTTGATAAGAAAATGTTTATTGACATATCAGATTCACCATAAATCATATAATTATCAGATGCATCGAGATTAGAGTTTTCTATGGGATATAGGGAATTCTTAAAAGTGGCCCCCTGTTTGGACCATCGTTGACTGGGGAAGCAAGGGAAGCTGACGACGTGATATATCAGCCCTTTTGAAATCACTGAGCGTATTGGAAAGTTGGCCTTCTTGTTGGACTTACCTTCTCAGTTGAAATCAATCCATGACGTCTTCCATGTCTCCCAGTTGAATAAATAGAACCCCGATACATCCCATGTGCTGAGCTAGGAAGAACCCGAGATAGAGCCTGACTTATCAGTTTTTCAGTGTCCATTTTAAATATTGAACTCCCATGAGAAGGTTCTGTGACAGATGTCTATTTTTCTAGTCCGAGTTCATTTGCAGCATGGTAGTGATACACATTATACATAGAGCAGAAGTCATGGGTTGAGGAAGAGTACCCATTCTTCTTTTCCAATCATGTTTCAGGTTGACAATTTGGGGAGAAAAGATTTTCATAGTGGGGATAATTGACATATCAATGACATATTTTAACAGTATTTTTAATTTAATTTCTATAATTTATTTTGTGGGGTTTCCCATGCATTTGTGGAGGAATGAGTGAGTTTTCCTGATTTGGGGAAAATTGTTAGCCCAATTCCATATTTAAAAATAAATTTTGTTTCATTTATAACTCTTTCAGTTTTCAACATTTTTCATCCATTCCATTTCCAACATGGACTCCCCTGACCTGTTAACATAACCATATTAATTTGGACCATCTAGGAATCCATATTCATGGTGGATTTTGGTTTTAATTTAAGGGGCTGGGCATACCTGGAAGCCCATTTCTAGTTTTAAAAATGAATTGTGTTTATTTAATAACATATTAATTTTTTACTCTTTTTTTGTGATTCCAACTCCCAATAGAATATAACATCCATAGGGTATTCTCCATTACCTTTACCCCTTTTGGAGCTCATTTTCATCACGAATTAGGGCAGACCTTCATACGGGTTCTCAAATCTTCCAGATTTCAATAGGTAATTTCTTTCCTTCACAACTCCTCCATTTCTCTTTATTTTTCCATATTCCAGTTCCTACATGATCTCCTCATAAATTTTAGAACCTCCATTTAATTTTCCACTATTTTCTAATTAAGATACTAGTGTATTTTGGGATATTTCATCAATATACCTCAAGTAAGTGGCTATCCTTCATTCTTATTTCATTTTTTCATAGAGTTTAATTTAATTTGATTAGGTTTTATTCCCTTATCCTTGAGGTTACTAATTTCTAGAAACTAGGTTTTCTAACCTAGGGTTTAACATTAGGTTTTTTTAATCCAATATTTTTATTTTAGGTTTAATCTACCTTCCTTGAGGTTTGGCACTAGAGAGATTGAATTTTCACACAAATAATTTAAGGGTTTTTATGAATTTGAAAGGTGATTCCATGTGTATGCAATTTTTGTGAATTGGAAATCTATGTTCATGATATGTTCAGGTTCATTTTATTTGATTATTTTTGCGAAAAAGGGTTTTAGTGGAGTTGGTAAGGAAAATTAATTTTTAGTGCCAATTTTATGTGAAATTTGGGGGGTTTTCTTATAAATATTTTAATGGTGCAATTGGGGCTTCCCACATAGTTTATTTTATTGAAATTTAATAGGGCAACATATCAATGTTTTTATGTTTAAACCCTTTGGTTCTTTATGTGAATGTGGGTTTTAATAGTGTTTGTTGAAATTGTGAACTTTGAGTTCCATGTTTGATTAAAAATGTATGTTTTACAATGATAACAATTATTGGTCCCAATTGGGATGCCCTAAAATTTATTTATTGTTTATTTTAAATTTATTTGGGCTTAAATTTCTATTTTGGTGACTTTTGATAACGAAAATGGTATGAAAAGTGGGGATTTCAAAGTGTTTTGGGTGGAAAACAATGAGGGATTTTTGAGGAATAATTTAATTAAAAATCAAAGTGTTTTATTGTGTCTTTTATGTGGTTTAAAATGTGTATTGCTACTATACTAATTTTATGTGATAATTAGGGGTGTCTTATATGAAAATGGATTTTTTTTAGCATGCTGAAATTATTTGATCACAAAGGGGGAAGCCCAAGTACCTAGGTGGGGCAGATATATACTAGTACGACAAGTTGACGTGATGGGTTTTGTCCTTGTTTCACTTATAATATGCATAAAGAAAACTCTATATAAAATATATGGATGAATAAGGGGGACCACTAGGTCATGGGATTTATCCATACTAGTGGCTCATACATGATAATGTATTTTACTATGGTTACTTTACACTATGGTACGAGGTACATAAGGCCTAAGACTATCTAGTTCCTAGGGGTGTTCCAAATATTTTTTCTCATTGGATTTATAGTATTTACCCTTTTATTAGTGTGTTTTTTGAATCACATTACAGTAGTTAACATGAATATTTAAATGTGTTAACATTCTTAAAGATTTGGCTGAAAAAATGTTTTCAATTGAAAGTTGCATTTCATGGAATTTGTCACTGATTTTCTTTGCATTTATAACTGCTTTACTTTTCACCTTGTATTGCATGAAATTTGGAATAATTTGGTGATATCCTATTTTAAATAGGCCCACACTATACTTAAACCCCTTGGGTGTAATTAGACTTTATTATTCTTGACTCAGGTAAAGGGAATGCTTTGGGTGATGGCGGTTCGGGGTGTCAGTTCCCACCCTTGAGAAAAAGTTGTGGAGGCGACTTGTGTGCGATGAACCCTTATTGTGTGGATTCCTTGTGGATGTATTGATACTTTTTTATATGTATTGGGAACACTTTTAATGTATTTTAATACATGTATTCAATTCTATTTTTTTTTCTTACGACTTGTTTGGATGAAAATTTCATATTTTTATTATGGATTGTTTTTCAGGTTTTATAATTTCATACTTGGGTAAATCATTCCCAAACCTAATTTTTTGATACTCGAGCACATGTTCCTGCCCATGGGGATAAGTAACACCCTTTGTACCTTCCCTTGGTCTGGGTTTTGTGCCAGTATTGGTGGTAACCAAATTTGGTTTGTGACATCTACTCCATGTGGAGATTGACTCCCACTAAGAGCCTCACATTTGAAGGGGTTTTAACCCATTTTTAGAAAAAAATTTAAAAACCCATAGCAACATACTAGTATTATTAGAAGAGATTATCCAAGTATGATTTCCCAAATTTGTATTTAGATTCACAATCAAGAATTCTTTTTTGGTGGTGTAAAAACTAGAAGATTGAAAGGCTTGATTTTAATGGGAATAGAAGAAACCTTGCTCAATAAATTATAAAAAGATGGAAATAGATTACACTAATAGAAAATAATATTCATAAAACATTAGATCATTTTAAATTTTTAATAATTTCATGCATGATTATCATTGATCACTTGGATTTAAAAAATTTCAAAGATGACTGCCTTTTGTTATCATATCCAAAATGTTGAAGTTGAAGAAGTTCATGTCCAATTTTTTGAGTAGAAATAATGTAAAATATTAATATTTGGATATATCTAAAATGATATGCATAGGTATATGATTTTTTCCTTCATGTTATATACAAAATCAATAGAAAAAAGGTCAGCTAGGATATGGTCCATGTCAAATTACTTGAACACACTTTTCAGTGCATAAAAATGAAATAATATGACTGTGATTTTTTTGAAGACTTACTAAAAAATATAAAATACAATTATGATTTATAGTCTTTAATAAATATTTATTAAAAATAATAATATATTATTTATTGAAATTGTAAATAATACAAATTTATAAAACCATTGAAATAGAAATATAAATTAATTAGATTATACAGACACCAAAATCTGTAGTAATACTAGAATTGAGGTATAAAATTTCATGGTGTGTTAGTTGAATAGTACCCATAGATTGTACCCCTTACTCTTCATTGGAAAAGGTTTAGGCTTGAGTCCCACCAGAATCTAAAAATATGCCTAATATGTACAGGGTGGTTCATATCCGTTATGAAGATGAGGAATGTGAAACACACTCTATTCTTGGCCTCGGATACAAGATGGGAGTTGACCATTACCCATAAATACTTTTTTCAACTGAGATTTTAGTCAAGTGGTACATTGCTTGGTACGATTTCACTACATAGGAAAACTAAAACAAGCTCTATTACAGAAAAATATGAACACTATTGACATTATGAATAAGATTATAAAATGGTATTTTCTTATCTAGAAACATTTGTTGCACTCTGGTATTGGTGGAGGCCCTATTCTAGGTATTAAGTGTTACTGAACACATATTTTGTTGTTGTGGTGTTGTCATAGTGGCAAGGATTCCTTATAAATTGGTATTAAATTATTGGTTAAAATAATACTACTCTCCATTTATAGGAAAATAAACAACTCTTTTTGTTGATGGGGTAGGAATTCATAGTGAGGAAGGAATGTCTATTGGAACAGATTTCATAGAGGGTTCATTGCACAAAAGGAGATTTATTCCTATGGCAGACAATGACAGTGGAACTGTTAGGTGAGGGAATGGGTTCAGATGATAATGATGCCAGTAAAAGTTGGAAAAGAGATAGTGGAAGGATAAATATTGGGTCTTATGTTAAGGTTTTTTATTATGATGGATGCTTTGATGGATATAGGTGATCCGCATGGTCGACCAAGGGTCTCTATATTTTGTGGTGGTGTGTGGAAGATGGTGTAAGAACTGGAGATGGTGCAGAGGAAAGGAGGTTGATAGTGTATACCATCCATGTGTGAGGTGGACTAAATCAATATAGATCATGAAAATAGATGACTTGTGTGCAACGAGGGTGGGGAGGGATGGTGGACCTTCATAGGTTATGATGATGACTCTACCAGAGGGTAGTGGTGAGGGAAATAGCCATGGACAAGGCCATTAACATGGGTGTGCAACTAGGTTGATGTTCAGATGAATGAATATGTTAGTACCAATGGGATACTTTTAATTGGGTTTAATTCCCCAATGTCCCTTCATAGGCTATGTAATGGGATTCCCCTTTACATAATAATAAGATAATGCCTTTGTTTCAATAAAAAAGAAGGTATACATCCTTAAATAGAAAATCATAATTGTGGTATAAAAATGGTCTTTATGTAATTAATATTATTCTTGGAATAACTAAATAATTTCCTCTATTACCATTGGCATCCTACCTATGTAATTTTAGACATATGTGAAAAATATCATCAAAACATTCAAGAATAACTTAATTTATTATGTAATTATTTATAACATGATATAAAATAAAATAAAAAAGAATAATGAAAATTATAAGGTACTTAACCATATAAATAATTAACATGAGTTTATTATTTTATATGATAATGTATGTGATGATTCAAACTCAAGGTATGGTATAATGTATTCTAAGACATTGTTTTAAAATGTTTTAGATGGGTATTCTATAAATCCTTTTCCTTCCATATCCAAATTCATAAAAATCCAATTTATATATATTTATATGTATACAAATTATTTATTAATGAAGTTTTATGTTTATTTTAAATTTATTTCACAGGAAGTAAAAATGAATATTTTTTTTTTGTATTTTATATGGAAATTTTTGGCATTATTAACCAAAGAACATATAATTATTCTATTTTAATCAATAAATAATTAAAGGTTTTCTACCGCCACTACCGTCATATTTTTTTGAGTCAATTAAAACATTTCATGTCTTATTCACATAAAAACACTCTTTTTCTGATATTCATGATATTTAGGTTTTGAAAATTATGTTTTTGAAGGAAAGTCCATTTCAATATAATAAATTGTTTTTGGCATTATTAACAAAAGAACATATAATTATTCTATTTTAATCAATAAATAATTAAAGGTTTTCTACCGCCACTACCATCATATTTTTTTGAGTCAATTAAAATATTTCTTATTCACATAAAAACACTCTTTTTCTGATATTCATGATATTTAGGTTTTGAAAATTATGAGGAATAAGTGAAACTTATATAGAACACATGATGGGTGAGACAAATTATAGCACTCTAGCGAACTCGTTAATGTTTCTTATCATCAAAGGAAAGGGGGAGTTATCCGATGTGGGTTCTCTAATGTATTTAAATAGGAAATGGTATTTTTGACTCATGTTAAAGGTGTGTTATGATTATGAATATATATTTAGCTTAAAAGGCATTACATTTTTGATCTACATGGTTTATTGTTTTTATTTGAGAGAAAAAATATATTTTTCGTCATATAGAAATGATTTATTTTTTAAGATCAATGAATAATATGAAAAAGGTAATAATTTAATTGTTTATTTATTTTTCTCCTGAAAAATGGATTTCTTTATTTTTTATCCATTATTGTTCTTTTTTACCTCATCCTAGAATATAAAATGTTTATCATAGGGTTTATGGATGGTTTGGAACAAAGAAGAATTCTTTTTTAAAGTCATAAATATTTTTCATTAGAAAACATGATTGACTTTGAGGATATAATTAAAAAAAATGGAAATTGAATTGATGTTTCCACATTTTAATATAAGGGTTTAATTTTTAAATGTGATAAACTAATTCTTTAATATTTAGACAATAATGATCCTAAGTAATACATGAATGGAAATGCTTGTATAAAAATTCATGATAGTGTAATTTTTTAAGGTTGGGATCTTATATGAGCTATTATAGGAAATTGTTAAATAACTTTTTAGATTAGTATGTTTTAATGTGAGGAAAAATTAAATGGTATAAATAAATTTAATAGTTTATATGTTTATAGTTGATAATATGTTCAATGTAATTGACAATACTTTTCAGGATTTATATGATAACACTTTGGGAGACATTTATAGAGTTTTGATTGATTTTGGATGTATATATGACCCCTAAGATTAATACGTGAAAATTTTATTTTATTAAGAATAATGTTGAAATTTTTGGACATACGCATAAAGGTATCAATAACCATTAGGGTTTATATTATAATTTATAGTGACATAAATATGGTTAATTAAAATTTGATAACTTATTTCTTATTAAATATATATCCATGGGGTTGAAAACTAATTTTGTGATTAAGTTATTAATGTTATTTTAGAAGAGGAAAACTGTATTGATAACCTTATATGATTTTGGTAAAAATAAGTTTATGGGATTTTTTTACTGAATAAATCTTAAATTACATTTGTAAATAATATAATATTTTAAAATAGATTTAATGTGATCTATGTTTTTAATTAAAATGGATATCATATAATGGATATTGTAGGATTAGGGCATACAACTTTTTGGTATGAGACTTTAAAATTATTTTATGTTATTTTGCGATAAAAGTTAAATTTATCTTGAAATAATAAGCGATCAAATCATTCTAATATTTGGGTTTCAATCTTAGTCTAAACAATTTAAAATAATTTAATGTTTAAATTTTTATCAAATTATTTAAGATTAACTTTAGGTGTTAGTCTATAGGATTTGGGTATTGATGTATTATTTCTTCATATGAAGGTTATTTCAGTTGGGGTATTATCTAACCATGCTATAACTATTTTAATTTTGGATAATATATAAAAATATGTAAAATATCATTTAATCCTTTTAAGGATTATTTGATCAATTATAAGTTTTTTAGTTCTTTTCGAATCAAAAATTCAGATTCAATACTAATTATTTGGTGAAAAAGGGGAGATTGTGATTGAAATTGACTAAAGGATGAAATTAAAATTGTCAAGGATGTTTATTTTTCTTATGTTATTAGTCTAGATTATTAATTTATACCCCAACTATAGGAAAATTATGTTAAAAATAAAATTTTATCTTACAAAATTCTTTTATGAAAAATCATTGGTTTTTAACGCATTAGTAGTTTATGGTTTTTTTGTTTTTTACATTCAAATTAATATTCACTTTTTTATGATCAATGATCACTTTTACTCTCCATAATTATTTATAATTAACTTTTCATAAATGCTCATATTTTTAATTCCATCTAATTTTATCCATTCTAGAAACCTAACATTGATTTATCCCGTTCAAACATCTTATTTCCCTTTCCCTATATTCATGTGGAAGATTTATCAAACCTTTTATGATGTGGTATTTCATCAAATGTATTTTCAAATATAAAATTATCTATTTACAAGACCATGTTCATATTAAGAGTATTATATTTATTAAATGGGGTAGAATGTACTATCTTGATATTTTAAATTAAATAATGTTCAATATCATAAAAGATACACAATACTGATCTTGAATGAAAAATGAAATATTATTATTTAAATATGACAAATATAACCTTGCCGTTTAATTAGTGGTTATGAATAAGAAAAAATAATTTATGAAATACATAAAAATTTCATACTCGATAAAATATATTTATATGTTTTCAGTGAATAGTCATTTCATGCATATTAATTTCATTTTATGCTTCAAAATTACATTTTTCACCAATAAATTATATTTATTATTTTTTATGAGATGATATTATAATTAATTATTGGAAAATTTATAAATTTAATTTTATAATGAGTATATTATTTTTGAATTCAAAATTTAAAAATTAATTTAAGAATAATTTGTGAGAATTTTCTGTAAAGGATTAATTTTTAATGAATAGTGGAAATAATTATTTTTATTGAAAAATGAATATTTTTATGTATGTATAATTTAAAATTATTTTTTGGATTAGTTATGAAATTTAATTAGTTTTTTTATTTCAAATAATCAATTTATAGTGTTTCTTTTTAATTTTATACTTGAATTTGGTATAAAAACATTATTATACTTAGAAATCATTTTCCTAAATAACTGATTTTCGTCACATTTTTTGGAATTAATATTAACTTGAATTCCTAAATGTATATAAACGGAATCACGAAAAATGAGTTCTATATTTTTATTTAGGTTTTAATTTTTTTTAAACATTCCCCTTTTATTCATGGTCATTATTAATAGTAAGCATATTAAATAATTGTATCCAAGTTAAGGGAAAATCATGTTATTAAGGTTAAATATAATTTGATAAGGACTATAAAATGACATCAAAAACATTACTTATCATATTTTAGGAATTTATTTCATCCACATCATTAAATTATTCAAACATATGGAATTATGGTGTAATATTTATGTCTTTTTAGAAAATTTTATTATTTAAGTAAAAGATAAATTAACAAATGTTACTTTCTTGCATTTTACATCTATAATATATTTCGAAATGGGTAAATATATATATTTTTAGGTTATAATTCTCCATTAAAAATATAAATTATTTATCTTCATCATTATATTTTTTTCAAAATTTTAGTCATAAAATATTTACTTTAAATGCTTACGTCACACCGACCCAATATTTATTAACAAAATAAAAAAATTCAGTAAATGATTTTGTAAATATTAAATATAATATAAATTTAATTAATTAATTTGTTCTAATTTTTTTTTAGAAAAAATGAGACATTATTCATTATTAATTGATTTTATTTTAATTCATTTTCTGTTTTGTTATTATCAAGGTGTAAATTCAATGAATAGTTATAAAAATTGTCTTAATGATATTTTATAGTAAAAAATATTTTATAAAACTATTTGAAAGAAAAAAATATAATATTATTTCAAATCATTTAGATATTTTTTAATATATAAAATATGAACCATTTATGGGAAATTTATATTTTTATAGTATCTTTCGTGAATCTTAAATTGTAATTTTGTTATCATGTTATTCATCAAAAAGGGTTTTCACGGGTTATAACAAAATGAAAAGGGTAGAAACATAATATATAATTTTATAAATTATATTTGATGGTATTATTTTGACTCATATTCACATTATATTCTAATTATATAATTTTTGAGTCATTTGACAATGTAAATTAATTTAAATAATTTATTTGTTTTTGTAATTCCATGAGGGACCCTACCCCTACATATAACAGGGAACCTCCTATCATATTCTCTAATAACATAATAATTTTTTTGGATAATTTATTCAGAGATAAATTCCATAAATCCCTCCAAACAACTCATTTTTCTTGTTTTTTTCATAAATCCTACCTAGGAAGGCTTTCTATATAAACCTAAAAATGTTTTTAAAGAAGAGGTATAGTACTTGACAAACCACTTTATTTTTATTCCATCTTCTACTCCATTTAAATATTCTTCAACCATGTTGAAATAATAACATGATTTTCATTCATATGATTATTTTTTATTATTTTATTTCCATTACATATATCCTTTTCCCCTTGAATCAAATGGGATATGAATCCATTTTTTGTTTGTACAATGAAATATTGCCTCATATAGTTATCTAATTAGTTTCCCATAAACACCTTTTATGATTTTTTATAATGATATATTAAATTTTTATATAGAATATTAACTAAATCATTATCCTTATGGAAATTTAATATATTTTCTAATTTTTACCTTTCTATGAATCAAAAATTGGAAAAGTCATTCATCCATATGCCTAGATTCCCTCCGTTATGTATCGATGTGATTTAGTTTTTATAAAAACACCTCATATAGGATATATATAAGTGCATTAATAAAAATAATAGTATATTTATGAAGATATTATCATTATGTAAAGGTAATATAACACTTATTTAAATTACATCATGATCATTGAAAAATGGAAACGTTACTCAAGTGTATGTATGCTGAGCTGCCTCTCTGATTGTAAGTTGGTTAATTTACCATAATTATATTTTATTTGTTGGTTTTTAAAGTAAAATTTAAGTTCAAATATGATAATTGTTTTATAATAATTATATAGAAGATGAACGAATTACATCTTTGAACATCAAACACTAATTGAATTCCTTTTGGAAATATGAGATAATTAACATAAAAAAGACAGATGTAAACTATATTGAATATGTAATTGAAAATAAAAAGGTATTAAATAAAATAGAAGGGTTAATTAAAACTAGATATTTTATTACGAAATTGAATAATTAATGTAAGACTTTTATTTGGGAAGATATATAATGTATGTGTCAAGTGAGACTCAAAGCAAGGGACACTTCAAATTAATATTTGGTTTTAAAATGTTTTAATGATTTATTCTATAAATAATTTCCTCCTTGTACATATTCTTATAAATAATTTTTATAGTTATTTAAATGAAAATAATTAAATTATAAAGAAATTTTAATGTTTCTTTTAACATTATTTTAATGGTTTTCAAAAGGAATCATTTTTCATTTTTTTGTAAGGAACATATGGAGTCTCTTTACCCAATAGAAAAAAAAACTTCTATTTTAAATTATATAACATAAATGATTTTATACCTTCGAATCTATTTTTTGGATACCATTAAAATCTTTTAACATTTTTTGAAAATAAATTACCTCTTTCCCTTTTGTTTAAAGTATTTTTGTTTTTGAAAAAATCTCTTTAAATTGAACAAGTTTGTTAATATCCAAAATATGATTATTGTGGGATAAATATATTTTTTATGTGTTTTATAAATAAATGGTTCATTTATAAAATGTTTAATTGATTATATGGTACATAATGGTTATATAATAGAAATGGGTGAGCCTGTTATAGTTTATAAGATGCTTGATCCCCATTATAGCACTCCAATTCATTATGTAAGGTTACTTATCATCAAAGGAATTGACAGAGTTAACCTATTTGTTTTATCATATGGATTTGAATTAGGTTTAATTATCTATAACATTGGTTTATCATGGGTTATAAATATGATATAGTATGTTTATTAAAAGAAATTTCTAGGTCAAATATATGTATGATAATGTTTTTTTTGAAAAATATATCTTATTCTTGATGTGGAAATTATTTATTTCATATGATCAAATAATAATGTGATAAAGGTAGTAATTTTATTTTTTTTCATGCTTTTTAGTATCCCTACTGATTTATTATTTTTCGTGTTCGTTTTTTAATTTTTTAAGATTATTTAATATTTTAAAATATTTTTAATAGTTTTAAGAATGGTTGAGAAAAAAGAAGAACCTATATTGATAGTCATGGAGATTTTTCATGAAGAGAATTCATCTGTTTTTTTAAAAAATTTTATTTTGGATATAATGGATACACAATAGAAGTTTCCAAATTGTATAATATGGGTTTTGTTTGAACGAGTTATCACATAATACTCTAAAACCATAAATTGTAAAGATCTTTATGAATTAAAGAAAGTGAATTATTGAATAAAATATCACAATTCTGTAATTTTTAGCATTGGTTACTTATTGTATTTTTGAAATTAAGAGAGTATTTACTCATCATATCCATCCATGATACCATTCTTGATTTTTAGTGATGGAAAAACAAAAATAATCTCTATATGGAGTCGGTAGTCCGTACAAACGTACAATTGATGTTTTTTTATTTCTAAGTGAATGGAATAAAATGTATAAATTTGGTTTTAATTAGGGTAATGAAATTTTAGTAATATATTGATATTTAATTAATTATATTTTTATTTTTTTATATGTTTATGACATTAAAAATGAATTGGGAAATTCTAAGATGAAGTTGATACTCAAGAATGGGAATTAAATTTTCTCTAAGAAATATCCTTTGAAATTGATTCCATATAAATACAATAGTTTTTATAAGATTTTTCAAATGGTAGTGGGTTATAGGATGGCGAATTTTGATGTTTTTAAGGATAAATTTAACGGTACGATCGATCTTGATGTGGTGTAAGTGATAATTTTTTATACGTGATGATAATGGTAGACTTCGATGTAACCATCACATTTTAAATAATACATTGTTACTAATAAAGGGATAATAGATCCAAAATTTACCAAAGTTGAGGGTAAGGTAAAATTGTGATGAAAATAAAGTCAAATACTCATTATAGATATTTACTCGACTGTTTTTGGGATTTTAATTTAAACTTTAACCAAAATATACTTATACATTTGTAATTAATTTATTAGTCTAGTAACTAATTCTAGTTAAAAAAAATTAATATTGAAAGGTTTTACATCATATTAAGAATTATATATCAGTTATGGAAAAAAATTTATCAAATAAAATTTCCAATTGTTTTAAATTTTAATGTCCATATTACCACAAATAAGAAGTAAAAAATAGTTTTTGGAAAAACTTATTTTCATTTTACCAGGGTTTTCCACCCAAATTAAGTTTTGATAATCACTCATCCTCTCATATTTGATGTAATAAAAGACTTATACTCTCCCATGTATGATGAACCCATCATCTTAAACTGAAAAAAACCCTGGTATCATGTCACCTAATGATGTATATTTCCAAATCACATCACACTCTGGATAAGAATCTTGGATTGTCTTCTTGTGGTCTATAAGTGTGGAATAGAAAAATAATGTGGAGTAAGTTATCGATTCTTGATCTTTAGATTCATCCGCCCTCCGGTCAGCCAACAAGATCATCATGTTTCGGTGATCTTGTGAAAGCCACTGTCTAAGCTCATACTCTTCCTGCTTATTTCAGATATGATAATCTATAACAACATTTCTTTTACCTTTTTAGTAAGACATATCGACATAAAATGACTATAGATACTCAAAATAGTGTCTCTATATTATGTTTACATCCTGATGTGTGTTGATATAGTGAAGAATGTTATAGTTCATATAAAGAAAAATTCCCTCAATAAAGACAATGTTTTAGTAAAAGTTCAGAGAATGGAAAACATCTAAGAGATCTAGTTCATGATTAGGGTAGTCCAAATCATGGGTTCATTGACGATGAGTCCCATATGATACTACTAGCATTATTTTTGTCACCACAATTCCTAGACTAATGCATAATGAATCAATTTGTACATCAAAATCTATCCCATTATTAGGGATTTTTAGTATTTGAGATTTCACCAAACATCTCTTTAGCTCATGGAATTCCTCTTTAATGTAGTCTGACTATTTTAAATTTAATCCATTATTCATAAAAATATTCTTCGGTGATGATTACTAGGATAAGTTCAGAAAAAATAATCAGTAATAAAATTGTAAATCAGGTAGGCTCATGAACTCAAACATTTCATGGGGAAATTTCCAAGAGATGACTACATCTACTTTATCTGGGCCCATAGATATACCCATCTTACACACCAAATTTAATATAACACTGACCTCCTATATTAATAAGTACACTTTTATAGATTTTAAAAAATACAATGTGCTTGAAGGGTTTTAAAGAATATCTTGATGTGCATAACATATTTATATAATGTTAGTGAGTATATAAGGATGTCATAGATCAAAACCATTATGAACAATTTTAGATATATGTTGAATATATTGTTCATAAGATCAATGAAAATGATGGTCACATTTATTCCCTTGAACAATATCATCAAGTACTCATTAAATCTATATTTTAAACAATATGCCATATTTATAATATACTCATATTTAAAATACAACTTTTGAAAACTTGATTGAAGATCAATATTTTATAACAATCGATATCATATTAATTAATGAAAAATATCATCGGTTTTGGGAAAGGGATATCAAATATTCACTGTCACATGGTTTTGATTCTAATAATTGACATTTAGTAGATGACAGAGATATTCATTCCCAGTTGGCAATATAGGTTCACCCCATGGTAAAGTTTTATTCCAATTATTATCAAACAATCTAAATAATGAAACTGTACCTTAATCATTTTCAGCTTGATTGGTTCTCTACCATACATGGGAATAAAAATGGGATACTCACTTGGAATAATATCAATATTAGCTTAAATTTCTTATACTTAGGTTTCTATACTTCTTTAAATACTCATTAAGATATTTCCACCCATTCTTTTACATACTATTTTCCTCTGGTCCCTTGCAATAATGATTATTACTTGATTTAATGTCAAGGTTTATTTGATCGTAATCTTGGACGCATATTACAAGTATAGGTTCTATGTGAAAGACATAAATTTGAATAAAACGTGATGCCTACACCATAGAGGAGGTAAATGAGAATGGTCAACCAATTTCTCCAACACTTCTAGTGGAAAAGTAGAAACAAACTCTCCTATGGTTGTATTCTAGTCTCAATATTATGTAGTCCCATATGAATATATCAATGAAAAATATTTTGTAATGTGATCGAAATTTTTGGGAAAACCATAGTTTTTTGGATAAACCCTAATCAGACTATGGGTTTATAAAAGGTTCATCTTAGGAGTCTACCCTCATCATAAGGTATAACCCGCCTAAAAATAACTATTTTAATTATTCATACATGTTCATTACAATTATCATTTATACACCAACATCATATCATTATTAGTTCAAATAATTAATCCCAATAATGATATCTCCTAACAATATGGCGACAAAGATATGCCATACCAATAGAAACAATCGTGAACAAATCTCTCAAATAATGAAATTTTATTATAAAACTACTATTTGGCACAAAAAGTATATGAATTGTTTGTGAACCTATGTGTCTATTCATGATGAGTGAATATACCTAAATGATCATAAATCACTAATAAAGATCATATGAATTAGAAAATTTTAATTTATGAAATAGAAAAAATTGTACATAATTTCCCCCACATTATTGAATCTCTGATGTCTACTATACAGTGTCAGAATAACACTGGCATAACCCCCCTTCTTGATTACCAACCATCCTATCATTTATGTACTATATGATAATTATTGATAGAAATTATGAATTTTATGGTGGGGGGTGTACTTTTTTTAAAAAATTAAATAAAAAAACAATCAGAGTATATAAAATATGAATTTTTACTGAGTGTAGTGTTTAGATATGAGTTAGTGTAGAAATAAAATATATACAACCCAATATTTATTGTATTTCGAATAAAAAAGATCATATTCCACCACTAAACCTATTATACTATCACATCCTTGAACTATTTTAAATGTATTTTTTATTTAATTTCCATTATTGATTTGGTTTTGGGGTTTCCATTCATTTTTTGAGGAATGAGTGAGTTTTCATGATTAGGGCCAACCGTGAGCCCAATTCTAGATTTAAAAATAAATATTGTTTCCTCTAAATCTCTTACATTTTTCAACATGTTTCATCCATTCCAATTCTTACTCATCCTTCACAGACCTATTAACCACATAATACTAATTTGGATCATTTATGAATCCATAATCATGGTGGATTTGGGTGTTTTATTTAAGGGATTGAGCATGCCCGAAGCCCATTTCCATTTCTAAAAAAGAACTTTTTTAATTAATAAAATATTCAATTTTTAATTTTTTTTGTTATGCCACCTCACACACGAAGCTAAAATTCTTAGGAGCGGCCCCGTTACCTTTCAGCAGACTTTGGATCTCGTGTGAATCTTGAATTAGGGTAGACCTTCTTAGGGGTTCTCAAATCATCCAGATTTGAAGAGGTAAATTTTTTCCTTCACAACTCTTTCATTTCTCACTATTTTCCCCCATTAGAGTTCATACATGATCACCTCATCATAGTTCGAACCTCCATTGAATGTTTGGCTATTTGAAAATTTAGCAACTGGTGTATTTTGGGAGATTTCTTTAAGATCCCTCAAATAAGTGGGTCTCCTTCATTATTATTTTATTTTTGTTAGGGTTTCATTAAATTTTCATAGGGTTTATTACCTTATCCTTGAGGTTCCTAATTTCTATAAACTATGGTTTTTAACTTAGTGATTAACTTTTGGTTTTCATGGTCCAATATTCTAATTTTAGGTTCAATCTACCTTTCATGAGATGTGGCAGTGGTGCGATTGAATTTCCACAAAAAGGATTCAAGAGTTTTAGTTAATTTGGTAGCTAGTTGAATCCATATTTATGCAATTTATGTGAATTTTCATGCTATTTTTATGATATTTTCATGTTCATTGCATTTTATTATTTCTGTGAAAACTAGTTTTAGTGGAGTTTGTATTGAAAATGAATTTTTAGTGCCAATTTCGTGTGAAAATGGTGGGTTTTCCCTATAAATATTTTAATCGTTCAATTGGGGCTTCCCTATAAGTACTTAGTTGATTTTATTGACATTTAATAAGGCTTGACATCATATTTTTAATTTTTAACCCCTTTGGTGGTTGCTGAGAAAGTGGGTTTTAATGGTGTTTGTTGAGCTTGTGAACATTATGCGCCATGTTTGTTTAAAAATGGATGTTTTACAAAGATAAAATTTCTTGGTTCACATGGGGCTACCCAAAAATTGATTTTTTGGTTTATTTGAAATTTATTTGGTCTTACATTTCTGTTTTGGTGACTTTTGAGTTTTCACATGGTATGCAAAGTGGGGATTGTAATGAGTTTTGGGTGAAAAACAATGTATTATTTTTTAGGAATCATTTTATTAAAAATCAAAGTGTTTTATTTTGTGTTTGAAGTGGTTTAAAAATTTTAAAGCTACTATACTGATTTTATGTGACCATTAGTTATGTTTTATATGGAAATGGATTTTTTTAGCCAGATGAAATTGTTTGAGCACAAAGGGGGAAGCCCGGGTACCTAGGTGGGTAGATATGTACTTGTACATCTAGTAGACCAGATGTGTTTTGTCCATATTTCATTTATCATTTGGATAATGACAACTCTAAATAAACTAAATATTTGATTATTGGGGACCACTATGTTATGGGTATGTTCCCTAAAAGTGGATCGTTAAATAGAATGAAATTTACTGTGGTTACTTTACATTGAGGTATAAGGTTCATGGGGCCCGAGACTATCTAGTGCCTAGAGGTGTTCCTGATTTCATTACTCATTGGATTTGTGGTATTTAGACCTGTATTTGCACATTTTGTAAGTATATTACATAATCTAACATCAGTATTTAAATGTGTTAAAATTATGAATGTTTTAGCTTGATAACTATTTTCAATTGAAAGTTTCATTTCTTGGAATTTGTCTTGGGTTTTCATTGCATATTAAAATTTCTTTCTTTTTCACCTTATATTGAATGAAATTTGGAATCACTGGGAGGTATTCTATTGGTCTTAGGCTCACACCATTATTACACACCTTGGGTGTTATTAAAATTTATTATTATTGACTCAGGTAAAGGGAAGGCTTTGGGTGATGGCAGTTCTATGTGTTAGTTGGCATCCTTAGGGTGGAGTTTTGGAAACAACTTGTGGGTGATGACCCCTTGTCACATGGAGTCCTTATGGCTGTCTTCCTGTATTTTTTATTTGTATTTGGACCTATTATACTGTATTCAAATACATTTATTCAATTCTAGATTTTACTTAAGACATGTTTGGCTGAAAATTTCATATTTATATTATGCATTGTTTTTAAGGTATTTTACATTCATACTCAGGTATATCATTCGCAAAAAATTTTGTTTGATACCCGGGAACTTGTTCCAAACCGTAGGGATAGGGAACGACCATCGGGCCTTTCCACGGGCCGAGTTTGGTGCTGATATTGGTGGCGACCTGATTCAGTTTGTGACAAAATGGTATTTGAGGAGGTTAATGTGTTTGGGTTATATTTCTATTTTTGGATGAGTCGGGATTGACAGGTGCTAGGAATTTTAGGGAATGAGTTTTTTTCATGAGTAGGGTTTTTGTCTCACACCTCTCATGGTAGACCGTGAGTCACCAGAGGACTTTGGAATTGTCTGATTGACTTCACTTCCATTTGAGACATGTGGGCTACAGACCTCTTGTGGTCAACAATTGGGGTGGAGTAGTTGTTTCTTTTATTATTGAAATGTGTTTAGTTTATTTATATTTCATGTATTTGATTAAAATTTTCCAAATTTTGGTATATATTATTGTTTTGTGACTGTTCCATTTTGAAGCAATATGCCTCCCCAAAAAGCTCCCACGTGCCCATGGGAGGAAGCCAAATAGAGTTATCCCACACCAATTGATCAGAGCCTAGTTGAGGCTATGGTATAGGCTTTCCAAGATTTGGGAAAGGGACCTTATCCTGATTCTATTATTTTCAGGATAGAAGAGACATGTTATAGATAAGATAAACCATAACAGTTTCTAAAAAAGCCTCCTACATTCCGAGGAAGCTCAAAACCCCAGGAAGTAGAGGAATGGATTAAAAATATTGAGTATATGTTGGAGATCTTGGAAACTCCCAAGGAGATCAGGGTGAGGTGTTCCTCCTTTCTATTGGAGGGTGTCAGCTACATGTGGTGGTAGTCAGTGCTTCATACTTGTAAGAATGAGTAGATTCACTGGGAATATTTCAAGGTCGTCTTCAATGAACAGTTATGCCTTGAGGTCTTGTCATATTCCAGGTCCAGAGAGTTCCTGGAACTTGTTCAGGGGATTATTTTTGTAATGTAGTACCCCTTCCATTTCCTGGAGTGGGTTCAACATGCCCCCGAAGTCATCTCAAATGGACAATTTAAGGCCCAAATTTTTGGGAAAGGCTTGCGAACAAAGATATACTCCTAGGTTTTCTTATTCAAGATAAAGACCTATGCTGAGGTTGTTGACTGGGCATATATAGTGGAGATGGATAGGATATTTGGGGCTGGTTTCTCTAGTTCAGTTTCAGTAGTAGGAAGTAGAATCTCCTCAGAGAAGAAAATTAAATGGGAGGAATAAGTGAAAAATGGAGGGGGTAGTTTAGGTCACTCTTCCAGGATGTTTTCATCATGGTCTTCTGATGCAACATCGGTCATGTGCCACCAGTGTGTAAATCCTGGGCACATCCGACTATAATTACCACTTCGTATGAAGCCTTGTTACCAGTGTAGAGGCATGTGGCATTTACAATGCTTTTGTGGGGTGGCACGTCTACTTCTGAGTGAGGCAGGGTTAGTAGCTCTAAGAGGAGTGACAGAACAGTCTCAGCCATCAAGGAAAGGGGATCTCGATTTGGTTTCCCTGCTAGTTGGTCTTCTTCATCTTCTGGGGAGTTCCAATTTAGGGCATAACCACAGTCTAGCAGTCATCCTTAGGTAGACACCGAACATCTCCGTGTAGTGGATTAGGCACCAGCTAGATCAGAGGCAGGACCGTTGACTATTCGAGGTATCATTTTGATCACATATTATATAACTACTACTATTCTTGATATTGGTTCATCTATTTCATTCATTTCAGCCTGTTGTGTGGACATGCTGAATTTACCAACTGATTTGTTGTCTTTTTCGATGGAGTTGGTGATGTCATAGAGAAACAAGTAGGAGCAGGGTCTCAGGTGACCCTCATGTGTACTTTCCATGTTAGGATTTGAGATGGAGTAGGACCTCTTTGTCCTAGATATGGATCAATTTGAAATAATACATTGAATGTATTGGCTAGTACACCTTTAGGTTCATATTTATTGATTTTAGAAGTGAGTGAGTTTGACGACACTTGATGGGAGTCGTAAGGTTTATCATGGAGAATGGGATCCTCGATCGGGTCATGTAGGACCTCCACTCCCAGAGTTGGGAAGTATTATCTTTTGGTTATCATCGCTCGCACTTGTGGACAATGGTATTTACCCTAAATGTGAACTACCTTTTATAATGAGTGAGTTTCGGGAGGTATTCCCAGATGTTTTTTAGGTTATCCTCCGATGTGGGATATGGAGTTTTCGATTGATCTAGCACCGAGAACAATACAGATATCTCTTTCCTCTTATCTCATGGACCCCACCAAGCTAAGAAAATAAAGATACATTTGGATGACTTAGAATCAAATGTATTCATTTTCTCGAGCATCTCTCCTTAGGCCTCTCCTGTATTGTTCACTAAAAAGTCTGATGGATCCCTCCGGTAGTGGATTGACTATAGGAAGCTAAATAAGGTAACAATTAAGAAAAAATACCCATTCTGAGAGTAAATGATTTGTTTTATCAGTTGAATGGGGAAAATTGGTTCTAAAAAATAGACTTGAGTTTGGGATACCATTAACTCAGGGTGAAGGAGTCAGATATTTTGAAGACAGACTTCCAAAGTAGGTACGACCACTTTGAGTATTTGTTCAAGCTCTTTTGATTGACCAATGTTGTAGCGGTATTTATGGAACTCATGAACATGGTGTTCCATCAGTATCTCAATTTCTTCATTGTGGTATTCATGGATGACATTATCGTACTCTCTGGCTCTGAGGAGGAACACTCACATCACTTAAGGAAGGTTTTTGGAACCTTGGGGGATCACCGCCTCTATGAAAAGTGGTCAGAGTGCACTTTCTGGATTAGGTATGTGAAATTTTGGGGGCATGTAATCTTGAAGCAGTGGTTTTTAGTTGACCTCAATATGATCAGTGCAGTCATGTCATCGGAGCAATCGAAGAATGTGTTTGAGATCAGCAGTGTCCTTGGATTTGCTGGTTATTATAGGAAATTCATTTGGGATTTCTCTCAGCTTCCTTCACCGATGACCGCCCTCACCCGAAAATGGGTGTAGTTCCTATGGGGACCAGAATGTCAGGAATCATTCTTGGAGTTGAAGAGGCGGTTGAATACCGACACTGTGTTGATTTTTCCTATGGATCAGAAGGGGTTTGTGGTCTATTGTGATGCGTCTGGTATGATTCATGGGTGCGTTCTTATGTAGGATGATCACATGGTGGCGTATAGATCTCGCCAACTCCAAAAAAACAAAAAGAATTACCCAAACCATGTCTTGGAATTTGATGTGGTGATGCATGATTTGAAGACAAAGTGTCACTACCTCTTTGGAGAGAAGTTTGTGGTTTGCTCTGATCACAAAATCATGGCCTATATCTTCCCACAGAAAGAACTCAACCCGAGTCAGCATCGTTGGATCAAGTGCCTTCATGGGTTCGATGTTGACATTGTCTATACCCCAGGAATGGGTGATGCAGTTTCTGGTTCCTTGATTAGAAGAGTTCCAGTGCAGGCTTTGAAGAAGTACAATGATGAGTGGGCTTTGATGGGACTCTTTTCTCAGATGCATGTGGAAACCAGAGAGCATAATGGTGGTGCATTCTTGGCGAGCCTCCAGTTGACTCCTTCTCTGTTGGAGTTGATTCAGCTGGAAAAGCCTAGTGATGAGTTTTTTCAGAGGTTGAGGTAGTTTCTTCATGGTGGGGAGATGTCCTCTGATTGGTCATTGTCCCTAGAAGGCATCTTATTATTCAAGGGCCGCTCAGTAGTGCCATCGTCTCTATGGATGGTGGTGATGTAGGATAGCCACCAATCTTAGTGGGCTATCCATATGAGTGAAACCATGATATATTATGATGTGTGATGACATTTATGGTGTCTAGGTATGCGATGATACATAGTGTACTTTTTTCGAGATGTCACAAGTGTCAGCAGAGCATTAGAGACCCTCCGGTTTTCTCCATCCATTACCCCTTACTACCTGAAAGTGGAATGATGTCACCATTAACTTCATTATTATATTACCTCGTGCAACTCAGTGTTTGAATTCCATTTGTGTGGTGATTGAACATCTAACCAAATTAGCCCACTTCATTTTGGTAAAAGGTATATCTAAAGTGGATGAGTTGGGTCGTTTGTATCTTCCAGGGTGGTGAGACTCCATGTCATTCCATAAGCAGTTGTCTTAGATAGAGACCCCCCATTTAATTTCTTGGTATTGGGAAGGCCTTCATAAGGCCTGAGTGTCTTAGATTAAGATGAGAACGACATACCATCCTCTAACTGATTCTCAGACAGAACGGGCGAACCAGATTATGGAGGATAGGCTCCATGCATGTGTCTTAGACTTTGGAGGTTCTTAAGATAGCCATTTGGGGTTGGTTGAGTTTTATAATAATAATAGTTACCAATCCTTGATTCGAATGGATCCTTTTGAGGATCTCCATGGTTGGCCTTGTTGGCCCCATATGTTGGGCTAAGGTAGGTGAGACCCCATTGCGGGGGATGAGTCTAGTGCAAGAGACTTTTGAGATGGTCAAGTTGATTAGGAAACATTTATTTAGAGCTCAGAGTCTCTAAAAATCATACGATGATCGGAGGCATCAAGACATAAATTTATCTATGGGTGACAGGGTATTCTTGAAAGTGGCCCCTTCTTTGGTCTGTCATCGACTCGGGAAGATAGGGAAGTTGATGGCGTGATATAATGAAACTTTTTAAAACACCGAGCGTATTGGAAATATGGAATACAGGGTGGCCTTACCTCCTCAATTGATGTCAATCCATGATGTCTTCCATGTCTCCAAGTTGTAGAAATACAACCCGGATCCGTCCCATGTGATGAGCTGGGAAGAACTAGAGATTGAGTCTGACTTGTCAGTTTTCGAGTGACCAGTGAAAATATTGCACTCCCAAGAGAAGTTGCTTCGAAGGAAGTCTATTCTGTTTGCTGGGTTCATTGGCAACATGGTAGTGATACACAAGATACATGGGAGTAGAAGTCATGGGTTGAGGAAGAGTACCTGTTGTTTCTTTTTCCAATCATGTTTCAGGTTGACTTTATAGGGAAAAAAGTTTTTCTTGGTTGGGAGAATTGTCACATCAATGACATATTTTAAAGGAATATTTAATTTCATTGCCATTATTGTTTTTTGGGTTTTCCCATGCATTTTTGGTGGAATGAGTGGGTTTTCATGATTTGGGGAAAATCGTGAGCCCAATTGCATATTTAAAAACATGATTTCCTTCATAACTCTTTCAGTTTTTAACATTTATCATCCATTCCAATTTATACTTGGTCCCCCTGACCTATTAACAACATAATATTAATTTTTACCATCTAGGAATCGATAATCATTTTGGATTTGGGTTTTTATTTAAGTGAATGGGCCTTCCCGGAAGACCATTTCTAGTTTCAAAAATGAAATGTGTTTATTTTATAACATATTTTTTTTCTATTTTTCGGTGATTACACCTCCCAATAAAATATAACTTCATTAGGTATGTCTCCATTACCTTTTCCCCCTCTTTGAAGCTCGTGTGCATTGCGAATTAGGGAACACCTTCTTAGGGGTTCTCAAATCGTCCAGATTTGAAGTGGTAATTTCATTCCTTCAAAACTCCTTCATTTCTCACTATTTCCAGCAATTACTCTTTCTAAATGATCTCCACATTATTTTTATAACCTCCATTAAATGTTTGTCTATATTCAAATTTATATACTAGTGTATTTGGGGATATTTCTTCATGACCCCTTAAGTAAGTGGGTCTCATTCATTCTTCATTCATTTTCTCTAGTGTTTCATTCTATTTTCTTAGGGTATTGTCCCTTATCATTTAGGTTACTAATTTCCAGAAACTAGGGTTTCAAACTAAGGGTTTAACAATCGGTTTTCTTGGTCGATTATTTTGATTTTAGGTTCAATCTACATTCCTTGAGGTGCGGTGGTGGTGCGATTGAATTTTCACACCAAAAATTCAAGGATTTTTGTTAATTTTGCAGGTGATTCCATGTGTATTCAATTAATGTTAATTGTAATTATACGTTTATGATATTTTCATGTTTATTTTATTTTATTATTTTTGAAAAAATTAGTTTTAGTGGAGTTTGTAAAACAAATGATTTTTTAATGCCAATTTTATGTTAAATTGGGGGGTTTTTGAAGAAATATTTTAATGGTTCAATTGGGGTTTCCCTATAAATACTCAGTTGGTTTTATTGAAATTTAATTGGGCATAACATCATGTTTTTAATGTTTAAACCCTTTGGTTGTTGCTGTGAAATCAAGTTTTAATGGTGTTTGTTGAAATTCTGAACTTCAAGTGCCATGTTTGTTTTAAAAACAGATGTTTTACAAAGATAACATTTCATGGTTCATAAGGGGATACACTAAAATTGACTTGTTGGTTTATTTGAAATTTATTTGGGCTTAAATTTCTATTTTTGTGACTTTTTATTATGAAAATGGTATAAAAAGTGAGGATTTCAAAGAGTTTTGGGTGCAAAATAATGCAGGATTTTTGAGGAATCATTTAATTAAAAATCAAAGTGTTTTATTGTGTGTTTTAAGTGGTTTAAAATGTGTGTATCTACTGTATTGATTGTATGTGACTAGTATTATTGTTTTATATGAAAATGTAATTTTTTAGCATGCTGAATTTTTTTATCACAATGGGGGAAGCCCGTGTACCTTGGTGAGGCAGATATGTACTAGTACGATAAGTGGACCAGATGGGTTTTTTCCTTGTTTCACTTAGAATATGGATAATGAAAACTCTAAATAAACAATATGGACGATTATTGGGTACCCCTAGGTTATGGGTATGTTTCATACTAGTGTCTCATGCATTATAATGGATTTTAATATGGTTACTTTACACTGAGGTATGAGGTACATGTGGCCCGAGACTATCTAGTTCCTTGGGATGTTCCCAATTTCATTGCCCATTGGATTTATTGTATTTACCATTTAATTAGTGTGTATTTTGCAGTATATTACATTATCTAATACAAATATTTAAATTTTTTATCAATCTGAATGTTTTATCTTGAAAACATTTTTCAATTGAAAGTTGCATTTCATGGAATTTGTCACCACTTTTCATTGCATTTAAAAAAATATTTATTTTTAACCTTATATTGCATGAACTTGGGAATCATTATGTGGTATCATACTATTTGTAGGATGAAACCCTACTTACACCCATTGGGTGTAAGTAGACTTTATTATTCTTGACTCAGGTAAAGGGATGGCTTTGGGTCATGGCGGTTCAGGGTGTTAGTTCCTACCCATGGAGAAAAGTTGTGGAGACGACTTTAGGGTGAAGACCGCTTATTGTGTGGAGTCCCTGTGGATGTCTTGATGCCTTTTTACTTTTATTTGGACCTATTTTAATGTATTCAAATACATTTATTCAATTCTTATTTATGGCATAGGACTTGTTTGGCTAAAAATTTCAGATTTGTATTATGGATTGTTTTTAACATTTTATGATTTCGTACTCGGGTATGTCGTTCCTAAACCTAATTGTTTGGTACTCAGGAACATGTTCCATCCCATGGGAATAGGGAATGCCATTCGACCCTATCCATGGGCTTGGTTTTGTGTTTGTATTAGTGGCAACTAGATTCAGTTCATGACATCTACTCCACGAGGAGATTGGATCCCCCTAAGAGCCTCACATTTGATGGTGTTTTAACATTTTTACGAAACAAACTTTTAAAAACCCATATGTAAAACCTAGTATTATTACAAGAGATTATCCAAGTATGATTTCCTGAATTTTGATTTTTTGTCACAATCTGGAATTCATTTTTGATGGTGGAATTACTAGAAGACTGAGAGACTTAATTTTGATGGGAATAGAATAAACCTAGCTCAATAAATTATAAAAAGAAGGAAATAGATTGCAGTAATATAAATTAATAAAGGGAAAACATTTTATCATTATAAATTTTGAATAATTTGATTCTCGATGATCGTTGATCACTTGGATTAAAAAAAATTCAAAGACGGATTCATTTAGCTATCATATCCAAAATGCTTATGTTGTAGAAGTTCGTGAATTTTTTTTTTGAGTAGAAAGAAGGTAAAATATAAATCCTTGTATATCTCTCAAATGATCTGCATAAGTATATGATTTTTTCCCTTTATGTTATCTCCTATATCATTAAAATAATGCATTGTTAGGATCAGTTCCATGTCAAATTACTTGAAGACACTTCTCAGTGCATAAAAATGAAATAATATGAATGTGATTTTTTTTGAAGCCTTACTGAACAACATAAAATGCAATCAAGATTCATAGTTTTCTATGAAAATTTATTAAAAAAAATTAATATATTATTTATTTAAATTGTAAATAATACCAATTTATAAAACCATTGAAATATAAATATAATTTTTTAGATTATATAGACACATAAAACTATAGCAAACCAGATCATGACTTGATCATTAATCTACATAAATAAATGTTCATAAAACAATGATAGAATTATTTTTACACACTCTAAAAATTTATTTCAACATAAAATAAAAAAAACTAAAGTAAGAAATTAATTTTAGTTACAAAAAATAAAATATAAAATGAAATTTTGGAATAAAAATTGTAACTTACAGTGGATTAAAAATGATGGTCATGATTCATAACCACCACTAAAAAATAGAGTGGGGATTCCTGACACGCCATTGAAAAGAGAGATCGATGGATCATGAACTCTCATTTGAAGCGATAAAATTCTACCATTTCAATTTTGATCAAAAATAAAAAGATAAAATCATAATATAACTTATTCGGAGTTAAAAGTATATTAAACTATTTATGGTAAGTAATAATTTTTTTTGATACCATTGAATGTTCAACAGTTACTCATAAATCACCTTTGCATGAAGTGCAATGGTAACTCCTGACTCACCATTTCATGAACTCTTATAGTGAATCAATAAATTTATTTAAAAAATAATAATAATAGAGATTGAATAAAATAATAATAGTACTCTTATAAAATAATTAGAAAACCAACTGAAAAATACTAATAAACCTTTTACAATAAAAGAAAACAATAACTGAAAAAATTTAGGTGCCTATTGATTCAAATGATGGATCAAATCAAACATATAAATCCCCAAAGAGGGAACAATATATGAATAAATATACTAAAAATTAAAAGAAAAAAATTTAAAAAGTAATGAAAACATCTATTGAAAAAAATGAAAAAATAGAATATGACCACAAAAAATGAGAATAATTAAGAGATCATGTTAGAGATTGAACAATGTTTATCCCAAAAAAGCTATAAAAACCTACATGTAAAAAATAAACCACTCTTGATGTCCAATGGTTTGTAAAATTACTAACCTTTGAAATCTAGTTGTGGATTATGAATCACCTTTTTTGATGTCCAATGAAGACTCTCTGAGTTTTTGTTGGGTTCCAATGGTGACTCATGACTCATTATTGATTTCGAATGGTAAATAAAATCACCTTTGATGTCCAATGGTGACTTTAAATAGAACCAATAGAGGAGAGTCATTTGAACAAGATATGTATCCAGAAGAAGAAATAAGAGTTGCTTACTCTCGAAACACAATCCATGATAACCAAAACAACAACCCTGGATGAAAGAAGAAAATTAATAAATCGAAGAAGATTAAAATAAGTAATCTAGCTTGGAAAAAAGAAATGGAATACTTAAGACCACTAATTTAATGTACTAAAAGAAAATTCCTGAAGACAATGATGAAAGTTCAAATAGTGCGCCATGGGAGTTCAAGAACGAGAATAGGAGAAAAAATGGATAAATTAATTTATCAATGATTAGATATGATGTCCTACCATATCACCATTTTTATCCCTGTTGTTAATGATATAGGATCATAAAACTTATATCGTAGACTCACATTAGAATTCTGAAGTAGATTGTGAGTAGTATATCAACCAAGGTATAATAATCCTCTATTTGGGATAGTTACTGAGGATCAACATAGGTTTACACATTGAACACACAGGATCCTATGGCCCAATGGGAAACCTATCCCACCCATATACCTACTGGTGTATTTTTCAGGACGTATACTCTTTTCAATATGAATTAATCTACCACTACACACAATGTGAACCAGCCTCCAGGTTAAGTTCTCGTTGGGTGATTTCATACATTGCTGGGCCAATGAGTCCACTATATGGTTTATGGATAGCCAGGTGCATTAAAAAGGATAGCCCCAAGATAAAATTTTTATACGATGTACATAATAATTATTAGTAAATTAAAAATTATGATAACTTAAAAAAAATAGAATTTAATAAAATGTTAAATGTGAGTAATTTATAAAAAAATAACACAAATATGTCATTAAATATATTTAAAATACTAACATATACCCGATCTAAAATCAATAAAAAGAGAGGAAAAATTCTAGTTAATCTGGGTTTATGATACCATTGTGTAACATTCTGACCCAAAAAAATGAGTTTGATATGGATGGTTGCATGACCCTATACACATTTCTTCATATGAAAAAGTTTATTGCATTTTATTGAGGGTATATATCCGTCTGTGAGGATACTATACCCGATGTATCATATTATGCGATGAGTAATAAAAAAAAATATAAAATATATTGATAATTAATCAGAGTATATTTGGGGAAAATGATATGATGAAATAAAATCCATAAAATAATAAACATCTCTCAAATCAGAAAGCTTATATAGTAAATAAAGGAGATGATAAATAGATAAAAAACCTATGGTTATACTAGTTTCCATCCATGAATGCAACAAGATCCATACTTATATGATCTAAAATCCACTATAGGAAACATTCCATTATCTATAATTCACATCATGATATTTACATGTAGAACTAACATCATGAGGGGGATTGATTAATAAACATAGTAGGACAAAAAAAATACATCCTTAACCTTTTTTGATCATGTACAATTGGGTATTCCTTGAATATAGTAAATTAAAAAAAATTACAACAAAATATAATCCAGAATTTATCTGTCTTATGGTAACCAAGCCAACACAAACCACCAACTCTATCTGCTTCATTTCGATTATGAAAAATGTATATAATGAAAGTAAGATATCAAAACTAGCCTCAATGATGCCAAAATTTCACTCAAAATCCTTTAGATATTTAGTGTGTAACCTACTTATAATTCACATGGCATTAATTAAGACTCAGAAATAATGAGGGGTTGAGTAACTATAAACTACTTGGGATCCACAACGAATCAAGTAATACTTAGAATCGACAAAGAATTGAGTATTGGAAATATATTAGAAAACTAGAAGGCATCGAGTATAGGATAGGTCACTATGCTATCATGTCCCACCATCCTCTTCATCACACATCATGAAAAACCATCTTGCAAATAATAATCATAACGTGATGGTCACTTACCATGTATACACCATACTAATCCTCCAAGGAAATACAAGAAAATATATAATAGTATTATTAGTTTAGTTTAACATCATGAGTGTAAATAATAGTATTATAAATCAACATGTGAATCACTCTACAATAAGAAACCAATCTCTCTTGAAGTTATCATTGCAAGAACATCAATGTTGTATCATGTGATACACACACCCACATGATATCACAATTCAATCATGGTAATGAATTATGCTAACAACTTTATTATATCACTGAAACATGTATAATAAAAACCATAGGAGTTATAAAACATCCTTCCTCTAATACATTCACTCAAATTACAAATATTATGTTGGAACCAAGTTCCTTCACTGTTGGAAACATTTAGTATTTTTTTTATTTTCAATGCATTGGGGTTTAATCTGGGTGTTTTGAAGAAAAGTGATATTACAGTTAAGATGGATTCAATGTTGAAAGTGGGATATTTTCCAAGTGGGTTCCAATTTTTTGGACCACAAAATTATGGGAAGGGGTATTCTCTATGAAACAAGTATTTATAGGACTATCAAATCAATTATATGGTAAAGGAATGGGCTGAATGAAGATTGGTGATACATAAATATTTGAATCATCATAATAGAATGTAGTGTCATGAAGTTTTGAAGCTTCATGAAATGTGCTTCTATAAAATAGATGACTCATGTTGGGATAATAGTAATCTACATGTATATAAAGAGATTCATTAATGTAATTATTTAAATGTAGCTTCTTGGATAGGAGGAGATTCATGAACATGAATGTTGATCTTTGTGGAAAGTTATTGGTGATATCGAAAACATTAAAAAGGTGGTAGTCTATAAATATACAGCCACCCATCAGTTGAATATATGAAGATAATTTGGGGAAATGGTGAAACCCTCTTATTTATTTAATTTTATTCATTACAAAAACCCTTTTTCAAATATATATCTCTTTATGAAATCAACCTTTTCAAAGAATGATTTAGAACTAATTAAAATTGAGGAATTTCTGAAAAGGGGGTTTTCCAATACAAGGAGCTTCAAGAGGGTTTAACTATTCATGAAGGATGATATCTTTTTGTATGTGGGGAGATTCATGATAAGTTGTGAGATCACGTTGTTTAGAGTACACTTTTTATAAGAAGGGTGTTTCATGATGGTTGAGAGCTCCAAGAATAATAGTGTCAAACATCTAGTTTTAGTTAATAGTGCATCCATGTTCATCAATAAAGGAATATATTACAAGATGAGTCTCATTCTAATGAAGGAATATAATCGACTATACTTTACATATAGATATTAATACAACATTGAAGACTATTTATTACATAACAAAACAAAACCACGCCAGGATCGTATTGGTTTAGTGTCTTCAGAAACTGGGAAACATAAACAACTAGTTCATAAAACATCCACAATGTTTCTAGAATATTTATTCATAACTACAATTCCTTTGGAAATATATTACATAATATCCTTATTCATTACCAGGGGAAATGAATCATATGAAATGGTGAGATCAAATTTTCAGTAAGGGAGAACAATGTAAATATCAATCATAAATATATCATTTGAAAAACGTATCTTGCATATAAAAGATCATAATATCATGTGATGGGAATGTTATCTCAATATTGATAATATAATACATGAAATTTCATGGCATACACACATAAGAATAGTTAATAATTTCATATTATTCAATGCTCATTGGTGAGACTGTTATAGCTGACAATGTCCATTACTGAACCGAGTTCACTCCTTGTTCCAGCACTGTATTACTGAACCATATTTACTAGCCATTATAGTCATGCATATATCATGAGATATAAATCATTACCCAATTAATTGGAGAGATATATATGTCACATGAATATCACAATGAAACCATTCTTACATGTTCCCCAAAAATAGAAAAACATCCACTATAGCATAACCCATGAAATCAAATGGATTTCTTAAACATCATTCCATCATAACATAATATATAAATGGATTTACAAAAAATAATTTAATATTTTAAATAATTAAATAAAATTAATAATTGGGATAGAAACATAAACATTTGTAATGTTAGATGAATAATAATTTTGATAAAACACTTGAGCTTCATTTCTGAGGAAAATATCATTTCTTCTTCAAAAATATTTTCTTTCCTCAAAATACCACACTATTTTAGAAGAAATCATTTTATGTGAAAATAAAATTTTAATATTTCAGGGTAATATTCAATTAAATAAGTAATTTTGAAATCATAAATATCTATTCATTCCATATAAGTAAAAGAATATACTTATCACACTTTTGTAGAAAAAGTCAAAAAAGTACCTCATACTGAAAATGAAAAAAGATTCCATTTATACCATTTAATAAAATATATATCAGTGGGTGAATTTGACTTTTATTAATTATTTATGGATATAAATAATATTTACAAATACATATTTAAGAATCATGGACGTGGATGATAAATAATCCCCACTAAATACTTACTAATAAACAATCTCAAATAAAAACAAGATTTGAAAATTTATCCCTTACCTAAGTTCCAATATGATTCGTATGTATCTGAACCTCATGTATAATTATTTAAATAATGTTAAATATTTACTCCATAATAATAATAATTTTTATTATAACATTTATGATCATATTTTCATCTGTTTGCTAGTGAGATTTCAATGTTACTTGTTGTTCGGGTAATAACTGCTTTATGTTCTCGAGCATGTTTTGTCTGATAAGTTCTTATTACATTTCTAGGTTATAGGAATAGAATTTAAAATATGATATTATTATAATATATATCAAATTTATTCATTAAATTCATCTATAAAATCATGTTTTAATTAAGATCATGTTGAATGAATCGAATAACATCGTAGAGATGGTAGGCTGCACATACGCATGAGCGATGATATCAATACCCAAACTGTTGAATGGTATTGAAGTGGATGTTGTATAAGATTTCATAATCAGTATCATTTTATAGTAATCATATATTTTTATTATTTCAATCATTATACCAATCCAAGTAAGGTGGTGGTGAAAAACAGTTTACACCACGACGTGGTGTTGGTAAGTCGTATATACGCACGCGTGGTGATTTCATTTTTCATAGGATGGGTAGAAGGTGAACTATAGATGTATCATATTTTTAATAAAATATCAGTATATGAGTGATAATTATTTTATTACTTAATAATTAAACAACTAATTATTAGGATGTATAAGAGGAATGATGTTTGAAAGAATAGGTAAATGATATTACCACCACTTCGATGTGCCTCCTTTAAATCTCTTCTTTGAACAGTAAAGTTGGTCTTTAAAGATGACCAGAACCTCCAGAATAAAAATAGGTAAATTGAAAATGAAAAAGGTCAGGGTTTGGCCGAGCTTTAAGTCTCAAAATGGGGTGAATAGTTGAGGGAGGAGGTTCCGGTTTATAATTGAGGTGTTGGACATTTTTGGAAACCCCATAAATATTAATTTATAATAAAATCAAAACCTACCAAAAAACCTAATAAATGTCCCAATTTATAATAATATATGATATAGGGTTGTAATATCATCATCCAATGAATTTTTTACAATTTAATTTGTCTATTTAAACCATAAATTTTTAATTGAAACTAGTTATTCAATTTAATTTTAATTGTGGTAATAACATTCTAAATATTTAATGGATATAATTTTTTACTTATATGGTGTTAATTGACCATAAATGGATATTTTATACCATTTCATATATTAAAATTATCAATTTTTAATGTTTAAAATTTTTTATGATTTTTAAATAATTTAATAAAAATTAATTTTCCAAATATATCAATAGTGTCAATATTGACACTATTCATTTATTTGGCTATCAAAAAATCCCAACAGAATATAAATTCGAAAAAAAAATTTCATTATACTCTTAAAATGGAATATTCAATTATAAAATTAGTATAACCACATAAATTAGTTCATATGATATTTATTTCAATATTTTTAATACCATTTATTTGAAATATATATTAATTAAATAATTTTTACATCACTATTGTGTCATCATGAATGGTAATTATTTAATCTCTAAAAATTATAAATAAATTAGGATGATGTATTTAATTATATTATCATAATATATAATATCTATATTATATATTATATATTATATATTGATTACCCATATATTAAAATTAATATACTTATATAAAATGAAATTGTGACATTTTGTCACATTCATTAATTTTTATTACATTTATGTCATATTCATAGGTAAGTGGACATAAAGTGATTCAATTTTGAAAAATAGATGATTAGTGTCAATTTTCGTTATCCAATATGATTTTTATAGCTGTTATTGTAATTTTATAATATTATTTGTAGCATTAATTACCCGATTTACCTTTAACCATGGTAATAAAAATAATTACCATAGTTACTATTCATAATGCCCACAAATTAAAGTATCCAACTAACATAATCATGACCTATGGATTACAAATATGAAATACATTTTAAAAAATTAAAAACATAGAATTTGTAGTAATTAATTTAAAATTCATCTCATTGTTGAAATAAAGAAAATGAGTTTTACAAGTTAAAACATTTCAAAATATTGAGATGTTTTTATTATGAATTGAATGTAAAACTATTGATAATGACATAAATTATATTGGATGATAAAAAGATATTATATTTATACTTTAAAACAATTAAATATTATAATTTAACCATATAAATTGTCTTGATGGAAAAAGTTGTCTGTAACTATTATATAGCGTATTTTTACTATTCATCAAAACATGAAAGTTATCATAAGAATATCAAATATTTATCCAAAGTAAATTTTTATATTCTCTTTCAAAAAAATATTTATGTTTTCATATAAAAATTATTAATGTTTCAAAATCATAATTTAAAACAGCTTCACCATTCAAAGGTGTCAAATTAACCTTTAAAAAATAGGTTTTTATACATCAAATAAGGTCCTATGACTAAAATATCCATTGTATAATTATCAAAAATATTTTATTAAATATATAACACATATATATCTCATTAATTTTATTACCAAAATTAATTCACTCGAAAATACTAATATCTAATTGATTTATATTTTACATAAATAATTGATAGCCAATGAATTAGTAATGCATTTTCAGAACATTGTTATAATTAATATTTCTATTCTAATGGATAGGGTATAATGACAATTTTATAAAAAAATAATCTCTCAGTTTTGTTTACATACAATTTTTTGCAACGAAATCTACTGAAGAATAAAAATTATTTAAAGAAAATATTTCATTAAAACATATGGGTGTTACATTCTACCCCCCTTAAATTAAATTTATCCTTAAAAATTTGTAACTGGGAAGCAAATAGATGAGGATACCTATGCCTCATCATATCAGCAATTTCTCATGTAGATTATTCAAATTTATGGTTCCTCCATAAAACTTTAACCAAGAGAGTGGTCTTGTTCTACAAAAAAATTTCACTATGATCCAGAATCTCAATTGGTTTTTCTTTGTAAGAAATATCCTGCTCTATTGGTATGAATTATGATCTTAGTACATGTGAATGATTGGGTATCAACTTTCTTAAAAGAGATATGTGGAAGACATCATAATATTGAGAGAGAATCTGTGGAAGCACCAATCGGTAAGCTACCTTCGCAAAACAATCAAAAATTTCAAAAGGATAGATATACCTAAGGCTCACCTTGACCTTCTTTCGAAATATCGTTACTCTCTTCTAGGGAGATTTTAATAATATCTCCTTAAAACCCAATTAAAACTCTAGTTCTTTTCTTTGCTTGTAAACATAATGTTTTTTTTCAACTATGAGATTCTTTTATGTGTTGTTGAAAAGATATAGTCTTTTCTTTCATTTCATCAACAAGATCAGGTCCTAATAGCTTTCTTTCCACAAATTCATCCCCGAATTTGGAATTCTACACTTATATCTTTAGAGGGATTCATAAGGATTCATTTGAATACTAGAGTGAAAGATATTGTTTTATGAAAATTCCACCAATGTTAGGTGTTGATCTCAACTACCTTTGAAATCCATAGAGAAAGATCTAAACATGTCTTATAGAGTTTGAATTGTCCGCTCAGAATGACTGTCTCTCTTAGGATGATAAGATGCGTTGAAACATAAATCTGTATCTAGAGTATACTTAAGACTTTGCTAGAACATCAAGTTAAACCATAGATTCTGATTTGATATAGTGGAATGTGGCACTGCATTCAATCTTACCACATATTTTACATATATCCTGGAAAGTTGAACAAGAGAGAAATCATCTCTAATTTCAATGAAGTGTGATGATATCATAAGAAAATATACTATAACTGACATATTATTATTTCCTTTGGATGGTTCGCGATGTATGATGACAAAGTACATAGTTTTGTTTCACCATTTCTATTTTGGTATGGGTAAAGGTTATAAAAACCCCTTAAACTTCTGTCTATCAGCCATAACTTGCTGACAAAGCTAGCATCGAGAGACATAGTCAGTGACATCTCTTTTCATACCATCCCACCAGAAGTACACATTCAGGTCCCTATATATATTTGTGGTTCAAGGTTTGAATAGAGAATGAAGAACTATGAGCCTCATCCAATATCTCCTTCATTAATTATTGAATGGGAGGAATACAAATCTGGTTCTGGAACCATATTATTTCATCATAATCATGGTTGAATTCAGTAACATTTCTCACCTTCTATTGAAACTATACATCTTTCTTCTATGCCTCTTTAATCATAACTTTTATAGATGGTTGAACATTCATTTTAGAAAGATATGATTTCTCCCCATACATTAAAATTTTTAGATACATCTATTTAAAATCCATAAATATGGGATCTTTAGTGATCCACATCATGGAGAAAATAACATGATTTTTTCGACTCAAACCATGTTCCATCTTGTTCACTTTCCCAACATGGTAATTTGTTGATCAGTTATAATCATTAATAAACTATAACCATCTTTTTTGGTGCATAGTCATCTCTTTTTTGTCTAAAAATATACTCTGAACTTTTATGATGAGTATAAATATCACACCTTTCCACAAAAAGATAATGCCTAGATATATTTAATGTAAATATTACCATAGCTAACTCTAAATCACATGTTGGGTAATATTACTCTTGAATTTTCAACTATTGTGGAGAATTACCTATCACAATATCATTTTGAATGAGAACACATCCTAGAACTTTCTTAGTTGAATCATTGTATATTAAAAAACTTTCACCACTATAGGCAGTGTGAGAATAGGTTCACTAGATAACCTTCTTTTTAACTATTAAAAATTCATTTCCTATTCCTCCTTCCAAATGAACTTAACTCATTTCCAAGTCATCTTTGGGAGTGGATTAGATAATCATGAAAAATATTTCTCAAAACAGCGATAATACCCCACTAAACCAAGAAATTTTCGGATCACAACTACCATTTTTGGTCTCGACAATCTTTCAATAACCATTGGGTTTTCTAGAATGATAGATATCCCCTCTTGAGAATATGTGACCCAAAAATGAAAATTTCTGAATCCAAAATTCACACTTGGTAAATTTGGAATTAATATTATCCTTTATTAGGGACTTCAGAACAATTCTAAAGTGATATTAATGTTCATCCATTCTCTTTGAATTGAAAATAATATGATATATAAAGAATACCACAAACTGATCAAGATAGTCTCTAAAGACACAATTCATTATATCCATGAATATACTGAGGGAATTAGTAAGACCAAAATGAATCACTAAAAATTCATAGAGTATATACCTTGTATGAAATGCCTTCTTTGGTATATCCTAATTTTTTACCCTTAATTGACGATATCCTGAATGAAGATAATTCTTGGAAATGTATTGAGCTCTGTGTAGTTGGTCAAATAATTCATCACTATATGGAAGATTATATTTGTTTTTAATAGTTATCTTGTTATGTTCTTGATAATCAATGACAAGTCTCATTGATCCATCTTTCTTCTGGAAAAATAGAATAGGTGCTTCCCACAGTGATTTACTAGTGTGTATGAAACCCTTAGAAATATTCTCCTCAAGTTTGTTTTTTAATTCCTACAAATCAATTGGGGACCTTTTATAAGGTGACTTTGAAATTGGCATAGCACCCAATATGAGTTCTATTGATAACTGAACTTCAAAAATTGGTGGAAGACCTGGAAATTCCTCTATAAAGACATCATCAAACTCTTGTAAAAGGGGAGTATTCTTAATAATGAGTTTGTCTTCAACCATTTGAGATAAAAAACCTTCATTTTTTTGAATCAAGACCCATAAGATGGAAGAAAGTTATACTATAATGTTATATTCATCCTTGCATTGATAGATGATCATATATTGATATGGAATATGATGTTTGACTTCCCATCCTTGGAAATTGATAAAAGATCCATATAGAGAAATATAATTCATGCCAAGAATCACATAAAATTATTCTATAGGAAGGATCACTTGATTTTTAGGAATAACTTTCCCACAAACATTAACTGGATAAGAATTATAATATTTTGATCTGACTATTTTTCCATTAGAAGTTGTCATAGATAACTCGATATATAATTTATGAGGTAATAAGACGATACCCATAAGAAATCCTTCAGAAATAAAAAATTGGGTGGATCTATATTCAAATAAAACATTTTCTACTTTATAGTTGATGGTTAGTGTAACTTTCACCACATCATTATTGTACTCCACGTCACCGATAGTGATTTAATGTGACATTCCTTTGTTTTTGGCCTTAAGATATTTTTGACATTGATTACCATCATTAACCCTTAGATTAGGGAATTGATTAGAATAATGCACCATTTCCTAGCACATGTAACATTGAAGTGTTGGAGGTTCATTCTGTGTATCCTTTTCTTTGTTCACAACATTAGAAATATTTTTCGCATCACATCAGCATTCAATAGCCTGATGAACTTCTTTTACACAAATAAAACAATCAATTATACCTTTAATACAATTCCATCTACATTTCATTCCAAACATTGAACCTAAGGGAAAACTCATCTTGTTTTTAGTGTGGTCCTTATATTTTCCTTTGAATTCCGTTTTTCTCTTCTTATCAAACCCATACGACTGATGGGTTACTCCAATATCCATATCAACAGTGATATAACATCAAAAATATCCTCATATCTATTTAAGTACATTATGGTTAATGCCCTTCAGAGACTTGGCTTTAATCCACTAAATAATCAATCAATTTTACTACTAGGTTGGATAATAATTCTACAAGTTCACCTTGCAAGCCTTGTAAACTTTTCATCATAGATACTAATGGATTCATCATCCTTTTTCTTAAGTTCATGGAACTCTTTATCTATCTTTTTTTTAAGAATACAAGGAATGTAATTATTGAAAAACAAGTTCTTGAACTCGTCCCATTGAATAGACATAATTTCATCTATTTTCCTAGAATTCATGAAATTATTGCACCATTTATCAGCTTATCCATCCAAATGGCAGTCATAAATGATGAATTAATCATGTTCCTTAAATTGTAGAACTAAAAATAGCATTTTAGTGGTACTAATCCATTTCTCATCCACTAATGGATCAGGATACCCCCTGAATGAAGGTGGCTGCTGTAAAGACCCATAAATTTCAAGGAAATTTTATTTTATTAAATTCTATGGAATTTTACGAGTAAACAGTTTTTGACGGCACGTGATTCTGAGGCCCGTTGTGACCAGAATTATTTTCTGAAGTTTCGATAAGCTTAAATTAACGCACTTAAGAAGTTTTACTGAAAAAGTGGAATAACTCTTAAACGGTTACTCTGATCAGAAATATAAGGGCACTGTTGTGATCAGGATGGCATGTTTACCCTAGGCTTGACTTTAGATTAGTCGGTGCATGCCTCCTGTGAGAAAACCCAAAAATGGCATAACCGTAAATAAAAGAATTAAATAAAGTTATTTTATTTTTCAAATGTTTATAACTCACAAATGGTAACTCAGATTAAAAATCCGAGACCAACGATGAACTCGTGAGGGTATGCTTTCTTTATGAAGATACTAACTTTCGCTAGTGAGGGACACCTGAGAAAGTTAGTTTTTGGTCATAAATAAAATAATTATGTGACAATTATTTTATTTTAAATTCATAACTTCTAAACGGTAACTCGAATTGAAAATCTGAGAGTACTGTTGAGTTCGTTGGGGCGTTTTTTTCCTAGGTAGAGCCTAACCATGATCACAGTGGGTCCAGGGTGACTGATAATAAATTTTCAGAGCTTTTTCGGGTACGTTTAGTAAACGTACGAGTTGGTTTTTCTATCTTTTGATCCAGTGCTCAGAATTGAAAACTGAGGGCACCGTTGAACTCACAACGCGTTTTTTCACTTAAGAATAATTTCACCTCAACGACAGATGATCGAGTATAAAAGTTAGTTTTTTGGGGTTTTACGTGGGTTAATAAAATAAAATAAGTGAATAATTTATTTCATTTTGTTAAAAACATACCATGTGGATAAAGTGGTTAGAAGATCCACTTGGGAGATGGTGGTGGAACCTCCACACCATAACCTCCCATTTAATGGATAGGGAGAGGAAACCTCTCAACCCCCATCAATTAATTTTATGTGTCAACATAAAATTAATTGCACTCAATTAATTTTATGGGTCGATTTAAAATTAATCGTTGTTAGTTAATTTTATGTGTTGACGTAAAATTAATTTCCCTAAATTAATTTTATGTGTTGACATAAAATTAATTGTTGTCATTTAATTTTATGGGTTGATGTAAAATTAAATCCTGTTAGTTAATTTTATGTGTGGACGTGAAATTAATTGCTGTCACTTAATTTTATGTGTCAACATAAAATTAATTAGTGTCATATGTTTTGACGTAGGATATGTGGGGGAAACTTCTTAGAAACCTACCCTCTTAAGTTGTGCCAACGCACCTCTTAAATTGCGCCAACACAATTTAATTCACCCGAACCCATTTTTAAATCAAGTAACTGCATCGTTGGAATTTTGGAAGGTTCGAAATAAATGAACCGTCATAAATTCCACTATGGTTACATAACTCACCCCCTCTCCTATATATAGGGAGCTTGGGAGAAGGTTTTGGGATGGCTTCACCAAGCGACGAAACGCTGGTAAAGTATCATGACGCCCAACACATGGGGAAATCTTATCCTCTACAACGAAGAACGTGAAGAACGCCAATGAAGATCTTCCACACGATTCTTCTTCAACCTTCCTTCCCTAGAAACCTATCCTCTTCAACATCGTCCACGACCCGATGCAGCTCGAAATTGGGGATGTGTGGCAGATGCGATGAATGACTGTGTTCATCATCTTCCTTCCGCGACTCCACCAACGAGCGATGAGAAAGAGGTAGGGGTTTTATTTTTAGTTAAAGTATGAACATATCCCATGTTCTTCCCTTATCTCAAAATGAAGAACGGTGGTTGTTGTGCTTCCAACTTGCGATAACCTATTGCTAACACCCTAAACACAGAGGGTCCGGGACAAACCAACATGGCCCGACCCCTTCGTTGTTCTTTTTGTAACGACTCCACGACGACATGGCAATGAGGTGACAACGACGAAGTCGGCGAACAAAGGCCATGCTAACCGCGACCTCTGTGAACTACGCCTCCACTGCGGCGCCCTGCCGGTGCACCCGCGGCGCCCTGCCGGTGCACCCGCGGCGCCCTGCCGGCACACCCGTGGCGCATTTTCGGCGCACCCCCGGTGCCCCCGGCGTGCTGCTCTGCCAGCCCGGAACCCCGCGCCCTTTCCGACATCCTGCTCGGTGCCCCTACTGGTGGCCTTCCCCCCCCGACCCCCCCGGCGCCCTCGCGGCATCCTGCCACGCTACCCGGCGCACCCCCGCACACTGCCCAGTATTCGGCACCCTGCCTGGAACACCCGCGCCCTGCCCGGTGCACCCGCAGCCATCCCGGAGCCCAGCCGGCCCGCCTGCACCCCATGTGGACTGCCCTCTGGCCTCCTGGTCACCGGCCTACTGAACTGGCCCGCATCTCCCCCACAGTGTCACTGGTCAAACAGGTCCGGTCTCCCGGGCCGAGTTTCTGAGCCGCCTACGTGGCGACTATCGGGCCGAACCGCCCTCGCGGTCCGCTGGGCCGGGCCCAGGGGACCGGCTCAAAAATTAGCGGGCTGACTCGCCCAAAGTTCCGGGTTAGACCCAGTGAGTCTGACCGGGTCAACCCAGACCAGGTCGGCTCAGTTTGGGTTATGTCAAGGTAGTCTGACCGGGTCGGACTGGACTCGGGCTCATTACTGGCCCATTACCTTCTTGGGCCATATATTTGGCACCAGACGTCCGTTTGACGACCCGTCAGCGGTGCCAGTAGTCTTGGATCATAGCCGTCCCTTTGAGTATACCCCATGGGAGTTCAGGGTACAGTCGAGATACGGCCGGGTTGGTTCGTATACGAAACCAACCGGGCCCCCAGAACAAAGAGGCTAATAACTCACGGACTGGGCGTCCGATTGACACATCGTCTGTTGCGTTAAGACCCCTTTGACGAGGTGGTCCTTTGTGATACTTCTTCATGGGAACTTGTGATACTTGGAGTATCGACTAGTGGATCGTGGAGCGGATCCTCCCGGAGGCGAGCATAAGGAGTACGGTGACCTTGTAGCTTGCTGAGACATGATGACTGCTTGTCCGATTTGATTTGGAGTGACTTGTATAGCTAAATGGGGAGCACTACTTTGTGTGGTGAAGGACCCATGGAGGAGGAGAACTACTTTGTGAGGTGGCAGACCCACGGTACTCGACTATAGGAGTACCTCTGTAGGCTATGAGGGGGAGCACTACTGTGTGAGGTGGCAGACCCATGGCGGAAGAGCACTACCTTGTGAGGTGGAAGACCCATGGTACTTGACAGGAGGAGTACCTCAACAGTCTATGGTTAGTGAGTAGCACCTTGGAGTCGTGACAGGACTACTGCGATCGACAGAGGAGGAGTTCCCCAACAGCCGTGTTTTCTTCATCGTGGAAAAAAATCCTGGTTTGAGTTGAGTCAATGACCTTTGTGTTTTCCTCATGATTGAGAAGGGTTACATGATGACTTAGGTATATGTATGGGCATATACCTGAGTAAATTTTATCTGTTGTGATCTTCATTTGAGGTTTATCCTTGTTGGATTTAGTGAGACCTTGAGGGTCTCGGGGTCCCTACTGAGTATCGTTATACTCACCCCTACATGGGCTATGCCCACACCTTGTTGTGTTGGATGCAAATGATAGATAACACTGATTGTGGTTGAGGCTTATAGATCTAGACGGTACCCGGAGGTGGACTTTACGACGATACGGTACCCAGAGGTTGACTTCATGATGAGGCAGTACCCGGAGGTGACAGACGGATGTGGAGAGCTGAGGTGTCCATCTACACCTACCCTTCCAGTAGGAACTCCTGAGGAAGATCTAGGAGCATCTCGACACCTTCCACCTGTTTTATCTATTTCCTTGTACTTTACAGATGGGCTTGTATTCCCGGACCCCTTTACTTTCAGCACTACTTTTGTATTCAGTTTTACCTAGTGTTTTGGTTCCACTTGTACCCTAGTTGTTTTTTTTGTTTTCGTTTCATAAAGGAAATGCCTTACTTTTATCGGGAATTATTCCTTTGGTGCTAGTCGACAGCCCCTGGCATATAGAAGGCAGGCTTGGGGTAGTCACGGAATGGGCCTCAAGGATGGGTCATGAAAAATTGGTATCAGAGGACATCAGTTCTACCTCAGAACTTATGACTCTTATATTTTCATTCTATGAAGCAATAGTGTTAAGCGTACTGAGTGTGGTTTTTAGTTCAAGGAGTCCAGTGTTGGTGCTGTTGCCAACGTATCCATACACCAGGACCCTGACACTTGATTTCTGACTCAGTGCATGAAAACACTGATTACATGTGTGTTTTCAAAAATTTTCCTTTAAATCATCTCAAATCAGGTCATATCACCAGGTATAGTATTTTGACCGTGTCACATCTGTTTCATTCAGGATGACTCCTCAAGGATGACTAGTTGGAGCCCCGAGAGTTGTACGTACTGATAGCCCACAGAGCGACAAGGCATCAGTACGATGTCCTCTTCCAGTTGAGGCACCAACGGTACTACCACCCATTGGGCCACCGATGCCACCAGACACAGTAGCAGGTGATGCACGCTGCTTGAGCACACTGCACGAGTTCCAATGCTAGAGGCCACCCAGGTTCCGGAAAGAGACGGACCCACAGGCAGCTGAGGATTGAATGGATGTTGTGGTGAGGGTCTTCAGGCTGGTAGGGATGCCAGAATACTTTATGGTGATCCTTGATGCCATCCCCCTTCAGGAAGGAGCAGGAAGATGGTGGACCCTGATTCTCCAGATGCATGATGAGGCGACACTTCTATGGAAAGACATCGAGATACTGTTCCGTGCAGAGTTTGTACCATCCACCCTTCAAGTGGTGCGTATACAGGAGCTACTGCATCTTCAATTGGGTAGCATGATAGTGGCGCAGTATTCCGCGAGGTTCACCGACCTCTCATACTACTCCACAGATATGGTACAAGACCCGTTCTTCAGGGCCCGGACCTTCGAGCAGGGGCTTAGACGAGAGATTAGAGCTTCAGTTGTTTCTCACAGCATCCAGACGTAGATGGGGGTGTTGGAGTGATCCCTCTTAGTGGATAGTTTCCTTGCTAAGAAGTCTCCAACAGCATGATCCACTACTAGCCATCATGCAATGGAGTCTTCTGCAGCTGGCAGTAGACAGATGATGTAGAGGTCCAAGAGGGCCAGAACTATAGGTGGTCGACCACACGACTCAGGGTCGGTAGTGCGAGGCACCAAGGGGAGTGATAGAGCCAGACCTGCCATGTTGTGTTACACAAGCGGCAGACAAGGTCACATGGCTCGTGACTGTCCGACCCATCGCTCGGATGATCAGTAGATAGATGAAGGAACTCCCAGGCAGAGGCAGATGTTCGATCGAAGCAGACTGTAAGGAGACGGAGACCGAGGTAGATGAGTTGGCCGTGCAGCTAGAGGTGGACGACGCTTCGAGGTGTTGCCACCACAACCACTAATAGGTCCACCCTGACTATAGGGAACATGTGGACTTGGAAGAGAACAACATTAGGCAGCTGAAGCATACGACTATGGAGCTCCGGAAGCAGGTGGACAGGACCAGGACTAGTTCCAGGTATGGAGGCCTTTGTTCTTGGTGCTTCTAGTTTCCATGATGTTATTGTTTGTGGTTTTATTGTGTCTTTGTACTTGATCTGTAGTAATAAAAGACACTTATCCTTGTGACGATTTCCTTCCTTGCCTTTTGTGTGGTCGATACTGAGAAGTTCTGGTTAAAACTATTGACATGACCCTCACTTTTGAGATTTCTATTGGAGGAGACCCAGTGACCACATACTGATGCCGACAGTGTGACTCAACCCTTGGAGGTGAGAGTGATGGTTGGATCTCTTGGAAGTAGCGTCAAGGCCTTACGACGTCATCCAAGACATGAAATGTACCGTTCATGTAAGGATTGACTGTATTAGGCAAAGAATGTGGTTCATCCAGAGGATGAGACAAGATTTATCTTTTTCGGCAAAGGGGAAATCAAAGCAGCTCTTGTAAGACCAGATATGGTACAGGCTATGATGAAGAAGGTGCAGATCATTCTTAAGCGGATGAAGACTGCACAGACTAGACAGAAGTCCTATTCTGATAGTAGACAGAGACCACTAGAGTTCGAGTATGGAGACCATGTTTTCTTATGGGTCTAACCTCGACGTGGAATACAGAGATTTTTCCGGGGCGGAAAGTTATCTCCATGCTTCATCTGTCCCTTCCACACCAGTTACACCGGGTGCATGACGTCTTCCAGGTATCTCAGCTGAGGAGGTACGTGCATGACCCGACCCACATCATCGATCACGGGGAGTTGGAAATCGATGACGAGGCGAACTTCACGGAGGTTCCGGTGGAGATCAAGGATCGATAGAAGCAGGTCCTTCTTGGATGGTCTATTCTTCTAGTGTGCGTTCGTTGGTAGCACGGGAATCTCCAGGAGCGCACTTGGGAGTGGGAGGATTAGATGCATGCTCGGTACCTCCTTTAGTTTCCCTAGTTTGTGTTGTAGCTTTACGGGGACATAAACCCCTGATGTGAGAGTAATGTAAAGACCTTTAAATTTCAAGGATTTTTTTTCTTAAATTCTTCGGAATTTTACGAGTACACAGTTTTTGACGGAACCTAATTCTGAGGCCCGGTGTGCCCGAAATAATTTTCTGAAGTTTTGTTAAGATTAAATTAATGCACGTAAGGAGTTTTCCTGAAAAAGTAGAATAACTCTTAAACGGTTACTCCGATCAGAAATATGAGGGCACCATTGTGCTCAGGATGGCGGGTTTACCCTAGGCGTGACTTAAGTTTAGTCAGCACAAGCCTCCTGTGAGAAAACCCAAAAATGGCATAACCGTAAATAAAATAATTAAATAAAGTTATTTTAATTTTCAAATGATTATAACTCACAAATGGTAACTCAGATTAAAAATTTGAGACCACGGATGAACTCGTTAGGTTATTATTTCTTTAAGAAGATACTAACATTGGCCGGCAAGGGCCACTTGAGAAAGTTAGTTTTTGGCCGTAAATAAAATAATTAAGTGACACTTATTTTATTGTAAAATTCATAACTTTTAAACGGTAACTCGAATAGAAAATCTGAGAGTACCGTTGAGTTTTTTGAGGAATTTTTCACCTAGTAAGAGCCTAACCATGACCGCAGTGGGTCGAGGGTGACTGATAATAATTTTTCTGAACTTTTTCAGGTACGTTCAGTAAACGTACGAGTGAGTTTTTCTATCTTTTGAACTGGTGCTCAGAATTGAAATACGAGGGCACCGTTGAACTCGTAGCGCGGTTTTTCACTTATGAATACTTTCACCTCGACAGTGGATGATCAGGTATGAATGTTAGTTTTTGGGGTTTTACGTGGGTTAATAAAATAAAATAAATGAATAATTTATTTTATTTTGTTAAACACATGCCGTGTGGATAAATTGGTTAAAAGCTCCACTTGGGAGTTAGTGGTGGAACCGCCACACCCTATCCTCCCATTTAATGGAAATGGATAGGAAACCTGTCAACCCCCCATCAATTAATTTTATGTGTTGACAAAAAATTAATTGCACTCAATTAATTTTATGGGTCGACGTAAAATTAATTGACGTCAGTTAATTTTATGTGTCGACATAAAATTAATTGCTCTCAATTAATTTTATGAGTTGACGTAAAATTAATTATTTTTCAATTAATTTTATGGGTCGACGTAATATTAAATACAGTCAGTTAATTTTATTTGTCGATGTGAAATTAATAGCTGTCAATTAATTTTATGTGTCAACATAAAATTAATTAGTGTCATATGTTTTGATGTAGGCTATGTGGGGGAAACTTCTTGGCTACCTACCCTCTTATGTTGTGCCAAAACACCTCTTAAATTGCGCCAACACAATTTAATTCGCCCAACCCCCTTTTTAAATTATGTAACTGCATCGTTGGAATTTAGGAAGGTTCCAAATAAATGAACCATCATAAATTCCACGATGGTTACATACCTCTCCCATTTTACTATATATAGGGAGCCTGGGAGAAGGTTTTGGGATGGCTTCACCAAGCGAAGAAGCGCTAGTAAAGTATCGCGACGCCCAACACTTGGGGAAATCTTATCCTCTCCAATGAAGAACATGAAGAAGGCCAATGATGATCTTCCACGCGATTCTTCTTCGACCTTCCTTCCCTAGAAACCTATCCTCCGCAACATGGTCAATGAACCGACGCAGCTCAGAATTGGGGACGTGTGGCCGATGTGACAAATGATGGTCTTCATTGTTTTCCTTCTGCGACTCTGCCAACGAGCGATGAGCAAGAGGTAGGGGTTTTATTATCAGTTAAAGTATGAACCTTTACCATGTTCTTCTTTCTCTCAAAATGATGAACGGTGGTTGTTGTTATTCATACTTGCGAGAACCTATTGCTACCACCCTAAACACAGAGGATCCGGGCCAAACCAATATGGCCCGACTCCTTCATTGTTCTTTTTGTAATGACTCTATGACGGCATGTCAATGAGGCGATAATGACGAAGGCGAGGAACAAAGTCCGCGCTAACCATGACATCTGTGAACTACGTCGCCCCCGCAGCGCCCTACCGGTGCACCCCCGGTGCGCTGCCCGACGCACCCCCGGCGCACCCCCGGTGCGTTGCCGGCGCCCTACCGGCGTAGCCCGGCGTGCTGCCTTGCTAGCCTGGCGCCCCGCGCCCTTGCCAGCGTCCTGCCTGGAGCCCCTTCCGGTGGCCTACACGGCACACCCCGGTGCCCCCGCGGCGCCCGGCCATGCTACCCGGTGCGCCCCCGTACGCTGCTCGATATTCGACACCCTGCCTGGCGCACCCGTGTCCAGCCCGGAGCCCATCCGGCCCGCCCACACCCCGCGCAGTCTGCCCGCTGGCCTCTTGGTCACCGGCCTACTAAACCAGCCCGCGACGCCCCCACAATGTCGCTGGTCGAACCGGCCCGGTCTCCCGGGCCGAGTTTTCGAGCCGCCTACATGGCGTCTATCGTGCCGAACCACCCTCACTGTCCGCTGGGCCGAGCCCAGGGGAACGGATCAAAACATAGAGGGATGACGCGGCCAATGGGCCAGGTCAGACCTAGTGAGTCTGACCGAGTCGACCCAGACCAGGTCAGCCCAGTTTGGGTTAGGCCGAGTTGGTCTGACCGGGTCGGACCAGACATGGGCTCATTAATGGCCCATTACCTTCTTGGGCCATATCTTTGGCACCAGACGTCCGTTTGACGAACCTTCAGTGGCGCCGATACTCTTGGAGCACATTCGTCCCTTTGAGTCTACCCCATGGGAGTTCGGGGTATAATCGAGATACAACTGGGTTGGTTCGTATAAGAAACCAACCGGGCCCCTGGAACAAAGAGGCTAATAACTCACAGATTGGGCGTCCGATTGACGCGCCATCTACTGCGTTAAGAACCCTTTGATGAGGCAGTCCTTTTTTATACTTCTTAGTTGGACCTTGTTATACTTGGAGTATCGACCAGTGGCTCATGGAGCGGATCCTCCCAGAGGCAAGCATACAGAGTACAGTGATCTTGTAGCTCAGTGAGACTTGATGACTGCTTGTACGATTTGATTCGGAGTGACATGTATAACCCAATGGGGAGCACTAGTTTGTGAGGTGGCATACCCATAGAGGCGGAGCACTACATTGTGAGGTGGCAGACCTGCAGTACTTGACAGGAGGAGTACCTCTCTAGGCTATGAGGGGGAGTACTACTATGTGAGGTCGCAGACCAATGGCGGAGGAGCACTACTTTTTGAGGTGGTAGACCCGCGGTACTCGACAGGAGGAGTACCTCAGCAGTCTAAGGTTAGTGAGTAGCACCTCAGAGTCATGACAGGACTATTGCTCTTGACAGAGGAGGAGTTCTCTAGCAGCCGTGTTTTCTTCATCATGGATAAAAATCCTCGTTTGAGCTGATTCAATGACCTTTGTGTTTTCTTCATGATTGAGATGGGTTACTTGAAAAATTAGGTATATGTATGGGCATATATCTGAGTAAATTTTATATGTTGAGATCTTCCTTTGTGGTTTATCTTTGTTGGATTTAGTGAGACCTTGAGGGTCTCGGGGTCCCTACTGAGTATCGTTATACTGACCCCTGCATGGGCTATGCCCGCACCTTATTGTGTTGGATGTAGAAGACGGACAACACGGATCGTGGTTGAGGCTTATAGAGCTAGACGGTACCCGGAGGTGGACTTTACGACGATACGGTACCCGTAGGTGGACTTCATGAAGAGACGGTACCCGGAGGTGACATACGGACGTGGAGAGCGGAGGTGGCCATCTGTACCTACCCTTTAGGTAGGAACTTCGGAGGACGATCTAGGAGAAGCTCGACACCTTCCATCTGTTTTGTCTTTTTCCTTGTACTTTACAGATGGGCTTGTATTTCCGGCCCCCTTTACTTTCAGCACTACTTTTGTATTCAGTTTTACCTAGTGTTTTGCTTCCACTTGTACTCTAGTTGTTTTTTTGTTTGAATTTCATAAAGGCAATGCCTTCCCTTTTTATCGGGATTTACGGCTTTGGTGCCAGTCTCCAGCCCCTGGCCTATGGAAGGCGGTCTTGGGGTAGTCACGACATGGGCCCCAAGGACAGGTCGTGACAGCTGCTATCTCATGAAGGAATCAACAGAATATTGCTCCCTCCTTTTATTGATATGATGTCCTGCATGATTCATAGCTTGAGAATGTTGTGTGATCAAGGCTAAATGATTTTTCTTTCCAGATCCCATAACATATGGTTTCTCATGGGTATAATCATTGTATTGCCCATCACATTCATCTTTTACGTGGTTCCTTCAGGTTCTAGCCATTGATTAAAACAAGAATCATAGTGTCAGAAAAAATCATCATAATAGAAAAACCACAGAATCAAGAATAATATATAAATTTAGGGAACTTTAGGTTTTATTATTTTTTATTCATGAACATCTATAAAAAACTAGGATAATATTGTAACCTATACACAAACATATCCATAGTGTTCTTAATAAGGATCTCTTATTCTAGTTTCGAATGTTTAACTATAAATTTTTCCTAATACCAACTATAATAACCCATTATTTACAAATAGATATTACTTTGACATTGAATAATACTTATTACATAACATAACAAAACTAAAAAAGGACAGTATAGGTTTAGTGTCTTTAGAAACTGGGAATCATAAACAACTGATTCATAAAACATCCACATTTCATTTTTCTAATTTTATCATAACTAGAATCCCTTTTGACATATCCTACATAATAACCTTATTCATGACTTGGGGAAAAGAAAAATATGAAAGGGTGAGGTCAAATTCTTAATAAGGGCAAACAAGGGAAATATCAATAATAAACATAACATTTGAAAATCTTATACCCCGTATAAATGATCATAACATAATGTCATGGGATAAATCATAAAAGTGAAATGTATTCCAAATAGTCATAACATAAGACATGAAATTTTTTGTCTGACACTCATAAGATTAGAAAATAATTTCATATTAGTCAAGAATCATTTTTGAGACCATCATAGAGGAACAATTCCATTACGGAACTGAGTTCATCCCTCCTTCCATCCATATATTACTGAACCAAATTTAGTTGTCATTCCATTCATGTATATCTCACGAAATATAAATCTTTACACATTGAATTTTAGTTATATATAAGTCCAAACTATACCATAATGAAACCATTCTTATGTGTTCCCCAAAAATATAAAAACAATCACTATAACATAACCCTTGGTAAAATGGGGTTCTCAAACATCATTCCATAATAAAAAAAATACATAAATAGATTTCATAAACAAATTCCATAATTTACACATTAAAATAAACGTTATAATAGGGATAGAAACATAAAGCTTTATAATATCTTATGGAAAATAATTTTTATAAAACTATTGAGCTTCATTCATGAGGAAAATATCCTTTCTTCTTCAAAAATGTTTTCCTTACTCAAAATACCAAAAAGTTGTAGAAGAAACCATTTTATATAAAATTAACACTGTAAAATTTTAGGGGAAGCTTCAATTAAATTAAAAATTATGAAATCATAAAAATCTTGTCATTCCATACAAGTGAAAAAAATATTATTCCCATACATTTTTTAGAAAGTAAAAAAAGTACCTCGTACCAAAATTGAAAAAAGATTCCATTCATACCATTTAGTAAAAATTTTCTAATGGGTAAAATTTAATTTGAAAATTTATTGAAGGATATAAAGAATATATCGAAATACATATTTAGGATACAAGGATTTGGATGATAAACAACCCCTATTAAATACTTATGAATATACAATCTGGGAAAAAAACAAGATTTGAAAATGTATACCTTACCTTAGGTCCAATATGCTTCATATGTATCCAAACCTCATGTATACTGATTTAAATAATGTTAATTATTTTCTCTATAATCATAATCATTTTTATGATAACATTTATGATCACATTTTCATCTCTTGGATAGTAATATTTCATTGTTTTTCATTATTCGGGTATTAACAGCTTTATGTTCTTATGCATGTTTTATCAGATATTTTCTTATTATTTTTTTGAGTTATAGGTATATAATTTAACTAAAGATTCTATTATATTATATATCATATTTATTCTTTAAAATATTCTATATAATCATGTTTTAATAAATATCCTGTTGAGTGAATCGCATCACATCGTGTAGACGGTAGGTCGTACATACACACGAGCGATGATATCATTCCAAAAATTATTGAATGGTATTAAAGTGGATGGTGTATAATATTTCATAAATATTATAATTTTATAATAATCATATATTTTTATTATTTCCATCATTATACCCATCCATAAACCATAAATCCCCATGCGTAGTGAATTCATTTTTCATAGGTTTGGTAGATGGTGGACTATGGTTATTTCATATTTTTAATAATAGATATGTATATTAGTGATACTTATTCTATTAATGTATAATTAAACAACTAATGAAGATTATGTATAAGAAGAAATATGTTTGAAGGAATTGGTAGATGATATTATCTCTTCTTCGATATGCCTCTACTAAATCTCCTCTTAAAGCACAAGAGTTGGTCTTTGAAGATGAAAAGACCTCTATAAGGGAAATATTGATGTTTATAAGGAAATATGGTTGGGTTTTTATGATATTGAAGGCTCAAAATGGAGGGAATATGTGAAGGACGAGGTTCTCTTTTATAATTGAATTGAGGGGCACTTTTGGAAACACCATAAATTATAATTTATAATAAAATAAAATCCTACCCAAAACCTTCAAAATGTCCCAATTTAGAATATGATATGATATAGGGTTGTAATATAATAAACCAATGAGTTATGGACAAGTTATATTTTCAATTTAAACGATATCTTTTTAATTGACACAAAGTTATCCAATTTATTTATAATTTTGGTAATAAATTTCTAAATATTTAATCTGTATAAAATTTTACTTATATGGTGTTAAATGACCATAAATTATTATTTCATGAAATTTTAGATATTATAATTATAAATTTTTAATTTTTAAATATTTTTATTATTTTTAAATAATATAATAAAATGTTGTTTTTATAAAATATCATTAGTGTCAATTTTGACACTATTCATTTTTTTGACTTTAAAAAAATCCACAGAGGAGATAAATTAGAAAAAATATATTAAATACACTCCTAACGTTTCATAATCACCTAAAAAATTCATGTATCACATTAATTAGTTCATATGATATTAATTTTAATATTTATAAAACCATTTATTTGATATTTATATTAAAAACAATTTACACCATTATTGTGTCTTCGTTTATATTAATATATAAAATATAAAAATTATAAATAAATTCCTATGATGTAGGTAATCATTTGAAATTTCTAGATAATATATATAGTTGATATTACCTCATTATTATACATATATTAAAATTAATATACTTATATAAAATGAGATTATGACATTTTGTAACATTTATTAGTTTTTCATTACATTCATGTCATATTCATAGGTATGTGGAAATAAAGTGATTATATTCTGAAAAATGGATGATAAGGGTTAAATTTAGTCTTCCAATAGTATTTTTACAGGTGTTAAGATAATTTTATAATGTTATTTTTACCCTTAATAACCCTATTTACCTTTAACCATAGTAATATAAATAATTACCAAAGTTATTATTCACTATGCCCCAAAATAAAAGTATCTGATTAAAATACTTGAACATAAGTATTATAAATATGGAATCCATTTTTAAAAATTTAAAATACATAATTTTCAGCAATTAATTTAAAATTAATCCCATTTTTAATATGATAAAATTGGTTTTCAAAGTTAAAACATTACAAAAGATTGAAATGTTTTTACCTAAAAATTGAATGTACAATTAAATATGAGGTCATAAATTATATTGAATGATAAAAATATATTCTATTTATACATTAAAACCATACAATTTATAATTTAACCATATACAATATCTCTATGAAAAAAACTTATTTTTAATTAAAATTTAGCATATTTTTACAATTCATCAAAAACTAAAAGTTATCAAAAAAATATTAGAAATCTAACCAAAGTAAATTTATATATCCATATTAAAAATAAATTGTTTATGTTGTAATATAATAGTTATAATGCGTCAAAATATTAATTTAAATGGGTTTTCCATTCAAAGGTGTAAAATTAACATTTTAAAAAGTAGGTTTTTAATAATAAAATAGGATCCTATGAATAAAATACACATTGGAGGAATATAAATAATATTTTATTAAGTAAATAAAACACATATATCTCATTAATTTCACTACCAAAATTAATTCACTCAAAAATAAAAATATCTAATTGATTTATATTATTCATAAATAATTGATATCCAATGAATTCATAATGACTTTTCAGAAGTTAGTTATAATTACTCCCACTAACCGAAGTTGTAGTCTAAACTGGTATTTTTATAATAACATCATCTAATGGTTTGTTTAAAATTACAATTGCGTGAAAAGAAAGCTATTTAAGAATAAAAATTATTTAATCAAAATATTTCATAAAGACATCTAGGTGTTATAGGGACAATGAATTAAATTGAAAATATATTAAAGCGATATTCATGCCTATAAAATGAGTTAGATTTCATCCAATTTTCTGATAAAGATGGATAGACAGATGTGGTATGAGGGAGGTAGTGGGATATCTATAAAATTATTATAAAGTATGTGGGATGGAATGGAGATACCATGTCAAAACAAATGTAATCCACAATAAATATTAAAGATTAGTGGATTTTGGTATGATCGACATACAATTAGTATACTCACTATGGAATATTCAAGAGTGGTGAACTATGTAAAACTATTGTGTTGTGTTTATATTTATGTACCTGGGTATTTGATAACTGAAAAATTCCACTAGAAAAGTTTAGCATGTTGCTTCAAATGTGGTGACATGATCTGTAAAATTTATTTAAAAAGTTGACCCCCTAATTTCTCCCCCTATTAGGGTTTTCTAGGGTCCTACAACAAACTACCTGATGTTGTATAACTGATGAAGTGGATATCACAATAGTCAATAGCACCTCCTAATGTGATTTATTATCATTTTTTCTAACATATTAACACTTGTGGTCTGTCAAATGCTCTTAGAACCAATAAATAGTATTTTATAAGAAGAAGAAATAAAATATTACATGTGATGATACATTCTCAAACTTAAATAATTTAAAAATTATCATTTTATTCCAACACATGAACTGACTATTTTTTCCTCATGAATAATTATAAAACCACACGTGATAATATTAATCTATCACTAGATTACTCTAATATCCTAAACAATTATTTCATATCATTATTCATTAATAATACAACATAAATATCCATTACATTGTCCTAATTATCCTATAATAATTTCATATCTTTGTTATTTGATAATTCCCAAATAACTATCCATGAATAGTTTTTATAATGATATTTTGTTAATTTTCATTTTAGAGTATCCTTTAATTATTCAATAATTATATTTTTATAATGTAATGTATTATCTTTTAATTAATGGAAATAATCATCACATGATAATTCGTTACAATTATAATTATTGGTTTTATTCAATTTTCATTTGATAATTAGATAAAATAATAATTTGATAATTCATTAAAATTAGATTTAATAATATCCTTTAATGATATTTTGATAATTTGATGAAATTATTTTTTTGATAATTCTCCATTATCATCATTTTATTTTTTTTATAAACTATCATTTTTTTTGGAAATAACAATTGATTATTCTTAGTTTCATTATTTTAATGTAAATTCATATTTTAATAAAATATGATAATGAAGGATTATAAAAGAAAAATAAACTTGAAATTATATCAAATTAGGAACATCTTATGCACTTGGAATAACCACATAGTTTATGGGGAAGAAGGTGACCAGTCATTAAGCTAGGAAGAAGGAACTCTGTATTATACGCAGGGGATGTCTGTTGCTTTATAGACTAGATAATATCAAAAATGGAATAAAACCAAATTGTTCTATAATAGAACCCAAAAATCATGCCACATGAAAAACCAAAATTTGAGACACCATTCTAATCTATGATTCAACCAGAACATGAATAAAGAGTCATTAAATTGATTCTATTTGATAATTTGTGAATTCAAATGGTTAAAAAATGAGTATATTCTATGGTTTAAAATTCTACATGTGAAGAAAAATGGATTTTTTTGGGTTTAATGGATGAAACACACTAAATTTATTCACTAATGATATTTATAATACTTAAATTTCTATACTTACATTACCCCTAATATTCCCATAGGCCCCATTGAATTTGGTGTATTTTTTACACTTTTTTAGTGGACAAAATGGGGTGCATGGTTTGGGTTCACGGTTTACGAAACCATGCATGAAAACCGTGATTCCTTTTCCAAGTCCTTTAAAAACTTTGTTGAATTCCATTTTTTACCTGAAAAGATTTATCATAATTCACACCTTTCTTCCACACATCAAACCTAATATCCATGGTAGCCCTTAATGCGTCTCCAACCCTCGTTGGATGTTCATTTTGAAGATGGATTTGGTGGAGAAACATCACACTACCTCAGTTAAGTGTATCTCCGACTTAGTTCCTCCCATAATCATGAATTTTCTTCATATTCATGTAATGTACCAAATTTCATGATTTTAGGGTTTCTAACCTAGGGTTTAAATTTTTGTTTTCATGGTCAAATCTTTTGATTTTAGGCTCAATCTACCTTCCTTGAGGTGCGGTAGTTATGCGATTGGATATTCCCACATAGGATTCAAAGATTTAACAATTTTCGTTGGTGATTCCATGTCTATGAAATCTTTATGACTTAGAGTTCTTTGTTTATAATAATTTCATATTTATCTCATTTGATTATTTGTGCAAAAATTGGTTTTAGTGGTATTTGTAATGAAAATTAATTTTGAGAGCAATGTTTTATGCGAAATTGAGGTTTTTCATAGAAATATTTTATTGGATCATTTGGGGCTGCCCTGTAACTACTTAGTTGATTTTATAGAATTTTATTAGGACTGAAAATCATGTTTTGAAAGTTTATATTCTTTGGATTCTGTTGGGAATTCTTTTAACGGTGTTTGTGAAGCATATGAACTTTATTTGAATTTTTATGTGAAATTTGGTGTTTTCATATAAATCTATTGTTTGTTCATATGTGGCTCCAATATAAATAATTTTCTGGTTTAGTTGAAAGGTATTTATATTCCATTTTTGTTTTTGTGACTTATAATTTATACATGGTGTAGAAATTAGGGATTTCAAGGAGTTTTGGTGAAAAACAATGCGATATTTGAGAAGTAGTTATACTGAAAATCAAAATGTTTTGATGTGATTTTCAAGTGAAATAAAGTGTGTATATATATTTTTTTGTTTGTATGTGAATATTAGTGGTGTTTTATATGAAAAGGTATTTATGTAGTATGCTGAAATTGTTTGAGCATAAAATGGGAAGCCCAGGTACCTAGGTTAGTGGATTTGTACTAGTACGCTAGTGATCCAGATGGGTTTTGTCCCTACTTCACTTAAAATTTTGGATAATGAAACCTCTAACTAAAATATGTGGATTATTTTTAGAGACCAATAGGTTATGGGTATGTTCCCTATTAGTATATTATGCATGGGAAAGGATTGTGACTTTGATTTTTTACACCGAGGTACGAGGTACATAGGGCCTGAGACTATCTAGTATCTAGTGGTGTTCCCGATTTTGGTGCTCATTGATTTGTGGTATTTACCCATGTCATAGTGTGTGTTTGGATTCAAATTATAGTTTCTAACATTTACTTTTCATATGTGTTAACATTTTAAAATTTTCATTTTGAAAACTATTTATAATTTAATGTTTCATTTCTTGGAATTTATCACCGCCTTGCCTTACATATTACAACTACATCATTTTCCACCTTGTATTGCATAATCATTGGAATATATGGGGGTCATTATATTAGGATTAAGATCACACCCAACTTAGGCACCTTGGGTATAATTAAACTTGGTTATGTTTGACACAGGTAAAGTAAAAGCCTCAGGTGAAGGTTGTTTGGGTTGTTAGTCCCTTTCTATGGTTTAGTGTTGTGGAGACAGCTCGGGGGTAATGACCCCTTGTCATCTGGAGTCTATGTGGATGATTTTATGATGTTTTTATTTATGACTGGACATCTTTTTCTTTATTAAAAACCAGGTATTCAGATCTAGTTTTTGTTATGGCTTGTTTGGCATTAAAATTACAGAATAATTTTATTGATTGTATGTAATATTTTATGGTTCCATACTATGGTAAATCATTCCCAAACCCAATTTATTGATATATAGAAACTTGTTCTTGGCTGTGGGGATAGGGAAAGACCTCCAGGACTTGTCATGGGTAAGAATTGGTACCCTTAATAGTGGCGACCAGAGTAGGTTTGTGACAAAATGGTATTAGAGGAGGCCAATGTTTTTGGGTTATATTACTATTTTGGAGTGAGTCAGGATATACAAGAGCTAGGACTCTAAGGGATCGAGGTTTTGGTCATGAGTAGGGTTCCTGGACCACACTTCTCAAGGCAGAACTTGAGTCACTAGAGGATGTTGGAATTTTTGAATTTTCTTCACATCCATGTGAGATGTGTGGGATGCAGACCACAAGTGGACATCGGTCAGGGGTGTATTAGTTGTTTATTTTGTTATTGTAATGTGTTTAGATTATTTATTTTTTATATATTTGATTAAATTTTTCAGAATTTTGGTATTGATTATTATTTTGTGACTATTTCATTTTGAAGCAACATTCCTCCCTCAAAATCTCCCACGCACCTATAGGATGTAGTTGGGGAGAGTTCTCCCAAACAAATTTATTAGAGGCTAGTCAAGGCTGTGGTATAGGATATCCATGATATGATACATGGACTGAATCATATTCCCATTCTAATTAGGGAATAATATATGGGTCCTAGAAAAGATAAAGCTCATGAGTTTCTGAAAAAAAGCCTCCTACATTTCTAGGCAGCATAGAACCCCGTGAAGAAAAAGAATGGATCGAAAAGATCAAGCACATGTTTTAGTTCTTGGATACACCTGAGGAGATCAGTATTTAGTGTTAATATTTTATGTTTTGGGGTCCCAACCACAAGTGGTGGTAATTGGTACTTCAAACTAGGAAGAATGAGAAGAAGTGCTCATGAGATTTCAAGGCTGTGTTCAATCAGTAGTACTTCCCTGAGGTCTTGTCATATGCCAGGTTGCAAGAGATCGTGGATCTTGTTCATGGGAATCATTATGTGATGAATTCATTCAACTGTCTTTCTGAGTTCGTTCAGTGCACTTCTGAAATTGTATCTAATTAGTAGGCGAAGTCCCAGATGTATGAGAAAGTCTTATGACCAGAGATGTTCTCCTAGGTATTCTTGTTTAAGAAGAGAACATATGTTGAGGTGGTCGACTGGGCATGCATGGTGGAGATTGACCGAAAATGGAGGGATGGATTACCTTGTCCAGTATTAGTAGTGGTAAGGGGTGGAACATCAGAGAAGAAAATGAAGTATAAGGATTAAGTGAAGAAGGGAGGTAGTAGTTTGGGCCACTCTTCCAGGCAGTCTTCATCTGTGGCTTCTGATGTGAGGTTGGTCATATTCCACCAGTGTGGGAGGGCATGGAACATCCGACAATCATGAATAGTTCCTATGAAGACCTTTTACCAATGTGGTGGTTTGGGTCACTTGTAATGCTTTGTGCGTGGTGGCTTGTCTACTTTAGATTGGGGCAAGATCAGCTCTTTCGGGATGAGTGACAACTCAGTCTGAGTTGTAGAGGATGGTAAGATCTCTATTTTGTGGCCATGGTGGTAGGGATGGGTCATATTTTGGGAAATTCTAGTTTAGGGCAGATCCATAGACTAGTGTTCATCCTCAGGTATAGACCACACATCTCCATGTGGTGAATTAGGCACTAGCAGGATCAGAGGCAGGACCATCGATAGTTCGAGGTACCATTTTGATTGAATCTTATTTATTAGATGATTGTTTTGATACTGGTGCCTATGATTCATTAATTTATTCTTGTTTTGTAGTCATGATGAATTTATAAACTAATTTGTTGTATTTTACAATGGAGTTGGTGACGCCCCTGGGGAAGAAGGTGTAGGGTCTGACGTGCCCATCGTGTGTGCTTTCCATGTCAGGGGTTGAGATGGAGTGGGACCTCTTGGTCTTAGATAGGGAACTGTTTGAAATAATACTTTTAGTGGATTGGATGGTACATTTCTAGGCAGAAATCGACTACTATAGGCGTCGAGTGAGTTTCACAGCACCTGATGGGAGTCATCATGTTTTTCGTGGAGAATGGTATCCTCGGTCGTGTCATGTAGGACCTCCACTCCCTGATTTTGGAAGTCATATGTTATAGTTATCATCATTCATGCTAGAAGATGATGGTATTAGCCATGAAGGTTCACTACCTCATGTAGTGACGGAGTTTCTAGAGGTATTCCAAGATGATTTTTCAGGTTTTCCCACGGAGTGGGATGTAGATCTCTTGATTGATCTAACTCTAAGAACACAACTGATATGTCTTCCCACATGTCGTATAGACCCCACCGAGTTGAGGAAATTTAAGATACAACATGACAGCTTAGAATACAGTATATTTATTCACCTGAGAATCTCTCATTGGGCCTCACTTGTGTTTTTCGTGAAAAAGGTTCATAGATCCCTCTAGTTGTGCATTGACTACCTAGAGCTAAATAAGGTAACAATTAATAACAAATACGCTTTTCCCGGAATAGATGATTTGTTTGATTATTTTAAGGGGTTAAATTGTTCTAAAAAATAGACTTGTGTTAGGGATACCATAAACTCAGGGTGGAAGAGGCAGATATCCTGAAGATAGTCTTACGACGCAGGTATGACCACTTTGAGTATTTGGTAATGCCCTTCGGATTGACCAATGATCCACCAATATTTATGGAACTCATGAACATGGTGTTCCACCGGAACCTTGATTCCTTCATTGATGTGTTCATGGATTACATTCTAGTATACTATGGCTCTGAGGAGGAACATGAACATCACATGTGGATCATTTTGGAAAGTTTACATGATCATCGTCTCTATGAAATGTTGTCAAAGTGCACATTCTAGATCAGGGAGGTGAAATTTCTGGGGCATGAGATCTCAGATCAGGGGATTTCAGTGGCCCGAGAAGATATGTGCGGTCATGTCATGGGAGAAATCAGAGAATGTGTTCAAGATCTAGAGTTTACTTGGACTGGCTGGTTATTACATGAGATTTGTTTGGGATTTCTCTTGGCATGCATCACTGATGAACGCACTCATTCATAAAGGGATGAATTTTGTATGGGGACCAAAATTTCTGTAATTCATTGAGGTGATAAAGCAGCAATTTACTACCGCCCCCAAGCTGATTTCTTCAGAGGCCAGAAAAGTGTATGTGGTGTATTGTGACACTTTAGGTAGGGGTCATGGGTGCGTGCTTATATAGGATGATCATGTGGTGGCTTATGGCTGTCGCAAACTATGATGACATGAAAAAAATTACCCTACCCATGGCTTGGAGTTTTTTGCGGTGATGCATGCTTTGAAGACTTGGAATCACTACCTCTTGGGAGAGAAGTGTTTTTTCTACACTTTTCACAAAAGATTGGTATGTATATTCTAGAAGATGAACCTAAACTTGTGGTAGCATCATTGTATCGACTACTTCTAAGGGTTTGACATTGACATTTTCTATAACACAGGAAAGGGTAAAGCAGTGGTTGAAACCTTTAGAAGAAGAGTTATTGTACATTCTTTTAGGAATTCTAGTGTTGAGTGGAATTTGATGGGGATCTAAGATAATTTCAAAGTGGTAAGAAATGACCAAAATGGGGGTGAATTATTGGTGAGAATTCAGTTGAATCCTTCTATGTTGGAGTTGATTCTGTGAGAAAAAACTAGTGATGAGCTTTGTGACCGGTCGAGTTGGATTATTCATTGTGGGGAGACGTTTTTGGATTGGTCATCGTCTCCTGAGGGCGTCTTTTTCTTCAATGGATTTGTAGTAGTTCCATCGTCTCTCTAGAATAAGTTCATACAGGATAGCCACCGGTATTTGTGGGATTCCCATCCAGTTTCCACCAAGATTTACTATGACGTGAGTCGGTAATTCTGGTAGCCATGTATACAACAGGACATAGCAGACTTTGTGTTGAGATGCTACACATTCCAGTATGTGAATGCAGGGCATCAAAAGCCCTCCGATTTTCTCTAGCCCCTACCCATTCCTACCTGGAAGTGGGAAGAGGTATCAGTAGACTTTATTGTTGGCTTTCATCATATTCCTTTGGGTAAGAATTCCATTTGTGTAGTGATTGACCGTCTGACCAAATCATCCCACTTCATTCTGATAATAGATACTACAAAAGTGGATGAGATGAGATGTTTGTATCTTGAGGAGGTGGTATGGCTCCATTGTGTTCCACTAGCATTTTTCTCATATAGAGACCCAGTTTCACTTCTTAGTTTTTGGAAGACATTCATAAGGCCTTGGGTCTTAGATTATGATGAGAATGACATAACATCTTCAAACGGATGGTCGGATAGAGCATGAGAATTAGATTTCAGAGCCCATTCTTCGTGCTTGTGTTCTGGACATTAGAGGTTCCTGGGATAGCCATTTGGGAATGGTTAGTTATTCTTATAATAACAGTTACCAATAATCTATTTTAATGGATCCTTTTGAGGTGCTACATGGTCATCCTTGTCAGTCCCCCCTATGTTCTGCTGAGGTAGGTGGGGCCTCGCTACCGGGGCCGAGTCTGGTGCTGGAGATGTCTGAGAAGGTCAAGTTGATCAGGAAACATTTATTGACATATCAGAGTCACCATAAATCATATTCTGACTAGGGGATTCGAGAAATAGAGTTATTTGTGAGTGACATGGTATTATTGAAAGTGGCCCCTCATCTGGGCCACCATCGATTGGGAAATCAAGGGTAGATGACACCGCGATATGTCAAACCTTTTGAGATCACTGAGCATATTCGAAGGTGGAATATATTTTTTCCTTTCCTTCTTAGTTGAAATCCATCCAGGATGTCTTCCATTTCTCTTAGTTGATGAAATACAACTTGGATCCATCTCTTGTACTAAATTGGGAGGAGTTTGATATAGATCCATGTTTATCTATTGTTGAGCGGCTAGTGGGAATTGTGGAATTCCAAGAAAAGGTGCTTTGGGGGATGTACAATCCACTAGTATGATATATATCACTACATGAGAGTGATACACATGAGACCTTGGAGTGGATGTAAGGGGTTGATGATGAGTACCCATTCTTGTTTTCTGATCATGCCTCTAGTCAACTTTCTTGGATGAAAGCTATTCATGGTGGGAAGAATCGTCACACCCATGTTATTCTTTAAAGGTACTTATATTTATTATATTTCTGGCCTAAATTTACACCTATGTTTCCCCTAGGGCCTCTAGAAATTTTAGGATTTTGGACACTTTTTGTGTTGACAAAAGGGGGCATATAGTTTGGGTGCATAGTTTTCTAAACTGTGCAAGAAAATTGTGCAGCTTTTCCAGGTCATTAAAAACCATTTTTGAATTCCATTTTATCCCTCTACAGATTTATCCTAATTCTACCCATTCTTCGCCACTTCAAACTTAACATCCATGGCATCCCTCAAAGGCTCTCAAACCCTCATTGAAACTCTAATTTTATAGCGGATTTGGTAGATGAACTTCACACAACCTCAAGTAAGTGTCTCTACCTCTTAGTTCTTCCTCTATTCATGAAGTTTTATCCAATTTACTTGAGATATAGAATGAACATAGGGAAGGGTTTTGAAACTATGTTTTAACATTGCATTTTCTTTGTCCAATATTTTGATTTTAAGCTCGATCTACCTTTCTTGAGGTGCGGTGGTGGTGTGATTGAATTTTCACACAATGGATTGAATGTTTTAACAATTTTGGTAGGTGATTTACTATTTATGGAATACTTGTGAATTAGATTTATGTTTTTATACTATTTTAAAGTTTATCTAATTTTATTTATGGGGAAAAATTGTTTTTAGTGGTATATGTTATGAAAAAGAATTTTAAGTGCCATTTTTATGCGATATTGGGGGGTTTTCATAAAAAGATTATATTGGTTCCTTTGGGGATGCCCTATAACTACATATATGATTTTATATAAATGTATTAGGGATTAAAATCCTGTTTTTAATGTTTATCTCCTTTGGTTGTAGTAGAAAATATTTTTTTTAATAGTGTTTGTGAAGCATATGAACTTTAAGTGCCATTTTATATGAAATTGGGGGTTTTTCATACAAATATTTTATTGTTTCATATGGGGTTTCCCTATAACTGATTTTTTTTGGTTTCATTGGATGTTATTTGGTTTCTAGTTTTTTTTGTGATATATAAGTGTGAACATGGTGTACAAAGTTTGGATTTCAAGGTGTTTTGGGTGCAAAATAATCAATGATTTGAGAAGTTGTTTTATTGAAAATCAAAATGTTTTGTTGTGTGTCTTAAGGGGTATAATGGGTGTATATATATTTTCTTATTTTTATGTGACCAGTTGTGGTTAATTTATAATAAATGTGATGTTTTTATCATGCTTTAATTTTTTGATCACTAAGGGGGAAGCTCAGGTATCTTGGTGGGTAGATATGTACTAGTATGCTTGCGATTCAGATGGGTTTTGACCCTGTTTCAATTAGAATATTGTATAAAAACAACTATAAATAACTATTTGGATGATTTTTGGAGACCACTATGTTGTAGGTATATTCCATATTTGTGGTTTGTTCATGGGAAAAGATTGTGACTTAGATATTTTACAGTGATGTACGAGGTACATAGGGCCCGAGACTATCTAGTGCCTAGGGGTGTTCCCGGTTTTTGTGCTCATTATATTTGTGGTATTTACCCTTGTATTCGGGTGTGTTTCACTATAAATTACATTATAAAACATGTATGATTATGTTTTTTAAAATTATGAAAGATCACTTTTGAAAAATATATGAAATTGAATGTTTCATTTTTTGGAATTTATCACCGCCTTTCCTTACATATTTAAACTGCATTCCTTTTCTCCTTGTATTGAATATTATTTGGAATATTTGGTTGGTATCTTATTGGTATTTGGATTAAAACCTACATACACCACTTGTGTGTAAGTGTACTTAATTATGTTTGACACAGGTAAAGGAAAAACCTTGGGTAAAGGTGGTTCGGGTTGTTTGTCCCTTCCTATGGTGTAGTGTTGTGGAGACGGCTCGGGGGTAACGACCCCTTGTTGTGTGGATTATTTTTGGATTATTTAGTGCTTTTTTATTTATATTTGGACCTATGGTAATTTATTTTGAACCATTTATTCTGTTATAATTTGTTTTAGGTCTTGTTTGGCTTGAAAATTTCAGATTAATATTATTGATTATTTTTAATGTTTTTTGCTTCCATACTCAGGTAAATCATTCCCAAGAAATATTTATTGATACCAAGGAACTTTAGATAGCCCGTGAGTATAGGGAACACACTTAAGGAATTTTCATGGGATTTATTTGGTGCCTATGTTAGTGGATACCAGATTTGGTTTGTGACATACGATGTAATTTATGACTCAATTTGAACAAAAGTTAATTCACTGTTATTGTAAAACCCATATTTCTGACCCAATGGAAGTATCAAATTTCCCATTTGAAATTAAATTTGTGATATATTATAATATTTTAAAAAATAATTCATGATCATGTAGTATAATACATTCATCCTCAAATTAGATCAAACTAAAAACCCAACAAGGACAATGGTTATATCACACTTATGGTAAAACCCTCATTTTAAATTGAATAGAAGTATCATATTTTTGATCAAAGAAACCCTTTTAATTATGTTTCTTTATTTAAGAAAAACTAGAATGCATGATATAATATATTTTATTTTTTTTATTATAGAAATACTGAGTCTCTCTTGGGATCCAAATTTTAGGGCAACTCATCCCTTAACATTGAAAGTATACATCGAATATTCCAAAGTATAAATAGGGATTTTACAATAAAATGAAGTAACATTAGAATAAATTATAAATAAGGTAATTTTTATTGAAAACTTAAATTTTCAAAAAAAAAACTCATAATGGGGGAGAGGGTGAATGTAACACAAAAAAGTTAAAGAGTTAGCGGAATAAATGCTACTACCCATTTCAACAATGTGCACATTTCATTTCATGATATAGCTTGTTTTTAATTCCAATGTTAATACTTGATGTTCTTGAGTACTATCAAGGATTGAGGACCTCTAATAATTTTTTCTAGGGTGTGTTTGAATGTGGAAGAACACAGAATAAATAGGTTTTCACATGGGGAAAATAGTTAGTGTGATACGTGACCCTAATAAGGAAGAACATGGGGTGTGTTGGGTTTGAAATAAAAGTATTATAGGAGACCGGTATAATTTGAAGACTATATTAATTTACAATAATGTTCTATTCATAAAAAATGGTATCAGTGAAAATACCCTTCATAGTAAAAACAATTCTCTAATAAAAACCCATCACAATAAGAGGGTACATGATCTCTAGCTCCACAATATTTCTAAAACCCACATAATTTGTCCAAAAAGATAATAAATATCCCAAAATAAACAATAATTCTTCATAAACTTCCACCCCACTTATATGAAAGAAAAATACCATTAAACTAATAAAATAATAAAGCTACCTCTTATGTATTTACATAAAATAATCCTAAAACAACCACTATATTAGATAACTCAGAATACTACCATTTTAAGGAATTATACATATCTTTCAAAAGATATTTAAAAATTTCAACAAAAGACTCAATTGAATTGAACATTTTAATTTTTTGTTGGGCGTCATCACACAAATTTTTAAACATAATAGGGATGATGTTTTCAAGTGAATACACCCATTCATTATGAGGGAAATAAATTTTTTTTCAATAGTATTTAAAAAGAACACTACCCCACGTCAGTTGATTTCAAACATTCCATATCAAAAGGTAAACATTAATTAAAATAATAATATATGTTAGGGAGAAGTTATGACTTAAACTCCAAAATAGGTCCTAGGAATATAATTTCTTCATCAACTGTAGGATTTGGGGAAGGATCAGTTTCCTGAGTAAAAAATTTAATGGGATTGGGAATCCTTATCTCTGTGACCATAAGAAGGAAAGATCCGTACTAGAATATGACATCATGTTTAAAAAAATTATTATAAGAAAAATAAATTAGGTAACAATTGAAATTATGTGTTTCCTGTTTATAAATAGAAATTTCTTCCACATCATCCATTTTTTTGAGGGATTGATTTTATATAGAAACAACAATCATGAAAACTCTAGTTTAAAATAATGGCCTACCTGAGATTATTGGGACCTTTTCATCACATTATATATCCTGAATCATGAAATTCATGGGTAGTGTGAGATTCCCTATGCTCATAAAAATGTCTTACACCCTTCCATAGGGATGTGTGAGTTACTTTTCAAAAGGAACAAGAGAATGGGGGGTTGGTTTGAAATCCATAAGGCCCAAATTTTTAAAAAAAAAATGAGGCTAAGAGTTATACTGATTTTAAAATTAGAAAAAGAATTTAGATTCCCTCTTCCTTATATTTAGTATTTAATAAAAAAATATAAGGGTCTTTCAGAATTGGAGGTCAGTTCTTCAACAGATTTGCACTAAATTCTTCATTGATATTGATTGTATAGAAATATTTCCAATTTTTTTAAAAAAATACTTTTCTGATATTGAAATATGATTTAATTTTATTCGAGAATTATAAAAAATGATTTTTTATTCTAATGATTCAAATAATTGTAAGGAAACCCTATTAAAGAGGTTCAATACTTTTTCTCTATCATTCTGGGAGGTGAATGGTAGGGTAATAATTTGTGGAAAAATAATAATTTCATCGATTCTCCAAAAAAAATTCTTTCCTTCATAAAACGCACATATTTTTCCTTGGAATTTTTTGTTTTTCTTAATTTCTGATTTCATATTCTATTGAGGTTAGACATTATTTACCATATTGATGGATTTTTAATTTTCTATATTTTTAGTCTTGAATTAAGTAAAATACTCAATTTCTTCTTCACTAGGATACACCCTAACTCATTGTAGAGTTTTCATGAAACTAATTACAGAGATAACCATGATATCATATATGGGATTTAAAACTATTGTACTTAGAAACATAAATTTACTCTTAAAATTTAAATTTCTACCATATTGATTAATTCTTTGTTTCAAATTTTCCTGGATAGATTTTTGGGGATCATGTTTTTAAATCATCTTCCTAATAGGTTCCTCTAAATTGATATTTTAATTTGAAGGACTAAACATGTTTTCAGCTTGTTTCAAAGTTTGATTTAAGTATACTAGATGGTTATTAGGTTTTTAATGACATTTTGGTGTTTCCAAAACAAGTTTGGTTGAATTACATATTGAGTTATATATTTACTTTAGAATGGGTCACTTTTTCTATATTTCCTACCTTCAAAATCCGAAAATTGAGCAAACTACACTATATGGGTTGTCATATCAAAATTAGGGAAATATTTTGGAGTGTGACCATATATAAAAAAACGAGTATAAATCTATCTATGTTTGTTCATAGTGGAAAGATCAATATCCTGAGAGTTAGTTTGATCCCTATGAATCACTCCCTCCATAGTAGACTTGTGCTAAGAGTTTTTATAATGTTTTCCTTAAATTAACTTTATGAATTGTGATGTATTATCATAGATGTCACCAACACAAAAATGATCAACAAGATTCTTATTATGTGGTGTGAGACTATTATAAAAATCTTTCATAAGAAATGGGGATCTGATTGGTCCTTGTGGTATTTATTATGTATTCATCTAAACCTATACCATGTCTTATAAAAATATAACACTCATCTTATAAAAAACCTATGATCTTGTGTCCGAACTCCATGTTGGTGTACTAAGGATAAAATTTGGAGATGAATGAAATGAACAGTTGACCGAAATTATAAAAACCATCATCATCCATATTTTAAAACCAAATACTAGTCTATTCATTATGATAGAACGAAACACCCTCAACCGAAGCTCCTCCTCATTCAACCCATAGAGAGGTATTTGTCTCACAGAATAATAGAAATATCTATGGAATTATAGTGAATCTTCATTTGGATGAGTAGTGAAAGAAGGAAGAAAAATCATCTGAAACTTTTTATGTTCATAGTTTATGGACCTATAAGTGAGACTTATGTAGAATTTTTTCGTAGAAATTAATGAAAAAACTATATCTGTCTAGGAATCTCAGGAGGTGATTTTTTGGGTTTGGGGGATTTAGATCTCGATTTTCATTTAGTGATTCATGAAAAAAAATTCCATTTTATTTTTAATTGAAATAAACTTTTTCTTGGAAATAATTTTTATGTTTTTAATTTTTTTTGGGTTTTATGTTATCTATTTTATATTTTTTATATTTACATAATTTTTATAGTCACATGTTCCATCCATAGAACCAATGCCAAAATTTTATTGTGAGGTCATCACACAAATATTTAATATTTATATTAACTAATAAAAACAATAATATGGTGAAAAGGGTTGAACCACAATATTAAACTAAGATGTGAAGACTAAAGAAACTATAAATAATTGAAAACAAATAACTGAAAGAATGTAGTGAAACAGAAGAATGTTGAAAAAGGTGTTGAATGAGTTAGGGAATGAAAAATAGATAAATATATATGAAATAGATGAAATTATTGTCCTATATTACTTTAAAAGACTGAAATGATGGTGTACTATAAAAAATGAATTAATCCAGATATCTAGTTCTTACGAAATGGCAGAGATTCATTATGTTTATTATTGACTAAACTTCCAAACATTGATGATCATTATAAATCCTTGATCATTAAATATTGACAAATTATATAATACTATTTTTACAAGTAATATATATTATGAAATTTTTCGTTTTATAGTATACCATGAAATGATCCAAGGTTAAAGTTTTCACTACCCTCACTTGTCGACTGATGGGTTTTGAGAAATGACGCTCATAAATAAACAAAAAACATTGAACTAATAAAATGTATAGAGAAATTACATTTACTATGAAGAAAAAATAAAACCTAATAAAACCCCAAAATCCTATGTTATCTAATTTATTAAAATATTCATGAAAAAAAAAATACAGAAATTTTTGGAAGAGAGATGAGAAAGATACTCTTTCTAGATGATTTTCTTAATCTCTAACGCCATATCCTACTTCCTGCTCGGTTTCCTAATCAATGCTCTACTCAAATCTCCCAGGTGAATTTTGATGGTGGAATAGAATATCGAAGATAATGGATTAGAGGATCTATAATCGGTTAGTCAAGGGAATGAATATATTGAATGGATGAATTGGTAAAACTAATGTGTGAATGATATTGAATAAATTGTGGAATTTATCCCCCACCCTAGGGGGATTTGGAATTGGTGTAATTGTTAAAGGAATGTGGCAGTTGGATCACTACGACCTCTCTGACAATCTATCTCTCTATTTCTATTAATATAAGAGATTTTCTTATTCCACAATAGGCTCACATCACAGATAGGTCACAACTGTCAATATTCCCTGCGTGATGTACATCACTGTGCATCCTCCTACTATATCTACAATCATCTTATTCTAACGGCATCATCTTTTAACGAATGTATAAAACAACATCAACTAATAAAATTAATAAATAAAAAAAATGATATAATTTGATATTTACTCATTATTATTATTTGTAAGAATAAATAAAAACATACACATAAATACATACATTATGCTTATGCATAGTCACTAAAAAAGTATATTATTATTATTATTATTATTAAATGTTACAATATATTATATAAATATATTTAAAGGGGTAATGTTTTGTTATTATGCAGAGGAGAGGAGAATGGGGGGTTTAGTAGAGGGGAGGACAAGGTAGGGGATGGGTGGAGTAATGACATCACAATGGCTCCATCAGAAATTACATATTATGGTAGTAAATAATAATGGTTGGAATGATACTTCAGAAAATACTCTATTTCAGAAATTGATCGGCTAGGCGGAGGCCCGATAGACTCCACTTTAGACAGAATCAGAATAAGATTTTCTCTAATCTTGTTCGGTGTATGGTTTACAATCATACATCAGGTAAAATTTGATTTGTCTTTCGCCTTATGGTTGTGTGTTTTTTTTCACCTTCACAAACATCTAAATGGTGAAAATCTGTTTCATGATGAATGTTTTTCATCATGGTGGGAGGGAATGTTATTTATTTTTATTAAGTGTTATTCCTCTTCAGTGGGTTTCTATTTTTTGGGGAGACTTCGGTGTATCATTATGTTGTAGTAGTGGATTTGGGTAGTGAAAGGTTTTGAGGAGTCATTATTGGGTTTCAGTGATGGGTTTGGAGTTGTTGGTGGGTGAAGGTGTTGCGGGTGAATGGGGGCCGCTTGATGTTCATTGTGGGACACTAGGGTATGTGATGTTAGTTACTCCATTTATTATAAGTTATATTAGGTTAGTAGTGACTCCTTGGGTCACCATTGGGTTGGTGGATGACATTGAGTTTCTTTGAGATGTGACTCAGCGGAGACATTGATGGTTGTGGTTGGAGGTAGGTTGCATCCCTATTTTTTATACCATTAGAGTCAGGTGGAAGCTCCTGAAAAATTATCAAACAAAAATATTAAAAAACTAATTGAGAAGCTAAAAAATAATGATGTTAGCTTATTTAGAAAAAATAATCAATTAATAAAAATTATAGACAAATTAAAAACTTTGGATTCACAATTTAAAATTTTTAAACACTAATAACTCAATTATACCTTTCGGAAAAATTAAAATATTCTGGATTATAGTTATTACAATTTTTATCATATAAATTAATTAAATTTATAATAATTAATTTTGTAAAAACATCTAAAACTCATTTATATTAAATTAATTAACTAATTAATTAACTAAATAATTTTATAAAAATCAAGGAATAAATTGTTACTATGTATAAAATTATTTAAATAAATTTAATATTTTTTTAATAAATTAATTAAATTATTTAATATAATAATAAAGTAATTAATTTAATTGAAAATTAAATTTAATAATAAATTGAATTGATCAAATAATTTAAAAAATAGATTAAAAATAATAATATTAAACACACTATAGAAATAATGAAATAAATAGAATAATAAAATAAATACATTATTAAGAAAATAAATTAAGATTAATTAAATTATGAAAAATATAAATTTTGAATTAATAAAATAATAAAATGATGTTAAATGACAGATGTTATTATACTAAAAAAAAGAAAGAAAAAAAAGAAATGATTAATAATAATTTTAATTAAAATCAAAGAATAAAAAATAATAGTCTTAGTAGAATTAATTAAATAACATTCAATTATTCATAATGAAAAAATTAAACAGTAAAATACAGAATTGTAACATAAGATCACATTTTTAACAATTTGAAAAAAAATGTTGATTTTATGAAAGAAAATATATTGTTTTGATAATACAAAAGAATTAAAATACGACAATCTATGAGGAAAAGTGTATGAAATAAATTCAGTGTTAGATGTGAGAATAGGTGCCTAGTCCTGTACTCTAATTATCCATTGTCATATGGTAATAAAAGTAATTTATAGGGGATTGTATATGTAACCGACCCTATTGGAAACAAGAATATGTTGACAGGATTATTATGTTTGAACAAGGATATGAGCCTCTTCAATAGTTACTGATATTGTATGGTAATGAGATTCAGTGGAGTTAGAAGGGATATGAGCCCTCCCCATGAAGTTCTTAACTATATTTACCATAAGAGACCTTCTATATTACTAGTTATGAGTGAGAGGTGATGTAATTATCTAGGCTTTCTTCTCAAAAGGATTCTGAGGAGTAGTATATTATAATTCTAATAGAGATGGCTAATAGGTTACCTCCTCGGTGACCCCATATATGAAGCAATATCAAGGATTTATTTTTAATCCCCCTTCATTATATACAGATTTTATTTATTTTCACACTCTAAGGATATCTTCTTGATGTGATTGGTGGTGGAGGTATGTTTCAGAGGCACCATTGCAGATTTCCTCAGATAATACGCACTTACACGCATCAATTCCTATAGAACCATGTATATAGACTCCAAGATTAAGATTGTATCATGTTTATTTTACATCCATAACTTTTCATTATATATTTTATTATAGAGACAATTAATAATATGTGCTACCCTTCTGCTTGCAGGGGATGCAACCCATATTGAATTTGAAGCACTAAAATGATTTCTTGATGTCAATGTGATTTATTTGGATCAAAGTGATATCTTATGAAAGGTTATAATATGTAAAAACACATTAAAAATTAATATTGATCAACGAGACATCTTTTTTTAGTATATATTCATTAAATAATTTCCAATAGTGATAGACCCACATGTAGTTTACTATTTGTTTCTAGAATACATGAAATAAAATGGAATTTGGTGGTTGAATCCTATTTAATTTTTGTTAATGAAATATTTATATCGAGTTCAACATTTTTGTTTTGAACTAGAATACGGTGTCTCGATGTATAGTTGTGGAAGGTTGTGGGTGGATTCATAATCATTAGTTTTATCATTTCTATTTTTTAATACAGTTTATTATGAGACTTATTCATGGAAATGGAAACACGCAATGACTACCATATCTTTGATTAGAGGTTTTAATGCAAATTTATTTCCCTAAGATAGGATGTTAGTAGGGTTTCATTCCAATGATGATTAGGAACACCCAATGGCCAGTATGTAGGTATGTCCAACTCATCCGACCCTATTGGGTGTTGGGGATTATTACTTACTCCATGAATCCTATATAGATTTTATATCTATTCCTTAATCTTTCCCAAATCCCATTATGATACTGTTTACCATAAAGAAAAAAATTAGTTATTAGTATACAAAAATGTAAATTATTTTCTATGACATTGGTATTAAATCAATATGAGTATCTATATATATTAAAGGTTCTCCATTGATAACACAATTTCTATATTTTTGAGGTTCTTTATCATGTTACATAAAAATGTTGGTATGTACTTGACTGTATATAAAATTACCATAGATTTTCACACTAGAGTTTATCACATTCCAATATATTGATAGGTAATTATATGGTATATAGATTCCATGAAATGGGATTTTCATATATCCCTATGAATAGAATTAGAACCCATGAGGTTTAGTGCCACATAATAGGTCATGTAGTCCCATTTCAGGTCATTTTAAAGGGACTAATTGATGCAGTATAATATCATGTACTAAGTGTAACTAGGTGGAGGATTCCATAGGCATGAATTTCATGTAGTTAAGATATTATTCCCCCATTCATACCTTTTATCGCTATGTGATAAGGAATATGAACCTGTGATATATTTTTGTGAGACCCATTGAAAATATTTCCCTCAAAATGGGAGTAGGATTTAATGAGAAGCATAGACTCTTATAGGGAAGATCCAATTGTAATATTACCCTATTAAAGGAGAATATAAAATTAATTTTATTGGGTTGATACTTTATAGAGGCATCCTATGTATTCCATCGAAACGGTAACAAAATCCGAAGAAGTTTTAAAGATAGAGTTTAATTTTGTGTGATGATACTATACCATTCCGTTTAACATCGTGTTATAAAGACATTGAGGTGAAATTTTTCATTATCTGACCTAGAAATATTATAATAAAATTAATTTCGTTATATGGTTATGGTTATATATATTAGTAATTTTGAATGTAATGTATGTGGAATGAGCCTTGGAGAGGCATCCTGGGAATCCAATCAAGAAACAAATCAGATTCCCCAATGTTTTGAAGTCAAGTATTAATGTGTCAGAAAATGTCGAGCAATAGAGGAGTTTGGAGGGCTTACAAATTAATTAGATGTAGAGATTATTCAATAGGAAAGTTGAACATTTATGAAATGACAGATGGGTAATATATCCCAATGAGAAGGAGAATATGGTTGTTGGAGATTACTGTTTATAAGTAGACCCATATGGGATATGTTTTCCCCATAACGATTGCATGATCATCATAGATCCTTATTCCTATGTTATTCATGCTCTCTATAAGAAAAAATAGATTACATAATCTAAAATAGTTTTCTAAAGTTTGTAAAATCAGATTTTAATGGGGCATGAACAATATGAAATCCAAACACAAAATTTGTACAGTGTATTACACATAATAAAGAATACCAATGTATGAATATAACTCATGGGGAATATGTGAAGTGTAAAATGGACTCGGGCTTACACCATATTGGATTACAAATGTATAGATATTCAGACATACAGTGAATATAACCCTATGAGGAAGAATGGTTAGGGACTTACACTAAAGTGGATACCTGAGATATTGACTTATTCATTTACTAATGATAAATTAAAAGGGATGATATTTTTAATATCATAAAATGACATAGTGGTATTTAGGGGACATGTTTCAAGCGTAGTTTGGTTTCCAAAAAGCATAATATTTTTAGGTAACTGAATGAGTGTCCAGGGTTACGTTATTATGTTATCATATTAGGGTTAGTCAATAACATTCCCAACATGGGTCTAGGTGTCATGAAACCCTATGATAGTCTTGTGATCACGTTACATGGATGGGGTGGGGTGATATCTTAATCGGTACGTGGTTAGGTGATCGTTTTGATGGAATGAGGTTAAGAGATCATGTGACGTGATTCTATCCACGCGATCATGTGACATAATTCTATCCACATGATCATGTGACATGAATCAATCCACCCGATCTTGTTATTAAATATTCATTCTCACACTAATCATTAGGAGATGATTATCATGACCTTCATTGGCATTTTATTTTCCTAATAAAATTTATTAATCTTTCACCATTTAAACATGACCTATTCCTTGTTCTTACTCATGTTATCTCCTCCTATGAGAGGAACCCTTTCTCAATGTCTCCATAGTTTTTAAATTATAAACATTAGGATATTTTTATGTATGGTAATTTAGTATAAATGTTATTTTTTATGGAATGTAATCCATTTATGTGGTTAAAAGGTTTCATAAATAAAATACATTTGTCATGGTGGTGGAAATCGTCAACAAAATTTAAGGTCTTTCTTGAATTTGATTAGGCACTAAAAATAAGACATTGGTTAACCTCAATTAGAAATTGTGTATTCATCATGGGACTAATGATTAACAAAAAAGTGCAATAAATTTCTCTATGGACAATGAATCATGGGTGTACCACTTAATAAATAGTGAGATTAAGAGTCCTCCACATACTATCCATTTTTTTCATGTGATATAATCAAAATCAATCACATGTATGGGACATATCATAAGTGGATGCATCATTTGGGTGGTTTTTTTCTTAAATTCATTATAGGATTCAAGGGCGAGAGAATGAACAAAGCATAAATAGTCTTATCATGGTTACATGGTTATGTAATACTATAGTTGGATGAATCTCATACTACCATGTAAGTCCCTTCTAGGGATCATAGATCTTTTGAAGATAAAATTAGGAGGCCAATAGAAAGTGTGAAATTTCTATTAGTGTTAACATATATGAGGAAACAATGTAATGGATAGAAAAATGTGGGCACATTGTAGTCCAAAATATTAAATAAGGGAAAAATAACATGAAACAATAAGTTATGACATAGATAATGTTGTCTAACTAGTCGAAGTTACTTATAAATAATGATTGAAAAAGTAGTTATATCTCAATTAAATACATTTATAATAGGTTGAATGGTTCTAGAATTTTAAATGTTTTCTCAAATGATTTAGTGGTGATGTATATAAATTAATCTATTTATGAAGGCATGGTAATCCCAGTATGGTTTGCACCAAACCCATAAATTTGTTTTCATTAAAAGAAAACATTTAAATATAGATAAAGGGGTAGAAAGTGAATAATGAATAATTATCTCATAAAATAACCTCTGATAAATATATTCAAATATCATTAACTCCCTTGGTTTTTTCATATAAATTATTATTTTAAAAATATATTTATTGTTATATAAATATTTTCATAATTTATTTTTATCCTTTATATCATTTAATTTTATTTAACAGCAATATTTTTTTATTTATTATAATATAATAAATCTAAAATTTATCAAATTTATTTCAGAAATTTTTATTAAAAAGCTTTTTCATATTCTACAATCTTAATATAAATCGCAACTAATTTCATAAATATATCAAATTAATATTACAAATCTAAATTAAACTATTTTTGTAAATCTTCTCAGAACTTGAATTAGTTGATGTGACAAAAATAAAAGCAGATCTAAAATTATAATGTATTACAAAACATTTAATGATTAATTTTCTTTCTTTTGGATTTTTCTTTTAGGAAACTAATTTTTCTAGTAGAACATGTTACCTAAATAAATTACATCAAGTTAAACTAAAAATATTATTTATAGTAATTAAAACACAACTAAATTTATCCTAATAAATTGACCCTCTACCTCAACAATACAACTACAATGTAATTTCACTATTACTCATATTCCACTAATAAGTGTTCTACTTATAACCATTCCTTCCATAAAATTTAAATAAGTGTCATATTACTGAGAAACAAATCACCAAAAATTATGAATAGTTATCAAATTTTTATACCAAAATATTGATCCTACATTTCAATAATTGAAAAAATGGAAAATTTAAAAGACACTTCTATAAGAACCTTAAATATGGTTGATTTATTGATACAGAATAAAAGAGTAAAGTAATTGTGTTTTTAGAAATTTTTTTATAAAGTCCCTTAATAAAAAAATTCATATCATTGGTAGGTATACTTGATCTTTGATACCATACATGCATATACATCCCCATCAAGACTACAAAGATAATTTTTATATAAGTAATCATATCTGGAACACAATTTAGGATTCAAAAGTTTTAGAGAGGGCGGCGATGATTTCTCTCCAAACATAAATAGAATATCACATTTCCTATATTATATAATCCCTATATTCTATAATAACTATCCCAAAAATATAGTTACATAGTTATGGGAATCCATTTTAGATGTACCTTCCCTTTAATTACTATATGAGGGGCCCATAGATTGAGACATATAGTGACACTTATGTGGTGGTCATATTGTTTATCTAAAATTAGTGGTGTTTTACATGGTAAATTACTCATACACTGAATTTAGGGTTAGTTTTGTTCCCTTTATACCTTCCACATACATGATGTTAATAGTATTTGGGAACAATTATCATGATACATGAAATTTTACAACACAACATTCACTCCCTTAGTGACCACATCTGACAAACATCTCAGGAAGAGGTATTCCATTTATAATATTTTATATTAGATCCATAGAATATGCACACATGGATTGTACAATTATATACCCCATCCCATAGAATATGTGATCGAGCGTGTTCCTCTTCTTACAAGGTGTCCTCCTGTTATGATCAAAAAAGCGCCCTAGATTATAATGTCCCTTCATCATGAAGAGATAATGTAATGCATTTCCCCCCTCAATTACAACTTGTATATTGATGTATAATCCTATTGATATATCACTTCATGATGGTGTATGATATGAGACCATTTATTGACTCATATATCGGCTCCATTCAGGTTTTCTCATGCATAAGGCTCATTAGTAATATTTTAGATATTATTTATTGATGGAAATCCAATAATTATACTTAAGATCATTAGTAATATTTCATATTTTAGGCTAATCATGCATAAGACCCTAGTCCATGTAATTTTTAGGTAGAATTATCCCATAATATCTTATTGCAGGACTATAAATAGAGTTAAAATGTTCTTATAAATTAGAAAGTAAAATTTAAAAATTTTATCCATCTCACCTGATCATAAATTCAATGAAAAATGGTCCTACTTATACATCCACATCTTGGATGATATTGTTTTATGGTCATAATACATTAAGAGAAATTAAAATGGTCATAGTTGTATCTCATAAAATTTTAATATTTTGGTTTTATGTTTCATTAATATGAATGGAATTAAATTTCATTTTTCCTTTGAAATTTTACCATAATATATAATTTTGGTCACACACAGTAAAATTAATTACATTTCTCAAATTCTTATTATGTAAAACTATAATACATTTTATATGTCTCAGACATCATTAAAAGGTACAAAAAGGTTAATCCATCATAATATTAAACTAGATGCTGAATTTTCTTTACTATATGAACTATAATTTAACATCATATTATATTTTATCTATGATATTGGAGTACATTTAATTCCAAAATTCCTAGATTTAAATACGTATACTTTTCTATCATGGTTGAATTTAATTCCCTCTTTAATTAGATGTTAACTACATGTTGTTCCTTCATGGTTGGAAAAAATTTATATACAAAATTTTCTAAAGATTAGTGTGACCCCCATTAATTTTTCCTTATACTATGGCCATGGTGTACATGATTTCTTACTCTAAAATTGAGTATAAATATGAATACATTTATGTAAGAAACTGTAAAAACATAAAATATCCCACCACTTTGAAATCTCTTCATCTTACTAGACGAATGAGAAATTTTGTGTTCTTTTTTTCGATATACAAGACACAAAACAGTAATATAAACATTCCACCTTCATGGATGGAATACGATAATGAATACACATTTCCTTTTCTTGGATAACAAATAAACAATTTGTAAAAATGTTTTCTTCCTCGATGGATCACAATTTTACTGTAAACCTTCATTCCCTCTTAATTGGATTTAAAATACTATGACATTCATTATTCTTTCCTTTATGGTTTCAAAATATTTAGTTTATTCATTTATGGAATTACATTAATGTATCACAAACCATTATGACATAATCTTGAGAATACCTAAACCCTGGACTTATGAGGATAACATTTTTTATAGACCCCCATTTAACTGATGAAGTGTTAGTAGATCACTTTTATGAAATGTTGTAATTATGATTACTAAGATTGATTACACGATCCTCTATTAAATATATAAGAGTGCCCTTAATTAGACTATATGCTCTTTCATTGGATGATTCAAGCACCCGTACTGTTAGTATAAATATAAATAATCATGATTTTGGATATATGAGAATACATATTATGTCCTATAACATGTTTCACATGATATAACCAACAAATATAAAAACAAATATTTACAATAAATTGTTAATAAATATAAAAAAAACAAAAATCGTAAATAGTTAAGAAGTGTTAATATTGAAATTGATTTTTTAATGAAATATGTTTTTCTAAAATTATATATTTTATTTTAGAAATATAGAATTTTTTTTAGAATTTATATTTTATAAAGTTTAATTCATATTTCAATTTCTCAAAACAAAATTATATTAAGATTAATTTTTGAGTTTTTTCAAAAATAATCATTTTATAGGTGAATAGTAAAAAAATTGCAATTTTACTAATACCGTCACATTTAGGTTACTTATAAAATATTAAAAAATTTATATTCAATAAATATATAAAAATAAATTAAATTAATCATTTAAAAATAGGATGTGTATTTATAAAATCTATGAATATCATTTTTTACAAGAAAATAATATATAATGAACATTATATTTCATATAATTCTATAACAAAATTAATAAATGAGGAAATTAGGTTTTTGAATCTATTTTAAGTTCAAATAAATATTATTTATGAAATTATAAAATTATTAGTATCCTTAAATTCAATAACATCGATAATTTTGTCACATACATGAACATTATGCTTAAAAATACATTTTGAAAAAAATTGGGTTTTATGGTTAATAAACATTCACGTTAAAATTAATATCCATATACATAGAATGTTAAATTGATTAAATGAATATTATATTTCGCATAATAAAATTCATATTATTTATTATGATCTTTTTCATTTTGGGTATAAAATATAGATGCTTTGGATTATTTTTTATTAAAATGATAATGGTGAAACAATTATTTTAAAATTATTATTATTTATTAAATTCAGTAAATTTATAATGAATTTATTAAATTTAAAAAATTTAAATAATGAATATATTATGAATTTTAGATACAGAAATATATTTATTAACATTCATTTAAATGTTAATCCATTTAAAACCACTAACATTATAAAATAAATAATCAAAATGAGTTAATGTTGAAAAAATGTATTTTAAAAATGCTATCATTTTTATATTATTAATTATTTTATTAAAAGATAAATTTTAATATTTTATAATGTTAAATAGGCTCTATAATATTTATTTTTTAATCCATTATATTATTATTTTCTTATTATTAATTCTTGGTCATGTTCTGAAAATGGGGATTTTATGTCGAGAAATTTGTGATTTAGAAACAAATGTATTTCAAGGAATTTATAACAATATTTGAATAACCTAGAAGATTAAAAGACCATTAAATTGGTAAAATATGAAATAAAAGAAAGACATTATTAATTTTTAAATATCATTTTTGCAAATAAATCAACATCCAAAATTTTTAATGACTAAAGAAACATGTAAAATTAATATAAAAAAACTATTTTATCTTCACCTTATATGATGTATCTTCAAGTTGAGGATCATTTTTGGATTTCCATGGAATAATCATTGATATTATTATTCAATTTTTAATTGATAAATTTTTGATATTAAATTCATTTACCATGTTAACGTTATCTTATATGACTATTAAATAGTGATAAGTTCATATAAAAAATATTTTTACACGTTTATGTGTTATTATTTAAAAGTAAATAATTTATAAATGTAGAAATTATATATAAAAAATGGTTTTAAAATTAATATAATTGTGGTTAAAATAACTTAATCAGATAAATTTTAATTGTGTACATTAAAATAATTTACTATGGTTATAATTGTTTCCCCTCGTAAAAAGATAAAATTGTGAAAACTGTGGAGGAATGGAAAAAACATTTCAATGTAATGTTTCAAAATTTCTGGTTGAGGTGTGTATTAAAAAAACCCAATTTACCAATAATAACTTTTTAATCCCTTGGACATAATATAGTTAAATTAATTTTATCAAATTCAATGGGTATTTCTAGAACTACCCTTATATTCACTTAAAAAAAAGAAACACTTCCACCACAATAAGGCTCCCATATCATTGACAATTTGACATTAAAACTATTAAATTTAATATCACTAGAGAATAATACCATGTTAATAATACCATATTCACTTTTTGAGACCTAAAACCATCAAGATCATGAGTTCTCCTCATGAAAAATAAAACATTCAATTTATGTATTATCTCATTCTTATGTTTTTCATCCAAATCATACTCTTCAAAATTTCTTATGAAAGTAATAATATGATGACTTAAATTTAACTAAAATACTGAAATTTTGTTATATTTTTCAAATCCACTATTTATTCATTTCCATTCACTTATATAAACACAAAAATGATTATAGTTTGTGCGTTTGTTCTACCTCCATTACAAAAAAATATTTCTTTTCCTCTAATTTTTAATTAATTATCGACACATAATAAAATATATTTGAAAATAATATCATATGAAAGTAATATCATTGTTAATTTATAACAATGAGTTTATATTAATATAAAATCCTTCATAATCATACTCACTAATCAAGGTAAAGCATGTTGATGTTTTTTTAGATTTAACTAGTCATATTAATGATGAAATAAAACACTACTATGGATGATTATGAAAAGATAAAAAAACAATGTTATTAAAATATTTTTTTTATATTTCAATAAATTATTGTATTAATTATTTAACTTATTAGTAATGTATCATTTTTGATTGCAAAAATCACCAAAATAATCCAACAATGGTTCCATTTCCACACAGTGTAACTAAAAGAGTTGAGCAATAAAATGAGAGGAATTAAAAACCATTTGATTTATAAATTCTATTATATTTAAAGATATACTAATTGTTAAATTGGTATCAAATAATAGGTAATTATATCAACATTATTTATCATTTACAAACTGTTAATGTTACAAACATCTGATAGTTGAATGTAAGCTATTACAAAAGTCATAAGGTGTCTTTTTGACTATATTATCATCCATTATGTATAAAAGCTCTTATTTACTATTACCATTCAATATTTATGAATTATAACCTATTATAGTTTTAGTATGTAATTAATTCTTATTTTTTGGTGAAATCATGTTTTATAGAAAAATATTTTTTCTTGATGATTGTAAAGTTTTGTTAAAGTGATTGTTTATTAAGAATAATACCAATTATTTTAGGGAATTTTTCGTCCATATCCATTTTTATAAATGTCACCAATATTCCCGTTTACCTAGTGTAAGTTGAATTGTTTTTTCTCCAATGAGCCCTTTTTCCACATTATTCATTTTAAAACAATGGGTTCACCATACATTTCAATATGTGGGTTTTTAATAAGGTTATTCGAATATAATCAAGTGATTTTCCCATCATCTAAAAATGAAAATCCTTATACTTTTATTAACCATTTTGTCCTTTCATGGAACATTGTATCCTAAAACATTAAATAATGTTTTTTTAAATGTAGACATTCCCATTAAAAAAGGCATCTGTAGAAAAATAGAATTTGGTATTTCTTTTTAGAAATTTATATTATTTTGAGAAAAATTTATATTTTAACTTTTTTTCTCTTATAAGTTTCATATATTAAAAAATTATGTTTTCATCATAATTTATTTGTTATTATCTTATGATTACATTTGTAAAATGCTATTTTTATATCCATTATTAATTAAGTTCTTGTTATGTAAAACCCCATTTTTTTTGCATGAGATCATTAGGATATGTTTATAATTGATTTTATGTGTCAAAAATGTGTATTTAAAATTCCATGTGTTTTAAAAAACATCCCTATAGTTTAATGGTTTTAAAAAATATCAATAGATTTTCATGTACAAATATAATGAGTTTTTTCACATTGGAATAGGCATGATTGGTTTTGTCCCATTTTAGGCATGGTCATTTTTTATATTTATATAGGAATAGGAATAATGTATTTTATCATACATTATTAAAAATTATTATTGTTATTATATAGTAAAAATATATTTATTTAATGATACATAATTTTCATGACGCATTTTATATCAATGAAATTCCATGTTTTTAAGATTATTACTTATTTTTAATGTATTACACACTTTTTTGTTATGATCACATGTTATTTTTATTTTGAGATGTTTTTTTGACAAGTTGATATAATTTATTCTTACTTAATGATATTTTAATGATCTTAGGGTACTCTATTTTTTTTGAATATCAGTTAAGGTTTAACAGTATTTTATGGTGTTATTAATTTCATACTCATTATTTACTTCATGTTATAATATGTTTTACCATTACTGACTGTCTTATCACACCCATTTCATATGTTTAAATTTTTTATGTTATGATTAAGATTATATCTTGTGAAATATCATGAAAGGGTCAATAGGATAATGATTAATGAGAACATTTTTCATGTTTTCAATATAAATTGTATATATATCTAATCAATGGGACACTAAACATTTTGGTTCTTGTGTTTTGTGATTATTTGTGAAATTTATTTTTTAAATCAAGATATATATGTAATATTTAATTCATTATTATATTTTGTTTCTATAGTATATACCATAGAATGGTTTAGTTATTTTTTATATTACTTTAGATATACATCGAGATTAATTTTATTACAATTTCTATTAGGGTTATAGAACATTAGTAAAAAACCAATAGTTATGTCAATCTATAAGATTTTATACTTAAATATTTTCTGTTAGGGTTTTTACCTAGGTGTAATAAGCCGAATAATTTCAAGTTGGGTATTATATGAATCATCACTTGGTGTAAACCAAAGAGGCTTAACAAGATAGTTGATTTGAAACACTTATGTGATGTTCATTGGTCGATTATATTCAATTTAAAAACCTCTATGAAGTATTGATTTCATAGATAAATTGAGGACCATAAGAAAACTCTAGATAATAAAACCATGACCAAACTAATGTTGATATAGTTTGACCTAAAGTAAAAATTTGAAAATATAAAATTTAAAAGAATAATTTTTTTTAAAGATGAATTAATTTTAATAAATGTGATGATATTGCAATATTGTAAATTTTTTTCCACTCATGTAAGTCATTTTAGTTTTATTTATCTCTAAATGTAAAAGGAACCACGTGTGTGAGGGTTAATAAAAAATTAACCCAATAAACAAACCATCAGAATAAGAGATTGAATAATAAATCAGGTTACTTTTTAAAAACTTTAATCAAAGAATATAATAATTTTTTTGAACATAGTTGAAGTAAAAATTACACAAACGAAGGGAAACATGGAATCTCATGAAAGATAAATTGAATAGGATGATGTTGGAACAAAATTTTGATTTTATATGTGTCAAAAATGAGGGGAATCACCAAGGAAATTTATTTAAGCGGACCATATGGTGTCTTAATAGTGGAGAAAGATGAATGTAAATATAAAAACATTGAAAAAAATAATATTTGTATTTATGAAAAGAAACAGGATATAGTTCATCAAAATGAACATAAAAAAATTCATTGTCTTCTTTCTGGACACCTTAGATATTATCCTAGTCAATTCCCTACATCAATTATTTATAATGATGATAGGAATTTACAACTTCTTAGACCCAAGCAATTTATATGAAACTATACCATGACTATAATTGATGATGATATTAGTAATTAGGTTTCACTTACCCTCCACCATAGACTATTTGATATATTTTTGTTCTATGAACTATATTATATCAAATGTGTTTTTAAGAACATCAAGTAACCACCATCATTGAATTTTTATTTTAATGATAAAATTTAGTTGTATGAATAATATGTTTTTGGAAAAAAAATTTAGGATAATTATTATAAAATTCTTTAAAAAATCAGTTGAATTTTGAAAATAGAATGGATATATTCCCTTTTACTTCACATTTATTTCTAGAATAAGGAAAACATTATTATTAAACTATGACAATCTATTAGTCCATGGTTAACTCTAAATTATATAAGAATAATATATCATCATTCACATGGGCCATAATAACTTTATATGGGATACATTTCCTTGAAATTGTAAGGGAAAAAGTGTTTTCTAGTTTTACATATGTTATTGATGATCAAATCTCATTAGAGATAATAGTTTTCAGGATTTATATCATTTAAAACCTAGAGCTTTTCCCGTAAGTAAATAATAATTATACAGGAAGGATATGATTTATTTATGGTGCCGGGAGCATAGAATGTAACAATATGAGATGTTGGATCCATTAAATATTTACTAAGTTATTTAAATTATATCACATAGTAAAACCAGTGTAAACCAACAATAATATATTAATAAGTACTTATTAATAATCCAAGCATAAAAACTATGATTGTAAAAATTTAATAGTTATTACCTTTTGAATGTATATAATTTACAGGAGTTGATATTAAAAATGTTATTCTTAATAAATTCACCTTCCATAAATGAAAAAATTTGTTTTAAAAAGATATTTTTTTAGAATTTAAATTGGATAAATTAAAATAAATATTATAATTCCTCCCAAGAAAACATCTTAGTATATATTTTTGAAAATTTCCATAATTAATTGATTTTATGTGGATAGTAATAAAATTAAAAAATTTATAATATTCTCACATTTATATGACTTATAAGTTTTTGGAAAATATTAATGTCAAATTATATATCTATAAATTAAAATAATGAATTTGAAAATAATACTTCAATTTATAAAAACCATTCATATATTTTAGAAAATAATGAAATATTATATGAAAACTTCTTTTTGAATCTTTTTCTTTAACTAAATTTACTCATAGGGAAGTTTTTTATGGTTTTATTTTAATGAAAAATAACAATTAATTAAAATTTATAATCTTATTAATAATATTAAAATAAATTACAATTATTATTTTTTCCTATACATAATTTTTATTCAAACGAATAATAATTATATAAATATTCGTTTTTATATCCTATATGTAATAACATTAAGATTAATTTCCATGCACATATAATTATAATTTAATAAAATGATTCTCATAATTAAAATAATAATATTTATAATTTTTAATATTTGAAATTTAATTTTTAGGTATAATATTTTGACTATTATTATTAATGCTAATTTCCATGATAATGGTGAAGCAATTATTTTTAAATCGTTACATTATCGACATCATGAAATTTATATCATATCAATAAAATTGAAACCATTAATTAATAAATCTAATAAGATGTATAAAAAATTAAATAGATATTTATGACATTACATAATTTCTAGTCAATTAATAATTAATATCATCAAAACATAAATAGTTAATATGAGTTAATGTTGAAAACAAATTTTTTATAAAATAATATTTTTTAATATTTTCCATTTTCAAATATTAAGAAAAATTTTAAATTTTATAATTTCAATTAGATAAAATAAACCTCATTTACTAATTCATGATATAAAAAATATATAATATTGATTTTTTATTATTTTCGTAGAAGGTGGATTTATGGTCGAAAAATTCAGGATTTATCAAAAATAAATTTTTCCTTATTTTAACAATATTTAATAAAAATATTGGAAAAAATGAAAAAATAAGGTATTAAATAAAGGAAGAACATTACGAGTTTTATACACTATTATTACTTAGAAAACATACTCCATTATAATTAATATCTAGAGAAAAATATTACATAAATATTAAAAAAAATGTTTTCATCCTTATCTATAAAATAAGTATTTTAATTGAATGATTTGGTTTTGGATTTAAATTAACTAAACATAAGTTTCAGTAAATTAAGAATAAATAATTTTTTTAAAAAAAATTCAGTAATAGTGATAATTTTATCATTTCAAAAATTGATATCTTAATGATGTTATTTTTGAATTATAAACTATTTTACCCGTTTATGTGATTTTATTTAAAAATTTTCTTTTCATACAAGTAAATTTTTTTATTTAATAAATTATTGTTAAAGGTTAAATAATGAGGAAAAAATAATATATTTGTTTTAATTTTTAAATTTTATTATTAAAATTAATGACTCTGGTAAAAATTATTTACCCGGATAAAAAGAAAAAATGGTAAAAAGTTTTTTACCAATGGGTGAAGAAAAAAATATATTAAAAATTTGATTAGAAATTAATATTTGAGGTGTGTATTTTCTAAAACTCACCCCCTTTCCTCAATTACCTATTTTTGAATTTATTTTTCTTCAAACTGTGAATTTAAATTTTTGGAATCCAATGGGTATTTCTGAAATAACCCTTTTATTCGCTTAAAAAAGGAAAAACATATATAACTTCATGACTCACATATCCTTTGAAATAATAAATCAAAAAAATAATTTTTTTTATACCTATAATACAATAAAATTAACATAAAACCCTATTCGATCATTTTTTTACATAATCTCTTAAATATGCAGCAAATTTAAAAGGAAAGACCATGTCTCTAAAGTTAGTATTGTACCGTGCATATATTTTTATTTTAAATCTAACCAATAAAAATATATTATCTCCATAATAATTTTATAGATTAATTATCATTATTATACATTATTTTTTTTATTAATTTTACAACCCTTAATTATTCATTTTGATCCACTTATAAAAATTTACGAATGTCAATTGTATGCTTGTGTGTGTGGACTACTATGTACATAAATAAAGAACTTTTTTCTTATACTTTTTCATTCATTATCCAATAATATTTAAATATGGATTACCTTAATTACATAATAAATATAATATAATTTTTATTCGGTTATAAAATTATTATTTCAAAAATTGAACATCTATAACCATAATCACAAAAAAATTAAAGCAAATTCATGTTTTGTTCAGTTTAACTAAAAATGTGAATGATGTTATAAAAGTATATTATAGATGACCATGTAATGAAAAAAATATTATTAAAATAAACCAACAATTTTTTTTATTGGTATATAATTTTAGAAATATTATTTTAATTATTTAACTTATCATTTATGTATCATTTTCATTCTCTAAAAACAATGAAATAAGACAACACTGATTCCATATTCACACAACATAATAATAATAATAATTGAGTTATATGAAGGACCTAAAAATAAATACTACTTATATATTACTTTATCTTAAATGATATATTATTTATGACATTATTTTAAAATATTTGGTAATGATATCAATATTATAGAACATGAATGATCAGTTGAATTTATTAACACAAGAATGTGGAAAATAAGTTATATCCTACCAATATAGCCATAATAAATAATTTTAAATGAGGGATACAAGAGGTATCATATATGAATATACTTATGAAATATATTATTAATGATGATATTTTTTCTTATAGTGAGTTAGAGTGTCATCTACAGAGAATGTAAACAAGGAAATAGTTTTTTAATCTCAACTTCTCTTCATCGAGACATGTTTTAATTTTATGCACCAAATTATTATAATTGGAATGTATATTATTTATGAAAAAAATTTGGAATAATTTTTTTTAAATTTTTATATTTATAAAACTATATTTTTTACAATCATATAAATATATTTGATTAAAAATTTAGTAACTCCATAATAGTATTTAATAACTTAATTTTCTTCATTGGGTAAAAATAACTATTCAAATTTAATTATATTAGATGATTGATCTGCTATATTAGTTGATGATTTTAGGGGGTAATTTATATCTATATCTTTGTAGATCATGTTTCACATTAAATTATTCATCCTTGATGGTTTTAATGATTCGTGAGAATTCAATTTTCTGTTAAGAATAATTCCCATATACTTTAATTATTATTTCATCCAAATCCATGTTTTCTCATACCACTAATGTTCTACTTTTAGTATAGTAAAATAATTTTTTTATCTCCAATGATAAATTTAACCTTATTTTAATTTTGAGACTAATCTTTTATAATTATTTCAATGATTTGGGTTTTCAACAAGTTTATATCAAAATATTTTAAAAAAATTTATATCATTTAAATGTAAAAAGGCTCATTATAAAATACATATTTTATTTTGATTAAATGTATGACTTTTTAAAGATTCTATTATTTTTTTTTTTATATTTAGACGACTTCAATTTATTTTCAATATCTATTTTCAATAATTTATATATTCTCCATTATTAAAAAAAATTTTAAACATAAACATTTTGAATAAATTTAATTTTATAGTTTTTTATAAATTTATTTATTCTTCATGAATGGTTTTTATAAAATCATTATAAAAATGTTTTCAAATTCATTATCATTCCCACCAAAATAATTTTTTTAAAATTATTTTAGACTTCATTATATAAAACAATTTATAAATTTTTTAGTAATTTTTTTTGAATATTCACTTTTATTTCTTCTCCACGGTTTATCATTCATGAATTGAGGTTTTCATATTCTCTAATATGTTATTATTTCATGATTTATTATGTAAAATTTAATTTTTTATATAAATGAATAGTTATGTTGATTTTATTTGAAAATCCATTCATTTTATCATCGGTTAATTATTAATGGTTTACGAATGATTCTTGTGGCAAAAATACTGATGGATGATTATTTTTGGGGTCCTATATATCCCTCCAATGCATTGTTTTAATATTATATATAATAATATAGTTTTTAATGGGAATACAGACTGTATTCACATAGTCATTGGAATATTGGGTTTTGTCAAATTTTCATTGATAGACATAATGATCTTGTTCACATAAGTGTTATCATAATAGGATTGATCATACATGTATTCCTATAGTTATGAATGTAAAACATTCCCATGTTTTGTATCATGTTATTCCAAATGTTTATGATTCATTCCATTTAAAGAAAATTAAATGTTTTCAAGATTAAGAAATATTTTTAAAGTATTTGTCACTTTTTTTCATAATTTCATGTTATATAACTATTTAGATATCCTTTGTGAAATTATATGTCATTTATGAATCAATAATGATAATTCTATGATATTCAGATACTCTAACATGTATTTTGATTATCGTCAATGGCCTTTTGATCTTTTATTATTATATTTATTCCTTCTGGTTGTTATTATTCATGTTTTGATATGTATTAGCCTTACCGAGCATCTGATCTCACCCATTTATTATTTTTCAATTTCCCAGGTTATGAATAATATTATATTCTATGATATTCCTATAATGGGTCAATAAGAGCATGATTATATAAATGTCTTTAAAATTGTTTTAAAATAATTTGTCTATATATCTAATTTTAGAGGCACTTAAATTTTAGTCCTCATTATTTGTGATTGTTTTTTATAATTATTATTCAAAAAAAATTTGATGTAATATTTAAGTAATGTATATATTGTGCTACTATAATGATCAAATTTATATCTAAGCTACCTAAAAATTGAATAGTAAATGAAAAATTATAAAAAATAACGGGGAATAAAAAATGAAGTCATTTCCCTATAATGAAGTTTAACTAACCATAAATATTTACTTTTGAGGCCTCACAATTGGGTTTCTTGTTTTGGAAGACCTAAAAATCATGAAATGTATTCAAGTGATAAATGATGAAGTGATATAACCTCTAAATGCAATGGGGGGGGGGGGGGGTGGAAGCTTATAGTTATTGGGGTCTATATTAACCATTTTTACCATGTTCATTTCTAATATTAATTTTTTATCAATACAATGACTACTACCTCGACTCTTAGGCATAGACTGAAAAATATTTCAAAAACCAACCTCTCTACTGCGAGATGTTCAACACAACTGTATAACAGAACATATAAGAGGGGTTGATCTTAATTTTACCATAAATACATGAAAATTAATATTAAATTAGTTAATGGAACATATAACTACTATATTAAATCAACTGATGTAGGAAATGTAACGCCCTAAGTTTATAAAAAAATATATTTGATAACATATATAACATGAAACACTAAGCACCAGTGAGCCATGATTGTTTAAATAAAAATGTTATAACATAATAATAAAATTGATATTTATGAATATATTTAATTTATTTATGAAATATACATACACATATATGTATAATAATAAATATAAAGGCATTACTAAATTTTAGGAAAAGCAGAACTGAATTTTTAGTAAATGATTTTTTTTGGAAAAAATATGTTTTCATAAAAAATCATTTATTTTGTTTTTTGAGAAAATATTAAAAACAATTTGTAATTTTTTTTTTCAAATATAACTTATAAAATTGAAATATTTATAGAATTTATTTTATTTAAATTATGTTGGGGTTTAAATAAATAATTTTTCTGAAATGTTTGATTTTTCAGTAAATTGTCAAATTTATCGAATTTTATAATAAAGTTAATTATTTTCATTAAATATAGTAATTTAAAAGTACAATAAAATTTTGAATTTATATTAAACTCAAATATGAACCATTTTATTTATAATATTATATTTAATGTCATTTTAGTCATCAATTTTCATGATTTCTTTATAAGTTTTAATTCTTAAAAACATGGTTTTCAATATTGTATTTTTAATGTTCATAAAGCATATCAATTTTAATTAATAAAAATTTCCTATTAATGGAAAATAAAAATAGAATTTATATATTATATAAATATTTTTTTAATTGATTATTATTTAATGATTCATTCTATTCATAGAGTTAATATAAGATCTTTTATTGATTGAGAAATACATCTTAAAAAAATTTCATTTCATTACATTTTGTGTGTTTCATATTAAATTAAATTCAGACAATTATCTTAACTTATTTTTATAAAATTTATCCCTTATTTGTAATAATTATAATACTTATTAATTAAGAAGTTGAACATACATTTTAGTCATAGTTAAATGTTAAAATAGTAAAAATTAACTAACTCAGTTATGGTTAAAATGGGGGTTTGTATGATACACGAGCCTGTGTTAATATTAATTTTAATAAACAATATATATTTTTTATAAAATATTATTCTTATTTATAATTAGTGGGTAAATAGAATCTAATAATTCTCATATTAATTTTTGGTCTTAAATGATAAATTACATATTTTAATACTAGTTACCATGGTGAAACGAAAATAGTTAAATTGAGTATCCATAGTAGTAAAGGAATTAAAATGTTTAAAAAAAGTATAATTTTAATGTTTCAGGTGTTTATAGAATATTTATTCCCTATTATATTTATTTTATCAAATTTGGATTCACATGGGATGATATTGAGATAGAATAATTGAATATATTTTGGTATTTACTTAATTACCACTCCTTCTCACATATAAATAGAACCCTCATATCCTCTACTAAAAATGCTAAAAAAATATTTTTGGTTCATCCAATCCTAGAAAAAATTCCTTCTTACTTCGCTTAAAATATCCCTGAGTCCTTGGTTTGATTAGAAAACCCTCTAACGAAGGATTTTGTTGAAAACACAATGACGTTATCTGAATAATGTGTATCGTTCTTAGCTACACATTTTGTTTTATTTAATATTCCATCCTCCTCAAATCATACTAAAAAATGTTGATATTTTAGAACTTATATCTAAAAAATAATTATATTTTGTTATTTTTTTGGATTAACCCACATATACAATATTTTCCATCAATTGGGAACCTGAATAATCATCCAAGTGTATGATGGTCTTCTAATCCCATAAATCGATGTAATCATTCTCCATCATCACCTATGAAATATGTTTATGATGATGGATTTAATGTATATGTATGATATTCCTAAAAATTTTATTATTCTGTATATTTAATATTTAATATATTAATTTTATGATTCCATTAATTAAAATATGATAACATAATTCATGCACATGTATAAAGACCAAACCTTAGAACATTACATAGAAGATGACCTTTTATCGGTTTAGATTCTAGTGAATCAGATATAAGCTTAAAATTTATAATATTTTTAATAAAAAAAATCCCATTTCACTTCCACTACACAAAAATGATGACATTTATCTTTGGACTTCATAGTGACCTGTGAAATAATTTTAAAATAAGGGATGAGCGTTAAATTTCCCTATAAAGGGTTTTAAAACGTTTGATTAATCAATTTAAAGATATTATTTAAAAACACTTTTGAATTACACATTTAAAAATATCCATTGTAATACATTATTTTAAATTTTTTACTCTTTGAAAATACTATATCTCTTAGAAAATACTCAACATAAAAAACTGATTTAAACATATCTTATTGTTTTCTGAAAACAACATGCATGCTTAAGAAAATAGACAACTATCATGAGGCCACATTAAATGGTGAAGGATATCTTGGTCATATCTAGTTTGTGAATAATTGATTCACTCCCCAATGAAATTTTGTATTTATAATGATCTAGCACTGGGGTTTTTGAAAAACATTTTATGCTTTTTTTCTTAAATGCGTTTTCCAATGGAGTTTTTATTTAAAAAATAAAAAATTATTATTTTCAGTTGTACTATTTAAGTATATATATGAGCTTAATGGTTATTCAATTTTTGGTCTTTACACCACAAAATATATTGATATATATACATTTTACCTAAATACATTTAGTATTACTTGACATCCATGTACTTAAAAATGTCTTTCAGAAACCTATAAATATCTATTTGAATTTTGTTCCAATGATAGTAAATTTTATTCGATGCACAAGATTTCATGTATTATATGAGTAGTAGCATGAGTAATCTTTATTATGTTCGTATGTGTATACTCATAATTATGATGCACATAACATGATTTTTATTTCATAGAAATTGAAATTGGCATCATTTAATTTATTAATGTATATATATAACTTAAATACGAAACATGAATAATTTCATGAATAAAATGATGATATATAAATATGAAACAATATTGAGATTATATTTAATTAGTAATAGAATTCTGAATTAGAATTTATAAAATGAACTTGAATTCCACTATTAGTTATATATATATACTCATACACACACACACACTTATAAATTATTATGGATTTGAAAATAAAATTATCTCATATTTTTACATGTTTCTATTTTCCCATAAAAAAATGTAACAATTATTTAATATTCCAATATATATAATTGACATTGAACCCTAATAATCATTATTTAAATACTTGTTTGAGAAAATCAACAATAAATTAAAAAATTCATTGGAAGAACTAGTCACAAAGTGAATTTAGTCTCTATCATTACCGACACCTAGCCTGGCCCATTTAATGTGCCTAAGGGTGTTCCCTATTTACACAGTCTTGAAAAAATGCATAGGATACATAAATAATTGTTTGGGAATGATTTACCCGAATTAGGATACACAAGAAAAACAATATCAATAAAGAAAATCTGAAAAATCATTCCAAACAAGAATTAATTAAAAATTCAAAACTGAATACATGTTTTTTAACATGAAATAAGGGTCCCAAACTAGAACAATTATCAAAAAATACATCCCAAATACCACCACATGACAAGGGTTCATCACCCATGATCCATCTCTATAACACCGCACAATAAAAGCAACTAGAAACCCGAACCACCTTCTCCAAAAACCTTTCCCTTAACTATGTCAAACAAAACAAAGTCTACTTACACTCAAAGGTGTATCTAGGGTGTGAGCCTAAGCCCAATTGGATCCCACCAAATGTTCTATATGACAAGCATTATAAGATAAAAATATTGCAAGTGTTATAAAAAAATAATGTTAATAATAATTTCTAAAGGAGAATCTTTTTAATGAAAAGAGTATTCAAAGAGGGTAACATTAAATAATAGTTATATTTTAATAAAACATTAAAGCTACTAAATATTCCATTAAAACATACCCTAAGCTATAGATTAATTCCAAATACTCAATGATCACTCTACACAAGAACACCCCTATACACTAGTTTGTTGGGATCCCTAGGTACCTTGCATCTTAGTGTAAAAGTAACCATTAAAGTATCTATTCTCGTGCACCATCCATTAGTATGGGAATAATCCATAACCTATCGTTCCCAAAAAAATCATCAACATAGTTTTATCAATGTTTTCAATGTCAAATATTCTATGTGAAACAAGGAAAAAACCAATCCAGATAACATGCATGCTAGTATACATCCACCCACCTAGATACTCGGGTTTCCCTCTTTGTGCTAAAACAAGTTCAACATGATACCAAATTCCATTTACACATAAATAGACTATTTTTTCTCATATAAAATCAAAACATTATCTAAACATGCTTTTCACCATTTGTATAACTCAAAAAAATTCTTAGAATTTCCATAATACAATTACACAAGTTATAACTAAACTTTTCACATAAAGTTCATTTAAAATCCCACTTTAAACCCAAAATTCATACTAATATTACAACAAACCATAATTTCATGCCATAAAAAAAATTATAAAGAAATTCCATGAATTATAAAACAACACAAAATGGTACAACATAGAATGCACAAGTAAAAACACCCATTTTCCCAGAAAAGTTTCACTTAAAAATCACCCGCTTAAAAAATTCTACCAAAACAAGTTTTCCAAAAAAAATTAGAGAGAAACATAAAATAAATATAAATGTAGAAAGCTAACTCATTATATAATTCTTACATGTAGGATCACCTACCACATATTTCAATCCCCATGAATCCCCGTGAGGAACTTCAACTACAACCCCACTGCACTACAAGGGCGGGAAAGCAAACCTAAAACCACAATATTGGAACAAGAAAATAAAAATCAAACCCTAGTTTCTAAGCCCTGCATTCTGCATTTTAGGAACTCAAAAAATGGATAAAATCCTAAGGAAATGGGAGAAACATTAGAGGAAACTCAATTAATTGAGAAACATTGGAGAAATCTCAACAAATACACTAGTAGATGATTCTCCAAAAAACCAAAATTGATATTGAGGTTTGAATAAGGCTTTAGAGGTCGTGTAGATAATAAAATGGGTGGAAATCAATGAAAATGAAGGAGTTTGGAAGAAAAAAATTACCTCTTAAAATCTGGATGATTTTAGAAATCTGGAGACTTTTCTCCATAATCCACGATGAAAATGAGCTAAAAAATAGGGATACACAGACATGGGAGGAGCACCTAGGGTTGTTGGTTTTTATTTGCAGGTAGAATCATGGAAAAATATTAAAAATGATGAAGATATTAACTAATTAAAAAATGTAAAACATGAAATGGGCTTAGGGGTTGGACCAATTCCAAAATAGATCCCACAAATCCAAATTGATAATGGGTTCCTAATGTGACCAAATTAACATGGTGGTTTTAATAGGTCATTTGATCTCAATTAATAAGTGTAATGGCTAAATTTTCTTAAAACCAAGCATTATAAAAGAATAAAAATTTGTTTTCAAATCTGGAAATGGTGTCACTATTGGGAACAAATCATAAAAACCCACCATTTTTCTAAAAATAAATTTGAATCACCCAAAACAAAGCACAAATATGAATTACATGAATAATTACTTTAAAAGAAGTAATTTTTGTGGATATTCTGACCACCATAAAAAAATTTCACCCTCAGAAAGTCATCTTGAAGCCTGATGAGATAAAAGAAATGGAAAATGCTCTTTGACCTAGGACTTCCACTCTCATGTCTCATGCTTAGCAGTCCCATGTTTCTAGGGGACTTGAACCAGAGTAATAGTCTTCCCTTGAAGCAGTTTTTCTCAAGAGTCAACAATACACCCTGGTTCCTAAACCACATATTGATCAGTCCCTATATCCAACTTCTACCAATTCAGCACAACGGACAAATCCGAGAGGTATATTTTTAATTTCGAGACATAGAAGACATCATAGATATATGTCAACTGAGAAGAAAATTACAACTTATATTCCACTTTTAAAATCCACTCAGTAATCTCAAAAGGTCCAATGTACCTCAGTGTTGCTTGCCCTGATTTCCCAAATGGTGATGACCCATACGAGGGTCCACTTTCAAAAACACCCGATCAACCATTGAAAAATCTAGTTCTCGATGCCTCTAGTTATACTATGAGTTCTCATGAATCTGAGATGTCAATAAATGCTTCTTGATCATTTTTATCTTATTATAAGTCTCATGCACATGACTCGGCCTCAATAGTGAGGTCTCACCTACCTCAGCCCAATAGAAGGGGGATCAATGGGGCCGACCATAGAGAGACTCAAATAGAGCCATGAAAATTGAGGATTGGTAACTATTATTATAAGAAAACTCTACCAGTCCCAAATGGATATCCCAGGAACCTCCAAAGTCCAAAACACATTCCTAGAGCATGACCTCCAAAATATGATTCAGCTACTCTATTTGACCATCCCATTGAGGATAGTATGCCCTGCTCATTTTAATCTGATAGCCCAATGCCTTCTGAAGGCCTTCCCAAAACTGAGAAGTGAAACAGGGGTACCAATCCAGGACAACTGCAGATGGCACACAATGAATCCTCACCACCTCCTGAATTTTTAGTTGGCCCAACTCATCATATTTAGCTATAACTTTGATCGGAATGAGGTGGGATGATTTGGTTTAATGATCAATCACCACCCAAATGGCATGATTACCCCAAGTTTTACGAGGTAGGCCAACAATGAAGTCCATAGAAACCTCATCCCACATCCAGGTATGAATGGGTTATGGCTAGATAAAACTAGAGTTCCTTTGGTGCTCCGATTTCATATCCTGACATGTGTAGCATATGAATAGAAAGTCAACTATGTCCTATCTCATAACTAGACACCATAATTATCGTCGCACATCATAACACATCTTGGTGTCACCCTAACGGATATCCCACTAAGACTGGTGGCTATCCTGCATTACCACCTTCCATAGAGATGAAGACACTATTGAATAACCCTTGAAGAAAATGATGCCCTCATGAGACGTCTCCCCACCATGAAGAAACAACATCGACAACTAACAAATCTCATAACTAGATTGTTCTCGCTGAATCAACTCCAAGAGACAAGGATTCAACTGAATGATCGTCAAAAACACACATCCACTATTCTCATTGGTCACCACAAGCATCTGAGCATAGAGCCTCATTAGATTGCACTCATCAAAATACTCCATCAAGGCTTGCACTTGAACTTTTCTACTCAAAACATCTACCACCACATTTCAATTTATAGAGGTATAAACCATTTTAATGTCGAACCACTACATGTACTCGATCTAGTGGATCTACCTCATATTTATATCCTTATAATAGAAGATGTAGACCAAGATTTTGTGATCAGAATAGACCATGAACTTCTCACCAATGAGGTAGTGACTCCATGTTTTCAAAGTATGAATTAAAAATACATGGTCCAAGTAATGGGTTGGTTAATTCCTTTAATGTGGTTGGAGTTGGTAGGATCCATACACCACCGCATGATCATCATGAAAAATCATGTACCCAAGACCCATAGCTGAAGTGTCACAATACACCACATAGATCTTTCTAGAATCTATAATGATCAAAATGGGGTTATTAGTAAACTACTACTTCATATCCTCTAAATATTCCTGACATTCTAGGCCCTGAACATACTTCATCGCTTTCTAGGTGAGCACGGTGATGAGGGAAGCAAACATAGATAAATCTTGAACAAACCTCCTGTAGTAACCATCCAGCACAGGAAAACTCCTGATATTGAACATGTTCTTTAGTTGATCCCATGAAATAACTGCACTAATTTTATCTGGTTCCACCGAAATGCCATGCTATGAGATCAGATGCCCTAGAAACATCACCTCCTTGATCCAGAAGGTGCACTTAGATAAATTTTCATAAAGGATATGATATCACAAAGTTCTCAACCTGATCTGCAAATGATGCTCATGCTCCTCCTTGATTCTAGAGTAAACTAGGATGTCATCCAAAAATACCATATAAAAAGAGTCTAGATACTGGTGGAACACACTATTTATGAGATCCTTAAAGACCACTAGAGAATTAGTCAATTAGAAGGGAATGATCATGTACTAAAAGTGGCCATACCTACTTCAGAAGGATGTCTTTTGGATATCTAAATCATTAACCAAGAGTTGATGGTAACACGATCCAAAATCTATTTTTAAAAACCTCATTTACCCATTCAAATGATCAAAAAATCCTTCCATTTGGGGTAAATGATATTTTTCTTGATGGTTACCTTTTTCACCTTCCCGTAATCAATACACAACCAGAGTGACCCATCGGCCTTATTCACAAAGTGAATAAGAGCATCCCAAGTATAGATGCATTGGAGAATGGATCCTTTAGATTAAAAATAATCTAGATGAATCTTTATTTAACTAAATTTATTGGGGGCCATACGATATGAATGAATATATATAAATTGTGTTCCAAGAGTTAAACCGATCATGAACTCCACGTTCTGCTCTAGGGGTAACCCTGGAAAATCATCTGGGAATAGCTCTAAGAACACATCCACTTCATGAGGTAACCCACCATCAGAAGCACGACCATCGTCCGTTAACACGAGGGAAAATAAATAGAAGATAAAATTCCCAAACTCTGGGAGTGGAGGTCCCACACAACCTGACCGAGGATCTCATTCCCTAAGAAAAACATGCAGACTTCTAGAATGTGTTGTGAAATTCACCCACTGCCAATATAAATCAATGTGCACCTAAACATGTACAAGAAAATCCATTCAATGTATCATGTCAAAAAGTTACTTATCTAATAATAGGAGGTCAACTCCATCTCAAGCCCTGACATGGAATGTGCACACGATGGGCACCTGAGACCCTTCTCCTTCTTCTTTCCTAGTGGTGTCACCAACTCCATAAAAAATGACAAAATGTAGTTGGAAAATTAAGCGTGTTATAAAAAATGGAAGATATAAATTAAACAAAGGCACTGGTATCAAAAAGAGTAGACTCTATTGAATATGAAATCAAAATGTCACCTTGAACTGTTGATGGTTTCGCATTTGATCCTGCTAGTGCCTGATCCACCGCCTGAATATGCCTATTCTTTGCCTGAGAATGATTGTAAGAATGTGGCTGTACCCTGAACTGGCTATGCCCAGATGATTATTAGACCATGTCGCTACGACCACCAAACTGAGATCCCCCTTTACTCGATGACTCTGACTAATCTACTACTCCCCTAGAATCCACTGACCCTACCCCACATTAGAGTGGACATTCCATCCTATAAAAGTGCTGAAAGTGTACCATACCACCACACTGATAACAAGTCTTCAGAGGAAAAGTCCATTCAGGTAGGATATTCCCTATCCTCCTACACTGGTGGCACACGATGCACCTCTCTTAAGAATCCATAGAAGAAAACATACTGGAACATTGACATGAGCTGCCATCCCCTTGTTTCGCTGCTCCTACAACTTCCTTTTCATATTAGAAGAGCTTCCACTAGACAGACATGATATCATCCCAAAAAATCCACCCTCCCCTTGTGGTCGACCACCACCATAAGCTCTCGGTGAACTACCTCTTCATTTGGTTTCAGCTTGATCAGGAAGACCTCATAGTAGATCTCTAGCTATATACCCCTCTCTAATTTCTAGGCCTTCATGTACCCATTAGAGACCATTTCTGGAGCATACATGACCAACTCAACAAAATGGTTTGAATACTCCATCCCAAAAATACCCCCCCTAAACAGGCTCTATAAACCCTCTAGATCGAGCATATGCCAAAACATCTGGGTAATACTTGTCATTGAATATAACCATTAATTCCTTCGAGCTCATCTACTCATTCATCCCAGCTTGAAGTACTGATTCCCACCACATTCGGCTTGGAACCTCTAACAAGGAAGAGAATAATTTTACCCCGACCTCCTCAGGTGTGTCTAAGAACATAGAAATTTCCTTGATCTTTTTATTCACTCATCCACTTATTGGGGTTCTATGCTACCTCGGAAAGCAGGAGGCTTGTTTTTTTCTAAAACTGATGGGCTGTGTCCTTCCTATGAATGGTCTAATATTCCCAAACTAGAGCTGGAATAGGTTGAATCCCTATCCCAAATCTTGTACAACCAAATCCAAAGCCTATACTATCCCTTGATCAAGCGGTGATGGAGAACTCTCTTCGACTACCTCCTGTGGGTGCATGGGAGCATTCTAGAGAGACAAGTTGCTACAAAAGACAACTGTCAAAAGAACACAAATCAGTACCACAATTCTGAATATTTCCTAAATAAAATCCAATATAAATAATCCAAATACATTAAAACAACAAAATAAACAACTACATCACCCCCAACCGATGTCCACGTGCAGTCTCCAGCCCACACATCTCACCTAGGAGTGAATCCAAACAAACCATTCCTACATCCCAGGGTGACTTGATGTTTATCATGAGGGGTTCAGTTCAGGCACCCTACTCATGACCAATTCTCCAATCCTTGATAGTTATAGATTCTCTCTAGACCTTCTCATCCCAAATTAATAAAATAACACAAAAATATTAACCCCCTTTGATACCATTTTTCACAAACTGAATCTAGTCGCCATCATTATCGACACCAAACCCAGCCCATGGCAAGGCCCAAATGGAATTACCTATCCCCACAAGCTAGCCCAAGTGACTTCGTATTTTATTAAATGGGTTGGGAATGGTTTACCAGAATTAGGTTACATAAGAAAAAAAAATCAATCAATAAAACAAATTTGAAAATTCATTCTAGACTAGTCCTAATTTAAAATTCTGAACTGAATACATGTTTTTTTGACATGAAACAAGGTGTCCCAATTTAAAAAATTATCAGCAAATACAACCAAAAGACTACCAAATAATAAGGGGTCATCACCCATGATCCTTATCTACAATACCGCACAATAGAAGCAACGAGAAAGACAAAATGTCGCATCCAAAAGTCTTTCCCTTACCTGTGTCAAACATAATGAAGTCTTCTTACACACAAATCTGTATGTAGGGTGTGATCCTAATCATAATAGGATCCCACCCAGTTATTTCTTTTGACAATAATTATAGGATAAAAATCATTCATGTGTTATATATAAAGAATGGTAGTAATAATTTCTAAAGGTGCATCTTTTAAATGAAAATAGTTTTCAAAGATTGTAACTTTAAATAATTGGAATATTTTATGAAAACATGTATGTTGCTGAATTTTCCATTCAAACATACCATTATAAATAGATAAATTCCAAATACTCAATGATCACTCAACACAAAAACATCCATAAGAACTAGTTTTTTGTGAGCCCCATGTACCTCGCATCTCGGTGTAAATGTGACCATAAAAATATCAATTCATGTGCATGAGCCACTAGTATGTGAATCACCCATAACCTAGTGGTCCCCAAAATATTCATCATAATATTTTTGTTAGTTTCTTCAACGTCAAATATTCTATGTGAAATAGGGACAAAACCACTCCAGATCACTAGCAATCTAGTACACATCCACCCACTTAGATACCTGAGTTTCTGTCTTTATTCTCAAACAAGTTCACATGCTACGAAATTCCATTTACACATAAAAATATATGTTATGTTCACAATTATACTTAATATTAGCTAAAAATTATTTTCTCCATTTTTATAACTCAAAAAATGCATAAAATTTCTATAAAACAATTACATAATTTATGAAAAATCTTCGCAGATATTGTCCATTTAAATTCTCTCTTTTAACACAAAATGCATACCGATATTACACCAAACCGGAATTTTCAGTACTAAATAATTTTTAAAAACTCATTATATTAATTATAAAACAATACCAATTAGAATAACATGTAATTCATAAGTAAAAAAACCATTTTCACACAAAATTGGAACTTAAAAATAAACTGCTTGATAAATTCTACCAAAAACAGTTTTCACACTAAAAATAATGAGATAGAAACAAAAAAGAAATATAAATCCTAAAGGATAACTCATTATACAATTATTACACATGGAATCACCTACCATATATTTCAAAACCCTCAAATCCTTTTGTGAAACTTCAAACGCACCACCGTCACACCACCAGGGAGAAAAAGAGAACCTAAAACCACAAGATTTGACCAAGAAACTCAAAATAAAACTCTAGGTTCAAAGGTCAAAATTCTGAAAATTAGGAACTTCTTTTAAAATAGATAAAAAACTAAGGAAATGGTATAAACACTATGCAATTCTGAGGACCATGAGAGGAAAATCACTTAGTTGAGAAATACTGATGAAATCTCCATAGATACACTAGTAAATAAATCTCCAAATTGAAAAAATGGAATTGAGGATCGAATAAGCTGGAGGGTTTCATGTAGGAATAGAAATGTGGGGAAAATAGTGAAAAATGAAGGAGTTGTGAAGGAAACAAATTACGTCTTCAAATCTTGATGATTTGGGAAACATGAGATGTTTCGCCCTAATTCGTGATGCAAATGAGCTCCAAAGAGGGAGACATGAACATGAGGGCCCTCCAAGGGATGTTGGATTCGTGTGGGAGGTGTAACTACCAAAAAATATTAATAAATGAATGATATATTAGATAATTAAAAAAATAAACAAGAAATGATCTTACAGGTTGGTCCAATGCCTAAATAAATCACTAAAATCCAAATAGACAATGAGTTCTTAATGTGTCCAAATTGACATGGTGGTTTTAATAGGACAGTGGAGGACATGTATGAAGTAGGATGGTTGAAAAATATGAAATCATTAAGGATTTATAAATGACTCAATATTTGTTTTTAAATCTGAAAATTTGCTCACGGTGGGCCCGAAATCATGAACACCCACTATTTCCTCCAAATATGCAAGGGAAACCCCCGCAACAAAGTAAAAATATAAATTACATGAAAAATACCTTTAAAATAAGTCATAGATATGATAGAAATAATATTTTATCAAATTAAAAACATTGATATTAACATCCATTGTGGAAGATTTATTAAATCATAATTTTCATACACACAATATATTCATTTTATGCGAAACATAAAATCAAATAAATAAACTCATTACACAATCATGTATTAAAAGATGAAATAATAATTAAAATAATTCATTAAAATTATAATTAGAATACTATAATAATTTTTTCTACCTTTCATTATAAGTTATGAAGATAAATATTAAAAGATGGATGGATATACAAATATATGTATATGTCTTACAAATAGACATTGTTTGATAAAATTAATAAAACCGTTATAAAACCAGAATAATAAAAATTAATCCAAGACAAAATAAGGTTGAAAAGAAATTATTAATGTTGTAATATTTTAAAAATAGAAAAATTTAAATGGATTAAATAAAATTGAGAACCCAAAACATAATATACATTTATTTACATGATTAATGGAATTGAAAAAACAAGAAGAAAAACGTCTACTACTGCAACACCTTTTTTCACCCAAAACTGATAGAGAGAATGTTTGAGAATTATATTTTCATTGTTATGAAAGGCTTTTATTGCCATATCTTCTTGTGTTTATAGTGACACACAAAACACACACACCCTGTAGAGTATGATGAGTATCAAAAAAGGCAATAAATCATTTGTATATTCATTCATTTACCCAAATAAATTGAAATAGGTGAAATAATAAATATTTTAATGAAATCATACAGATAGTGAAATTAAAATTTCTGTAATTAGAGAAAATTTGAACAAAAATGACCGAAATGATATAAAATAACCAGATAACCAATTGGAGATAGAAATCATGAATGAAAATTGATGGAATAGAACCATAGTACCACGAAAAATAAGAATAGATAATATTTGGTAGAAGGATCACATATTCAATAAAAATACCCATGGGAAAAGGGTTACAATGATATTTAACACAAAAAAATGTGGAAATCACACACCTACCTGGCAGGTCAATGAAGGCCCAGGACCCTTGGATCCTAATTTGTAGATTTTATTTGGAAATCATAAGCATGATGGTTGAATCCCCACACTTATACTTCCTCCTTTCACAACGATGGAATTTTATTATTATTTAGAAATCGACCTCCCCAGCTGTCGATCTCTACAGTCACAGTCAGATGCCTTATCTGAATCCATCAACTTTGACATTGGCTGTCCCTCAACCATGACCCACGACTCCCGTGAAAACCCCATCCTGATAAGTAACACCCTCATAATCTAACCCCAAACCCCATTTTCATGACTCTTCTTTTCTCTTTTCATTATATCATTAATATTATTCATTTAATTTCTAATTTCTCCAATTTTAAATGTTTTCTTTTTAAATATTATATGAAACTATAATGAGAGCAGCTTTTGTGATGATGCGCGATTCCAGAGCTTAGAGTGCTTAGAATAAATGATTGAAATAATTTAATCTAATAAATAGAACATGCGAGAAGTTTTCCTAAAAATATGGAATAACTTTTTAATGGGTTCTTGGATCTGAAATATGTGGTCACAGTTTCATTCAGTGCAATGACATTACCATAGGTGGGAATTAACATCGACCAGCGTGGGTCATCAACATAAATTAGTTTTTGGTAATTTTAATGGAAAGGAAATAAATAAAATAAATAATTTTATTCTAGACATTTTAATAATTTAGTGACACCTTAATCAGTTTTAAATGAGAATAAGCCTAGGGTTTGGCTCATATCCTAGGAAAACTCCCGGAAATTCTCAAATTATTTGGAGATGTGCCACCATTGGAGAATTCTCGACCAACACTAATGAACAATGATGCACAGTGAGATCAAATAACTATTTACAATGACCGATGTCCCTATTTTTCATAAATCAAGTTAAGAATTTTTATTTCAATTCTTTTCTACATTCTTGGATTAAACTAATGAGTGTGGGTCTACCCACGAACATATTGATCCACATATTGTTCTTTCTTGATGGAGGGTTTTTATCAGGTTTATTTTTCTAGACTTAATTTGTGCATGGTTAGATTTATATTTTTTTTAATTTTCCATGTTTGATCTTTCTAATAGGTGCAGATAAATGGCATGAAGAATGATGGTAGATGTTTGTTCCTCAATTCATCTTGTGGATTTCTTCTCCCCCTTTCTACTCTGTGTTCATCGCATTCTTTTCGGGGTTATGAACAACAGATCGTTCCATGCCAATTTTGAAACACAATAATCCCAAATCACAGATCTGATGTTGTGACAACCAAGAGGATGTATGATGATGATGGCAGTGAAAAAATAAAAATGGTTGTGGGGAATCCTCCATCGAGCGTTCTTCATGCTGGTGGATTGAAATGTGTTTTTGGGGACTATCAGAGGTCCTAAACAAATATAATCGACCATTCCATGGTGGGGGACCTTTACCCTTTATTTTCATGATGAACATATCACTGAAAAAAAGACATATGGATAGACGGAGTCACATGTAGAAGGAGTGCTAGTTCTGCAAAATCCTAAAGAACATTGTGAGTTCTCTGAAGGACATGACCTATGGGGCCGGCTCCGCGATAACTTGGGTTTCATGATGATGGAATTGATGACAAGATATGTGACAACTTCCACGTGACAAGGGGGTCTTTATGTGGCACTTAACAAGTATATTAGATGATTCATAGACACAGGGTGGAGTACACAACATGTAATCCACCACACGGCCAAACCAGGCTAGTTATATGGGTTACCCCATGTACTGGTACATGGGTTGGAAGGCATGGGTTGAAGGCACATACGTGCACATGACAAACATACACAGTGTGGCCCCCAAATAGTAGGACATTGTGTGTCACATTCTTATATTCTGTGTATAACTCTTTCTATATGACATGCTCTTAGACACTAGCCATTATACGTGGGCAGTACCTGGGGTCAGAGGACATGGTATGTGACCCTTCTACACACTGTGTACCCTTCTATACATGGATTGATATTCTTGCACACCATTCCTTGGAAAAATTTCCTTTGGATTAGTGCCACTTTGCTCGTTCCCCTAAAGGTCAGGTATCTTTCCATCCATAGGAGTTTGATCTATTTAGCAAGACTTTCTGGATAGAGTTAGAATCCCTCTGAGAGGCCCAACGCGAGATTATCTACCCATTATTGACCATAAGTAGGTTCGGGTATTGACGTCACCAATCCAATATGATATCGATCATCTACATAGATATTGAATCTAGATGAGTCTTGGTATATGTGAAGGCCCTAATAGTGTTCCCCATCAGTGTATCGTGATTATTTCCCCACTATGGAGTGATTTATTCTGGAATAAGTGTATACAGTTTCACTTCAGATCTATCAATGTGTCTATCTCTCTCATGAAACTTCCCGAAGAACATAATTCTTAGAAGAACATCATCTGAGATACCACAATTATGTAGTGAGTTATCCAAGATGAGTGCTTCATGTAATCTTTAAACTGACTCCCTATCATGGGTATGATGTCGTTATGACATACCTCTAGACTATGGGTATGGGGTTCATGTATATACAAATGTGTTTCTCTTATTATATGTTCCATAGACATATACTGTGTAGAGATGACATCTCCTTTACATGTTTATTTATTTGTGGTTTTGGGGTCCTCTACTTAGTATTATTATACTCACCCATGCATGCACTTAGGTCACACGTGTTATGTCTTTTGTAGACGAGCATACTTTTGATGATGTCTAGGTTGGACCAGGATTGAACCAAGATTTGTGTGCTTCCCTAGAAAACGAGTTATTCCTATTGCTACGAGAAACAGTACAATTACCTATTTTATTTCTTATAGGTTCGACTTTTTGTTTGTAGAATCTTCTATTTTTGGTGGGAATATATTTTAGCCGAATATAATTTCCACACAATACTTTCCATTATACTCTATGGGTTTGGATTATTTGTATGCACACATTTTTTTCCTTAGTGGTTTTACATTTCAGCATTTGTGGGCTTGGAGATATGTGCTTGTGTACAGGTGCTTTGGAAATGACTCTTGTGTTAGTGATATGCCTACTCAGTTCTAGACACCCACCAATAGCCTATTCGAGGTGGGATTGGGGAGTCGCGACATAGGCACCAATGGGATGGGTCATTAAAGAGTTGAATCGAAGTTGGTCAGTTTTACCATGGACCAAGATTATATGATATTTGTTTGGGGAAACAATTTTAAGTGTTTCGATCTCATCCTTCATTCTAGGGACTCCAGTGTTGGTATAGGACGCTGACGTATCCATACACTAGGACTATGATAACCCGATTTTTCACTTGGTAAATTAGAACACGAGTTTTAGGGGATCAAAAATGGTTCTTGCATCATATTTGAATGGGTTGTGTTTTCCATGTCCTTTTGTGTTATCTATCAAGATATACTTTTTGACCATGGTACAACCTATTTCCTAAAAGGATTCATCAGCGATGAATACCAAATAGAATTTAGTGACTCGATCATGAGGATAAACTCCTTAGTTATGGGGCTTCAATTCAGGGACCAGTTCCCTAGGTGTAACCTCTAGGTGGTGCACCATCTATACCACCACTAGTGGAGAAACACATTTTACCTGCAATACTGACTCACGAGGATCATAGACTGAGCACACTTCATGAGTTTACAAGATATATTCCCCTCATGTTCTATGGAAAGCCTGACCCTCATGCGGCTAAAGACTGTCTTGAGGTTGTCACCAATGTTTTCCATCTATTGAAGACACTAGAAGACCAGATAGTGATCCTAAGGGTGGGCCTTCTTTAGGGTTTAGTAGAATGATGGTGGTGTTTGACCACACAGACTCACGATGAGGAGACTATTTTTTTGGATAGAGTTATACTAACTCATTAATGAGGGGTTATCTCCAGTTACACTAAGATAAGTTCATATCCATGAGCTTATTCAGCTTCAGCAGGGAGTTTAATGGTGGATAACTTTTCATCAAGGTTCAATAACCACTAAAGGTACTTGATGGATATGGTCAGGGATCAGACATCATATATCAGATTATCGAGTGAGGTCTATAATGGGATATCATACCCAATGTAGTTCCACTATGATTTTTGACTTATGTAGGAGTGTTTGAGAGAGCATTGGTTGTCGAGAGATTCTTTGATTAAGTAGAGAAAACCAGTGAAATTCAACAGTATGAAGACAAGTGTAGAGACCTTAACAGTTGGGATCTGACATCAGGTGTAGGTATTTGGATGTAGAATAAATCTTAGGAGGACCCAGGAAAAAGTATTTTCGGTCCGGAGCTCCAAGGCTGGATCCCGTCATCCATGAGGGAGGAGATGCTACTCATGAGATGAAAGTGAAAATATCACTTGAGACTGTCCAAGCCATCGAGCTGCTGATAGGGACATGATGGATGGACTACTAAGGTGGATGGAGAGATAGTATAAGCGGGACCCACTTGGAGGAGGATGTGGCAAAGGAGCAGGGAGTGCTGTAGGAGGTGGCATATACTTTGACCTACTTCCACCAACCCCTCAATAGTTCTGAACCAGGCTTAGGGATATGGGGGATAGCTGAGGGGGAAACTACATGTTATTGAGGCGTATGAACAAGGTACTCCATGGATGATCCAAGGTATGATCTATGTCATTTCAACCTTATATATTGTACTTATACACATAGGTTCTAGTCATTATTTCTTATCCACATGTATTTTGTGAAACCATGAGATTTTGTTGGATCTATTGAATCACCCCTTACTCATGGAGACACCTACAAGAGGAGGCTCAATGATAATTCATTTTTTATAGTAGTGTGATATTTCCCTTAGAGGAGAGAGTTTCGATCGGAACCTCTTGGTTGTAGCATCGAGGCCTTAAGATGTTATTCTCAATATGGATTGGTTATCTTTGGTCTATGCCCAGATTGAATGCTTTAGGAGAAGAGTGTGGTGTGTCCACAATGATAGAACAAGGATTTCCTTTGTTGGTGAAAAGGTATCCTAGGAAGCATAAAATGGGATCTTAATTAAGAGGGTGCAACTAATTAATCATGAGTATTCTAGCCTTACCCTCAGAGTATCTAATGTTGTTTGCTTTATGTTTCCAATAATAGTGGTGGCGTACAAAGACATATTTCTACAAGATGTTCTAGAATTTCCTCCCCATCAGGATATCAACACTTGCATTGACATAAAACCTGGGATAGTATTGATATCATCATAAGTGTATAATATGGATCTCATAGAACTTTGTGAGGTGATGGTGCAGTTAAAGGATTTGCAGAGGAGGAGATTCTTAAGATAGTAATTTTCACCATGGGTGGCCCTAGTTTTGTCTTCCAAGAAAGAAGAAGTGGGTTTGATGTTGTGCATGGATTACCAGTGCCTGAACAACGTAACTATAAATAAAAAGTATCCACATCCATGGATCAATGAACACTTCAAACGACAAAGAGGGGAACAATGGTTCTTTAAGGTTGACCTATGACCGTGTTACCACAAGTTATAGGAACAGTATGAGGATATACTGAAGACGACTTTTATATGCCTATACAGTCACTACAAGTACATGGTGATGCCTTTAGGCTTGAAGAACTCCCCCACAGTATTCATGGGACTTATAAAATAAATATTCCAACTGTACATGGAATGGTTTATAGTGGGAATGTATGATGAAGGAAGTAGAAAAGTTTGATTCATGTTTTCTTACTTGACAGAAGGCGAAGTCTAACCATAAGGTGCCAATAGTGTTATCTCACCCCCTAGAAGTTCAATTTTGGATGTGGGATGGAATATTGCTTGACATCCTGATAGGTTTACCATGAACATCAGGGGGGATATGATTATATCTAGGTGATCATAGAAAGACTCACTCTGTCGGACAAAATCCAAGCTAATAGGGAGCAAAGTTCTATAGAGATCATGGGACACCTCTATATGAAGAACATAGTTCAGATTCATGGAGTCCATTATACTGTAGTCTCAGATCATGATGATAATTCCAAATCCAAGATTTTAGAGGGATTCAAAAATCTATTTGTGACTCAGCTATGCTTGAGAACAACATTTCATCCCCAGAAATAAGGAAAAATAGAGAGAACAATTCAGATTTTAGAGGATATGTTTCGGTCTTGTATAACAGAATTGTTTCGCAGTTGGGAGGACTGCCTAACACTTGTAGAGTTTGCGTACAAAAATTGCTACCACTCCACAATTTGTATGGCACTATTTGAGGCTTTTTATGGAAGACCCTGAAGGTCACCGCATTGATCAACTAACCCTAGAGAGTCAACAGTCACTAGTCCAATGTTGATGTGATCTAACACCAAAAGGTGAAGATCATATAGGAGTAGATGAAGACTATACTGATCCGGTAGTAGTCTTATTCTGGTCGAGGATGAAGACCTATGGTGTTTGAAGAGGGAGATCAATTCTTCCTTTGGGTCATTCCATTTAGATATTTTGTTGAGGGGGGGGGGGAGTTGTCTTTGACTTTCATCGACCCTTTTCAGATAGTGCATAGAGTTCATGAGGTGGCATACCACCTAACTCTACCACCACAGCTATACCGGGTACATCATTTCTTCCATGAGTCACAGCTGATGATGTACATGCATGGCCCATCACACATCATCGACTGGGGAGAGGTGGACATAAAGTATAGAGCCAAATTTGTAGAGTAAATTTTGGAGATCAAGGATCTACAAGAGAGAATCCTTCATGGGTGGGAGATTACTTATGCGTGTGCCTAGTGGAAGCACATGAACCATCAAGAGAGCACGTGGGAGTGGGAGTCTCATATTTGTGTGATGTACACACTTTTTATTTAGTATCCTTTTGTTTTGGTTCTTTGGGGATTTAAAAGATCTAATGTGGGGATAATGTAATGTCTCATATTTTTTTGTTTATTATTATTAAATATTCTATGGAGTTATTACAAGACCATGCTTTGTGAATGTTCAAGATTCCGAGGCCAAGATTTCCCAAAATAAATGATTGACATAATACCCATATTTTAAACATACCACTCAAAGGATTTTCATAAAAAATGAAATAAATTTTAAACGGGTTTCCTAATCCTAAATTTGATTGTACCATTGTGTTAAGAGTGGCGAATTTTCCTTAGGATGGGCTTAACATCGACCAACGCGGGGCGAAAATGAATGATAGTTTCTGAACGTTTTAATGGATATAAAATAAATTATTAAATTATTTTATTTTAAAATATTCCATAACAAAGTGACACATTAAAATGTTTTAAATGAGAAAGAGCCTAGGGTTAGCCTCATAACCCTAGAAAATTCCCTAAAATATTCTCGAGCTTTGGAGAGGAGCCACTCATGGAGAATTCTCGATGAACGATGACAAACGACGACACATGAATCATTGCACAATGAGATAAAATATATAACAATATCAACCACTTTTCCTCCTCATCGGAAATTGAATTATGTGTGGTTATATCAATAATTTTCATAATTAGTGGATTTAAATGGATAAAGCAGATCAACCCATGAAAAAGTTGACCCGCATATCGTTCTTTCTTCTGAGAGGGTTTTATCGAGTTTATTTTGTGGGAAATTATCCGTGAATGATTGGATTTATTTTTTTGATTTACTCTATCTGATCCTACTAATGGGAGTGGATCAATGCCGTGATGTATGATGATGGAGGTTCATTCCTCAATTTGTTGTGTGGATTTATTCTCTCCCCTTTTACCATGTGTTATTCATGGGGTTATGAATAGAATATCGTTGAGAACCTATTTTGCAATTACATGATCCAAAATCATGGATCCAACATCTTGACAACCTATGGGAGGAGCAACGACGATGGTGGTGAATAAATTGACATGGTTTGGGTAATATCTTCTTTCAAGCGTTCTTCTTGTGTGTGGATCAAAACATATTTTTGTGGCTGATCAGAGGCATGAAACCAAAGGAATATAGTTTTCCATGGTGGGATGACATTGAACCATCACTTTCATGACAAACAGATTCCCAGAATGAAGACCGAAGGATTCATTATGGTGTGTAGAGAAGGAGCACTGATTCTGAAAAATCTCGAGGACCAAGGCATGTTCTCAAAATGACATGACATGTGAGGTGAACTCGGTGATAGATATGGTTTCATGATCTAATAAGAGATGACATGGCATGTGGTTTATTTTGAAAATTCAGCATGTATCTCAGACGATACACAGTCACAGGGTGGAGTACATGGCATATAATGCACAAAACGACCACACGAGATCAGATAAATGGGTTACCCTATGTATTGGTACACAAGTTGATAGAGATGGATTGAATCCATGTACGTGAAAATAGTCATCATGAACGCAACAACCCTGGATATTGGGAAATGACCAACCATATTCATACATGCGGTGTACACCTATTTCAACACGAAATGCTCTTCAACACTAGCCATTTTACAGAGGTAGTACCTGAGGTTATATGACAATATGTGTAACCCTTATGCAAGACATATACCCTTCATGTATATGGATTGAGATTCTTGTCCACCAATCCTTGGATAAGTTTCAATCAGGTTATTTACCCCTTTTCTCATTACCCTGAAGGTCAGGTATTGTTTCCACCAACATGAGTATGATCCTTTCTGCCAGAATATCTGGTTGGAGTAAGAATCCCTTTGAGGGGCCCAAAGCCGGACCCTGTACCCATTCTTGATCCTATGTAGAGATAGGTATTGACATGACCAATTATAAAAGATTTTGATCCTCTACATGGCAGTTGAATTCAGATGAGTTGGGTTATACACTAAGGCTCTAGCAATGATCCTCATTCGTTTATTGTGATCTTTTCTCCACTTAAGAGTGTGTTCTCCCAGAATGAGTCTATATATTCTTAGTTTAGATCTATTAGTGTTACTATCTATATCATGACACTTCCCAATGAATTTAATTCTCATACAGACATCATCGGAGATACCAAACTCATGGAGTGAGTTCTCCCAGATGAGTGCATCATGGAATCTTATAATTGAATCCCTAACGTGGGTATTCGGTCATTATGACTTACCTATACACTATGGGCTTGGTTTTCAATTATATCTATATATGTTTCTCTTTCTATATGATCCATAAACATATATTATGTTGTGATGAATTTACCTTTACCTTTTTATTTGTTTGTGGGTTTTGGGGTCCTCTACTGAGTATTTTTATACTCACCCTTGCATAAGATTTCCCCGCACCTGTTGTGTCTTCTGTAGATGACTGGCCTTTTGATGGAGTCCGGGGTTGACCAGGACAATACTACGATTTTTGAGCTTCCCTATAAATCGAGGTTTTCATATGACTCTGAGATGTAGTCGCAGTAATTATTTTATTTCTTATAAGTTGGACATTGTAGTTTACGGAGTCTTATCTTTTGGTGGGATTGTATTGCAGCCCAATTTAAATGCATTTGTTTAATTTTTTTTATACTCTTATGGTTCGATTTTGTTGAATGCATGCATTTTATTCCTCATTTGTTATTATATTTTAGAATTTGTGGGACTGGAGATGTGTGCATTGTTTATAGGTACATAGGAAAAGACTCCCATGCAAGTGATATTCCACCTTGGTGCTAGTCCCCAACCCCTCACCCATTTGAGGCGGGCTTGGGGATTCACCGAGTAGGCCCTACTGGGATGAGTTGTGACAAAATTAAAGATTAAAATATAGGTATAATATATTTTAGGTTTAGCATGAATGTTAAAATTTTTATACAATATAATTAAAATTTTAATAAGCAAAATTCATAAAATTAATAATTTTATAAAAAATAATCTGATAGAAATTTATAATTTAAAACTAATCATTATAATTTCATATATATACATATATATTTGTATGTATATATATATATATATCATATTTTCAAATATCAAAATCTATAAATCCAAATTAATTTTAATATAATAATTCATATGTCTGATTAAATATTTATTTTCATATATTAAAATATGAAAATTTATAGTGAATATATTTGTAGTATAATTATTATAGTAAATTTATATATTCTTTCTATAAATTGAAAATAAAATATATTGAATAACCTGAGATTTTTAATTCAAATTCTTTTACAGAATAATATTCTAATATAACATTTGTCTTTTTGAATGTTATTTATAAATTAATAGGAACACTATAACAATTGTAATTAATTAATTAAAACAGTTAATATTGAAAGATATTTGGATAAAAATATTATTATTTTTCTTAATAAATCTATTTAATAAAATATTTTTATAATATGGCTTAGTATAGAAATTATTGTGTGTTACATTATTCCCCCCTCAATAAAATTACATCCTCGCAATTCATTCGTCGGACAAAAAAAATTCAGAATTTTAATTTCAATAATTAAGAAAAACTATGACTACTAGACTTAGAGACATGAAAACATCTAAACTCTTATGTTAACTAGAGAATTCCTATGATACCAATTATGTGGACCCTGTGTTATAACATTACATACTAGAGGACGTTTTACTAGTATAGATTTTAGATAATTAGAAAAAATCATACAATTTATTAGACTTCCTATAAAATTAAATAATAAAAAAGCCCATTTTTAATCCGCTGTGAAAAAAATGACATCCAACTTTGGAAATTAAAGTGGTAAGTGAAATAATTTTAAAACTAGGGATGCACATTAAATTTCCCAGTAAAGGGTTTGAAAATCATTGAAAATCCTTTTAATGATATTCTTTAATAACACTTTCAAAGAATACATTTAAAAATATCCCCTTGAAGACATTATTCTAAATTGCATACAATTGAATATTCTATATCTCTTAGAAATTACTCATGTTCAAAAACCACATTAAACATATTCCATTGTTTTTTTGAAAAAAATACACAAGCTTCTGAAAAATGAACACTATTCTGAGGCCACTTGAAATGTTGAAGGATTTTTGGGAACTATTCACTTATAGATGTTTGGATTCACACCATTATGACCTTATATATTTACAATGATCAAGATACAAGTTTTTTTTGAAAACATTTTAAGTCTTCTATTCTTATATATGCATTTTCCATTGGAGTTTTTATTTAAAAGATAAACAAGCATTATTTTTATATTTACTTATTATGTATAAATATTAACTTAATGGAAATTCACCTTTTTTTCTTTCCACCACAAAATCTCTTGATATATATATACATTTTACATTAATACATGAAATATTACTCAACATCCATGTACTTAAATATTTCCTTCATAAACCTATAAATATCAGTTTGAATGTTTTTCCAATGAATGTAAATTTAAATCAATACACAAGATTCAATATATTATGTGTGTAATGATAAATGTATTCTTGGTTATGGCTGTATGTATATAATCATAAATGGAATGAACAAAACAAGATTTTTATTTCATATAACAATAAATTGTCAACTTTGAATTTCTAAAAATATATCTAACTTAAATAAGACCCTTGCATAATTTCTTGAAATAAATGATGATTCATGAATATGAAAAAATGTTGAGATTAATATTAATTATTAACATAATCATGAACAATAATTTCTAAAAAGAATTCAAATTATGATAATATTCAAATATATATATACACCCACTCAGAGACACAAATATATATATATATATATATTCTTATTCATTTGAAAATATTTCTATCTCATGTTTTAACATTTTCTACTTATAGAACTGAAAACTTATAACAATTGTTTAATATTATGATAAATATATATGTAAATATAATTGAAATTGAACACCCTTCATCACTGAATAAATATATGTATGAGAAAGGCATCGATAAAAGAGAAACTTCATTGGAAGAACTAATATGATATCAAATTAGAAACATTGATTTTAACATCTTTTGTGAAAGATCTATTAAAACATAATTTTTATAAACATAGTATATAAATTTCTTGAGAAAAATCAAATCAAGTAAATAAACTCACTAAAAAATCACGAATTAAAACAAGACATAATAATTAACATAGTTCTTTATATTTATAATCTGAATACTCTAAATATTTATTTTCTCTTTCACTATAAGTTATGAAATTATTATAAAAATATTGATGGATAGACATATATATCTATATGTATTACTAGTAAAAATAGTTTGAAAAAATTAAAACATATCCATATAAAACCGTAAAAATAAAAATAAAAACCATACTAAATATTGTTTAAAATAAAATAATAATGTTGAATGATTTTCTAAAATAAAAAACCTTACTAGATTTAATAAAATCAAGAACCCAAAATTCATATAAATTTATCTACACCCTTACCTTAATTTCACAAACAATTGGAAAAAATTATGATATTGTATCACTTTTTTTCTCACTAACCAAACTGACAAAAGCTTTGTGATTTATATTTTCACAATGATTAATATATTTTATATCCATATTTTTCTATGTGTACAGTGACACACACAACATAAAAAACATTCAAAGAAATATGATTATCAAAGAAGGAAATAAATCAATTGTATATTCATTTGTTGACATAAATAAACATGAAAAAATTGACATAATATTGTAAAATATCATTTCTTGGAATATAAATTTAAAAATAATTTCAAAACTATGATAATTATTGTTAATTAAAAAAATATTTAATATTTAATGTAATTATTATAAAAATATTAATAGTATCCTTAATAAATTCATTCAAGATAATGTTTTTATAATAAGACTAAATTTAAAATTTATAGGGTGTTGCAGCACACATGGATTTCAACCTCTGTGAAGCAATTTGATTCATTATTCATTACCACATCACATATATAGTATATATATATATATTTATTTAAGGTAAAATATGATATTTATGTTATATTTATTGTTATATAAATTTACATATTATTGGATACTTTTTTCCATCATGATCATTGAATTTTTTTTCTTATGCATATATTTGTCATACTATCTCCATAATTGCAACATAGTTCATTTTTCATAAAAACATTTGATTCTTTGTTTAAATATTATAGTTTATGTTAAAATATTATCATTAATCCTATTTTTTTATTCTTATGATTTTTCATTTTTATCCTCATTGACCATATTCAACTTACCAAAATAAATTTTTACCTATGATCCCAATATCATCAAAACATCTGAAATGAACCTAAATGATTTTATTATTGAATATGAGATGATAATAAATGAAATAAAAAGAATAAAAATATAAAAAAATGTTCTTCAAAAATTAAATACCGAAATTACACATATTATTTGGTAAGATAATGGAGGCATGTGATATGTTATGCTTGATTTAATGGATGTCTCTAAACCGACATTCTCTTTGGATTATGACCACTTTCTCGCAATATCACATTCTATTTCTCATAAATGATAGATAATGATTATAAATTATATATATATTTCTCTCATAAATATAACTATATTATTTTCAATTACATGAATTGGACAATATAATCCTTACAATCACACCCTTAATTTATTCATTAATATATCCCTATCTATTATAATATGGGACAAGATTATGAGAGTAGTTTTCATTAAATATGAAGAAAAATTTATTTTAATTTCATGGCATATATAATCATGGACATGATTAGATTATTGTTCCAAGATTCCCTCTAATTTTTTTAAATATTTTTTCTTCTGACTTTTTATTTTTGGGATTGCAAGGAAAAACCTAATTCACAATGGGACCTTATACACAATGTGATTTAGTCTTGGAAGATAGCCTTGACATATGCTTATTTGATGTTTTGTGTTGCTGAAAAATTTCATATATTATTGTGATTTTTTAGGTCACATTATTTATGATATTATTCTATTTTACTACTCATGATCATTTGCTTTTGTGATATCATGTAATACCTTTTACTCACATATCATGTTTCTATACCTTGTTTATTTCCTTACAGGGCTTCAGAGATCACCCTTTTTTTATGTGTTTCTTATGATAAACTAAGTAGTATAAAGATCTCAAATGTGTAAATGAGACCATTATGGATAATAAAACAATGAAGTCATGTTATAGATTATGTTTGATATATTGTGAACTTCTTCTTTCACAAAACCTAAAACTTATGATATTTGGATTGTATTTGCAATATTATATTCCTATAAATCATGTAACATTATTTGTAAAAGATTGGGTATATAAATTTTGTTTTAGATTAAGGCCTAGGGTATTTATATATTAGGACTATAACATTCTAGTGGGAACCCTAAGGATAAGTCATAGTATAGTAATATATATATTTTTTTATTTTTGGGAATTATATAGATAGTGGATTTCATGAAATTACATACTTATTTAGGAAGTATAATTATATGTGACTATACTAAAATTTTACATAGAGGTTAAAATTCTTAGAATCACGAATTATAACATATTTCACAATAATTAGGGCATATTTACAATCTGTTAATCCACCCCTAGGAGATATGTTTTGGAAATTGACAAAAACATTATGAACCATCACTAAGGAATTAACAAAACTATTATGTTAGAAAACCAAATAGGAAACAATACTATGGATAACCTAGATTGCAACCTAGAAACTCAAATTTTAAGATACACATATAATTCATAGGTTACTCCATCAATTTATATGAGTGTATATTTTTTATATTAATGTTTTATAAAGATTTTATTTTCAATGGTAATAAAAAAATAGTAGGAAATCTGCCAAAAATCAATGTGATATGTAATGTGAAGAGTTCCACAAATAAATCCATTACCTTATGGAAGTAGAATTTGGGAATTAAAAACAATATCAAGTAGAGCAGGTTACATATAATTACATGAATCATATAAAATTCATTCATATACATTAGAAAGAGCATGTTATAGTTGATTATTTTACATGAAAAATTCTTTCAACCTTTAGGGGATCTTCTGATCCCCTCATTTGGGAATAATGAATTAACTACATTGGGAATATATTATTTTTCCTCCAATTTTCATATTAGGATAAATTTTTTATTCATTTTATCACTTTATTGTGGAAGATGATCATTGGTAGACACTAATCATAAACACAATTTCCAAACTAGATATTGATTATATGAAATTAGAGGGCATCGACAATCATATTTTTCAATAAAAATAATTTCTAAAATATTGAACATAAATTTGATTGGGAGTACCTCTGAAAGAAGAAAAAGGATTATAATTATATCAGTTCAATTGAATAATATATAAAAAGTCTTTAACAATACATGTTCACCTTTATTTTCAACACTTAATGTTTAGAGAAGTATTATTTAGTTTGACAAAGCGTAGTGTTTTAAAATAATTTGATATTTGGGGCTATTTAATCTATGAATATATTGAATATTGTGACCTCAATGTTTAGATATAGATCAGGGACCCTCAGTGGTATCATGTGAATAGGGATGAAAAATGAAAAATAGTGTTATTTTTCAGTATTATCCATAGATAATTTCATTCAGGAAATAAATAAAAACATGACACATTCCAAATGTGTGGGAAACAAAACCCTATAAATTTCCTTAAAGAAACTCAACTATGATTCAAATGGGGTAATGAATGGAATTAGGATAATAATTTCAAAATGTGAATGAATAAACCCACTATTTATGAAGAAGAAAAGAAGGTTTATATCACAATTAGTCATTCAATGTGATATTTAGGTGAAAAAAACATTCACATTTCATGTTAATTACCAAATAAAAGGGTTTTGGAGGTAATCAATGATAAAAACCCCAATTCCTAGAGAAAAAGGAAGGAAATATACTATCACTAAGGATGAGTTGGATGCTGACAATGATGTGGTGACATGTTTTCTCGTTATTCATTCATGACTAGTAAATATACAATTTTTATTTCCGGTTATGCAGTTTATTTCATGTCATGAATTTCTAGTGAAAATATTCAAACACAAACTCAAAATGTGGGGGTTTATCTATATGTTACAATAGAAAATGAAAAAATTATTCCATCACGATTATATAACTCTTACGTAGTCAATGTTTGTGGCATGAATCTTCATTTTTATCTCAACATACATCCCTTTGTGATGTTTGGGTCTATAATGGGAATGGAATGGACTCCCTTATTTTAATCCAACCACAATATTTAGAGAGTGAGAGAACTCTTTATAGCCTATATAATCCCATAATTTTTCACAAGTGTAAGGAGAAGGGTGAGTCTTCCCTTTAATATTCTATTTGATGATTGATATTATTTCATTATGAGTAAGAATATAAAGACCAAATAATTGGTTCAAAGGAGAAAATGATTCTTGAAGAAATTCACATTGTGAGGGCTTATAATGATGTATTACTTTAGTAATATCATTTTCTTCCTCATGATTGAGAGATTGAGTTATAAATCAAATTATACTTGGATATCGTCAAATATCTAAGTATGCAAAAATAATTACCATAATTTAATAGGTATTTATGAAGAAGAAGTTATAGGAGAATCATGAGAAGTGTTTTATACGTGTGATTACATCCTCATGGGGTGTATCAGTACCCTTATTCAAGAAGAAGGGAGATTTAATGCATATCTGTAATGATTATCTTGATCTTAAAAAAAATATAGATAAATAACAATTTCCCCTACCACAAATTGGAGAATTTTCCAATTCACTATATGTGGACCAATATTTCTTTCATATGGATATTTGATCAGGATCTCACTAATTTAATTTTAATAGTTAAGATATTACAATAACTATCTTCTAACAAGGGTATGGATACTATTCACTCATAGCGATTCACTTCAGATTTCCAAATCCTCTAAAAATCAATATACATATAATGAATATCATATTTTTAGATTAAAATTATATTTTCTTGTAGAATTTATTGATGATATATATTGATTATCTATTGACTTGGAGAAGGATGAGAATAATTTTAATACTCTGCTTAAAAATATTTCAAAATGTGAACATGTATGAAATGTACAAAACTATGAGCACTATATAAACACTTTATATTTCATGGTGAATATTATCAAAAGTGAATGTATATATGTGAAATATTATACATCAAATGAAATTGAGTAGTTTACCAAAAAATAATTTTTAATATATATCTATATTTTCCTTGGACTTGACGAATATTATAGATAATTTGTGAGAAACAACTCTCTATTTTTAAACCTTCAATTGAAGATCACTTTGAAGGGGATAACATTTTTATGGACCTATGAATGAGAATAGATATTTAAGAGTTAAAAATAATGTTTTTTACTGAACCAATCCATATGATTCCCCCAAGTATGAAAATTTCCATGTTATATAGTCATTATTCAAAGAAGTGATCAGGTTGTGTAATTATTCACATAGATAAAGTCATAGACAACTTCTCACAGAATGTGAATATTCATTAACATAACTATCTAACACATTACCTGGAGTTGGTTGTATTGATATATTCAATTAAAATTTTGATAGAATATCTCTATAGGGGTATGTGTGAAATTTATACAGATCATATGAGCCTCAAATACATATTCACATATAAGTAGATTAATATGAACTAGTGAATATTGTTAGAGCTAATCCTGGAATATCACTGCTCAATACATTTCCATCATGAAATAAATCAATATAGAAGATGATAAAAGTATAAAGGATTTGGAAACATTTTCATTGGTGAGAATTTACAAGGATCCAACCTTCTTATACATTAAATTTATGTACATGGGAATCATAATGTAAAGGACATGATTATTTTTTCAAAATTGATTTCTCAAAAACCCCTATAGTAAAGAAAAATTAATCTCAAAAAGATGTTTTGGATATTTTGAAGAAGTTGGAAGTTTTAAGAAATGTTAAATCCTTAGTGACTGATATTGATAAAGAAGGAGTTGTAATATTTGGGTCACCACTATGTGTTCCATCAATTCCTAAGATAAGGAATGAATTATAGAATGATTCACATAGCTCAACCTTCCCTATCCAAGTAGGGAGAATAAATATGTATCATTATATCTAAGAAAACTATTTGTGGGAAATGATGAATAAGGATGTTTTATAATATACATTCATGTTTTTAGTATGTTAAAAATTAAAAGAGGAATGAAAAAAGTATAATGGGATTATTAAACCATTTCTCATATTGAAATAGGAAAATATAACCTAGAATTTGACACTAGTCATACAAATAAAAAAGAATGAAATAATACTATATAGGTTGTGGTGGATCTTTTTATAAAATTTTATCACTTCATTAAAATTCTATATGTATTCTCACATGATTAACTTGAAAGGATATACATCAGAGAGGTTGTGAGACTATATAGAATTCCACTATCTCTTATATCTGACTGAGAAATTATTTTGACCTCCATGTTCTCATGGAGTCACCAACATGCTCTAAATACTAAATTTAACATCATTATGGATTCTCCCCTGAAATGTTTTGGAAAATTAGAGTATACAATTAATACACTAGATTTCATTTTGAGAGAATGCTCTGTGGTCTTCAATGGATGATGGGATTAATTCCTTACTTTATCCATGTACACAAATAAGAATAAAATTTAATCATGAATATAAATGGATTCTTATGAATGAATTCTTGGGAAGAGATTCAGAACACATGTGTGTTGGGATGTAGGTATAGAAAACAATATTTTGGGACTCAAAATGGTTGATAAAATGATAAAAAAGGATAATTCTATTTAGTAAAAAATTAGAATAGCTCAGCATCGACCAACCCTTTCTTTAGTACCCAACATATTCCTTGTATCCATATTAAGGATATACATAAATGTTCCCTAACATGAACTAAATTAAGAGGTGTTACAAATATAAAATTATTTCCCTTATAATGATTAATTGTTGAAGATCTTCTTTGAGAGAGATAAAGTTCTATGCAACAAGACAACTCACCTCATCAAAGTACTATTGTTGAACAATATAGATGAAGAGGAAACTAAGGATGTAAAGGAATCCATTGAGTATAAGTAACCTCAATAATTTTTATAATAGTATAAAATATGAAATTTTTCTTCTGAAATTTCATAATGGGATAAATTTAACTCCAAAAGTTACAAAAAAAGAGAAAACTATCTTCGATAGCATATATGACACATAATACAAAGCCAAAATGATCTATAATTATTTCAATAAAAAAGTTGTAACTAATATTTTAAATTCAATGGTATTAATTCTATTAACTAATATATGAATTATATTTAATGGTATTAATAAATAAAAATTTATTTTTAAATTTATGTGAAATAAAAACTAAATTTTTAATAGAGACTTTATACTTCGGAAAAATACATTTTCATTAAAAATGAATTTTACTTATTTTTGTGAGAAAATAATATAATTAATTTGATGAAATTTAGGACAAAATATTTAATATAAATAAATACAATTTTGAAATCATTAAATTAATATTTAATTAATAGGTTTTTTTAGAAATTATTCACTTTTCACTGATTAATAAAAATTATATATTTTTTTTCAAATGTTGGAATTTGTATCCAATAAATAATATGTAAATTAAAACTCACATTATATTTTGGGTTTGGTATTAAAATGACACATTAATAATTTGATTTAGAATAATCTAATTCATTTCATTTGAATCTTAAATTTTTAGGATTTTGGTATTAGTTTATTTTTATTCTAAAAACAAGATATTTTATAAAATATTATTAATGTGAAAAAATATAATTATTATAATTTTAAAAAACACTAGTAAGGATATATTTAAATTCAATTAATAAATTATATATCCTCTTATATTACTAAAAATTCATATAATGATGAATTATAGTTAAATAGTTAATATAAAATAAACTTTTTCATGAAAAATATATTTTCCCGGAAAAATATACTTTCATCGTGTTTTTCTGGTTTAATTTTAAATTAAATGGATAAATTTATTTTAAATGAATTTAATTACATTAATTACATTTAATGAATAATTATATATGACATTATGTTATAATGTGACCTTAATTTTTTTCCGTAATAAATAGTAAAAATATAAAATATCAACTACCATGGTCAATGTTAAAATGGGGTTTGGCATATCACATGTACTTATGTTAACAATAATTTTCCATACATGCAGAATTTTATTTTATAAATATTATTTAACTTTTTTGTCAATTGGTAAATATAATATAATAAGGGTAATTATATTTTGAGCATTAAATGATAAATTATCTAGGTAAACTAGTTATCATGTAGAAAATTAAAATTGTTAAACTGAGTAAACAAAAAGGTAATAGGAATTAAATGTTAAAAAATGTTTATTTTTAAATAGTGTATGTAAGGATAAAAAATATCATCCTTCCAATACATCATTTATAAATATAGGATGAAATTTTCTTTAGGTTGAATTCGTATTATTAAATAGTTTTTGTTATTTTAGAAAATGCATCTACTTATCACTTATAAATGGGAATGTCCTCTACTCTTCTCAAGAAACATAAAATAATTTTTTTATAAAATAACTACACTTATAGATTATTGATTAAAATTAACATATAAAGGAGGTATTACATTGATTTGAAGACCTTCCCAAGAAGGATTTTGTCGTAACCATAGAGACTTTTTCAGAAGAAGAGGTGTCGTTCTTAAATGACTATTTTTATATAATTTCTTATTCTACCATATTAAATTATTATATATCCATGATGATATAATATAATCAGCATATAAAATAAAATGAGATGTTATTATTTTAATGTAATAACCTATATCTTTCTTCTTTTTCATCAAATGTGTAACAAAATCATTATTCTTGTCTATGATAAACAACAACCTCACGAACTGATGTAATTAATTTTTCATCATTACATCTCACATGTGTTTATAATGTGGATTTAATGTATATGTATGTTATTATTTAAATATTTATAATTCATGAACATTAATATACAATATATTTTCATACCATTCTATTAATTAAAAGATGATAATTTCATTGGTTTGGATGCATAGATTACAACATCCACGAAGAATGCGATTCAGTTGTCACAATAAAATCACATGGATGATATATATAATTGTATTTAAATAAATAATATTAATTTTCTATTTAAATGACACATTATATAATTATAAAATTTTGAAAACATTTTTTCATCATTATCACTGAAAAAAATGAAAATGTTACTCATATTTATAAACAACATACTGTCTCTATGACTGTAATGCGGTGCATTTGTCAAAACTACATGTCATAATTAGATATAAAAATATAATTAATTTAAAAAAAATTAATTATCTCAATGTTATTACTATGTATATTATTAATTAAAAATATATTTTACTCTAGGATATTAACTTTCCTGATTGTAGAAATTTTGGACAATTATCATAAAAACATGTGACATGAAACTAAAAAAATGTTAACCAAATATACCATGATAATAAAAAATTAATGGAATAATATTTATAGAAGTTTTTGTAAGAAAGTAAATAATTATCATATACATAGTGTTTAGTAAGATAAATAATTCACATTACAAGTCAGGCTTGAGGTAAGGGATCTCTCTACACCACCCTTTTCTCTGATCTATGACCACTCTCTCTAACACACATTCTCTATCAAATTAATATTATAGAATGATTATGATATATATATATATATACATGTATGTATGTATCTCCCATATATACCTATATTATTCCCCATTTCTGTGATGATATAATACATTCCTCGTGACCATGTCTCAAATTCCTTCACAATGAAATATATTTTCATTATTATATGATATAATATTTTGAAACCATGTTATTCCCCTGGAGAATTCTTATGCTTATTACATATTATTGATTTCATTTTTTTAGAAAAAAAAATTGTGTAAATGTTATTATGGTTTTCCCCTATAGTGTTCAAATTCAATGGGTAATGCTTATTTCTCATGAGACACTATGTGTGGGATTTATGGAGTAAATCTATCACATTATGGAACATTGAACACAATGTGATATTAACATACTAGTTATACTTGAGTTTTTAATATTCAATGTTTTGTGATGCTTCAACATTTAATATGATTATATGATCGCATGAGGAAATTTTATTTATTTACCTTTTCCCTATGATTACTCAAGAGCCATATCTTTTAAGATATGAGCTTATACATTTGACTCACAATCTATGTTCCTTTTTCATGTTTATTCCATTTCTAGTATTCTAAGCTCTCCATTTTAATTATATATTCCCTAGGTTATACTATGAATAATTAAAACATAAATTTATTGACATGATCATTATGTATAATATGATAAGGATTCTATCTTTGAGATTAATTTTGATGTATTTTGAATTCATCCTTCGATATACAGTATAAATTATGGACGCTGGGGTCTTCATATTGGATTTTATGATTAATATCTTTTTGAAAATATATGTAAAAGCCTTTGGTTTATATTTTAAACACTTATAACTACATATAAAATTTTTTGGGTTCTCCCTCCAGAGTAAACTATAAATTCTTTCATGGGGTAAGCTAGATGAATTTATAAGTGTGAGGATGATTATATCATAATGATCGAGACCCTAGAGGGACACATCCAGACCAAGATTGTGACATAGGTAGATTACAATGTTATTTGGGGTTGGGGGCCTTAATTTCCTTCTATTATTTCTCTAGAATCCTCACTAGGTAAATATTTTCAGAAAATTTACATCATTTAAAATATAGGTCCTACCAATAATGATGAGTAAATTCTCTATTGATATCCACCCCATGGATACATGTTGTGTACCATTTTTTTATTCATTACATTGATATAAAATAACATGTAGGTCCCAACAATTTCAATGATGAGTTGCACATTAATGGGAAATATATGGTCAAACACATACTACTCTGAGTCATATGTAACTATATATACTCAAAACTAACTCTAGGTATGAATAATTTTGTTCATATACAAATTGGGTCTATTGATCACTTGAAGATACCTCACCCTCGATATAAAATCATATAAATTGAATTGAATTTTATAAAAAATCATCATATAATTAATAAAAAATATGGATAGAAAAAAATAACCTAAAAAATATTTTTTATTAGATGATACAAAAAATTATGAAACCACTATAATTACCTTTAATGAATATAAAATTTGTATGATCACATGATGGTTTGATCTTATAAATATCATTCAAAATTATACAGAATAGTGGAGATGAATGTAAAAAGTTCCTTTTATGATCCACTCGATCTTATATCTCACTTCCACTATGCGTCAAAGATCAACCGTCATCTGCATTTACCATTTCTAGACCTTTAATAATGATTATAATTCCCCAACACAATTGCGTACATGTAATTTGTTGGAGATATTTTATTTATGAAACCACTAATTTTTCCGCTAAATTACACAAGGTAACAAAGTTGTTAATGTAAAATATGATATTTTAACAAAATAGGAATATATATATATCTTCCATCCACATATAGGGATCTAATAATATATGTACATGAACAACCATACATTCAATTGACATTAATGTAATGGAATTGGTACTCCCATATTGGTAACACATTATAATAATAAATAGGTATTCTTATATAATAATCACCTTATGTTTGAATTTAATATCAAAACCCACATGAGTCTGGTTGAACATGTCATCACCACTCATAACTTCTAACTAGTTAAATAAACTATCACAATACTAACTATATTTTAGGGGAATAGTACATGACTAAATACATGAATATTGGTGTACACATTACAAAAACAAATAGAAGATTAGGTGAATGAGATGTCAAACAATTCCATAAAATTGTGAATGTTCTACCAATATAATATTACTATGGTTAATGGGTAAATACTTTGATTTACCCAATAATTGGGAATGTGTTACGACCATTATAATAGAATATATTAGAATGATAATCACCACTAAACAACTATATGTGAAAAAGATACCATAAATACTTTTTAACAAAGTTGAATGAGATACCATGAAAATAAAATACACAATTATGGTGAATAAATTTCATAAAATTTATAATCTATTGGAATATTCTATCACTATAATAATGAACTGATGTATAGTGAACAGTTTATCATTAAAATTAAAATATTGGTGGATGAATTTCTCATTTCAATTATAATGTATCCAGTGTATTGGGTTATCACTAACATCAAAAAACTCTTTAGTGTGATATCACTTTAATAATACATATAGTAAAGGTGAATGAAACATCATATTCATTAAAATATAGGTGAATTTTCTATAAGCATGTCATGGGAAGTACATGTTAATGGTTTGTCACCACTCCAATTTCCAACATTGGTGAATATGGTTTCACTCACATAATCGATAACATAGTGAATGAGATACCAATACCGATTATTTCAATATAATTCTGAAATAGTTTTCACCATACTTAAAATTAATAAAATAGTTGATGGTTTATCCCTATACCCAATTATAATAGTGACTGTGAATGAGTCATCAATATACAAATAACTATAACCATAAATGAATGGATAAAAATAAAAAAAGTTTACATGGTAAAGGTTAATGAAAAATCATCATAAAAATAAATTATATCTTTTTAAATTATTAATCACCTTAATGTATTGTTTCATCAAACCAAATTACTCACTATTCAAGATGTGAACACAATGAAGTACACAAAAGACACATTGGAACAACACTACCTTTTGTCGATACTTTTTGTATTCCAAAACAATCACGTACTTCACTGATGTAACAAAATAATGGATCTAATTATATCATTTTTCCATTATAATGCTAATAAACTACTTTAAAAACTCATACTAAAAATTAAAATAACAAATGAATTCCCATGGACTCAATATCAGGCTAGGAAAATGAATTCATAAGAAAATTCTGTCTTCCCAGGTTCCAATTAGAATGTCTGTCACTAAATTCTCAATGTGACATGGATTTGTACAACCATGTAAAGGAATATATGGTTTAAATGGCTCTATTTTGGGTAATATATCTCATTACCACCCCACATGAATTTGGAATACCCCATTAGGATCTATCTTGGGTCATTCAAATATAATTCTACATTACTACATAACATATAGAACATTAAACTCATAAAATTATGTATGAATTTATGTACAAACTCCCTAATAATTCAGGATGTATACAAAAATAAGACCACATAATGAATTGATATAATTAACTATAAATCATGACACATTATAAAATTTCATTAATTTGATATTTTAAGTGAAATACCTAAAATCCTTAAGATAAATAATGGATTATGGTTTCTGTAATGTTTTTATTACCAATATATATCTATTAAAATAAATTCATAAAGAATACATCAGGGTTTAAGGTAGATTTAGAAAATTATTGGGAAAACCAAAAGGTATGTGAAGTAGTTTTCTATTCCATCAGGGCAGAGAAGAAGTAAGAGTTTTTTAGAAAAAATATTATACTAAATTAAAAAAATGCATTCCATAAAATAAGGGACCATGTTACCAATTAAATGGATTTTAAAACCCATAAAAACTATACTGGGTTTTATGGTATCCCATAAGACTCTTAGTGGTAGTGAAATAGCCAATTCCACTTCTAAAAGAAGTTTAGTGATCTCTATCTGGGCTTCATAGAGAAATTAATAACCCATTAAAAATTATAATGAACTATACATCACCTTCATAAAAGAATTTTTTGAACTTATACCCTGATTAGTTTAAACTCTTAAAATATAAATATATACAAATTTTCACATAAAAATTACTAGAGGTACAATATCTCAAAAAATTATATCACCGTTATTCACTATTCATACTATTGAACCCCATAATAATGTATTGACTGTTATCCCAATAATGTGAACATTGATCATTTTGGATGGGGTGAGATGGTTGTTCGAAAGATGAGATATATATGTGACCCATAAACACCCATATTGTTTATAAAAATGTTCTAAAAAATTCCCTCATATACCAATACTTTCAATTTATTTAATAAATCCCTTAAATCTGAGGGTTGACTACCATGGAACCTTTGACAAATAATTTGAATTATAATCTTTATTTCATGATATTTTTCCACAAATAAGCGCATAATATTTTCCCAAATGATAAAAGGATGATTTTTTCTGGAAATTAGATAAATATCCAAATTACCTTCTATAAAGATATGCCATCATTATTTTGAAAATTCCAAAAACATTCCCTTAAATCATATTGATATTCTAAAATAACACATGATATCCTAGGGATGTACATAATAAAGAAGTGAGGTATAAATCTTAGTAAGGGAATTATAAAATCAAAAAATGAAGGAAGTAATACATGTGAGTAAATGAGAATATAAAGGTGATATAAAATGGTGAAATAATAAACTTTAAATCTAGATGTATGATATTGGATAATAACATTAGGGAAACATAAGAATGATAAAAAATTATAAACTCTATCATCATAAGAATAACTCAGGGATAACCATTTAGATATTATAATATAGTGCATTTTAGATAACCTACTATGCAAAAAACATGGTATCTCATGACATAAAAACATTACCTAAATCATTGGATGGATATATAATTATAGGCCAGCCTGTGATATTCTTATCATGTGCATGAATTTTTGTACCACACAGGTCATACAAAATATGAACAGAATATATCAACATTAATCCAATGATTAAGAAATGTGGGTTAAATAAATGTAATTTACTAATAAATTAATTATATGAAAATATATTTGAATTTTATTTAGTTGAAATGTAGATGGGTATTGGCACAAAAATATATTTTCACGAAAAATCAAGAGAAATATTTTGAGGTATATTAGGTGTACCTAAAGGATAATGGAAGAGATTATTGGGGGTAAAATTGGTATATTAATTCTTTTGAATTTTCAAGATTGAAAATGTATCTGTAAAGAAAAATGATAACCTGAATAATTAGATATCAAAGGTAATAGTAAAAATAAATTACTTGAACAAAAAGTGTGAGGAGAGAATCTAATACCTTGAGAAGGTATTTCAAAAATAATGTGTGCTGCTTCTTAAAATCTTGGGAATAGAATGAATGGGATTTAGAGAGGGTAATTAAGTACATCAAGATAAATGGGTATTGAGTGAAGTGAAAATCGATGTTGGGTGGGTAATTTTTGAAAATTAGATGATAATTATGTATTAATTTTTAAATAATGTCTTTTAACTCATAGTGAGAAACTAATAGAAACCAAAAACTCATGCATGGGGTTTCCCATGGATTCCTCCAACGAATAAGGGTTGTCAATACTTTTTTCAAGATACGTACATAACCCTATAAAATAATACCCTTTCGGATGGGTATGTGAGTCATGATAAGAAAACAATATTATTAAAAACTTTAAATATAATATAGGTATTTTAGGATTGATTATACATTTATAAAATTATTAATATTTATTTATAGAAAAATTAATGAAATGAAGATATATATTTTTATTTTTAATCCCCGTCATTCATTTTTTGAACCACTTTTTCATTATTATGATGCCATAATATATGACCTATATATATACTATATTTAATTTGTTCTGAAAAAGTATTCTAACTCAAAAATATGTGATAAACTCACCATTGGTAAAATTTATTGTTGTAATATCTTAAATAATAATTATTTTAAAATAATATTTTTCAGAATACTATAGTTTACACATATAAGTAAATAACAATAGTTTCAATAAAATACTAGTTTTAAAGACACTAAACACCTTATGATCCTTATAATAATTATTTTGGAATTCATTAAACAATATTATACATTTATATTTAAATATAATTTATTTAAATAAAATATTTATAAAAATAAAACCCATTACATGAATTCATGAACTTTTAAAAAAAGTGTGTTTTCATTGGAATAATATAATTTTAAAAAATAGAATTTATTTTATTCTTATGAAATTTTTTTATCAAACTCTATATAAAATTAGATAGATGTTTATAAAAATTATTAATGAAGAAAAATATAATTATTAGATTAATAAAAATAAAAAACAGAAAAAATCATATTGTTATGATCTAGATATATAAACCATAATTTCTGTATCATAAACCCTAAGGGTATGGTGTGGGATAATTTTATATTCACTGGATGGATCAATGAATGTGGTTTGTACCATGATATTTATAATCCTATAATTTTAAAAGAAATGATTTCACTCAGGGTTCAGTTGTCAAATCCAATTATGGACATACCCATGGGAGAATATATGTGGTTTCAACTCCCTCAGAATCTCCATAAATGGGCTTCATAGGGTACAATCCTACTATTGAAGTCCACCACTTCATACTTTTCAATTAGATGTTATTATTATACTAAATATTTTAATTTTAATGGGATATGTTGGATGACTATATTATCAATAGTTATTTTGATCACTCATAAATTATGTATGTAATTCTATATTTTATAATGGTTTTAAAAAATAATGTATTTATGGAGATTTTATTGGAAAATATAATTTCATAATAAATAATTGATACATTCAAAAGGTAATTTTATTTATAAAAGTTGAGGTCAATGCAATATTCCACCATTTAGAAGTATCACTAATGAAATTTTATTTCATAAATTTTGATAGATTAGGGTACTTATTTTCATTAACTTGTCATTTTACAATGATTCCTCCTCAGAATTGCGGTTCCATGAAAAGTACATTGACCTTGTGAGTTTTACAATTTTTTAAATCCTTATCTCTATGAAATATGATCCTCACCATCTTCTCATCATATTAAATTTCATTCTCATATGGTACTAACTTTGGATTTATTACATGTGAGGGGTCTAGTATGTACTACCTTCAATGAGACATAAGAAACACATCACATGCATTAGATTGGTTAGAAATGAGTGCTACTCAATAATACATATATATAATGTGATCAATGATCTCAATAGGGTAACTATATAATAGATTAAGATATCCCTTCATTGAAAAAGTTATGATATTATCCCATGATTAAATATAAAGGTAGACTATATCTCGGAACATAAACTCTTAGTATCATTATTGATTTTTGGTATATATTTTATATAGACTTTGTACAAATTTCATATGATGAAAAATGGTTTTAAAAATAGTTATCCTCCATTGGATACGATCATGTCCCATTATCTTGAACACTCAATATTTATTCCAGCATGCTAGAGTTAAAAACATCTTCCTATACAATGCATCATAAGGTGCCATTTGAATGCTAGAACGGAAACTATTTTATATGATCACTCTTCTGCTGGTAATTACTAACTTCAAAATACTAGGAAAACCATTAAGATGTTATTACATGTAGTTTGGATTATGTTCCGCTTATGAAACCAATTTATATTCTTTACGTGTCTAATAATATTATATCCATTTATATACTCATTTTTGATAGGCATAGATGATCCTTTTTACTAACATATCCTACTACTTTGGTCACTTTCTACGGTTTGTGTTGCATTGAACACTTATAATACTTGATTATCTCTAACTAATTTCATTGGAAAATATTGTGTTACTTTTGTGTGAATATATACTTGAGGATTTTATGATCCATATTTTTGTGAAACTTCTCATCATATAGATGTGTACCAATTTATTCAATGAAATGACCAAAAAAGAAAATTCATGATATTTATTTGGGTATATTTTCACATGGATCATAAACTAGATAAAGGAATATGATATTAATTTTTTATCTTGAAAGAGTAAACAACCCAATACATTTTTGATCCAAAGTTGTAGATCATAAATCCTTCCCCACTAGAGGTTAATGTATTAATAGGTGTCATTATTAATATCTTATTTTAAACTTTTAAATCCATTTACATTCAATAATCCACAAAATTATCACACAATTCAATGTCATATTGGTTAGTTGGATAGAAAATGGTGTGAGGGTTGTTCCAAATTGATTATAGTACTTACATAATATATGGAATCTATAGATCACCATCCAAGATATTGGCATGGTCTATCACTCAATTGATTTTGTCTTTAATGGATACACAAATATCACTTTACTAGTGATAAGATTCCCTTAGAATGTTGAAATAATTATAAAAAACATAAATTTATCGTACTTTGCGTAAAACAATTACATTCATAACATATTCAGTACAACATTGAAATTTTCATCACGTTCCTCCTTTATTTTATAGTATATAATATTATATCAACTATAATGACTACAAAAATATTTTTTTAGGTAATCCCAAATGGATGTATTAGTTATTTGTTGGAAGATTGATAGAGAACTAGTGAGTCCAAATGAAACATCCCTGGTAAATAAATAAATATTACATTTTAAGATTTATTAATATCTATGAATAAAATATTAATTTTACTTTAAATGGGATGCTAGGTTCGATGGCGTACCCGATAATCAACAACGAGTTTGTTTGAAATCTTACGTTGCACATTACTAATATAATATTATTATTTTAAATAGTAGTTAATGCCTAGCCATTGTATTAGAATGAATAAATAGAAATAAATAAAATATGATTATACATGTTTGTTAAATGTTTATACATTTATCAATTAAATGTTAAAGGCTTAATATGTGAATGAATATAATTTTAAGCACAATTTACTTTAAAAGTTTGATTTACCCCCTTTTAATGGAAAACAATCATTTAATCTAATTTTTGTCACTTATATATGTTTTTTTTGACCAACTAAATTTTTTATTTTGAATTGGGACATCATAATTCACTTTGGGTAAATTTTGGGTATTTTCTGATAAAATTCATTTCTTAATGAATAGTGAAAAATACAGTATATTAAATCAAAAATGCATTTTAATATAATTTATTTATATGGATAGATTATGTTTTTAATTGGTTTTAAAGTTTTATTAGATTATATTTTTAATATTTAATCCAATGTTGGTCATTGGATGTTATTTCACATTGATATGGGATATAAATAAGTGTCAATATTTTGATATTTCTCATTTTATAAAAACCAGCCTTTTGTTTTCACAGTGGAAATTAATTTTAAATACATTTCTGCCACTTATATTTTTCTAATTTGAAAAAATTGATTCCAAATTTGGAATCACGAGGTCCAAATTTTTTAAGTAGGTATCTTTTATTTTTAGACATTATGAACATTTCAGTAAATATTTTATTTACTATGGTTAGAGGGTAAATTTGTTAAATAAGGGGAAAAAAATATTATAATAATATATTATTACCCTAAAAAGTGTCTTAATCCTATTGGTTGATTCATGTTCGACCCTGGGCATCCTTGGGTCTATTTTGGGTCCCCAGAGATCCACATGGGGGTGATAATGACACATTATATAAATTAATTTAATGTAAAGACAAAAATGACACAAACAAATATCTTTTAGTAAATTTATTTTTTCATAGGGTTTTATTAGTTACCATTTTGATTATTAATATTATTTGGAAAGCTTATCATATTTCCTACATCCTGGTATTTATTTTATAATTTTTAGACATCATATAAATAAAATTAGTTATGACACAATAATGATGTAGTGTTTACATCCTTAATAAATGATTTAAATAAATAATATTATAATGTATAAAATAATATCCAAAACCTGTCCAATTCTTATTAAATGATTTTATTTCGACCATGATTCATCTTATCTTCATCTTTAATATGTTTCGGAACTTTTTAAATAGAAAATAATTATATAGTAAAATAATATTTTCCCACTTTCCTAAAGTTCCCCTCCTCCTCCCTATAAATTGACCTCATCTCTAACCCATTTTTCACACCTCTCAAGCCCCTTGGATCATCCAAAATCTTCCCAAATAATCTATAAAGATCCCTATATTACACATAGAATCATTAACTTAGGGATAAGACACTTAAAGAAGTCTATTTCGTTCAAAAAAAGGAGTTACCCGATATAAAAGGTAACAATTTCTCTTAAATTTGTTTCTTTTATTTTATTTCCCCAAAGCCTAAACTCTTTTTATTCCATTATTTTATAACTAAAATAGTATCCTTATTATACTAAGTTCTTTTTTATGTGAATTATTTGAACACACTATTACACACCTCCATCTAATTGGTAAAGAATGTACTATTTCTCTGGATGGAAAACAAACGCCTCACGAATCCAAGATTGTTCAATTATCTCCTACTGCCTCTCATGGTGGCCATTATAATGGAAATTTATTTATATATGATGTATATTATGTTTATTGTTTCTTTATTCTTCTGTTTTTTTGCTATTTATATCATGTCTTTATGGTTTCCATTATGGGTAAATGTGATAATTTGATTTGAGGAAGTGTGGACTACCACCACCTCCAAGAGATATGACTCCTTAATTCCGTATGTGGGAAGTATAAAGGATGGAGTTAATGATATTATATTTGATTTTAAACTGGAATTATAATATACCTATGTGTCATAGTGTTTTAATTCCAATAAAACAAGAAATAGAAATAAAAGTAGCATTCATGCGTATATATGACTTACCGTCTCCATGAACAATGCATTCCATTTCTTACCTCCAAATGATATATACTGTTATAAATACATATATATATATATATATATAGGATATATAAGATATATACAATATTGAAATAACTAATATCATTCTATATATAATGATATTTTGACCACATATACAACTAGTAATTATAAGAAGTTCAATTTTGACTCATGTACCAAATATCGACAAAACAACCGTTATTAACATAAATGATTAAATAATGTTTATAACATGTTAATATGTTATATAAAATGAATAATAAACTAGAAAAAGGTTATTAATAAAGTAGAAATTAACTTTACTTTATTATTCAGGAGACTAAACAATGAATGAGTCAAGTCGGACCCAAGGTAAGGGACTTCGTCTAAATCTCCTATCATTGAGGAATATATTATTTTTTGCACGAATTTCTTTTATATTCTATATAAAGACCTATGAAATTTTATTTAATTCAAAGGGAATATTTTTTTTAAGAGGAATTTTACTAAATGACACAAATAATTTTTGTTTTTAATGTACGTGGTGACAATGACCTTACCACCGCTACGAGTATTATTTGATCATTGGCTTCCGTAACAAGCCATAATGTTATTAAAAGAAAAATAAATACTATATAATTTTTAAGTAATTTGGTATTTAAAATGGTTTTTGGATTTATTATTAAAATATCTTGCTGAATATCATGAAAAGATATATTGTGATTTCAATTTGGGAATGTTATCTATCCTTTATGCTTATGTTATGTGTTATGATTATATCATGGTCTTGGAGAATTGTTTACATATATGGGTGGTTCTGTGGAAAACATAGGGCGGGTGAGCCAGATATAGATCTCCAATGCATTGGGTAATGTGACAGAGGTCAACATGAATGTTTATCCTAAGATATTTAGGGAAAATATTGTGATAGGTATTCCAAATTGAACTCCCTACGTAGATGTGATAGCTATAATGTAAGTATGATATAGACGCCACAAGTTACATTTTTTAGTTATGTTTTTTATGTGTGATTAATAAATCTTATGATTTTATGAGGTATGTTAAATAGATTATGTTATGTATATATTGATGAACAAATGTTTTCTTTCTTTGTTTATTAACCATTACTAAACTTTTTATGCTCATCCAATGTTTCGAAATGTTTTTCACAGGACATAAAGATGAATAAGGTCAAATATGGGACCAATGTAATGTAATGATGTCAGAAACATGGAACCGAAAATGACTCTTTCTTTCAAGATATTTTATTTTATGAAAAATGGAATCTAAAAGAAGTGTCTACATTGTAATTATTGATATGTAATGTAATAGTTGTGGCCTAACTCTCTAAAACACTAAACCCAAAAATATCTTCAATGTGAATTATTCATTTAAATCATTATTATGTACTCTTTTAAGGCCGAGTTCTTATAGTTGGTATCAGAGGTCAGTTTAGTCAACTTTATGAGTCAGAATATTGTTAAATTAATGTTCTTAAATTAATTTATGTTAATATTGAAATGATAGAATTTACATATTACCATTTTTATTTGCTTAAGATATCTCTATGTTTAGAATGGTTTTCTATAGAGGAAACAGGGAAGCAATGTTGGGAAGACATCAGGAGGAAGACAAACTTCCAAATCACTAACCTAACATGGTATGAATAGAACTGAATAGTTTTTTACAATGATGCACAGTTGACTCAGGCTATAAATGGTGGTGGTATCCATGCATGAGAAGATCCAGATCAACCGAAGTGGAACATGTTAGTAGTGGAGCATTTCCCAAGGCAATATCCTCCATCCTTCAGAGGATCATCTAACCATATGACATATAAATGGTGGATTAATGGAATATATAATATTTTCAATGTTATGGGGTGTTCATAACATCAAAATGTGAGTCACACTGTTTAATGTTTTGAAGGTGAAGCAGATTAGTGGTGGTCGTTGATGAAAAATATCTGTGATAGTGGGGAGATTTATGCTCTTGACTGGGATGAATTCAAAGGTATGTTTCATGAGAAATATTTTCCTAAGGTGGTTTGTCTTGGAATGGAAAAACAATTCTAGGAATTGAGGTATGAGGATAAATCAGTGGCTTCTAATGAAGCAAAATTCACACGACTGGCAAGGTATGCTCTAAATTTTATACAAGATCTTGATAGTAAAATCAAATGTTTTTACTCAGGATTAAAGCAAAATTATCCTAGGTAATTAGCTTCTTGTGAGTTCAAAAGTAATGAAAAACTTTATTTATGTGTGGAGAAGGTGGAAATGGAGTTTTAAAATGATCACGACTTCTTTGACAAACAACAAAATAAGAGGTCGAGGTGGTAGGTAAAACAGAAGAACTCTTCCAAAAAGTCTGATGGTAAGAATTTAAAGTTTACAGTTTGTAAAAATTGTGGTAAAAATCATGATGGGGAATTTATTTTGAATTCTGGTAAGTGATATCGATGTGAAAAAATGGGACATAAGGTTCGTAATTGCACTGAAAAGTGGTGGAAAATGGTAAGACAAAATCTGATTACCTATTAGTAAAATGTTTTAAGTGAAATGAAATGGGTCATTATTAAAATGAGTGTCCAAAGAAGAACTAAAATGAGGGAAATAAACCATACTACAAGTATAAATGGGTGGTGAAATCCTTTGAAACTACTTTAGTAGATGTTCGGCCATCGAATGAAGTAGTATCATGTACACTATTTGTTTGTTCAGATTATACCAATGTGTTGTTTGATATGGGGTCTACACATTCATTCATTTCTGAGAAGTTTTCAAGTATATTGGTAATTCTATCTCAAGATATGAATCCTAAACATCTGGTAAAAACATATGGAGGAAATTTTGAGACTAAAATAAATTATAAGAACCTTCATGTCTTTCTGTGCGAAAAGAATGTACCTGCAAACCCTATTGTTTTGCCTCTAGTAAAGTTTGATGTTATTTTAGGTATAGATTGGGTTTTTGTTTATCATGATAAGAATGAATACCTAGATAAAGAAGTTTCTTTTTAGAAAGTTTTTCATTTTGTGTATTAGAATGAACCCATAATTCTGATAACATATCAGGAAGCTGAGAGACTAGTAAAATATGGAAATGAATGTCACCTTGCACATATTGTTGAAAATAAAAGAACAATTCAGATTAATGATGTTACAATAGTAAATTAGTACCTTGATGTTTCTACTGAGTGGTATCCTTTTATTGTACCAAATCATGAAGTTGAATTAACTGTTGAATTAGTTTCTAATGCCAAGCCAATTTCAAAACCTCCTTATCGAATGACTCAAATTGAATTTTTAGAGTTAAAGAAGCAATTGAAGGAGTTATTAGATAACAGTTTCATTAGAACTAGCATGTCACCATGGTGTGATCCTGTCTTATTTGTTAAAAAAATATGGTTCAATGATACTTTTCATTGATTATAGAGCATTAAATAACATCACTATTAATAAAAAGTATCCTTATCTTCTTATCGATGATTTATTTGATCAGCTCTAGGGAGCTCAATATTTTTCAAAGAATGACTTGAGGTCAGGGTACTATCAGTTGTAAGTAAAGGAAGAAGACATTCCAAAGATAGAGTTTTATAATAGATATAGCCATTATGAATTTGTAGTTATACCTTTTGGTTTAACCAATTCAACAGCTGTATTCATGGATCTTATAAATAGAATTTTCCGTGAGATCGTGGATAAGTTTGTAGTTGTGTTCATTGATGATATTTTGGTTTATTCTAAAAGAAAATAGGAGAATGAAATACATTTAAGGTTCATGTGAGATCCTTAAAAGAAAAGGAACAATTTGGTAAAGTCAGCAAGTGTGAGTTGTGGTTATATCAAATTTCTTTCCATGTTCACACTCTCTCAATAAAAGGAATAACTGCTGATCCTTCTAAAACAAAAGTTGTTGAAGAATGGCCAAGACCCACAAATATAACCAATATGCGTAGTTTTGTTGGTTTGGAAGGTTATTATAGGAGTTTTATTTTTAATTTTTCATAGTTATCTAGTCCAATGACTATGTTATCGCAAAAAGGTGTTAAGTTCATTTGTATAAAAAACTGTGATGAATGTTTTCAGGAATTGAAAAGAAGATTGGTGAATGCTATAGTTTTGGAAATTCCTTTCAGAAATGGTGTGTTTGTTATTTATAGTGATGATTCTTTGAAAGGACATGGTTGTGTCCTTATGAAGATAGATCAGGTAATTTCTTATTTTTCACATTAGTTGAAACCTCATGAGTTAAGTTACCCTACACATGATTTTAAATTAACTGAGGTTGTTTTTGCTTTAAAAATTTGGAGGCATCATTCGTATGGAGTAAAATTGGAAATATATAATAACCAAAAAAAGATAGACGTATATATTCAATAAGAAGGAATTTAACATGAGAAAAAGGGGATGGTTGGAATTAAATATTGATAATGCTTGACCAATCAATTACCATCTAGGAAAATAAAATAATATGGATGATGCTTTGAGTTGAAAAATTAATGATTCATTAATGATGCTACATTTGTAATGAGATCATTTGGTTTTTTTGATTTAATGAACTTTTTCATAGAATTTTTTGGTGTAGAAAATTTTTCTGTTTTGTTTCAGGTGTCAGTGAGATCATCTCTATCCGATAAAATTATGAAATCACAGAATAAAGAGAGTGAGTTGTCGAAAAAGGTAGAGTTGGTTTAAAAGGGTATGTTTCCTGATTTTAACATTGATAATGATTGTATTTTGAGATTTAGAAAGTGATTATGTGTTCTTTGTGATTCACATTTGAAGAATTTATTTTTATGTGATGCTCATAGTTCTCCATTTTTTGTTCATCCTGGTAGTACTAAGATATACAGAGATATTTAGATGCATTACTTATGGCGTGGAATGAAATGAGATATTGCTGATTTTCTGTGAAGTGTTCGACTTGTCAGCAGGTTAAAGAAGAGATGCAGTTACCAAAAGGGATGCCTCATTATTTACCAATTACATAGTGGAAATGTGAAAATATATCCACAGTCTTTATTGTGGGATTACTAAATACATCTCAAGATAATAATGCAATTTGGGTTATTGGCAATCGATTGACTATATCTTCTCATTAACTTCCTTTTCGAGATACTTTGTCTCTAGATCAAATTTCTCGGTTGTATGTTAAAGATATAGTCAGGTTGCATGGTTTTCCCCTATCCATTGTATGTTTTCATGATCCCAGGTTTACATTCAACCTTTGGAAAGGCCTTCAGAAGTTACTGGGTACTGAATTAAATTTTAGTAAAACTTTTCATATAAAATCAGATGGGGAGTTAGATCATAAAATTTAGACATTATAGGATATGTTAGATGCTTATTCACAGAATTACTAGGGATGTTCATACCGACATCTTTCATTGTTTGATTTTCCATATAATAATAGTTATAATTCCAGTATACAAATGGTTCTATTTGAGGCATTATATGGAAAGCATTGTCAAACTCCAACTTTTTGGGATAAAGTAGGGGAAAGGAAGTTGATGGGACCATAATTGGTAGAAGAGATGGCATGAAAAGTTTTGTTGATTTAAAAGAACATGCAAACATGTCAGAGCAGAAAGAATAGTTTTGCAAAAAATTGGAAGAGGGATCTTTTTTTGAGGTAGGTGATCATCTACTTCTCAAAGATTCTCCGTGGAAAAGTGTGATTCCTTTTGGTATGATGGGAAAGCTAAGTCAGAGGTTTATTTGACCTTATGAAATCCTGGAGATAGTTGAATCAGTTGTGTACCGAGGGGCTTTCCCCCGTTGTTATCCCAGGTACATAATATTTTTCATGTTTCAATGTTGAGAAAGTATATGCTGGATCCATCTCATGTTTTGAGCCTAGAGGTATTTCAGTTGGAAAAAATTTCTTTTATAACTAACAAACAATCCAGATTCTTGACTAAGGAGAGCATGTGTTATAGAATAATGAAATTTATTAGGTAATGGTTTGGAGGAAAAACCACATGGTTGAAGAGGCGACGTGGGAATCTGAAAATTCTATAATGGATAAATACCCCCATTTATTTGATAAGTGAATAAAATTGTGAGGAAAAAATTTCCAAAAGGGGGGAAGGATGTAACATCCCATGTAAGTAAATAAATATGAAATTTTCATATATTTTAATATTTTGGAATTAAATATTAATTTTTATTTAAAGTGAATTCTATGTTCGATGGCATACCCGATAGGCAAGAAAAAGTTTCTTTTAAATCTTATGTCGCACTCTTATAATATAATATTATTATTTAAAATGGTAGTTAACACCTTGCCATTATATTGGAGGGAATAAATATAACTATCCAAAATATGATTATACATTTTTGGTAAATGTTTTTAAATTTATACAGTAAAATTTAGAGGCTTAAAATGTAAAAGAATCTAATTTTAAGCATAATTACTTTAAAAGGTTGATTTAAGACCTTTTGATAGAGAACCCACATTAAATCTAGTTTTGGTCACCTATATATTTTATATATTACCAAATAATATTATTCTTTATAATTGGGACATCAAAAAAAAACTTTGGCTAAAATTGTGGTATTTTTTGATAAAATTTATTTCATAATGAATAGTGTAAAATACTTTATTTTAATTCAAATCTGTCATTTAATAAAATTTATGTATATGTCTAAATTACATTTTTAATTGGTTTGAATGTATTATAAGATTATATTTTTACTATTTAATCCAATTTTGGTCCTTGGAAATAATTTCATTGAGGTATATATTGTTTTTTACATTCCTTTCATTTATACGTTGTATAAACACCTTTTACATTTCACTTCATTCAAACAGAATCTTTTTCTACATGGCGTTTTTCTAAACGAGAAAAAGAATGTTTGTTTTTAATGTACTCGATGACAATAAACTTTCTACCACTGTGAGTTTTTTTGATATTTTTCTTTCTTAACAAGCCGTAATGTTTTTAAAAGGAAAATAAATACCGTATACTCTTTTTGGTATTTTGGTATTGAAAATGGTTTTTGGATTTATTATTTCAACATATAGTTCAATATCTTGAAAAGATATATTGTGATTGAAATTTGGGAATGTTATATTTTTTTTTATTCTTATGTTATGTGTTATGATTATATTATGGTCCTTGGGCATTGTTTACGTATACGGGTGGTTCTGTGACAATCCTAGGGCGGGTGAGCCTGAGATAGATCTCTAATGCACTGGGGAGCATGATGGAGGTAAATGTGAATGTTTCTACTAAGAGATTTGGGGAATATACTATGATGAAAATTCCAAATTTAACTCCCTACATAGATATGATAGCTACAATGTAAGTATTATATGGATGGCACAAGTTACCTTTATGATTTATGTTTTCTTTGTTTGATTCAAAAATCCTATGATTTCATGAGGTATGTTAAAGAGGTTATGTTATGTATGTATTGATGAAATAATGTTTTCTTTATTTGTTTTATAACCCTTACTGAGCTTTTTATGCTCAACCAATGTTTCAAAATGTTTTTCACATGACTTAAAGATGAATAGGTTTAAGGATGGGATCAAGGGAAAGTCATGTTGTCTAAAACCTAGAATAGAATATGACTCTTTTTTTCAATCGTTTTTATTTTATGAAAAAATGGAAATTGAGTAGAAGTTTCAACTTAGTAATTTTTGAGATGTAATGTAAAAGTTATGGATAAACTCCCTACAACTCTATACTTAAATAGTTCTAAATTTTAATTGTTTATTTAATTCAAGATTATGTAATTTTTTAAGGCAAGTTCCTTATACCAAATGGAATCAATATGAACATATAGTTCACATACCCTATTTGAATACTAGTAATGGGAATATTTTCAATATTCACCATACATGATAATACCACAACCAAATATCCACCTTATAAGTTTACTAGGACACATGTAGCTGATTAAAAAATTCACTAATCTCCAATTATCTTTTTTAGATCATGATAATCAATGCATTTGTGCAATGACATATTCATGATCTTGATGAAAAGGTCCAATTCACCCAATAGTAATGTACTTGTGTTTATAATTCATTAATCTCTATTCAACTATATTATATTATTTATATATTTAATTTTAATAGTCCTTATTCTATATTAATTCTGGTGTAGTTGGGGTTTGGCTTAGTGGTAAGCACCCCATAATTCTACATGAAAAATGGGGGTTCAAAACCCATGGGGCACAGGTACCGTAGCATCACTGTAACGCTACTATAGCAGCCGAGATACTATTGCAATGGCGGAACTGTAGAGGTGGTGGGTACTGTGCGGTACTGTAGCAGTGCGGGTACTGTAGCAGTACTATTCATAGAATGGGTCTTGGGCCTACGGGCTATGTAATGGGTCTCCCTCTACCCAGTTAAAGAGGTCTTTTCTTTGCTTTAATAATAAAAATGAGGTTTCGGCCCCAACCTTTAATATATATATATATATAAATATTAATTCTGGTATATTGAAAAAGAACTACGTATAAGTACAATTCAAAATTTAACCTACTAGTTAGGAGGAAGTATAGAAAATTATTCTAAAACACATTTGTGTATCCTCTTATAGTGGGAATTTCATCAATGATGGTCTTCTACTTTATTTGATTCATTTGAAATATATATGTATGCATATATGTAAATAATAACCATTCCTTCGATGGTGATTCTAAAGAAGATACATCACTATTATTACACTTAATATTGGTGTATTATTCGTGATATAGATTGTGATTTCTTTCTCCTTCAAACTTGTATTTTCTATGTATAAATATATCCAGTCTATGCACACAATAACTTCAAATTACACTTAAAGGAGTGTCACAATGTTCACTGGAATGTCATCCCACAAATATATAAATGGGTGAATTTATATATGTGGGATAAAATAATTTCACCATTTACAATTATCATTAGTATACTAACTACAATGTTTTGAGGCAGTGTCTAAATAGTCGCAATAAAACTACATGACAAGAAAGAATCTACATAACTAGAATAAATTAGTACATCCACTATTAATGAATGAATAACAATTGTACTATTAACCACTTAATTTTTAGGGTATACATTAACAATTGTGATTGAATATAGTTCTTCTTTCTCTGTAGGGATTGAATTTTTGTGTCAACAATTAACCTAAACAAGCCATGCATTAGTGTGTTGTATCCAATATAGTCACCATTTAATGTAAATGATAAATTAAATAATAGGTTAAGTGGCAGCTAGATTATTGATTTCTTCCATCACATTGGTGGGTTTCTGCTGATGACTTTCACTATCACGGATTCCCTCCATCACACACCTAAAGTAATTCCATGTCCCCTTCATTCAATTCTTGGCATACTTCATCCCATAATTTTGTCATGTGACATTTTGGAATTTCATACCACTATAAGGTTTCTCCATCAATATGCTAGAATTTAAATTCATTTTCCACACTCTATCTTTAGACCCACATGTCCCTTGAGACATTCTAATATGAATTTTTATTATTATGGAATAATCAAACAATAGTAACATATTTATTAATGTATTCGATTGAATTTTTTTCATTGATTTGGTTTCATCCTAATAAAAGGTAGGTTATTGTTAAATTATGGGTGAATGATAAATATGAAATTTTATTGGTCGTCTATTTTTAATTTATCTACATATTCCTTTGTTAATTTACCATCCTTTTTTTATTATTTTGAAAAATCTATCAATTTATTGTTTGTGTTTTTAAGGAATTAATTACCAAAAACAATTCTATAATTATGTCCACTCAATTAATTCAATCTATTCCTCAGTCTTCATAATCTTTATTAATTTCCAACATTTATCAGATTCTCCCTTTTTAAATGAAACACTATCATTGAATTAATTTTCTTAGATCATTGAATAGAAATAATGATATTTTCAATGGATTTGATCAAAATTTCTTCGATAAAGGTATCCAAATATCCACTGAATGTCAAGGACAATTGTATTAACAATGTCAAAATTTAAACATTATCCTTATGAGGGGGATATGGGTTTACCCAGTGATTAATGTTTTTTTATAAAAACATGAGAAAATTGAAGAGGTATTTCAATGTTGTTGTGACTTTAACTCCGATTAGGCATGGTATCTCCTTTATGGAGTAATCATATTTCCAATAACATATGATATTAACATGGTTCCTATTAATTATATTCCATGACTAAAATATATGGAACATTATGGGTGAAAATTTTCAAATTATTTAATAATTAAAAGGTAAACTTTGAATATTGAAGGTACAACTAATAAAATAAATATTTTCCTTAACCTATGATTTTTTAGGATTCAATATATGTTATACATGGTATATTTCATGAAATAAAATTTCATTTTCATTTTATTTCACTAAATAATTTTGCCTATCGAGCACATAAATTTACAAAATAAAATCTCGTATGAGTATAAAAGTAGTATTGTAGTATGGTAACATTGTCATACACATTGTGAACATTGAGTTAGTACCCAATGTGCCCATTTCAGGGTTTTTACACCAAGGAACAATTATACTGGAGAGACACTCAATTGTAGTATCTATGACTAGATATTTTTTCATGGAAACAACTCACTAATTACCTTTTAAAAAATCTTGTGATATTTTAATATGTTTAGTACAATATTTGTGGATTAAAATAATGTTTTTAAATATAAATCCCTAATAATAGCCAAATATTTCTCACATACCAACCACCACAACCCATATCTTCAATAAAATTTATTCCATAATATTTTACCTAGGGATATACATAAAAAATCCCAAAAAATAAGATATTTTGTTTCATTTGGAAATTAAATATATATCATAATAACAGGAAATTGGGGTACATAAAAAAGTATTTAATAACTTTTATGAATTTTCCAATAATTTTTCTGATCTTCTAAAAGTATGAAGGATATCATGGGGATGTTCATAATAAAAAAATGATCTATAAAACCCAGTAAGAGGTTATTTAAATGAAATCATGATGAAAATAATATATGAGATTCAAGAGAAATATCATGGTGACATGAAAACATGAGAATCATAAAAATATGAACATAATAGCATGAAATATGATAGTAATGTCAATGAAATGTTGGAATGTGAAAAACACATAGAATACGATATCAAATTAAAATGTCAATGCTTGTTAGCTAGAAAACATATCATAGTCTTCTTGTGAATACCTATTAAGCACTATATATGGTATCTCATGAGATTATAACATCACCCAATATAATAGAGAGTTATATAATTTCAGTCGCACCAATCAAATTTGTATCTTGTACATGGTTGCGTGTTCCATAGGAATCATAGAACACATGAATGTCTAATATCAATTTAAATCACATGATTGTGGATTATGAGTTACATACATGAATCCCCCAATAATTTAATGATAGCTACATCTAGAAAAATATGCCTTGGTGGAAATGTGGATGGAAATATTTGGCATGAAAATCAATATATAATTTTGGTAGTATAAGAAGTGTACCTTAGGGTTCATGAAATAGTTTGATGAGGGAAAATGGTGAAATCTCATTACTTTTTATATATAAGGATAACGAAGGTATGTTTAAAAATATATTCCATGTTGGTAAATTGAAAATAAAAAATGATTAATTCTTTTAAAATACTTGAATAAAGTTAATGAATAATGAATTTCGTACTATGAGAGAGTACTTTTATAAACATGGGTGAAGCTCGTTATGAGATTGGGAACATAATGAGTGGAATTTAGAGAGGTATATGGAAATGAATTTAACTCTAAATGGGGTTAGATTGAATAGTAATTATTTTTTTTGGATAATATGTTTTGAAAATGTAGGTGATTTTTCTAGTTCTTAAACACTGGTTTTGGACTCTATGTAATAAAATAACAAAAACCACTAACCATTCTATGGGTTTTTAAAATGGTGCCCTAAAAATGAGTGTTGTTAAATATTTATTTTTGTTGAAATTAAAATTTGTTAAAATATAACAATTAATGATTTTCATGTGGGTCATGTTCATAAAGAATTATTTTTAAAACCTTAAAATATTATATAGGTATTAATGGTTATGTTATTTGTCTGTAAAATTAATCAAAAAACATTAAACATAGATAATTTTTTTGTAAAATCAGTTTTTGTCAAGGGTTTCCATTATATATTTTATTAAAACACTTTTTTTATATTATTATTTCATAATACATACCTTATATTTATAACAAACTTAATTTTAAGTATAAAATTCAATTGTCTTAGAAAATTATGTAAATTTATAATAAAAGTGTTTTGATGGCAAATATATATTTCCCAAAATAATATTTATGTCTATTAATATAAAAATTTGATTTTTATCAAAATAATATATATATATATATATATTATGTAATATTTAATGACAAATTAAATCATTATTTAATCAAAAAAATAACATTTAAACAGATATTACTAGTTTTGAGCTATATAAACTCTTATCACACCACTGTTCGACCTAATGGTTTGGTGTACGATGGTGGAACATTGTTAGGATTGTTCTAGGGATATGGTTTGGGTATTTATCAGTATTACCATGAACATATTTAGTAGAAAACGTTTTTGGGTTTTAGTTGTTAGATATCCGCTTAGAAATGGTCAAGGGTAAATCCTTGTGATTCTAAATTTCTAATTATCTTCGATAAATTTCCTTCATGTAGTATTCTCATACTAGATGAAGAAATTTTTTCATAATTTAGATTTCATTAGATGTTTATATATCCCTTAATATATATTTGTTTTAATGGTCACTATATAAATAATATATTATCAATGGTTATGATTCTTAACATTATTGTATTTCTAAAATAAAATAGTTTATTTCATCCAAAAAGAAAAAACAAAAAATTGGGAATTTTGTATCGATAATTACATTTCATTATAAATAATTTACACTCTCAATATGAAACTTAATTTCAAAATATTTTTTCATTTCAAACACATTATCATACTACATAACCATAGAGGTGACACTATCAATAAGAAAAAATCACTGAACTCAAACTCTAGAGGGTTAAATCATGGGTGTTCCTATAATCATTATGTAATATTAGAGATCATGATCTACATGATAATCAACTAGGTATACTATTAAATCTCAAGACTAATACATTGCATGATAACAAATGACTAACCGTAATCTAGCTAGTAAAAGGTGATTGAAATGGTTTTTTATATATGGTATCAGATGTTTCCATCATAATTGACACATAATTATTGTTATTATAAATAAAATTTACTAATTATATACTATTATGATAATATTATCCATGGTTTAGAATAAATTATCATAGCATATACTTAAAAATAAGAATAGTTTTCTCATATTTTGGATCATTTTAAGGATTTTTGTTGTGATTATATATAGATAATTATCCATTTTATTTTTTAATCCATAACATATGTGAGACATTAATTGAATATCCAATTATGATATGATACACCAAGTTCAACCATGAAACTATAATATATTGAAAATGGAACTCCATTGTAGAACACCAATAGATTGTATATCTATTATTAGATGGAAGTGGTGAAGAACTATAAACTGTCCTTTAATTATTCACACCATATCATTGACTCATGGTAATATTAGTAACCCAATAAAAATTATATTGTCATAGTTTCCTATATAAACTCAAGAATGGGTAGATCTGGAAAAAGGCCTATATGTATCTAGTTTGTGGGTTTTAAATATTTATAGGTGAGCATAATTAAATTAACCTATCAATGAATATATATACCAAAAACTATGTATAATTCATGCATATGTTTAGATACATTCTTTTTATCTCTAGTGAAATAATATATCATTAGGTTTTAAAATCACACTTCATCACCTATCCTATAAATTAGTATTCCCAATTCAAACACATACATAATGGAACCCATTATCATCAAATTTTTAGATTGTTAGTATCTCCCAAAAATATATCCAATACAATATAAGGCAATAATCAAATATTTATATCTAACTATTCTTCAATATATTTTTTAGTGAAACATTATTTCGTAAATATGAAATTGTATATTGACCATAATAATCTTGGAAATAAATGTACATCTTTGTGAAGTGTTCTTTTAATTGGTACTGAATTCTATCCTCTCATATCACATGATTATTAGTCATCCTAATTTATAGAAACTCATATTATCTTTAATATTAAAGGTTTATTTATTTATTTTATAATAAATTATTGAGGATGTTATGGAAATTGTAAAAAAATATCAATTACGGAAAATGTATAGTGAACAAATATCAACACATGCACCCCCAATGGCTAATAAAAATCATGTGTCGAGTGGGTTTCTCAGTAAACCTCATATTTATAGACCCACAAAAACATACAGGAACATCAAATATATAAAATTTTCTAAATAAATTTCATTATAAATCATAATGAAATCAATTATTTTTAACCACCTTAGGGATGGATAAGATATCAGCAATCCACAATTTATCCTTCATCTTTTATATGGTTCTATTAGATTTTTTGGACCAATTAAATTTATCAATGTTAAAAATTTTGTTATTAATTATGGCATCTAATATAGGGATTTCCTAAAATAATTTCTTATTGTGTCCATATAATACCATTGAACTGCAGATCTAAAAACTATTTTTATGTGTCTCCAATGAAATGATAGCCTCAATATTTCTATGGTTCACTAATATTACAGCCTTAGACATCACATTCCCTAATAAACATACTATACAAATCCACATTTGAAACATTTAGATAATTATAAACAACTATTTCTCTCTATGTTTATTCCAATCCTTACATTCCCATGTTAAGAATGATCCTTTGAGGAATGGTATTATAGTAGATGGTAATTAACAATCACGGCCACTGTAGAATCCAAATTTTTATAGTTTAAAATATTAATTAGTGATATAGAAATTTTATTATTTTTAAGAAAACAAATGATATCAAAAAAACCTTATATATACTATAGTTTTTATTATTTATAAGATACTTGAACATCAGCTACCCACATATGTGACTAGTGAAATCCCAACCACAAATCAATATTAGAAGAAAAGCTCTCAATATAAATAGGATCATTTTTATTAGGACTATCATTTGATTTAACATCATATAAATATAAAAAATAAAGAATTTATATCACACTTAATAGTGAAGATAATGGTATCACCCAAAGGAAGGGTGTTAATGTGAAAAATTATCTTTACATTATCTTTCTACATTAGTTCATTTTTTCCAATGTCTAATATAGTAAGTGATATTGGCTAACACGTGGTATATGATTGATCATAAAAATAACATATCATATGAGTGTTAATATAAAAATGTTCTCACAAAAAATGTCTTGAAATAGTTCAATGATACATGGAAGGACTATTTCTCTCAATTACTCCACACCTCATAGATCATTTCTAAAAAATACGTCTATAATCTTCCCTAGAAGAAAACATTCTCATCCATAACTGCCTACCAAGAAATACCACTATACGATGATGGTTTTATAGTCACTCTTCTCTTATATAAACGAAACCCATAAATGATAGTAGTAAATGGGTTATTTAAAGTTAGACACAAAACATATATATAGGTATAATTTAATTATTTTGTCTCGCATTCATGTTAATAATGGAGATATTTTTAACTAAAAATTAAAATATCAAATCCTAGAATCCATTAAATTTGACTATATATCACCCCTACATATGTATTAATAGTCTCCCACAGAGATATTATAAAACTAATACCAATTATCAAACAAAATGAGAATAAATGAAACTATTTGAAACACCTATATGGAATAATAGAGTTGAAAATGTATATTCTATTGTGATCAGATCTCGAAATTTAAATTAAACCTATGTATTATTGTAAGGTTCTTACTATAAAACATGAATAATACTCATGATCTGGACTTTATCTATCTTTGTCGTTCTCGTTTAATGGGTACTCTGCTCCAACTATTGATTCCCATTACCTTGGGAACCACATTATTCTCCATGTATTGGTCAACAAAAGGAACCCATACTTCCGAAATAGTTCAATGATTCTGGACATACTCTTAAAACAAGATTCATAATAGAATAACAACCACCAACCAACCACGTAACACAAATAGAGGATCTTTATTGAAACTATATCTAATTATAGGATAAATATTCCTTAGAAGATATTTTATAGTCTATACAAAGATTCCACAATATATCACACTCGTTATTGTCCGATAAAGTTCCCCCCTCTTGGAGGAAGATATAAATCTCTAACCTAAGAAGTCTTTATAACCCCACCAAAAATAAAACAATCATAGAGACAACTAATTTTACATGATGACCATATTTCAGTCCTAGATACTGAATTATGATACACCTAAGGTCCACTATCAACCGTGTTCCTCTAAAAAATTGAAATCATTTTTTACATCCTCTAAAAATATTTTTAAATAAAATATTTTTACCCAAGGAAAGATCAAATTCCTAATGGAGTCATTAAAATTTATGACCATGATAGTTTCATTACCCCCAAACATCATTTTTAATTGAATAATGTCTCTAAAAAATGAAATAGGATCTATTACAAACAAGTATTCTTGAACAAGATGATTAAACAATGAGGATTTATCAACCCTTTATGTCATATATAATTTTTTTTTGAATTATTGATCTTATAAATAATTATTGAATAACCCATAGTTCTATTATTTATACACCAATACATCCCAAAAATTTCTTCTTCAATAATCAAATTATGTACATTTGAAATATCAAAATTCTCTAAGGGGTGTATCAATCAGATCGAATACCATCTACTATTATTGGGTACAAAAGTATAAAACCTATAGCCATCCCTTACTCAAAAATATATATCTATTATATATCTACAAATATTTTTTAAAGTATAAAATAGATGACCTAACTCAGGAAGTGCCATTCTCCAACAATTTTAATACCTAAAACAATCTTACCCTATGATGATTATATATTAGAATATTATCAAAATTGGGGGTATGGGCTCTAAAATGGGTGGTAAAATGATATTACCCAACCCCGTGGATTAGGACTAAAGCTGATTAAAGTAGAAAATATGAAAATGAAAAACAAATAATTAGAATATGTTCATCATAGTTATTTTTATAATAATTTATGGAAATTTATAACAATAAATAGATCACATTGCGGTATATACAAACCATAAAAGATAAATTTGTTAAATCTGACATTCAATAATCTAGCGCAGCCTACCAAATAATTGGAAATAGATATGATAGATATATTTTTATATAAATATATTCATAAAAAACTCATAAAAGAACCTTTAACCATGTTTTCTCACATCCCTCCATTATAAATAATTAAGAAAAAATTTATTACATTAAATTGACTAATTAATTAGAAACATAATTTATCACAACTAATTAATAAATTCACACATCCATTTGAATATCATGTAAATAAAATGTGTCAAATACGACAAATGAAAAAAATCCCCTTTAGGTACACCTACCTAAGTGTCTATTTTTTTTTAAAAATCACTAATAATATTCCATCAATATGAAATTAATTAAATTTTAATAAAAAGAACAAAAATACCATTCTAGGAAAAATTTTATTTCTCCCAAATGGACTTATTTATGACGATTTATTGTATTTTTCCCTAATTATGACTATTTCATATCCATATATAATATACTATTCTTTAAAAAATATGTAAAAAATGTTCTATGAAATCTTTGTAATGTACATATATTAGTTGGGCTAAACAAATATGAGTTAGAGGGTGCCTCATAAATATATTCAATCCTCCCAATATGTGAAATCATTTTCACTAATAGAGAAAGATTACTAATAATATGGGGAGATTAAACCCCCTTTATCAAATAACCATAAATATAAAAATAAGTAACAATAAATCCTCAATGATATAAGAGAAAAAAATATATTTCATTTACATTGAAACCATAAAAAGACTATAAAACACAATAAATAAATGAGAACCCACTATATTTCCATATAATGTATACTTTATGTGAAAGAAAAAAATATTAGAATATTATAGACAACATTAACTAGAAATATATAATGCAATATAAATTAATATAAAAATAGCGAGTACAATGGCCGACCCATTTAACAGAATTATCTTGTTTGGATATGTTGAGTGTGAAATTAATTCATTTCTTATGTGTGAAAAATAGGTGTGAGTTATAATTTTATCATTTTTATTGGTAATTAAGAAATTTTAACCCATTTGAGATGCTTAATTATATTGTTGTGAGGTGGAAATATATGTGATGTAGGACCATGTTGAGACTCATGGGTTTGGGAGGATAAATAGTGATGAACGGTGGCTATATTGGATAATTCAGTACTTTTTTTGAGGTGGTACATGTAACTTGGTGAAGTTCATAGGGGTACCTATGCTCCGGATTGGGACACTAGGTTTCTAGTGTTTGATACTAGGTTCCATATTGAGCATTTTGTGGCTTTTTTTGGGAGATACGGTACTAGTTAAAACACACACACAGAGATATATTTACATATATATATATATATGTGTGTGTGTGTGTGTTTTAATGTAAATAATTTTTGTTATTTTGTATTTTATAATATAAAAATGATTCATTGTTTTCATTTCTTATTTTGACAGATCCTTGGAAAGGCTTCCCTCTGCTACTTTCAAATCCATACTTTTTTTCATTTTATGTTCGAATAAATTAGAGATGGAACATCATCAACTAATGTGAGTCCTTATCTACCATACAACATCTTCTTGGTTAAATCTTATTACTGTATATATAAATATTTTTATCATCATGTATTTGATTAATATTCTCCTAAGATTGGATGGAATCTTCCTGATATGAATTGAATGTATTTCTCATGGGTTAAATAAGGATTAAAGAAAATGAACTAACTGGAATCATTTAATTTAAATAAGGTATGATTTTCTTGTGGTTAAATTTGGGAATTCATAATTTTTTGATGAAATTGGATGTTGAATTATTATTGGTTTTGGGTATTTTTTTGTAGTGGGTTCAAGAATAAGTTTATTGTATATCTCAATACCAGGGAAAAAATTAGGAGTTATTACTTCATTTAGTGATATTTGTTTTATCAAATATTCCAAATTAGTTAATTATGAAACTAATTGTGTAAATTTATTAGAATTATTTTAAAATTATTATAGTGTCTATTAATTTGAACAAAGACCTTGAGTTAATGGGTTATTGTAAAATATTCTTGGTCAAGGAAGCTCGTTGGGATTTAATAAGGGAAATGAATCGATTACCTAAGGTATGTAGTCCCAATTATATCTTAATGGTCCACAAATTTTTATCATGTAACATTTTATATATTTTATCTCAACTTATATGTGATCTGTATTACTAAATATTATTTTCCATTTTGACTAATATTAGTTGTGTAGGAATTTATAGAGATATGAAAGACCCTCTATCTCTAAGTGATTTAGCCTCAGCCATTGATGGTAATAATATTTTCTAAAACGTGTAGGGAATGTATTATGTAAACCAATGAGTGGAATGAAATTAGTGAGTAAAATGTGATTTTAATTTCTTGTGTTCCCATTTTTTCTTATGATTATCGTATGTGATTGATTAGAAACAGTTGGATGAGGGGAATGGTAATTTGAACATTTAGTTATATCATATCCTTATAGATAGTTTGTTATTAGGTTGACTTGGTCTTCCTCAACCATTATAACATTTTATACTAGTGGATATTCCTTTGAATAGACTTTTGTATTGGTAGTAATTGAGAGAACCCACCCCATGATACATTGGAAGTGAGATGGATGTTAAAAATCCATTAGGTAAATTTCATAGGGAAGGTTTTGTAATCCATGTGTTAAATTTTAATGTGGATGTGAAAATATTAATGATATTATATTCCCACAGAGGAATGGGTAATAAATCTAGATTAAGAATATTAATGTGGAAAACCATGAAGGGTTTCCATTATATGATGAAACCTATTGGACCCTGTTAGTGTATAGATATACTTCTAGAAACAGATCAAATATTGATAATTAAAGGCATGAAATATAGATACGTTAAATAAATGGGACCTGAAAATAGATTATATACATGAGATAAAAACATTTGGTGGATTATATTCAGGTGATTTTTGTGTTTCCAATATAGTATATTTTTGAGATATTACATTACATTCATGTTGAAAAATAATAAATTATTTATATTATGTAAATTTTTATGCATGCTATGAGATATGGTTATTAATTTTCGTATATGTATAATGGGCGTGCTAATGGGTGTGATGGATGATGATATTGAATGGGTTATTCTATAGATGATTATTATTACAATTAATGAAATATTATGATATGGAATGAGAATCCTTTCTGACCCTAGATGTTTATATTGGTATGGGATGATTTATGTAATTATGGGTTTGGTGTTCTTTCTAATAATGAACTAGGCAAGGCTGACCCAACACAACACCCAACTAGTATTTCCACTTGGCGCACAGGGAAATATTGATCCCTTGGGGTAAGAAACTACATAATGATTATAAAAAATGCATCGATTAGAATGTTATCACCATTTAATAAAAATATAAACAATCATTATAAAATTATGAGAGTATAAAATTACTTATCTATAAAATAGAAATCCAGACCAATATGGTATGTAGAAGAAGAAAAATTATCCATTAAAATAGGGAATAATAGAATAAATGACCATCAAATACATTGAACTCAATATAATGAGTAAGATACAGATAAAATAGATGAAATAGAGTCATAATATAGAATAAAACTAGTCCATACAACATTGAAAAATAAATTAGATCACTAATGATCCTAACTAAACCTTCATGAGATGCACGACCACTCACTATAACAAAATATGTTTGACCAATTACCCAGTAAACATGATCTATGAATTATATAAAATATTAGTCAAATAAGTGAGGATATAGATTCTAAATACCCTCCCCACTCACACTGTTGTATATACATGGTTTGTTCCAAACAATCCCAATAGTATTTCAGTTAATATTTTTATAAATTTCATTAATCTTCCATTTTATAAAATATTGATTGAATGTGTGTTATAAAATATGTCTTCAAAAAAGATATTTTATTGGAATAAACGTTTTTCATCATCACTTTCTATTCAAAACATGTAAATAATTTTTATAGAAAGAATATGCTCATCCGGATTAAAAGAATATTTTTCAATCCAACACCAAATTAAGGTTTTACTTTCGAATCCATTTTTAATAATGAAAAATTACCATTATATTTTATAACAAAATCAATAACTTCTTCATATTTTTCTTAAAAATATCATAATTCAATATAAAATACAAGTATTTCATGTAATTTATAAAACACTTGAAAATATATAAATGTGGAAATATTAACAAAGGATAAAAAATCAAAAAACCAATATATATATTTTTATATCAATAAAAAAAATAAAAAAACATTAACCAAACCAAGTTTCTCTACAATGGAATGATGGGGGAACATGGTTTTCATATTAAGATATATTAAATCATCATAAAATGGAGTTAACAAGAATAGGAATATAAAATTTCGTAATTAAAATGAATCAAATTATGGGCATGAAACCCAGGTTGTCATACCAAAACCTATATATAAAAATAGTCTTTCCAAAAATTATAGACCATATAACTATCAATAGAGCATGAAGATATTATTAAAACACAATTCATCATCGAAGTTCGTAGATTCCAGGTACAATAGAAACCTAAAAATGGTACAGTCCACAATAGGGGTTGGATATATTTTGATCTTGTAAATTGTAACATACTAGCTTAAAAAAATGATATGGTGTTTATTATTTTCCTTCATTATTGATAAAAGGGATGAAAAACACATGATCCACAAGTTTATGAGAATTAGAAAACATTAATCATACTTAATTACCACATTTCTTTGTAAATATAATTATATATCATAAAATACATTACTATATTTATTAAATAATTTATAATATCTTTCATCATATCCAAGTTAAATGAAGAAATGGGTAATCTCAGATACTCATAAATGGTTATGTACAATGGATTCCTGAATGAGTAATCAAGGTATAATAATTTTGGAAGAGGGGACAAAAAAATAATCCATTTAATAATCTACTCAAGTTAAATATACATTCATGGATAATATCATCCAATAAATCTCATGGAAAATGGAAATTGAATTTTCAATAATGAACTAGAACAATTCATACATTTTTAGAGTTTTCATGATGGCCTCAACCATGTTATCATGAATCATACTATCAAAGACCTAACATAGACGTTTTTCTTAATAAATGGGTTGGTTTATAGTATATAACTATCTAATTTGGAATGAAAACTACTTTGGGCATGGAGACATGTAAAATAATGTAAGAGCTCTCTATAACTAGTCCCCACCAACCACTTCTACATATTATACACATTGAGTGATTTAATTGGATAGTGTGTAATAAATTATATAAGGGATCCAGTGAGGCTTGTCCCAAATGTGTTGTAATTTAGTAAAACATGTATTCACATTGAGTTTATTCACAAAAAAATCATAATAATGATAATTAATTTCTAACACAGTTGTAACCATAAATATATGAGATATAGAAAGAGTTTTTGTTATTCATTGGATAACGTTTTGTGGTTCATATTAGATTGTTTGGGATGCTTCTGAACCATGATATTTTTATCATTTTTATTTGAATATACATTAGAAATTTAAAAATGATTGTTTTTTGTAAGTGATTAATGTTGACAAACAAAGTTGTTATGAATTTTGGTACTAATTGAGAGATATTTCAAACTTGGTTATATGTGCTGATATAGAAGATATTATATTGTATTATGAGCTATATGATATGTTTTCCAACATTATTATATGTATTAAGTGGTCGAACCATCCATGGTTGTGTCTAATGGGGTAAAATGACTAATGTGGATATGGTATGGGTGTCCATTTAAAAAATAGATGTGGGATTTTTCATGGAACAAATATTGTGACATTGTTTGAGCACACATGCTAGCCATTGATGTCTTTGTGGAAAAATTTGAGTGTTATTCCAAACATCACCTCATTAAAAATTTTATGTATCCCTTGTATTTGTTACACATTAAATCATGATTTATTAAATTACATTGGAAATAATACAAAATTGATGATCGATAAGTCCAGTGTATTTGGGTAATATGGTACATTAATAACAACATAAAACTGGGTGTATATCTCAATTATTGAAACCTTCCTTAACAATTTCATAATATTTTGTCATTCTTAAAACTTAATGGGTAACTTGGAGACATAAAAAAGAATGTGGTGTGATTTTTTTTAAAAGCTATGGGAAGAGCCCTATTAATTAAAAGAAAAGAAAAAAAAAATCCCTTTTTAACTTCAAAAAGGTAACCCATTACATGCCCGAAGGCCAGAGTAACCCATTACATGCCTGAATGCTAGAGGAAAACAACCATAGGTTCAAGAGAAAAAAGCATAGAAATACACAGTTCAAAACAAAATAACCCTGCAAACCCTAGCCATCCACACCAAATACCATCACTGGATCTATGGAGGAGCACGAAGTCGCTGCAAATTTCCTCACAGAAATTCCGTATCAATTCTAAAGCACAGGACCAAATAGGCCCAACCATATCACAACATAGTGATTCCCGCGTCATGCCGCTAGCTGACCAGTGAACCACGCCGGTTTGAGCACCAGGTCGCCAACAGACGCGTCGATCGCCGAATCCAGCCGCTGTAGATAGATCCGTCATCAAAACCACACACTAAGGCCGCCCAAAAATTCACCGAGGACTATCAGGATATCCAACCACCATCATGAATCAAAATGATCCTCCACAGCCGCAAGATCCCAATGAAATGAACCATCACAACCCATCTCCACAAGATAAAAAATCCAAATCTGAAACAGATCTGTGCACAAAGCATAGACTCAAGGCCATCGGCTCCCATCAGAACACACGTAACTGCTCCAGATGTATAGATGCCATATCCTACAACCAAAGCTACCAAGGGGCTGCAGAGGTAGCACTGGAATACCTGAAGAGGCCATCGTGGAACGATGTGGACGTAACCCTACGGAATCGCAAGGAGATCTCGACCGAAGCAGAGAGCCCAAAATAGAAAATAGAAAGATGAATCCATCATCAGATCAAGAACATATCTAGAAGCAAGATGACAGATCCAAAGGATTCGCCACCGCCTGAGCCACCCATAATCCCAAAGCCACCGACGAAGGCAACACATCATTGCAGAAGCCTTTGTGCCATCAAGAGTTTCCACCACACCATCGGGAGCCGCATCTGAGAGCCAATGCCGCCATGCTAGCGGGAGTTCTGCTGAGAGACGAAGCCACCGTGCCATGGGGATTTACTACCGATGAAGCCGAGGAAGAAGGGATGAAACCCTAAACGAGAGCTCTCGGACAAAGCTGAGAGCCTTGTGGTGTGCTGTAAAGCCAATTAAAAGAATAAACATGCCATAACATGATGAAATTATTACATGTTTGAAAAGAGGAATTTTAATTGGATTTAAAAATGGCGAGCATCATAAAAAATGAATAAATATTTATGATATAGCATGACAACATAAAGAGATCATAGAGAATTGGTAACTACTTTAAACATGACATGATAAATGTAGGTCATGGATTACTTCGATGACATCATACCATGGGGGAAAAATACCCAGTGTAGATTTGGTTCACTCTCTAATCCCACTAGCTATTTTTCATGACACAGGAAGATGACCCAATGCATTGGAGCGATATATATTTATAGGCGCACTCATCACAGTCATATCTTGTACACTCAATACAATGTTGCGTAAGTCATTGAAATTTGGTTCACATTTATTTATATTTAAATAAATAAACAATTAATATGGACTATATACATGAAATTCCAAAATAGATGAAGTATATGTGTATAAAGGGGAGCACTATTGATAGTAAATGGGTATGGTTATTCACTGCAAAAAAACATTGGTATAAATAATCATGATGAAATTACTATATCATAATGAGGTAAAAATGTTCATTAGAGGACTAAATGATAGTAAAAGTTGTGTCTTATTATTTATAAATATTATAGACATTTATTTGGATAGATATGATCATATTACAAAATTAGGAATTAGAGAAAAATGGATCAAGATAATGACGACTCTTAATAAAGAGAATATAAAGTATATCCTTTAGTATGTTTTGGCATAGAAATGGATTAGGTAATTTCTATAATGAGAGTGGATAAATGATATATCAATATAAAGACATCAATTATAAATTATAGGTATCATTTTAATTTCATGAAAATAGAATTAAATGATATTTAAAATGATAAATACAATGGATTATTTTTGAATTGAACAGAATAGAGAGTGTACCTCAATTTGGGTTTGGAAACTCACAAGACAATATCTATATATTTATAGGTGGACAAAAAGGTTCATGGGAGGGGATAGTGACATCTAAAATGGTCTAATATCACATGTATATAAAACAAGGAATTAGTTCCCCCTACTCTTGGAGTAACAATCATGGTTACAGTTGGAATAACCATCACAATATATTCCCATAATCTCTTAGGAGTAACCACATTTGTTAACCCATCCCCTTTAAACAATACATTGGAAAAATGTAATAGGTTTACCCAGCCTCAATTTATTATGGAACCACACATCATCATAAAAACGTTCAAGAACCATAAAATGATCATAACACATGAATCTTGTATAAAAAATAAAATATTCTTAAAAAAATAATATATCAATTTTAAATTGACATTTATTTTTTAGAAAATGTGATCTTTTAAATTAAAAATTATACTGAAGGATTAACTTGTAAACATTTACAAAAACATTAAATTAATAACTCATATTTAAATAATGAACATATTCATATGTCGTATAATTTTATATAATATTTCATTAATAAATAGAGTTATAACTTTAAAAGAAGTGTTTTTAAACAATGTCCCTTACATAAAACATGATAAATATATTTTTGAATTTTTTTGAGAGAAATAAAAAAAATTTACATATGAATACATTAATGTCCTTTCATAAAAACCATTTTGAAAACATGGACATGAAAAATAATTATTTATAAAAATAAATCATTAAAACATTTAAAACAACGTGTTAGTCAAAGAGTCCCTTACCTCTTGTTTGGATTACCTCAAATGTTTTAAAAAATCATTTATAAGTAATTAATTTAATACATAACAATATTCTTAATTATTATATAATATATTAACGTTTTATATCATATTATCACACATTTTTAGGTATATTTCGTTATTACCTTTCTCTCAGGTGGTAACTGCCTTGTTTTCACATGTATGTTTTTTCTTGAATATCCTGGTTGTTTTTCATAAGACATAGATCGATCACATATATAATGATATTAATCACATGAATGTGATTATGTATTATTTAATATAGGTTCATTACCATTCATGAATTTTGGTCATGGGAAATGAATCAAAATGCTTCATGGAGATGGTAGGTCATATGTATGCATGAGAGAAGATATCATTACCTTAATACATGAAATGGTAAGAAAGTGGATGGTATATTAAATTTAAATAATTAATATTATTTCATAACATCCATATATATATTTATTACATCCAAAATTATAATTTTAATGTGTTGATAAAAATGAATTACACTACTACATGGAGATGTCATGTCATAGGTACACACACACGATCGATTCTTTCCACAGGTTAGATAAAAAGTGAAATATTATTTCACATTAATCATAAAAATATCTCAGCATATATATATATATATATTATTGGATTTATTATTTTATCATGGGAATAAAATATGAAAATGATGTTGAAGATGAAATAAACATGGAAGAGTTAGTAAAGAAAATTAAAACTTTTTCATCAGACTTCCATTAGATACCTTATTAATACATATAGCGTTGGAATTTTAGATAGACCAATACCTCCATAAATCAACTAAGGATGTTTAGAAGATAATTAAATAGTTTTTGGAGGATATAGATGTCCCGTGGCAGCTAATGGAAATGATGGAGTTCCCTTTTATAATTGAGTTCAAGGGTACTTTTGGAAATTCAAAAAAAATTATATTAAATAAATTCATTTTCTATTAAAATACCAAAATATTTACATTTATTTGAAGAATACATGACATAAGGTTGTAATATCATCATAAAAATAAATTTAGACCTGTTTTTTTGGACATTTTCGTTTTTATTAACCATGGTTAACCGATTTTATTTTTTAATTACAGTAACAATTTATTTAATATCAAAATGTGGTAATTTTTCATATAAAATGTCTACTGGACCATACGTGAATAATTTATTACATTTTATATCAAAAAATGGGATTTTAATTTGAAATAGTTTTTCATTATTCTTAAATAATTTAATAAAATATTATATCGATATAATATATTTTTTTTGTCAATTTTTACACTATTCATTTAATAGGCCTCAATAAAAAAAAATCTATCAAGATAAATAAAAACAGAAAATTTAATACAACACTAATATACAATATTAATAAAAATAAATTAATTTCAATCCTTAACTGATTTTTTTTTCAATTTTTGTATTTATAATATATTTAATTGATTGTTTAATTAATAAAATAATTACTACATCATCATTGTATAATTATTTAAGGAGAATAATTTTCTACTAAAAATTAGACATAAAATACCATAATGTATATAAATATTTTATAATTAAGAAAATATATATTTTCAAAGATATAATATTTATAAAACCATATTAAAAATAATATGAGTAGTAAAAATATGAATGTGACAACTTTGTCTTTTCTTTGTGAAAATCTTTATAAATATTATAACATCAACCAAATGGCCCTAAAAGACAAAAATAAATTTATTTAATTAAAATTAGTTTATTATGTTTATGATTTAGTCTTATATATTTTTAACAACCTACAATTTAACATGTTTTGAATCATAATATATTGTTAAGACAAAGAAAATAAATCTTTTTATTTTCATTAATTTAAGTAATATAAAAGTCATTTTCATGGATACATTTCTTTTAAATATCTCAAATTTTAACCTTAGTTTTTAAGTTTAGAATATAAATCATCCAATTATATTGGGACAAGTGTAAGGGTAATTTTATAGTCCTTATCATTTTATTTTAATCAAAATTACCAAAATTACCATTTTCCATGTTAAAACATTTATCCAGGTTTCAATTATTATTGGCCACAAACACAATTTACTAAAATTTTAAATTATGATTCTGAATATGGAATTAAATTTTCGAAATTCAAATTATATAATTTTTAGAAATAAATATTAAATTATACTTGTAAAATTCAACATAAATAAATATTTAAGAAAAAATTCCTTTTTAAATAGAAACTATTTTTATAGTAAATTAATGTATAAAATACATTTAAAATAACTTATTTTGATTAAATTAAAAAATAAAAATAAAAATAATAATGTAATCCAAAATATAATTTTACATTTTAAATACTTGAAATATATAATTGTTAATAAAAATATGTGTTTTAAATATTCATTGATAAATTAAATATATTTTAAATATTTCAAATAAGCACAACCAATTTATATTTTGATATTAAAATTACAAAACTTTATTTCATTTTGTCATACAAATTTAAAAAAGTGTCAAAATTTTGATTTAAAACAATCATTCCATCAAAAGGAAGAATGTCCAACTTTAGAAAAATAGAGTTTTCAGCTGTAAAATTGGATTTTCTCTAAAATTATTTATATATAGTGAATTAATTTATAAAAATTATAAATATGTGTAAATATAATATATCTTCTATTATTCACACCCTTCATTATATCAACTTGATAATAATTGCTATATTAAATAATAATATTATTTAGTAAATCGTTTAAACTAAATGTGGAATATTTAGTATGATATCTAACCTACCAGTTCCTTTTAAAATCATAGGATATTAGATTATAACCCATTAATAAATTCCATCCTCACAATATAAACTCATGTTTGATAAACATGGTTCGACTAATAAAAATAATATTGTTGAATACCCAACTCAATAAAAATTAATAAAACATGCACTTAAAAAGAATGAAATGGTTGTATGATGGTCGCATGAGTTAACAAATAAAAATATTAGATCTAGGAAGACATAAACATAGAATAAAAAATAAATTTGTATTTCCAATAGATAGTGATAAGGAACATGTTTATTTTAATGTTAACTATCAAGAAATTATAAATCTATAATGGATTAAAAGTATATTCTTCTATGTGTAATAAAAAAATGGATAACATTATTATACTAAGAACCTTTTTAATATAGTTGAGGAATTATATATAAATATACACTAAGTACATAAGGAAATGTGCTAACTTGAAAAGTATAGTGTCATTATATAATAAAATTTCAACTCCAAACTCATATTTCTCCCCAAATGATGAATATAACATTTTCATTATTGAAGAACTAGAATAAAAATGTATTGGGTTTTAAATCCCTAAAAGGTCAAAATTTATGAGTCATTTATTTTGGAATTAACCAAAACCAAAATAGTTAGGATAAGAGAAGATAATTCTAAAAAATAATTAATCCACAAAATTCAACAGTAATACTAATTGATCATCTAAGATGATTCAATGAATAACTATCATTAAAATTACTCAAAAATAATCTAATATAATATTAAAACCCAAAAATAAGAAGGATTTTGAAAAAATACTTCCAAGACATTATTAAAATGTATCTCAAAATAAAATCAATGACTCTTAAAGTATACATTTATAATTTATATGCCCACATCATATAATCTCAATGATATTCTAGTAATTTTGATAAATGATAGTAATTACATAATAAATCATTTTCCCCCTAATTACAATTAAACAAATATTCCATAAACACAATCATACAGTATTATGGTTAAATTAGTAATATAATATTGGTAAAATAGTTGAAATCATCCAAAGTAACTTGATCAAAAAATCAAAATCAAATATAAATTTGTTCCCAAATTGTAATAACTAATTATTACCTAAAAAACTAATGTTTCTAAAAATACCATTAGTTAAAGTAAAATTTCATAACATAAATCCTAAAAATATATTCTTAATACAATGAAAGTATGATCGAACATAAAATTATAAACCCATGGTAATATTCGAAACCCTTTAAAAAAAATCCTAATATCCAAAGTTATCTAAACCCTACTATGATTCCAACTGTCTGAAGTAGACTGTAAGCATCTCATATACTAGTAAGTTAAAATTTATTTTTTTATTTTTTCATTTCCAAAGATCATTTATGTTTTTTATAGGATTTGGATATACACTTTAAAAGTTCCCTATTAATTACTTGTAAAAACTAATATAAAGTATCCATTTATTCAATAAAAGGGAAATATTTTAAATTAAATATGATTTTATTTCATGAAACATCTTCAATACTTTCATAATTAGATATTTTTTTTCTAATAAACAATCTCCATATTTTTGAATCATTTTTTAAAACCTCAGATGAACACAAAATCCCAGTAAGGGACAACAAAAGTATGAGGAAAATAGTTTGTCCCCAATCTCATATAAAATTTCTACTTTTTAAAAATAAATCATTTATTTCCCATGAAACCATTTTTACTAACAAAATAATATAATAATACATTTCATAATAGAACATATTTTATAAATCAAAATTCAAAATTTTTTCATTAAAAGCATTAATAATTTTATAACATTCACCCTTAAAACATAGTATATTACAATTACCTTTTGAATCATAAGTTTACTATAAAATCAAAGAATTAATTAATGTAGTTACAATATGGAATCATTTCCATATTACTCTTACATATAATGTATCTCCCTAAACTACAGAGAGAGTAAATGTCAAGGTTACACATGGAATAACCATCATAGAATATTCCCATAACATCCTAGGAGTAACCTCATTAGTTAACTATAACCCTTTACCCATTTCATTGGAGAGAAATAATAGGCTCACCAAACCCCATTTTATCATAGAACAACCCATTATCCTAAAAATTCCCAATAACCATAAGATGATCATAACATATATTGGATTTATAAAAGGGAGAAACTTTATTAAATAAAATAACATGTCCTTTTTTCACTTTTATTTTTAGGAAACCGGGAACGTATAAATGAATACATTATATTTTGTAATAAAATTATAAAGTCAAATAGAAAACATGAAATAAAAAAGTAATCATGAAAATAGAAAAATCTTCTCATGTCGTATACGTTAAAAAATATTTCATTACTAAAAGTATTTTTAACATAAAAAGGAAATGTTTTTAGAGAAGTCCATTACATAAAAAATGATAAAGACCATTTTTAGAAAATTTGAGAGAATTTCCAAAATTCCATATTTAATACATTAATTTCCATTCATAATTTTTTTATAACAATTTAATTAAATAAAATCTTTTAGAATAATTAATATTTAAAACATTTAAAATGATGTTTTAGTTAATGACTCCCTTACCTCAGGTTCCTCATCCTTTAAAATTTTTTCAAATATATTTTATAAAGAATCAATATATTCCAAGCAATTAATTCATTAATATGATATTATATATCATCATATTATATCATTTTATAACCCACTTTTTAATAATTTTTCATTATTACCCAAGATTTAAGTGTTAACTGCTTTGTTTTAACATATTTTTGTGTGTGTTGAATATCCAGTTCACATTCATTGGATATAGATCCATAACTTACAAAATGATATTAATGTAAAAAATATAATTATTAATCATTTAATATTTTTTATAAACATTATTTAACTTTGAAAATGGAAGATGAATTACATCACATTGTGGAGATGGTAGGACGTACGTACACATGAATAACAGTATCATTCCCTTAATGGATGAAATGTTAAAGAAGTGGGTGGTATAGTAATTTTAAAAAATTAATTTCATTTATTAATTTCCATATTTATCAATTACTTATATCTTTATAAGTATCCTTGTAATGTGGTGAATAAAAATAAATTACACCACTATGTAGATATGGTCTATCGAACATATACACGCGAAATGCTTTTTTTTCATAGGATGTATAAAAGGTGGAATAAGATTTTATCATAATAATAATAAAATATCAAAAATATATTTGATATTAGAATTATAAATTTATCTTTGAAACAATATACAAATATTTAGTTGAAGAATATATTAACTTGAAATCATTAGAAAAGACTACTAACTCTTCTTCAAAATACTAACTTTAGATCTCTTCTTGATGGATACAGGGTTAGAATTTTGGAAGTAATAATAACTAAATTACATCACTAAGGATGTTGAGGGTGTAATTTGATAGAGTTTTTTCAATATATAATTCTCATGGTGTTTAAATTAAATTAAGGAATGTGTTCCCTTTTATAATGGAGGTGAGGGGAACATATGGAAATTATCAAAATAATAATTTATAATAAATTTATTTTATAATAAATTCTACAAAATTGTAATTAATAATATAAAGTGATTAGTTATTTTTGTAATACCCAAATAAAATAAACGTTATAGGTGTTTTGGATAAATTTTTAACCTTTTTATTTTAATAAACCATAGTTAACATGTTTTGTTTTTAATTACGGTAAAAATTTATTTAATATTCAAAGGTGGAAATTTTTATATATGAAATTAAAACATTCCATAAATGAAATATATATGAACTTTTAGACCAAATAATAACCCCATTTAATTTTTATTGTTTTTATTAAATTAATATAATTTAGAAAAATATTTTTTTTAGAATATTTCATTAGTGTCATTTTTTACACTATCTATTACATTGGTATTAATAAAAACAAGGGGACATGATAATTTAGAAAAAAAATTCAATACAATCATAATATGTCATAATAAAGTATAAAATTCTTGTAAAAACATAAATAACTCAAAACTATATTTATTTTAGTATTTTTAATATATTTCATTTGATTGTTTAATTAATAAAATAATTATTGCATCATTATTGTATAATTACGTAAGGTAATTATTAAATCATGGAATGTAAATAATAAAATATAAGGATGTATATAAGATATTATATTTAAAAATAATATTTATAGTATAATATATATAATGAATAACACAATATTATTAAAAATATAATTAATAAAATTATGAATGCAAGGTCATTGTCTTTTCTTTTTATAAAATATTTTAAATGCATAACCTGCTCCAAATTTCCAAAAAAGTCATAAACAAATTTATTCCATTAAAATTTGTTTACTATGTTTAAAATTTACACTTAATATCATTCATAAACTACATTTGTTTCATTGTGGACACATAAGACATTCTTTAGTCAAATAAAGTGCCATTTTTTAATTTTCATTATTTAAAATAGTATCAAAGTTATTTTCATTGATAAGTGACCATTAAATAAAAAAATGTTCCATAAGTGTTATATGATGAATATAAATCATTAAATTAAATTGGTACAAGTTTTAGAATAATTATATTATACATAAAATTTTCGATATAACCGAAATTATAAAATTAACTCTTTACCGTTGTAATAAAAATTACCATGGTTAATACTTTCATTGTTGAAAAAAATAAAAGGGAACTATTTAATAAATCCCCCCTTAAAATTCAAAATATAATTTTTTTAAAAAAATTCATGGAAAACAATATGATGAAATGAATTTTTAATTAGACACATAAAATACAACAAGAGAAAGTACTTAGAAAATGCCTTTTTAGAACATAAATTATTTTTATAATAAATGGAATTTTAAACTCCATTTTAAAAAAAAAATAACATATTAATTTAAATAAAATTGAACTATTTTATTGTTAAAACTAATCCAAAATAGAATTTTTCCCTTTAAATACATGAAAAATATAATTTTAAAAAAATCGGATGTTTTCATTATTCATTATAAAAAATCATACATCTCATAAATATTAAAAAATAATGAATCCCAAGATTATTTTTATATTGTTTCATTCAAAATGAAGTATATTTTCTCAAATAAGAATTATAAATTTTTTTAAATTTACATTTTACAAAAGTGTATCATCTAAATGAGGTAAACTACCTTTAGAAAAATACATCTTTTACGTGAAACATGGATTTATTTTATCCTATGAAAATATATTGAATGAATGTTAAAAAATTATAACAATATATAAACATAATATAGCTATTCCCTTTCATACCCTCTAATATATCATATAGAGAACCACTTGCATATTAACTATTAATAATATTATGTCATTAGTTTAAGCACAATCTATCATATCAGATTCTCTATGTAGAAGAGTTTTTCCTATTAAAATCATGGGATTTTAAATTATATACCCTTTAATAAATTTCAAACTAAAAATTTTACCTCATTATCTATAACAGCGTTTTGAGTAATAAAAAAACTTTTTTGAAAACCCAAACTGGAAAACATATGTGGTTCAACATCACTGAAATCATAACCCTTTTTGGGGTGTAATATGGTCACACTGGGACTGGGCAGTATATCCTTCTTTTATTATGAATGATCTTCCAAAATTTAGTTTTCTCGATGGGTGATTGCAAGGGATTCAATGTTTGTGCAGTCATCCCACATCTGGTATGTTGTCCTTATATGGCCTCCAATGGGTTTATTCGCATAGATGGAAACAAACAATGGAACTTTTATCCATGAGTCATAGACCCACATACCAATGGGATGTTTTGGCTGGATGATTTGGAAAATGATACTTATGGACTTCATCGGTCGAGAGGATGGGAGGTCAGGCTCATCACACCCTTTTGGGGGGAATTATAGCCTATTCAAGGACACTATTATATATATAAAAAGTGTTAATATTTTTGTGAATCATTGGTTCATTACCATGAATGTGTATGTGGTGTTCTCATAGGGAGGAATAATCAGTCAGAGGTATGCACATGTTTAGAATCGTCTGTATGTATCTTGGGTTCTACATTGATGAAGACATCTGTATTTTTCTGATGTTCTTTATCGATGTTCCCCTTTTGTGGACACATTGTATATTCTTCAGTCTTTTTTTGATTTAATGATTTTTTAAGACATATGATGGTGTGTAGTGGAGTTTATCATCATCCATGGTGGAGGGATATAATTTTGGTTTTAGGATCGAACCCAGACGATGGCCTTCAAAAATATTCTCATTAGAAGAATCAGATTCCACATAGTTCAGTGTCACTTTACTAGACACATCACCTTTTATGGTCGGGCGATAGGGACCCATCCATACAGTTTAATTTTATGTGGTGAGGATTTGTTATCTAAAGATTAATAGTCAAGATTCGGTGTTCGACTTATGTTGAGATGGCCCAAGACGTTTAGAAGTGGTCTAGTCTCTTGAGTAGATATGGTCAGAGAATAATAGGGTGATTTGGGTGTCGGGTGTGGTCCTCAGGTAGGCTTCCTACATATACCAATTAGTTGAGAATTAAATCCCACATATTTTGGTTTAATTTTGGTCTTATATCATAGAGGAGTACCTATTTGAGAGAATTAAATTGGGACTTATTTCTAAATAGGATGACCTGCTGAGTAGGGGGAATTTTTACTCAGACTAACATTCATGGAGAATGTATGTTGATCTCAGGCCTTATGAAGGTATCCTATGCATCTTGATTAGAGGAAGAATTAGTGTTCTCAATTTTCATTATGAGGTCTTACACAATAATAAAATCCAATGTAGTTTTGGTTGATATGTCTGGGGCTTACTCCAGAGGAGAATTCCCACTGAGCATGGGGATATATATAGGCATCATACGAGTCCTGTTTGGGTCATAAAGTAGAGCTATCATGATTCATTTCATTATAAATTGTGTGGATGTTGTAATAACCATAATCCTCTAATCCCACATGATTCATCCTCGATGTGAGAATCAAGAAGATGTGAATGATTCAATAAGCCACATGTTTTTCCATCTTCCATGATGGAAAAAATGAAGGAGGCCAGTGGAGCATGCTAGGGAGATAGCACAAAGGGGGAGAGAGAGTGGGACTTTGGGTGTTCCAATTTCCTCCCTTGTATTTATATACATGATAGTAATTTTTGGTGGTTTATTCATATGTGTCCCATACCAAGGTGAATAGGGGAAAAAGATCCATCTCTTACAACAAAGGCTAAGAGCTTACCTCAAGAGGGGTGAGCATCTGGTTTTAGGAGAAAGAGGAGAAGCTTCATTATTTGTCAATAGGAAACACATGCATGCTCTATTTTATTTATCACTAGATCTCATAGAAGGGAAAAGCCACTGATTACCCTTAGTCTCTAGAATATAGAGTTATATGTGAGTATCACATGGTTTTTCCCCATATAGCCATGGTAATGTAATCTTACGTACATTCCAAGGGTTTGTTCCATTGTATGGATTACCAACACGTCCCCTATTACCATTGTCATGTAAAATCAAAAGGGTGCGTTGATGCACATGGTGGTTTTATCATACTAGCCTGGTAGCTTTGGGAGAGGCTTTTTCCAGATGTTGATGGACTGGATTGCGGAGGGTCTGTGGAGGGTATGGAAGAAATAAATGGTAGATGATCAAAGTCAGAGAGTTGAACATCCTAGGGTACCCAATTCCATATACTTTTCCTTCATGTGGGAGCCCCCATATAGTGGGTTTCTATGTAGGTGGAGGGATTGTTTGTGTAGTGTTTTGCTATGTGGGAATAGGTTTTTGGCCATGTAGAATGATGCTACATGGCACCATGTTTCATCTACATAGCATTGTGCTATGTTGGGCATCAAAGTGTAGGTGGGGATTTATTTTAGTGTGTTGTGGTAATTTCAACTGTGATGGTGATATGGGTGAAATTATTCCAATTATTATGTTTCCTTTTCAAGTATGTGGATAGTTTATACTTATTGTAATTTGTGGGAAGAGGTCGATGCCTCGTCGATTAATCTCTTTAGAAATCTATCTCAAAATTCATACATGTACACTAAAATTAGGTACTATTCTTGGGTAATCTTTGGGTCCTTTTATAGAGTTTCAAGGAAGTTAGATATATGGATCATATGACACTTTTTTTAGAAGAACATGGTAATTCAACCAAACCATGGACGACTCCGTCAAAAAATGCATGCAGTTTGTGGTGAAAAAATCCATCGCCTCAATTCTACAAAACATTCATCTCGCTCATGGGATTTACTTTTCTTTTCCTCACCCATGAACAATTTAGTTCATGGGGATGGTACACAGGGATGAAATTCTCTGCCTCTATTTAACTGATCACACAATTCAGATGGATGACCTTTTTTCCTCTGTCCCGTGAACCATTTTTTTCCTCGATTTTGTGATGTCTTGGACAACCATGTGGAGAGGCAGTCCAAGAAGGGATTTATGGTTTGTGGTACCTAAAAGGATATTATTATATAGAAAGAGGTCCCTCATTTTACTGGTTTTTGGTAGAAAGGTGGACCCTTATAGAGGATCACACATATATATATGGGTGTCCTATGTCATTTTTCTTTTACCACTTTTCTAATAGAACAAAACACTCTCAATTTCCCCTTTCTCACTTCCTTCTTTTAACAATATTCTTTGCAGTCATCTTCACCCATGAATTTCTTTTTGTATTCTACAAACTGAGCATTGAACATTCAAATGTTGAGTTAGAGGTTCCACATATAATTTGAAGTATGTGGGTCACCTACAACCATGATCATAATTTTGAATATTTTAACTAAACATCAAATACCCAAACTTTGAGTTTTGATTTCTATGTAGTGAGGGTTAGTGGGTGAGTATCTTGTTCTGCGAACTATTTAGTTCACTGGAAAATGCACGATGGGCCAGCACCTCATAGGGTTTCCGCGATCTGTTAATTCATGGATGGTATCTACTGCAAGTGTTTTATGGGTACCAGCACATATATACTTTAATATACAGACTCCTCTTAGCCCATTTCCATTATTTGTATTCTTTTCCAATTTTCAGTAGGCTAACTCTTTTTCTTGAATGGACATTCATTACAGACAACGATTATGGATCTTACCTAACATTAGTGGATGCACCTAGATGAAGGGAGGATATAGTTAAAAATGTTTAAAACAAACTCTAGTATTATGTAATTACTCATGAGGCTATTCTAAAAGACCATAACTCATAGGAGATCTTGTACTACCCCTTTTCCAATCGGTTACCACTCTATATCCTTGGTCTCTGAGATGATGCCCCTTTTCCACCAGTTGAGCGGAATGGCTTCTATATTCATCCTGAGACATATCAAGAGTATGACTGGACACATAATATTTCCATGGGGTGTATCAGGATATCTTCAATCAATGATGAAAAATATGTTTATAACAACTCTATGTAGACACAATTCAATTAATTTTAGCGTACTAAATCGTCAGAATTAGTTGTTCCAGACTACCCGAATATTCTTTTCGTTTCACAAACCAATCCCAATGAAGGGCGGAGCTGCAAATGGGATCTATAATCTGGAAGATTCTTTTCTAAAAATTGTTTTTGGGCCTTCTGGTTTCATCAAAACTACATGAAAGAAATTTATCTTCGGGAATATTTCAACCTAAACGAAGTGCTTTGGGTCTTCCAATTCACTATCTATTCAACAGTTTAGATAGTTCCTAACCTGCTCAGTAGCTGGTGTTTGAGAAATAAAACCTCTCACATATTCCATGGGGAAGTTGTGATCAACTTGTGATATGTATACCAAATAAGGGGAATTCCTATCCTTGGTGACTTGTGTGATGGATTTTTACAAATGGACAATTCCTAGATAGATGTTGAGAAAGTATCCCCATTGGAGGTGGAATTGCTAACTATAATGGAGTGGAAAATTGGTCAGAATCTTCCTTACATCTCATTTATTTAATTTGATATTTGGACAAGACTATTCTTATAGGTGAATGAGACTAGGCTGAGTGTTTTTCGTATCCAAATCCATCTGACCCTGGAGTCACAACTCATTCCTAGCAATTACTCAACTACACTCAAGGAAGGTCACTATGGAATCTCTATTTATGTGGCCCAAACAGACATATCTCCAAAGTCTTTATAGGCAAGTTGTTTTCCATGTTCTTGTGTGGGTAGATCTTTCTTTCCAATGGCATTTCAAATAGCATCCATGATTTCAGCCTAATTATGGTAGACACTCTGAAAGAGGGGAAGCCCATCCTTTTACGCATCCCCACCCTTGCCTGAGTTTAAGAGTTGTTTGGAAAAATAAAGGAAGGGAGGCCTCCATATAATTTTTTCGGTCCGTTTAATCTTTTTTATGGTTGGATAGATGAGAATTTACCCTGCTACGAATATAGGCACACCACGACGTTCCCCCATTCTGACTTACTTCCCACATTACATAACATTACCCCTATCTCTCCGTGCTGTTTGACCCTACATAATTTTATTTTTAACCTTACTAAATACCTTAAAAAATAATAGAACATGATGGATGAGTATCTTTAAAAGAAAATTCAAATCTCATCACACTTAGTGATATAATCTTGACCGTTTGTATAGATATGATGACCATCTGTGATCCTTATTCACCCTATTAGTTTTCCAAGAAGTTCCTTGTCTACAGCATGTTTCATTACTCTTGGGTAACCATATAAAGAGGTTATATCACATGGAAATCATTCTTATACTATTATTGATGATGATGCATGAGGAATCTAGAATTCATGAATATATTACTCCCATAGAGACCTGTACTTACATATTATTTTATTATTGTCCACAGTAGGTAAGGTGTTATCCTGTAAATATATTGGACATTCCAGTCCAATGGGGTATTCGACCATTTATTACTTCTTGTCCTATTTTACCTATATAGGCTACACCATCCCCATCCATTCCTAATTCCTGAAGGTGCTCAATCCTCCATTGTATGCATTTAGAGGGGACTTCCTCTTGGAAGCCTGTATACATGGAGGGAGACTCAGACCCTCTATCTTGGGGTGTGATGGTTAGTGGTTCTACAATATCCAAGCCAAGTGGAACATTTTTGTCTAGCCTTGATGTTTTGGTCAACCCCTGAACATAGTTCCTAATTTTGAATCACATATTGAGCGGGAAATACACCTCGCATGGAAAACCTAGCCTAGGTTTCTTCTATCTTCCATGGTCTCATTTCTTAAGCACACACCTATTGTAGAAGAGGAATAGAGTTAGTGTTCCAATACTATCAAGACACATTAAACAAAGAATAGATGTAAATGTATTCAAATCTATAATATTGTTGATGAAACTCTTCTTCCAGAGTATGGTTATAAGGAAGATACTCTACAGAGACTATTTTTTACATAGGGTCAGGCAGGTTCAACTAATGACATCCACACAAATTCACATACCATATTGTCTTATCTTGAGAGTAACTATCCATTCGTGAAGACATACTTTCTTAGTTCAATTATTTGTACAACCAAAAAAATTACTTTTTCGGATCATATCGATGAGATGCACCATGTTTCAATAGAGGAAAAAAAATTTCATGAATAATTGATAATCAAAACAGAAGTGGTGTGGCAGTGTGATGCTCATTTTGCCAAGGTGATGGCACAACTCGCATGAAAAATGCCAGTTTTGAAGCTATTATGATGAAGGGGAGATATCATAGACCCACTATGTAACAAGTACACCAATCAGTTGAATATGATGTTACCCAAAGGAATAAATTAGAACAAAATCTTGATAGTCCCAATCATACAATTAATGATTTTGTAAAATGAGATATACATGATTCATTTTAATTCCTGGAATTTTCGTGTTCTGTTATTTCAAATGCTTTGATATCGGGGATGGACTCTTGGATGTGGATGTCCTACTGATTGTCAGATAATGGAATTAGGATGTTTTTACCTCCAATTAATTTCCTTCATTTTATCTTTATAATGTCAATAAATCATGATCAATGGTATTTTAAACTATAATCCGAACTGGATATCAATCTGAGTCACAATATGGGGTAAACGAACAATCAAATGATACTCTAATTTTTTCCTGCACATAGGGGCTCAATGATCATAAATCAGCTATTACTATGGTTTCATGAAAAAACTGACAATCATTATGTATTTTTATTATAAAACTAATTTTTTCCTAACACTTATCTATTTTGGGTATAGATAGTATATATAGACATTTTAGAAAAACACCCATTGTGGGTTTTCAACCAAACAAGTCTTTCATCTCTTGATTTTTAATTTTTTTGATGCTTAATATTTTTCATTAAACCTAGTGTGAGTAGTTTTGGTGAGCTGGTACTTGAATTTTTTTTAAGATTCCCTATGCGGTTTTTAATCTGTGTGAGTGTTCTCTTTTTCATGAGAATTTTGTTAAATTTCCAACCAAACCATCATTACTGGTGTTTTGGGTCTATCATCTATGACCGTGATTTGAAGGGTGAGGGATCCAATTTAGAACTCATTAACATAAAATGTATTGAAGAATGTCAGACATAGATAAGGGATTTTTCATGACCCTGACTAATTTTTTATAGAGAATGGGATATGACATGCATCATATAAGCCATGGGGAATACAGAGAAAGGATAAACCTCTCATGAGGATAAATTTTCCTTTAGCTCATAGAACATTTTCAGTGGGTCCACTTTTTTAGTGCCACCGTGGTATTGGGTGCATAGTTAAGAAAAGGAGTCCCTATACCACTGGACTTTCGTATCCGATGACCATGTTTTGTATATAAATTTAGAAATAATTTAATTTTTTAATCTCACATTCGGTGGCCTTTTGTTGGATTTTTTGGATGTAATATGAGAATTTATTTTGGTTCTATTATAGAAATAGATTCAACATGAATTTGACTTATGTGAAGGAGGGTTCGAGGATGTGGTGGTTTAACATTGTAAAATTGGTAACTTTGATACTTCTGATTTGAATTCATTTTACTCAACCCAGTAGATAAATGATCTTCCTTTATTACGTTGATCAAACTAAAACTGTTCTATCACCTTTAGGCATGAGAGGGGAGATAAGAGGTAAACTGTAATCAAGGGGGTTTTCAAAAATGGGGAATTAAGTGAGACTTAAACTTAATAGGGGAATACAGTGAAAGAAAAGTACACTAAAAATGACTAATTATCCTTTGGATGACATGCCATTTTGTGACCAACATATGTACAGCCGTCGAGACACTATGATCATTGTCAAAAAATGGTTTATGTATGACATTATCCATCCATTTTTGATGGCAATGGATGATTATGGGGATCCAGACATTTCTGAAAACAGAGTATGTTGTGTGAAGAGAGGTCATGAACAAGAAAATGACGAATTTAAGGCCAATGTATTCTGATAATAGGTGATGATGTGCTTTCCATACATGTGTGAGTTGGTTACCCATGTAGTTCGGACCATTTCATGGGAATGAAAAATACAATTTGTTTTCTTAGGCGGACCTAAAATAAGATACTCTCATGTCACTTTGTTTCCAATGTATACCGAAATCAAGATGAACATAGTTATTTTAATTTTTATCCATATGTTTTTCCGGTTCACACATATGAATGGGGTACTTTTTTTGTTTTCACATGGGGTTACCAATGAAGCGAGACCTCAATTGAAAAATCATATTAAGATTCTTTTCATGAGTTGGAACCCAGAAGAGGGAATTCATGGGTGTGTTGGGTCACATGAATGTGCATTGATTTTCAAAGATTATACTATTTTAATGTAATTTTATTAGGAAATTTATGTAGAGTCCCTCATTAACTAGAGTATGGTTAGTCCAAGGTGTTCCATCATATTAAATATGTGGATTGGGGGGAATGTGTAAGGTATGGTTTTAATGTATCTAAGATCTGGAGAGGTGATAAGGGGATTGGTGTAGAGACCCAAATCTTGATGTACATGGACATTACATTACTTTTGCGGAATACTTAATACATAACAAAAACAGACACACAAGGACCGTAATAGTTTAGTGTCTTTGGAAACTTGGAACGTAATCTTCTAATCGTGGTGAAAGATCTTCAACATCTCCCATAAAGATCTTCCACTTTTTTTCCTTACCTAAAACCTTTGTTTTGATCCTAGGGGAAAATAAAACATAAAAAGGGTGAGCTCAAATGCTCAGTAAGGGTAAGCATGGATAAAATAAAACATACCATATACATTTGAACTTAAAAACATGATCATAATGTTTAAACATCAAAATCATGGGAAATGACATAAAACATGGAAGTACGTAAGGCATAGATCATAAGGAAACATTAAGAATGACAAAATAGCATGGGAATAAAATATGTAATTGTGGCATCTATTAAGCACATGTAATTATTTCCATAGTAGCCATGGCATTGCTGCCAAGACCATCTTAGTGGACAAAGTCCCATTCTGAATCGAGTTCACTCCTCGTTTCAGTCCTGTAACACTGAACCGGATTATCTTACCGTTCCAACCATGTCTATCTCATGAGATATAAAATCTTTACCCAATTCATTAGAGGGAGATATAGGTCCCACCCATCTCATAGTGAAATCATTCTTATTTGTTCCACAAAATAAACTTAAAACATTCATCATAACCCAAAGAATAAAATGGGTTTTATAAACATCATCCCATCAGCACATAATCCATATAAAACAAATGTATATTTCATCATAATAAAATTGAAACCATGTAAATCATAGAGGCATTATACTTGAAACATACACATATGAAATAATTTCATCTTGGATGGAAAATGGTTTTGATAAAACACTTGAAATTAATTTTTGAGGAAAATATCCTTTTTTCCTTCAAAATCATTTTCTTTTCACAAAATGTCATGAAGTTTTAGAAGAGAAGGTTTTTTTTTAAAATAGTCATGAAATATTTTGAAGGAAGCTTCATGAAAATAAGGCTTTATAAAACCATAAAAATTCGTTCGTTCCATATAAGTTAAAAAAACATTCTTTTCATACTTTTGCCGGAAAAGTCAAAAAGTACCTCGTAACGTAAACAAAAGAAAGATTCCTTACATACCATGTAGTAAAAGTAAAAAATGGGTAAAAAGGAATTTAAAAATACATGAAAACACTTCTATAAAACATGGAAATGGATGATAGAAATAACCCTAGTAAATACTTACAAATATGCAATCTCGGATAAAAATGAGATTTTCAAAATTTTCCCTTATCTTAGGTATGATATGCTTCGTACGTATCTGAACCTCCTGTATAATGATTTAAATAATGTTATTGACTTATTACAGAATAATATTAATTGTTATGATATCATATATGGTTCATTTATGACATTATATTACCCGTTCTTTTGTAAATTACATGTTAAAGAGCGTTTTGGGTAAAATCGTTTCATTTGTCGTCCGTGTTTTGACTTGTAATTATTCATATGCTTACTTAGATCATGATTAATTACATCCATAATGTAAAACATGATTTATATATAATATATATTCATAATATACATATATGTAATAGATCGACAAATGGAAAGAAATACACCGTTCATGGAGACGGTAGGCCGTACGTATGCATGAACGTTGTTTTCATTTCCTCATTGAATTGAATAGAATTAATTGGATGACATACATACATATATATATATATACATAAATCCAGTAATATTATTATGTAATATATTTCATGATTACATATTATATATACTTTATAATCATTTATGAATGGTTAATCATTGAGAATGAATCTCATCGCGTCGTGGAGACGGTATTCCGTACGTAGGCACGAGCGATGATATCATTCCCATGATCGTGGAATTTTATTGGAGTGTATTTATACTATTACAGAATCAATATAACTTTATAATAATCATATATATTTATTATTTACACCATTATACCCATCCAAGTAAGGTGGTGGTGGAAAATAGATTACACCACGACGTGGAGACGGTATTCCGTACGTACGTACGCGCGACGATTTCGTTTTCCGTAGGATGGATAGATGGTGAAATAGGGTTGTTTCAAACATATAATAACATATCAGTATATGAGTGATACTTATGTTATTACTTCATAATGAAACAACCTAATAAGAATATGTGGAAGAATAAATAAAGTTGAAATAATCAGTAACGGACATTACCTCTTCATTGAAGCACCTCTTTGAGACCTCCTCTTAGGGAACTAAAATTGGTCTTTGAAGAATACCAGGACCTATAGTATGTTTATAGATAAGTGTAGAAGAGAATTTGTCAGGGTTTGTCCAAGAATTAAGGCTCAATGTGGTGTGAGGAAGAGAGGGAGGAGGTGCCCTTTTATAAGGGAGGAGAGGGGCAGCTTTGGAATTCTTAAAAATATTAATTTATAATAAATATAAAACCACTTAAAACCCTCCAAAAATGACTCATATACTAATATTGGATTATATAGGGTTGTAATATCATCAAACAATCAAATTTAGACATGTTAGGAATTTATTTTAAACATTATCAACTTGATTTATCCTTATTTAATCAATTTAATTTTATTTGAGGTAATAAAATTCTAAATTTTAAATTATAACAAATAATTACTTATTTTTTGTGAATTGTCCATAATTGGTTAATTTATAACATTTTATACCATATAAATTTAAATTTATAATTTATAAATATTTTTGTGATTTTTAAACAATTTTATAATATATTATTTTTATAAAATAATAATAGTGTCAATTTTCACACTATTCAATTATTTGAATTTAAATAAAATATATACAGAATATATGTTAGAAATAAAAGATTTAATAGATTAATAAAATGTAATATGTATCTATAAAATTATTTTATAACATTAAATAGTTCATATAATATTTATTTTATTATTTTTAAAACCATTTATTTGGTTTATCTCTTAATAAAATAATTACTACAACATTTTTGTATAATTATTTAATATACTTATATGTTGCATAAAAATTAAAAATAAAATACTATGATGAAGATAAATCTATTAAATTTCACAATAAGACTTTTAATAGAATTTATCATCTTAAAATCACAATATTTAAATTGTTATATTTATTAAATTATGAAGGTGACAACTTTGGCATCATTTAAAATAAACTAATATAAGTGCCATAATTGCTTGTATTAGACTCCAAATTGTTATATATTAGAAAATTGGATGATTATAGTTTACATGTACATGACCAATAAGTTTTGTTCAGGGTTTTGTGTCTTTTATGGTCACTATTAGTTAAATAAAATCTATATTCTTGATTTTTCACTAGATAAATAATTTCTCCATCACTATTGTGTCACAATTAATGATAATTAATTAATCCCAAAAAATTCTAAATAAATTCTCATGATGTAGATAATTTTGTTAGATTTCTGTAGACTATTAATTTTCAAAGTTTCATGAAGTTTATTACTAACTTAAAATTATTATAATTATAGTATTTAAGAGAGTGACATGTTGTCACTTTCTTTGGTTTTAATAATAATTAAGTTATTTTCATGGAAAAAAGTCTATTAAATGATTCTAATCTAACCATTAGGTTATATGGGTCTACTTTTAGTCATAAAATAGGATTTTGGCAGGTGTTAGGTTAATTTTATAATCTTTTATTTACCCTTAATTACCCGATTTACCTTTAACTATGGTAAATAAAATTTACCGTAGTTACTATTCATAAAGCCCAAAAATAAGAAGAAGCTTATTAACATAATTTGGACCCACTGATTCAAAATATGGAATCCATTTTTTTAAATTCAATACATAGAAGTTGCAGAAATTAAATTAAAATTAATCCCATTGTTGAATGAAAACTGGTTTTTGCTTAAAACATTGCAAAAGATTGAATTGATTTAACCTACGAATTCAATGTATAATCAATGATAATGACATAAATTATATTAAATGATAAAAATATATTCTATTTATACTTTAAAACCACTAAATATTATAATTTAATCATAGAAATTATTACGATGAAAAAAGATGTTTTTAATTAAAATATTGCGTGTTTTTACTATTCATTAAAATATGAAAGTTATCAGAAAAATATCAAAACTTTATCCAATGTAAATTTTTATATCCTGATTCAAAATAAGAATTTTATTTTGTCAAATTTAACTTATAAACATTTCAACAACTAGATTTAATGTGGGTGCGCCATCAAAAGGCGGCAAAAATGCATTTTTTGAAAAATACATATTTTAGCCGAAAAGATTTATTTTGTTCTTATACCATGTTCTAGAAAATGTTTAAGATGAATAATAATGTTATAAAATTCAAAATTTAGTTAATACTATTCATAATGGCTAGTTCATAATAATATTTTAATAATATATCGTTTAGTTAAACTCGGTATTGTGTACTACACGTGCTATCGAGGAAGGTCATGATTGCGTGTAATGCAAGGCAGTTCAGGGATGTGTGTTGTGCAAGCTCTTTTTGGGGTAGCGTACAACACAAGACATTAATTAAAAAGAATAATTTTCATAAAATCTTGGGGTGTTGCAATTGGAAGTTGTTTAGAATATGATAATAAGAAAAGCCTCTCCTTAAGATGAATTTTACTTTCACTGAATGTCCATTTTGGGGGAAACATATGTAGAGAAACCAAAGAATTGGGTGAAAAATTAATCAAAGGTGTCTACAAGACATTATCATTCAATATTTGATGGATTAGGAGGTATATGAGGATATAAAATCACTCGAATATCTGAATTTGATAGATTGAAATGATTTTTTATAGATATGTTAGAAATGTTCTAATCATGATCACCCATAGATTTGGGAACAGTCCTATATAGTTATACCTAGAACGTAGGGTGATGAATTTTGATTCCCTTTCTTTATCGGGGCGTAATTTTGATGATTTTGGTGTCCCTATATTAGTTTCCCTGCGTAGGATTATCCCATGCAGAGGTAGTGGGTAATTTTAGATATAACAGGGATTCATTGAAGTTCAATGTCAAATGGTTAGGACTTTAGGTTTCCCAAAATGGATGGGAAAACTCTAATGTGCCTTTAGAAGTCCTACCTGTAGGATCAGGCATAGTCGATTGATTTTCCTTGGTTATATGGGGAATACCGAGGAAAAATTCATAAACCCATGTTAGCTTTGATCAGTGTGAGAGAAAAAGGGTGGAAAGAGATTTACTCTTCCATCTAAAGAAAAAAGGATCAAAGAAGGGACAATTTTTGGGCCATGTTGTTTATTATCATGTTGTGAGGATGTGGTTGACTCAACGTGAATGACATAGATGTTGTGGTCCATGATGTTTTACATATTATGAAAATGAAGTTGAAAAAACAGTTCAATATCATGTTGTAGGGATGAAATATCAAATAAATCGTGCATAAATATGCCCTAATCAGGCCAGGATATCCATGGTACACCCCCGACATGATCAGGGGAAGAAAGTGTAAACCATGGTTCTGGGAGCTCTCAAATTAGGAGGGACTATGCCAGTATTATGAAACAAAGACCATACAGAAGTAAATAAAATACTCTCATGAGAATGAGTTTGACGTTTTTTGTCATACCATTTTTGTGGGGAATGTATGTAGAGTTGATGGGGCATTGTGCACATAGTTAAACAAAGGTGTCTATAGGACACTGACCAACAATATTTGATAGTCGTGGGTGATTATAGGGATCTGAGATTTCACAGGGCATGGAATTTGAAGGATGAAAAGAGGATATCTAAGTACATGATAAATATGTATACCGTTATTTGTTAGGAGGTACACAATTCTCTACGAAGAGCTGTTTCGTATGTTAGGGATGATCCTTTGACTAATTATAATTGAGAGAATCATATTTTGGAATCATCCACATAGATTTATATTCTCATGAATGAAATGACTCATTTTGTTTCCAATGTGGAGGGACCTTGTAAGGACCATGTGTCACTATGAAACTCATCATATCGAGAATCATGCCACACATAGTTATTGAGATACCATACAGTTTAATGTTATGTGGTTAGGAATTTATTGTCCATGTATTTTAACGTCGTGCGATTAGGAATCATGATTTCCCAATGCAAGTATATCATATATGATGGGGGGAGGAATTTTTCAATTTAATATGGACTAGGATATGGGATTTATGAGATAAAAAGTGGTTAATTTTTTGGAATAAAGATATATATAGTTATAAAAACATATTTCATGTATTAGTGTGACCCATGTAGAAGGGGAAATTTATTTTTCAATGGTGGATGAGACATGTTATAGAATCCATGTGTCACTACATATACTTTGATAATCAGAGTCTAGTCACCCTTAGTTCTCATATCCCATGTAGTTTAGTGTCATATTGTAAATATGAGAGTGAATTGACGTGAAATGTATGAGGTGGGTGACATTTTCTTCATGAACCTTAGAGAGGTTTCCTATGTATCCTAGTTATTTGTGAGTCAATTTAAATGTAGTTGTAATTTTTTTTCCTATAACTGTATGAACTATGTAGATGAAGGGTAAATTTTTATTTTAATGATTACTAAACCCAGATGAAGTACTTGGGCATCACTACGTATCCTATGACATAAATAATCAATCTATATGTTATTCTTAAACACACGTTTCATGTTCCAGTCTGACCCACAAACATGAAAGGAGTGGTTTATTTGAATGATGGTTATACTGGTGTAACACCCGAGGTAAATAAAGAAAATGACATTTTTATATTTATCCCTATTTGTGAATAAAATTTCAATATTAATTTAAATGGAATGCTATGCTCGATGGCTTAACCAATACGCAACAACGAGTTCCTTTGAAATCTTATGTTGCACTCTAATAATAAAATAATATTATTTTAAATGGTAGTTAACGCCTAGCCATTGTATTGATGGGAATGAATAGAAATAACGAAAATATGATCATATATGTTTGTCAAATATTATTACTCTTTACAATAAATTTTAGAGGATTAAAAATGCAAATGAATCTAGTTTTTAAGCGTAAACATTCTAATATTCTTTAAAAGGTCGATTAACCGCCTTTTGATGGAGAACCCCATTAAAATCCACTTTTTGAAAATTTTATAAGCTCTATTTTTCAAAATAAACAAATTATTTATGATTGGGCCATTGAAATTTACCTTGGGTTAATTTTTGGTATTTTTCTGACAATGTTCATTTTTCAATGAATAGTGAAAAATACTGCATTTTACATCAAAACTGCTTTTTCATATAATTTAATTATTTGGTTATATTATCTTTTTAATTTGTTTTAAAGTGTAATTAGAATATATTTTTACCATTTAATTAAATTATGGTCATTGGGATTAATTTCACTTTGGAATTAAGCATAAACAGGTGCCAAACTTTTCATAAATATTGTTTCTAAAAAACCTGCTATTTGTTTTGACAACGAGAATTTTTTTTAAATTAATTATTGCAATTTATGTGTTTGTAATTTGGTAAAATTGATTAAATATTTAAAATCATAAGGTCCATATTATTTAATTAAGAATCTTTTGTTTTTTGGACATTATGAATAGTAACGACGGTAATTATCTTTAATTATCTTGATTAATGAGTAATCGGGTAGTTAAAGATAATAATATAATATCATAATAATAAAAAAATGACCACAAAATGTGTCATAAGGCTACTAGTTGTCTCATGGACGACCATGGGATTCCTTGTGCTAAACTTGGGGGCCCCATGGAATCACTTTTATGAGAAAGTGTCTTTTTATCTTTTTATTTTTAAAGAATGTTAAATGTAACAAAGAATGTATCACCTAAGTAAAATATTTTTAATTTTGTATACATAAATGATCTTTTGGACTATAAATATTCATTGGAAAGCTAAAAGTATTTACTACATCATAGTAGTTTTTTTTATAATTTTTATACCTTAAATAAAGTAAATTATTTATGACATCATGATGATGCAGCGATGACCTCATTATTTAACGATTTAAATAAAATGGAAAGATAATGTAATATCTAAGACCTAAACATGTCCAAAACCTATTGGATGGGTTTATTTAGAACCCTTATCACCTTATCCACGAATTATATCAATGTGGGACCTTTTAAATCCGAAACTAATTTTCAAATAAAGTAACATTTGCTTACTTTCAAGAGTGCCCCTCCTCTCCTCTTATAAAAGGCCCCCACCTCTACCTCCTTACCCACACCTCTCAATCCTTTGGATTGGACAAACTCTACCCATTTCATCTCTCAACGTCTCTCTATAACTACTTGAAGCCTCACTTTGTGCAGAATCCTTTCCAATGAAGCCTTTGAGCTCAAATCAAAGGAAGCTACCCGATTTAAAGGTAATGTCTTCACTTATGTCATTTTGTTTTATTTTTCTTCTCCAACCCCCTAAACTCTTTTTATTCATTTATTTTGTAACTAATACAGTGTCTTAAATATACTGGGATGTTGTTATAAGAAGGATTCGAGATACACTTACACACACCTATATCTAATGGTTAAAAAACATACTGTTTCTGTGGATGACGAATTTCTGCCTCCCGAAACGATGATTGTTCAACATTCTTTTAACACCATCAAAGGTGGCCATTAAGATGTCACTATATTTATATATGATATATAATATGTTTATTTTTTCATTAAGCTTCTGTATTTTTCATTTATGTCAATCCTTTATGGTTTCCATTATGGGTAAATGCGATATCTTCATTTTAGGAAGTGCGGACTACCGCCCCCTCAAAGTAATTTGATTCGTTAATGCCATATGTGGGATATATAAAGGATGTAATTAATGGTATTACATATGCTATCCTACTGGAATTATAGTATACATTTATATCTTTATTATTTCATTCAATTTAATACAAAAAAAAAAAGAAATGAAAGTAGCGTTCATGCGTACGTACGGCTTACCATCTCCATGAATGATACATTTCATTTCTTATCTCCAAATCTTATGTACTATTATAATTACATATATATAATGGATATATATGTAATATATTACATCTAAATGAGTGGTATAATTCTGGAATTATAATATATATATCTCTCATTTTGTTTTAATTCCATTAATATGGCAAAAAAATGAAAGTAGCGTTAATGCGTACGTACGGCCTACCGTCTCCATAAACGGTGCTTTTAATTTTTTTATCTCCAAATGCTATTGAATAGAATAAAATGATTATATACTGTATATATATGAAATTTAAAACATAAATACAATTCTGGAGATGATGTACCTATAACTACATGGAAAATTCTTTTCCAACAAGTTCAATTTTTACTCATGTACTGAACATCGACAAAAACGTCTGATACGAACTCACTTTATTAACCAATTATTATAAAATTATAATATGTGATAAGAACTGAATAATAATATTTAAAGGAGGTACTTAAGCAATTATAACTTTACCAAATTATATTATTAAGGAGATTAAAGAACGATCGAGTCATGTCGGACAAGAGGTAAGGGATCCTACTCCACTCTTTCTTTTTAAGTACACTATTTTAAGTCATTCCTTTTAAAGCTCATATTTCATGTTATTGGGATATTATTTTACTATAATTTTAATGTTAATGTGATGAGAGAACCTATTATATCTCATAAATCCATTTCGGAAGTTTTGAGTGGCGTCGTTAGGCTGCCGAATTTTCGTAAGAGATCTAACCTCTCTCTTTCTTTTTAAGTACTCTCCTTTATGACACTTCTTTTAAGCTCCACTTTGTTATGTTGGGGGATGTTCTTTTATATTCCTCTTTCTATAAAATTTATGTTAATATGATGAGATAACCCCTTTGATCTCCTCAATCCATTTTTGTAAGTTCTATGTGGCGCCGTTAGGCTGCCAAGTTTTCGTAAGGGATTTTTCATCTCACTTTTATTCCCGTGAGATTTATGCTACATTTTCCACAATTTCCTTTGAGTGGTGTATGTACTGCCCATTATTTTACTCATTGTGTAATATACATTATTTTATGAGTATTTACATCAATGTTTTATTGTCCTTCTTTCATGAGGTGTATGTTTCGAAAGTTACCCATGTCGGTAAGGGAACCTTTCACCCTCCTCTTTTCAAAAGACTTATTTTGTTGGGACTTTTAATTTACATATTGTTATGTTGGGATATGTTCTCATATATCCTTATTGATATAAATTTTATTTCCAAGTGATGGGATACCCTTTTTTTTATCTCTGATCAACTCATTTTGATGTGACGCTATTAGGCTATCAAGGGAACTTCTTAACCCAATTTCAATTTCTTTGGGTTCAACATGTAGTTATTGAATATTTCATCCTTTGAATATGTGTGAATGACCTTTGATTATTTTACACTTAATATCCACTTATATTTGGTGTATTATTTTGTCACACATAATTATGTAATTGATTTATCCTTAAACAATGGATACCGTCTTTGTAAGGGACTTTGTCTCAATCTCCATTCATTGAGGCATATTTTGTTTTATACACAACCTTCTTTTATAAGGTGTATAAACCCCTTTGACTTTTATATTTACCCAAAAAGGAATATTTTTTATACGAATCATTTTACTAAATGACAAAAGGGAATGTTTTTGTCGTACGTATGCGGCAACAATGACTTCTCCACCTCCGGGACCATTATTTGAATTTCGGCTTCCTCTACAAGCCATACATTTTTAAAAGAAAAATAAAAACCATGTTTTAATTTTCATTTATTTTGGTATTGAAAATGGTTTTCATAATGTTTTTATATGAATGTGTTGTATTGATATCTTGTGATTGAAAGGTGGAAATGTTATGTTTCCTTTATGCATGTTTTATGTGATACAATTATGTTGAGGTTCTTGGGCATTGTTATGAAAAAGGGTGGTTCCTTGATAAACTAAGGTCGGGTGAGCCCGATATAGCTCTCCAATGCATTGGGTAACGCAAAGGAGTGGAATGTTAAGGTTTCTCCGAAGAGATTTAGGGAATATACTTTGATGGGTATTCCAAACGTAACCAAGAGGGTTATTCCCTACGTAAGAATGTTAGGAATGCCTCAAGTTACCTTTTATGTCTTATGATTTCTATGATATATTCATGATTTGATTAGGTATGTTAAAGTGCCTATGTTTTATGGGTAAAGTATGATTTCATTCTTATGTATATATGAACTCATGTTTCCTTTCCATATTTTTATAACCCTTACTGAGCTTTTTATGCTCATCCCAAGTTTTTTGAAATGTTTTTCACAGGACATAACTTGGAATAGTGTCAAGGATGGGATCAAGGGAAAGTCATGATACCTAAAACATGGAACTAGAAATGTTTCTTTTTATGAGTTTTTATTTTATGTGAAATTAGTAGAAGTTTCTACTTTGTAATCTTTTTAGATGTAATAGTTATTTCCTAATTCTATAAAACTCTAAACCTGAAAAGATCCTCGATGTAAATTATTCATTTAATTCAATATTAAGTAAGGTTTAATGCTGGGGCCTTATAGTTGGTATCAGAGGTCAGTTTAGATAAATTTAGAGGTTAGGGTATTCTTTAAGAATAAGTGACATTACCATAATGGTTAGGAATTCAAAAAGAGTCATAGTTTTAGCTAAAGTGAATGAGAAAGTATATCTTAGTGTTTATCTTACTCCTTAGTAAATGATGGTTTTGTTGATATACTCACACTGACCTTTTTGGTTTTAGTAAATGGATTGATCTAGTAGGCACCAAAGTAACAGTGGATGTGAAAGAAATTGTGACAGTTTTTTTGAGCAAGCAACTGAATGATATGGGAGCTGCAATGAGAACTCTTGTGATTATCCTCAACCAACTATCTGGAGTCATGATTGACCACCTAAACCTTGGTGATTTCTCTAAGGCATCATATATACGAGAAAAAAATCCCTACGAAAGTACAGGTAATAATCATAAATGTAAGTGTGTTCAGAAACCTATGTGTCAAAGATGTGGAAAGAAACACCTAGGAAAATGTTTCAAAGGGACAGAAATATGCTATAGATGTGGAAATGAAGGTCATAAAGCAATAACCTACCATGTAAAAAGGAACCATCCAATTGACTTGAGGAAAGGGAAAGAAGTTATTTCTGAGGGATCAATTGAATGTTTTAAATGTGGTGTGCATGGTCACTATGCAAACACAAGTCCTATGAAGATGTTTCGTGAATGGGACACCAAGATCGTAAAAATTTTTGTTTACCAATACCTAATGCCATTCCAATTGAGGATGAAGAAACTGACAATGACCAATCAAAGGTATAGATTATTTAATAACTATTGTTTTCCTATTTTGGGATCTTAGGATATGATTCATGATTTTGTCTGTAGGAAAGAAGTATTGCAGAATAAGTTGGAAATGAATGGTTAATGGATCATGAAGAATGTTTAATTAGTAAGATGTCAACATATAAGGGCTTCAAGAGTTATGGAGAATTTCTTAAGAGTATTAAGTCTCTTTTGATGATGGGGTTACATTAGAAGACTTTTTAAATTATGTGTAACCCTGATGTTTAATATATGAAAATTTTATTCAAGGAATAGTTATCTGTTCTTTTTTGGACATAGTTATAAAGAACCATTTGGGTTTATATGATCCTTACTTTTGAGGTAATTATGGGTTACTATATGTTATGATGGATGTGAAAGGCATGATATAAAATTGAGGTTAAATTATGTTATGGTTATTTTTTAATTATTTTATCTCTTTTTGGGGAATTATTTGAGAATTATATAGTTTTGGAAAAAGGATAACATGCAGACCGGGGGACAACCCGTCGCGTCGGAAAAAGCTACGGGAATCGAACCCACAACCAAAGTGAGACTGGTATTTATCGCTTACCACTGGACTACGTGAAGTCCCGGGTTAGTTTGACTGATTCTTTTTAGTTAGAT